>RXID01014217.1:0-2442499 GCA_005019695.1 Trichopus zeylanicus subsp. travancoricus
CTACAACCATCTCCTCTTTGTTGATCCTACAGTCAAGCTGTAGCCTAGCTGCTTGCTGGTGGCTTTGTTGCTATTGAGTCACTCCTATAGCCACCTACAGGGCATCCTATTTCCATCCTCCATCATACCATGCCCTTGCAGCTTCTCACAGCCACCTCCCACACCTCAACCTTGCCTACCCCATCGCCTCTTGCTGGTGAGGCTTGGCCTGCAACCTCCCACCATGAGTTTTGCCTCCCTAAGTTGTGCCCGCTACTTTCCTCACTGCCTCTCACTGGTGAGGCACAACTTGCAACCTCCAACCATGGGTTCCACCTCCCCAAGCTTCACTCTCCGCTCTACGCTCTCCTCACCACCCAAGCTACAATTCACCCTCAATTGAGGATGAATCTAACTAGATCCGATCACAAGAAGAGGAGGAGGGGTGCTCCTCTACTTTGCCACTGGTAAGACATGCTAGATTCAGATAGGAAGAAGGCTAGGCCACTAGGGCCCATGGTGTTTCAAGAAGAAGTGAAGAATACACAAGAGAAGAATGAGATGGGTGAAGGAAAAGAAGAAAATAAATAAAAAAATAATAAAACTTGTTGGCCAAGAAAGAGGAAAATTTTGGCCAATAATAAGGAAGAAATTGATTTGCTAAATAATAATAGTAAAATAAAAGAAATTCAAAAAAGAGGCAGAAGGAAGGCATTAGAGGTGCATGGGAGGAGAAGATTCAGAGAAAGGAGGAACTAGTTCACTTCATGCTCATAGCCACTCGCATTCTCACTCATCTTTGTCACATCCATGCCTACACAATTGTCATTTTCACGCTCATGGCCACCCGCGATCCCCCTACACAATAACAGACCTCCACCATCAACCTAGGACCAGCCGACAAGCTCGGCCAAAAGTCAGCTCCAATCTAGGGCTAGCTCATAGGCTTGCTCGAAATCAATGTTGAACTTAGGCCAACTTGCGAGCTTGTCAAATATCTATTTAGACTAAGACCAACTTATAATCTTGTTGAATATTTATTTAGAGCAAGGCTAGCTTGTAAGCTTGTTGAACATCTGTTCGGAGTAAGGCTAACTTGTGAGCTTGTCGGCTACTAGCCTCGTTCTCAGCCAGAGTGAGGCCCCCTTTTGCTATCTCATAGCAATCATCACCCATGATCTATAATGCCTTCTCCACCACATCCTCTTGCTAACATGCTACTAGATCAGGTCTCCTCCGATCTTCCCTTCATAGCCGCAAGGGGTGGTAGTGGGGGGGTGGGGGGGGGTGGGGGGTTGGGTGTGTGGGGGTGGGGGGGGTGGGGGGGTGCTCAAAGCTGTTGCAACATTTAAACCATAGAGTTGGCCTACTAGGTCAATTCGCCCAATCTGTTGGATGAATTATGTGTAAAGAAATTTGATACTAACAAAGGATGCAATGCAGCAACTTTTGTAGCCTTTTTTTTCTCTTGAAAAAAACAGCGTGTGCAGTGCATCTTTGAAATTCTTATGCTAATCGACTTTGAGATAATAATCTACATTCCTATTTGCATTTGCATACAATTCAAGGCAAGATTTTAAGTTTTTGGTTAAAATAATATTTTTATTTCAATTTAACCAGCAATATTTTATTCTAAAATTTAATTTTTAAATTTAATATTATATTATATTTAATTTTATATATTATATTTGTCTTTTGTGTTGAAGTTACAGGAGTTGATGAGGTTTTCAGTCCACTTTGATCTAAGTTCAAACCTTTAATTTTACAATTTATTTTCTTAAATATTTAAGTAATTTTTACCCAAAAATAATTTATTTCATAGGTTTAAAAAACATTCGTATATAATTTTTTTTCCATATTTTAAAATTTTGTTAATAATTTTAAATTTAAAATCAAAATATAGTAAAAAAATTTTAAAAAATTTGATCAAAATAAAAACAACCTAAATCACAGTCTCAAAACTAATCCCAAAACTAAAATTTTAAATCTTAATTGCATAATGTCGAATTGGGTTGCTCACTATAGTTTCATATACATTGTATTATTGTTATGTAATCGTGCAATGTTGAATAGTTGTAGCCAATTGATGCAGCTCAGGATTACGATGATTAATCATTCTAGGAAATATGTTGAAATGAAAGAAGCTGGAACAAGATGAAATATCTTGGACATGTCCAATAGATGTCATTACTTTATTCATGATCAGATGAAACAACAAAGACAATAACAAGTAATACATCTTTTTTCGTTTTCCAAGTTTTTTGGTACATTTTGATTTTTCAACATGATTAACTGCACTCTTAATTAGTATGAATTTAAACACTTATGAAGACTAATTCTGTACCATATTTCTATTTTATTTGGTAATCAAATCTAGCGTTGTGCTTTGGTCATGGTCTTAATAACTTTTCAATAAATAGAGTATAAGGCAATTTATCTTGAACCTTGTTGATCTTCAGTTCGGAAGTTATTATTGAAACTGTATATTTTTGGGACATGAAGATAATAAGTCAATTCATTTTTTGTTCTCTAAAAGCAATACAGGGCATTCTCTTACAAAGGAAGCTATCTTACAAAGAGATCAATACTCACAACCCTTAATGGACTTGATACCTAATAAAGAAGCTTGCTAGGTCTAAGAGTGCCTCTAAAGTAATACAGGAAATTTTTTACGTTTGAAGTTTAGTTGATGGTGAATCAGTAGTAGAAGAAAATTATTGAATAGCTTATATCTGGGGATCAATCATCCATGGACTTGTGTTTTAGCATTATAAACTCCTAACAATGTAAACTACAAACTAAACTCTTGCACTTAGTAGATTTAATTGAGAGAGAGAGAGAGAGAGAGAGAGAGAGATTACAGTTGACTTCTCAAATTAAAAAAGTCTTTAGTAGGTTGAGAAATCATATACTTGTAATTTGTGGGACACCTTTGCTAACTATGCCAAGATACTTGAAAATGGAAGAACATAAATAATAGTGTTATTTCATGTTGAAGCATCTTGTTGTCATTTTTGCATTTCTAGTTGTTATCCAAGGTGAATGCCTATACTAATCAATAGCACATTGCACTATAAGTTATATATACAAAGTATCAATCTAAGGATTGAACAAAATTTGAAGACATGGATAAGAGTTGGATCAAGATAAAAAATCGATTAGATGCTAGATGTATTAATAGAGTAAATGTATTTTTGGGCTATGCATACAAGAGCAAGAGACCAAATCGTAAAATACGGTAGCCATATATTGATTGTTTGAACACACACAATCGGACAAGACAAGAGGTATTTGAACATGTAATTATAAGATAATAGAATATGCATTATACTAATTGAACATTTCATGCTGAGTAATTATGGTATTTAAATAAGCTAAAGTCACCAAAATAGTCAGTTAATGTGACAACAGTTGACAATGAAGGGGATGATATTAGAGGATTGATTAATGATACTTTTGAGGATGTTGTATTTGAGCATGATACCCTTGTTCATGGGGATGACATGACAACTAAGGGCTGTGATTGAGATGGTTAGAAATTCTACAAAATACTTGATGATTTTAATATTGAGTTGTATGCAGGTTGTAAAAATATCACATTTCTATCATTTATCATGTATTTGTTGGCCATGAAATTCAAATGTCAATAGAGAAACCACTCATTCAATATATTATTAGTGATATTAAAAGAAGTATTTCCTCATCATTCTTTGTTCTCCAGTTCTTATTAGGAGACTTGAAATATTGTGAAAGACATAGGGCTAGGATATATAAAGATTTATGCATATTCGACCAATTGTATGCTTTACAAAAATAAAAGTAAATCAGACACCAATTACAAGTATTATAAAGCACATCGGTATCAATATTTCACATTCTACAGTGATGATGACAATCAGATGATTCAAAAAACTCTAGCTAAAGTTGTGTGATATTTCCCTCTCTAGCCGAGGTTGTAGTGTCTATTCATATCAGCAATGACAACACCGCATGTGAGATAACATGCTGAAGGTCGGGATATGACTGGATAATTAGACATTTGGCAGATAGTCTTGAGTGGAAGATGTTTGATTCATGATACCTAGTTTTTTTTGTTGATATCCGTAATATCCGTTTGGCATTAGCTTTTGATGGTTTCAATCCCTTTCAGAAAATGAATCATTCATATACCACTTGGCCTATGGTTTTGATTCCATATCCCCCATGATTGTGTATGAAATAATTATTGTCACTTTATTATATTTATTTCATTTATAGTGTTACTTGTAGCTTGAGATGTCTAGCATAATTAAACCTTCCAAGCGAGATGTCTTCTTGCATCCCATACTATGAAGGACGAACAACCTGTCGATGCAGCATTCATAGCTACCATAGTGAGAATTATAATTATTTTAGGCATAATATTGTTATAATGTTAGGTGTCATGAATTAGTCCCATATCGGATATTGGATAATTAGAGTCCAATATATATAGTAAAAAAGGTTCCAATCGCATGAGCTCAAACTTTTGAAATGGTTTGGTGTTTAGTCCATTATATTAATTTGATTCGACACTCTTTCGATTCCCCAACAAATGGTATCAGAGTTTGGTTTAATATGTCTACTATGAAGTTTGATATAGAGAAATTCAATGGAAAATAAGGATTTCTTATTTGGTCAAGTAAAATAGTATTGTGATTATGCAACTGAATTGTATCGTATGTTAGTCTCTCTTAAAAATAAAATAAAAAATTGAGGCAAAAATTTGATAATATGGGTGACATGATGGAATTGGTTAAGTAAAAAAATACCGTAATGATACGACTAAATTGAATCACATGTTAGTCTCTCTTAAAAGCAAAAAAAGATAAAAACCTATTAGTATGGGTCACACAGTAGAACTAGTCGTGTAAAAGAGTTCTTGATTAAGAGTGTTAAAATTGATGTGATCAGATTACACTTGAACGGAGAGATTGTTATAATGTCAGTTGTGATGAATTAGTCCCACATTAGATATTAGATAAATAGAGTCCAATATATATAGTAAAAAAGGTATATATTTCATAAGCTTAACTTTTTAGGATGATTCGGTGTCTAACCCACTATATTATTTCGATATGACACTCTTTCGACTTTCCCAATAAGTGAAATCAGAGCTTCAATTTTGAAGCTTTGTAAACTCTTAAAACTAAAATTACTATAATAATACAACTGAGTTGAGTCACATGTTAGTCTCTCTTTTAAAAAAAAGTCAAAAAATGAGACAAAAATCCGTTAGTATGGGTCACACGGTGGAACTGGTCAAGTAAAAGATTTCTTAATTAAGAGTGTTAAAATTGATGTGGTCAGATTACACCTGAAAGGGGAGATTATCATAATATCAGGTGTGATAAATTAGTCCTACATTGGGTATTGGATAAATAGAGTCCAATATATATATTGAAAAAAGCCCATATCTCATGAGCTTAAGCTTTTGGGATAGTTTGGTGTTCAGCCCATTATATTAATTCAATTTGACACTTTTTTGACTCTCCCAACATAATATATCAAATTAAATAATGTTAATATATTTATTGATCATGTTGTAGGAGGATCACTCCGTTAAGACAGTCTCAGCTAGAGAACTCTCTTTTAGATATGGCCACCCAAAATGCGGTCATGATCAAGTATTTGGACTTGATAGATATGGGTGGGTGTAGACATTTAGTATGGGGCTGACTTCCAAGACTATCTCCAGATGTTTCTACAGATCCTTACAAGGTGAGCAGCCTCAGTATACATAGAATCAAGTATAAGTGATAATCTAGATGGAGGTTGCTGCAGTAATGACAAGATTTAGAGAGGAGATATTCAATAGACTTATGCATACTGTATCTTGGGATTCCCCACAATCTGATGTATAAATCAATTTTTGCTAATTTGTACTATACAAATTTTTTTTTAATATAATGCATGCTTCTTATGAAAAATTATTAAGAATGTTTCAAGTGTAGTGTCCTAACAGCAAGGCAATACTGGCGGTAACCATATTGATTTGAGGGCGACTCATTCACTTCCTAGTCTACTAAGATATAAATGTATTCAGAAATTTATTAGATATATTAAACATTTTGGTTTATGGACACGGGTAGAGGGAAGGCAATGAGGACTTAAGTGAGAGGATGGTAACTTGGGCACAGTGATATGTGATTTGGATATTTTACTTGGACATGGGCATGGTTGGTTAGGGGGGTATAAGACTTGTTAACGGACATATATTATTACTTGTATAATTTTTTTAATTTCTATTTGTATTCTCATAGACTTATTCGAGGAGACTATCCATGAGCCAACAACCGAGAGCATGATAGGTGGACAAGGGCATGGAGGGGGTGATATTATTTCTTTTTTTTAGATGGATTGTCTTGTACGTTAATTTAATGTTATAAACTTCTAATTAAAAAAGTATGGATTATATCTTTTTTTTGGGTGGATTGTCTTATACTTATACTTTCGAGAATATATTTTTATTTTCCAAGTTGTCTAGAAGTAAAATGGTATTTGGAATGTTTATAGAGTTTTGATATCAGTGAGTAGTGTATGGAGACTTTGGGTCTGGAAAACCCTTTGGTGGCGGTAACACAAGCGTCTCCAATAGGATGCTGCCTAAGGGGAACCATTGGCGGTGCTAGTTAGTGCTGCCAATTAGGACCTTTGGCAATGCTAAAGTTAGTGCTACCAAAGGGGCACACCATTTAGCGCCGCCAATGAATTTTTGGTGATGCTAAATTTTGATTAAAGACAATACGAAATTAGGGCTTCTATTGAGCATTAGCAATGCTTATTTAATGTGACACTTTATGAATATTATAAATTAGCACGGCTAATAACTTTTTGATACTAATTTAAGCTATAAAGGTACTAAATTAATACTGATAATATTTCAAAATGTTATAATACAGGGTTGATTGCCCCGGGGGGGGTTGAATTGTCAAAAAAAAAAAATCACCCCAAATAGAGGGATGAAAGTATACAACTTGCCACTCCATTAGACTTTTATGTCTAAGCTAGCCTTCAAGCTTACTTAACATTCATAAGCCAGTCTCAAGTTCGCTTAATGTCATCATCGATTAAATTTAAGTGACTCAATCACATTAAACTCAAGAAAATTTAGCTGGAAAAAATAGAGAAAAACTAAATTAACTCGAATGGACCACCAAATAAACCTAAATTAATCAAATAGATGGACTAAATTTCAATGTAAACTGGACTCAAATCAAATCGAATTAATACTAAGATCAAATTAAATTTGACCTAAACCTGAATTGGGTCAAACTAGATTCAAATCAAACCTATTTGAGTTAAATCAAATTTAAACTAAACTTTAATCAGGTCAAATAAAATTCAAGTTCAAACTAAAACTAGGTCAAGTATGAACCAAAACGAAGTTGACCTAAATCAACTTGAACATGAACCCAAGTTTATTAAGGTTCAAATTCAAATCCATTAATGAGTTGAGCCAAGATCTATTAACAATCTATTAAGGAGTGGATCCAAAATTCATTAAGGGGCGAATCCAAGATCCACTAAGGACTAAGTCCAAGGCTCAACGAGAATCCAACATAAGGTCAAGCCCAACTCGAATTAAATCAAATCAGGATAGAATTGAAATCGAGCTTTGAATATCAAGTCGAATAAAATCATATTCAAATCAAGATTAAATTTTGAATATTGAACTAAATTAAATTATATTTAAACCAAACAGATCTAAATTTAAACCAAACTAAACTAAATGTAAGCTTGAACTCATTTAGTCAATCAGCCAAATACTACATTTAAATGAAGTTAGCCAACAACACACTTGAAGCCGTAAGACAGTTTGAGCTAAGTCAACACATGCTTGAAAGCCATTGGCAATGACTCAAATTTTAATCGACAATATACCTAAGAAGTTATTAATTATCAAATTAGAATAATCAATATGAGCCAAGGCCACTAAATATTTTGAACCAAACTAAGGTAGGCTTAAACTTGTTTAGCTAGTCAGCCAAATGCCTTATTCAAATGAAGTCAACTGACAATGTGCTTAAAGTCATCGGCCATACTTTAAAACTAAGCTAGTACACACTTAAAAGTTATTGGTAATGGTTCAAATTTAATTGAAAATATGCCCGAGAGGTTGTCAATTATCAAATCAAACTAAACTAAAGATAGGTTTGAACTTACTTAGTCAATCAATAAGGTACCTTATAGAAAAAAAAATCAATTAATAACATGCTCAAAGTTGTCAGTCACTTTCGAAGTTAGTCAACTCCAGAATCTATTGATGACGTATCTTTCAAACTAGTCAACCCCAGAAGTAATTGATAATATGTCCCTCAAGCTAGTCAACCCCCAAAAATAGTTGATGATGCGCCTCTTAAGTTAGTCAACTCCTAGAATTAGTTGATGACACACCCAACTCAGAAGTAGTTGGTGATGCTCTCCTCAAGCTAGTCAATCTCTAAAAGTAGTTGACGATGCTCTCCTCAAGCTAGTCAATCTCTAGACACAGTTGGTGTCGTTCTCCTCAAGGCAGAGTTGATGATGTATTCAACCCCAGAAGTCGATGGTAACACTCCTTTTAGGATAATCAATTCCTAGAAGATGATGATGATGTCCCCTTTGAAAGCTAAACTTGACAATCCATCGGTAATGCCATCAAGAAAAGTTAATCACCAATGCCCCAAGCTATCAATCACACTTCAAGATAAATCCGACAAGTCATCAGTAATGCTATTAAAAAAAGCTAAATGTTGATACCCAAAGTTATCAGTCATACTTTAGGCTAAGTCTGACAACCTATCAACAATGCTATTAAAAGGAGTTAATGTCGATGATTTGAGCTATTAGCCACACTTCAACCTCTTCCTATTCCCTTCCTTATTTAATGTCATTTATGCATTCAAATGTATTAAATTATAAAATGAGGGTATGCCCTTAATTAAGCCATATATCTCATTCTTTAAATTAATTAAATTATACTTTCTCTTTCTTTTGTGTCTCTATTTTATTAGCTAGGTTTCTTGCTTTAGGAGATTTCTAAAAATTGTCGATGTAATTAACAATAGGGACTTATGCCTATTGAAAGTAATGTTCTCATAACACGTAATTATGCATTCAAACCATCATATTTTTAATTTATTATTTTCAGATTACTTCTTGGGTCCCGAGCGGTTAATTTTGATCCCACAGACTCCTCCACACTATACTGGAGAGACTCGAGTTGAGAATAAAGAAGGTTCAACTCTTCTTTGGCTTTGCTCTTCTTAGACGCTGCCTCCTTTTGAGCTTTGCAAAAATAACATCTTACATAGTGAAAAAACTCCATGACTTGTAGCTGAACTAAAAGTTAGGACAATGAAAGAAGAGGAAAGCAAGAGGAGCCAAGTCCATGCAAGCTTATGTCAGAACAAGATCTAGCTCTCTTTTAAAAGAGTTTGTCAATGGGGACCTAGCAATGGAGGAGTTGGCATTATCTCTAAAATCCTCAAGGAAGTATCCCTGATGTCAATCTCCTTCGAGGTACCTCGGTGTCCAGAAGGAGCGTGCCCTCGCACCTTGTAGTGTGTTGGAGAAGGAGAGAGGCTGCAATGGCTCTTTTGCCATGATCAACCTTTTTCATTATATAACAAGTCAGTGACTTAGCACCATCCTTGGAAGTAGCAATTCAGGAAGGTGAAAAGGAAGAACAAGTTGGTTCTTACCTCTTTCTCACCCATTCCTCGCTTGCACCTTAAGCTACTATTGGGGAGGGGATAGGAGCCTCTCGCTTGGCTGGCTTCTTTCAAGCAGCCTGAGTTGACAACACCTGAGGGGTCCCTCCTTGCTCCTTTAGAAACTCATTCATGAAGGAGAGCTTAGTGATCCCTACAGTGCAACAATACATTGTCAAAACCGAAGTAAAATTTTTTTTGCAAGGGAAGTAAGCCAGAGATATGAGGGCTAGGATTCATACCGAAAATTCGATTAATGGATAGACCATGTTACTTCAAAGAGATCTCGTCAGACCATGTGGGGGTGGACCTAACACTCTTAACCTCCTTATCCTAAGAAACTATGAGTTGATGGACCTTAGGGTGGATTTTATGGTCGGCCCTACAAAAAAAAGGATTACCCCACTCATAGAGAATGCTTGAGTGAACCCTAGTGAAAACCCTTACTGGATGATCCTTCCAAGAGTGGATATAGTTAAGATTGGAAGCAAATAGTTTATACTACCATTTCAAGGTAAAAGACCACCATTTCCTAGTATTGGAGCCTCGACAATCTTTGAAAGCATCCCTAAATATCTCTTTAGTGGGAGGACAACCTTTGGAGGTGGCTAAGGTTTGAATAGCTGAGATAAACTTCATGACATTTAGCACAATTTGATTCGAGGCTATGTCCCAATCTTTTAGAACATCTCTAGTAACTATAGAGTACCTTAAGCCCACTCTCAAGTATCTCCCAATAGGTGTTGAAATCAAACCCAACCTCCTCCCTAAGAATTTTATATCCTCCTCTGACCCTCACAGGTCTAACTTGGTTTTGTTTGAGAAGCCAAATATGCTAACCAATTTCTCAAGTTTTTTCTCTCAGAGGGTAGACCTGAAAATCCAGAGCCTTATTTGAGAAATACCTAGCAAAATACATGCTCTAGGATCATTAAGAATAGAAAAAAAAAACTATAACTTGGTTTATCCTAGTTGCGATGATCAAAGGTTGAACCACTTGATGGTCATCAAAAGAATGCAGGAGAACTCAAGCCCCTGAACCTACTAGACGGGGCCTAGATGTGGGGAGCACTAATGATACATCAAATCATAAAAACTGATTTGGTAAATTCGACAAGACGTGAACCAATACCAAAGTTGTCTGACAATATGACTAAAGGCCGACCCTAAGCCTATTGCCCAAGACAAACTCTCTAAGTACAAAGTCAATAAGGATCAAGCCCAAAGATTAGGTTGTGGACTGATGCATCCAAAGTAGGAGACATCTGTCTTGGCACTGAACCTAGAAGAGCTCGATGTCCTTGATTAGTAACGAATCCACATCTAGGTATGTGACACTATATGTGAGTCATGTTAAGTTATGACCGACTTTGAATGTCCCAGCTAAATCATAGCCAATATCGAATGATTATGGAACCTAATCCTCACATATTTCAAGAAGTCAATTCTGAAGGATCTGGGATTGAAAGCTATCATTACGAGAAATCCACCACGGTGGTTATCTAAAATCATAAGATCTTGATATGCTAAACCTTTGGATACACTATAAATAGTAAAACAATTAGAGATATAAGGACTATTACCCAAAACCCTATACCACTTTTATTATTAAAGGCTCGACTAACTTAAGTGTTGGAGCAACCGCCATTGAAGAGTTTCTGACATTCTTCTTTACATATTTCTCTTTGTGCAAGTCAATGAAAGGGCGACCTATTAGATCAGATTTTAAGGAGCCTTTTAAACCAAAATTAGTGATGAACAAAGCTCCATCAACACCCAAGTATTTATATCTTATAGTGAAATTGTTATGATTAAGTCAACGGATCATCAGGTAATTATTACAAATCATATCATTATTTAGAGGAGGCAACTCGAGTTTTATAAGAGTATGAAGCAAATATAGGAAGAGAATATTATCAACCCTTAAAAAGAACAAATTCAGAGAAGAAAGAATTCTTTCTACGTTATTTGATACAAATTTCATATTTTTATCTCTTAAGAAAAATATTATATGTTTATGTATTTGAATTTTATATTTATAAAAATCTCAAATATTAGTTAAGTTATTATATGCAATGTATTTTAATTTCATAAATAATTTTTCATTAATACCATATGTATAATTATTTTCCTCTCAAACATTAACATTATTAAAAAAAATCCAAACAAAATTTTGTTGAACTAAAATCATATGAAAAAAATTTGCCTCAAATCATCAAAATTTTGGACATTTTATAAATCTTAATTATTCTCATGTATATATTATCAATTCTTAATTAACAATATATTTTATTAGTTAACTAAATATTTTTAATAAAAATATATTTTATTTTCGCTTAAAGTATCAAATATTTTAAATATATTTTAAATATTTGTGAATATTTTAAACCACCAAATATTTTATTAGTTTACTAATTAAATATTTATATTTATATGTAAAATAAAACATAATATTATAAAAAAAAGGGATAAGATCATACATTTAGAATTGAGTGATTATAGGCTCAATTTTTTCTCCAATTAAATATTAAAATTTTAAGAATTAATAAATTTCATTAATTTAATTGCAATCCAAATAACAGAGTTCACAAAATTGATGGAATTAAAATTTTTTTAATTTTATTGTAAAAGTATATTTAATTACTAAAATTTACTATTTTCGTTATTATTTTTTTAAGCGATGGAATTGACAAATTTGTTGGAGAAGAGCGTATAGAAAGAAGATGAAGCGAAAATAGAAAAAAAAAAAAATATGGAGAGAGAAGATGGAGCGGAGAGCGGAGGCACAATAATCAGAATTTTTTTTCAGAAGTTCGGGAATATATCGTGAAATATTGTTCTGGCGAATTGAACTCCGTTTCGTATATATCGCCGATTAAACGTTTTATTCGCGAGAATAACGAAGATTTTATTATTATGGCGATTTGTTCGCGACGCGTTCCGACTTCCACTGAAACAGAAATGTGAAGAGGACTTGTCTCCTGCTCTCGCTTCCAAAAATAATCTCTCCCTTTTGTGCTCAGCTTCCACTACTCCGGATGACCAGCAGCGGTGGCGAAACCGGAAGGTAAACCTCACCTCTCCCTCTTTCTAGTTTCTTCCAAAGCTTTCTCGTGTTTCAGTTTTTCCGCAGAGTGCAGAGACCTTTGCTCTTCAAGAATCTACACTCCACAGACGTAGCTTCGCTCCAGTCCGCACTCCACAGTTGCGGACGACTCTCTCGATTCTCTCTCTTTCAGTCTCTTTGTTTCTATGTCCTCTCTCGCTATTCTCAAGTCCCAGCTCCCCTGTTTCTGTTTGTTTGTGTGGAACAATGTCTATTTCGATCTATTTTGCTTTACTTAGAACTCGTATATTTGTTGAGTTTATGTTTGTTTTGCATAAAAATCAACTCCTGTAAACCAAAATTATGAAAATTAAAAATTGTTTATTTTTATTTTGTCGAAAATTCAAATTGTCAGAAAAATAAAATTTTTGATTTTTAAAGATTTTAATTTATCATCAAATTGGTTGGAAATCAACCTTTAGAAAATTTTTTTGTGTCATGTGTGTCACACATGATTTCAAATTATCTTCAAACTTTTAATAATTAATTTTTTAAAAAATTCTAAATATTTTATAATTAAATTATTTAGATATTGAAGATATTTTTTATAATTAATTTCTAATTTTTGATAATTAAGGTATTATATATATTTAATATATTTTAATAAATATTTTAATTTTTTAATAATTAAAATATTTAAGGTATTTAACATAATTTTAAGAAATAAATTTAATATCAATTCCCAATTTTTTTGAGTATTTAACTAGTGATTCCGTTCAAATATTTTAAATTCTATAAAATTAAAAACTTTCGAACCAAAGAATTTGAAAAATTAGGATTTTCAAATCCTTTGAACAAAACCCACAAAAAATTTTCAGAAAATCATTTTATAGCAAAACAAAACCGGCCCTTATTGAAAAATTTCTCATACTACTAAAATTAGAAAGTTACTTATGTATCATATAATTGGAGAAATTATCGTAATTCTTATGTAACTTGTTTATTTTCAGAAAACTTGTATTTCTAATACTAGAAATTCTATGTCTAATTATTTTATATGGTCAATTGTATATAACTTCTTAAATTCTTATTAAATTGCATATTTCTTCTTTAAAATTAAAAAATTATATATAACTCTTTGAAATATTACCAAATTGTATATTTTTCTTTAAAATTTGAAAAATTACATATAAATCATTGAAATTTTTTTTCAAATTGCATAATTCTCATCAAAACTTAGAAAATTATAATTTTTCTTGAATTATTTGACATATTGAAAAAAAATTCGGATGTAAATTTATCATTAGAATCAATAATATTTGGAAAATGTTTATCATTTGACATCGTTTAGGTTATTTTTCCGATGATATGTAAATTAACATAATGGAGAACATGAATAAAAATTAATTTTAAATCTGATTTATATTGGGTCTCAAATATGACCTAAATTGAGCTTAAATTCTAGTTAAGATCGAGTTGAAACGAGTTTAAATTAGGTCATGATAAAATTATCATTTTATGTTTTGAGTTTAAATTTAATTCGAGATTTGATTGAAATAGATTTAAATCAAATCAAAGGCAAAATAATTATTTTATATTTTGACTTGAAATTTAATATAAGATAAATCTTTCAATCGAATAAGAGAGAATTTTTTATAATAATAATTTAAATATCAAAATCTTCTCTAACTAAATCAGGAGTATCTTTGTCTTTTTTGTTTCAGTCTAAATGACATTAAACTTTTCAAATATTCTTGATTTTAACGATAAATATATACCCCAATAAAATTTTTGTAATATATTCAGTAATGCAAAAAAAAAATTTAACTTTTAAGTTTAGAGGAGAAATATACAAATTTTAAAAAAATTGAGAAGTTATATATAATTTTTTCAAATTTCAAATGATAATTTTGATATGACTTAATTTAAACTCGTTTCAACTCCATTTTAACTACAACTTGGTCTCAATTTAGGTTATATTTGAGATCCTACATAAATCAGATTTAAAGTTGATTTTTACTCATATTCTCTATTACATTAATCTATACTTCATGGGAAATATTTTTATTTTTCAGTTCAACCAAAATAATATCAAACGGTATATATTTGCTAAATATTATTGATTTTAATGATAAATTTATATCTATTTTTTAATATATCAAATAACCTAAAAAAATATAACTTTTTAAGTTTTGAGGAGAAATATGTAATTTGAAAAATTTTTAAAAAGTTATTATAATTTTTTAAATTTTTTTTTAAAAATATGTAATTTGGCAAGATCTTAAAGAGTTATTTATAATTTTTAAATTTGCCAAGAAGAAATATATAATTTAGTAAAATTTTAACCCTTTCTATACAATTGACCCTATTTTATAATATTAATTTAATTATTTTAAAATTTTCCCATTTTGAAGTAGACTTTTCTCATCGTGCCCAGTGGATGTTTATGTGAGATTTGTTCGGCTGACCGGGAAATAGAAATTGCTGAGGGGCTGATAGGGAATTTTCTGTTTTTTAATGTCCGAATTCGAATCCACAGTGGGACGCGGACTGCAGGCAAATCATGTGACATACAAAACATGAAGCCTATCCCTTCCTGGTTCAACTGCTTAACGTCCTCCTCCTCGCAATGGCTCTCTTGCCGGCGTCACCGCTCGCCACCGCCCTCACCACCACCACCACTACCAACCCCCTCGTTGCCGGCGCTCCTGCCGCCACCGCCCGCCCCGCCGTTATCTTACCCGTTCGCTCCTTTTCTTGTTCTATTTCTGCTGATTCAACTACATAGCGCTTGTGCTGTTATTGTGGTTGACTCGCGATGTTGCCACGACAGGGACTGGGGAACAACACCGGCGACTACCAGCGCTTGGTCTCCACTCTCGGCGATGGCTACGGCGTCCCCGCTGTGGTGGCCCGGGTGACGAGGGTCGATTGGCTTCGGAATGCGGCCGGCCTTCTAGACCCCGCCTACTGGAAGGGCACCCTCCGCCCCCGGCCTGTCCTCGACTGGTATCTAATACTCTTCCATTTCCATTGCTTCCTCGTAGTCTTTTGATTTGGCGCCGTTTTGATGATCTATCTCTGAATTAGGTACTTGGAGAGAGTACATGAGGCTGTTTCTGAGGTGAAGACGATATGCCAGAAAGGTATTTGATGAAATGTCTAGGAGGCAGCTTTCGTCCAAGCTGAGCAGAACTTTTGCAGTTTTGTTGCTGAATTACGTTCGAAGTTATTGATTTTTTGGTGATATTTGTTTAGGTGGGAGGATTTCACTGATTGGGCATTCGGCAGGGGGATGGCTTGCACGTGTCTACTTGCAAGAGTTTGGGGCTTCGTCGATTGCTTTGCTGCTTACCCTGGGATCTCCACACCTGTATGGCTCTCTTACGGCACTGTGAATAAGTGTTAGTTTTATTCTATCATTTGCATACTTCAAGAGTTGAATCTAATTTACATCAGTCCAGTTGCTAGGATGCAAGATTTATTCTTTGATATATGCAATGGCCTTGTTGCTTATTTTTGCTAATTATCTGGGTCATTGAAGTCTAATTAGCACCTCATGTGTTTATGCATTGTTTTTTATTTTTATATTTTGTTGGTGGTATGGGTGTTGTTTGTTGCCAAAGTAACCTTCTTTTCTTTCCCTCTTTATAGCTTTTCTCTGTTTTATTTAATGGGTTATACTTTGTTATATTTTATATAATTAAGCAACATAATTGCATGAGTAGCAGCCAAAAATATTCTTTTATTGTTTATTTTTAAACATGGGTCTTCTAAATTAATGCGTATCTACTGTGTTTTCCTTTTGAAGATGTCTAGTGACCATTTTACTGGATCGCAAAAAAATAATTTAGCTTGTTGAGTTCCGCTTATAGAAAGCTGTGATCTGTTCCAGGCCACCACCAAAAGGTGTACTTGGAGTCATTGATCAAACCAGAGGACTCTTGGACTATGTCAAGAAACATTGCTCGCCAGCTGTTTATACACCAGAACTGAGATACGTCTGTATTGCTGGAAGGTAAATTTTGTTCTGTTATACATAAGTTTTCCATTTCTGCTAAGATATAGGACAAGAAACCAACCATAGGACAATGTGTGAGGTAGAATAGAGTTTGCTAATTCATGGGGTCAGAAGCCATGGATTATATGGTAATGTTTTTAAACAAACCTAGTGAACACGTAACCACTACCAAAACTCAAAATTATAGATGATATATCATTGTTGAATTTGTTGCTGCAACGTCAGTTGACCCGTGATTTTGACGATGAGAGATCCATATGGAGGCTATCTTAACATGTTTTTTCTGCAAACTGTAGTCTATGAAAAAGTTGTGATATGTATGAGTGGCTATGGGGAAATGTTCTAGCCAAACTGGTGTTTGTAAGTAGCTTACTACACATGTAGTTGATATGGGATGATAAAATGTTATATTTGTACCAATTATTAAGCACAGAGGCACTGAGTTTCTCCACTGTGCTGTTTGAAATTATTATGAAGATCATACGATTTCAACCTCGTACAAAAGAGGATATGTAAGGTTTCAAGAACTTATTTACAGATATATTCAAGGAGCTCGCTTGGTTGGTGAGCTTAATGTTGCTTCAGATGAGATACTTCATGTTGATGAGCACCAAGGCATGGCAGAATTAGCAATGAATGGCAGCACAAATAAGCGCCCCATTGTACGTGCCCGCTTCATTGGTCAGGGATATAAGCAGGTAATTCTAGCTATTCTTAGTCTTGACCACATCTATATGTTCTAATAATAAGTTTTTTGTGCTTTTACTAATTTTTGTTTTCATTGAATCAAATACTACCCTAATCTCAATGATTCAACAAGTTCAATTCAGTTATCTGCTTGATCTTGCCATGAAGCATTGAACCTAGGAGTTGGAGCACACCTATAGATTTCACATACAGCATATAACAATAGTTCCATGCCAGAATTAACCATATTGGTTTCAGTTATCTGATAACTTTTCTAAGAAAATTTGGCGATAAATTTTCTGAGCAACAACATCATGACCTCCATATTATAAAAGAATGCTATCTTGACTTGTCTTTGATATTTTCAAATAAGTTTGGAAGCCCATCTAATCCAGGAGCTATTCATCACATATATCCCAAATGCATGCTTAAATTTCACTCCATTGGATCTAACCTTTTCCCAAACTCTTACTTTCCAGATTTTACACTTCCAAATGTGCTTCTGAGGTATTCAAGAATTTTACTCACATTTGATCCTTGAATATACATCTGTGTGCAACATATAGCTCCAAAGTATATTCTTCATCCACTGGTAATTTGATGGAGATTAGCAACCTTTCAAAGCCCTTCCCTTCAACCAAATTGCTGTTGACCTTTCCATTGATTCTTTTCCTTCTTTTGGCCAAGTCTGGCAAATCTTTTTTTTTTTTTCATTCAACATGACTATTTTTATGACCCAAAACAAAGATGCTATATATTTTTGAGAGAATGTTATAGTTGATATCTTGATCTAAATCATGGACCTATTCCCAATAAGCGTCCAATTTTTCTCCTACACGTGTTACCCTATTGTTTTTCATAATTTAGCCCAATGAATTGCCTCTAGAGATTTTATTTTGGTCAATTCTTATCTGAACACGTGGTTTACTGGCTCTGCTACAAATAATACAGAGCATCCTATACTGTGGGCAGGTTTGCGGGCAAGCAGATGTGTGGGGAGATGGCGTTGTTCCTGAAGTATCAGCTCATCTGGATGGCGCACTCAATATAAGCTTAGATGGTGTATACCACTCTCCAGTCGGTTCAGATGATGAAACTAGACCTTGGTATGGTTCCCCAGCTGTGCTTGAGAAATGGGTGCATCATCTTCTCGCTTAACATTCGCCTTCTCAAAACTATATGGCTTCTTTATATTGGATGATAAGTTCGATTGGGATGAGACGACTTGATTATCAAGGCAATTTAAGTCGCCTAATATATGATTTATTCTGTTTAAATCAAATTAATCCTTGAAATGCTGTGAAAATTCTTCTAGTTCGGTAAAGCATATGGAAGATTCGTTCAGTTTATTTAAAGGTGGAATACAAAGAATTCAAGGTATAATTAGATGAAAAAAAAAATTTCTGGAAGAGATGACTTCTGATATCTGCCAAACATGAGTCACATCTTAAGAAGACGACCAAAAACAGAAAAACAAAAATAGCCAGTTGTTTCATGTTCGCTTTTGTATACCAACCACGAAGTTTTAAGGTCTTTTTATTCCTTCCTTATTTGGTGACAATTGTTTGCTTCTTTAGAAGACCATCTCAAGTCTGTCTAAAATTTTTTCTGGAGGTCAATCTAATGAATCTCGAACTTGGTTCTGATATCAGTTTGAGTAAAATTTTAAGTAGTCCAAGTGGAAGTTATCCCTCGCTGGAACTCTACAAAAGAACTTAGTGCAAAATAGTTAAATAAAAAAGGTGTTGGTTTCCTTTGTCTCTTTCGACTTTCCGCTTTTCAGCAATTCTTTACCATTCTTACTCACCCAAAAAATAAAAAGGTTAAAGGAAATTCTAACCGAAAACCGGAAGGGAAGAGAGAAATTAGCCCCCGATCGATTTCGGGTTCGAACCAAACGACCCCTTAGTGTAAAATAGTTAAATAAAAAAAGTGTTGGTTTCTTTTGTCTCTTTTGACTTTCTGCTTTTCAGCGATTCTTTACCATTCCCGTTCACCCAAAAAATAAAAAGGTTGAAGGAAATCCTAATAGAGGTAAACCATAACTTAGTTGATTTTTTATAGGGATAAAGGCATGCGTAAATTCTAGCTAAATTTCTTTTTACCTATCCCTCCCTCCGGTGCCACTCAATCCCTGTTGTTTCTTTAATTTATTAATTACCTCTCAAAAAATCAAAAAAATTTCCTTTTAAACTCCTGATTCTGGTGTAATCAACCTCATTAATTGAGGTATAAATTAACCTTTATTTCCACGATAACTTAAATTTTTCTCTCTCGCTCACCGTCTCTGTCATATGCGATGCATGAAAAATCATTCTCTCTCACCGATCGCCACCGCTCTTCTCCTTTTTGTGTCTATCCTAATTTTATAAATGACCGGTCGTTACGATTCGCTTACGCCTCACAATCGCGATCCCACCTCAAGCACTGCACCTTGCCTCATCAGCATGACCCCGCTGCCACTGCTTTTCTGATCCTTCCTCTACTATCACGTCTTTACTTTTTATGTGATAAAATAAGTATGAGAAGATAGGTTGAGATCCAATTTTTTAATTATTTAAATTATTATTTGGTAAGGATTTATGAGTTAACAATAAAATTGAGTATGTTCTGGACCGTGAAGAGGCTGGGTGAGATCCTCTTCTGAATGGGGAGCCGTCCCAAGCCTCCTGGATTGAAGAGTGATGCTGCTTCTGCTGAAGCTGAACATTACTTTGTCGCATCATCCACGAAGATCAAGTCATCGATTCTTGCCACTATGTTGAAAGTCAAGCTCTCCATGACCCTCGAGTAGCTCTCAAGGATAGACTGCCCTACATCCCGCACAGTTGATTTTTCACAAACAAAAATAGGTATCAGTTTACTAGTTCAAGAAAATCACATAGTTACAGTGAATAACTTGTGAGCATTTACAATTTATGGTTAATTGAGTTTCTCTTCCTTTTAACAAAAAATAAACTGCACATATAACACAAAAAAACCAATATTTGCAACAATACCCCTCAGGACCCTGATATTTGCTTCTGATTGCATGTTTGGATTGTATGAGCAAAGGTGACCATCGCGAATGGTAGGATTAGCAGAGGAAGTGTTAATCAGGCTAATCACAATCATAGCATTTTCTAACCAGTAATCACAATTCAAATTAACCCCAAAGTATTACTACGGACAGAACAAACCTCATTCCAGATAAGGTCAGTCTACTTTCTGTCCCAACTCTTCAAGTTATAAACCAAGCTCTTCCATATCCTGCAGCTGCCTAAGCCAAGAATATAGAGACAATAACCGTTCAGATGAGTTCATTATCCTAGTGAAGCTTTCTCAACCCACAATTGGTAGAAAGACATAGTTGAGCTAAAAGACATAGTTGAGCTGAAAGTTTGAAGTGAGATGCCAAAGGAATATTGACGGGTTTTGATTCTGCATGTGAAAACAAAAAATAATCTTCTTGAGATACTTGCTATGTTTGAGCCATAATTTGTCATGATTTCGATCTCGATCAATCTCTATACCGAGAATCTTCCTTACAGCACCTTCTTGGATGAACCCTTCAAGCTGTTGCATAAAAATTTGTTTTTCTAATTCTCCATGCAGAAAGACAGTTTTGACATTAAGCTATTCTAATTCAAGATTATGAAAAGCAACTAAAGTAAGTAGAAAACGAATAGATGTGTGTTTAACCATAAGAGAGAAAATTTCATTAAAGTCAACACCATCTTTTTGTGAATATTCTTTTATAACTAAACGGGCCTTGAATTTAACACCATCTATCTCAGAAAAATTCTCTTTTTTTCAAAATACCCACTTGCAACCAATTGCTCTTTTACCTTTTGGTAATTTCACCAAATCCCAATTGTGGTTCTTTTAAAGGGAATCCATCTCTTCATTCATAAAAGCTTGCCATTGAGAAGAATTCTGCACTGCTTCTTTATAGGAAGAAGGATCACCATTATCAGTAAATAAAGCAAAAGTTACCATATCTTCAAAACCATAACTTTCAGATGACTTTATGTTTCTTTGAGATATTCGAAGTGGAGTCTTCTCAGAAATTTGATTCTTAAAATTTTCTTGAGAGTTGGAATACCCTGAATATCTTCTTATGAAGAAACTATATGCTCCACCTCCACTTGCATTATATTACTGGGACCTTTCTTGAGATATTTTAACACAACACTTTCATCAAATATGACGTCTCTCTCAATAATTATATTTGAAATAGTAAGATTTCACAAATGATTTCCCTTAGCACCTTTGGCATAACCCAGGAAAATACACTTTTTAGAACGTATATCTAACTTATCCTTGACAACAAGCACATAAGCAAGGCAACAAAAAACCTTTAAAGAAAAATAATTTGTAGGTTGATCAGTCCATACCTCTTCAGGAGTCTTGTAATTAATGGCTGTCAGAGGAGAGTGATTCACATTGAAACATACTGTATTGGCTGCTTCTACCTAAAAATCTTTGTCAAGATTAGTTGTACTGAGTATACTACGTGCTTTCTCTAGCAAGGTTCTATTCATCCTTTCAATCACACTATTTTGTTGAGGTTTTCTTGGGATGGTGAAGTGGCATTTGATGTCTTCATCTTCATAGAATTTGAGAAACTCTGTTGATTTGTACTCTCCGCCATTATCACTTCCGAAGTATTTTATTTTTCTACAAGTTCTTTTTTCAACTGAAGTTCTCCATCGTTTGAAAATAGAAAATACTTCGGCTTTGTGATACAAAAACTAAATCCACATTTTTTTGAAAAAATCATCAATAAAACTGATAAAATAACGAGCACCATTTTTTGATGGAATAGGAGAGCACCACACATCAGAATGAATATAATCAATTAAGTCTTTAGTGCAATGAGTACTGATGTTAAACTTTATCTTGGACTATTTATCATAGGGACAATGCTCGCAGAAATTCAATTTGCATGAGTTGAGGCCTTTCAGTAACTTTCTTTTATTGAGCTCACTTAAACTTTGCTCACTCATATGACCGAGACGCATATATCATAATTGGGTCATATTTGAAGAAGAAGCCTAAGAAATTGCTGCTCCACCTTCAACGATTTTTCCCACTAACTCATACAAATTTTTATGCTTTAGGCCCTTTATCATTATCAATGAGCCTTTAACAACCTTAAGAACTCCACCTTCAGTAGAATACTTATAACAAGCAGAATCCAAAGTACCCAAAGAGATCAAATTCTTTTTCAAATTATGAACATGTCTAACATCAGTAAGAGTTCTAATAATATTATCAAAAATCTTAATTTTGATTGTTTCAATTCTAACAGTTTTGCATGGATTGATATTACCCATCAAAACTAAACCACCATTATAGGACTTGTAGTTTTCAAATCAATCCTTATTAGAACACATGTGGTAAGAACAACCAGAATCAAGAATCCAAGTATCATGGTAACGATCAAAATTAGAACTAATAGAGAGAACATTACCAAAATCATTATCAAAACTCCCTTCAACAACTGACACTTATTCTTTGGCTTACTCTTTAGATTGAGACTCTCTTTCTTTCTTTGATTTGAGCTTCCAACACTCCTTAATTATATGTTTCATCTTCTTACAATATCTTTAGTTTATTTCTTTGGATTTGGATCTAGAATGACCTGTTTTTAATCTTTCTTTGGTACGACCTTTGACAATCAATGCTTCTAAGTGTGACATATCCTCTTCAATATTTTTTAGATATTCATTAGATAGAAGGGTAGTAGAAATATCGTCAAATTTTAAATCTTTACTAAACATAAGAGTAGTCTTCAGATTCTCAAGAAAAAGAGGTAAAAATGATAATAAAATAATTGTCTTATTTTCATCTTTAATTTTAACAGCAATGCTTAACAATTGAGAGACTAGTTTATTAAAAGTATTAAGATAATAAACTATATTCGTAGCTTCTCTCATTCAAAAATCGAAGAGCTTCTACTTTAAGTAAACTCGATTTAAGATAGATTTACTAATATATTATTTTTTTAGCTTTTTCATAACTCTGAAAGTGATGTTTCATTAAGAAACAGATAGAGTACCTTATCGGTGAGACTGAGGATGCTTATACTATATGCACTAGTCTTCTAATTTTTTCAGACACTTTTAGTAACATCTTCAAGCTTGACGTCCTCCAATGTGTTTCTCAACCTTTATTTGAGTAAGAATTGCACGAACTCTTACTTATCAAATAGAAAATTCTTGCTTTTCATTGAATTTCTCTATATCAAACTTCAAAGTAGACATGTTGAACCAAGCTCTGATACCACTTGTAGCGCTAAATATCGATGTCTACCACAATTCACGATGTAGAAGAAGAACGGAAAAAAAAAGATAGCACACAAGATATTTATGTGACAAAGACGATACAAAAAATATTGTATTGATGAAAAGATAAAGAGAAAATTACAACGATGGAGGCGAGTAACTCTTACAAAAGACTAAGTAGCCTAGCCGTTATAAGATATTTTGAGAATATTGATCTGTCTCTCTCTCTCTCACTCTATATAGAAATCCTTACATGAATAGAGTATTTATAAATGTGGTCTAAGTGTGTTTGAGTCAAAGTAGAAGACTAATTTAAATAAGACTTCTACTGATTTAAGTCTTTTAGTAGAAGATAAATTCAGATAAAGATTAAGCCCACTAAATTACTTCCTAATATAATTAAGACTCTCTAAAAAATCCATATTCGAGACATGATTAAGGCAACAAGTGCAATCTTGTGATCTACAATTGCAAGGATTGATCATGTAGACCCCTGAAGGAAGTTGACAATAAAGATGTTCATAAACGAGTCAAATGCTGATGAGTGAATTTTTTTGTTCTATGTGTATATGCATAGACAGTAGTGATTTACGTGATTTCACGCATTAATTATTAGTTTACATCAGTTATTTTATTTAATTATTGGTTTGCACCAATTATGGGTTAATGAAAATCTTTATACTCTATTAAGATGTTTATATATGTTTGAAAGTGACTGCATATGCGTAGGAATATTTATATATGCACATGTGTATTTATATAGCAATAAAAGTATTTATATTTGTGTGTATGTATTTATATATATAAAAATGTATTTATATATGTGCAAATATATTTATATATAAGGAGAAGGATTTATATATGGGTAGTTGTATTTGTATATGTGTAGATGTATTTATATACAAGTAATAGTGCTTATAGATGTATAGATATGTTTATATATGCATGGAGATATTTGTATATGAGTAGAAGTATTTATATATGTGTAGTTGTGTTTATATATATGCAAATGTGTTTATATACGATTTAAAATATTTATATATGTGTAGATGTATTCATATATATGTAGAGGAAATTATATATGTGTAGAAGTATTTATATATATGTAATTATGTTATATATATATGCAAATATATTTATATATAAGTAGAAGTGTTTATAGATATGAAAAATAGTTTATATAACATGTAGGTTGATGCATGATTTGTTTTTCATTCAGGTCATGTGTATGGCAGATGCTGAAATCGATTGTCACACAACTCAATGTCCACAAGTTTTTTCAGAAGAATTCACGAGAGTAGATATCATCAATAGCTATGTTCACATATTACAACATAGAGTGAAGTCCAAACTGAACATTTAACTTTCCTTCTCTTTTGTGTGCTCAACCATGCTTGGAGCATCCACTGGGAACTTGCAATAGGCCCTAAAGGTGGTATGGAATGTTTTCGACCAAGACTTCATAGATGACACGAAAATAATTTTTATGCCTATTGTCTATGATTACCATTGACACTTTATAGTGGTGGGCATAATAAGTATAAGCATTACTTCTCTCCAAAGGGTGCCAAATACAATGCTGTGGCTAGACAAGCAGTATGGCACACACTTCTTACGCATTTTCATTATTTTGTTTGGGTTTAGATATATGAATATAAATTATCTATGTGCTAACCTTGTGAAATTTTGTAGCATTTTCAGTTTGGGAAACACTTGTTTGAGGGGCATAGACGTAGTGGCCCCACAATATATGATATCATTCATGTCAATAATTGTCCCCACCAAAATCCAACTTACACCTTTTTTACCTACACATATTATGTTACTTACATGTAATAGTTTCTAGCTATAATGTTTATGTGTTTGTGGTAATTATTGAAATGTCTTCTAGTTTTGAGCTCATCTGATTATGCTATTTATGTACATCAGTACATCGACCTTCAAATGAGGGAAAAAATTATCGTCATCGACGAGAATGAGAGTCCTAAGCTTGCTTTAAATTTGTCATAGACCTCATCATTGTTGAGATGCAACAACCAATTTAGACATTTTCTATTGTTCATTGAATCAAGCTACCTTTATAATTTTACTAATTGGTGTTTGTATATGGGTTTTCTAATGCATCTTAAATATTTTTTATTTAGATATAAACTAGCTTATATATAAATAGAACTTCTAATATATAAATATATCACTCGCTATATAAACATAACTCCCAATATATAAATACATCATCCTCTATATATACATAACTCTCAATATATAAACACAACTTTCGTTATATAAATACATCTTGTGCTAGATAAGCAGAATCCCCTATATATAAATATAACTCCTAATATATAAATTATCTCCAAATATATAAACAGATAATTTAATATATAACTAAAACTTCTGATACATTAGCAAAACATGGAATACATCAATTAGACCACTAATACATTATTGGTAAATGTGATGCACAACTAGAATACCTTATATGTATGTGACATTAGTAAATATTAATATATGACAATTGCATTATAAGTCTTGCTATTATGGCTAATCTCTTTGCATCACCCACACCATTGGGGCCTGACTTCAAAAGCTTGAGACTTAATTTGCCTCCTTCTTGACCCATCGAGCATATTTTTTGTCACTAGTGGATGCATCTGCAACTCTCTATCATCGTCTAGTTTGTCGATATCTAGGACCAGGAATATATGATTCTCATAAAATTTTTTGGAGTTGTCTACAGTAAAGTAATCATCGATAAAGGAGTTAACAGTGTCATCAACAAATAATATAATGACACATGCATGTTTGCAAGGCGATCCACTATCGTGCCAAACACCACATGAACATATGCAATCATCGAGGTCAAGAAAGTTTGTATCCCTCCCAATAACCTCAAAATGATTACCATCCATACAAGAAACCTTCATATAGCGAGTATTGTCGAAGATGACTGCTATATTGCACTTCTTTCTCTCAATGCCATACATTTGGGTCATCATCTTTTGCCTATAGAAATTAGGAATAAAGCACATAAAAAACCTGAACATTAAATGACTTGAATTAAAAGAACACCTTAATCTGATGCAATCAACCATATTGGTAACTCAATGATGTCAGGCTTCTTTTACCCAAGCATTGAATGACTCTATAATATTGGAGTACATTTCACCCCAATGAGAGCCCTTAAATAGGTGATTATACCAATACCACATATCAAATTTAAATGACCCACATCTTCTTAAAACCCAACAATTACATAAAAAATTGAAGAAGGCTCATTTAAAATGCTCTCCATCATTTAATCTCCACAAAGCTCTCAAGATTGGTGTGGGATCGATTTTGATAGCCTAGGATGGCGGAGACTCCAGGAGCGACCTCAAATCATAAATTAGAATTTATTTTAATTTGAAGTGCACTATTAGGTGTTATGAAAATATTAACTTCTAATAGACGTAAGTCCTTATTGTTAATTACCCTGACAATTGTCAGAAATCTCCTAAATCAAAAAACCTAACTAATAACATAGAGACACAAAAAAAGAAGAAAGAATTTGATTGATATCAGAAAATGATACATGAATTAAGCAAAGACATACCCTCATTTTATAATAAATTTTAACATAGAATTATGGAAAGCATAAAAAAAATAAAGAAAAAAGAAAGAGCGGAGGAGAAGCTTTATGTGTGCTACCATCCCACTCCTCTATGCTGGACCATGTGATGTTTGACCCAAATTGACTCAATTTTTGGTAGGTGTTGATAGCATCGTCTGATGGGATGTGGAAGAGGATGAGAGAATTTTGAAGTATTTCTAATAATTTTAAGTGTTGGCGATAACTTCATTTAGTTTGGTAGCGCTAATGGCTTGAGGGTTGGGTGTAGCTTTGAAAATTGTATTGTTAACTACTTTTGGATTGACTAACTTGAGGAGTGTATCATTAATTACTTCTAGGATTGACTCACTTGAAACATTATCAACAACTTTTAGGTTGACTAGTTTGAAGGGTATATCACTAATTGCTTCTAAGGTTGACTAACTTGAAAGGGTGCACCATCAACTGCCCCCAGGGATCGTTCTATTACTGTCGTGTAGAGGATTAAGGGCATATTAGGTAAGGGTACTGCTAAGACTGGTGACTTTAGGAGATATTGCTTGATTTTTTCAAAGGCTATTGACAGTCTTGATTTCAAATGAATGGAGTGTCCTTCTTCATCAACTTGGAAAAAGACTTGGATTTTTCAGAGAGTTTTGAAATGAATCTCCTTATATATGTGAGTTGGTCTTGAAACAATCTCAATTATTTTAAATTATTGGGTGGTGGCATATCCAAGATATGCTTTAATCTTAGATGGGTCGATTTCAATCCCTTGATATCTGATAACAAAGCCAACAAAATTTTTTCGATGATACCCTGAATGCACACTTCATAGGATTCATCTTCAAGTTATATTTCCAAAGACGATTGAATACCACTCTTAGGTCTTGGATGTGCTTGTCTTTAGACTTATTTACCAAGTCATCCATATAATATTTCACTAAAAGTTGTATGAGGTGATTAAAGATTTGAGTCATGGCCTTTTAATAAGTGGCATGTGCATTCTTGAGCCCAAGGGCCATTACCTTACAACAATAAATACCAATTAGTGTCCTGAAGGCCATATATTTCTCATTGTCAGATGCATCTTAATTTAGTTATATTCTAAAAACCATTCGGAAAAGAGAATATTTTGAAATCAGTTGTGTTGTTAATAATGATTTTCATTATTGGCAATGAAAAATCATATTTTGGATATGCTTGATTTAAGTCTCTATAATTCACACCAAATACATATTTGACTTTTCTTCCTTATCTGACACAATACTTACCACCCAATCTAGGTCTTTTACTTGTCTAATGAAGTCTATTTTGAGTAGTTTCTTCATTTCTTCTATTACTTTCTATTTTAGGTCAAGTTTCATCTTCCTAAGTGCTTGTTTGACAGGTGAAAGCTTGGGATTGATGGCTAGCTTAAAAATTGTAATTTCAAAATCCAATCCAAGTATCTCATTATAGCTTCATGTGAAGTAGTCAATGTACTCTTAGGGCACTATTTTGAGTTGGATTTGACTTTTCTCTAAAAATTAAGTGCTGATGAAAGTCGGCTTAGGGTTCTCTTCTGAGCCTAGGTTGATCTCCATCAGTTCATTAACTATGGCTTTCCCTCTATCCTCAAGTTTTGGTGGAGTTTCTTTTAGTTTGAGGATTATTTTTTTACCAAGTGATTCATTATGTCGAGTGAGATTTGGCGAAGGTTCATCTGAAAGTATTTTGGCTGCATCATGCCCCCTTTCTTTTGGTTCAGGTGAAATCTCACCAAGAATATCACCTTATTGTGATGGCTGAACAGTCACAGCCACCTCGGCACACATGTCAAAGGATATTGATGCCATTTGATTATCTTGAATATTGGAAAGAGGTCCAATGGTGACCATAAGATGTGTGTGGGCATTTGGGATAATATAGCCTAATATTTTGGTGTTTTTTCTTTCTCTTGTAGGAATATAAGCATATTCTTGGGATGGATCCTATAGATTCTTGAAGAAACTACTCTCTCTTTATTTATGGACATCCACAATCAGATTTGTTGATTATCTGATGAAGTTGATCTAAGAAATATTTAGCTATGACTACCGGTTGATGATCACTATCATATGCTAAATCTTCAGTCCCCAAGATTTTATGTATGCTTGGGGCATAAAGAATTACCTTGTAAAATAGTATTTTCTTTTCTCCTTTGCATCATAGAGGAATATAAAATATCGTTAATTCTTCCACGACATTGATGTTTAACTGATCTAATGGCTTAAATAAGTCTTTTGGAACTTTAGTAACAATGAGAGTATTTTTTTATTTGACCTTTGTTATCATCTTCGTTAGAAGTATAACCACCCAAGTAGACTTACGGTCTTCTTCATCTGAAGAGGCTCGATTAAAATCACTTCATAGGTGAGGAGGAGCAAAGATTAGACTAGCAATCTTTTATTTCACTTGACTAAAGGAAGCAGACCACCTATCAACATAAGATCTCTAATAGTATTTTACATTATTATAATATACCTCATGAATATCAAAAGGGTGTACATCTCCATCAATTCGATATTCTTCACCATCTTCAAAGTATTTGAGGCATTGATGCAGGGTTGATAACATTACTTTATTTTTATGTAGCCACAACCTTCCTAGCAATATTTTGTATGACATATTAGTATTGATTAGATAAAACTTGATGTCTTTCATCATTTCACCTTTTTTTAGAGGAATAGCCAAAGAGCTCTTTGGTATAGATTCTGGTTACAAACTAACTTACCACTTGAATGAGGTTCCCGTCAAGCTTACTGAAAATTGGTAGAGTAACAAGAAGGGACTATTACTTGAATCTCTGCACAGAGTCACATAGTGAGATATGCGCTATTCAAAATTGCCCATGCCATTAAATTATTTGAAACTAGGCATTATATAGCCTTTGGGATATGACACTCAGTCATAATGACTAGGGTATAATTTGTCAGCATCATTTACCCTACTCGTTTGAGTTTCTTGTATCAATTATGCCATTACCATTTGTTGTACGTACTATTGTATGTATGTTGGAAGTTTCATATTGTCAAGAATCTCTAAAATCAAGGATTAGATATCCCTTACTGGAGGAGGTGCTTGTGAAGGGCCTATATTTTCGTAGATCTCATCTATGGGAGATGTACCTTTTGCCACCTTTGCTGCTTGGGATGGTTGTTGAGATTATTCCAACTTATCGAGTTTTTGGCTTATTTGTTGCATCATCTCTATCAACTCCATGACCTCCTTTTGAGTTTCATCTTTCTCTTTACCTTATTATCTCAATTGTTCTTACAGTACTTCTATAGTCACTTCTTGATTAGAACTTTCAGTTATGACCAAAGCTTTATCAGACAATGATGGTCTATGTCTTAAGAATCAGGTTTAGGTTTTGGATTGAGGCTAACTTCTCCTATCAGTCCAGTTATCTCATTTAAGAGTGTACTTATGGAGTAGGTTGTCATATCTTCTCTTTAGTATGGTAGTAAGGATTGGTTCACAAAGGCCCTCTACTATTGAATTTTTTTATCAGTAAGCCTCATTTGGGTAGTCTTATTTTGGTGTTTAGCTGGTTGGAGTGTGAGCTCACAATCCCTCTCAGAGTCATGATGAAAAATGACTCTAACAGTGTGAATGATCTCCTTTAGCAAACCCTCATACTGGGTTGTAACTGTATGATAACTCTTGTGTTTTTGTTTGATGATTCATCCTTTTGTCATAATTTTAAGGCAAGAATGTGCCCTATGTGATTTGCTCCTACCCTTCTCTAAATTGCTTAATAGAGCGAAGGAGTTGGAGATAAGGATGATAATAACTGACTTCATTTGAGGGGTAGGCTTTCCAAATCGGCTGAAGATTTTAGCAACATTTCTTTACTTGTGATAGTCAGGATGAGATTGTTTTCATCAATGCTTGTGTCCGAATTTTGATTGCCCATTATAAGGAGTTGGGTGAAGGCAACCAAAAATTAAGCTTCATTTCGGTCCTTTGGAAGACTGATATCTTTTTTTGTTGAGGTATGATTTTTAGCTCTTCATCTGAATAACCCTTCTTATTAGGAATGATAACATTGGGCATCCATCCCCTTGATGAAAGGCGAGAAACATGTTGATTTTGTATAACGACAGCCTTAGTTAGTGTAGTTGCAGTTGCCTTCTTAAACTGGATGATCTCAAAGATAGTCTCAAACTTGATCTAAAATTTAGTTGCTTCTGTAGTAACCATTAACTGAGGTAAATGCAGAACATGTCTTGCCCCCAGGATGATGGTATAAATTGGGATGGAGATATTCTTCATTATTGCCATTTGATTCTTTCTTCTACAAAGAAAAACACAATTAATTAGTCTTCAATCATAATTCTACCTTATTAGTGTCTCTATTATATTGACTATGTTTTTACACTTGGAGGAGAAGTCAAATCCCATTGGATGTGCCAAACTTTGTGGGATTGATTTCGGCAGCCCAGGATGGTGGAGACTCCCGGAGCGACCTCAAATCACAAATCATAATTTCTTTTAATTTAAAGTGTGCTATCAGATGTTATGAAAATATCGACTTTCAATAGATACAAGCCTTTATTGTTAATTACTTCGATGATTATCAGAAATCTCCTAAAAGAAGAAACCTAACTAATAACATAGAGATACAAAAAGAAAAGAAGAAAGTATTTAATTAATATCAGAAAATGATATATAGCTTAAGTAAGAATATACCCTCACTTTACAATAAATTTCAATATAAAATTATGGAAAGAATGAAAGAAATAAAGGAAAAAAGAAAGAGCTAAAAAGAAGCTTTAATGTGTACTGTTGCGTTATTCCCCCATGCTAGACCATGTGGCATCTAACCCAAATTAACTTAGTCTCTGGTAGGTATTAATGACATCAACCAATGGGATGTGGAAGGGGAAGAGAGAATTTCAAAGTGTTTCCAACAACTTTGAGTTTTGGCGATAACTTCATTTGGTTTGGTGGCATCACCAATGGCTTATAGAGTTGATTATAGCTTTGAAAATCACATCATCAACTGCTTTTGGGTTGACTAGCTTGAGAAGTACATCATCAACTACTTTTGAGATTGACTAATATGAAAAGACATGTTGTTAACGACTTATGAGTTAACTAGCTTGAAGGGTGCATCACCAATTGCTCTTAGGGTTAACTAGTTTGAAAGGGTGCATCATCAACGGATTCCGAGTTAGCTACCTTAAAGTGTGTATCGCCAACTACTTCCAGGGTTGACTAATTTAAGAATGTATTATCAATTATTTCTAAGGTTGACTACCTTGAAGGATATGTCGTCAATTACTTCTGAGGTTGAATAGCTTGAAAGGTGCGTCATCAACTACTTCTGAGATTTACTAGCTTGAAGGGTGTATCATCAATTACTTCTAGAGTTGACTAGCTTGAAAGGTGCATCATCAATTACTTCTGGGATTAACTAGTTTGAAGGGGTGCGTCATTAACTACTTGTGGGGTTGAATAGTTTAAAGTATAGCTAACGACTTTGAATGTATTGTTAGTTAACTTTATTTGAACTAGGCATTACAACTGACTAATTAACTAGGTTTGAGCTTACCTTAATTCGGTTTGAAGCGTTGCCAATGCTTTTGGGTTGGGACTAATATAGTTCAAATATGAGTTTGGCTCAAAATCAGTTCAATACTCAATTTTGATTTGAGTTTGAAATTGATTCAACTTGATATTTAAAACTTGATTGAATTATAATTCGTTAACTCTTTCTTGAAAGATAGTGATATATTCTAGACTTCCTATTTTTAGAGTCTTTGGTGATCGGGTTCATACTGACACTTAATAGCATGACCAGGAAAATCATCAAAGTCATTGAATGCTCAATAATAAATTCAATTCACCAAGCTTAGCATCAAATTTCAAAAGATCATTCATCAAATACTTATCATTGACTCTAGTTACGGTAGTACTGATTTTAATTCGAACATAATTCAATTCAATTTAATGTACATGATTCGATTTTAGTTCATGTTTGATTTTATTTAGCTTGGATCAAGTTCAACCTTGTGTTGTACCTTTATCAAGTTCGGGTTTGATACACTTTGTCTCAAGTTTAAATTAATTTAGTTCAACTTGGTTTCAGTTCAGGCTCAACTTGGCTTAGTTTTAGTTTGACTTTGAGTTTGTCCTTTTAGTTTGGACTTGATTTAACCCAATTAAAGTTTGATTTGAGTTTAACTCAATCCAAATTGGATTTGATTTGAACTTAACTTGATTTTAAATTAACCTATCTCGAGTTTGATTAAGGTTGAGTCTACATTTATTTAGTTTTGATTAACTCAATTTGGATTTTAGTCTATTTGTTCGATCAATTTAGGTCCACTTTAGCCTTTGTCTATTTATTTTGGCTGAGTTTAATTTTAATGTGATTGAGTTACTTCATATTAAGCAATTTAATTTAAGGGTTCTTAATTATTTATGATAATTTCAGGTAGAACCGTGGTTCAACTTTAAATGTGTGAATCCGAAAGAGGCTCAACTCGCGACCTCGAAAGCTAACTTAAAAGTATAAGTCCGAGCTCAAAAACTTGCTTAGATGCAAACCCAAAGGCTGACTTGGATGTGAGCTCGAAGGCTAGTTAAATATGAGCCCAAAGGCTGACTGAGTGCAAGCTTAAATATTGGCTTGGATGAGAGCCCAAAAACTATTGGAGTGCGAGCCAAAAGGATGGCTTAGGCGTGAGTTCGAAGGCTAGTATGGATGCGAACTTGAAGGTTGGTTGAGTGTGAGCTTAAAGGTTAGATTGGATGCAAGCTTGAAAGCTAGTAGAGTGTGAGCTTGAAGGTTGGCTAAGTGTGAACCTAAAGGCTCGTTGAATGTAAACTCGAAGGCTGACCAACTACGAGCCTAAATGCTAGCTAAGTAGGAGCCGAAAGGCTGGCTATGTATGAGTTTGAAGGTTAGCTAAATGTGAACTCAAAGGTTGGCTGGATGTTGGCCTGAATGCCGACTAAGTGCGAGCTCAAAGGCTAACTGAGTGTAAGTTCGAAGACTGGATAGGTGCGAGTTTGAGGGTTAGTTGGATACGAGCCCGATAGTTGGCTAGATGTAAACCTGAAGGCTGACTTGGATGTGAGCGTGAAGATTGACTAAGTGTGAGCCTAAAGGCTAGTTAGGTGCGAGTTCGAAGGCTGATTGAGGTGTGAGATAAGAGGCTAGGTTAGATGTGAGTCTGAAGACTGGTTGAGTGCAAGACTAAAGACTAGCTTGAATGTGAACCAAAAGCTAGTGGAATACAAGGCCGAAGGCTAGGTAAATGCAAGTTCAAAGGCTAACTGAATACAAGGCCAAAGGCTAGCTTGAATATGAGTCCGAAGGCTGGTCGAGTGCGAACCCAAAGGCTGATTAAGTACGAGTACGAAGGTGAGCTAAGTTCGAACCTAAAGACTAGTTGAGATGCGAGTTCGAAAGCTGGTTGGGTGTAAGTCCAAGATTAGTTAGGATATGAGTACAAAAGCTGACTGAGTGCGAGCTCGAAGGCTAATTAGGTAAGAACCCGAAGATTGGTTGGGTCAAAGTTTAAAGACTAGTTGACGTACACATTCAAAAACTAGTTAAATACGAGTTCAAAGACTAACTGAGATATGAGCTAAATATTACCTTAAATGCTAGTCCGAAAATTAACAGAGTATAAGTTCGAAGATTGACTGAATATATATTCAAAATCTGATTGAGTATAAATCTAAAAGCTGATTGAGTAAGAATTTAAAAATTAATTAAGTACAAGCTTAAAATATTGACGGAGGTGTAGCCTAAAGACTAACTAAGTAAATGCGGATTCGACTTTTTTGAAAGACAACAAGTCGTCGGGGTAACAATGATGTAAAAATTAAAGGCATTGCTGTCCGAATTCCTTTTTCCACGTAGCAACTTTTATTTTATTTTTTTATTTTCTATTTCTTCTCTCCTCCTTTCCCATGCCCCTCGCCCTTGCTTCTTCATTTCTTCACCGGACTCTACAAAATCAGGGCCGGATCCAATCGGATCTTGGCCGGATCCGGCCGATTTCGTTGCGGGCTTCGGCGGCTTATAACGGAGGGTGGCCCAGGCTTCTCCTTGCTGAGTTACAGGGCTGGATCCGGGAGGCGGTGGTGTTGGTGTCCTACCGGCGGAGCGGGCGAAGTTGGGCAGCGGCTGGCAGGCACCTTGCGGACCTCCCTGGCAACGGAGGGGAGTGAACTGATCGGGCGAAGGGATGTGGTGAGGGTGGTGGCAGAGCCAGAGAGGCCGGCAGTGAGGCAGAGCCCTAGGCGAGGTCCAGCTAGTGGACCTGGATGGTGAGGAGTTCCGATGAAGGAGCTAGCATGGTAGAGCATGGGGCGTGGCCAGGCGACGCGAGGATGAGGATGTGCGCCAGAGCGGATCTAAGTCCGCTCAGAGCCCGAAGGCACACTAGAGTGGGGATAGTAGCCGGGAGACAGTGCTGCGGTGGAGTGAAGGCAAAGTGGAGACGGGCTTCGAAGAGGCTAGGGCTCAGAGGAGATGATAGGCCAGACGGTGGCGGGACAGGCGGCTGCCCACTCAGGCGTGATGAGGGAGGCTTGGGGTGATCTAATAGCGGTAGAGCTTTCAGGCAGATAAAGCTCAATGCGGGAACGCCAAGCGAACGAGGGGACCTTGTTGAAAGCAAAGGAGTAGAAAACCACGGGAAGGAAACAGAGGGGAGAAGAAAACAAGGCAGAGATAAGAATTCTCATATTTTGTTGTTCTATTGATCCTCTTCTCGTATCTCTTGATCTCTGAGTTCTCCTAGATCTTGAATTGCTCGCTGAACTGCTGCTCCTCTCTCCTATATAGGTTTCTGATTTTCTCCTTGTTCTGTGCCTCTGTTGTTCTAATCTGAGAAACTTTAAACCATGCTAATCTCCCCCATTTTCTTTTTCTTGCTCTCCTTCCGCCGTCCAGGTTTTCTATTCTTTTTATAGGGGTCGAAGAAGATGGAAATCAAATCCTAATTGGTCTGATTTAGAATAATGTTAGAATTCAATTTGTAATAGTATTATATTTAATTATATTTTTAAAATCTCTTAATTGGTTTATTTTGAAGTGGTATGATTTGTGTTGAATTGCCTTTCCATTTTTGTAAATAGCATGTAATTTATTAATTAAAATTTATTTTTCTGATAATGATATTTAAATTATATATTATTTTTCGATGTTGAATTTTCAGGGGGATTATTCACAAATTTTTTTGAAAAATTTGGACTAAAATATGATTTCATAAGTTTTAGCCTTTTTTTTGCAAAAAAAAAACTATTTTTGAAAGTTTAAAATTTTCAAAATCCTTTTTGTGTGAAATTTGGACTTATTTATAAATAAAATTTTTAAGATTTATTTGCAAAAATTAAGAATTTCAGAGGTTTATTTGTGAATATAAAATTTTGAAGGGTTATTCGCAAATTCTAGATTTTGCTGAATTAATTTAAAATTCTAGGATTCTCAATGATTTTTTCGTAAAGTTTTCATTTTAGGGACGTAAGAAAAATCTGATTAGTAACATATTTAAAACAAATGTATTTAATTCGAAGACATATTTACAAAGATTTCACAATTTTTATTTTGGTTTAGATATTTAATAAATTTTGGGTTTAATTTTGGTCTAAATATCTATTCCAATCGGCTTGTTGCTCAAATTTTGTCAACAATTCAAATCCAAATCAAACTTAACTTTTGATCAAATTTGATTGCAATTTCGATTCACATTTGGATTACAATCAAATGAAATTAAATTCTATTTTTTGACTGAATTTTAATTAAATTTAATTTTTGGTTAAAATCGACTCAAATAATTGATTTCCATAAGTATGTTGTGGTATAATGTAACATCTGCTCCAATAAATGACTTATATGCTTTGTTTTTATCGCATCAAACTTATTTATACTTCAATCACATATAGATCTTATTTCACATATTACTCTTCATATTGATAGTTGTTTAAGGTGATTTTTATCGCAATCAAATTAGTTTGATAAGAATTTGACTAAAGTCAAAAACTAGATGTCATTGAATTATGATTCAAACATAAATCTCGATTGGACTTAAATTGCACTTGATTTTAATTGAAATTTAGCTCTATTTATATCCAAATTGTTGAAAAATTTGAGTTCAAACTGAATTCAACCCAAATGGACTTTATGGATAAGATATGTAGACCAAAATTAGGCACATAACTCAACTAAAATATTGACTAAAAATGAAAATATAAAAGTTTTACAAATAGATCTCTGAATTGAATAAATTTTTACAAAAAGATCATTTGCCAAATTTTTTTTACAAATAAATCTTTGGATGAAAATTTTTGCGAAAAAAATACAAAAAAATCTAAAAATTATAAATTAGTTCATGCAAAATCCAAGATTTGTAAATAAATATTTTAAAAATTTTATATTTATAAATAAACTCTTAAAATTTTTATATTTGACAAATAACTTCCAAAAATTTTTATTTATAAATAAATTTCAAAATATATTATTTTGTCAATAAAATCTTTAAAAAATTTTAAAAAATTTTAAAAATTTACAAATAATTTTTTTATAAAAAGTTTCTTAAAATTTATAAAATTATAATTTGGTTCCAATTCTTGTGATTTCACAAAAATTTATAAATAACTCCTATATTTTGTGTTTTTGCAAATAAATATAAAATTCAAATTCTGCCACATTCATTATCCGTAATAAATCAAATTTTTATTCACATTTACAACCGTTTAAAATTTAATTCTGATATCATGCTCAATCTTATCATTTACAATAATTCAATAAATTTGAATCAATCCAATTCAATCTATTTGAGTCCTACAAAATCCTGCAAAGATCAGAATACGGGAGAGATTAGAATCCATAAACTGATTAAACATGAACCATCGGACGGAGAACAAGAAATGGAAAGAAATTGAATTGGTGCAATCCAACCCATGAATCTGCTGCCTCTCCGCACCCCACTGGACCTGCCCCGGCGAGCCAAGCCTCAATCCCTGGACAACCTACATCTGTCCATGCAGGATCGCCTGCATCGCAAGGCTGTCCCTCTCCACACTAAGCCCCTAGTCACATGGGCTCAGCCGGCCTTCCCATCATGAGTACTAGCAGCTATAACTGCCCAAGCTCCGGCCTTCATCACTGCCCAAGCTCCGGTTGCCGCTCACAACCTTCCTCTTCTCCCCTAACACCTCTTCATCAGTTGTCCAGACTACCTCCGGTCTCCTCCCTGCCCGCCAAGCCACACCTTTGCTACTGCCACATGTGGCCGCACTGGAGGAATGTACCATGACCGGATCTAGACGTTGCAGCCAACGCTGAGGCCGCCTCTGAGTGCATGCCCATTGTCAACATCGCCTAGCTACAAGACCACCACTGCCTCTCACCGAGCCACCAGCACCGCCTAGGGACCTCCCCAAGCCGCCAGCACTCACCTGCACAGGATCGTCACCGCCTACACCCTCAACATAGTCCAAGCTGCCATGGCCTTCTAAACGTGGCCCAAACATTCGGGCTGGTAGCTGGGCGTCGCCGTCCCATCTCGCAGTCGCAGGCCAACCCCGTCTTCTTCGTCGCCCATTATCTCCGGATCCCTCCGCAAGTCCGATCTCTCCTTCCACCAGTCTCCATCCCACAGCAGTATGACCGGCCCTAGGCTCACGGTTGGTCGGCCGCCCATCGCCACTCGCCACCGTCAGCCTCTGAGCTACGCCGGCCTGCGCTATCTCCACCTCTGCTTCGCCCGGCCGGCTCATGTCACGGGCCGTTCACTCTGGCCCTAGTCCGCCTTGGTGGCCGACACTGTCACCCATCATCACAGGCAGTCGGATCGGACCCTGAATTTGAAAAGGAAGGAGATGAGGGACGGGACAACCGCCATTGGATGCTCGGGTGAAAGAAGGCTCGGTCAAGGAGGACGAAGATTATCAAGGAAAATTTCTTCAAAAAACAAATAAAGAAAGAGAGATAATTATTGGCTAAAAAAAAAAGTTGCAGCTAGGAAGAAAAAAATAAAATAAAAACATTACTGTCTATATATATATATATTGTTTTATTTTTGTATTCTATCAATCATTTTAAAGCTAGTCTAAAACTTATTTTAATTAAAAATCAATCTGCGAATTTATTCAAAAGTTATTTTCATCGAGGGTTAGTTTGTAGGCTTATCCACAAGTCAATTTTAGCTTAGGGTTAGTCCGCGAGTTCGACCAAAAGCCAATTCAGACTTAAAATCAGTTCGCAAACTCGCTTCAAAATCAATTTAGTATAGGACCAGCCCGTAGACTTACTTAAAAGCCAATTTCAAATTTAAAGCCAACCAACGGATTTGTTTGAAAGTTAATTTGATTTAAGACTAATCCATGGGTTCATCTGAAAGCTAATTTCATATACAAGACTTATACAAGACTAGTCTGCGAACTCACTTGAAAGCCAATTCAATTTAAGACTAGTTTGCGAGCTAACTTGAAAATCAATTTAATTTAGGACCAATTTGTAGACTTACTCGAAAGTCAATTCAAACTCAAAGTCAACTCTGGGATTCACCTAAAAGTTAATTCAGTTTAGGACCAGTTTACGAAATCGTCTCAAAGTTAATTTAGATTAAAGATCAGCTTATAAGGTTGTCTAAAAATCAAATCAACCAAAAACTAACATGTGGGTTTGCTTGAAAATCAAATCGACTAAAGGCTAACTTGTTGATTTGTTTGAAAATTAAACCAACTAAAGATCAGTCTGCAGGGATGCCTAAAAGTTAAATCTATTCTAGATTAGTTCGGGAGCTCACTCAATGTCATTCTAATCAATAAATAGCATGAGAGTTCTCTAATCAACTAATCAAATCGATTAACATAAACTACTTAAATTAATTAACTTAATGATAGTGAAAATAAGTCAATTCTGCTAAATTAAGTAAATTGACTAAGTTAATCTAATTTGACTCAAACAAACCACCAAATAGACCTAAGTTAATCAAATTGATGAACTCAAATTAAACTGGACTCAAACTCCAATTGAGTTAACCTAAATCAAATAAGTTTAGACCCAAAACCCAATTGGGCTCAAATCAAGTCAACCTAAATCAAATTGATTCAGACCCAATCCCAATTTGGTTCAAATTGGGTCAACCTAAATCAATTTGGTTCAGACCCAATCCCAATCATGATCAAATCAGATTAACCCAAATCAAAACTAATTCAGATTGAAATCCAATTTAGTCCTAATTAGGTCAATCCAAATCAAATTAGTTTAGACCCAATCCTAATCGAGTTCAAATTGGGTCAACTCAAATTAAATCAAGTTCAAACTAAATCTTAATCAGGTTGAACCAGAACTAGAACCAGGTCAAACTGAAATTAGAACTAGCCCAAACTTGAACCAGATCTAGGATAAACCTAAATTAGAACCAAGCCAAAGCTGAACTAGAACCTGATTGAACTAGAACCAAAATCAAGTCGAACCAAACCCAGAACTAGGATGAACCTAAACCAAACCAACTTAAGATTCGAATCTGAATCCAATAAGAATGCAATATAAGTGAACCCGAACCCATTAATGAGTTGAACTAGATCCAACAAAAATACAAAAAGGGTTGGATCCAAGATCTGTTAAAAATTCATCAATAGTACCTAATAAGAGTGAGATCCAAGATCCATTAGACACTGTTTGGTTCGAGATTAAGATTAATGAACCATTTTTATAAACTAATATTTTTTTATCAAAATTAATCCTATAATAATTTAAAGTTTGAAAGACTATTTAAATTTTTGTAATAGTTTAATTTAATAGAAGTGTAAAATAAGTAATATTAAATTTGTAACAAAAAAATAATTGTGAAAAAAGATGATCCTGATCATAATCCGAAACTAAACAATACCTTAAGGATCCATCAAGAACTTAATAAGGATTGGATCCAAGATCTATTAAGAATCAAATAAAAACCCAATCAAGATTGGATCCAAAATCCATTAAGGATCCAATAAGAACTCAATAAGGGTTAGATACAAAATCTATTAAGGACCAAGTTCGAGGCTCAACAAAAATTCAATATAAGATCAAACCTAATTTGAATCAAATTAAACCAGACTCAAATCGAAATTGAGTTTTGAACATTGAATTGCATCAATTTAGACCTAATCAAAATTGAGTTCTAAACATTGAAGGAAATCAAATCAAACTTGAACCAAAATCAAGTTTTGAACATTGAACTCAATCAAATTGGATCTAAATTGAAATTAAGTCTAAACTTCATCCGAACCAAATTAGAATCGAACTAAAATCAAGTCTAGATCGAGTTGACTTCAAATAGGGTTAGTCGACAACTAGCTCAAAGTCGTTGACAACACCTTAAATCCTAATTAACAAAAGCTAAGAAAGGACATCAATTATCAAATCAAGGATAATTAGCATAAGCCGAAGTTGTTAATTATTCTTTTAGATAAAACCAAACTAAAGCAAGCTTGAATTCACTTAGATAGTAAGCCAAATGTCATGTTTGAAGGAAGTTAACCAGTAATACACATAAAGTTACAGGTCACACTTCAAACTTAGCCAAGACAAGCTTGAAACTCATTGGTGACACTTTAAACTTAATCAACAACATGATAAACAGGTCATTGATTATCAAATCAGAAATGGTCAGCATAAGCCAAGGCCATTAACTATTTCAAACCGAACTAAGGAAAGCTTAACTCACTTAATTAGTCAGCCAAATATCTTATTCGAAAGAAGTTAATCGTCAATAAGTATAGAGTCATTGGCCACACTTCAAGCTCAATCAACATAAGCTTAAAGCTATTGGTGATGGTTCAAATCTAATCAATAATAAGCCAAGAGATCGTCAATTATCGCATTAGAAATAATTAGCATAAGCTAAGTTCATTAATTATTCTCAAATAAAAGGTCAAAAAAAGTCAACTAACAACAAGTCAAAGGTCATCGATGATACTTTAAACTAATAGGATCAACTAATACAAGTGAAGGGAGTTAGTCATACCCCAAAATCAACCACTCATCTGAGTCAAATTTCACTCAATCAAGTGCACAGAGCGAGGTAGCAATGGGCATAAAGTCTTTTCTATTTCTTTTCTTATATCATATCACCCATGATTATGAACTTAAATTATTTTAAATTGTAAACTAAGAGTATGTCCTTACTTAAGCCATGTAATCCCTTTCAATCAAAATATACTTTTCCTTCTCCATATCTCTATTTTATTAGGTAAGCTTTCACTTTAGGAGGTTCCCGATAATTGTAAGAGTAATTAAAAATAGGAGTTTACACTTGTTAAAACTTATGTTCTCATAATTTTTAATTACAAGCTCAAGTGACCCTCAATTATTTGTCATTTTGAGATTGCTCCTATGGGTCTTTAACTATCCCGATAATTGATCGTGACTCCACAATTTATAGCACACCCAATAGAACATGACTTCTCCTTCAAATATAGAAATCTAGTTAATATATATTAACCAATATGACAACTTTTGATGGGAGTTTTGAAATAAGTTTTAAAATATAATTTATAATTATAAATATGAACAAGCCCCAAAACAAATTTCAAAATAGATACTTATAAATTTTATCAATTTCAATTAAACTCCAATCAATCACAAGTGTAGCATAACATAAAGCAAGATAAAGAAAAGTACACCATGATTTTTACGTAATTCGGAGACCAACTGCTCCTATTTCACAGCCCTTACCTCGCTCTTGAGAACTTCAATCACTCTACTAGTAATATTGCTTATTGAGGCAAAGCCAAATCTTTACAAACTCCATACTGAAGTGTGGCTTCTTTTAGATGAAGCCAAGCTCGTCGCTCCATTAAGGTGAAGTCACACCCGCACAACCGATCTCTCCAACTGAGAAGATTTACTTTACACTGGAGCTATTATACTCTCACACACTTCTAATACCTAGGAGTATTTACAAGTGGGAAAAAAAATATAAAAGATGATACATTTGAGCTCATTACATAATCTCTCACGATTGGAAATACAAGCATTGAAGATTTGCATGAGATTAGAAGGTTTGGAGTATTCTTGGGCTAGTAGATATGGGGGTGCTTTAATGTCCTCTCTAAAATAGATATGAAGTTGTAGAAACTTGTTAAGAGAAGCATACCTATACCTATTTATACCTTATGGGCTGAACTTAGCCATTGAGAGTAAGATCCCATTGTTTGGTTTACTTTAACAGTAGAAAAAACTAGCTGTTATCGCATAGATTCAATTTAAATCAGGCATTAGTTTGTTAATCAAATGTTTGATAAATAATAGAATATAGACATTTTCCACTTCTGTTGGACGTCCAGTTTCAAATGAGCATTTGGTATAGTGGAAATTGCTGAGCATTCAGTTTAGTTTAGAAAGCTTTGTTTATAACTTACTACTGAACTCCATATGACAAATGCATTAAACAAAATGATCTCCAAAAAAATATTTGACACAACTAAAATGAATAAAAGTTCTAAACCTATTAGCCTTGAGATGATCTTCCATTTTAAGTACTTTGAGCTTGATCTTTGATCATTAAGCTTCATCTTCAAATTATCATTCTTTTTATTTTTGAGTAATTGCTTTCATCATTCATTGTGCTTTATCTTGAGACTCGATCTTTCATGAACTTGGATGATCAGTGATAATCTTGAAGCTTAATACAATTTAAGAAACTTGTTAAATACTAGTTTGATCATCATCGAAATTTAAAGAGCAATAAGCTCTCATTTTTTAATGATGACAAACTATGCATAAAGTAAGTAGGTGGGCATGCTATATGATAGATGCACAAAAATTATTAGACACACTTTTTGCTATAAAATTTAAATAATGATGTATTTAACTATTTTCACAAGTCTACATATTGTTCTCCTTTTTTAACATCATCAAAAGTATAATTTCTCTCAAATAAGTGCATTACAAAGAACATGGAGTAAACAAAAATAATAGCAAGGATTTGTAAATATTTCTACTAATATCATACTTCAAGTGATATAAAAATTAAAAAATATGCAAGATAATTCCTATCAACTAGCCTCAAAATAGTAATTATTAAAATTCAAGATGATTGACAATATGAGGCAATAGAAACTCTCTCTTAAAATATGCATAGATGGGTTTTAAAAAAATATTGAAAGATTACATATATACTCCTCCTATCTATGATACATAAGAAAATGATAAATCAAGAACAAAATCAAGAAAAAGGTTTAAGAGATATCAAAGTAAAAGTTTTTGAAAAAAATTCTAAGAGCAAAAATTCAAAGGTTGCCAAAAAGAATCAATACTCAAGGATGTTAATCTAAAAGCATGAGAATATAGCTTTAATACCAATTGTTAACCCATATGACAACTTTTTAGGAGGTGGGGGTGGGGGGTTGAAATATATTTTGAAATATAATTTATAATTATAAATATAATCTAGCATGAATATAAATTTCAAGATAGATACTCATGAATTTTATCAATTTCAATCAAACTCTAATCAATTACAAATGAAATATAATATAAAGTAAGATAAAGAAAAATATACCATGATTTTATGTGGTTTGGAGACCAACCGCTCTTGGTCCATGGCCCTTGTCTCACTCTCGAGGACTTCAATCACTCCACTAGTGATATCACTTTTTAAGACAAAGCAAAATTTTATAAACTCCACATTGGAGTGTTGGTTTTTTTAGATGAAGCCAAATTCATTGCTCTGTTAGAATAAGGTCATTCTTGTACAACTGATCTCTCCTATCAAGAATATCGACTCCACACTAGAGCTATTATACTCTCTCACACTCTTAACATCGAGGAGTGTTTACAAGCGAAAAAAATATAAAAGATGATACATTGGAGTGCACTACATAGTCTCTCAAGATTAGGGATAAGAGTAACAAAGATTTGCTTACGATTGGAAGGTTTAGAATATTGTTGGGCTAGTAGGTATGGGAGGCTTTGATCTCCTCTCTAGAATAGATATCAAGTTACAAAAATTTATTAAGAGAAGCCCAATCATGCATATTTATATCTTATGGGTCAAATGTAGCCATTGGGAGTAAGATCCCACCGTTTGATTCGCTCCAATGGTAAAAAAAAAAGCCATTATTATGCAAATTCACTCTAAATTGGATGTCTAATTGTCAATTGGATGTCCAATAGAGAATAGAAGACAAAACATTTTCTACTTTTGTCAGACATCTGGTTTCAAATGGACACCTAGTTTAGTGGGGATCACTAATCTTTTGTACCTATTGAATGTCTGATATAAATTGGGCATTTGGTTCAGTATGGCAAGCTCTGTTATGAGCTTGCTATTGAACTCCAAGCGAGAAATGCTCTAAACAAAATGATCTCAAAGCAAATCTTCGAGATGACTAAAATAAATGAAAGTTCTAAATCTATTAGCTTTGAGATGATCTTCCATTTTGAGTACTTTGAGCTTTTTTCCTTGATCTTTAAATTTTATCTTTAAATTATCATCCCTTTTATCTTCAAGTTATTACTTTCACCATTCAATGTGCTTTATCTTGAGACTCAATTTTTCACAACCTTGGATGATCAATGATAATCTTGAAGCTTAATATAACTTTAAAAACTTGTTAAATACTAATATGATCGTCATCAAAATTCAAAAGGCAACAATATAATAAAAACACATCAGAAAAATAGAAACTAATAATCGATGCATTGTTCTCTATCACGAGAAAGGAAAATGACATCATCAAATGATTCTCCCACTTCAACCTACACTATCATCCTAGATGAAGGGTCTATAGTATACTTCCTTAACTAATGATCACAACAGGGGCAACCGAAGTCCATATCAACATGGATCAAATGTCACCTTCCAGTTAGTGGGCAAGGTTATAGCAATCAAAATTTCTTCCAAAGGAGGTAAAAATCAATTTTTGACTACTACAACCATCTCTGGAAGAAAAGGAAATAAATACAAGCAATACAAGCAAAGGAAGGATAGATGGGATGATCGGCATATTTTGGGATGTTAAATTGAAACTTAAGCTAGATACTACAATCCTTACCTCCAACTCCTTGACAATAGTACAAGAGTCAAAGAAGAACAAAGAAAGGACATATGTTCAATCTTCTTTGGCTAGGTAAGGAGTAACACTATCTTTTAATGCTAGAGTAATTAATGGATGAGTAACTAAGCATAAGAAAAAGATACTCGTGCCAAATCTGTAGCATGAAAGAGTTAAATGATTGCATGAGTTTCAAAAAAAATATATATAACAAAAAAGTTATGTTAGCCCATGATGGAATATCTAGTGATGTCAAAATTAACTAGTCAAGTATGTGCTTCATACTTTCTGAGACAAAACATAAAACAAAAAATTCACTAATAACTACTAAAAAAATAATAATACATAAAATATAATAAAATATCCTCAATATTCAGGTAAATTACTTTCTATTTTAAATATAAGATGTCTAAAAGTGAAAAGCTAATGCTTGAACATAAGGATAATTGATGATGAAATATGGTGGAGTTGGAATCCCTGCACCTTCCTGATCCACTAATGTCTTAAGTTAACTTTAGGAATATAAGCCTAAAAATATAGCGACCAATCTACAAGTAATTAAAAGACTACTAGGAAAGTTGTTTGAATCTCCTCCTAAAGACTGAAAGTGTTAACATCGAAAGATAACCTCTCAAGAATCTCTTTCTAAAGGCAAAAGATTAACCGCCAAAAAATAATGAAAAGCATAATGCCAAATAAATAAATCTCATATGGAAAACTAAGATAAGAGAGACTGACTCGAAGAGTAAGAACCAGTTGGCATGTAGGACCCGCAAAACTTGGATCCTCAAACGAGAAATGAGATTGGTAAGTCAAAAAATGGAAAAAAAAATTAGATCACATGCTGAAATTAGGCTAACTTACCTAGCTTTATCTCGATGTATTATCAACTAAGAAAAACCACCCAAAAAGTAAATATCGGGTGTCATCTACAAGTGCAAAAATTGAGATTAAGAGGCATATAAGATCAAAGTCAAAGTCAAAAGAAGCAACTAAATAATAGAAATAATGTGAAGAATAGGTTCTTGAAGAAAACATTGCATTAGGGATAAGATGTAAGGGGAGGTTGATTGATGACCTACCACATTTTGAGACCAAATCATCCTTAAACTTCAATGGGCTAAATCAAATAGGAGGCCTTAATCAAAGATAAAATGATATATCAGGTCTACTAAAATATTTTTTAAATAATAATAATAAAAGATATAAATATCTAGAATATTTCTTTTAAAAAAATAAGTATAAACGCATATGCTTTACATCATTTATTTATTCTAGCATCAAAAAAAAGAGAGAGAACATCACTTCTCTCGAAGCTCAAACACTAATATGGCATTCTAGAAGATAAACCCTAGAAAAATAATTTATGGCTCCATTTTATACTCTACCTCTCTCTACATGACAAGAGACACCAAGTGTGGTATGAATGACAAGGTGAGAAAACTTCAAAATTTCCCCCAAGATGACCTTTCAAGCAATCAAAGTCAAATTACTTGGACTAACAGGTCAAGTCATCAATCATTATTTATGGAGATCAAGACTAGGAGTAGATATCTCCTTTTGGCCTTTGATTCTAAGGATACTCCAATATAGGTCAGGGTTTTTTCCTGCAACTATTATCAAGTGGCAATCCTCTTTGTTATGGATACAAGGCTCTAACCTACTAAAAAAAATGAAATGCCTTTTGATTAAAATGGGGTGTTTCCTTCAAAATCAAGCACTGTACTCCATTGCTATTCCATGCTAAATAAAAAATGCTCACATCTAAAGCATTTGAGCATATGCAACAACTCTCTTCCAAAAAAACATGATGAGAACAGGGTGCATATTGCCTAAGCATCCATTGTAAATACTTATTCAAATATTAAATCCATCCACTCATATAAGAAGATGGGAGAAGTATTTTCTCTCATTCAAATGCTTAAGAAAAGCATATGTTGAAACATTTGAAGTAGACAATTGATCCATGGCTTAACAATAACTGAGATTCTCATTTTTCCACTACCAAAAGATTATGAACAAGAAAATCAAGACTCTCTTATTAAATACTCACAAAGGAATGTATAGCCAATGTATCAAAATACAAAAAGTTGAACAAGAGTTCTTCTCTCACTTTAAAATATTAGGAAAAAGTAAAATTTTCTCCCTTGATATTTAGAAAACGTCTATGATCATGACATTAAAAAAATAATATATATGTTATTTTCTATTTTTTTCATAATCAACATGTCAAGTCAAAAGTCATGAAATTTTTGGCATACTTCAAATAGACCACTTATATAGTGACAAAATTAAACATGCTACCTTAAAATGGCAAAGAAAGTGCATCACCTCTAATATAATGAAATTAAATTTATCACCTCCAAAGTGGTAGAATCAATTATTAAAATCAAATGCCTCATCTATAAGGATTGCAAAGTCAAACATGTTATCTCTAACATAACAAAATCAAAGTAGTAACTTTGGAAACTAGCCAACAAAGTCCATTTTACATGACAATGAAGCCCATATTTAAATGGCCAATCAAGTCTACTTTTATGTAGCAAACTAACTCCATCATGTATGATGATCAAGTCCACATTAACATGGCAAACAAAGTCCACTTATATGTGGTAAATTAAAGTCCATTTTACGTGGAGATCAAGCCCGTATTTAAATGACAAGTCAACTCTACTTCCATGTAGCAAATCAAGTCTATTTCCATGTGGTAAAATAAGTCCACTCCTATGTAGCAAATCAAATTCAATTCCATATATAAATAAAGTCTATTTTGCATGGTGATCAAGCCCACATTTATATAAAAAATCAAGTCCACTTACATCTAATAAATTAAGTCAAAATTTACATGACAAGTTAAGCCCACTCTTACATAGTCAATTAAGTCCACTTTCACATGACAAACCAACTCCACATTCATGTAACAAATTAAATCCACTCTCACATGGTGAATTAAGTTTGCTTTTACATGCCGAACTAACTCCACATTCATGTGACAAAATTAAGTCCACTTCTACATAGCAAATTTAATCCACCTCCACATGGTAATTAAGCTAGCCTTTATATGGAGACCGGAGTCTACTTTCATGTGTCAATCAAGTTTACTTTCATATGGTAAGTTAAGCCCACCTTCACATGATACATCACGTTTACTTTCATGTGGCAAAATCCAATATACTCCTACTTAGTAAATGAGTCTATTTTAGGTCATAAATTAAAGTTTATTTTAGATGGTGATCAAGCCCGTATTTAAATAGCAAATCAAGTTCACTTCTATGCGGCAAACTAGTTCCACTCCTATGTGATAAACCAATTTTTATAGTGATCAAGCCCGCATTTACATGACAAATCAGGTCCACTTACACATGACAAATTAAATCCACTTTCATTTAGCAATTGAAGTCCATTGTGCATAACGATCAAGCTTGTATCTACATGGAAAATTAATTCTACTTTCATATATTAAATTAAGTCTACTTTTATGTCACAAATTCAATCTAGTTTAGCATGTAACAAAAGCTAGCTTTTATGTGGGGAATCAAGTCCACTCTCACATGGCCATTCAAGTCCACTTTCATGTGAAAAATCAAGTCTACTTTCTCATGGCAAATCAAGTTCACTCTCATATGATGATTTAAGTTCACTTTTATATGACAAATTCAATCTACTTTTATGTAGCGATCAAGCTTGCTTTTATATGAAGAAAGTTTACTCTCATGTGGTAATTCAAATCTACTTTCACATAGCAAATTTATTTTACTTTCGCATGGCGATCAAGCCTACTTTTATGTGGAGAATCAAGTCCACTTCTATGTGGCAAATCAAGTCTATTTTATATTCCAATCAACATGTATTTAAATGGCAAATTAATTTCATTCTCACATGGAAAATCCATTTCACATAACGACTAAGCCCGTATCCACATGGCAGACTAGGTCCACTTCTACATGGTAAATTAAAGTTCATCTTGCATAGCGACTAACTTGCATTAACATGGCCAATTCAAGTCTATTTCCATGTAGTAAACTAATTCTATTTTACATAGTGATCAAACCCTTATTTAAATCATAAATTAAGTCCACTTACATATGACAAATTAAGTTTACATTCACATGATAAATTAAGTCTATTTTCCTATAGTGAATCAAGTTCACTCTCACATAATAAGTTAAGTCCACTAATATATCACATATTAAATTCACTCTTACACAGTAAACACAGTCAACTCTCATGACATTGATACAGGAGTAAGTACCTAAAAATTATTTGCACCCTCTCCTCTTATCAAAACTAAAGAAGATGATACGAAGAGATACATTATTTGAGATAATTTTTGCCAAAATTAGATTCAATAAGGATTTGGCTAACGTCAGAGATTAGATGCCACTAAATTATGGCTCGAATATGGTTCCCAATTGGACTTAAATTGTAGTTAAATTTTATCAAAAATTTAGCTCGTTTCAGACCCGAAAAGTTGGAAAATTCTTGCTCAAGCTTAATTCAGTCCAAATGGACTGAATATGCAAGGTATTTGAATCAAAATCAGGCCCAAAATTAATTAAAAATATGGGCTAAAATAAAAATATAAAATTTTTATAAATAGGTCCTTGCATTGAATAAATTCTTACAAAAATATCCCTACCTAGATTTTTCTTATAAATAGTCTTTGGTATGAAACTTTTGCAAACAAAGGTATACAAAAATTTGAAAATTATAAATTAGCTCCAGTAAAATCTAGGATTTTAAATCAACCCCTTAGAAATTTCATATTTACAAATAAACCCTAGAATTTTTGCATTTGGACAATGTGCCTCTCAAAGATTTTTATTTTTAAATAAGTATAAATTTTATTATTTTATCAATAAGATCTTATAAAAAGGACCGTGAAAGTTTTAAAATTTTACAAATAAATTCTTTTACAAAAAGGCTCTTAAATTTTATAAAATTATAATTTGATCCATTTTTTACAAAAGTTTGCAAATAATCTTCACATTTTATATTTTCACAAATAATTATAAAATTTGAGTTTCACCATATCCATTACCCATAATAAATTAAATTTTTAATTATATTTACAACTGTTTGAAATTTGAATTTGAGATCATGCTCAATCTTATTATTCACAATAGTTCAGTAGATTTGAATCGATCCAATCTGATATCTTCAAGTCCTATAAAATCTTGCAAAGATCAAAATAGGGGAGAGATTAGAGCCCATAAACTGATGAAATATGAACCATGAGTATGGGATCAATTTTGGTAGCTTGGGATAGTGGAGACTCTGAGAGTGACCTCAAATCACAAATTAGAGTGTGTTTTAATTTGAAGTGCACTATTAGATATTATGAAAATATTAATTTTCAATAGGCGCAAGTCCCTATTGTTAATTATCTCAATAATTATTAAAAATCTCCTAGAGCGAGAAACCTATCTTATAAAATAGAGACATAAAAAAGAAAAGAAAAAAATATTTGATTGATTTTAAGAAAAAAATACATAATTTAAGCCAGGGCATACCTTTACTTTATAATAAATTTTAATATGAAATTATAGGAAATAGAAAAAGAATAAAGAAAAAGAGCATATTAGAGAAAAAGATTTGATGTGTGCTACTGCCCTGCTTCCCTTGCACTCGATCACATGGTGTCTGACTCAGATCAACTCGATCTTTGGCAAGTGTTGACAGCATTATCTGATGGGATATAAAAAGGAATGGGAGAAGTTCAAAGTGTTTCCAATAGCTTTGAGTTTCGACGATAACTTCATAATTTAAAGTATTTTCATTAGCCAATAAGGTATTGTTAATAACTTTATTTGATTTTTAAAATGTTTCCATAACCAACAAGGCATAGGCAATAATTTCTTTGATTCTTAAAGTATTTTCATAGCTGATAAGATATAGTTGATAACTTCTTTGATTTTTTGAAGTGTTTTCATATCCGTCAAGGTGTAGGCTATAACTTCTTTAGTTTTTTAAGTGTTTCCATTGTCGACCAGGTGTAGGCAATAATTTTTTGGGTTTTTGAAGTGTTTCTATAGTTGAAAAGGCATAGATGATAACTTCTTTAGTTTTTTAAAAGTATTTTCATAACAGACAAGGCGTAGGTGATAACCTCCTTTATTTTTAAGATATTTCCGTAGCCGACAAAGTGTAGGTGATAACTTTTTTAGTTTTTTGAAGTATTTTTATAACTAATAAGTTATATATAATAACTTTTTTATTTTTGAAGTATTTTCATAACTGATAAAAGGTAAGTGATACTTTTTTTGTTTGAGTAGCATCACCAATAGTTTAAAAAATTATGTATAGCTTAGGGATAACTTAGTTTTGATCTTATTCAGTTTTGTTCAAACTAATTCAAGTTCAGATGAGGTTGGTGATATCACCTTTTGTTTATAGTCTTAGAGTATTATCAAAGTTTTAACACTCCCAGTGGGACTTAGTTTGACTCTTGTGGGATCAAAGTTAACCACTTGGGATAGCGAAAACCCTAAGAAGCAACCTTGAATCATAAATTAAATTTTATTTTAATTCAAAATACACTATCAAGTGTTGTGAAAATATGACTTTCAACAAATATAAGCCCCTATTATTAATTACCCCAATAATTATCAAGAACCTCCTAAAATAGGAAGCCTAGTTGATAAAATAGAGATATAAAAGAAAAAAAAAGAAGAAAGCATTATTTAATTGATTTAAGAAAGATGGTATATGATTTAAGTAAGGATATGCCCTCATTTTATAATAAATTTTAACATAGAATTATAGAGAATATAAAAGAAATAGAGAAATATTGGAGAAGAAGTTTTGATGTGTACTGTTACCTACTCCCTCTACGCTAGACCACGTGGTGTCTGACCAAAATCGACTTGATCTTTGTTAGGTATTGATGGCATCATCTAATGGGATGTGAAAGAGAATAGGAGAAGTTCGAAGTGTTTCCAATAGCCAATAAGGCATGGGTGATAACTTTCTAATTTGAAATATTTTCATTAGAAAATAAGGTATTAGCAATAACTTTATTTGGGTCGGAGCATTTCTATTAGCCAATAAGGTATTAGCAATAACTCCACTAACTTTGAAGTATTTCTATGGACAATAAAGTGTAAAAGATAACTTATTTAGTTTTTGAAGTGTTTCCATATCCGATAAGGGGTAGGCAATAACTTTTTGATTTTGAAGTGTTTCTTTGGTTTTAAAGTATTTACATAATCGATAAGGTGTAGGCGATAACTTCATTATTTAAAGTGTTTCTATAGATGATAAGAGATAGGCGATAATATTTTTGATTTGGTAGCATCACCAATGGGTTATGGGATTGGATATACCTTGAAGACACATCACCAACTGCTTCTAGGGTTGGCTAGCTTGAAAGCTGGATCATCAATTACTTGTGAAATTGATTAGCTCAGAGAGTGCATCACCAACTTCTTATGGGGTTGGGTATAGTTTATAAGAGATGCATGGCCAACTACTTGTGGGATTGACTAGCTTATAGGGGTGCATCGTCAACTACTTGTGGGGTTAACTAGCTTATAGGGGTGTGTCGTCAACTAGTTGTGGGGTTGACTAACTTGAAGGGACACATCGTCAACTGCTTATAAGATTGACTAACTTGTAATATGGTCAACGACTTTGAGCATATTATTAATTGACTTCATTAATTTGGTAGCATCACCAATGGTTTAGGGGGTCGGGTATAACTTTAAAGTATAGCCAACAGTTTGAGCATATTGGCAATTAACATCTTTAGTTTGGCAGTATCACCAATGGCTTATGAAGTTAGGTATAGCTTTGAAGTGTGGTCAATAGCTTTCGGTGTGTTGTTGATTGACTTCATTTGAATAAAGTATTATGACTAACTGACTAAGCAAATTTAAGCCTATCTTAGTTCGGTTTGATTTGAAGTGTTGGCAATACTTTTGGGTTGGCTTAGCTTAGAAAATGCATCATTAACGGCCTCTGGGATTGACTAGGTTTGAAGTGTGACCAATAATTTTGAGGCTATTGATAATTAATTTCTTTGGTTTGATAGTATCACCAATGGATTATAGAGTTGGATATAGCTTTAAAGTATTGCCAAAGGTTTTGGTAGCTCATCTAGCGAGATACAGTTTGACCTTATTTAGTTTTATTTGAACTCATTCGACTTCAAGTCAGAGTGGTAATATCACTCTTTGTTCATAGCCTTGGAGTACTGTTGAAGGCCCAACACACCCAGTGGGACTCAATTTGACCCTATTTAGTTCTATCAGGACTAATACAGTTTGAGTTTGATTTTGATTTTATTTACCTTTATTCAAGTTTTGACCTTGTGTTGGACCTCTATAGGGGCTGGGTCTATTGGACTTTGACTCAAGTTCAAATCAATTTAATTCAACTTATTTTAGTTCAGGCTTAGCCTAGCCTGGTTATGATTAGACTTTGAGTTTGTCTTTTAGTTTGGACTTAATTTAGCCTAGTCCGGATTTGACTTCAGCTTAGTTTAATCCAAGTTTAACTTGATTTTAAATTTCAAGTCTAGCTCAATTAGGGCTTTTAGTCTATTTATTTAATTAATTTAGGTCTATGTGAGTCAACTTGACCTTTGTCCATTTGTTTGAGCTGAGTTTAATTTCAATATAAATGAGTTACTTTATGTTAAATAGTTTGATTTGAGAGCCCTTAGTTGTTTATGATAATTTTAGACAAGTTTGTAGCTTGACTTAAAAGATACGAACCCGAATGTTAGCTTAGTTTGCGAGTTCAAAAGCTGATTTAGTATAAACCTGAGGGCTGACGGAGAGCAAGTATTAAAACTAGCATAGATGCAAGCCCAAAGGCTAGTTGAGGTACGAGCCGAAAGGCTAGTTGAGTGCGAGCCTAAAAATTAGCCAAGTGCAAGCCCGAAGGCTGGCTTGGTGCGAGTCTGAAAGTTGGCTAAGTGTGAGTTCAAAGGCTAGTTGGAATGTGAGTTTGAAGGCTGGCTAAGTGCAAGCCTGAAGGCTGGCTTAGTGCGAGTCCAAAGACTGACTAAGTGTGAGCCTGAAGGTCAGCTAATTACAAGCCCGACGGCTAGCTAGATGCAATCCCAAAGGATGGCTAAGTGTGAGCTCGAAGGCAGGCTGAATGCAATCCTGAAGGCTAGCTAAGTGCGAGTCCAAATACTAGATAAGTGTGAGCTCGAAGACTAGCTAAGTGCGACTCCGAAGGCTAGCTGAGTGCGAGCTCGAAGGCTGGCTGAGTGCAAGCCTGAAGGCTAGCTAATTACTAGCTCGAAGGCTGGTTAGATGCAAGCTCAAAGGTTGGCTAAGTGCGAACCCAAAGGCTGGCTTGGATTCAAGCCTAAAGACTGGCTAAGTGTGAGTCCAAAGGCAAGCTTGGGTGCTAGCCCGAGGGTTAGTTAAGTGTGAGTCCTAAAGCTAGCTAAGTACGAGTTCGAAGGCTGACTTAGATTCGTGCACGAATGTCGATTTGGATGTGAGTCCAAAGGTTGGCTAGACGCAAGCTTGAAGGGTAGCTAAGTGAAAATCCAAATGCTGTCTTAAACACAAGCCTGAAGGTTAGCTTAGATGCGAGCCTGAAGGTTGACTTGAATGTAAGCTTGAAGGCTGGCTAAGTATGAGTTTAAAAGCTGGCTTAGACTTGAGCTCGAAGGCTGGCTTGGATATAAGCTCAAAGGCTGACTAAGTGTAAGCTAGAATGCTAGTTTGGATGCAAGCCCAAAGACTGGTTAGATGTGAATCTGAAGGTTGGCTAAGTGTGAATCTGAAGGCCGATTGAGTGCAAGCCCAAAAGCTGGCTAGACACGAGCCGGAATGCTGGCTTGGGTCGAGTCTGAAGATTAGCTAAATGCAAGTCTGAAGACTGGTTAAATGCGAGTCTGAAGACTTGCCAAGTGCAAGGTTGAAGGCTGTCTAGATATGAGTCCAAAGGTTAGCTAAGTGTAAACGAGAAGGCTGACTAAGTGTAAGTCTGAAGGTTGGTTAACTGCAAATTCGAAGGTTGACTAGATATGAGCTTAAAGGCTGACTGAGTATGAGCCCGAAGGTTGATTGAGTGTGAATTCAAAGACTGGCTTAGATGCAAACCCGAAGGTTGAATTAGATGTGAGGAGGATTTGCCGTCTTCATTACCATCTTCAAGAGGCTTCGGGTGGGCACAGTGAGATCATGGAGTTTGTCATCTTCATCACTATCTTCGAGGGGTCGTGGGTAGACATAACAAGGTCATGAAATCTACCATATTCACCATTATCTTAAAGGAACCACATGTGACTATATTAAGATCACGAAGTCAATCATTTTCACCATCGTATTGAAGGGGCCACGACTAACTGCAGTGAGATTACAAAGTTTTTTTGTCTTCAAGGGGGACTATGGGTGACTACGGTGGCATCGGAAGGTTCACTAAAATGCCAAAGACCATGAGTGAATACAATGTGAAAATTGAGGTCAGACATAACTTTTTTTTTTGGTCAACTTCCTCTTTTTTTCCTTCAATTCCATGGCTCACGTGGCTGCTTTTTTTTTTGTTAACTTTTTTTTTAATTTTTTCTTTTATACTTCTTTTTCCCAAATCGTAGCCCCTTGGATTTTTCATGGTTGGGCCTCCCGGCTTGACCATCTTCTCCGGCTAGATCTAGTGGGAGATGGTCAGATCTAGTCAGCCGTGACCGCGATTAGGCAAGAGGCACCCCATCACACCTATTTTTGATAGGATCTGGCTGCCTCCCAGTTGGATCCGATTGGATTCCTCTACGATGGTGCTGGGAATGCCCTGTCGCCGCTGGTTTTGGCCGGATCCAGCCGCCTCCCAGCTAGATCTGGCCGAGTTCCTCTACGGTGGGTTGGGAGACGTCCCGCCTCCCTCCAGCGGCCAGGTGGCGAGGATGGTCTTAATGCTTTGGAACATTTCATCAAACAAGTGGTGGGTGGGTTCGGGCGGAGCGACATCTCCAGTGAGATTGGCAGTGTCCTCGTCGAAGAAGGAGGAGAAGGGGAGGTGGAGGCTGGTGGAGGTTGCAGTAGGATTGAGGCTGGTGTGATCTCTTCTCTAGCGAGGGGGTGCTCGGCAGCAAGGCTCGAGAGCAGAGAAACAAAGCAGAGCAAGTTAAGAAGAAGAAGAAGCAAATAGAGGGAAGAAATTACTTGTCGTTTCTAATTCCTGATTTCTTCCTCTGCCTTTTAGGATGGCCTCCAACTCTTTTTCCTATTCTTATGTCTCTGTTCGTGTTATCCATGTTGTTCATGTTCTCCATGTTTGCGGGTTCTTAGCAACTTTTATAAGCTTTGAAGGGAATCAGAATTAAATCTCCGTGTGACCTAATTTAGAATGACATTGAATGTTAATTTGTAATGAAAATATATTTAATTGTATTTCTAAATTTCGTGTTGTTTTAACATGTTCCGAAATATCAGGAGCTTTTTCGTAAATTATAACATGTTCCGAAATTTCATGGCCTTTTTTGAATAAAATTTGGACTTGTTTGTAAATAAAAAATTTTGAGGGGTTTATTTATAAATTTTCTAAGAAATTGGACCAAATTATAATTTCACAAACTTTAGGGACCTTTTTGCAAAAAAATATATTTATAGAATTTTAAAATTTTTAAGATTCTTTTTGATGAAATTTGAGCTTATTTTAAAATAAAAAATTTTAGAAATTTATTTGCAAATTTTCAGACCAAAATGTGATTTTGTTTGTAAAATTTTAAAATTTTCAAGTCTTTTTTTAATAAAATTTGGACTTATTTGTAAATAAATATTTTTGAGAGGCTTATTTATAAATTTTAGAAATTTTGTGGGCTTATTTGCAAAAGTTAAAATTTTGAGAAATTTACGTATGAGTATAAAATTTTAAGAGATTTATTCACAAATCCTAGTGTGGAGATCAATTTGAAAATTCAAAATTTTCAAGAATTTTTCGTAAAAATTTTCATCTCAAGAACTTATTTGTAAAAAAAAGTCCTATCAGGCACCCATTTGTTTATTTTGATCCAAATATTTGATGAATTTCGGTCCTATTTTTGGTCAAAGAATATGACCCAATCAATTTTCTTTAATTTAAGTCTAAATTCTCTAACAGCTCAAATTCAAACTAAACCTAATTTTTAGTCGAATTTGATTGAGATTTCAATCCAATTGAAACCCACATTTCAATCATAATCTAGTAGTATTTAATTCTATATATTGATTGAATTTTGACTGAATTTGACTTTTGGTCAAAGTTGACTCAAACAACCCTAATTAGTTGTATCTGAACTAATATAATTTGGATTTGAATTCGATTTCATTTAGTTTGAGTCAAGTTTGACCTTATGTTAAACCTTTGTCCAATTCGAGTCTATAGGGCTTTAACTCAAGTTCAAGTCAATTTAACTCAACTTGGTTTCAGTTCAGCCTCAGCCTAGTCTGATTCTAATTTAAATTTGAGTTTAATCTTTTAGTTTGGACTTGATTTAACCCAATTAAAGTTTGACTTCAGCTTAGTTTAATTTAGATTCAACTTGATTTTAGTTTTGGATTTTTTTGAAGTCCAGTCCATTTGTTTAAGTTGAGTTTAATTTCAATATGATTAAGTTATTTCATTTTTAGCAGTTTGATTTAAGGGTTTTTGGTTATTTATGATAATGTTAGGCGAAATTGTAGCTCAATCTAAAATATGCAAATCCAAGGGTCAGCTTAGTTTGTGAGCTTGAAAGCTGGCTTAATGCGAACCCGAGGGCTGATTGGGTACAAGTTTGAAGATTAGCTTAGATGCAGGTCTAAAGGTTGGCTGAGTGCTAGTTTTTTCCTGAGAGATAGAGCAGCTAGTTTTTCCTTCTTCGGATAGTTCCTTGTCTGATGAGGACCATTGCATATAAAACAGCCCTGCTCTTTGTTGGTGGGCTGTAACTTGGACTGGCTAGGTTTTGCAACCTTCTTGCCATTTCCCTCGGACTTCTTGCTATCCTTGTCTGCATACCCCGTCCTCCTTCCATCCGTAGCCTTCTTGGTGGTTATCGCCAACTTGAAATCCACCAAGCATTCTGTAGAAGCAATGGCTGAAGGAAGATCCCTTACTCCTAGCCAATCCAAGCTGTAGCCCACCAACAAAGAGCAAGGCTATTTTATATGCAATGATCATTATCAGGTAAGGGACTGTCCGAAGATGGAAAAGCTAGCTGCTCTATCTCTCAGGGAATCCGAAGAGGAAGAATGTGGTGCTGTAGTAACACCACATATGAACCCATTGCAGCTACTCAACTCAATGACGATGGAAAGGCAGCTGCATTGTAAAGAGTTGATGTATACATCAGTGCTATTGAATGGGATACATGTTTTGGCTATGCGGGACACAGGGGCAACCAACAATTTCTTCTCTCATAATTTGGTAAGAGAATTTGGCTTGCAGGTGTAGCCAAGTTCATGAAAAGTGAAGGTGGTAAACTCTGGGCCAACCCTGATTCATGGAATGGCCAGCGCAACCCTCAAAGTTGGAGCTTGGGAGGAAGATATCAGTTTGACAGTCTCGACGCTTGATGAGTTCAAGTTTATCCTGGGGATAGACTTCTTTGTCCAAGTGAAGGTCAGCTTGATGCCTTACTTATTAGGTATGCTAATTTCTGTTGAAGAATCATCATGCTTTGTACAAGCAGCATATGTGGGAGGAGACTTTGGGTTTGGACCCAAGGTGTAGCCTTTAGGTTGAGTTATGAGCACAGGCAGTGCAAGAGCGGGGAGCAGCAAGAGTGTGCTGCATGAGTAGGAATAGGAAGCAAAGGAGAAAAGGTAGAAGAGGGGAAGAAAACAAGACAACAATCAGATAAGAATTCACCTTATTGTATCTTCTTCTTTCTTCTCCATGACTGATCGTAGTTGATCTCTCCCCATTATTGATCCTTTTATGCAAGTTTCCAGTCCTTTTTTAGGTCTCGAAGAAGATTTTGAAACCAAATTAAGGAGATTTGATGAGTCTGATTGGATCTTGATTAATTGACTTCATTTTGGAAATGAATAAGGTTTAATTGCGGATGAATTTTGTATGGCAAAATCTTGTGATTGACATGAAATTGATTGGGATTTGTTTCCCCAATAAGAAAATTCAAATTTTATATCATTTTTGAATAATGAATTTTAGGGGGTTATTTACAAATTTTTTCAAAAAAAATTAGACTAAAGTATAATTTTATAAATTCCAAGGGACTCTTTATAAAAAAGACATATTTGTAAAAATTCTAAAATTTTCAGGGTCCTTTTGAATAAAATTTGGACTCGTCTCCAAATAAAAAATTTAAAGAGGTTTATTTGCAAATTTTTAGAAAAATTGGATCAAAATATAATTTTATAAGTTTTAGGATTTTTTTTATAAAAAATATATTCTGAAATTTTTAGGGTTCTTTTTGAATAAAATTTGAGCTTATTTGCAAATAAAGATTTTGAGAGCTTTATTTGCAAATTCTCTAAAAAAGAATTAGACTAAACTATAATTATATAAATTTCAAGGTCTTTTTTTAAAAAGGACACATTTGTAAAAATTTTAAAATTTTCAAGGATCTTTTCTTGAATGAAATTTGAGCTCGTTTGTAAATAAAAATTTTCAAGAGACTTATTTACAAATTTCAAAAATTTTGAGGGTTTATTTGCAAAATTTCAGTAGGTTTATTTGTGAATATAAATTTTTGAGGGGTTAATTCACAAATCCTAGAATTTGCAAGATAAATTCGAAATTTCAAAACTTCTAAGGACTTTTTTGTAAAAAGTTTCATCTCAGGAACTTATTTGCAAGAAAAGTCGGCCAAAAACCCATTCATGAAAATTTTATAATTTTCATTTTAGCCCAAATATTTGATGAATTTCATTCCTAATTTTGCTCGAAGCATCCAACCAAATCAACTTTCTTTAATTTAAGCCCAAATTTTTAATAATTTAAATTTAAATTAAACCTAATTTTCGGCCGAATATGATTTACAATTTTGGTCCAATTGAGGCCTACGTTTCGATTGTAATTCAGTAGTATTCAAGTTCATATTTTAATTGAATTTTAATTGAATTTAATTTTTGGTCAAAATTGGCTCAAACAATGTGATAAAGAAGAAGAAATAAAAAGAAGTCAAATTGGTGTGTTCCAACTCACAAATCTACTAACTTTTCGCACCCCATTGGACCTACCCCCATAAGCCAAACCCCAACCCCTGAACAACTTGCCCGTGTTTATGCAAGATCACTTGTGTCCCAAGGCAATCACTCTACTCACTAAGCCCCTAGTCATTAACCTGTTGCGCTATTATCTTGGTATTTTCTATTGATGCTCAAATTTGTTCGTCAAGTTTCTATAGGGCCTCTATAAAATCATCAGCTTAGAGCCCTCTTCTCCCCTCCTTCTTATTCATCCTTGATTGAGCAACTTCTTCTTAGGGTGAGTGGAAATCATTGAGGCAAAATATGCCCTCATTTGTGCTCAACTCATGAAGAAGTAGAGTGTCAACTAGAAGATATAGACTACAAAATTGAAAATGCTAACACCAAGATACCCTACACTTTGCTTAGCACAAAAGTCTAAAACTGAAGTGGAAAAAGATAAGGAGAACACATCTTGAGAGATGGAGATGGTTCTCCTTTGTTGTTAAAAGGGACCTTCCAGCCTTTGGGAAAAGCCAAATTCACTTATTGGAGTAATGTATTGTCCTCAATGTTGTACTCCTCTACTTGGATTATGAACATAGCTTCCTCTCTGAGGAACAACCAATTGACCCCACTTCACAACTCTTTGGAGGTCATCATCCTCAACCAGAGATGAACACTTCTGCTTTTATAGCTGGGAACATTCACTAGGATGATAGTTCGCTTGCTTGAGGCACGAAAATAAGAGTTTAGAATCCACTTCAGTGGTAGATGCTCTTTAGGGCCATGTAGAGAGCATGAGTCTTGGCCTTCTTTGTTACAACCACTATCTAAGAAACCAAACCCTTTTTTCCCCTTAGAAAACCCTTAGGTAGTGGTTCATAATCACCTTTTTTTCTTTCCCCAAACCTTGACTTAAAAAGTACCCAATTCTGTGCATCATGTTCTATGGCTTGTCAAGATGAGTGTGATTGATGTCAAGGGATGAAGCTTTGGGTTAATTGGGAAGGAAGCAAAGGGTCTTTTAGGTTAAGGCTCAAGATTCACAAAAACATGTGTTGGTCTTCTAGGAGATGGAATCAAAGCTTATAGAAGTAAGGCTAGGTTTCTTGGGAGGTTGTTTAGGGTTATCCAAGACAGAAGTCAAATCCTTGGAAGGTGGTTCAAAGAATTCAGGTTAGGCTTGGAAGGGAATGCTATAAGGGTGGTTGTAGAGGTCAATGTTGGTAACTTGCATATGTTTTGAAAATCTTTGTTTGTGGCCATTGGATCTCATGCAATTTTTATAATGATACACCATTCAAAGTTTTCAAGCATTAATGTCTGATGGAGGATATGACATTCATATTTTTGAGCCATCTCTTACCAAGGATTATATTATAGTAGAAGGAGATATCAAGGTCATGGAATTTGGTTTGGATTGTCAAGGGTCCAATTGTAACAAGCAATTAGATCCAAATCCTACATTGTGTTTTGGGATTATGATAAGCCATGATATCAAAGTCTAACTCAACCAATAGGCTTTCAAGAATGTTGAGGTACCTTAGAGTTGACAAGATGCAAATATTTAGGAATACTCTAGTGTCCACAAGCGCTAAGCGAACCATGGCATCTTTGATTCCTCGTAAGATATGGAGTGGTTCATCTGTAAGCTCTTTCTCAAGATATAATCGGTCTTTACTAATTACCATTGTATTTTTTATTAGATGTGTAGGAGGTTTCTACTCTCTTATTACTTTTAGAATCTTTAATATGAGGGTTATTTTGAATAAGAAGCACTTCCTAGGGATCCTCAAATGGCCAATTAACTTGTTGCCCTATTTCTGGTTCACTCATTTCAAGGGAGGCTATTATGAGTTGATATTAATATTAGGATGATTTGCAAGTGGATTATTCATGACAAATATGCTTCTCATCCCACCTACATTAGCATATGAGTGAACTTAAACCTACTCTATAGTGTCTCAATCATTTTGTCATATATTATAACATCTTTTAAAATGAAACATTGCTTGAGGGCATGACCCAAGCTTCAATAAAGTGGACAATAGCATGAAAAATTGATACCAAGAGATGAAGTGGATAAAGTAGATGCGTGATTTCTAGATACCAATGCAAGCAATCACATGTGTGGAAAAAGGAGTTTGTTCATAAATCTTGATGAATCGATGAGTAGCAATGTTAGCTTTTGTGATTCCTCCAAAAATCATGTGAAAGACAAATGGTAGCAATCTCCATCGTCTTGAAAGATGGAAAGCATGAATTGATCACTAATGTCTATTATGTTTCAAATATGAAAAATAATATCATAAGTTTAAGACAACTATTAGTGAATGAATATTCTATTATTATGAAAGATCATACTATTTATACTAAAGATAGTAAAGAAAAGATAATAGAAAAGATGGAGATAATGAACATTTGAATGTTTATATTGAAAATTCAACATGATATTTTTGAAATGCTTGAAATTTTTATTAACTTTAGCATCTTTGGCGTGAGCATCTTAATTTTTAAGGACTAAGGCTATTAGGAAGGCTTGATATGGTGAAGTAATTGCCCTTCATTAACTCATCAAAATGGATTATGTGAAATGATATATTGTTGGCAAGTAATCATAGAGGACCTTCTCATAGAAGTTATTTCAAAGGGCATCAACACTCTTGCAACTTGTGCACATGACACATGCATTCATATTCTTCCTACTTCACTTGGTAAGAATAGATATTTTGTTATATTCATTGATAATTTTTCTCAAAAAACTTACGTATATTTTTTGCAAAACAAGTCTGAAGTGTTTGATGTATTGAAAAGATTCGAGACACATATTGAAAAGGAAAGTGGCCACTAGATCAAAGCTATGATCATGAATTTGTCGTCTCATGATAGTCCCATACTCTCCACAATAAAATGGTGTTGCCTAGAGGAAAAATTGAACCATACTCAATATGGTGAGGGGTATGCTCAAATGCAAAGAAATACCCAAAATCTTTTGGAATAAAGTTGTTAAATGCACCATCTACTTTTTAAACCAATGCCTGGTAGACATGTTTCAAAGATAAAACCTCAAGAACCTTGGAGGGGATAGAAGCCAAGCATCTCTCATTTGAGAGTTTTTGGAAGCATTAGTTGTGCTTGTGTACCTGAATAAAGGAAAATCAAGCTTAATAATAGGAGTATAAAGGTTGTCTTTATTGGCTATAATAGATGATCCAAAGGTTATAAACTAAATATAAGAAGGCGTTCATCAGTCAAGGTGTTCAATTTGATGAAGAGTGTTTATATTGGCAAAATCCTAAAAAATAGAAAAACTTAGTGACTTTCGTAGAAGAACAAAATTAAAATTCTCAAGCATCTACCACTTTGGCTCGTTCTTCATCTCCTACCCCTAGTGATTCTTTTGCATCATTCTCAAGCTCATCAATACCACCTATATCATCATCAACTACATCATTCAATAGAACTCCAAGTCCAAGGTTAAAAAAGATGAGAAGGTTGGATGCTTTGTACGAGATAACAGTGAATCAAAATAATTTTAAACTTTTTATCATTTTGCAAATTGTGAACTAGTAGACATAGAAGAAGCTATATAAGATAAAGCTTGAAAGCAAGACATGGATGAAGAAATTCAAGCATTGTGAGGATACTTGGGAGTTGGCTACTCTTCCAAAAAATCAAAAGGTGATTGGTGTGAAATGGGTATTCAAAGCAAAAAAAATAAAAATAAAATGCACAAGGCAAGGTTGAAAACTTCAAGGTGAGTTTGGTGGCAAAAGACTATAGCAAAAAGTATGAGATGGATTATAATGAGGTACTTGTTCATATTGCTTAACTTGAAACTATTAGACTAGTCATCTCTTTGGTAGACAAAAATGGATTGAAAATCTTTCAAATAGATATTAAGTTGGCATTCCTAAATGGCTATCTTGAGGAGGTGTATATTGAGCAATCTTCAAGCTATATCAAAAGGGGGCATGAAGTACAAGTGAAGTTGAAAAAGGCTTTGTATAAAATGAAGGTAGCACCAAAAGCCTCGAATAGTAGGACTGACCTTTTTCAACGCAAATGGCTATATCCAATGTCCAAATGAATACTTTTTATATGAAAAGAAATAATCAAAGAGATATTTTATTTGTTTGTTTGTTAATGACTTGATCTTCACTAGTACATGAAGGAATTCAAGCAAGACATGATTGGAGAGTTTGAAATGATGGTTATAAATGTAATGTCCTATTTTCTTTGTATCAAAATGAGTTAAAACAATGAAGAGATTTTCACAATGAAGAGATTTTCATCTCTCAAGAAGCATATGCAAAGAAGGTACTGAAAAAATTCAATATAAAAAATTGTAAATCATTTGGTACACTGGTTGATGGAAGTAAAAAAACTCTCTAATCCAACAGGTTTCGCTCTCTAAGGGACCGTGTAAAGTAGAAGAAAATTAAACTTAAATGTTGTTGTACTACTGAGCGAGTGGCTGACTTCTTCACCAAGGCAATTACTAGCTAATGCATTTACGAAGCTTGTAAGCGTGTTTGGATGGAAAAGTTTTAGGTTTAAGGGGTGGCGTGTTGGAGTTACAAATCTAAACTAACATTAAAAAGCCTAACAATTTAATATCACTCGTTATCATCTTGAGTTAGATGATAAGTAAAATTTATTTAATAGAGCCAAGAGGCATATCATGTGAGTTAGAAGTAACAAATATTTTCTTCATTTGAATGTAAGAGAGAAAGTAAAGGAAAAATAGTAGAAAAAAAGCCTTGCAAAGCAAAAAAATAATAAGAAAGAAGGTAAACTACCCTTTAATTTTAAAGAAGGGTTTAATAGTAATACGCACATCGTTTTAGACCTTGGCCTCCAAGGTTGGCGCCACTTAGGGCCAATCGTTTGAAACAGCGGATATCTTTTTTCCTTTTGAGCTAGCTTTTGCGAAAAAGATAACTGATGGAGCAGAAAAACATAGATTACTCAAACTTGGGCATAAGAAACATGTTATGACACAATACAAACAACTTCTCTGCTTTGACAAACAACTTCTCCGCTTTGACTCTAAAGCACTGCAAGATGAGCTGTTTCCAAAGTGGATTTTATGACTATTTATTTAGGTAATACACCGAGGAAATTAGGTAACAGAGTTTGTTTCTGCAGCCATTAAAAGGTTTACACAAGATATTTTGCTTGTCCTTCAAAAGACAACCGGTTCGACGAGCAAGGCAGTGAGATGATCTTTCAGCAAGGTACTAGAGTGTGTGTACCCATCAAAGTCCTTGTATAATGTTTCCATCACTCGCGTAAGGTTCAAGATGCGAGTAAGCATAGGAAGCGACGCTGGAAGACTAAGCCATTCTTTGTTGATTTCTTTCCAAGCATTGTCCACCATTTCCAGAAGTTTTTCACATGCCTCTTCAATAGAAGCGCTGTAATCGTTCATGTAGCACTGGACTGCAGAAGCGACATGGTTCCTCTTTTGCTCGAACTTTAAATTTCAAAAAAAAAAAAAAAAAAAACATTGTTAGGAAGGCTAACCAGAAAATTAGAAGTCAAAAAAACAATTCCAATAGAATTCATTTACCTCTTGTGAGACAACATCATCCATGAGTCGACAAACTGTGGTTGAATCCATAACAATTTTGGGACGAGTTATGACCCAATCAAAAGCTTCCTTGGTTGCTTCCTCACCCATGCCAACATAAGAGGCACAGCTGAGCAAGGGGTAGCAAGTGGAGATGTACGAAACGCGCAAGTACTCCTCCAAAGAAGGAACATATCCCTGATCTCTCCATTTTGCTTCCTGGAACCAGGCCCTACAGGCTCCTTTGATCTATAAATTGAAAACAGCATTCATGTCATACCACCACCAATTAATTCTCATAAGGGAAAATTATGTGCTTATTTTAATAATCTGGTCATTCCTACTGCATACGATTCAAATTGGTAATGATAACAAGTTGTCTTACCGCTTCCTTTAGATAGTGCATACGATATTTTTCGTCAGCGCCTAATTCAGTCTCAAATTCATTGAGTAAATCATATATTGCACGAAATTCAAGTCTTAAATATTCATGAAGCTTATCAGTAGCCTCAACATCCCACCTGCGAGTAGCAATGTTGGAGAAGGAATAATATCAATACCCCCGGAAAAAGGAACATTATTGAAAAGTAATTGGAACAAGATGTTCATACTTTTGTATGGCTTCAGTAAATGGCTCAAGCTCTTCCATAGTCCCGTGAACATCATAAATGTCATCCATGAGTGATAGCAATGAGAGCAATCTACCAGTAAAAACTCTAGCCCTTGAATAGTGTGGCTCATAGTATACTCCAAGAAACCAGAAGTAACATTCTACCACCCTATCCCTTGCAAAGCTGAACTTTTCTGCGAGCCCCAGAGATTTCCACCACCTGCTTGTGATTAGCACAATAGTTATGAGAATATACAAGCAAATCTTATGAGAACATTTGGCTAGAAGATTATATCTCTGCTTTCTCATCGTGTAAAATTATAAGGGACACTTACGCAGAGATTCTCCGGATCTCATCGCGGTGAAGCTGTTGAACCAAATGGAAGTCCACCTTTGCAAACTCAAGTACTAGTCCATCCTGGGCATTCATTTCTTCCTTCTTGTTGGTAGAGATGTAGTGCTTTGCCACCAAGCTGCTCAACCGTTTGCGAAGAGGAGTTTGCAGAGCATATGAAACTCGTTCTCTGAGAGATGGACTCAAGGAATCAAGTTTGGATGAAAGCTGGGCCTTAGTAAAGTCAATGGCATCGTCCAAAATCTGCTCTCCAGGCACTCCGAGGTAAGCTGCTTCATACAAGCTCAACAAGCCCTCTATGTCATCCCCCAGTGAGGCTTTGAATTTGCGATCATTATCTTTGAACTTGTTGAACACATCTATTCCATCAGGAACAAGCATTTAGGCATCATCAACAGAAGAAATGGATCCAGAAAAAAGTCTTTAAAGCTTACCACTTGAGATGTTGTAGCCCTGTTGCCTCAACAGTCTAAATCTGAGTGCAACAGCATGCAAGCTATTCTCGTTAAGATGGAGCTGGTTGATACGCTTCAAAGCCTCATCGATCTCCTTCTCAAAGTGATAAGAAACACCAGATTGCTGAAGTATGTCTATCAAATGCATCTCCTGAAGAACATCATGACTTGCATCTTTAAACACAACCCTCACTTGTTCCTTTAGCTCTTGTGCTCTCTGTTTGACGAATTCCTGGAAGAACCAAGCTCACAACATCATCATCATCATCCTCAGTCGAGCGACGAGCTACAAATGCAGAAATACAGACTTTAAGACAAACATACCGAGTCTGTCGAGGATGGGAGCTGGTTAGTGATGAAGAAGTCACCCCAGACGGTCGGATGGTAGTCGGCGAGGCCCGGGCGCACGACTTCCTTCTGCACTTCCGATGGAAGTGAAGCATTTTGCTGGATGTTGCTGACAACCTCCATCTCGTTCTTGAGCTCTGTTTGCTTCGGTTAACCAACACTTTGAGCGTGAGGAATGTTGTGAGAGAAGTGAAGCGGAGGAGCGCCTTTTATAGTCGGATCGATGCACCTTCCTTCAAAAGTTTCAGGGGAAAAAGATTTGAAGAGAGGCCCCATTCAGTGAATTCAAAGGGATGGACGCATGACTTCAAAATAATCAATGGGCTCCTCCGAATAAGACTGGCGGGACATGTCGCACGTGGTGAAACCTACCTAATCGTCAAACATGCGACACAGTATTTTACTTTGGTAGCTGGCCACGTCAGCAAGTGGAGATTGGACTCCCGATGGTACGGCGAATTTTGCCGTTTGCAGCAGGGTTTTAAGTTCTCGTTTCTAATTTCGGTGGTTTCGGTATATTTTTAATTTTGATTAAATTATTTTTAAAAATTTTTTACTAAATTTTAATAAAAAATTTTGATTAAAAATTATTTTAAATATAAAAAAAATCTGCAGCTACCAATTCTCAAATCCAAGACCCTTTGAAAAAAAAAATAATGATTTAATCAATTAGACTAAACACATGTTTTAATATAAAGATAATATAAAAAATCAAATAACATATTTTAAAAATATTTTAGATTGGCACACCAGTATTATAATTGAAATTTGTAAATAAATAACTTTTTATCAATATTTTTTATTTAATTTATCATTTAATTTAATGTGACAAAATCAAATATTTAAGTATAAAAATTTATTATTTCTAATTTTTTTATCTCCTCTTTTGGATAGAAAAAGTTTGAACACCTAAACATTGTTTTCTCTCCAATTTTGTTATTGCAAATAGTAAAGGTAATATTCAGAATTCTCTTACATTATGAGAAAGAAATAGAAAAATAAAAGAATATTTATACACTTAAATTTAAAGGGTTGGTGGTATAATAGTCTTTTTCATATAAATTTAGGTTTTATAGAATAAATAAAAAAATATTGTTGATAAAAAAGGATTATTTACAAATATATCAAATAGAGTAATAGAAAGTATATATCACTTATTATTTTTAATTATTCTTTTGTTGCCAAATAAAAGGACAAAAATTATATGTCACTTAGAATATTTGTTTCTAAAGTATTCACTTGATCGAAAGAAATTAGCTTTGTAGAAATCAAAATTTAGCAGAAAAGAACGGCGAGAAAAAAAAAATCTAAATTATGAATCACAAATTTTTTTTTGGTTTAAAAAAATTGCTTTTTATTTCGGGATAAATTAAAAAAAAAAAATTCTGTTTAGGGGCGGATTAGTGGCTGTCACGTGGACATTGATATCGGGGCACGTGGGCGACGTTTGGTGGCGCCAAATTTGGTAGCTGTCTCTATCGGTCTGCATGAGGTTAGGGGTCATACAAGGTATTGTTTTTTAAAATAAGAGAGCAAGGTATTCCCTTCCTTTCGTTCTGCATGTCTCGCACCGCACCCATTTGCTTAATGCCGGGAATATGGATTATTGTCCTTTTGGTATGAAATCGACGGAAGAAAGGCGGAACTCAACAAATGCGGACTGAAGGAAAGCGATATTATTTAAACGAGAGAGCAATGTGGGATGGACGTGGATCTCACGTGCGGTTTGTAAAATTCTCCTCGTTCCGGGGAAAAGTTATGTAGGGTCGGTACATAGTATGTACTGGATTGCAGACTTACATATTTATGTCTCAATTCAGTGGGCCATAAGCTTTATTCCGCTGCATAGACCATAAATGAGGCATCATCTACTATTCAAACCATATTATTCACCGCACAGTCTACAATTCTTTTTTTTTTTTTTCCGTACGATAGGAAAAACGATATGGTGAATTATTTTTCTAATCAAATGGCGTTCCGATGGATTCCGAATTAAAAATTATAAAATTCACATCACGGAGTGATTTTAAAAAATTAAAAAAATTAGATAATTTTAATATTTAAACGAATCTTTTTTTAAATAAAATTGGGATTTTGTCCATTTATAAATTTTAAAATTTTGTTATTTGGTTGATAAATAGAATTGATCAAATTCATTAATTTGTTAAATTCTTGTGTTTGGTTGGAATAGAAATTGAGAATTAGTATATTATACAAAATAATATTTTATATTTAAATTATTACAAAAATATAATAATTTTAATATAAAAATTGGTAATTTATTTTTCATAATTAATAAAATTTTCTAATGAGTTGCGCAAACGAAAAGTTATATAAATATATGTTAACTAATTATTATTATTTAATATAATATTATTATTTTCATGTTAAATAATTTTTAATAAATAAAAAGTAATTTCTTTTTGAAAATATTTTATTTGTAAATAATTAGGAAAATATTTTACTCGATTAGGTACAAATCGAGCACGACCAGCATCGGCTCACCATGGAAGACATAAATCGAGTAAGGCAAGCGTTGATTGTGCTCGATCACTGACGAAGACACAGATCGAGTACAAAGCGCAGTCGAGCACGGGGCACGGTCTGCCAGGCTCAAATCGACCACAGAAGGCACAAATCAAGCACAGTAAACACTGATCGTGCTCTGTGCTTGATCGCTGACGAAAACGCAAATCGAGCATAGGACACAGTCTAGCACGGTCAAGCACGGAGAAGACGAGTGAAATGGGATTTTCTGGAGGAAAAGTCTACACTCTCACGTGGGAAAACAGTAAGAATTCAGACATTGGACCCTCACCAATTCTCCCAAAATTGGTGTCTTCTGCAACAAAAAGTAAGGAATTAAAAATCAGAATCCAGAAGAGCCGGAAATTATCCAATTCTTTTGATTCCTAAATATAAAATTAAACCAAACACAATAATACAAAGAATTGACTTTTAATTTCTTTAATTCTCCATATCCAGGTTTCAAGAATGAAACCAAACAGCTCTTAAGATCCAACTCAGGTTGGCCTCTTGGAATGTACCCACCAAAGAACTCTGCCACCACAACATCAGTCTAGCAAACTCACATAGCACTGTCATATTATTAGTTAGTAAATTTGTAGAATCCGTTTGATTTCGAATCAAGATTAAAATTAAATTTAAAATGAGTACTAAAGTATAAAAAAAAAAGATGATTCTGTAAAAATTTTAGTATTTGATTACTAAACTAATTAACTGATAATTTAAATTTTTTCTAAACTATTTTACCCTCAAGTACCTTTTCTGCTTGTGGTTCTCGTATTCACCCAGTTCACAGCTGCGATCAGGGTGGAGCAAAGCCGTTCTTGAGAAGCTGGAAAGTGGTCTCCATCTCCTTGAATCTTCAAGGAAGAAGCTTAAAAGCCTTCTCAGGAGCCTCAATGACGGAAGCCGCGGCACTGCTACCTTCATTTTCTCTTTCTCCCTCTCCAAACTCTAGTTAGGGTTTCAGCTCTCTCCGTCTTCCATCCATGACATACCTCCCGCCCCACAAGCGCCGCCGCCTCCCTCCGTCCAGCTCTGCTTTGCCAGAACCTGCATCGAAACACCTGTGTTCCAGATCATCTATGGCGACGGTTTCATTCCCCGCCGGTGGTCATCTGCTCGATCCCCTCGGCTCACACCCTTCCGTGCCGAGCACAATGTAAGCATGGACCTGCTTTCCAACAGTCAACAATTCAAGATTAGCACAAGCTGATAAAACACTTGTTAGTGTGAAATCATCTGGGATCATGGATGACTCCTTCAGCATCCGAGAGAAAAACACTAGTGCCTTATTATCAAGACCATTCTAATTGTACGCAGAAATCATCGCATTCCAAGAGACAACACTGCGTTCTGTCATCTTTTCAAACTGCTCCAGAGCAAGATCAAGCTTTCCTGACTAAGCATACAATGAAATCATCGCATTCCAACTGGAAAAACTCCTCAAGCTCATTCTATCAAAAACAACCTTTGCAGTATCCGAATCACCCGATTTCCCATAAATGTTCATCAGTGAATTCACAACAGGAATGCAACTGCTCATCCCAAGCTTCACCACAAAAGAATGCACCTTTCTGCCAACAACAAGCCCCTCCACAGCAGCACATGCTGAGAGCACATTCGTAAATGTGAACTCACTCAATAAAACTCTCAGTCCAGACCATGTCCACAAACACACGCACTGCTCTCACAAATCAATCCATTCTGTTACAGGCCGCAATCATCGTAGTACACGAGACCGAGTCCCTCTCGGGCATTTCCTTAAAAATGCGGTTCGCAACCTCCATTCGCCCACTCTTAGCGTACATCAACAAGATAGAGTTCCAAGAGAAGATGTTTCTGAGGGGCATTTCGTCGAACAGTCGGCAGGAGTCGGAGAAAAGACCGAACTTGCCATAAAAATTGACGAGATTGTTGGTAAGGTAAGTGCTAGAGTGGAGGCCGGACTTGATGAGGAGGCCGTGGATGGATTGTCCGGCGGAGTGATTCCGGTAAAGGAGACAACTTTGGAGAAGGGAAGGGATGGAGATGGGCAGACGGTGGTTGGGAGGCATTGGCTAAGGATCCATTAGGGTTATTTATCGTTCATGGAGTTCTTGATTCAGAGACTCCTGCACGGTGGATGAATAAAAGAGGAGTCTGCGAGGATCAGGGTTTCAACTTTCAATGCTCTTGACGTCGGCGAGTGCGACAGGAGAGCGTCTGGTTATTTTGCATCTATGCCCTTCGAAAAATATTTACATACATGTATCTATTCGTTTTTATTTCACGAAATATTTACCTACAACTCTAAAATTTACCTTATTTATAAAAATCCCCCGAAATTTTGATAATTACCTATAACATCCTGTTTTTTTCAAATTTATCACTTACCATTCTTATGTTATTTAATCAAATTCTTTTTTCAAAAATTTCACTTTTATCCTCCAGTAATTTACAACTAAATTCCTAAAAAATTTAACTTCTCCTCATCTACTTTTTTTTCCCAAATATTTATAAATAAACCCTTCGAATATTTTTATTTATAAAAAAATTTAAATATTAATATTTTTCGAATAATAATTTATAAAAAGGAGATTAAATATTTTAAATAATTTACAAATAAATCCTATATAAGAAATTAAATAACAAATTTAATATTTATATATTTATAAATAAGCCTCTTTAATATTTTTATTTATAAAAAAGTTCAAGGTTAATATTTTCAAATAAACAATTTATAAGAAGCACCTTAAATATTATAAATATTTTACAAATAAATCCTATATAAAAAACTAAATTACAAATTTAATATTTATATATTTATAAATAAGCCTCTTTAATATTTTTATTTATAAAAAAGTTCAAATATTAATATTTCTCAAATAAAAATTTATAAGAAGCACCTTAAATATTTTAAATATTTTAAAAATAAACCCTATATAAGAAATTAAATTACAAATTTAATATTCGTGCATTTACAAAAAAAGCCTCTTGAATATTTTTATTTATAAATAAGTCCAAACTTTATAAATTTCAAAATAAAATTTTACAAAAGAGAGTTGAAGGTATTAAAACTTAAAATTTTAAAATACAAGTTCAATATTTTATATATTTATAAATAGACCCCTCAAATATTTTTATTTATCAATAAGCCCAAATTTTATCATTTTTTAATAAAATTTAACAATATTGAAGTTTTTAAAAATTAAAATTTCAAAATACAAGTTTAATATTTGTACATTTACAAATAGATCCCTTGAATATTTTTCTTTATAAATAAGTCCAAAATTTATCATTTTTAAAATATAATTTTACAAAAAAGACATTAAAATTTTTTAAATTTAAAATTTAAAATTTCAAGTTTAATATTTGCACATTTATAAATAGACCCTTTGAATATTTTTATTTATAAATAAGTCTAAATTCTTTATCTTTTTTAAAATAAAAGTTTACAAAATCGACATTGAAGGTTTTAAAACTTAAAACTTTAAATTACAAGTTTCATATTTGTACATTTATAAATAGACCCCTTGAATATTTTTATTTATAAATAAGTACAAATTTTATTATTTTTTGAATAAAATTTCACGAAAAAGATATTAAAATTTTTTCAATTTAAAATTTTAACTTACAAGTTTCATATTTGTACATTTCAAAAGTAGAATTTTTGAAAAAGTAGATAAAAGTAGAATTTTTGAAAAGGATAAAAGTAGAATTTTTGAAAAAAATTTCATAAAATAACAATAAGAAAGTTGTAGGTAATAAATTTAAAAAGTAGAGGGGTGTAGGTAATTATTGAAATTTCACAGGGTTTTTAGTAAATAAGACAAATCTAAAGGAGTTGTAGATAAATATTTCTTATTTTATTTGAACTCGGCTTTGCTGGCTTTATTTCAAATTTTCTAAATATTCTAATTTCCCTAAGTAATAATAATAATAATAATAATAATTAAATTGCAAACCATCCCCGAGAAAAATAAAAGCAGAAAATTTCTCTACCTGAAATAACAAACAAAAAAATTACCAGGCAAAGTAGGATCAATACGAAGAATCCGTAAATCCATCAAAAAATAATGTGAAAAATGGAGTTAGATGGCCTTTCACTGCTAAACAGATAGCCCAACATCAATGTTATCTACCAATGTTATCTACCAATAGTTTCTTCCGTAATTCATTTCAGCTTGTGCAACAACAGCAATCAAAAGCAGTTTTCTTCAGGACTGCATAATTTACATCTAATGCACATGAGACACTCAAATTCTCCCCCAACTTGATCTCGTCAAAAAGTTGGATCAACATACTCCAAAAAGGTTTCCTCATGCACAAAGAGACTAATTACTGCCTGGGCCTCTTGGTATTGTTGACTTGAGAGGGAATAATAGCATGATTAGATCATACGATGACTGCAACATATTTCAGATCTTCTCCAGGACAATACACCAGTTAGATTTGTCATAAATTTCTCGACAATAGCTGAGTCATTCATACCAGAAAATAACCAGGTAAAAGGAACAGGAAGAGAGGAGTTAGTGGATGGAGAAAGAAATACTACAATGAAATGCTAAAACCTTTCAAACAAGGAGATGAAGAGGACTTATTGTACCATAACAAGCTCAAACCTCAAAGGAGCTAACATCACATGAAACCATAGAAGTTCCTAGCACCAGGATAAACATGTTGGTAATTTTTGTACAATCACGACAATATGAGCAGTGCTTTGGATTATAGATTGACATAGTTTGTTGTATGATTTTTTAAATTTTTTATGGTTCTCACTTACAAATGTCAACAAACTTTAGTTAGCTGTCAGTTTCTTTGTGCATATATTGTTCTAAAAGAATATTTTTATGTAGAAAATTATTTAAAATATTTTTTTTTGATAAAAGTGAAGCATATATTCTTAGTTTCAGCTTTTAAACATAACATGATAACATGTCACAAAAATCTTAATACTAGAGTTTGCATAAGGAAACAATAAAAAACACAATATATATTATTGTCAGATATGTAGCAGTTTTCTAGGACATTGTCTCATAGTTCAGAATGTCATAAGATTACATCAAGAGATGCAATGCAGTGAGTAATGTCTAAAGAACTCCGAGTTGAAAAGAAAGCATCAGAGAAAAGAAAGATCCTAGCTTACACTATAATAGGAGTTTGTCACTAAGCTCGGAATGGGGTTCGCCTTATTTGCCACTTCTTTGCCTGCACGTGCTACTGCTTTACGATGAAAAAAGTACAACATTATTCTCTGAAAGTAAACCAAAATAGAAAAAGTCATTAACATGATTATAGAAATTTTTCTCAAATATACTAACAACTAATAACTAACTAAAAAATTATTAATTTATTTGAGATCATAAAGTTAATTACGATATTTTATATCAAAAAAGAGTAGACTGTCACTCACGCATCCCATAGAGCTACAGTTATTTGATTTCGAAGTATATCCTCACTTCATACTTCATGTTGTGATATACGGATGTTAGGTTTTATTATTTTATTATAAACTTCTATATTTTCTTCAGTGCTATCATCAATCCGTTCATTAGCCTGACACTCGCGAAATAGCTAGTCCTCACTGTAATTTTTATGTATAAAATTATGTAGCACAGTATAATCCACTATTATAGCACATTATATCTAGTAATGATATGATTGTATTTTACGAAATATTTGAAACTGTCGCTTAAATATGTCAAATGTCCTCTCGACACAATGTCTCGAACTGGCGTGCATATGATTAAACTTGTCCTTTGAATTCCGATATCAGACTCAATCATGACCAAACTATCTAATGTGATACCGTTCATTTCGAAATGGTGTAAGAAAGTGGTTAGTGTTGGCATAACCGGTATCCACAAGATAGTATTTACCTAAAAATAAACTATGATTAGTATTACAAATATTATCATTCATGTTTAAATAAAAGTAAAAGTACGAGTTTCATTTTTGGGGATCGAAAAATTGCCTCGTATTAAATATTCTCATAAGACTCATGCGTCTACTGCAGATCCCTCCCAACCACTACAAATGTACAAAAATTTCATATTAAAAGATACAACTGTCATAACATTTTACGTAAGCAAGACATGTCTATCTCAAAATAGAAGTTGCATTTCTCAACTCACAATCACAGAATCACAGGTATATGTGTGTCATCTATAGCACCGATTGCATCCTACAATGAAATAATTTATATGTTAGGATTTTAATTTGCCATTACTTTGAGAATGTTATAGTCATTATCTTACATTGAAGAATGGCTACGCTCCTCCTCCATTAAGAATCACGGGATGGACCGGAGCATCATCAAATGACAATTGTAATTGTATGTAATCATTTTTTAGTAAGATAATGCCTTTTAAGACAATATTGAAGTACCTGCTTATAGTCTCTACAGAGTGTTAGAATGCCAGTTGCAGGTCTTTATTAGACGTCGCACGGGCAACCAAGTAAAGAAAAATTCCTACTTGTAATTTACATGATACATGCTCTGTAGACACGACTTTCCCATTCAACTAGTAATCTAGTGAGCTATAGAAATACGTGGGGCATAACTCTAAAGGTCCAAAAACATCGTTCCTCATTACCTAGTAAATCATACATAGTTTCCATCCTAGTAAAGGGGCGATTATTCAATGAATGAGGTGGTCTTCTCGTATAGGTTGAGGTGGCCTTGTATCTAATAGAAAATTCTATCTTCCAAGACACTCTCCATTTCTAGCTCCTCATTGTCAATAATGTCTCGCCAATTAGACATCTTATGGTGTTACAAAGATAAACACACTTTGGTATAACATCCCCAATAAAGTTTCTTTATTAATAGAGACCAATCCAGCTCACATGATAAATAGTTATTTCTTACAAAAAATTTCAGGGGGAATCATATGACACATGATTCTAAACACGACAAATCACAAGAGAGGTAGCTTTAAAGACTTCACAAGACACACAGTATCAACAACACAAGTTGTCACATGTCCAATAATTACAATAAATAAAGAGAGTACAAAAGGTTAATGATATGAGTTCTCACATGTCTAATAGTTAAAGCAATGTCTAAAAACACAGGCTCATTGGTACGACATTATGCATTGGACAAGTTCCAACAAAAATTCACATGCAAAAGTTGTCTGAGTGATAGGTCATGCCTGCCTGATAGGGCGTGTCCATGCTTTCGTACATTATCACATTTGAAGACTAGATACACTGTGTCATACCTAATTGGCGCAAAAGTGGTAAACTTTGTAAAATGCAAGTAATAATAGCAATGAGAACAAAGTAAAAGATAAATGAAAATAACTCACCTTAGTAAAGAGGTACTTCAACCGAGCATGGCTACTCATATGGCAACCTACTCAGACTTATCTAATAGTTGACTGGATAACCCACCCGATCTACCAACCTCTGCTTCATGGTTTACATTGAATTCACCTATTCGTATGTTAACCCATAATTTTAGTCCATCCGAGTCCTCCTCACAAAAAATAATCATATTGCAATGAATACTTCATACATTCAGCGTATTTCAACCTATCTGGACCGAACAAAAAACTAAAACTAAACAACTTGTCCATGTACTTCTTAAACTTATATTAGGTCTGTTCATCTCCGTTACGGGTATTCTTGTGAATTATTTCATCCAAAATATCATACTTTTTCTCCATGATATCCATCCACCTATCTAACCTCTCGTGATTAATACTTTTTGCAGGCTTGCTCACAGTACTTCTCAATAAGTCTCTACTACGTCTCCTGCTGCCTTTTCCACTGCTGTCATCCAATGCTTCAAGAGAGCGTTTCCCACATGGCTCAGAAGTATGGTTCACACCACGAAGAAAATTCCTCCAAGCAGTACGATTGGCTGAGTCATCATCAACCTCAGTGTTTTACCTCATTGGTGAGCCTCTTGAATTGGATCCTCTCGTGGTATCGGTGATGCTTCAGGTGCACTTCTCAATGAATGCATCCACCTTCCCATCACAATTGAGCTCTTCACAATCATTTCTACCTCAAAAAACTGAGGAAACCCATTGATCCACGCATTTTCATAATGTGGGTTGTGCTTCAAGAAAAAACAAAGAATATTAGAAATAAAATTTCACAAGGTATCCAAAAAATTACACCTTAGAGTATAACATACCATAAAAAAAATCTTTCATTACTTCCAAATCTTCTGCTGTTGGCTTGTGGTGGTTTTAGTCCCGCGTCCATCCACTCTTATTCTTCATAAAATTGAAAGTCATTGTAGCTTTCTTTCAGTCTCTTCTATCTAGCCCTCATTTGCTTTGCATCATGTGACACGACAAATAATTCATTGAATCTTTCCACAACTCTATTCCAAGATTGCTTTCTAAAATTACCACCCTTGTTTCTTTCATCAACGTGTTCCTCCATTAGCAACCAAACAAATAAAGTGTCCTCATCTGTGGTCCAATTTGGGGAGCGTCCATTCCTATCAAAAGACTGTTCAGCTTGCTGAGCTTACTTCTCCTTGCATTGTGTTTGAGGACTTTGCCAAATTGGTGGTTTTGAAGTAAATCATTATTTCAACCCAAGGAACACAAACATAATAACATCAGAACCTTTTCATCACAACAATCTATGACTATAATAGTAACTATTCTACAAAGCGTTTGGCATTAAGATTTTTTTGGTTACATATAAGCATATTTTGGATGCATAAACTGCAATTAAGGATATATTATTGGTTATTCACATGCAAAGCTTGATCAGTTAGAGCTACAAACTGCTTCTAGGCATGAGCCATGTTCAAAAGTATTTCAAATTCTTGAAAAAACATGCTCTTGGCACTGTAGTACTGTACTAGCTCGACCACAGTATTTATGAATAGAATGTGCCTTGGTAGCTCTTAGCATCTAGTCTGATGCACATTAACTTAAATGAAATAGTGTTCAAGCTTTCAGCTCTTGAGATAGCAATGGACCAATTATCAACCATTTTATTTCATTCTCTCATACAATATGATAAACAATATCTAGCCAACAAATGTGGACTGTACTTGGATGATGAATGCAAAATAGTCTTGTTAACCATGATGGGTATCCAATAAGGGATTTGGAGATGGCATTTTGAATGTTCCCAACCTTTCCACGATTGTGATTATCTAGATATATTATTTAAAACTGGGTTTTCGTGTTAAGGATGTCTTCTTCAATATCAACAATTCACATGATGTTCCTTTCACAAATGAGTACATAATCTAGTTCTAAATTTTATCTTATTGCGGATGTTCTACAACAACAAAGGACATGGATGTTAGGTTTCATGATATCCATATGAAGCTAGCTAAGGACTCTTTAGATTCTATTCTTGAGATGCTCTCTAGGCATTCTAAATAATACACATTTATTGAGATAATAAATATGATGCAAATTTCAATTGACAATTTAAAACCTCAACAACTTTTATTTTGGTGCCTGCTCTTGGTGCTTATCAGATGCAAAAAAAATGTCTTAAAAAAACTTAGTGTGGTGGGTTATGAATTTTATCTCATGCACTTACAACTTCAGACTTGTTAACCTCATATCTATGATTTGTTCTTGTCAGGTTTTAGTTGTGTCGGTGCTTGGACTTCTCCCACTTTCATCAATAATATTTCAAGTAAGGCTTATCAGTTATCCTTGCTAGGTACCACATGTTCCTCATTCTACTCAATATACACTATCTATGGGGTAACTTTTCACACCAAATAGCTTTCACTAGAAATTTTCAGTTTATTCTTCAAAAGTAATTTACAAATACAAAGTAACAAACTGCTTCCAGACATAAGCCATGTTCAAAGATCTGATAAAAAAAAATTGAAACAAGCTTAATCAGGGCTTAGTCCGTGGAAGCTATAGAAACTTCCAAAGATGCAAATAAACAATAATAGCACAAAAGAAAAATAAAGAAAATCAAAAGAATATTTTGATGTGAAGATATTATATAATATATAGAACATAATGCTAAAATTTTGTTTATTTTGATGTATCCAACAAACCCATCAACTAACCCTCTAGTCATGAAATATGAGCTTCTAACCCTCTCTTTATGTTTTCAAGCCTGGTTTTTCCCATTTCTATTGCTTACTCCTATCTATCCTTTTACAAAACATTTACCCTTTTTTTTGTTATTACATTTTATTCTAGGACCCTCTATTGAACCTCATTCATGTTTCTTGTATTCATTCTTCCACTAGTTGAGCACCAGTCTAATCAAATCAAGTGATAATAAACACACTTCTACAGTTTTGATATTGTCAAAATAAACAATTCAGAGATTAGAGTGTGTTTCATAAACCTAATGAATAAACTAGAATATTATAATCTATAATTAGCTCATGTCAACAACTAAAAAAAGAATGAAACTCCATACATCATTCTATTTTAATTTGTTAGACACGTTCCATCTATTTGTCCCAAAATTTTTTCCATAACCTTATTTATCTGGCTTACAAGAAATTTACCTATCCTAAAATTGTCTATCCTAGTCAAATTGAACCACCCAACACAGCATCAATTAGTTAAATTCTGAGAAGCACCACTTCTATCCAGCCTCAACTAAATTAAGTTTAAAGTTCATATACAAAGCATTTACTAATCCTAGGAAATATAATTCACTGCCATCCATGTCAAAAATTAGCCATTTGAAATCGAACAATACCAAAACTTTCTCCAAAATTGAAAATCCAAAATCAAGAGAACTTTACCTCGTGGCTATTAAAAAAACCCTCTACAGCCTCCACAAATGTGGTCCCAAACCATCTTCGGATCAATCCACAAAACCTCAAGCACGAACAGCACCACCCCCAAAATCCCAGCAAAGTACACCCAAGACGTGACCTTTTGCTCCTCCAATTGAAATTCAGTGGAGTCCTCGTCGGCCCGGGCTTAGTCTCTAGGGACCTTCTCAGTGGATGACTCTACGCCACCAATCGAGGTCCCACCAGAGCGAGACCGCAAGAAGAGGTGGGGAGGAGAAGGAGGAGAGGGATTGGGGATGGAGTGAAAGAGCAGATTAGGGTTCCAAGAGGGTTTGGACAAGAAATTGAGCCTTGATTAAGCTTGTTTGGAAGCAAATCTAATCGTGTAAATTAGGGTTCAAGGGTGGTGGCGATTCAGTGATGCTTAGAATCGGGCTTCATTGGGATGAGGTTGCAGCAGAGGCCGAAATTCGGAGCAGACGACAATGTCTCAACAACACAACTCAATTTTGGATTGGATCAGCCAACTACACTCAAGAGCAGTGGCAGATCCTCGTTCTTGCAACCACCGGAGCCTTGATCCAAACCGCGGGCATGATTGGAGACCAAGGAATGCAGAAATCCAGGGACGAGGATGAATATAGGGGATGGGGGAGAGTTGCGAGTGAAGGCAAGTGAATTAGAGTAAAGCCGGGAGTATTTTAGTAATTTTACATTTAAAATTAAATTAAATTATATAATGTTGGTCTGGTCAAGTTTTGGGTATTTGGATGGTAGACCGGTCAGAATAGGATGATCCTGATCCTGATCCAGAACCAAATGCAGTCTTATGCTTCTACCATGTAATCAGTTCGACAGATATTCATAATCCTATGACATCATCAACTTGGTGGATATTTATGATCATGTCACATCATCAACTCAACAAATATTCATGATCATTGTCACATCATTAATTCAGTAGGTCTCCATGGTCCTTATCACATCATCAACTCAGCATACCTCCTCAACCCTTGTCAGCCAGTAGACATTGTCATACCAATACACTAACATCATATATGGTTCCAATATCAACTCCTCCCCATCCTAACCATGCATATTTCCACTATAATGCAGAGTTTGCAATAGTCTCGATAAGGAAAATTTGAGAGAGTAAATTATTAGAAAGTAATATGTTAGACCAATCCCAAGCCTAAGTCAGGTAGACACTCCTCACAAGTTGGCACCCTTGTATAGGGAGAAAAGCTAATGAGCTCAACAACCGCCATGTGACCCCAAAATTCTCCTACAATGATAGTCCATTTAATGATTTTCTTATATTAGTGGATTATTAATGTAAGTATGGCCGTCACCATCAGATATTTAATACTAGATTCACTACTTATGTTATGTATTTACTAAAAAAAACTTAATCATGAACATTTAATAGTGAGTCAAGATTCTTACTAGACCAATTATCACTAGGCTTTAATGTAGACAGTGGCCAAAGGTATTAGAGGGAGCTTTTTAAAGATTTCTTAGGTAGAATCAATAGGGAGGTTATCTTAGAATTACCTCTGACATAGATTTGTCTTGCGAGTGAAAAATAGAGTTGTAGCAACCTTAAGATTAAACCAAATCTAATCCTAAACTAGAGCACATCATGTTTATTCTCCATAATAACAAATTTCAAGCATGCCATATTATTATAATAAAACTTCAAGAATGCAAAAATTTATAATAAAATAAAAAATATTAAGCAAGTATGATCTAAAAAGATCTTTCTTTATTATAGTATTTTTTTCACACTATTGCAAATTGAATTACATAAAATTATTCTGGAGATACAATATCTAATGTGAATATGTGATTTGATCTACACTCAAATCTTATTAAAAAGTATGAATCGTTCAGAATTAATATTACGAGTATTAGTAAGAAGTGTGTTTAAATATTATCTATTATTTTGTAATAATTTATTTCTATTTGTATTATATCAAGACTTGCAAGTCTTTATTTATAAATTAAAAGTCTATTCATGAAGTGATGCCTTCAATTAGTCTATTTTTTCGAATAGACACACTCAATTAAAATAAATAAACACATTTGAAAAAACATGCACTTATATAATTTTAATTTAAAATAATTTATATTTATTTATTATTAGATAATTTTTTTCAACAAACACTTATTATAATAATAATAGGTGTGTGTATATATATATATATATATTATATTTTATACCTCTCATAATTTTGAAACTACTACACAAGCACGACCCCAAAAGAAATTATATTTATATGCAATTAATCCCAAACTTTGTAAGTATCAGTGTTATTGTGTATGAAAGTAAATATGACAATCTAAAAGAGGGAGTAAATTAGGTTTAATAAGAATAATGATAATTTTTACAATCAAAACCAATTCATAATCTAAAGATAAAATCACAAGTCTACAAGTAAGAAATTAAATTACAAATGCATTAAAGTAAATAGATGAGGAGAAGAATGCTCAATGATTTTTAGGTGGTTCGATGACCAACTTTGCCTATTGCACAGTCATTGCCTCGATCTTGAGGACTTGGACTCTTTATTAGAATCATAACTTCATAATTGAAGTTATCGCCTTACAATCCTTTGCTTCAACTGATAAGTGTTACTCCAATCCGGAGCCTTAACTCTCTCACTCCTAACAACGTAGGAGTATTTACAAAGAAAGAAAATAAAAAATAAAAAAAAGAAAAAATTCATAATAAGAGTCACTTAATGATTGCATACAATAGTAATAGGAATATAACAGTAAGTATATTTGAGTTCTTGTTGAGACTAGACAGCTTAGGGAACTTAGATATTACTCTAAAGATATTGAAAGTTTATCCTCTCTTTAAGCCAGGAAGTCCTAAGTCTTTATATATTCATTAAAGTAAGAACTAGCTATTTGGGAATCACTTTTAGTTGTCTCTACCGAGTTCAAACATTCAAACTATAAAGTTTCGAAAGTCCAAAGCATTCTGACGGTCAAATTGAACTAGTTGCTATAAATGATATCATAGGTTCGGACCCCCCCATTGCTATAATGTCAGGTGTTAGAACAGTACATCAGACATTCAAACTCTGAACATGGAAAAATTAAAGCTACGATTTCTACATCTTCGGACAACCGAACATGAGTTTTGGGTATTTGAATCTATCAGTAATTTCAGAGTTATATGCTACATTCAGACATTCGAATATGAAAGTTCGGGTATCCGAAGTTAATAAAAAAAATATACTAGTTTACTATAACTTCGGTTCCCAAATGACATTGACTCATAACTGATCTTAGAGTGAAATAATAGGCCGATGAAAGCATTTCAAAATGAGTTTTGAGTGCTAAATAAAAGTTTAAGTAAACTAACTATAAAATAAATGAAAATTCTAAACCTATGAGTCTTAGAGTTGATCTCACATCTTGAGTATATTTTGAGCTTTTACCTTGATCTTCAAGTTTCATCATTAAAATATTATCCTTTTTATCTTTGAATCATCATATTCATCATCCAATGGACTTTATCTTGAAACTCAATGCTTCTTGAGATTATATAATCATTGATAATCCCAAAGTTTGTCATTACTAAATAAACTTGTTAAACTTTAATTTAATCATCATCAAAATCCAAAGGGCAACAATGTACTCAACCATATGTTTATCCCTCTCAACAAATGCTCTTGAGGATTTATCAACAATATGTAAAGATGGTGCCATTTCTACTTGCTTAGATAAATTCATCAGAGAATGTCTACCAAGAATATTTAAGTTCAATATTCCCATTGTGGAATATAGTTTAATAGGTATAAGACTTTATTTAAAAATAGATTTTTGCCCCACTAATTGTTAGTCTTTTTTTTACTTGAAATGTCAACATCCTATTGTACATTTTTCCAATAGCTTTTTTGCTTGGATATGTCAATTTTTCATGTAAATGGTTTACAATAATAATTGTCAGTAATGCAATAGAGCGAGTCCAAACAATTTATCTATCAATCTATAAAAACTTTCATGTCTCTCAAACTTGCTCTCTATTTTTAATATAGGTATTAATGTGGTTTAACTAGCATTTTACCCTATGACAAATATTCTTTTTAAAAAAATTTTAAATATTTGATATCCATGTTTGACCAAATCTTATATTTCTGATATGATCGTATCTCATTTTGATAGATACTTCCAAACCATCTTATAGATTTTTTACTCACAAGTAGGTACATTTTCCTTACTCTCCAAAATAATATTTTATTGCACTTCTAACTCATGAAATATTTTAATAAGTAATTGTAATAAATTCAAATTCAGAATGATAATGCTTTATCATTAAGAAAGATATCAACACAAAAATTAAATTTTATATAAGTTTAAATCTTCCATAAGTACATTATATTCATCTTAAATCAATCAAAATTATCATCAAGTAGATGCCGATTGATAAAAAATTTGACCTTCTAAATGTATAATCTTGATGACTGCATTTGAGAGATGTAAATATATATCCAAATTGGATATAATACTTTAAATTTTGTATCATTAAAACATGATCACTCACCTTGTGAAATCCATCACAAATTTTATTTTATTTTTTATTAGTACGGCTTGTATGTTTGATTTTCCTCTGCATTTTATTTATAAGCTCTACTATTTGGCCATCTTTATGGTATATCCTTTGAACTTGTATTAGTTTCTTTGCTCTCTTGTTCTCTTCCTCCCTTAAAATACCCTTTAATTTGAAATAAGGAGATAATGTGCACTAGCACTTGTGTAAAAGATATGAGAGTTCTCACTATTTGTATGTTCATTTGTTTTCCTTTTTTCACGAGCATATTATAAATGTCCTTGTTTTAATTTTATTTAGCTCAATTGAGACAATACTCGATTTAACATAAAAAAAAGTTTGCATACAATTAGTATACATTCATTAATGATTAGACATTATGAAAATTCATGAGAAAGAATGATTTTATTTCATTGCCTCTGAATTGCACAATTGGGATCCTATATAAATGAATTTCTTAAAACTATTTTCTCTATACATCTGTCTATATGTATAAATAAACAAATTTATAAGCTAAGTGGATGATTATTAATCTTGTAACCCTATATATTATTTATCGATATTATTTTTTAAAATAAATTTAGTTGTGCAATTTAGGTTAAATAGTTTGGAATGTAATGAGAAATTCAATTTTAACTATATAATTAAGTATCTAAAAAATAATAGGTGACAGTATAAATGGAACCAAATTTATTGTGAATACATTTAATTCTCTATTCGATGATGGTCAAAATATTTATCTACATACCCAATATTTATTCTCACTTTGAGCTTCCTTGATTAAAGAAGGATTGTTTTTTGGACTCAAATCCAATTAAAGAGAGGTAAGAACTAAAGGCAAATCTATTAGGACTCGTAGAAAAAAGTATCGTCTTTTTCTCTTATCCTTCAAATTCTAAGATATATAAATTTATTGGATACAATTTTATCTTGTTTTTCTAGTGGATTTTGCATTAAAAAGTGAAATTTAAACTCACAAAAAAAATTCTGATAATGGTGCTATTAGAGGCATGTTAAGGGGCTATTTGGGAAAACTCTTATAGGCCTATGCAAGCCTAGCTTGAGTTTACTTTATTTTGGAAGCAGAAATAGTTACTAAAAAATTTTGGGATATTCCTAACGTTTCCAAAATGTCCTCAGTGGTGTCAAAAATGCTGAAAAAAAATCCTAACTTCTTTTGACGCTTAAGATACATTGAACAAAATTAGAAAATTTTTTTTATGTTTTTAAAATATTAAAAAAATTTATTCCCGATATTTTTTATAGCAATTAACAAATATCGGCGAAAAAAATATTTGCTATATTTTTATAAAAAAGCTAGAAATGTCCGACATTTTTGAGAAGAAAACAATGCAAACGACGAAAATTTTCTAATATTTTCTTATCAAAAAACACTAGCAATGTGCTACTACTATAATAACTTAGTAATCATACTATGGTACTGATGATCTAAAAAATGACTACTGGTACAACAATCTTAATTTTCATATTTACCCATCAATATATGTGTTGTGCTACATATTCAATATTTGAATTTACTACAAAATAGTATCGACAATAGTATCTTTTTTTATTCGGTTTCACTTACCAATAATATTTGAATGTATTATAAAATATGTACAACATCTTGAGTATATGACAACTGACTTACTTGTGCCCACGGAAGAGCATGAAATACATATTGATTACATAACTTGAACAGTCTACTATGGATCACAATTTATTTATACACTGATTGGAGACCGTACTAATTCACGTATTTTACGAACCAATCCAACATGCTCTTGTGGAACTCTTCAATAGTCTTCATAACTAAGACATCATGAATGTCGTAACAAACAATCAATCCATATGAAATAATAGGAAAGATCTTGAGTAGGCTAGGAACCTGCAACAACAGAAAACAGAATACAATCTCTTTTGTTTTATTAAAATTACCGGTCAATATTAATGAAGTTTTCAGGATAAAAAGAGGAGATGTAAATTTCAATGAGCAGAACATAAATATTCTTAACAGAAAAATTGCCAATGATTGCATATAAAGATTACTATTTATATTTATAGGATGCAAACACATAGAAAATATATGATGTACTCATGCATGGATATGTGATTTATTTTTAGAAGTCTTCCTACTACACTGAAAAGCAGCAGGAAGGTCTTTTTTAAATTGAACTTTTAGAAGAATTGCAAACAGTACATAACTAGCAGGAGAAATTTGCATTGAGCTCCCAAAGTTGCTGCAAAAATTTTTTCGCATTTATTTTAGAGAAATACTCGTTTATATTGTTAGTACAAACTGCAAGTCCATTTGAATAAAGATTCTCGCAGCAAAAGCCTAAATCGCTACTTGAGTCAATAGTGAATCATGATGAAGAATAAAATTTTGATTTTAAGTTTGATGGTAGAATAAAATTTCAATATTTGTGTCAATGAATAGAGAATAATTTTGAAATGATCGTATATATTATCACCCACCATTTGTGAAACCCAATTCAGGAACTAGATTTGGCTTCAAATGCTTTCGTGTTTGCCTCCTCCGCATTTGGGAATCGATCACACCAGCAAGGTAGCGATCAATCCGAATCCTTGATTTTCCAATCAAGGACCCCGATTTAGACCCCTGATTTAACTTCAGGGGTTCTATTCCACAAATTGGATTCTTGATTCAAAAATCAAGGGCCCGAGCCAGTGACTCCCACCCCGCCGCGGGCAGTGACTGAAACCACGGGCCCAAGACACCGACCAAAAACCATTGCCTTGTGTTTTTGTCATCATCGTTATGCATTTTGAGCTATCACTGTCATGTGAAGACTTGGGATTTTTGAATTCTGTATTAGATTAGACCTGACAATATAATGACCCCATCCGTTACCCAACCATAATTAATTTAGATTTGTTATAATTAAATTTTTATCTTAATCAAATTCACCCATTCAATAAATAAACTATGTGGGATCAAATCAACTAATTTACTAATTAAATTAAGAGATAATTACCTATAAGTTTCTGTAATTAGTCTTCATTACGTATAACCTCTCGTAATTTTCGGAATTACTCACACTCCCATTTTTGAAAATATTTACCCACACCCCTAATTATTATTTAATCAAAATTTTCTCAAAAAATTCTGATTTTACTTTCGGTTATTTTTTACAATTAAACCCCTAAAAACTTATTTTTTATATTTAATGTCCCGAAATTCTGTTTTTTGCAAATAACACCCCGAAATTTCTTCGATTTACAGAAAGTCCTCGAAATTCGGATTTTTGTAAATAATCCCCCGGAAATTATTCCGATTTACAGAAAAGTCCCCGAAATTCGACGGCGGCGAGAGTGGCGGCGTGCGGGCGGCGACGTCGGAGTCAGCGGCGGGTGCGAAAACAGAGGCCGGCACGCCGGCACCCGAGCGCGGGCGGCCAAGGCCGAGGTCATCCACGCTCGTGTGCCGAGGACGGAGGCCGAGGCCCACTCGCCGGCACGAGGGCGCGGATGACCTCGGCACGCGGGACGGACGCCGAGGCCGGCGCGCCGGCAGCAGGCGCCGACGGCCTCGGCCTCGATCTTGGCACACGGGCGCGGACGGCCTCGACTTGGCCGTCCGCACACGCGTGCCGGCATGACGGCCTCGACCTCCGTCCCTGGCACGCGGGGGAGGAACGGCCTCGACCTTGGCCGTCCACGCCCGCGTGCCCGCGCACTGGCCTCGGCCTCCGTCCCACGTGCGGAGGCCGTCCGCGCCCACGTGCTGGCGCGCCGTCCGGCCTCGGCCTCCATTCCCGGCGATCAGGCGCGGACGCTGGCTTGCAATGGTCCGTCGAGGGGTCTATTTGTAAAAATTAATTTTAAAATAAGTAAAATTTAGACTTATTTTTTAAAAAAAATATTTAAGGGTCTATTTTTTAATGTATAAATATTAAATTTGTATTTTTAAATTTAAAAATCATTCATGTCTTTTTTGTAAAAATTTACTTAAAATAAGATAAAAAATATAGACTTATTTATAAATAAAAATATTGAAGGGGTCTATTTATAAATATACAATATAAAAGTTATAATTTTAAATTTTAAATTTTGAAACATTCAATGACTTATTTGTAAAATTTACTTATAAAATAAATAAAATTTGGACTTATTTATAAATAAAAATATTAAAGGTGGTCTATTTTTAAATATAAAAATAGTAAACTTGTAATTTTAAATTTTAAATTTTAAAACTTTTACTGTCTTTTTGTGAAAATTAATATTAAAAATGATTAAAATATTGACTTATTTAAAAAAAATCAAGGGATCTATTTGTAAATATACAATATGAAAGTTGCAATTTTTAAATTTTAAGTTTTGAAACCTTCAATGACTTATTTGTAAAATTTACTTATAAAATAAATAAAATTTGGACTTATTTATAAATAAAAATATTAAAGGTGGTCTATTTTTAAATGTAAAAATAGTAAACTTGTAATTCTAAATTTTAAATTTTAAAACTTTCACTGTCTTTTCTGTGAAATTTAATATTAAAAATGATTAAAATATTGACTTATTTAAAAAAAATCAAGGGATCTATTTGTAAATGTACAATATGAAACTTGTAATTTTAAATTTTAAGTTTTGAAACATTCGATGATTTATTTGTAAAATTTGCTTATAAAATAAATAAAACGTGGACTTATTTATAAATAAAAATATTAAAGGTGGTCTATTTTTAAATGTAAAAATATAAATATGTAATTTTAAATTTTAAATTTTAAAACCTTCGTTGTCTTTTTTGTGAAATTTAATATTAAAATGATTAAAATATTGACTTATTTATTAAAAAAATCAAGGGATCTATTTTTAATTGTACAATATGAAACTTGTAATTTTAAAATTTAAGTTTTGAAACAACTAAAGAAAGAGTACGGAAAGAAATCACACCAGATCCAGATCTCCTGCCAAAAGGATAAACCCTATTTATGTAAAACTGGAGATGATAAAGAAAGTCACTTCCTAGTGAGTGACAATTATTCCTGAGATTTTATAATATATAGTCTGCCAGAACAATAATAGAAGCTTGCAGCTTACTAGAACAATATAGCCTAATTAGTAATCAGATAACAATAGCAGCTAGAAAGTTCAAGACACAAAGCAATATAATAAGTTCTGCTATTGTCCAACAAAAGGAAACCTTCCATTATTCAATCAAAAAAGAAACCTTCCATTATTTCTTATAAATCAGAATTTGAAGAACATTAATGAAACAAGCTAAATGGACAACCAAATTGCAAATCTTTAATTATGTCACTATTTGCTATTAGCAGCAAAGTTCGATAATTACTTGGCCGTTTAGTTAATGCCATTTCAACCTCAATTGCATATTCTTATAACCCTGGGAAAGATTCATTTTATAAAGTTGCAAAAAAATGAAATCCACCTTGCTGACAGAAGTAAGATGTTTCAAGACACAGTTATTGCCCATTCATCTAAATCCTTTCCGTTACAACTTTTTCTGATTAAACAAGTTTAAAACACCTCTCGCTTAACCAAAAAACAACAACAAACAACTTAATCAGATTTATTGGGCTTCTTTCACAAAAAAAAAGTGGTCATTAGCATGCTGCTCTGTAGTTTTTACAAACTTTCAGCGTGAGCAGGCGCTTTCATTTCCCTAGCAGTTGCATGCTGCTAAAAAAATCATTCTTCAACCCTGCAAAAAAAGATATCTAGTGTTGTTCCTTGGAAGCATCGGTTTTCGGTGCCTGAGATTCCAACTCCTTCAGCTTGGGTCGCTCTGAGGACCTAGAATTAGCAGAAAAATGCAAGTAGCTGATATAAATATGAAAGCTCAAGGACTGCCGTATAAAATGTACTAGTAAGCTTCATAGACTGAGGGTAACCAGAGCACATAATGCATCAAGTTTAGATTTCATTAACAGAATGAAACGCATAGAAGAAATACAAACAAAGTGAAGCTAATGACAAATGAAATAAATTTTAATGCTGTTATGAACTCTTTTGGCACATAAGCCAACTTACTCTATTCAAAACCTAATTTTCAGTCTTCAAGAATAAAATAGAGCTAATGAAACAATGACTTTGATCACATGAAACTAACATGAAAAGATTCTTTGATAACTCAGAATTACCTGCATCTAACAAAAGAAAAACCTGCTTATGATCCTGTTGGTATTGATAAGCAAAGTGCAAGCTGGTTGCCAATTAGTTATCCATGAAATACTTATTTAATAGAATATGCAATTATCAGCCATCAAGAACTTCGTCCAACATATTTGCAAGAAGCAAAGTAGTAACTCATGTTTGATAAAAAGGAACATCATTGATTATGGACATTCAATTCAAATAAACAATGGTTCAAACATTAGCTTAAGTTGTGACAATATTATCATACTCAAAAAAGAGTTAGTGGATTGGAATTGATCAGGAGAAGCAGGCTTAAGTGTCTGGGGGCAGGGGCAAGGACGGGAGTGGTGGGTGGGTCCGAGGCCGTCGAGCGGGGAGGGGGTCCGAGGCCGTCGGGCAGGGAGCGGGTCCAAGGCCGTCGGGAGGGGGTCCGAGGCCGTCGGGCGGGGAGCGGGTCCAAGGCCGTCGGGCGGGGAGGTGGTCCGAGGCCGTCCGGCGGTGGGCGACTGGCAGACGCGGGCAGACAGCCGAGACCACCCAGCCTTTGGCGTCCGCGCCAGGGCGCCATCATGCGCAGACGTCCGCCACCCGGCCTTCTTCCGCCAGGCGTCCTCGCCAGCCTTGGCCACGAAGGAAAGGGGGGGTTCGGGAGAGGGGCGGGGTGGGCCCGGGGGGTGTTGGGAAGGAGGTGGTGGCTTACCGAGGACGAAGGAGGGCGGCAGCGACGACAGCGACAGGATGGCGGTGTTCTCGCCTGCAGGGCAGTGACGACGTGAGGGCAGAGCAGGGCGATGAGGACGAATGATAGAGCACCGATGGCGACGGAGTGGGGGGCACGACGCAGAGCAGCGACCGTACGACGATCTCCTCGCCGGCGGGGCAGCGACGACAGCAGCTGCGCAGGGAGCGGCAGAGCAGAGCGGCGGCGGCGGCGGCACTTGGGTTTAGGGCGACAGTAGGAAGGAGAGGGTTTTATAAGAAAATTTCGGGACTTTTTTGTAATTCGAAATAATTTCAGGGTGTTATTTGCAAAAATCTGAATTTTGGAGACTTTTTTGTAAATCGGAATAATTTACGGGAGGTTATTTACAAAAATCCGAATTTTGAGGACTTTTCTGTAAATCGAAGTAATTTCGGGATGTTATTTGCAAAAAATCAAATTTCGGAGCGTTAAATATAAATAATAAGTTTTTAGGGATTTAATTGTAAAAATAACCGAAAGTAAAATTGAAATTTTTTTGAAAAATTTTGATTAAATAACAATCAGGGGTGTGGATAAATATTTTCGAAAATAGGGGATGTGAATAATTTCAGAAATTACAGGAGTTGTACGTAATTAAGACTAATTACAGGGACTTATAGGTAATTTTTTCTTAAATTAATTAAAATTATTTAATATTTTATTTTACAATAAAATTTTAATAATTTTTAAATTATTATTCATAAATTAAATATTTTATTATTATAATTAATAATTTTATTAGTTTAATTATTTTAAATAAGTTAAAATTATTAATATTAGTTAAATATACCAAATTGATTTAGAACAATTTGAATAATTTGAATTGATTGGAATAAATCAAATCAGTTTTGGTCAAATCAAATTATAACTTACTAATTAAATAGATTAACTTGAATTCAATCGAGTTATAATCTAAATCCGACTGATTTAATAAGAGTCAAATTCAAATTAACTTATTTAATATAATACTATAAATTTGACCCAATCTAAATCCAACCTGTGAATCCCAATTGTTAGGTCTATGTTAGATTTCTCTCTAGTTCGCTGCTTGTGCCAACCAAAGCTGAGACCAGCCCAGTTCGCTGCTTGTGCCAACCAAAGCCACGCCTAAAAACTTCAGCATCAGGATACTTACTATAGGAGTTGAAGGATGGTGAAATTGTTCCAATATGAGAGCTTGAGAAGATGCCAAGTTCCCCGGAGCCTACAATTTGGAAAACAAGTAACAAATCCTTGCACAAGGTATTCTATACACACCCAGTTAGAGCAAATTCAAGTCTAAATGAAACAGAGGTTCTGCTGAAGGCACATGACAAATAGTGAACAGTCTAACCTATGCTACATCAGTTAGATTTCAAGAATTGCGGAGAGATCAATTTTGCAACCTCCACAATCCCTACATTGTCCTTCCCATCCAAAATGGACTTCAGCTTCTCATGGCAACAGATTTCCCTTTTGTTTGTTGGATTCTGCACACAAAATAAGCCAACATCAATTTATAAAAGCATGTGCCTCAAACGAAATAACTTACAACTAGTGCTATACACAATTATACCAATATCCCAGCATGCAGCGAGCAGCGAGAGACAACAAAGAACAACAGCAGTTATGGTGCTATTTAACACCAAGTCTCAATCAGACTAGACAAATAATAAGAGGACATTGTAACACCTGCACCAATACCAAGGCAGGTTCATGGAAGATCCCATAAACAGCACCTTCCCCAATGCATAGAAAGGCTATTCCACTGCTCCAAACTCAGGACGTCACATTCCATTGGTGTAATCTCGCCAACACATTAAGACCTACCTTTGAAATAGGCCTTGTTATTCTAATATCTAGTCTGGAACTAGGTTTGCAGAAAAGAAAAACATGCTTCACTTAGTAGATACAGCTATTTCACACTTTTGCATCTTATGGAATGCAATTGGCACAGCAACCTTCTTCATGCAAGTGAGGTACAACCATCGATTAAATTCCAAACAATTGTAATAGAGACCTAGCATGTAGTATATTATTAATCAATTGCTCTACCAAGAAAAAAGTATATTATTAATCAATTACTAGCTACATACAAGAGCTGAATGAAGTTTGCTTTACCAACTACAAGAACACTGGACTAAGCAGCAGCCATATATACTAACACCGAGGAAAAAAAAAACTTATGGCAATCAATAGTGATGGGTATTAATTTATTGTCAAATACAGAAATTCATGGAGTCTGATGTTTCAAAATGAGATTATAGCCATGCGTCAACAGGCAACCAAAAGCTACATATGTGTCATATTAGAACACAAAAAAGTTGCAGCAAAATTATAAGGTCAAGTTAACAACAGACACGGGATAATTTGGCCATTGTTTTCCCAGCATTTGTTTGCCTTGCCACTGAGGTAGACCACTTCAACCATTGGTTAAAAAGCTTTTCATTGGCTGCTTGCTATCCAAGCTTGTGTTCATTAAACTGAAATCCATGCCCAGTCATCTATTACTCATCTGAACCCCCATTTGTTATACAAAACTCAACTCACCAACTGCAATTCAGACCGAGACAGGTTAAGAACCGTGTAACACAAGGGGGTGCAATGGTGAAAGAACCTATTGATGCAATGGTGTTTGGAAAACACATACCCTCCATAGAACTAATATTCACAGTTAAACAACTCGTTTAAGTCCACTTACACTTGAAAGTTTGCAATCAATATAACAGAAAGCAACATCAAAATGTAAAAAATAAAACAGTTTTAAAGTTAAATACCACTGTGCTAAACAATTTGATGCAAGTGAACCATGTGAGAGCAGCAAAATACCGTAAAGGTAGGGAATAATTTGGAATATCATCCTGATAACCCTGGTTCTTGTTATGTCACAGTCAAAACTCAAGTCCCATGTATCAGGTACTTTGTTATTGCACTTGCTACAACCTTCTCATTTAACAAAATGGATTGACCGTGAAATAACCTCCTAAAAAAGAAAAATGAAATCAGAAAAGATTGCATATATTAATTGACACAGACCATCTTCCTGAAGGGTAAGAGAAATCAGTCAAGATTTTTCCTTTTTCCTTTTTAGCTATTTTTGATGTACCTCGTAGCCTCATAAAAATGCAAAAAAGAAGAAGAAGACGACGACCGGATCAGAAATCCTAAATATGCGTCATTAGCGAATCAAAGCAAAAACCCTAGAAATTGAAATCCTAGAGGGAAAGGGAGAAGACGACCTGGGGACGATGGAGCTTGATACGGTCCCAGATCTTCTTGATGGCCTCCGAGCGGGAGATCTCGGGGACGCCGGGTAGACGGTCACCGGCTTAAGGAGCCCGGCGATCTTGGGTTTCGCGTCTGCCGCTGCCGCCGCAGACGACTTTGCGGCCGAAATCCCGGCCATGGCCGCCGCCATGAGGGACCTGCAACCGCTGAAAACCCTAGAGGAGGACATGATCGATCACGGCTGGCTCGCCCTCTTCTTCTTCCTCTCGCGGATGAAACAAGAAGAGCGGGACGAGGGTTTCGTTTCTCTGTTGGTTTTTGCCATTTTTATTTGGGACTGGACTGCCGCAAGAATTAGGGTGGAATTGATTGCTCATTTCAATTCAACTTTGACGAGGGACAAGTAGTCGTAAAACAAGCTCATATCACATCCAGTGGTCGACCATTTTCATAGACTTCACTTCAAGCCCAACAGCAACAGCAGCAATAACAGCACAATAATATAACAACGAATTTACAACTCTTCTACTTCATCCATCAACATAATTATACTCTTGACAAAAGGTTTTTACATGCTATACCTTCATCAACCCATTTGAAAACAGCCGTCAATTTTGCATTGGACTCTCTGCATCTCGCACCATATGCGCCCAAATCTAAATACAATGCAAGCATTTTGTCCTACAGAAAAGCCCTGTACGCAATTTCTGGCATTTTGTTCAACGTGTCTCCAATGTAGAACCAGAGTGATGATGACCGCGGTGCTTTCTGCGGCATTGCCTTCTACTAGAATCCGAATCCTCAGACTTGCTTGAATCTGAGTGACGGTGTCGATGATCATGTTTCCTTTGGTGATGCCTTCTACTGGAATCCAATTTCTCAGATTCACGTGAATCTGAATGGTGCCCCTTCTTTTTCTTGTTGTGCTTGGCCTTTGATCTCCTCTTCTTTTCTTTCGACTCAGAGTCAGAATAGGATGAATACTTGACCTTTGATATCTTCTTTTTTTCCTTGTCTATCTCAGAGTCAGAAGAGGATGACTGCTTACTGTGTCGATGCTTGTGCTTGCTCTTGCTCCTGTGTTTAGAATGGTTCTTAGATCCGCATGCTGAGAAATTTGAAAGCAGAGCAGGGATGCCGCCGCCACTTAGAAAACCTATATTATCATGAACAACACATAAAAGGATTGCACTAGGTTAACAAGAACTGAATGAGAATAGTAAGATAACCAACTATACCTCCATATTCATCAAATATGTCATCAGCTACTATTTGTTGATTGGGGTCATCAGGTCGGAATCCACCCCGAGGAGGGCTGATTCCTGGTCTTTGCTTCAGCTCCCATTTTAAGGGCTGACGAGAAAAAAGAACAAAGAACCTTTACAATAATACGATGGCAGAAGGAAGATGCACAATCTGTGTATATATTTAAGACATGACTTGCCAAACTTCATGTATCTTCTTCAATGATATTTTTGCTAATTAGAAAGATTATTGCTGATAAAAGAAATATTGAAATGGAAGAATTTGCGTCACTGAAACAAATAAATAAATGATGCAGGTCATCCCTAATGCATGCCATTCACTACAATCACTTAGTCCAATTTATCACCAAAAACCATGCAATGCGACAGAAGAGATTCCCCTTGAGTTGCAGTCTGATTATCACAATATAGTAATAAAGGTGAACAATGGCCAAGAGAATGTGGTCAACAGAAAATGAACTACTCATGAACACACCTCCATAGGAGCTTCGCTACAGTTCAAGCAGGCAACTCTTTATTGCCTTGAAAAAAAACCATCCTCTGCCTAATAATGTGCATTTTAATTAGAAAAATATGATGCAAAATAAGCCCCAGATCTTCTCTCTACCATCATCTGTCACTGAGTTGTGGACATCATGGGCAAACGCTTCCTAGAAAATTGGTGTGCAGTATCATACCTTGTTAGCTTGTTTGTTCACTGGCAATTGTGGCAGGAAACTAACAACAGGAATATTAGAAATTTAACAAAGAGTGACAGCAATTCTTTAACACATTTCATCTCAACCTCACGCCATTGGTTGAAGGTCAATACAGGCATGGACATCTGTGGGCCTGCTATAGTTGCCTGCTCAAAGTGGAAGGTGAATCAGTTCTAGTGATGTTGTCATATGTTTAGTAGCTCAAGGAGGAAACTGCTGTTGATGTGCTGCTACATTTTTTGCTTTTAAGAGCTGTGATATTTTACTCTATACAAAAGTCTGTTAGTATTCATCTTTTGCTTTCAAAATTTTTAAACATTCATCATACACATGAGCTATCTGTATGTGTTCACTAGCTGCATTATTGGGCTTGTTTCCATATAAATAAGACATTACTACCATATAAGCATAATGCAGATCCAGTATTCTGGTGAAGTGGAGAGAACATGGGAGTTCCACTCCCCAAGGACGGATCACTTCACAACATCAACAACATGAAGTGTAGGGACAAGAAGCCACGCCCCTCACTTTTCCCTGGACACTGCATCCAAATGACCCCTAATTGGCTTCAATTGAAAGTTCCTTAACTCCTTAACAGTTTTGAAAACTTGTTTCTCATCGAAACAGCAGGAATTTGAGGCATGCAAGATTTTTTATTATACTTTGAATATGTATAATGCAGGAGCATTTGTAATTGAAGACTCAAAGTTATGCGAAGAGTTGGCCCTAATTCAATACAATCTGATGCTATTAGGAAGTCTGAACATAATCTAGATTGGACTAAGTGTTTGAACTACTAGCCCATGTCAAAATATGGTCCATGACTAGTCATTAGAAAGCTCTAGGGTCCTGTTTGGTTCGAAATTAGGATTAGAATTATCCTGTCTCTGACTGGCCTAACATTCAAATACCAAAAAGATAGTAAAATTAACTTCACTTTACTTTAAAAAATTAAATTATCATATTACTCTTATTTTTTTCATTTAAATATCAATCAATAATATATTCAAGAGTATAATGGTATAAAAAAATTTTACATAATTTCCTAACCAGACTAACATCTAAGCATTAAAAATTTGACCAAACTATACTTTTATACTTTAGTATTGACCTTAAACTTGATTTTGACTTTGATTCCAAAGTAAACGAAATCTATAAGTCTTGTTTTAGATGAACAAAAGATCACTTGATTTCAAATTTTGTAGAATGATTTATGATATTTCCTTTAGATGCTGTCAATAAAATTGAGATACAAAGTTAGTTTTAATGGAAAGCTGAAAGAACTTTCAAAACTTGTTCAACTGACTAAGAATGAAGTTAGGCTTTTATTTCTATATTTATCTCTGTTTGTCAGGATGTTTCAGTACTATCTACTTGTATGCTTCTCGTGTAATATTATGGAGACTTTTAGCCATTTGACTAATCAAATATTTGGAGGAGTTTTTGTGCCTTTTCTCTTAGAGACTATTTGTTGTTCAAAAATAAACAAAAGTGTAGAGAAGTGATCTATTTGTAGAAATAATTAAAAATGATTCACCTTTATCATTTGTTTGTACAAAAGTATATTTCGAAAGTATAGTTATTTATATAAAATATTATTTATTTATAAATTTTTTTAAAAAATATATTATTATTGTATGTAAAATTATTAATATTATTAAATTCATTTATACAAGTCACTTTATATAGAAGTAAAATTTAGTTCATTTTTTTACTTTTATATCAGACATATTTAGAAGTGTATTGACTTTTAAAAAGTCATATCGGAATAACCAAACAATATAAATTGTGAGAAGTAATCTCCTTTCTCCCAACTTCTTACCAACCAAATAGTCTCTTAGTTTTGTATTTCTTTTATGATCTCTATTGAGTGGTGGCTCAATATTTAGCATTGCTGTATCTCTTTGGTGAATTCCAAACGATGGTGAGTGCTCTTTTTTTGCATCTCTAAGGATTTGGGTTTCATTGAAATGATGGGTTAAATCTATACAACACTATTCTCAGTTTTCGCTATCAAACACCTTTCTGATCAAGGTCAGTTCTAATCGACGAGATATCCAAATTGGGTGTGAAAGTCATTTTTATAGTTCAGAATAATCTTTCACCTTGATTTAGAATCACTTAAATTCAATATATCTACAAAGATATTGCCAAATCAAGGTTAGCGTTGCTTCAGGCCTGAAATTTGTCTTTTTATCTGCTCTTCTATTTTATCTCGCATCAATGTATGGCAAAAAAGGCTTAATAGTTTTCATTCGGTTGACCATACAGAAACAACAAAGAAAGAAGAAGCCCAAATCAAGAGTGTTCCTTGTAGTTTAAGTCTGTTAAATTAAAATAAAAAGGTAGAGATGCTAAGGATTCATTTGAATTGATTTCAGAGGATTTAGAAGAACAAAGAACAATGAGAAGGGACATTTATGACATGAACTTGGCATAAAATGTCAATGCCAAGATCCTAAAATTATAGGTGCAGTGCTGATATACAGATACTGGAGAAACACATGATTTCCTTACTGATAATGTTCTGTCAGATGTTATGTGAAAAGCAAAGTGAAAATTTTACCTCATTTGAATCTGTTTGTGCCACTATAGCTGTTAACGGGTCCTCCCTTTTCAACCTGCTCTCCTCATTGGGCATCATTGCATCTCTTAAAGGACATTCTCGGTCCCCACTTTGGTGACCATACTTTCCACATCTCACACATCTTACATTGCGAATTTCAATTCCAAAGGGTTTTACTCTGGCAGGCGCACCTGTCTCTAGTCTGCATATTGGAAAATTCTAGATGAGCAGTTGAGCAAAGTTTATTCTTGTTATAAAAGTCAAATAGACTATTGTGAAGAACTGGTGTCTGCACACAAGCTCATGGTTGAATCGGCAATGAAAAACAAGTCACCGTACATAGCCTCCAATAACTAAATACCCGTACCTCTGGCATCGTTATTTTTGAAGCAAAGGCAAGGCCTTACACACAATCCACAAGAGGAGACGAAATCACATGCCACAGGCATAACCAATAGCCTTAAACCAAGGCATACTACGGAAATCAATTGAACACCTAAACTCCTTATATTTCCATTTGACGGATAGATTCAAAAGTCTTAAATGTCAACAGAGAACTGGAGCGGTATGATTCTTTTTCTTTCAGCAGCACTCAAAATTGAACCTCATAACATGATGTCTTCTGCATTCTTCACTATCGTTCCATTCATCCATATATCAAAAGCAAATACCAAAAATAAAAATATACCTAGGAGCATTTTTCAAAACTTCAAACTCTTCCTCTGTTGGCAAAGCTCGACCAAAAACATCTTTCGGCCTGGACTTCTTCTCACCAGCTGGTTGATTCTTGTTAGATACAGCTCCAGGTCTACCTCAATCAAGTAAAACAGCAAATTGATTATTTTGAATACTAAATAAAACTTGAATGTAACACAAATATGTAAGAAACAATACAACGAAGAAGAGGCGGCATTTGTAGGATCCGAAACTGCACCGTCCTGATCTAATCTCCTCTGCTCATCTGCAATCTCCGCAGCCTTGGCGCTCTCCGAATTATAACCCGGCGGCCGCACATACATAAAGCTCACAGCTTTCATCGTCTCCATCTGAATCCAGACCAACAAACCAACATCACAAAAAGGAAAAGAAGAATTGAAGAAGAAAGCAATCAATCAAACCTTCTCCTTCTCCTTCTTGGAGAAGAGGGCGGTCTGGCGGAAGAACTCCTGCTCCTGGGCGAACTCGCGAGCGATCTCTTCGGAGCGACGCTGTCTCTGGGCATGGGTCTGCTCGGCGATCCACTTGCGCCGCTGATTGGGGTACGAGAGCGGGTGCCAGGGCTTCTGGTTCAGGTACGAGTGGCTCCACGCCGTGCCGGCCTTCGTCTTGTAGTCCACCTCGCCGGCTTCGGCCGGCTTCTTCCCGCCCAACGTCATCGGCCGCTCGTCGTCGTCCATCTCCAACCTTCTGCGCCGCCCTCGTCGAGCCCCCAACTCCAGTGGATCTCCTTGACGCTCTTCGTTTACGAATTTCAATTGTTGATGTGTTGATCGGATCGGATCAGATCGAGCAAGATCCAAATCCAATGCGTTCTACCGAGCAGTAAATGGGCCGGATTTGCATCGGATCCATATGATACACTTATAGGGCCTGTTTGGTTTGGGGTCAGGGACCGGGTCAGTATTTTTTAGAATTTTTTTTTTTATCTTGTGAAATTAATATTTATTATTTTATATTATTATTAAATTAAATTATTATAAAAAATTAAATAGTTTTTTGAGCTTTAAATTATTGAAGTCTTAATTTTGATAAAAAGATATTAGTTTACAAAAGTGGTTCACTAGTCTTGACCTTGACCTTGACCATGACCTCGTTCCAAACAGATCCATATTGTCTATCGCTACGGATAAGACTACGTAGCATTCAATTTAAATCAAATAAATTGATCCAACTAGTTCGGTTGTAAAATTAAAAAAGTTAAATTTTAGTTTTAGTTTTTTTAAGAATCATTAAAATTAAATCGAGCCCATTATATATAGGATATAAAATTCTATCTGATCTTAGTCTTAATTCTATCCAATTTTAAATTATTAAATTTATCTAAAATTTATAATTTAACATTTAGGGTTTAAATTTTAAGATTTAAAATTTTATCATATTTTAAATTGTTAATCCTATTCAATTTTAAACTATTAGATTTATGTAGGAATTAGTATACTCTACGATTTAAAAATTGATAATATTAAGACTAAAATTCTAAATTCTAAATAAATCTAATGGTTTAAGATATATTAATTTTTAAAATAAATTTAATGATTTAAAAATTAATAAAATTCTATCGATATAATTTTATACCATTATTGATATATATATATATAGTGATTTTAACATATGGATTAGGGTTTTATTGCCCTGGCTATCCCAAAAGTTCTTCTTTGCAAGGGACCATTGAGCAATCCCTCTTAACCATGTCTTTGCATTCAACTCCGCCCCATGTTGTCCACCTTGGCCTCCAAACCCTCCACCTTTCACATACAACGCCTTGCCTCATCTCCATGACTGGTCTCCATTCTCAAACCTCTCATTGTATTTCTACGATGATAGCCAATGGTTTGAAATTTTAAATCTCGGTCCTTAAGATTTGCCAAATTAGGTATTTTGGTTATGAAATTAGGGATTTTAGTTTGTGAAAATTTTGTTTTTCTTTCTTTACTTTGTCAATTGGTTTTGCTTAGTGTTTGTAAAATTAGAAATTTTTATTGTGAAATTAGGAATTTTAGTTTGTGAAATTTATAATTAAAATGATATTGTTAGGATTGAAATCAGATTTTTTTTTTTTTTTATGCATTACCTTAATTTTCTTATAAACCTAATTCAATTGGCAATTGGATTTTCAATACAAACCTAAACAAACTGAATCATTTTAGTTCGGTCTCGATTCGGATTTTGGCCAATTCAATTTGATTTAATTCTGAGATTTCGAAAATTAAATTTTTTTGATTTGTTCTATTAAATTTGGTTCGATAACCTAAATGTACATCCTTAGCCACCGGCCTAAGAGGAAATCGAATCTCCTGTGTCACAGGTCGATTTCAGATTGAATCTGAATTCATTGGATCTATTGCAAATAAGTGGCCACACTAATCCACATTCTGAATAAAAGGATTTTTCTTAAGTAGCCATCTTAAGTTTTATCTTATTCCATCAAAGCCCCTAACTATCTATTTTTTGCAAAAAACTACTTAGGTTTTGCTATAATTTGCAAATAATCCTCTATATGCATAATATTTTGAAAATATTTCTCTCTCAACCGGCATACAATAGTTTTGAGTATTGGCGGCACTTTTCAAAACAGAAATGCTAATGTAATGACGATGCTTATTACACTCGAGAAGCGCCATAAAAAATAATATTCCAAATTTTAATGGTACTTCAAAAAGTGTAATTAAAAATTTGTTATGATCTAAATAGAGCATTTTGATCGATCCAACATACAAATTTGATCGACCAAACTTACCGGATAGAAACTCAAAAATAAATTTTTACATTTTTTCTATTGATTGCTATGGTTCTAAATTGAAGAGGTACAATTTCATCCAATCTCATTCAAAAGTCATCAAAAATTAATTACAATAAAAATTATTAACATCCATTACAATAAACTTGTTACATATCAAACATGATAAAATCACATGCAGAGTCAAAAATAATTTTGAGATGCAAGTCTTCCCAGCTTTCAAGTATGGCTTGAACTTGTGCATGGTTTTGTTGTTATCTTTGATCTTCTTTCCTTCGAGACGAACTCCTACATGCAATCCTTCTCCAAAAATAAAATAAAAAATTAGTTGGAACAAAGCCTTAAAATTCACAAAAGTGAATAATCTCATACTAAACGTACAATTACATAATAAATCAATATCTTGATGACATCAAATTTCACTCTTTAAACATGAGAGAAGCATCACGGACTTGAGATCAACAAAATCAAAATAAAGGGCAACAAACCCCACCTTGCAAGTGGTAAACTCCATGCTTTAATACTTCTCATTCTCTAGAAAGATCTAAGAATGCAGCAGAATCTTACCATGCAAATGGTAAACTCTATCAGGGCCTTCTCAACTGTGTTGGGCCTAGCATTGCCCCACATCTCACCATGGCAAAGAGCACCATGACGATCTCTACCATCCGCTTTAGGTCCTCTTGTTTGTCAGCAGGCCTCAACCTCTTTGTCAATGGCCATGGGAAACAGAGAGACAGAGACAAGACAGAGACAAAGAAGAAGGAGAAAGCATATCGCATGAAAGAAGAGTTAGGATTTAAATTTGAGAAGCCCACCATTTATGAGTTGGAACTACCAAATTCAACATTTGGTTGTCTAAAATTGGATAATTAGGGTCCGTTTGCTTCGATTCCGGATTTAGGAATCATGGAATCGTGAAAATTGAATAATTTCGGGGAATTGAAGGAATTAAAGAAATTATATAATTCCAGTGTTTGGATGAGTATTTATTGGAGAGAATTGGGAATTGGCCAATTTCTAAATTCTAAATTCCGTTGTTTGATTGACAAATGGAATTGATCAATTCCATAAGTTGTTAAATTCTTGTGTTTGATTGATGTGAGAATTGAAAATTAGCATATTACACAAAATATTAATTTATATATAAATTAATACAGAAATATAATAAACTTAATTTAAAAATTTGTAATTATAGAAATATATGTTAACTAATTATTATTATTTAATACAATATTATTATTTTCATGTAAAATAATTTTTTTAAAAAATAGTTTCTTTTTTATCATATTTTATTTGTAAATAATGAGAAAAGTATAATAATAATATTATTAAATATATAAAAAAAATAATAAATAATAATAAATATTTTAAAAAGGTCAAAAAAAGGCAAACTATGTAAGTAACATATTATAATCAATTACAAATTTATTTAATATAATTTTGTTATTATCTTCTAAAATAATTTTTAATAAACATAGAAAATATATACTTATTTTTTTGAAAATAATTTATTTGTAAGTAATTTGAGAAATAAAATAATTTTAATTTTAAAATTTAATAAGATTTTACAAAAAGACTCAAAAATGAAGGGACTTTAGTTTCACTATATGTACAAATATTATAATAAATATTACGATGATTTGTATTTACTGTAGAGACAACTTAATATATTAGAAAAGACAGCTTAATAGGTTAATACAAAGTCTCGTGTTCTGAAATTGAGTTCAGCACTACCTTCATCTGGTGCTTCTTCCGGAAAGCGAGCTGAAGAGTCTTGGTCAAGATGATGGGTGTGCCCCCAAAACAGCCAGCAACATACACCTCAAGGGTAGGCAACGAAATCTTAGGATTTGTATGTTGCTTCCCTCTCAAGAAGCCTAAACTAGCATAGGTCTCAGGTTGGCATCTCATGCTCCAATTCTTGTCAGGAGTTTTAGATTCCCCATAACCATTAGCAGAGCATAACTCCATGACCCCAGATAATAGCGGGTCATCTTTGTGATAGACCTCAAATCTCACATTTCCCTTCATCCTAATGGTATCTATGCTCACAAATGTGGCCTCCTCTTACTTCTTGTCCACTATATCCCTTCTAAGTGAGGAAGAGACAAGATCTGAAGATATGCTACTTCTTCTTCTATTCACTTCAAGAATGGTATCAGGAGTAAGTGGGATGTGGTTAAGAGTGAGATGCTGAGGAGTAGAATCATCAACCTCACAGTTGCTCAATCTCACATAAAAGACCCTCAGATCAAACCAAGGTGAGGACTTTGGAAAGTATAAAGGGTGCATGATGATCTTCTGACTGGAACTCAGTGACTCATCCTTGATAGTGGTCAGATCACAACAAATGCCCATTGTTGGACTATGATCTATATCAGAACAAAAAGAACAAACGCTAGGACTTGGAAGGCACAAACATCACAACTTTGAGCACATCAACAAAAATTTCCCCATTCCAGTAAAAAGCAGTAAAATCCTGCAACAATTGATGGGAATCTAAGCAATTTGAACGACAAATCTTCGAGAAATTTTTTATAGTGCGTATTCCTAAACCTAAAACTATATAAAAACACTATAAAAAATAAAATATGATGATAAACTTTGATAGAAAAACAAAAAAAGACAAAATAAAAAACTAGATCTGATTGTCTTCCCCAAAAGACACAGATGTTCAACCCAAAGAAACCCTTATAACATCAAATCAAAATTCTTTCTTCACAAAATGGAAGATCCACAAAAATATTGAAACCCCGATCATGAAACCCCACAAGAACACATAAGCTGGAATTAAATCCATGCCTCCACAGAGCACCATAAAATTAGAAGAGAAACCACACTGAACTCGAAAAAAGAACCAACTTTTCAATCAAACGGAGAAATTCAAACGAGAAGAGGAAACAAACAATAGATAACAAATGACCGACACAGTCGGGCTGCAGTCAGGGCACTGGTCGGGGTAGCGGTCGGGGCGCGGTCGGGGCAGCGGTCGGGGTGCTGGAGTAGTTCACGAGCTCGATTGAGAACTCAGCCGGTTGGAATCGTGGGAAAATGCAAGGAAATCACGGGGAAAATAGAGAAAAGCACAACCGATTCCGGGGGGAAACCGTGTTTTCCTCTGCTTTTGCTGGGAAAAAGAAAAGGGAATTGAGAGAAACTGGAATCGGGGGATTCCCTCGATTCCGGTTTTTGGGAATCGAAATAAACACGGGAATGGAGGAAATTGGCTCTCAATTCCCTCCATTCCTCCGATTCCGGATTCTGAGAATCGAAACAAACACGCCCTTAGTGATACTTCTTACAAACCACTGCCAATTTTTCACGCTTCTAGATAAGTGTCAATCATTAAGTGTTGCTAATACCCTGATTTGTTGTGGTGTGATTTTCAATTAATTATATGTGATGATATATCAGAGGTCTAAGTGGTCCCTTCCATAACTTAATTTTTATAAGATATTTTCTCACTATTTAAGTAGACTTTGTAGTTCTAGTTCAATTTTGAGTTGAATTTATGATGAGTCAAGTTTAAATATTGAATATAGGCCTAAATTTTGATCGAAGACTAAAATAAAATTTGGGTTAAATTAGAGTTTGCAAATAAATTGCTCAGAATTTTATATTCATAAATAAAAGGCTGAAATATCTAATTTTTGCAAATAGATCCTCCAAAAATTTATATTTATAAACAAGCCCAAATTTTATTCAAAAAAGACTCTAAAAGTTTTAGAATTTCATAAATATGTCCTTTTGTAAAAAAACTCTAAAAATTTATAAAATTACATTTTGGTCCAAAATTTTGAGAAAATTTTACAAATAACCTCCTTGAAAATTAGATATCGCACTCCGCCAGCCTTTGGGCTCACACCCAAGCCAATCTTCGGACTTGCACTCCACTAGCTTTTGGGTTCTCACCTGAACTAGTCTTCAGGCTCACACTTAACCAGCCTTTGAGCTCGCATACAAGCTAGTCTTCAGGATTGCATCCAAATCAGTTTTTGGGCTCGTACTCTACCAGCTTTCAAGCTTACATCCAAAATAACCTTTAGGCTTCCACTCAATCAACCTTCAAGCTCACACTTAAGCTAGTTTGGGGCTCGCATCCAATCAACCTTCAAGTTCGCAATCCATTAGCTTTTAGGCTAGTATCTAGCCCAGCTTTCGAGTTCACACTCAGTCAATCTTCAGTCTCATATCCAAACTAGCCTTCGGGCTTATATTCAAACTAGCATCTGGGCTCATATCTAAGCCAGCCTTTGGACTTGCATTTAGACCAACCTTTGGACTCGCATCCAAGCCAGTCTTTAGGCTCACATGCAGTCAGCCCTCGAGTTTATGCCTCTAATCCAGCTTTTGAATTCATGAATTAAGCCAACCCTCGAATTTGTACATTAAAGATTGACCTATAAGTTTGCCTAAAATTATCATAACAGTTAAGAACTCTCAAATTAAATTGATTAGCATGAAGTAACTTAATCACATTGAAATTAAACTTAGCTAAAACAAATAGGCAAAACTAAATTAACTCAAATGGACTTAGATTAATCAAATAGATGGACTAAAATTCAAATCGAGTTAGAACCAAAATCCAAATTGAGTTAATCTAAACCAAATTAGTTTAAACTCAACCCTGATTAGGTTCAAGTCAGGTTAATTCAAACTCAAATTAAGCTCAATCAAACTCTATTTAGGTCGAACTAAGCTTAAATCAAATCCTATTTGAGTCAAATTAAGCTTAAATCAAATCATAATTGGGTTAAATTAAGTTCAGACTGAAGGATCAAAGTCAAAGTCAAACCAGACTAGGTCGAGCATGAACTGAAACCAAGCTAAACCAAGCTAACTTGGACTTAAACCAAAATCCATTAGGAAGTAAACACAAACCCAAAAAGGCTAAAAAAGCTAATGAAGAAGGGCAAATATAGAATATCTATATTTCAAAAAGGTTAAAACACTGATGAACAAGATGACTAGAAATCCTAAAGAGCCTGGGATGGTGATAAAGAAATTCTTATCAGAGCAAACTGCAAAAGCATCAGGAAGAAAAGAACAGAAGCAAGAAGAAGAAGCTAGCTCAATTAGATAAATATGATATCAAGAAATCAGCTATTCAAGCATACATCGATACTTTGGATGAATATGTCCAAGGAGAAAGAAATCAAGTAACTCTTGAGAAATTCTTTCCTAACAAACTTATAGCTTTATTAGACAGTCTTGATGCAGAAGGTGGAGAAAGTGAACTTTTAGTAATAGTGTGCTCCGTCATATTTACTGTTAGAGGCTTACAACCAAGTTGATCCCCACCTCATTGCTTCAATAATAATGAAATTCATGATACAAGGTGAGAATAAGTGAATAGATTTACTGAGGATGTTACTGATGAAATAAAAGATCCCACAAGTCTCCCTGAGGGCTGTTCCCGAGACAACTATCTTAGAGAGTGGTTCATTTGCGAGTACAACTATGACATGTTCAAACTACAGTTAATTATTGTAAAAGAACTAGCTATAACTAACATGGAATTTGTTAAGGGGCAAATACAAATGCTGAACGTGAATATGAAGGCCATGGCTGCCCACATGGAAATCATGATAAATATGACTACCATGCTCTATGAGAAAGTTGAGAAGATGGGGAGGGTGCTAGCAGAAAAGGCAAAGTCATACCAAAGACCCAACAGGGGTGGTGAGAGATTACTTATTGACCCTCTTCAAGATTAAAATAATCATTTATGGTACTTACTCCAAAGACGGGTCAAAAAAGCTAGACACTATTGAATAGAATTATCTAAATCTATGACTTCTTGTCACATGGTAACTCATACATCTAAAGTGAACATTGATGAGTAGCTATCTTGATCTCCATCAGGCAATCTAGCAATAAATGCTCAACTTGTTAGATTTAGTGATGTTCTAGTCTTAGAACCTATAGAAGAATGTATTTCACCAACATTAGAAAAATTATGCATATAGGACACGAATGATGAGTATAACTTCATGTCTAAATCAAAATAACTTTATCACTATTTTGGAAGGCCCTACACTAGCAAGCAAGCATCAACGGAAGAAGCATGCATTTTGGGAGAGGATCAAATAAGCTAATTCTAAGGCTCATTCTACACAAACCCCCCCCCCCCCCCCCCCCACACATCAAGCTAATCTGAATATTCATGAAAAAAGCATCCTAAATACAAAGCCTTGAACAAGTTTATGCCAACAAATGAAGTAAAAAAGATCCATTCAAAGAGTTTCTGAAGACCTCTTTATGAAAAAATCCCACATGCCTAATTTCAATATTGAATAGGATGACTATTAGTTAGTCATATCCTCCAAAAACATTCAAGAAACTACTGATTGGGGGCAATGGTTCACTACCTCTTATTACATGATTAGGCTCGGGAGTGATTTCGAAGTTAAGCCTTATTGGTCTCACGATGCAAAATTTTAACTAAGAAAAATAAACTAGGTACAACTCCAAGAGAAAAGATGTTGCCTTCGAGACTAGCTCCAATGCCTAAGGACAAGAAAAAGAAAATTCAGATAATTGAGGGCATCAAGCCTTTGCAAGTTGAACCTACACTCAAGAAAGTAGAATATAACATAGTAGCCTACCTCAAGAAGATCCCTGTCATGGTGAGTGTATTTGATATCTTGATAATGTCACAAAAACTCAGGGATATACTAGTGCACATTTTATAGAACCGGCAACTACCAAGTGTATTGCACTGAAGAGAAAATGAAGGAGTCTTTGTATGCTCAAACTCCCACTATCACTTTCATAAATGATGACCTGCTATTTGGAGTAACAGACCACAGTAGACCATTATATGTCAGAGGGAATAATGATGGAATCAAGATCAATCACATTCTGATTGATCCAGATTTCTCAATTAATTTAATGACTCTCCAAAATTTAAGAGCTCTAACTTTGGATGTGTGCCACCTATAGTATGAGATTATAACCATCTAAGGGTTTAATCAAAATCGCCAAAGGACTCTGCGAGACATAACTATTCCTCTAAAAGTAGGTGAATTGATGATAGATATCATATTTTATATAATTGATACTGATGCATCATATAAAGTACTACTAAAAAGGTTGTGACGATATGAACATAAAATAGTGTCATCGACCTTACATCAATGCCTTAAATACTTTTGAGAATGGTGAATAATACTAAATTGACAAAGATGAACATCCTTTTGATGTTCATGTGGTATATTATGATAATGCAAAATACTACTAGAGATTCCATACTGATAGAGGTTCTGCTTCTATTAGTCAAGTAAAACAAAAGATCGCCAGCATGATCTTCACTCCTCCTCATCTAGAAAGTGACTCTGACCTAGATTCTTCAAATAAAGAAGGCCTGCAAGTCTATCTGGGCAGTTATACTTCTAACGAAGATGATGATAGAGATCAAATAGAAAATACTCTCCTTATTATTAAAGTTTCGTAAGGCTTATTTAAGTTATTAGATGAGTTAAGCATTAACACTATGAAAGAATTAATGACTTTCTACATTCCTCCACTGTACAAAGGAGAAAAAAAATTATTTTACAAGGCAATCCCTTATGCCCTAAGTATACATAAAAGTCTAAAAAATGAGGATCTAGCAGATGATGGTGACTCTCAACTAGTAGTTTGCCTAAATATTTTTGGACCTGCTTCATCAAATAATTAACAAATCTGATTGTGGACATCCACAAATAGAGAGAGAGAGAGTCATTTCTTCAGAAATCTATGGGATCTACCCCAAGGGCATGCTTACATTCCTAGAAGAGAAAATAAGAACACTAAAGAATTGAGCTATATTACTCCAAATTCCCACATGTGCCTTATGGTCACCATTGAATCTTTGCCAAATCCCACCAAATATGATGAATCACTTAGTGAAGAAATAATCCTCAAACTAAAAAAAACTCCACCAAAACTTGAGGATGGGGGGTAAGTTATAGTCAATGAATTGATGAAGATCAACCTAGTCTTAGAGGAGGACCCCAAGCTAACTTTCATCGGCACTCAACTCGCAAAGGAAAGCTTAACCCAACTCAAAGCAGTGCTCTGAGAGTAGATTGACTACATTGAGCCTAAAAATATAGATGAAGATTAAGCATATGGGGTACTACTGGCTTACGATAGTGGGAGATTGCATCGATATGCAAGAAGATATCATCTATGCCAAATTCATGGGGTCATTAATCAATACCCAAATCTTCTACATTCGATAGTATCCTCATGGCCATTCAAGGTATGGAGTATAGATACCCTCGACCCAATTGAACTATCTTCTTCTAGAGATTACTGCTTTATACTAGCAGTGATTGACTATTTCTCTTAGTGGCTAAAATAATTCTATTGAAGGAGGTAAACATGGATACTATTATTCGCTTCTTTCAAGGAAATATCTTGTAATGATTTAGTGTCCCTTAAAGAATTATTTCTAATAATGGACCAAACTTCAGAAGCTTCAAAGTAGGATAATTCATGTATCATTAGAAGAAAGATTGGAGATATTCATCCATCTACAATGCGAGAGCTAATGGGCTTGCTGAGGCATTTAACATAACTTTTTCCAAGATCTTGAAGAAAGTTGCTGCCATGAATAAGAAAGACTGGCACTAAAAGCTTTATGAAGCATTATAAGCTTATCGCACCACATATTGAACCCCCAACTAATTAACTCCATATTCATTGGTGTTTTGGACTGAAGTGGTCCTGCCATTAGAGATGCAAATCCTCTCTCTAAAGATTGCATTGTAAGGAGAAATTACAATAGAAGATAATGTTCATATTTGCCTTGATGAGCTTAACTCCTTGGATAAGACAAGGCTCATATCCCAGCAAAACCTAAAAATGTATCTAGCATAAATATCCAGGACCTACAACAAGATGGCTCGGCTTAGATCCTTCCAGAAGGGAGAAATGGTCTTAGTTTTGAGATGATTTTTTAAATATATAGTATAAGGTAAGTAGTTTTCTACTAATAGTGATAAGGTAGATAGTTTTTTATAAATTCATAATAAAATAGGTGGTTCGTTGCTAAAAAAAAATAGTCCAAGTAGCCTCACGTCAATAATGTCAAGTAGAACCCCAAGCATCCAATTACTTTGGTCAAATAAAGTAAACACTAGCAAAAAAAAAAAATGAAAACAAAATGGGTCAAAACCAACAGGATGCTAATGTCTCATATTATATGGTGTTGTTTGCTCTAGATAGTAAAAAAAAAGTATGAACAGTCTTAGAATTCAAAGTTCCTAGGTTCAAGGATACATAAAAAAGGAAAGCCAAAGATATTCTTTTATTAATGGTTCAACAAGAGCCAAATACAAAAGAGGCAAACAAGTGTTGTGTTTCAACAAACGAGATAGATATGGAGATGGAGAAAATCTTTTTCTTGATTTAGCTTTAATGGATGTTTGCATGAACATTAATGGCTTTGATGGTACTTTTATTGGGGAGTAGTTGCTCCCATTATAGTTAGTTGCATTCACTAGTAGGTACCTAGATTACCTTCTAGTCTATTTATGCCTAACTCTCCTAAGGCCCACAAAAAGTAAACCAATATCTTGATTACTGATAATTTTTAAACCAAGAATCCTTGAACCTACAAAGTCTAGTTAAAATTTTTAACCCATCTTCCCATTCCTCTTACAAAGGCAAATTCTTTCACCCCCTCTACTGCCATACAAATTAGCCTAAACTTACTAAACCAATCTATCCTTTGGAGAATCCCAATCTCTACTCCCTTACTATTCTTCTAAAATATGTGTGAAAGGATGTGATCCTCGATGAACTCCATCCCCAAAACCCTAAATTTCAACTTAGCATTTTGGACCTTCAAATAGCTTGCAAGCTACCCCATGACACCACTTCTCCCTAAACCCCAATTTTAATCCTAGATTGTTGGAGATGAAAACTAGAAAGCTCCATAAATCTCCAAACTACCCACTCCAAGGTCATGTTGACACTCCAATCATCAACTTTGGAGGCACCACCCATTTTGAAGGAGAAGATTTGTGACTAGGTGACACATTAATGGAGGCTTTGATGGTGAAACTTGGAGGGTGCATGGATCTACAATCACAATCCTCAAACTCAATTGATCTTCTAGAATTATCATAGGCACCTTAAAAAGGAAGCATGGTCATACCTAGCTTTTTTATATAAAATATACAAACCTAATATGATTTTTGGCAAGAAATGCATATCACTGCTTCTAATGTAGAACATTTTTCTTAATGTCTTGGTAGAAGATGGCAATTGCCTATAACATAGCTATTGACCGATCCATGGGTATTTTCTATTTTTGGCCCCTTGATCATTTCATCATTGATTCCTCTTTTGTATCTAGATATACCTTACATTTTGTCATTTTAAGAGACCCTAATATTCCTTTGCTTTATCAGTTGTTTATAGTGATAATAGATATATCATAGAAAAGTAATTTTGGGGTGAAATCTTATATGTGAATAATTTTTGATGTTGTATAGTTTGTGGTGATTCTAATTGCCCTTTGTCCTACAATGGTAAACAAGGGGCATCCCATTTGTACACAATCACGGTATTCATGATTTTAATTTATTACTTCACTACCATTCTTTGATATCCCTACCAACAAATGAAAATTCTTTTATTTGCTGCAATGAGTAGGACATAGAAAAACACATGTCGGATGACTTAGATAAAATACTTATGAGTTCTAATTCTTACGAGTTTTTCTTTTTCTAAATATTAGTTGCAACATCTTCTGGAAATAGCATCAGATCGCTCACTTATGCTTATTTCCATTAATAACCCAACAACTCAATAACCTTTCATATTTGAGAACACAATTAATACAATAGAGAGGATTTGGCATAGATTCAATACTTAGGGCAATGATGTCAACTCTATGCTTTTGCCACTACAAAAACCTTTAATAAAATAGAATTGGAAAATACATTAGTAATGAGTTTAGAATTAAAAATGCATTGGTAATATGTTTAGAATTACTGGTAATGTATTTGGACAAATCAAAGAAATATAGAGAAAAGAAGTTAACGGAGAAGTAAAAGCAAATGGTAATATATTTAGAATTATTTATCATCTACTTAGACAAATCAAAGATGTAAATAGAAAAGAAGTTAAAGGAGCTCCTTACTGTGATAGAGGAGTAAAGGATAAAGAATCTACTTCGACAATTTCAATTGTACTCGACTTTGCAATAAACCTTGTGGGCATAGAAAGTCTGACAATAATGGATAACTATTATGAACAAAAATGTGAAATACCTAGAATTACAAACCATCAGTTGTACACAAGCGAATAAATTTAAAGTGCTACTCCTTGATAATGGAAGAATAGTGATTACCCAAGGTTACATTCATAATATTTGTAGCAATTTCTTTCAAGAACTATGGTCCAAACAAGTAACCATTGAACCTCCACTCATTGTTGCCTATATATCCATTTCTTTAGATGTTAATGACATCATTTCTAGTATTCCAACTAGTGAGTATAGCAAAATTTCAGTTTTTTCTCTTATGCTACCAAAGTTCTAGGCCTGGCTGGGCACTTGAGATCTTTCTATAGGAAATGCTAGCCTTTATCAAAGAGTTCACTCAAGAGGTCAATCAATTTTTTTAATAGGAAAAAATTGAATCTTTATTGGAATAAAATCTGTAGACCCTCTTACCTAAAAAAATAGTGCATATCAAATCATGTACTTTAAACCCATAGGATTATGCAATATTTCTTATAAAGTGATATCCGAAAAAATTGCTAATAGAATAAGATTGGTCATTGATAGCTTGGTTTCCCAAGACTAGTGTATTCTTGAAGGGTAGGTACATACAAGAGAATATCATCCTTTCCCAATTAATTATCTATACTTATCCATAAAGGGTAGCAGAAAGCCAATAATGACCATTAAAATTGATTTGGCCAAAACTTATGATAGGGTGGAAGGGAGGTTACACACACTTTAATTAAAGTTTATGATTTCAATAATAGTTTTATTAAATAAATTAACATATCCTTGAGAACTACCTTATTTTTAATTCTTATTAATGGTTGTACGAGTGATTGGTTTCAGGTGTCTAGAGGGGTATGGTAAGGGGACTCATTGTCTCTCTACATTTTCTCATTATATGCTAAATTACAGATAGTCTACCTAAATGAGGGGATGAATAAGGATGATATAAATATCATTAAAATCAAAGCAAGAGGATAAAGTTTGCCATGTCATTTATGTTGATGACTTCATCCTTTTCTAAATGTAGATACAATGAATATGGTAGTCATTCAAAGAGTCCTAGAAAATTTTCAAGCATGCTTAGGATAAACTTATAAGTTATCACAAATTTCAGTTACTCTTCTTACAAAAAATAGGACCAAACATGAGAAAAAGGATTGCCAACATAAGTAAAATTGAAGAAGAGCAAAATGAGTAACCAAGGTTTTAATTTTTGGCAAAAATATTTCATATAAGCCCAAACCATCTAAGAGAGAAGGGGGGGTGGGGGTACGAGGAATTAAGTTTTATGAGAATAGATAGCCATTTTCAATTAAATCAAAAACCAATTCAATTTATAAGTACAATAATATAAATTAAGTGAGAAAGTGTGCATCATGATATAACATGGTTTGAAAATCAATCACTCCTATTCCACGGTTTTTGTCTCACTCTTGAGGACTTCAACTTTTTATTAGAGTACTATTTCATTGGTAAAGTCAATCCCTTATATTTTCTCTTGCTCCAATCGGCAAGATCAACTGTAATATGGAGTTTGAGTTTCTCAAGCACTCCAAACAATCTTAGAGTATTTGCACTTGATGAAAAGAATGAAGATTTACACATTTGCCTCATTACAAGATCACACAAAAGAAGAGCAACAGTTTTGAATATTTGAAAATTAAAGAACAAAGTTTAGAGCTCTTGAAAGCTAGTGGGCTATTGAGAGCTTGTTTTCTCAAATCCAGATTGCTCAAGAATGTGTAAAAAGTTCTTTAATAAACTAGGACCAAGTTCTTAAATACTTGTTTGGGGGATAACTAGCCATTACTAGTCTTTCTCTGCGAGTTCAGGCATCCGAACCATAAGGTTAGAGTGTCCAACACATCTTGATAGTTAAATTTAACTAACCATTATAACTAATGTCACAAGTTTAGATGTCCATTGATTAGGTTTGGGCACCTGACAGTCAATGGTTTGAACATCTGGCTAAGACACTAGTCATCCAAACTTTGAACATGAAAAATCCAGAAGTTATAACTTCTAAATCTTTGAGTGTTTGATTTTAAGGTTTGGGTGTCTAAAATAATCAATAATTTCAGAGTTATTTTTATTTAAGTTGAGCATCTGAACTCAAAAGTTTGGGCATTTGAAGTTAATAGAAAAAATATACTGGTTCAATGTAATTTTAGTTCCTAGTTTGACATTTTCTTAAGATTGACCTTGGATAAATAATGAGCCATTGAAGGCATTTTAAGATGAGTTTTAGTACTAGCCAAGGTTCTAAACTAAAAATTTAAATTGCAAATCTTTGACTCAGATAATTAGAAAGTCTAAACCTTGTAAACCATCTCTTGAGTCTTCTTCAAGCCATTTTCAATTCTTCAAATTTCGTTCATTGATCTACCATCATATCTCATCTTCAATGGTGTTTTTAAGTTCATTCACACTTGAGGCTTTTGAATGAGCTTGATCTTCATTTCAAGATCAACTTGGCTACAAGATACACATACTCAAGATGGGATCAAATACAAAGTTTATTCATCATTAAAACTATAAAAGGTAGCAATCTTTCTTTGTTTGATAATGACAAATCCTCATAAGTAGAAAATACATAATCTAGTTTGTTAAAGCAAATGTTCAAATTTAAAGCAATTTAACAACTAGAATCTTGTATGACATGGATAATGGATAAGAGTCTTTACATTTTTATTTTGTCATTTTTAAGCATGAATGTAAGAATCTTTACAACATACATGAATTTCAACAATTTTAAACTACTCCCCCTTATCTTATTGTGTTACTCTCCCCCTTACTATATGATCTCCGTCTTTTGACATCAACAAAATGGGTAAGAGACAATCATAAAAGTGATACATCGGGATAAAAGTAATATGAACAGTCACAAACACATTAATGCCACAAGCAAAATTAAAAGATATCATATTGAAGAAGGTTCCACAAAATGACATAAATATTCTATATCCACATAAACCTAGGAGAATACAAGCCATAAGTGATAAAACCATCCATATACATAAACAAAAGGCCAAAACACATAAACACATCACTATCCACCAATCATCCACAAAGTAATCATCAAAACACAAGTCCAAATCACAAAACCATGCAAGTGCATAAATTAAGATAAAAAAATCACTAAGTACTCAAACCTAGCCTAAAGCAGTCGATGAAGTAGTTTAGCATCCCCTTGAGACATCCAGATGCTCCATGGTCTATTGGGACCTTGTAGTAAGATGATCCAAGTTTTGCTGATACCCCATGGTAACTATCCTCTCGAGATGATCAGCCACTTAGTGAGCTCATTCAACTACTGATCAACTAATCATCAAGAAAGTCTAGCACCCACAGCCTCAGGAGCAGCTCTATCCTCAGCATCCACTAATCCACAAGTACCAATAGTAGTAGGGGTGACCTCTCAGACTCAACCTGCCCAGTCTTCTATCCAAATAGTGTGATCATCATCATCCTTCTATGGGTTGAATCCTATGCAATGGAGAGAAGCTCAGGTAAAGGTCTGTGGAGCAATATACTAATGAAGTGGATCCTAAGAGGTGGAGACTACTCCAACATGGCTAAAGATACAAGTGATAATGCTAGGGTAGCTAAGGACAGTGGTAGAATGAATGACGTACTAGGTCATGTCACATAGGATGATGTAGAAAAGATTGACTAGTCATCCTATCAGAAGATAGAAAATTAAGAATAGTTTGAGATATGAGACCTTGTCACAATGCCCACCCTTCACAAGGAGGGTATAGGCAAAATTTTGATGAATGACATAGGATCAAAGAGGGAGGAGATTAGTGGTCAAGGTCTTCATCGAGTACAAAGCTTGTACACAGTTCTCCTCAAAAACTCTCTCAATAGCCTCTAAGAAAGTAAGAAGAATGTCTGCACTAGACCATTATTGAGCAAAGGTGACCTCTTCCCATTTAGTGGGAAGCTCTAATATCAATTCTAAGATGTCAAAGTCAATAGAAATCTCGATATCCCCATAATAATTAAAAGAAGTATTGGAGTAGAAAAATTTGCATGTCCTCCTCATTATATGTTTCACAAAAGGATACTATGTCTTGCCACCCTTGAGTAACAAAAAGAGTAGAGAGGTTTAGAAAGTCTAGGTCAACAAAATTAGTAATACATGGAGGGATGACTCTAGCACTAGCAAATCAGTCATTAAAAAGAGTAAAGCTATTCATAGAATAAAATTAAAAAGGAAATTAAGCTTCCTCATTGGAGGTAGAAGCCGTGGATCACTTGCGCTTTGAGACAAGGGTTTTGGTGTCAAGAGGTATGGTGAAGTTAAAGAAGGGTACATGAGGATGGAGGAGGAAGGAGAAGGGAGTCATGGGGAAGCCTCTGGGATGCTGAAGGAGGCAATTGGGGTCACTAGAGGGCTAGAGAAGACAAATCAAGCAACAAAGATGAGAAAAATCAGGTGGTTGACTAGGATTTTAAGCCTAAAATGTCACATTCAAATGTTTGAACAGTCCTATTCGTATGTACAAGGATAATATATAGAGAGTAGCTGGGCAACTAGTTGTTCAATTACCATACCAGTTGTTCAAAAAGTTTATCTTTGAGTGTCAAAACTGCCCTATTTTGGATGATTGAAGAATTGCAACCTAAGAGCAAAAAAGTACTTTAGAGTTTGAGCGTCTGAAATGTCCTATTTCAGATGCCCAAACTCTAAACAAATGTCTAAACTAGATAGGTAGAGAAGAGGTTTTCATTCAACAAATAAGCTTGTCTATCAAAAACATACTCAATCAAATCAAATAAGTTGTAAAATATCAATTTGATTTTGAATCAAACAAAATTGTGTCTTATCTAATAGTTTTATAAAAAATGTTTGAAAGTTAATGATTGATTTCAATGAAAATCAATAAAATATCCTTTTTCAAAATATAATCCCAAGTAAAAAGTGTTGAATATCAATGTGTTTTGAATGAGAGTGTAGTATCGAATTTTTGGACAAACTAATAGTATTAGTATTATCACAATAAATTGGTATATTTAAAAATTCACAATCCAAATCTTGAAATGTTTGTTTCAACCAAAGGATTTGTAAGTAACAACACTCCGTGACTATATATTATGTTGTGGGATTGAAATTAATCATCCAGGATAGCGGAGACCCCGGAAGTGAGCTCGAATCAAAAATTAAAATTTATTTTTGAATTGCACTATTAGGTGTTGTGATAATATGACGTCCAATAGGCATAAACATTTATTGTTAATTATCCCAACAATTGTCAGGAACCTCCTAAAGCGAAAAATCTAATTAATAAAATAGAGACACAAAAGAGAAGAAGAAAATGTCATTTGATTGATTTAAGAAAAATGGTACATGGCTTAAACAAGGGTATACCCTCACTTTATAATGAATTTCACTATGAAATTAGAGATAATATAAAAGAAATGAAGAAAAAAAAGAGTAGAGAAAAAGCTTTGATATGAGTTGCTACCCCACTCCCTACGCTAGACCATATGGTATCTGATCCAAATTGACTTGTTCTTTGATAGGTGTTGATGACATTAGCTGATAGGATATGAAAGAGAATAAAATAAGTTTAAAGTGTTTTCAATAGCTTTGAGCATCAGTGATAACTTTATTGGATGGCATTGCCTGCGGCTTATGGGGATTAGTTTGAAGTGTTTTCAATAGTTTTGAGCTTTGGCAATAACTTCATGATTTGAAGTGTTTCCATTAGTTAATAAAGTTTTGACAATAACTTCATTTAAATTGGAGTATCTTCATTAGCCAATAAAGTATTGGCGATACCTCCATTGACCTTGAAGTATTTTCATATCCAATAAGACATATGTGATAACTTCTTTAGTTTCTGAAGTGCTTCTATATTTGATAAAGTATAGGCAATAACTTCATTTGAAGTATTTTCATAGTCAATAAGGCATGGACAATAACTTTATTATTTTTGGTGGAGTCACTAATGACTTATAGGGTTCGGTATAGTTTCGAAAATCATATCGTCAACTACTTTTGGAGTTGACTAGTTTGACGGTGGCGTCATCAACTACTTTTGTGATTTACTAGCTTGAAAGGAGTGTATTGTCAATTGCTTTTGGGGTTGACTAGTTTGAGAAGCTTATTGTCAACTGCTTCTGGGGTTAATTAGCTTAAAAGGGTATATCATCAATAGCTTCTAGGGTTGATTAGCTTAAAGTGTAGCCAATAGCTTTAAGTGGGTTGGTATTTAACTTCTTTGATTTAGTAGTGTCACCAATAATTTGTAGGGTTTGATATAGTTTTAAAGTGTGACTAATAGTTTTAAGAATGTTAGTGATTAACTTCTTTGATTTAGTAGTATCACCAATGACTTAAGGAGTTAGGTATAGTTTTGAGATGTGACCGACAATTTTAAGCATGCCATTTATTAATTTTGTTTGAATAAGGTGTTATGGCGAATTGACTAATTGACTTCAAGGGGCCATGAGTGGTCGCAGTGGTATCAAGAGTTTGTCTTTGAGAGATTGTGGGTGACTATCAGCATGAGGATGATAGTCACGCAGGCATAAATGCGAGGGAGATGAGTGAGGCGGCGGGTGATTCATAGGACGAACCAACTCCTCTCTCTAAATTTTCTCCTTCAGTTTACCTCCTTCCTTCACTTCTTGAACTTTTTTTCAATCTTTTTTATTCCTTTTACTAACTCAACTTCTATCTCTTAACTTCCTTTTAAAAAAAAATTTCTTTTCTTCTATATTTTTTCCTTTTTTCTCAAACAAACTTGTAGCCTTCCTCTTCTTTTTTTCTTTTTTTTGACTGACTCTTTTTTACACAATAACTTTATTTATTTCTTTTATTTCTTTTTGTTTTTCTCTTCCTGCCCTTACCCATGCCCTATTTTTCCTTCTTCCTCGTCTTGGCATCTTCCCCATCATCTTCTTCCCTTTCTCATTTCATTTTCTCTTCTTTACCTATGGCTAGCCCTTTTCCTAAGCTTGATTTTCTCTTCCTCCTTGTTCCTTGGTCGGATGCAGCCAATTGCAACTATGTCTGACCGCTTCTCCGGTGATAATGAGCTTGAGCGGCACCATAGGCAAAGGAGGCACGCGGGCGGAGCTCGAGGTGTAGGGAGAACACGAGTAAGTAGTTTTGACCGGTGGGGAGTGCAAGCCAATGACACGTCCCTGTGGTAGTAGAGTAGGCGGTGTGCTGTGGTGGGGACAGAGCATCACGATGCTGGGATGGTGGCTCGTACGGGTGAGGAGTACAACTCCTCGACTGTGGAAGGCGGAACCTAGGCGCGGTGGTAGCAACTCGATAGGGCTTATAGGCAAACAAGCAACTTAGCAGACGCCGGTGAGTAGGTGGAGCCTCAGATCGACAGTGCGGTGAGGGTTTTTGGTCAGGCACGATGGAGCATGGCCGCTGGATCTCCATTGTGGCCGAGTGAATGGTCAAGATGGAGCAAGGTGCAGAAAAGCCATCGTGGGAGAGGATGGCCAAGTCTGGCCATGTCCAATCGGACCCGGCCCTCACAACAAGAGGAGCTGCAAGGACTCATGCAAAGCACAAAAGAAACAGCAACAGTTCAGAGGAAAATGAATGAAACACGGGGAAAGATAAGTAACAAAAACTTACCCTTTGTTTCGAATCTTCAACTTAATCTATTCTTTCAATCTTTGCTGGCTCCCTTCATTTTGATTTTATCCAGTTCTAATCCTTCTCCTCATGTCTCTCGACACTCTAATTTTCTCTCTCTCTTTTTTTCGCATGAGCATGAGAAAATTTATAGGGCTCGAGAAGATCGAGCTGGTTCAAAAATAATCTCTTTTAAATTTGAATTAAAAATCTTATTTATTTGCTTTAGATAAGTTCTGTCTAGATTGAATTTTATAGATAGATATGGATGTAGTTTTTTTGAGATCGAATAAGTCTTTGAAGAGATATTATCTATTGTAGATGATGAAATTTTAAAAATATACTCATCCTAAATATTGAATTTATAGAGAGGTTATTTATAATTTTTTTGAGAAATTAGACTAAATTATAATTTTATGATTTTCAAGAGAATTTTTGCAAAAGGAATTTTTAATAAAGTTTTGAAACTTCCAAGGTCTCTTTTGAACAAAATTTGAACTTATTTGAAAATAAAAATTTTCAAGGGCCTTATTTGTGAAAGTTAAAATTTTAGGAACTTATTTGTAAAATACGAAATTTTGGAGGGACTTATTCACAAATCATATATTGCATAAGCATCAAAATATAATTATCAATCTTTTAAATGGTTGATGGAGATCCATTTTTTAATTTATTTGGTTGATGGAGATCCATTTTTTAATTATTGCATTTGGAGTCCAAGAAAGAAGTTTAATTTTCCTATTATGCTCATCTCGAATTTCTTTGTCATAGTAGCACCAAATATAATATTATCGATATAAATTGACACTATTAATAAGTCATTATTCATTTTCAATAAAAATAATGTGGTGTCTATGTAATCCCTAATAAAATTATTTGAAATCAAAAAGGAACTTAGTCTCTCTACTAAGGTCTTGGAGCTTACTTAAGACCATATAGTGTCTTCTTTAATCTCAAAATATATTTTGAAAATTTTAAATCCTCAAATTTGGGAGATTGATCAATATAAACTTCTTTGAATAAAAAAATATAGACTTCTTTGAATAAAAAAACATTCAAAAAAGTACTTTTAGCATCTATCTGAAATAATTTAGAATCTTTAAAATATGCAAAGGCAAGTAAGATACGAATGGATTCTAAACAAGCTACGAGTGTAAATATTTCTTTAAAATCAATATCCTGAATTTGGTTAAAACTCTTGACTACTAATCTACCCTTGTTTCAAACCACGACACTATTTTCATCCATCTTATTCCTATAGACCCATTTAGTACTAATAATTGGGTAGTCATTTAGTCTTGAAATAAGCTCCTAAACTTGATTTTGTTCAAATTGATTTAAATTTTTTTTTCATAGGAAGAATCCAACTTTCATCTTTTTTAATTTTATCAAGATTTTCGAGTTTAACTTAAGAAAGAAAAGCAATATTATGAAGTTTGTATTTAATAGCATATCTAGTTTTTACCCCTTGATCAACATTAGTAATGATTTGATTCTTCAAGTGATTCTTTTTTAAATTTTTATGCCTTGGAGAGCTTTTTATCTCCATCTTTCTCTTCTTGTTGGTTCTCTTTATCTTCATTATCCTTATCCTTTGAACCTTGGCTTGACTTATTCTCTTTTTTTTTTCTTGAGTTACATCTCATCTAATTTCTTAAAGATATTTACATCATCATCAATAAGCTTTTTCTCTAATAGAGGGTTAACTTTATTAAATATAATATTTATAGATTCTTCAATTACCTAGGGGACTTGTTGAAGACTCTATATGTCTTGGAGATAGTAGAATAGCTAAGAAAAATACCTTAAAAAATTTTTGAATCAAATTTGAACAAATGACCTTTTGTATTTAAAATAAAATATTTAGAACCAAAAATATGAAAATATATAATATTTAGCTTCTTGCCATTCCACAAATCATCTCATTAGGTACTCAAATTTGTTTAAGAAAAATAATTTCTCTTAATTGGCCAAATTGTAGAGACATGTCCATTTTGGCAATAATAATTACATTTTAATTTTGAAGATATAGAATTTGAAGTTTTTACAAAAGTAGACTTGATATCTTTATTTTTTGAAGAAGAGATAAACCAAGTCCGGATCTACTTAAAATATTCTTTTGATTTTTCAAAACCATGTTTAAAGTACTATTTCCTTGAAAAAAATATGTTCTTTTTCAAATTTGCATTTTTCTTTTGAAACTTATCAAGACTTTTTTGTAATCACAAGATGTTTTGAAAGATTTTTTTTTAAAAAAATTCTTTTGAAGAAATTCAATCTTTCTTTTGCAATCACAAGATTTTATAAATCTCAATTAATCAAAATGATTCTCAAGTAAATTCAATTTATTTTTTAAAGAAGTATCCTTGAGAAGTAATCTTTCATGTCTAGCATATAGATTTTTAAACGCATCTTGTAATTCTTCAAAAGATAAATCACATACCTTATCTTTAATGACAATGAGACACAAGTTTGTAATTTTTCTATCGGATGAAGCATCTTCACTTTCTTCCTTTGAGTTATCCCATATAGCCATCATTATCATCTTTTTCTTTCCTTTATATTTCTTTGATTGAGAATTGAGAAGACAATTAACTATCCTATGTTCGGACTTCTTGCATTTGAAACACGTAGACACATCTTTATCTTCTTCATTATTATAACTCTTCTCATTTCTCATAGTTCTTCTTGGTACATGTAGAAATTTCTTGAATTTTCTAGTGATTAGAGCCATTTCTTCGTCACTATCTTTCTCATCATCATCACTGGACTCCTTGGCTTTGAGAGCTATACTTTTCTTTTTCTTGTCTTTATCATCCTCTTGTCTCCTACCCTTTATGGTTATCTCATGAGTGATAAGTGACTCCAAGAGTTTCTCTAAGGTAATTTATTGAGATCCTTTGCCTTTTGAATCATGGTAACTTTGGGATCCCATGACTTAAGAAGACACCTTAAAATATTTCTCACCATTTCATCATTAGTATAAGTTTTTTCAAGAGATTTCAAGATATTAATGATATCAATAAAGTGAGTAAATATTTTAGTTGTTGACTTATTTGATTATATTCTAAAGAATTCATATTGTTTTACCAATATATTCACTTTAGATTCCTTGACTTACCTTGTACTCTCATGGGTAATCTTAAGATAATGTCAAATCTCATGAGTCGTCTCATAAATACTAATAGGTTGAACTTGTTAGAATTAAGAGCACAATAGAGTATGTTCATTGCTTTAGCATTTAGATAGTCATTCTTCTTGTCCTCATCATTCCATTCAACTCTAGGTTTGGAAACTCTCATCCTATCAATTACCTTGGTGGATAGAATATATCCGTCTTCTACTATATATCATAAGTTATAATCAATAGCTTTAATAAAAATCTGAATGCGTGACCTCCAATAGTTGAAATGAGTTCCATTAAAGAGTGGAGGTATAGTAGTGAATTGTCCCTCTTGTAGAGGTAGTGAAACACCAAAATTTACCATAAAGATTGATCAAATTCTATAGGTGATTAAATCAAAATAAGAGAAACCTTGCTCTGCTACCAATTATAAGCCCAAAAACCATGTAGGGAGGGAGCGGTGAATTAGGTTTTATGAGAGCAAATAATAATTTTCAATAAAATTTAAAACTAATTCAATCCATAAGTGTAATAATATAAATGAAGTGAGAAAATATGCACTATGATATAATATAGTTCGAAGACCAACCGTTGCTACTTTATAACCCTTACTTTGCTCGTGGGGATTTTAACTCTTTGTTAGAGTATTGCTTCATTGGTGAAGCCAACCCCTTATACTTTCTCTTACTCCAACCGATAAGATGAACTGCAATTTGGAGCTTGAGTCTCTCAATAACTCCAAATAACCTTGGAGTGCTTACACTTGATGAGAATGATGAATATTTACACTTTTATCTCACTAAAAGATCTCTCTAAAGGAGAATAAGGATTTTGAAGATTTGAAAATTAAAAAAATAAAGCTTAGAGTTCTTAGAGGCTAATGGACTATTGGAAGCTTATTTTTCTTAGATCTAGATTGCTCAAAAATATGCAAAAATTTCTTTAATGAATAAGTCCCAAGCCCTTAAATATTTATTTGAGGGAGAGCTAGCTGCTATTGGCTGTGCTCTACGAATTTGGACATCCAGACCACAAGGTTTGGGCATCTAACACATCTTAATGGTCAGATTTAACTAGCTATTACAACTAATATCACAAGTTTAGATATCTGTCGATCAAGTTCGGGCACTCGATAGTCAATGGCTTGGGCATCTGATCAAGACACTAGTCGTCTGAGCTTTGAGCACGAAGAATCCAAAAGTTATAGCTTCCAAATTTTCAGGCATTCGATCCAAAAGTTCGGGCATCTGAGGCTTTTAATAATTTTAGAGTTATTTTTGTTAGAGTTGGGTGTCCAAACTTAGAAGTTTGAGCATCCAAAGTTAACAGAAAAACCTACTAGTTCACTATAATTTCAGTTCCCATTTTAACATCTCCTCAATACTGACTTTGGATAAATGATACATCAATGGAGATATTCTAAGATGAGTTTGAATATTAGCCAAAGTCCTAAAATAAGAATTCAAATTACAAATATTCGACTCAAGAAAATATAAAGTTTAAATCTAGTGAGTCGTCTCTTGAGTCTTCTTCAAGTCATCTTTAATTCTTCAAGCTTCATCTATTGATCTATCATCATACTTTATCTTCAATGATGTCTTCAACTTCATCCACATTCAAGCCTTTCGAATGAACTTAATTTTCATTTCGAGATCAGTTTAGCTATAAGCTACACATGCTTAAGATGAGATCAAATAAAAAATTTGTTCATTATCAATTTCAGATTAGGCCGAAACATTTTGGCCAGTACTTTTAGTTTTAATTTTTAAAAATATATTATTTATATTTATATATTATATTTTTATCATAACCCATGCCTAGCACAAGTGGTTAAGATTTGATCTTGGGTTAAACTAACCCAAGATCGAATTTTATGCTATTTTGTACCCAAAAAAATTTCATTTAATAATTTTTAAAATATTTATATAAATTGTTTTCTTATTTTTTAATTTTTTAAAATTTTTTTTAAATATAAAATAAAATTTAGTCAAGTAAAATTTAAAAATAGTTTAACTGAAACCAACGAATTGATTTTGACCAATACAATTGAAACATACCGATTTTGATGGATATCGAAACTAATTCTTAAACTAAAACTTAAAACCTTACTTGTAATATTGTGTGGCCCCCTCATAGTTGGACAAATCTCAGTTGTCAATTACTATTTTCCATACCAAAGATTAGGAAAAGGGCGACCGACTAGGCAGTTCGAAAACTATCTTAGGCAAGTAAAATTGCTTCAATACAATTGGTCCTTCTATCTATTTTCTTGCATCTAGTTGGAACTTGAAATCAGTTCATGATAAATGTGAACAACCTGTTATAAGATTTCGCTAGGGTGAAACTATAGAAAAAAGAATGGCTTTGAAATAATGGGTTGTAGTGACTCAACCAAGAAGATGGCTGGTTTAGGAATTAGGTCCTAAAGACTTGTACAAATAGTTCACATGGTTAAAATGCATATGACATCTTTTAGTCTACCTTTGTGGGCACAATATATGCTGCATAAGTACCAATTGCAAGGATAATTCAATAAATCAAAGCAATGGACATCAGATGAGTGCATCATACAATGATGTAAGTGGCTGAGATCTTACAAAATAATTCTTTCTCCAAATTAGGTAATATTATAATCACAAAATAAACATGTAATACATAGTCAACTCACACATAAAGCTATAGCTAATGGAAAAAATATGGAAAATCTGAGCAACTTCAAGAGTAAGAAAATTCATATGGAAAGCTATGCATGAATGTTTGCTTACCTTACCTTTCCTACATCACATAAATATAACGTGTTACACTAATTGTGATTTATGTGGATGACACTTAAGAGGATGTGAGTCACATATTATTCCATTGCTTTCCTGCAAATGTGCGAGCTTCACTTGAAGACAAATTATAATGATTTTGACTCTTGACAAAAAATACGTTGGCCTTTTGTTCAAGTCAAGAAATTTGGAAAGTGGTCGGGAAGTGCATGCTAGAATGTGTTGATAACATGAATGCTATGAAAAAAGATATGCAAAAGTGAAAATAAAGAAAAAAATTTATTGTAATTCATAGTGGAAGATTCATGAATCATTTGATTTTCAAATAATTCAAGAAATAAGAAGTAATAAAAAATAAAATAAAATAAAAGAAACACAATGATATATATGATTCACCCAAAATCGGGTTATGTCCATTTGAAAAACAAGAGATTTACTATCAATAGACTTTACAAGAATTTACAAAAAAGGCTCTACTCTTTTTTATCTAACTAAACTCATCATTAAATTTTGATGATGCCTCCACTTTTAAAGAGAATATTCAATAGAGTACCTCAAAGAACCACCACAAGAAACCATCAAGAAGCACCAGAAAAAATCACACAGAGCTAATGCACTCTCTTTCTCCTTCTTTCTATTCCTCTCTCTTTATCTCTTTAGTTTAAGCTCAGTACCATACCACCTAAACTCTATATATTACTAGAGTATTTATAGGCTTTTATTGAATTTGAGTCCTACTCCTATTACAATTTCTAATATTACATAATAGATCTTCAAAATCAAATATAAATATAAATCTAATTTTAGATTCCTACTTTAACTCAAACTTCAATGCAAGTTCTACACATGAAACTTCAGCTGTCATCTCTCATTTAGCCACTCATCCTGGGCTACTAGTTTGTTCAGCTAATCGCAAGTTGCAAACTCAAACCAATATCAAATTTACTCTTTATGCCTATAGTCTTATACTTTTGAAAGGCTTTTGGAAGACCTATACTTGTTGCCATAGTAAAAGTAACTTAAAAAAAAACCTATCTCTTGCTGAATCAACTCAAGTATCACACTTCCTCTTTGCCACTACAGCCATCGGAACTCTACCTATAATAGTGTTTTCTACCAATCAGTAAATATTTTCACACTTTTCTCCTTTCATCAGAATCCTAATACTGTATGTCACCTTCATGATTTTTTTTTCGCTAAATAACTACAGTCTTTTAAGTCCAATATACTAAGTGAAATTAGATTTTTCTACATCTTGGAGATATGTCTCACCCAAGTAAAATTATAAATTACTCTATCAAATATCTAAATTTGGACTGCTCTTATACATGTGATGTCATAGGCTGAATTATCACCCAACCAAGTAGTACCTTTTTTCTTATTCTCTTCATAAGAAGAAAATCAATTCTTCTTGAAGTAAATATGGTAATAACTATCATAATCTAGAATACACTTACTAGAGGTACTGATTTCTATAGATACCATAAAAATATTTCTATTCACACTATTCTCAGAAGTATTATCTGCTAATACTACTTGATGTGGTCATATTTTTTACATGAATAACACTATATCTTCATCTTCAATTTTAATTTGGACCGTTGTTTACCTTTTTTATGTTCTCTTGATCTTCCTTTTCCATGAGTTACCAATCCTTCACCAATCTCAATACTGATATTAAAGTTTCTCTTTTTCTCATAAAAAGACTAGTTATCATCTCCTCCATCTCGAGAGTTTGTTTACTATAAAGAATTATGGTTACAATATGATTATACAGAACAGAAAAAACTATTAGGAGAATTAGCACCTTATCGTCCTGTTTAAACTTCACATCAACTTTCAACAAATTATTGATAATTCACTCATATGCAGTCCGTACAACCATTAAATCAGTATGCACCATCATGGCAATTCTATTCTTAGAGATTTTGTACAATATCAAAATTGAAGCTTTAATACCAATTATTGTGATTTGCAGCAGAAGGTTCATAGATCAGTTTGTTCTCAAATAATACAAAAAATGAGAAGTGATGTAAGATAAAATAAAAAGATAAAAAAAGTCATAGCGATATATATGATTTACCCAAAATCAGATTAGTCTATAGGGGGAGTGAGAGATTTATTGTTAATAGGTTTTACAAGAGTTTACAAGAAAAATTTTACTCCTTCTGATCTAACTAAATTCTTCACTAAACCTCGGTGATGTCTCTACCTTTAGACATAATATCTAGGAGAGCACTACAAAGAACTACCATGAAAAACTATCAAGAAGTACTAGAAAGACCCATACATGAGAGTCGATACTCTCTCTTTCTCTTTCTCTCTATTTTCTTTATTCTTCTCTCTCTATTTCTCTTTAGTTCAATTTCAGTACTATATCACACTTAAACCTTATGTATTACTAGAGTATTTATAGACTGTTATTAAGTCCGATTTGTATTCTAATTATAACTCTTAATATTACATAATAGATATTCAAAATCAGATATAAATCCGAATCTAATTTTGGATTTCTATTTTAACTTAAATTCTATTTCAAATTTGAGACATCCAAAACCAATGAAAAACAACCTAAAAATTGCTAAGAGCAATAGTTTGTATTGTAGTTTCACAAGTTAAAGAGCAACATATCCAACTCATGTCTCCGTTGTTGCAAGGGAAGATGTGATAATAATTGTAGTTGACGGTGATTTTATCACGAGAAATAGATTGGTAGGAATGGACCGAGTTATGTTGAATCATGACAAGCAAATTCTACAAGTAGAGCTTACATTGATGAGAATATCATCAATACTGCAAACATACTTAAATGCCATTGTTTTAGGACTTGACACAAGAGTAGCAATGGTATGATCTATATTCTCATAAATTGTAGCCATGCGGTGGAGATTTTGAATGCCCTTCTAAAGCTGCCCTAGGATATCAAAGCTACGCAACAAATTCAATCCCTCAATATACTTAACATACCTAAAGTGTTCACTGAAGCCTCTATTTGGTTGGCTAAGCTGGACGTATATGGCAGCTCCATGGTGTGGGATACACTTTTCTAATTGAGCTAGAAGACCTTGTATTAGATACATTCTATTAATTGAAAATCTTGCATCAGTTCCTACTAGTACTGAATAAGAGAAGTGGAATACTTCAGAATATTTTAGTCGAGAAAATAATTACATTTTCCTCAAAAATAGGTTGTTTATTTTAACCAATGTTTTCCATATCCAAGTCATTATCTGCTCCAAACTTTGAATAATAATTTTTGTTGTTTTGCACTTGCCAACGATCAAAAGTTCTACCTAGAAGTTGATTTTTAAAGAACAACGAGAAGATCTTAGAACTACATAAAATATAACATTTTACTTCTAATTGAATGTCACGTCAATTATTAAAATATATCTAAAAGGGATAAGATTGATAATAAGATTTTTTTAAATCAAAGATTATTTAAATGAAAATTTCATTTTGATGCATACTAAACTCACTTATTTATTTTTAAAAATTAATTTAATCATCATTATTTGACAGGACATAATCAAAAGCATACTCTAACCTAGTTGTGTACATGTGACCTCCAGAGATATTCTCAACTACCAACCTCAACAGAGCATTAGGGCAACAACTAGTGCATCCATGCTTCTAGATAATAGCATTGGAATCTTTGCATTCTTAATAAAGTAGTCCATGTTGTGGTATTCTCTAGCTTAAAATCTAAGATCCACAACACTTACTACATCTTTATAACGATTCCAATTTACACTAAAAATTTGCGCATTGGTGGTGCTTTCAATGTTCTTGCATTTTTTTTCACAACACTTCTTATGCGTCGCCGAAACTAATATAAAAAATTTTAGTGATGCTTCTTGCAACGTTTGTAAAGTATTGGTATCACTAAACTACTAACAACGCTTATGAGAAATTACCACCAAAAAATGTTATTGGTGGCGTTTTAGAAAGTACTGCCAATGTTTATGCTTCGGTCATCTCAATTGCAACTTCGAATGATTGAACATGACAGTCTGGTCAACTACAGTTAGAAGATAAAAACTCAAAATTTTTTCTTTTTTCTCATCCAATTTGATTCAAAAGTTCAAAAACTCAGAAACTTACAACCTCAGAATTTATTCTTAATTTTCTCATTCAAAAACCACCAAAAGTTTTTACAACAAAATGATGTTTTATTTTGTCAAAATTTTTACACTCATAATAAAATTTTTATGTGTCAAATACAACAATATTACATGTTATCTCTGATATTCTTTTCTCCAAGAAGAAATCCTATAGTAACATATGAAGAGTGGATGTTATTCTACTGACAAAAACTGCTAACATGAGTAAATGATGTTTCATTTGAGATATCCAAAAATATATACTAAACAAAAATATTCACCATTGACAACCTCCATTCTTGGAAAATATACACCACCGAGGATAATCATTGTAATACTAATACTAAACAAAGGTTGGCATTATAATAAACTTGATAGCCATTATTTTTAAGAAAACTTGGTAGTAGAAAAATAAATGATATAGCTTAAATTGAATGTGAGAATAGTTCCATCAAGATTATTAGAGATAAGTTTACATCAAAAGAAATATATTAAACTCGATATATTATTATGCAACAACGAAGTGAAGAAACACAGATAATGAAGAGGCATTAGTCTTAGATTTTTTTTTCAAAATCATTACGACTAAAATTTATCTAGAAAGAAAGATATATTAAACATTCATGGTTAAGAACATAATCATAAATCACTAAGAGTACCGAGGCCATAATTCAAAAAATGAAAGTGATTAATATTATTTGCTCGCTAATAATCATTTACTCACTCTCAACTACTCTTAAGTAATTGTGATTTTCTATAAATTATTCCGATTCAAACAGATTACATTCAAATTATTAAAATTAAAGTAAATATTATCATAGAGATGATAATAGTATGTGATTCTTTGACTTTTATTAATTTCAAAATTAAGATTAATTAAAAAACTTGTGAACATAAGGTTTGAACAAACTGAATTACATAATGGATATAAATAAATTAACATCGAGATTCTTCAAAGTCCTACACAAAATACTCTAACCTTCCTATCAACGACAATAATTTTTAAATATTACATAAATTAGCTCATGAAAAACTCAAATAAATAATAACTCTCATGTCCAATTCAAACAAAGTAAATAATATAAATTTAAATTCAAAATAAACTATCCAAACATATTTTAAAGATTCATTCTTTTAATTTTTCAAATTCATACACTTTTTTCTCTACTTTTCTGGAAATCATCCACCATTAACCTAAAGTTTTGAGAACTACAATAACAATTGAGACCAAAATCTTGAACACAACAACTATTGATACTTTTCAATATTACAAACTTAAAATCTAGGTTTTAAATAGAAATTGACATATATCTTGGTGGGCTTGAAGGAAGAAATTTTTAGACTCATTGGAAAGCAGCGATGTCGAAAGAGTTCAACGAGAGACTTAACTACGCTAGAGAAGGCTGATAAAAGGAGAAATAAGATCTTTAGTTAATTTTGGAATATGATATAATAGAAGAGGTCAAATCTAAATTTGATTTATGCATTTGGTTATCTAAACGTTAAGTTCGAATAACTGAACATGACAAATAGAGATTAGGTTTGATCTATTGTATTAAATCTAGTACAATGGCCGTGCTTTTGTGTAAGTACAATCATTGCCTTAAGTTCGGTCCCTCAAATAATAAGTTTAAGCATATGAACATAGCTTATATTGAGTGAATCTATTCTCTATTTACTATATTTAGACATTTAAACTTATTATTTAAATAACCAAATATCAGAAGCGTGGTGTTTTTTTTTAAAAATATTGATGTACGACTTTTATACATTTTCGTTTGGTTTTAAAATCCTACTCGGAATGCTACTTTTATGTCTCAAAATATGTTTTTATGGTTGACATGACATAATTCAATTTAAAACAGGTTGGGTGGGGAATTAGGGGCAAGAAAGGAGGTGCTTAGTTTGGTCCAAAAATGGCCAAAATTAGATTTATTGATCCTTTTGCTAAATTGTGATTGCTTGTGAGATCGCATATTCGATCGGTTTGTTTTCTACCGCATGCTAACAAATGCATTGGGCTTCGAGCGGCATGCCATATAATTGCGCATTGATTCAAATCCTCTCAATTTAAAAGCGCGGCAACCTAATTGTTAGATTGTCACGTCTTTTTTCACAGGAAAAATCAACGCAGGCCATTTGGTTGCACCATTACTCATTGGCGTGACCCGACCAGATCATGGTTGATCCAAGTCAGAAACTCGAACCCGCACCCCCAATGCCTTGGGATTTGTGTTTGGTAGAGTTACACAAATCTCAACAAATAACCAACGGTTGATATCGTTTCTAGGTGTCAAGAACCTCGTCGTGGTCTCCACCTCTCCTGGTCGGGGTTTGGCCGTTGTCTCCGCCCGTCCATTCCTCTACTTCCCCGTGACCGTTTCAAACAAAGAAAGCCACACTCTTCCTCTTCCTCTTCCTTCCTTTTCATCCCACCAAAAGAAAAAATAGCCCTCGACGAGATGCCGACGGCGAATCTCACGATGCCGTCGCTCCGCCACCACCAATGGAGCTCTGACGACTGCAACGCTGGCGACGATGACTGCTTCTTCGAGTCCCTGGACCGTGTCCCCTCCAGCATTTCCATCGACTTCGACGTCGCCGCCTCCTCTGCCTCCGACAGCGACGATGACCAGGACGACGTCCGCGTCTCCTTCGCCTCCGCCGTTGGCCCTCCCTCCTGTTTCCGCAACCACAACACCTCCCAAGTCATCCGCGAGGAACCCGAGGACGCTGGTGACGCCGGAGGAGGCTACGACTATGGCATCTGGATGGCCGAGCCAGTGTCTATCCAGGAGCGGCGGCGGCTTCTGCTTCATGGAATGGGGCTAACTAGCGGTAAGAACCTCTGGCGAGACCCCTCCCGCCGCTGCCTCAGTCGCACTCGCACCAGAATCCTGCCTTCGGTAATCCAGGAACAACAAGAGCAGCCAAATTCCCAGCCGCAACAGCACGAGGATTCGGCTGCTCAGGAGGCGACCCCATCTCCTCCGGCGTTCCTTCCCCGATCGAGATCCGCCAATTCAATCGCTCAGGCATCTCCGACGCCCTACTCTTCATTGTTGCGGTGCAACTCCGAGCCGCCATCGCTTTCGGAAAGGCTCGGGGACAATCCTAGCGGCGGCTCTGGCAACAGCAGCTGTAGCGCTGCCGACGGCGAGGACGCTCGCAGCAAGCTCGCGACGGCGTCATGCAGAATCAAGAACCTGGACACCGGAAAAGAGTTCGAGGTGAGCCAGCTCGGAAAGGACGGGTCCTGGGGTCGGCTTAGCGACGTCAAGACCGGGAACCAGCTCACGATGGAGGAATTCGAGAAGGACCTCGGCTACTCCGACGTTGTCAAGGACGTTATGCGCCGCGATGACCTCACCAGCGATGACAAAAATGGCAGCATGAAGCAGCGAAGCACGAGCTCTTCCAAGTCCAGAAGCGGCAGCTCCAAGAAGAAGGGCGGCTGGCTCAAGAACATTATGGTTGTCGCCAGCTCGGTCACCGGCCTTGGCCTCAATTCGGATAAGGACAAGGATAAGGAGAAGGGAGATTCTGCTTGCAAGCCGCCAACTTCATCGTCGTCATCGTCATCGTCATCCTCTGAGTTGATGAAGGTCCGGCAGCATGGGAAGCCTTACAAGGAGCTCACCGGGCTGTACATGTGCCAGGAGATTCAAGCCCACCAGGGCTCCATTTGGACCATCAAGTTCAGCATCGATGGGCGCTACATGGCCAGCGCTGGTGAGGATCGTGTTGTCCATGTCTGGCAGGCTCTGGAGCGCGACACTTCGGGTAACTCATCTTCCTCCCTTTCTGACTCCATCACAAGGGATGAACCGCAGGAAGCCAGCATAGGAGCAGCCAATGTCTCTCCGGACCGGCCTTCAGTGTTGAGCAGTCAGGGGTCGAAGAAGAGAATGTTGCGCAAGGGCCTGGTTCCATTTGGTAGCTCAAGGAAATCGCTACCGGATAATATTTCAGTGCCGGATACCATCTTCTACCTCTCGGAGAAGCCGTTTTGCTCGTTCCATGGCCATTTGGATGATGTGTTGGACCTCTCTTGGTCCAAGTCTCAGGTCTCTTCGCATACCCATTTCTGTTCCTAAGTTTTAGCTCCCCTGAATTGCCATCTCATTTTCTTCTTAGTTCTGATGATGCATATCTTTTGAGAAGCGAAAACGTCAAACATATTAAAATTATACTGATCTTCTGTTATTTGCTGATAACTTTTGAGTTACAGTCTCATGGATAAATACTGCAATTCCAACGGGGCACCATTTCTAAACTTCATCTTCATTTCCTATCTGTCTTTTGGCATCAGATTTCGATAGAAAGTTCTTCGGCTTGCTGTTGGCCTTTTTTTCCTGAAGATTTAATGCATGGTTTTTCCTTGAAAAGATCATTGCATACAGCACTTAGAACAGTGACCTCTCCATGCAAAAAGAATTTTGTTTTACACTTGGCGAACTGCGTGGAGACAAAATACACAACATATAGTGAAATTTTTATTTTATTTTATTTTTTGAGAGTACTGATAATACCATTGGCAATCATGACGGGTCCTGTTGCGGAAAATATCGATGTCCACCATAATTCATGATATAAAGGAAGAATAGAAAAGAGGAAAATATAGCATACAAGAGATATATGTGTGGAAGACGATCCATAGGATATTGTATTGATGAGAAGAGAAAGAGAAGATTATAACGATGAAGATGAAACTCCAACATCACCAACTCTCATAAAAGACTAAGTAGCTTAACCGTCACAAGACGTATTGAGAATATTGATCTATATATCTCTCTCTTACTCTGTTTTTGAAACCCTTACATCAATGGTGTATTTATAGATGTAGCCTAATGATGTTTGAGTCAAAGTAGAAAACTGACTCAAATAAGACTTTTACTAATTTAAGTCTTCTAGTAGAAGATAAATCTAGATAAGGATTAGACCCACTAAATAACTTTCTAATATAATTAAGACTCTCCGGAAAATCCGGATCCGAGACACCATAAAGCCAACAGGGTCCGACGCATATAAGTTCATACATGTATTCTGCCCTTTGCAGGAAGCAGTGTTTTGCTGCTAACAAAAAGCCCTATCCCAAACAGTATTGACCAAAACACAACTAGTAGTACCGGATCAAAAGGAGTCCTGCGAGGCCTATACTACAATCAAACAATAAATTTATGTTGCGTTAGACAAATTGCACAATCATTTATGAAAATTCACTTGAGAAGGGTGATGATCATTCATGGTAGCATGACTAAGTTTTGGTTATGTATTATATAGAAACCGTTTGATTCGAAATTAAAATTAAAATCAAAATCAATACTAGTAAATTATTTTATATATTAATATCTTTTTATTAAAATTAATGTTATAATAATGTAAAATTTTTAAAATTTTTTAATTTTTTATAATAATTTAATTAAATAGTGATGTAAAATAAATAATATTAATTTTGTAAGAAAAATTTGATTCTAATCTCAAAACAAATGCTGTCTAAAAGGTCTTGTTTTTTTGCTGAAACTTTTGCATTTGATGTACCAGTTGATTCCATGAAATGACTGATGATGTTCATTTGATGTGTCCAATATTCTCTTTAATATTTTCCAGCATCTCTTGTCTTCGTCAATGGACAAAACTGTCAGATTATGGGATATGGATACCAAGACATGTCTGAAGATGTTTGCACACAATGATTATGGTAAGATTGTCTTTTGGATTTTCTTCTGGTCTTCGATCAGGTTATTAAGCACAGAAGTATTATATCACATATATTATTTACATCCCTATTTCGCTTAGAGATTTTCCTTTCTAATATAATTTGTCTGTGGTGGTGATTGAACAGTAACTTCCGTTCAGTTCAATCCAGTGGATGATGAGTTCTTCATCAGCGGTTCTCTTGATGCCAAGGTTCGTATATGGAGCGTAACCGATCGTCAAGTAGTTGACTGGTGTGATCTCCATGAAATGGTTACCGCTGCATGCTACACTCCAGATGGCCAGGTGCGGCGCGCTGATGTTTTTCAATCAGTGTATTCTGCTTAGACATCTATTTTTCTAGTTTAGTGACATCCATGGTTTTATCCGTTTGGTGATTTGTTTCATCCATCGTTCGAAGGGTGCCTTGGTCGGTTCACATAAAGGGAGTTGCCGTTTTTACAACACATCCGGTATGTATCCTCATTTCTTGTTCTTAAACTTGCCTTCATATGCACGCACCTAACTTTTTAGAGATAGCTACTATACATGTGTCTTAAGGCAAAATTAAGTGACTACAGTGAGTCTATGACTATGATACTCCTGTCTCTTCTCTGTTATGAGTCAATCATAGTGATAATGTCACCAAAGTGTAAATTCTAGGTCTCGAGGGTGAGTCCTTCCTCGTCTTCTATTAACTTTTTCTCTCCCGTATGCTCCGAATTTTCCTCCTTCCTGGTACTTTCCATGTAATCACAAACATTTCTTGTTCTATAAAACGAGTTAAAAGAGTTTTTAGTGAAATTTATGCAAAATCACCCGTTTTATCAGTACTAATAAAAAAATCATTTTTTTTATAATATAAATTTATAAAGAATTACTTTAATTAAAATATTAGAAAATATTTTATTTTAATTCAATTTTATCAATTAAAATTAATATAAAATTAATTCATTTTAGAATTATTAATTTTTTTATAAAATTAATATTACTTATTTTACACTACTATTAAATTAAATTATTATAAAAAAATAAATATTTTTTAAAATTTTAAATTATTATAACATTGATTTTAATAAAAAAATTATTTTATAAAAATAATTTATTAGTTTCGATTTTGATTCTAATCCTAAACGCAAATAAAAGGCGCTGAAAAAGTCAATTTCTATCCAAAGGTTTAGTAAGATTTTAGGACACCATTTGATTTGGGATCAAGATTAGGATCAATATTTTTTAGAATTATTTTTTTCTTACAAATTTAATATTACTTATTTTACATCGTTATTAAATTAAATTAATATAAAAAATTAAATAAATTTTCAAAATTTAAATTATTATCGAATTAATTTTAATAAAAAAAATATTAATTTATAAAAATAATTTATTAATTTTAATTTTGATATCAATTTTAGTATTGATTTTGACCGAAAGGATGCCTAGTATCTCCAAATAAAGTGCAATATGTGTTTTCTTGCATGATACTGCTCCACATTTCAGAGTCGTTGTTCACCTCTTGTTTTGTGACAGATGGTACGCTATGTCAACAGGGACAGATAGACATCCAAAGTAAGAAAAAGAAGTCCCAAGCTAAAAAGGTTACAGGGTTCCAGGTACTGATCCACTGTTACAATTAATAGATGCAGCTATTGTTTGAGAGGCCATACAGGCCGACAACTCGGGGTTCTTTCTTGAATTTGCTGGTTTCAGCATTTTGCGTAAATCACTTGTGAATAATTCATGTGCCTATAACAGTTTGCCCCAGGAAGTTCGTCTGACGTGTTGGTCACCTCTGCTGATTCACAACTTCGAGTCTTCAATGGTTTTGATATGATTCACAAGTTCAGAGGTAACATTGACGTAGACAAATCACGTGCTATGGTGTTTGTTATTTTCTGTTTTTTTGAAAGAAGAATTTGCTGCTAAGTACATACTATGCTATCTTTGATTACATTGATAATCAGGATCGAAAGCAGGTCCTATATATAACACCGAAATTGTTCCACATCCATATTTGATTTTACAGAATATGAATACCGTCTCCGAAGTAAAATATTTTTTCGGATTCAAAATCAATGCCAACATGGTGACTATAGACTTTTGGTCATTCTATGAATGCATGGTGGCAGGTTTTCGCAATACGAGCAGTCAAATAGCAGCATCCTTCACCTCTGACGGAAAATATGTTGTTTGTGCAAGCGAGGACTCACATGTCTATGTCTGGAAGCGGGAAACAAGCTCTAGTGGGCGGAGCGGCGGCAAAGGTTGGACCACCACGCGCTCCCACGAGCACTTCCCTTGCAGACACGTGTCAGTCGCAATCCCGTGGCCCAGGAGCAGTAGCAACAACCGCAGACCATCAGGCTCTACCTCTCATCGCCTTGATGAGGGCTCCCAGAGTAGTAGAAACCTTTGCCCCCCGCCCGTGCCGAAGAAGACCCTCGTAGAGCAGAACTCTTCCCTTACTAGCTCAGACGATCTCCACCATTCTTCGCGCTGGGGGTCGGGGATCGGCAGCAGCTCTGTGTCAGTTTCATCCTCATCGTCATCATCTTCGTCATACTGGGGTTGGTACGGTGGAGGTGGAAGCAAGAATAGCAGTAGCAGCAATGATGAAGCAAATGCTTGGGGGCTGGCAATTGTGACTGCAGGTTTTGGCGGGGACATCAAGATTTACCAGAATTTTGGCTTGCCAGTGCGACTTGCAAGGCAAGCCAATCTCTTCTGAGTAATAAAAATACGAGGACTTGAAGCATAGTTTTCTTTTACTTTTTCCATCTAATTCTGTTTGTGTATAGAAGTCGGTGTTCCAATTTTGATACCTTTAGAGAGCCATTCGGTGTTTTTGTTTGTTGGATTATGATCTAATGGAAATGCACTTTTACCCATAGAAAGTTGTAGTTTTGTAATGAAAAAAAAAATGCCAATTTTATAAAATAGTTTTTCTCTGGCAAGGAGGGAAATCTTGTTGTAGAGTTTCAATCTAAGCTTGGTTGTAGTAAGGCCTGCTTGGCCTGATGAGCGGTTGGATCTTTCCGATTTGCCTTCAGAGTTTGGGTATCTCTTGTGTGCTGATACTGTATGTCTCTCATCTTAGGCTTGAGACATGGCCCAGTAGAGATGAAGGAATTCGGGATTGCAAAGGTTTTGGCCTTTGCGGGGAAGATGGATGATGAGATCAAAGCCATCATCTCGACCGACTAGGACTTCCTCTCAGATCGGGAGGTGGGAAATTTACTAACTCCCTCTTTCTTGTTCAGTTCCCGATATATGCTTGGATGAGATGATTAGTTGTTTGTGCAATGATCGTTATGAACGGAAACTGGAAACTAGAGAGTTGGAATTTAGGCTTCGGGAGAGACTTCCTTCCCACCTATCCATGTTTCAAATGCACTGATAACCTAATGCTACTACCTCTAGGATATGAATATCCTAAACTAATCTGTATCAATGTAGGTGAAGCGTTTAAGGTGGAAAGGACGACCATTGATGCTCCAGGTGATAATGAGATCAAAATTCTTCTTGTTGTGAAAGGCATGGCCTACATTTCTGCAAAATTGTTTTCAAGAGAATGTTAAAGCTGATAACTATAACCAATTTCTATCAATTAATAGCATTTGGAAGTTGAGACAGCAAGGCAAAACATGTTTGGAAGAAAAATAAAGTGTCAAGACAATTGTGTTGGATCTTAGAAGTGATAATGTAGTTATGGTCTATCTTGAAGATGCCATCCCTATCATGGAGCGGGACAACTGTGTTGGATGGATGACAATCTGTTATCTGTGGAATAGCGTGGAGCAGGACATTACTGAAAAGAGATATTCTAATATTTTCAAAAGTCAGCTAGAGAACATGATCAATCAGAGAAATTGGAAAAGATGTCTTGAGTGCTTGTTGGATGAAACAACCTGATGGTTCTTGGAGGTTGATGACATGATGAAGGCGCATGAGCAGGTGGACACACAAGTGATTGAAGGGAAGAAGGCACATAAGGGATGGGTCAACATGGTGCCAGAGGCAAGCTGGAAGGAGGACCTCATGAAGGTGGACACACAAGTGATTGAAGGGAAGAAGGCACACGAGGGGATGGCAAACAATAGTTGCATTGAAGCAAGAGGATTGTGGCATTTGTGTCTGCTCCTATTAACAAGCCAAAGCTTGGTGAGATGAAAAAGCGAAGAGAGCTCTACTTCAGGTACTGAAGAGGTTATTTTTGAAATGTCTGCATGCACGTCATCTGATCGTCGCAATACACTGCTTCCTGACACTGCATACTAAATGTTTTCACCTAGCCTCCAGCAATCCTATTGATCGAGGTTTATGATCGTGGAGTTAAAAATTGGCATCTCTGATGGAGAAATCACAGAAAAAATGAAAGCCTTGAGCAAACTTAAATGGAAAAGAGTGACTATACTAATTGAGAATAAACAGGCCAATCATGATCACTAAAACTAGGAATATCAGGGGCAAAGTTCAGTAGCACTATAAGCAAGCACTAACAATGAAAGAACCACTTATTCATATTTGATGAACATTGTTCACATTGCTCCTCAATTTAAACACAGAGATTGAAGCTCCAAAGCAATGAGTTCACCAACTACAGGACATCATGCCATCCACTTAAAACAAAATGTGCCAAAACAGGAGCAAGCCATTCCATCTTCACTTCATTTCCCATGACCCCTCACAGCAAGAAGAACCTTTGGAACCCTCAAGCCACCATCATGGTAGAACCTGACCGACAAATGAAATAGTTCTTAATGAAGTAAGAAAGTTCTTCCTCTTGAGTCATAGTGAATATTGGGGTAAAACATCACTAGGGTAGTTTAACATGCAGCCTTATACACACAGATGCGAATAACATGCGAGTAATTACGTTGAAAATGATGACACGGCAAAAATATGATCTACTTGGGCTTGTTGTATAGGCCTGTTTGGGTTTCATGCATTATTCTTGGAACATCTGAACTGCACTCTTGAATGCAGAGAATGGCGGATCCAAAATAATTTGTAGGTATTATGACGTAGTCCTTATGATTTGTCATACTTATTTATAACTGGTACTATTTCAAAAATTACTTGTAACTCTCTCGTTAACAAAAATAGCTAACGTCCCCGAGTCCATCAAACCCATCTAGCTTTGGGTTATTTTCAACTATAGTTGGATTAAGGACTGAAAGTTCTTGCCCTTAACGTAAATGTTAAAAGAATGGATTGGACATAATTTTTGAAATCATGGAAAAGTGAAGGTAAATATAAAAAATCTCAAAGGATTGTATATTATAAGTTATTGATTTAGTCGTGTTTCGAATTCAAATTTTTTGAGCAGTCCTAATAATATTAGAATTTATATTAAAAAATGAATTAACGATATGAATCTTTCTATGAATTTATTTCCTACTAGAAAATATGGATTAGTGTGTTAGATTTTTATCTGAATCAATTTTCTATTTTGACTCAAATTCAGTCCAGCCACTTCTATAAATAACTTATTCATATAATAATTTTAACTAGTGAGATAGAGAGATATAAATCAAAATTTTAAAATGTATCTTCATTACAACATTATTGTCCAAAACCAATGCTAATTATTGGGCTCTCCTGTAATATTATCTATATGTAATTATTGGTGGCGCTAATGTTTGCTTAGTGCCACCAAATGTCGAACATTTACAGTGCTAATATGTTTAGTACCACCACTGATTGAATATTTGCGGTGTTAATGTGTTAGTACCATTAATATTTCTGGCGGCACTAACTATTTAGTGTTGTGACTAGTGCGAAACATTGGTGACACTAAATTATTAGTGTCATCAAAATTTTGATCATTTGCGGCATGAACTTCTTAGCACTGCTAAAATTTTGATCATTTACACCGTTAATTTTTGCGAATATTGGCGCTAATTTGTTAGCATCAATATTATCTCGTTTAAAGTCTATCCCCAACTCGATTTTCATTCTCTCTTAGCTCTCAGTGACTCGACTTGACCAGTGTTTCACCTCTAGCCGGCTTGCATTTGTAGCCTATCGCTGCCTCCTCAACTCAAGTGTAGCTTAGCCTCTAGTCGGGGTTGTGCTTTGCCTCTAGCCAGCTGACACTTGCAGCTTATTCGCTGTAACATCGACTCGATTATTGTTCTAACTTAGTTGGGGTCGTGCTCTGTGCCTATTTGCCGCGGCCTTGACCTGACCACCGCTCCACCTCCAGTTGAGGCTATGCTCCACATCTAGCCGATTAGTGCTTGTAGCCCACCAATAGCCCACCGATTCAACTCTCAACTTCGGTTATTTTTTCATTTTTTGCTAAAATAACTAGCTTGCTAAAAGTTTATACATCTCACCCTCTCATGCTTCTCCAAAAGTTTATTTATTTTGCTATGAAAAACTATTTGAGGATTTCTTTTGCTATCGTTGAGCATAATTCATTTCTCTATTTTTTAGGTCAAACAACCCAAGACTCTGATTTTCTATTTCTTTGACTTAGTTTATTAGTTCACTTTTTCCTGATTATTGTGATCCTTGATCCAAATAAATAATTACTAATGTTTAAACATCAATCAAGGTCTTTCTGAAATATATTTGTTGACGTAGTTTGGTTCTCCACTAGTTTCAATTTGAGAGGTTTCTCGAGATTGACCCATTAGATTGCTCTTTTACTAATCTGCAGTAAGAGAAAAATTAAAGAGTGCCATAAAAAATTCTCTAGAGATGGCCACTTTGATGCTAAAATCAGCTGTGGGTGTGCCGAGTATATTGTAGTAAGGAGATAAACATTAGTTTCTATCTTTTTAAAAATAACCATATTTTATAGGTAATGAAGTATACCCAAATTCTGCAATTTAGAGCTTGTAATCCCTTTGAATTACTTGTGACAAACTATTATGGATCCTGAATTTATTACGATTTTCTTTTGAATAAGAGTTCATAATGATCCAAACTTTGGTCTACTCATACTGAGGTATCTAAGCTTAATGGGTGCTCGGTGTAATTTCTTTATAGAATCTTTGGTTGAGGATATTGAACTTATCATACCTCAGTGTTGAAGTAAGTTGGGCCTCTTGTAACCCATGCATCGAGAGCTCATTACAGCTCAATCTCAAGTTAGTTCTTTATCTTGGGTGTATTAGATTGTGATCAGTCAAAAATTTGGTTTTTTTTACTCTTTGACTCACTAGTTCACTTTTGGTGTATCATCAGTGCCCCCAAGCCTAGATACTAAACTTCCAAGACTTGGTGTTTAGGGTTACTATGAGACAATCCACTTTCTTTAGATGTTCGAAGAACCTTTGAGAATCAATTTGCCACATTTACAAGACATCTGCCATCACCTTGCTTAGGGAAACAGAGCACCATTCTATCAAATCCTAAGTAATTATTTGGGCTTCGTTGTCCTTCGAGGTGATTGCTCATTTGTCAAAGTGACCTTTTGCATGCCTTTTGATTGCTCTTCCCAAGGTTACTCTTCAGGTCTAAGTGGAGGCCTTTGAAATTTTAGTCCTTTGAACTTCAACAACCTAGATCAAACCACGTAGAGATGATTGGTTGGTTAGGAAAATCTTATATAAGTATCTCCAGTCATTTTTCTTCACTCTAGAGAATTTTTTCTGCTCTTGCTTTTTTCCATCGACAAATTTATTTTTAAATGGTGGCATCACCTTTTGCTCCCTCTAACTTTGGAAGGCGATCTCCCACTTAGAGGGAAGAGGTAGCCCCATCTATAGAGAAGAGTTCTACTCCTTTTGAGGCCTCAGAGTCGATGTTACCACCCACGAGAAGGTCTTTCTCACCTTATGCTGGCTCCACATCAACCTCCAGGGGTGAAAAGCCATTCAGATCTAGCTCTATGTCCATGCTGATAGAGGCCCGGGATGCCGATGAGGGTCTATCTATTGGAGGTGACCACTATGGTTTGGTGGTGTTTTATCCCTCAAAGGCTCCTACGATAATCCTGTCCTTGACTTCAAGTGAGTTTCTATTCTTGACCCTCATCTCATTCCTGATGATTTTGGTATGAGTTTCTTATTTTTATCTAGTTTGATCATGAAATACGATTTTATAGGGATTTCCTAAATCTCATTTATGAATAAGAGCTTGAAGTAGCAGAGGGGTGTCCCTCAAGCATCTATAGTTCCTTCTGCCAAGAGGCTTTCTAAGTTGAAGGTCCTATCCATTGCTTGCTAGTATTTCTAGCCCAAGAAAAGAGAAAGAGGGAGGAGGAAGAGAGCCAGTATGCTAGTGAAGGGAGAGCAAGGAAGGGGTAGACAATACCTTATGCTCATTCACCTCCTTGCCAACCTGAGGTTGCTGAGGTTGGTGCTTAATCACCTGCTCATTGCTTGATGACCAAAAAGGTTGATTACAACAAGGGTGTTGCTTCTACTTCTTTTGCTCCTCCTACTAGTGCTGGAGCACAAGGATAATCTTCTTCAAGGGTGATTGAGGCTAGGGAGTACTTCCTTGGGACATTGGGGAGGATGCCAATCCTACTTTGGCTCAACTCCCTCCTGACCAACCCTTTTTGGAGAGAGTTAGGTATTGCACTCTCATGAGTTTCTTTCTTTCTTGCCTTTGTCTAGACAATTCTCTTTTTTATCTTGCATCATAGTTTGACCTCAAGTTTTGAAGTAAGCTTTGCATTCCTTTCAGTATGCAGGGCACACATTTTATGAGGCTCAGGGGCTAGACACCACTGAGAAGAGCAAGGTTGAGGAAGAGATGGCTTTGCTTCATTCTCAACTTGAGTCTCTCCAACTTAGTGTGGAAGAGACTAGAAAGAAGATGGAGAAGGAGAAATCTCCTTATAGCCAAGAAAAAATCGGATTGGAAGATTTGGCATTGGCTGTCCTATATAGTGCCAAACTTGAAGTGGTCACCATGTACCTTTGGAGTAAAGAATACACTAGTACTTTGAAGTTGACTAGGATGTAGGCCCTCTTGGAGTACAAGGCTGGTGATGAATATCTCCAAGAGCATGAGAAGCTCACCGCTATATCCTTCAAGTAGAACTCTATGATGACTTGAGGGTTCAATGACTCAAGTGGGAATGTGAGGATCTTATCCAAAAGGAGATCAAGGAGGCAAAGGTGAGAGTAGCCGGGGAGAGTGTCCTAGAGCCAATCGAGCTGGCAAAGTCTTTTGACTCTTCATATACTTCTGACTAATTGTACTTTTTTTTCCTTTTTTTCGAAAGAATTTTTGCACTAGTCTTGCCTCGAAGGTCAATAGAATTTTTGTCTTTTTCCAGCTCTTCACTTTCATTGGTTTGGGACTTTTTGCCAAAGTCTTGCAAGTATGTCTCTAACCTCAATCAATCCCCTTTCAGTGTTCCCTTAGGCTAATAATCTTGGCTAGTACCTTGACTTATTATTCTAAAGCCAAGCTAACACTTAAATACTTATCCTCTTCAATTTTGCCTTGGAGCATCAAGGGCACTTCTACCCTATGTTGGAGATCTTTGTAGAGAGAAGGGGTTACCTTTTGCTTTGGTTAGGTATTGGAGCACACGGTTGAACTAGAACTTTGAGTAGTTTAATAGATGATATCTTGGTTGGACGACCAAAGCACCTGGTTGGACCATATGACCAACAAAGCTGAATTTTTTAAATAATACCTTGATGGGATCACCAAAGCATCTAGCTGGATACTTAGGATAGCAAAGCCAGATTTTTTAGAGTAATACCTTGGTAGGGTCATCTAAGTACTTAGTTGGACAGTAAGGCCAGCAGAGAGAAGGGGTTACCTTTTGCTTTGGTTAGGTATTGCAGCACACGGTTGAACTAGAACTTTGAGTAGTTTACTAGATGATATCTTGGTTGGATGACCAAAGCACCTGGTTGGACCATATGACCAACAAAGCTGAATTTTTTAAATAATACCTTGGTGGGATCACCGAAGCACCTAACTGGACACTTAGGATAGCAAAGCCTGATTTTTTAGAGTAATACCTTGGTAGGGTCATCTAAGTACTTAGTTGGACACTTAGGCCAGCAGAACTAGGTTTTTAGAATAATACCTCAATGTGAGCACAAAAGTACCTAGTTGGACATCTAGGCTAGCAGAGCCAGATTTTTGGAGTGAAGTAACAAATAATCTTTTAAAGTAAATAAGAGATTGTATTAAAGATATAATCTTTTGAGATTATCAACATCCCAAGTTCAAGGGAGCACTTTGCCATTCGAATGCTCAATTTTGAAGGTTCTTGATCTCGCATACTAGGAGATCTTAAATGGTCCTATCTAGTTCGAGGATAGCTTCCTCAAAACTCGATTGATAAATTCAACTCAACAGAGCACCCAGTCTCTTGGTCATAGTTTATAATTATGAACTCAAGCATTGTAGTATTAAGTTACTCATCATTGATACTCGACAATCTTGGTGCGAGCTTTCTCCTGAAGTTCTAAGATGAGGTCCCTCTTAGCTCAAAGATTTGCCTCATTCATTTCAGGGTTGTAAGTTTTGACTTGTGGAGATATAAGTCCAATTTCCATTGGTATGATTGCCTTGACCCCGTAGGACAGCATGAAAGGGGTTTTCCCTATTGTTGTCCAGTTGGTAGTTTAGTACAATCACAAGATGTGTGGCAGTTCTTCAATCCATGCACCCTTTGCTCTTTCTAGGTGCATTTTTATAATTGAAAGAAGGGTTTGGTTTGTTACCTTAGCTAAACCATTAGATTAGGTGCGTGCATCGAGGTGAATCTTGCTCTATCTAGAGATTACTATAGCACTCCTTAAATCTTATACTATCAAATTATTTTTTATTATCAGTGACTAGGGTCTATAGGAGTCTGAACATATAAATCACATTTTGTTGGAGGAACTCTTTGATTTTTCTCTTAGTGATTATTGCCAGAGGCTCAACTTCCACCCACTTAGTGAAGCAGTTGATAGCTACCATCAAAAACTTTCTCTGTCCCGAGGTTATTGGAAAGGGACCTAGGATATCCATTTCTCATTAATCAAAAGGCTATGTAGTTTGAGTTTGCTGAAGTTGAACTGCTATGCTATGGTATATCAAGTTATGTATTTGACATTGTTCACATTTAGAAATAAATTCAGATGCCTTAAAAGCCATGTTGAGCCAATAATAGCCTTGTTTGAGGAGCTTATAGGCAAGAGCTTGTCCTCCATCATGGCTTCCATATATCCCCTTGTGAACTTTGCACAAGATGTTATTTGCCTCCTCAGGTCCTAGGCAATGGAGGAGTGGCCATGTGAGAGACATGTAGCACTCCATCTATTAATACAAAGTTTGGATCCAGTCACATGATCTTCTAAGCTTCCCTTGGATCTTTAGGGAGTTGTCCTTCCCTGAGATAGGAAATTATGGAGTCAAGCCAGCTAGGTTTGGCACTTATTGCATTTACCTGAATAGCTCATTGGTAGAGATTTTTCATGAAAATTTACCTTGATGTTGAGTTTAACAAAGCTGAGGCTAGCCATGTGAGGGTATCTACTTTTGTATTGCTATCTCGAGGTAGCTGATAGATTTCTACTCAATCCATTTTGGTCATGAGCTTTTGTGCCTCAATCAAGTGTTGAGTTATGGTGGCATCTTTCACCTCATACTCTCCGATAACCTACAAACAAACAAGCTAGGAGTCATTATATACTTTGAGTTTTTTAACTTTGGCTGCAAGGGCAATGTGCAATCTAAGAAGGAAAGCCTTGTATTTAGCAACATTAGTCAAAGCGTCAAATTCTATATGAGTTGAGTGTTCAACTACTCTCCCATCTAGGCTTTGGAGGATGACTCCAATTCTAGAGCCTGACTCGCATGATGAGCCATTGACTTAGACCTCCCATAGTTCGATTTCTGGTCCTGTCAAATATGATGTAGTCTCCACTAAGAAGTCTACCAAAACTTGAGCTTTTATGGTTTTTCAAGCTTCAAAAGTCATGTTGAACTGACTCAACTCGATGGACAATTTGGAGATCTTCTTAAGATTTTTGGCTTTTACAATATTTACTAGAGTGGGAGATTGGTGAGCACTATGACTGGGTGTGCTTGAAAGTGCGGGTAGAGTTTCCAAGTTACTAGTAGTACTACATACGCCAATTTCTCTAGAGGGTACTGTGTGTCTGCGACTATGAGTACATAACTCATGTAATATATAGGGCATTGCTTCCCTTCTTGATTACTCGATAAGACCAAGCTGACCACTTAGTTTGAGGTTGCTATATAAAGGAATAGTACCTCATTTGGTTTCGATCTTACCAATAAGGGTGGTTTGGTCAAGTATCTTTTGAGATCCTCAAAGGTTTGGTCACACTCCTTTGTCTATTCAAATCCCAAACTTTGTTTAAGAGCTTTAAATAAGGGTAGGCATTTTTCACTTGACCTAGATAGGAATTGATTGAGCACTGCTAATTGCCCCTAAAGCCTTCACATTTTCTTAGTAATGCTCTAAGCTTTCATATTTAGGACTACTTCAATCTTTTCTAGATTGGCTTCGATTCCTCATTCTAAAATGAGGTAGCCAAGGAACTTTCCTAAGCTTATCCCGAAGACACACTTTTTTGGATTCAGCTTCATTTTGAACTTTCCAAGTGTGTTAAAAGTTTCTTCTAGATCTTTCAAGTGTCCTTTAGTTTGGAGACTTTTTACTAGCATATCACCCACATATGCCTCCACATTCCTTTTGAGCTAAGGCTCAAAGATTTTATTTACCATTCTTTGGTATGTTGCTTTAGCATTCTTTAGCCTAAAAGGTATTGTAATGTAATAGAAAGTTCCTTGATCGGTGATGAAGGTAGTCTTTTCTTCATCTTTGGGATGCATTCAAATCTAGTGATAACCTAAGAATGCATCCAAAAAGCTCAAGAGTTGATGGTCCAAAGTAAAGTCCACCAGTTGATCTATCTTTGATAGAGGGTAATTGTCCTTTGAACAACTTTTGTTCAAGTCAGTGAAATCAATGCACATTGTCCATTTGCCATTAGACTTCTTCATTATTACCATATTTGCTAGTCATTTAGGGTAATGAATCTACCTGATGAATCCCACATTAAGAAGTTTACTTACCTCCTCGATGATCACTTTTTGTTGTTCGGGGGCAAAATGCCTTCTTTCTGCTTGACTGGCTTGTAATTCTTTGCTACTACAAGCTTGCGTTGTGCATTGGAGGGATCAATATTGGATAGGTCCTTGGAAGACCAAGCAAAGATGTCTTGACTTTTTTTTAGAAATTCACTAGCTCGGTGCATAATGGTTCTACGAGGTTCACCTTGAGTTTTAAGATTCTTCCATATCTCTTGTGGATAACAAGATTGACGAGCTGTCCCATAGGTTTGGTGGTGGATTCTTTGACTTCATTGAGCTGCTCCTTAGGCTCAGCTTTAGAAATTTTTAGCCTAGTAGCAGGCTCATTAGCCTTGGCTACTGTTGATGCTTTGCCCTTCCAGTCAGGGTTGTTGTGCCAATAAGTTGTTTTGCACTTTTTTGCCAAGCTTCGGCCCCCTCACACCTTACTTGTACTAAGTTTAGTCAAAAATCTTATAACTAGATGAAAAATAGAGATCATCGCTTGAAGTTGATTGAGCACTGGCCAGCTCAAAATCACGTTGTAAGTGGAGTGTGTTTGAACCTCCATGAACTTTTATTTGATTGGAGAGGTTGTAGTGTTCCTGAGATCCTCTCCAATCATAAAAAGCAAATCGATCATGCCTATTGGAGTCACTGAGTTCCTCATAAATCCAATGAGAGTACTAACATATAGCTCAAATTTTTGCTCACTTTTCATTTGATCATATGCTCGAGTGAACAAAATATTGATTGAGCTTCCTATATCTACCATGATATGTTGTGTAACATAGCCATCAAGGATTGCCAAAATGACCAATGCATCATTGTCTAGAGTTGAAATTCCCTCTAAATCCTTTGCGAAAAGAACAATATCCCGATGCTCGGGCTTATAATATTATCTCTTTATTTTTGCCTTCTCTTTCTTGTGCCTCCCTAGTGATGTTTAGGGGCTAACGCTAAGGCTTCACTTTAAGCTGGCGAGCTTGTCAATATCATATCTAAGTTGCCCTCCGAAGGTGGATTTTGCAACTTCAGGGAGCTATTCCTTTGAGGAGAAATTCACGGATGATATTCTTGTAGGCGAGCTTCTTTGACTCTTTTACCTCATCATATGAACTACCTGTGACATCCCTCTCTGATGAGTCTTTCTCTTTCTTCCTTGAGGTGTTGGCATCTTTGGTGTTGTGATCATGTTCTCAGTGGAAATGATAATATCTTGTCTTACAAGATTTTGTTGAGTTGTACGGATGGGGAAAGGCCTCCGCAGAAAGTCCTAGTGTTGAATATGGGCAAGGATTTTGGACCTTGAGTTATTCAGTGGAGTATAAGCTTGAAACAAAAGTTGACACTTCCTTTGTCTTGTTTTGTGCTTTCTTGGCTTGGTAAGTTTAGCCTTCTAAGGCTCTTTCTCTTGCTTACTGCTAGTCTTAAACTCCTTCTTAGCTGAAATGACTTCTTCAGTGTCAATGTACTTTCAAACTAGTTGGATGAATTTAACTAAACTTTTTGGAGATTGGCGGGCCATTTCATTGGCCACCTAAGGTTGCCAAACTCCATTGGTTACAACAGTGAGGATGATGGAGTTGTCCAACTTGGTCACTTCTAACAGAGCCTTGTTGAAGCAAGCCAAGTACTCCCTGAGGCTCTCGCCCTTCTTTTGCTTTAGTATTAGTAGTGTCAAGGAGTCTTTTGCTGAGATACTAGTGAGATAGACTACTTTATGAACTTGTCCACCATGTCATTGAAATAAGTAATTAAGTACCTCAGAAGTCTTGTGTACTAAGATTAGGCCAAGCCTTGCAGAGTCATAAAAAATGCCTTATATATGGTAGAGTCCCATGCGCCTTGTGAAATCATGGTATTCTAGAATGTGCTTACATCCATCGGGTCTTTTGATATCTCATATGAAGGTTGCCAAAACTTTGGCTAAATGGGAGAATATATAATTTTGAGGATCAAAGGAGTTTCATACCTCAGGTGGCCCAAATGACTTCGGGCTCCAAATCTTTCCTAAAGTGCATATGCCATAGCCTCTTTCAAGGCATTGCAGGCATCCCTAGTTGACACTCAACTGGTGTGTGGAAAATATGTGGCATCATCAACTGGATCATAGGTGGGATTGTAGCTACCATAGCTTCTTGAGGGGTGATACTGGAGGGAAAACACTGCTAATGGCTTATGGTAGCTTGGATGTTATTGTGCACCAAAGCATAGTTTACTCATGGTGTAATCCTACGGCTCATATGTTTAGTTTGTCCTAGTGCCTTGGTTGAAGCTGGACTTTGTTGTAGCTACGCTTGCAGAGTCTACATAGCTTATGCTTGAACATCTAGCAATTGCATCCTCTGCTACACGATGATGGTTAGGGTTTGGAACTCTTGATGGCTTATCGGATTGGTGGGTCCTGGAGGTACATCAGGTATTATTTGCAAGGTATCACCATGAAGATGTAGGGGAAACCTGGGCACCGAAGTGGCTTGTTGAACGTGCACATCTAAGTCATTTGATGAGTTATGGGATTCTACCGATGTGGGAGCCATTTGCCCCCCAAGTGGATTCTTTGATGATGAGGGTCATTCTGCCTTGGGTGGCATGGTTGAAAGATCATGGAAGATTTTTTTGATTAGCTGAAAAGAGAAGTAGAGTAGATTTCGATGAAAATATCAATTTGTTGATAGAGCTTGGTTCTCCACCAGTTTTGATCAAGGTTTCAAGTTTCGGCCAAAACCGTTTGGTTTCGGCTGGTGCCGAAATGAAACAACTTATTTAGTTTTGGTTTTAGGGTTTCACCTTTGTTGGCGGTGAGCAGAGCGAGCAGAGCGGGCGAAGCGAGTGCGGCGCTCCGCGGCATCTTTGGAAAGTCGGGCTCAACTGGCGGTGAGTGCAGCGCACCCACGGTATCTCCAGGAAGTCGGGCTCAACTGGCAGCGAGCGCAGGTCACCCGGCGAGCGTAGTGTGTAGGGTTTACTATTTTTTACTGTTCGTTTGTTTTATTTGGTTAATCACGGGCATGATGACTGTAGTTTGTTATTGTTGATTTATTTTATTTGGTTAATCACGAGCATGATGACTGTAGTTTGTTACTGTTAATTTATTTTATTCCGTGGATCATGGACCGATGGCTGTGGGTCGGTGCAAGTGGATGTGCTAATTGATTGATTATTTGTTTGTTAGCGGCAAGTGGATGAGCTTTATCGCTTATATATAGTTAGTGCAAACTGCAAAGTTTGCAGACAATATCATTTGAGATTTTCAGGCGTTGTAATACTATTGGTGTTTTAGTTGCAGAGTTTTGTTGATCTATTTCTGTTTCAGTTGTAGAGGTAAGAAATTTTCATATTGATAATTGATGTATCATAAATAATTAGGTTTTTATGGTGAGATTTGAGTTGAAATCAAGAAATTGTCTTCCTGCATATTTCTATTATTAGCTTAGAACATGGTGTTTGGTCTATCTGAATATTTCTATCTATAGTTCCTAGAATAGTCTCATTTTGAAGAAGTGCTATATTGGAAAATTTTCTCTTTATTATCACATTATCCATTGGCATTGTGGAAGTTAATTTGTTAAAAATATGTTAATTATGTATTATGTATCAAATTATGTATTAAATTATGTATTATGTATTAAATTATGTATTATCTATTAAATTATGTATTATGTATTAAATTACGTATTAACTTATGCATTATGTATTAAATTATGTATTATGTATTATGTATTATATTAAATTATGTATTAAATTAATATTTTATGCTAAAATTATGTATTTCATTAAGTATTAAAATTAATATTTTATACGAAAATTATGTGTTAAATTGAGAATATCGATATTAACGTGAAAAATTAGCTAGTAAATCAAGAAATAGGTTAGTAAATTCTAAACCCTAAACCTTATATCCTAAATATAAAATTATTTATTCATGTGAAAATTAGTTAGTATTTAATTATTTATTAATTAATTAATGTGAAAATAGAGTTTTTTTTTTCTTAATCATATGTAAATTTTCTTCCGTTAGCATTTATTCTGTTGGTGCTACTGTTATATTGCATATGCCTCCAAAGCAAAATAGGAAACGATCGCCTCGCGATGATGATATTGCATGGCAACACTTTGAATTAGTAGATGCAAAAAATTAGAAAGTTCGTTGCAAATGGTATGGTCGTATGCTTAGTTCTAGAATTACAAGATTAAAAGAGCATTTGGGAGGAGTCATTGGCTCAGTTCGATCATGTGAGAAAGTTCCGAATGAAGTGAGACAAACATTTCGGGCAATAGTACAAAGCGGTAGAGAAAGTAGAAGAAAGGATAAGGCCAAAAAATCACATTTTGAGCATGAACTTATCAACCATGCTTGGTGTCTTGAACTGATGAGAAAGGAAACATAGGGACGAGAAATTATCAGGCCAGGCATTACTCGGTTTGCTACACAATTTATTTTCTTGGATTCCCTGTATACTCATCGATAAACACTAAAGAGGTTATTTACTAGTGAAGAATATGATAAGTATTATTTGAAGTTGAAACAGTCTGAGAAAATTCTTTCTGAAAAATTCTACAATCAAGTCTTGAACGAACAATTTTGGGAATCAGTTGAAAATATAATCATAATCTTCAATCCATTAGTTAAAGTGCTTCGAATTGTTGACTCAGATGATCATTTGCAGATGGGGTTCTTATATGAAGCAATATAACGAGCAAAATTACAAATAAGATGACATATAGGAATAATTGAATTTCGTAAATGGGAGAAGATTATTGATCGTCGTTGGGACAAAACATTATCCAAAGATATTCATGTTGCAGGTAATTGAGTAAAGAGTCATTTTATAGCACTTTACTAAGTTATAATGATACTATTGTTAATTCATATTTAATCATCTTGTAAGATACTTTCTGAATCTAATATTTCAATATGCCGATGAGGTCAACAATAGTAATACAATTCTCAAAGCTCTATGTAAGGTAATCGAGAGGATAAAGTTAGATATGAGAATAAGAATATTGGCATTGCGCGAGATACATTCTAAATCATTATTTTTTTTACATAATTAAGAAAGTTTTTAACTTGAGTACGTTCATTAAAAAGACATACGATTTCAAAAATAAAGTCAAGGACTTCGGCACACAATAAGCAATTATAGCTATTAAGGGTGATACTCCTGATATAGTTGATGTTCAATAATTAGACATATTTGCTAATTAAATTTATATCAACTTATTAATAATTTTTTCTCATAAATTATAGCTAGATAGCGGAGTATTTATGGGCAGCATGCAGCACCTAATCTTGCAAAGATAGCCATTATAATTTTAAGTCAAACTGTTTCAAGTTCACAATACGAGAGGAATTGAATAACTTTTGGATTGATCCATACGAAGATGAGAAACAGACTTAAAATGGAAAAATTGGATAAACTTATTTTTTGTCATTATAATATGCGTTTAAGAGCCCGAAACTTACAGAGGAGAACATCACCAGAGGATGAGATAATCAACTTGTCTGTCATATTCGAAGATTATGATCCTCTAATAGAGTGGATTCGAGAAAAAGAAGAACCAATCTTAAATCACCCTCAAACACAAGAAGCGGAAGAGGAAGTTGATAAAATGCAGAATACTTCTGATACAAGTGATAGTAGCAATGGTAGTACAGCTGGTAACGCCAATTTTCAACAATCATAATATGAGGACTCATCTTCATCTTTTCTACAGTATAGGGAAAATGAATTTATGGACTCTAATTTAAATGGCGGTTATATGTCACAATATCCATATGCTTCACATGGTAGACAAGATGTCAATCAAGGTCCAACAGACAATGCGAGCTCTATCTACTATGACAGTTATCATAGCGAGATGTCTTCTTTCAATTCAGGATATCATTAGTTAATACAGGACCATACGACTTCATATTATTCTCATGCTGAATAATACTATCGATCACAACTCCATCGTACTGATGAGTATGGTGATGAAGAATACCAATCTCTTCAAGATCCACCTCGGAACAACATGTGGTTATATGATGTGGATTTATACTATCTATGAAATGATGTTTTCATTATTGTCTTAAATTGATATCTTATTATAATTTTATGACATTTAAATTTAATGTCTATATGGTTTACTTTATCGCATGATAATTTATCTATTTCATTAGCACAATTTATTGTAACATTTTTCTTCTGACATATTTTTTATTATCTATTTTATATTCATAAATCCTGACAAGTATAAACTATTTTTTTTTTGGAAACAGATAATGGTAAATCCGGATGATTATATTACAGTTTCAGACCAAGTTATGCTGGAAGCAGGAAGAATAATTATGTCCATTATTCGCCAAAAACTTATATTTTATCATAGAATGATTTCGCCTTTGACCTATGATATACTTAGACAAGCTTTAATTGACCAGACATTACAAGATTGTGGAAGAGTAAATGATTAAATTTATCGTGTCTCTCAATAAGGTTCACTTAATGCTATCAATCAGCATCTTGCCATAATTTTTCCTGAACACTTCGCACAATGTGATATTTATTTCTCCTGGGTTATTAGACCACTTTTATTATGTATTGTTAATAAATATGATTATCATTTTCATTTTTGACATTCGATGAATGATTATATTTCAGAACCGCTGCCACGAGATCATGCAGAGCTAGTTGTTCTGGCTTGTATGCCTACAAATACTCGTCCGAATCGTCTAGATACTAAATTTATAATTCTACACCCAGATGTTCCAAACTCAGCTGATGATGATTATGATGATGATGGTGATTAGTTGTATTATCTTATAATTTATAAATTATGTATGTGTGAAGTATATTTTAATGAAAAGTTAAATTTGTTTATATTAATTTTTAACTTTTAATCATATTCATATTACTTCTTGTATGTTTTTAATACACTAATATATATTAAAAATAGACTATATCAGTGATTAACTATCAAAATTATTTTTTATTAACTAAAATAATATTTAATATTATGGTAAAATTAAGTATAAAGTCCTTCCTAATTTTTCAAATTTTTTCAAATTTTTTCCAATATTTTATCGTATTTTTAATTTGAAGTCAAAATATAATCAAAATATAGTCAAACTATGGTCAACACATAATTAATAATAATAAAAAATCTTTTGCTTGAAACCGAAACAGCTGAAACTGAAACTAAAACGGCCGCAACAACCAAAACATATCGGTATCGCTACGTATTGAAACCAAAACCGAAACCGATACTTTAAACCTTGGTTTTGATTCAAGAGGCTCCTGGAGATCCATCCACTGGGCTGTTCTTCTACAAATTTGCAATAAGAGAAAAAGTGAAGAGGGTTGCTGGAAACTCTCTAGCAGTGGCCATTCCGACACTGAAATTAGTTGCGTCGAGTATATCGTTAAAAGGAGAGAGGCATTAGTTCCTATCTTTTTAGAGACGACCGTATTTTATAGGTTGTGAATCATATCCAAATTTCATAATTTAGGGACTGTAATCTCTCCGGATTACTTGTAACAGACTATTATGAATCCCAAATTTATTGAAAATTTCTTCTGGATAAGAGTTCATAACGATTTAGATTCTAGTCTACTTGTATTGAGGTATCTGAGCCTAATAAGTGCTTGATGTAGTTTCTTTGTAGAACCTTTGATAGAAGACATCGAACTTCTTATACCTCAATGTTGGAATAAGTCGGGCCTCATGTAACCCATGTGTTGAGAGTTCATTGCAGCTCAGTCTCAAAGTGATTCTTCATCCCGGATGTATTGTCTCATGACTGGTCTAGAATTTGATTTTTGTTGACACTTTGAGTGCCACCTTTTAATAATTAATGATGACACTAATTGTTAGTGTCGATAATATGATGGGAGTGATTTTGCTTATAATTTGGTTAATAAAGCCATATATTATTTGTAAGCTAGTCGAGCCTTAATTAGAGATGCACAAGATACCCAAAGAGAAGCTGGGCATACACAACTCTGGAAATATTTTGAGTGCTAGGCCATTTGATCCTTGAGATTACATATTCTCCTAAAAGCCTCCCTAGAAGGTATATGATGGCTCGAAGGATCCGTGGATCATGTTAGCACATTCAAGAATATTATAATTTTACAAGGTACATAGGATTTCACCATATGCAAGATATTTTCTATGACATTGTAAGGCCCGACTTGAGCCTGGTACACCAGGCTTCCTAGGTACTCAGTTATATATTTTGATGACTTAGCGGATAAGTTTATAGAATAATTCATTTTGCTGGTACCTCGGTGAAAAGGCCTCTTAACACTACTAACGCTGAAGTAGAAGGAGGGGGAAAACCTCAGGGATTATTTGGCTTGGTTTAATAAAGCTTGGTTAGAGATTATTGAACTAGATAGTTCCATCATTCTTGCTACTACATCAATCAACAGAATTCGATAGCCTCGGATTGCCTATGAGATGACTCATTGACATCCTAAAAATTTGGCAAAATTTATTCAGCTAGTTAGAGAGCATATCAATGTTGAAAAAGACATTTCAACTAAAAAGAATTTGAAGGTAGCAATAAACTAAAGAAAGAGCCTCAAAAAGTCAAACTCATTGAATCAAAAAAGTAAAGAACCAGATATAAGGAGCATCAACCCGATCTTCAGGCTTATACACTACTAAACAACTCTAGGATTGAGGCCCTTGCACAAATTGAATGTCGAGATTTCCTAAGGAGGCCTTACCCAATTCGCACTACTCGACAAAATCTCGACATGGCAAGGTATTAAAGTTTTCACTGAGAGCATAGCCCTAACACTAAAGAGTGTCAACACCTCAAAGATAAGATAGAAAGACTTATTAGGAAGGGACATCTTAGGCAGTTTGTATGCCGAGATGAACAAGCCAAGGAAGCTCGCCCATTGGAACATCATTTGTGAATTTATCCCTAGAGGAACACTAACCCAGAGTTATATAATCCACCTCTGAGGGACAACCTTAATATGATCTTGCCAAGCTTGCTAGCCAGAGTGAAGCCTCAACTTTACCCTCCAAATGTCGAATCATCACTGGGGGGGCATGAGGAGATGAAGGTAGAAATAAAGAGATAGCATTATGAGCCCGAACATTGAGATATTGTCTTCTCGACAAAAAATTTAGAGAGATTCTAATGTGACACAATGATACATTAGTGATCTCAATAATCTTGGATGGCTGCATTACACAATGTATAATGGTAGACATGGAAAGCTCGATGAATATTTTGTTCACTTAAGCATATGATCAAATAAAAACCAAGTAAAAACTAGAATTGTATGTTGAAACCCTCACTAGATTTATGAAAAATTTAATAACTCTGATCAGCATGATTGATCTACTCCTTAGGATTAGAGAGAATTTCCGGAGCACTACAATCAAATCAAAGTTTATGGTGATTTGGACATGCTCTACCTATAATGTGATATTGGGTCGACTAGCGCTTAATCAACTCCAAGTGATAATCTCTACTTTTCATCTAGTCATGAAATTTTTGATAAACTTTTGGAATAGGTGAGGTGTGGGGTGACCAAAGTCTGTCTAGAAAGTATGAGGCAACTTATTGGCACAACAACTCTAACTAGAATCGTGAAGCTCCTACAATAGTAAAAGTCTTGAGTCCACTACCAAGCTAAAAATCACTAATGCCAAAACTAAGAAGTGGCTCCATGAAATCAAGTAGTTTGCTGCTGAACCAAAGAGGGTTTACATCAAACTTATGGAGTAGCTCATCAACCTTGTCATTGACAAAAGCTTTGGAAGAACCTTAAAACTCGAGGCAAATCTCATGAAGCCATTATGTGCTAAACTAGGAGAATTTTTGCAAAAAAATCTCCTTGGAGGACCTACCTAGCATTGATCCCTCCATGGCACAATCTAAGCTTGTAGTGGCTGAAAATTACAAGCTTGACAAGTAGAAAAAGAGGTATTTTGCCCCCAAGTGACAAAAAGCCATTATTGAGGAGGTAAGCAAACTTCTCAAAGCAGGGTTCATTAGAGAGGTTAATTACTCCAAATGGCTAACAAATGTGGCAATGGTGAAAAAGTCCAATAGCAAGTGGAGAATATGCATTGACTTCACCAACTTGAACAAAGTCTGTTCGAAGGATAGTTATCCTTTACCAAAGATAGATCACCTTATGTACTCTACTTTGAGCCACCAACTCCTAAGCTTTCTGGATGCCTTCTTGGGTTACCAATAGATTTGAATGCATCCCAAGGATGAGGAGAAAACTTCCTTCATCATTGATCAAGACACTTTTTTTTACATCATAATGCCTTTTGAGCTAAAGAATATAGAAGCAAAGCACAAGAGAATGGTGAATAAAATTTATAAACCTCAGCTGGGAAGGAATGTGGAGGTGCATGTTGATGACATGCAACTAAAGAGTCTACACACTAAAGGACACTTAAAAGATCTAGAAGAAAATTTCAAGACACTTCAAAAGTTCAAGATGAAGCTGAATTCAAAAAAGTGTGCTTTGGAGAAAGCACAAGAAAATTCCTTGGCTATCTCATCTTGAAGCAAGGAATAGAGGCTAACTCTAAGAAATTGGGGTTATCATGAAAATGATGCCCTCAAACTTTGTCAAAGAAATGCAGAGACTTACAAGATGATTGGCAGTGCTCAATTGCTTCTTATCAAAGTTAGGTGAGAAATGCTTGCCTTTCTTTAAAGCACTTAAGTAGGGTCTAGGATTTGAATGAATAGAGCAATGTGACAGAGCTTTCAAAAATCTTAAAAAACACCTAGCCAAACCTTCTCTATTGGTAAAACCTGAGCTAAATAAGGTACTCTTCCTCTATATACTAGCCTTAGATCAGGCTTTGTGCTCAATGCTAATAAGTGATTAGGGTGGAAAATAACACCCTATATACTATGTAAGTTATGCACTCACAGGGACAAAGACTTGATATCCTCCACTAGAGAAATTGGCATACATTGTAGTTCTTGCAACTTGAAAGCTCCACCCATACTTCTAGGTACATCTGGTCATTGTCCTCACCGATCTTCTACTTTAGTAGATATTATAAAAATCATAAATGTCATAAAGATTGCTCAAATGGTCCATTGAGTTAAGTCAATTTGATGTAACTTTGGAGGCTCGGAGGACTATCAAAGCCCAGGCTCTAGTAAACTTCTTGATAGAGACCACTTATATGTGGTAGGATCATAGTCCAAACCATAAGATATTTGAGTCGATAACTCATTGTGTGAGTTAGGATACAGGATCAGAGCCATTCGCTAGAGCTTGGATGAAAGAGTAGTTAAATATTCGGCTCGATGGAGATTCGAGGCTTCAATTAATGCTGTTGAATATGAGGCTTTTCTCCTTAGCTTGCACATGGCACTTGTAGCAAAAGCTAAAAAACTTAAGGTTTAGCAACTATAGGTTACTAGGGAATATAAAGCCAAAGATGCAATCATGGCTTAGTACTGGGTCAAAGCATAAAAACTCATGGCAAAAATGGATCGAGTAGAGATCTGTCAGGTACCTCAAAATAGTAACACTAAGGCAAACACTCTTGCATGGCTAGCTTCAGTCTCATTGAATTCAACACTAAGGTAATTCTTTGTGAAAAACCTCCAGCAATTGAACTACCTTGAGGTTGCCAAAGTAAATACTGTAGACACAAAACCTAGCCATATGGATCTCATAATCTCTTATCTTAGGGAGGGATGACTCCCTGAGGATCCAAGGGAAGCTCGAAAGATTAAGATGTTGGTCCCAAAATTCATCTTAATAGATGAAGTCTCATACAAAAGGTCGCTTACACAACCACTCCTTTGCTACTTGAGACCTGAAGAAGCTACTTATGCCCTATGCAAAGTTCATGAGGGAATATGTGGTAGTCATGGAGGGGGACGAGCTCTTGCCCACAAGCATCTTAGGCAAGAATATTATTTCATTAATATGATTGTCGAGGCATCCAAGTTCATTTCTAAATGCAAGTAGCATCAGAGATATGCCTCAGTATACCATAGTTTTGTAGCTCAACTCTAGTAGACCTAGATGATTTGGCTCTTTGATCAATGGAGAATAGACATCCTAGGTCCTTTTCCATGGACTCGGGATAGAGAAAATTTTTAGTAATTACTATTGACTATTATACCAAGTGAGTGGAAGTTGAACCACTACCAAGAAGAAAATTCAAGAGTTTTTCGGGCGAAATGTGATCTATAGGTTTAGATTGTTGCATACGCTAGTCACAAATAACGTAAAGTAGTTTGACAATACAAACTTCAAGTATTATAAGAATTTTTATATAGAACAAAGATTCATCTTAGTGGCACACCCCCAATCTAATGACTTGGCTGAGGTAAGAAATTGATCCCTTCTTTTAGGTATAAAGAAATGCCTCAAAAGGGCAAAGGGTGCCTAGGTTGAAGAACTGCTACATATCTTGTCCTATTGAACCACGTCTTGGATGGTTATGAGGGAGTCACCTTTTATGTTGGCTTAGGGCGTTGAGGCGGTCATACCAGTGGAAATTGGGCTTACATCCCTATGAGTCAAAACTAATGATCCTGACGTGAACGAGGCAAATCTCTGAGCTAAGAAAGACCTCATTTTAGAAGTATGGAAAAAAGCTCGCATTAGGATAGTCAAGTATTAGTGGCAAATAGTTTGATACTACAATGCTAGAGTTTGTAACCAAGAACTGCAACCAATCTACTGGGGACTCCGTTGGGTCAAACTTATTGATGTATCTCCAAACTGGATAGGTCCATTTGAGATTTTCCAAACTATGGGACTAGGAATTTTCAAAATCAAACACCTGAATAGTGAAGTGCTTCCTTTAGTCTAGCATGTTGGCAATTGTTTGAAGTGATTTTTGTCATATCAAAATTGCTCAAAATATGATTAGAATTGAAACTTAAATATTATTAAATTATGACTCAAATGTGAGTCTCAGTCAGACTTAAATTGCATTCAAGTTTAGCCAAAATTGAGCTCAATTCAAATCCAAATTAGTGAAAAAATTTGGGCTCAAGCTAAAGTGGATAGAGTTGGCAGAATATCTAGACTAAAATTAGACCCATAATTCATCCAAAATCTAGGTAAAATAGAAAAAGAATAAGAACTTTACAAATACGCATCTGAACCAAATAAATTCTTATAAATAAGTCCCTAATCAGATTTTTTTATAAATAAGTTTGTTGGGATTAGCATTTTACGGAGAAGTCTATGAAAGTTCTAAAATTATAAATTAGCCTATGAAAAGTTAAGGTTGCAAATAAATCCTTCAACAATTTCATATTTGCGAATAAATATCTAGAGTTTCAATTTTTGGTAAATAAACTTCTCAAAAAATTTTATTTACAAATAGGTCCATATTTTATTTAGAAAGGCCCCCGAAAGTTTCAAAACTTTATAAATATTTTTTTATAAAAAGATCCCAAAATTTATAAAATTATGATTTAACCTAAATTTTTTAAAAGAATTACAAATAACACCCTATATTTTGATGTTTCACAAAATATTATAATTTTAATATCACCAAATATCTCATCTAAATATAGCTGATCCATATGCAGATCAAAATTGAATTACATCTACCCATACAAGTGTTTAAAACTTAAAGAAATGATCATTTACATCTCCCAATTTGAATTTTCAAATCAAGATTGACTCGATGTTCTTGATGCCTATAAAAACGGTAAACCTGCAAAACAAAGAGGAAGGAGGTTAGGAATGAAAAGGACTAAGATTCAAGACTACAAACTAAAAAATTAAAGACCAAGCATAGAGAAGGAAAAGTATAGCGCAAGAGTGAGTTCTTATCTCAATTTCTTTCATCTTATCTTTTGCTTCAGGTTCTCCTTTACTTCTTTCTTGGAGAATGTTTTCTCATCTATTGTCTACTCTTCGTTGTGAGGCTTCCCTTGTTCCTCGACCACCAATGCATTGATTACCACCCGACCATCTTCTCCCCGCTGTGCCCACATCCAACCATCTTCTTCCCTAGATTGGCTCTCCCAAAACCTCGCCCGACTTTCCCACCGATCCTCATTGCCCTAGATCTCACTCATGAGCTGCCTATCCATGCTCCGATGAGCTCCATGCCACCTCCAGCTGTCTGAAGAAGCTACCGAGTGACTGTCTAAGAAGCCACCGGCCACTCTATCAGATGTGCCCACACCGCCATGATCTGCCACTCGTCGACCTTCACCTTTGCGAGCTCCACCCAAGCTCCACCTCCAAAATCGCCTTCATCTCTGAACTGGCATTGGAATCCTATCGGTTCCCAAATTTTTCTTGGGACCCACTGGTCGTTGTCCACCCGCCGCCCGTTGGCCACTGTCCTCCTGTGAGCTCCTTCTCTCCTGCCCTCCTACTTCGCATCGCCGTTCCCACCTTCGCTGGGCCATCCTTCACCACCACGGGCCAGATCTGACTGAGAATGGCCAATTTCGGCCATGGGATGAGGAGCAAGGGATGCTCCTCAACAACATCACTCGTCTTTGCCTCCTTGTCATTGGGAAAGGAACTGGATTCGGCCACTCTTGGCCAGAACAACCTGTGATCGATAAGAAAGAGGCATTGCCCCCTGTGAAGATAAGGAGAAGGGTTTGGGAGATAGGGAAGGAAGAAGTTAAGACAAGGGAAAATAATATAGAAAAGGGGGCTGCTTTTAAAAAAGAAAGGAGTCCGGCCAGTTGCACGAAGAAAAAGAAAAATTCCGCTAGCAGCAAAAAATAAAAATTAAAAATGAAGTAGTCTCATTGTACATGAGTCCATCAGTTTTCAAATCAGTTTTTGAATTCACATTTAAATTAGTTTTTAGTTTCATATTTAAGTTAACTTTTGGATTTACATTCAAGTCAACCTTCAGGTTTATATTTATGTCAGTCTTCTGACTCATACTCAAACTAGTCTTCAAGTTTATAAATTGACTAGCTTTTGGGTTTACATTTAAAACAAGTTTTTGAATTCACAGTTAAGCTAGCTTTCAAGCTTACATCTAATTCAACTTTTAGCCTTGCACTTATGTCAGTCTTTGGGTTCATCATCACACCAATCTTCATACTCATAACTAAGCTAAGCGTCTGCCTCACGTTTAAGCTAATTTTTGGGTTTGCACTTATGCTAGTCTTCAGGCTTGCCTTTTTATCAACCTTTAGACTCATACCTTTGCTAGCCTTCGAACTTCTCACTTTACTAGCCTTCAGCTCGTCATCATGCCAGCCTTTCGGCTTGCCTTTATACCAATTTTTGGGCTTACACTTATGCTACCTTTCAGGCTTGCTGTCACACCTGTTGTGAGTGGTAGGTACCACCACAACGAAATCATGTAACGGACCTCATGATCACAGAGGCAATGGAGTGCCTCCAGCGTGTGTGTGCACGGACAGCACACATACGAGCAAACAACCAATTGTGGTGGTCGGTGCCACTACGAGGAGTATCATGCGAGGGAGCGCATGATCATGCGAGGCGACGGACTGCCTCCAACATATGTGTGTGCGGGCAGCACACATAGCAGCAAGTGACGGCGTCACGACATGTTCAGATGGAGACCCGAATAGCCCAAACAGTCTTGCAGAGCGAGCAGCAGGACAGGTTGGCTAAAGTGAGCTGTAGGAGCATATGAACAGCCTGAACACTTGGCATCGCAGGCTGAAGACACGTGGCTGCAGGCTGGAGAAACCAGAGCTGCAACTGTCTAGGGACACGTGGCAAGCAAAGAGGCCATTGAGGGCTCGTGGGACAGGTGGCAGCAGCCCAGACAGTCAACTAACTGCCAGGAGAACATGGCCTCCAGCGATTGAACTGCAGGGAGAACATTATGGAACATGTTCTCCATGATCTCCAGCAGTTGCTCACAGTCAAATATGTGTACTATAAATAGACTAGGGGGTCTATTGAGTTAGACGCACACAGGTAGAGAGACTTGTAGTGTCACTTCGTGTTAAGAGTTGTATTTCCTTTTATATGAGCAATAAAAGGTTGGCAAGGTTGCTGTACTTCCCTTCTCCTCTATACTCTTGTGGGCTTGTGCGAGTTTGGCGGGCTGAGGTGGGTGAACCTTGGCGCCATCACGGGTGAAATTTCAGGGTAGAAATTTCACCCTGAAATTTCACCCGTGATGGCAAGTGGTATCAGAGCCCGGTTTGGTGAGAAACCGGTTCAGCAGAAGCCAAGATCAACAAAAGCCATGGTGACGCAAGTGGAGCTTCGGGATCGGTTGATTCGCATCGAGGAGATGCTGGGGAATCCTCCAACCGAAGATGCGGGAAGCTTATGGGCGCAGTTGGCTTGGCAAGAGAGGCAAAATGCTGCTCTCAAGGAGGCCCTTGTGAGTGAGGTGAAAGATGCGGAGGAAAGGTATGCTGCGATCATGTACTCCATGAGATCAAGTCTAAAGTCCTTGGAGCAGGACTTGATGGTGGTGAAGAGAGCGATGGCAAACTCCATTGTTGAATGCGGAGTTCTTTCAAAGGTAAGAGTTCCAGAACCCCATTCCTTTAATGGCTGCAAGAATGCAAAGGAGTTGGAGAACTTCTTATGGAATATGGAGCAGTACTTCAAGGCTGCTCACATTCCGGAACGGGAGAAAGTCAGCATCACCAACATGTACTTGAGTGGAGATGCCAAATTATGGTGGCGTACTAGAGCATCGGAGAATGCTCGAGCTGGGAGAGCTCAGCTGGAGGATTGGGAGATCCTCAAGAAGGAACTAAAGGAGTAGTTCCTTCCGTGCAACATAGGGTGGGTTGCACGGGAATCCCTGAAGAAGTTGCGGCATTCGGGGACTATAAGAGAGTATGTGCGGGAATTCAGCTCCCTCATGCTCGACATCACCAACATGTCCGAGGAGGACAAGTTGTACAACTTTCTTTCTGGGTTGCAGCCGTGGGCTCAAGCTGAACTCCGACGGCAAGGAGTGAGGGATCTTTCTTCGGCCATTGCTTCTGCGGAAGGCTTGGTGGATTTCAAGCTGATGACAACCACCAAAATGGCCACGGAGGGAAGGAAGATGGGGCGTGCACATAAGGATGGCAAGAAGCCCGAGGGAAAGGGCAAGAAGGTTGGGGAATCGAGCCAGTCCAAGTTGCATCCCACCAACAGAGAGCAGGGCTGTTTTATATGTAATGGTCCTCATCGGGCAAGGGAATGTCCAAGGAGGGAAAAGCTATCTGCTCTAACTCTCAGGGAATCTGAGGAAGAAGGACGTGGTGCGATGGCAACACCACGCATGAATCCATTGCAGCTACTCAACTCAATGATGGCAAAAAGGCAGCCGCCTTGCAAAGGGTTGATGTATGCATCAGTGCTAGTAAATGGGAGGCCTGTTTTGGCTATGTTGGACACAGGAGCGACCAGCAACTTCTTCTCCCATAAATTGGTGAGTGAATTTGGTTTGCAGGTGCAACCAAGTTCATGGAAAGTGAAGGCGGTAAACTCTGGGTCAACTCCGATTCATGGAATGGCCAGCGCAACCCTCAAAGTTGGAGCTTGGGAGGGAGAGATCGGTGTGACAGTCTCGGTGCTCGACGAGTTTGAGTTTATCTTGGGGATAGACTTCTTTGTCCAAGCTAAGGCTAGCTTGGTGCCTCACTTATCAGGTATGCTGATTTCTGCGGAGGAATCACCATGCTTTATATAGGCAACGTATGGAGGGAAAACTGCAGCAGTGGGTATGCAGTCTCCCCAACAGCTGAAAGCAGGTCTCAAGAGGGGCGAGACCACCTATGTTGCAGCATTGATCGAGATACAACCGGATCAGGTCATGGAGGTACCTGATGATGTTGCAACTATCCTGGTGGATTATGCGGACGTGATGCCACCAAAACTGCCCAACGAACTTTCCCCTCGGTGGGCAGTTGACCACAAGATTGAGCTGGAGCCAGGTGCTAAACCTCCAGCTCAGGCCCCTTATCATTTGGCAAATACGGAGCTTTTGGAGCTGAGGAAGTAGCTCAATGAACTGTTGGATGCAGGACTGATCCAACCGTCGAAAGACCCGTATGGTGCCCCGGTGTTGTTTCAGTAGAAACAAGATGGTTCACTTCGGATGTGCGTGGACTATCGGGCACTAAACAATGTGACTATCAAAAACAAGTACCCGGTGCCGAATGTAGGGTTTGATTGATTGGCCAAGGCGACATACTTCACCAAGTTGGACTTGCGATCGGGGTATTGGCAAGTCCAGATTGCTGAGGGAGATGAGTCAAAGACGACATGTGTCACGAGGTATGGCTCATTTGAGTTCCTAGTCATGCCTTTTGGATTGACAAATGCTCCAGCAACCTTTTGCAACTTGATGAATGAAGTATTGTATGAATTCTTGGATCAATTCGTGGTGGTATACTTGGATGACATTGTCATCTACTCAGAGACATTGGCAGACCACGTCGATCACCTTAGAAAGGTATTCTCTCGACTTAGAGAATACAAGCTCTTCGTCAAGAAGGAGAAGTGCGAGTTCTGTCAGAAGGAAATCAGGTTCTTTGGGCACAGGGTGAGCAAGGGATAGATACAAATGGATGAGAGGAAGATTCAGGCAATCATCGATTGGGCGGCCCCAACAAAGGTTTCAAATCTTTGTTCTTTCCTCGGTTTAGCTAACTACTATAGAAGATTCATTCAGGGTTATTCAAAGAAAGTGAATCCCCTGACTGACTTGCTGAGAAAGGATCGAAAATGGGCATGGACGGACTCATGCCAAGCAGTGTTTGACCAGCTGAAGGCAGCAATGTCAACAGAACTGGTACTGCGATTGTCGAACTTTGAGCTTCCATTCGAGGTACATACGGATGCCTCAGATCATGCTCTTGGGGGAGTTCTTGTTCAAGAAGGACACCCAGTGCGTTTGAGAGTTGCAAGCTCAAGGATGCGGAGCAACGTTACACCACACATGAGAAGGAAATGACAGCAGTGGTGCACTACTTGGACACTTGGAGGCATTATCTATTGGGAATGAAGTTCAGGGTTGTAACAGATAATGTTGCGAACACCTACTTCAAAACCCAAAAGAAATTGACCCCCAAACAAGCTCGGTGGCAGGAGTTCTTGGCCGAGTTTGATTTCATGTGGAAGAACAAGCCTGGACGACAGAATCAAGTCGCGGATGCATTGAGCCGAAGGGAGGTGCAATGCTACGTAGCTGCACTGTCCACAATGTAGTCAACCCTACTGGAGAGGGTTAAAGAGCAACCCGACGTAGACCCAAAATATGTCCAACTCAGGGGAGAGGTACGTGAAGGGATAATTAAGCGTTATTGGCTTGAAGATAACTTGTTGTATGCTAGAGGCAACAGGTTGTACGTCCCGAAGGTGGGAGAGCTGAGGAGTGAGCTGCTGCGAGAGACTCACGATCCTCAATGGGCAGGACATCCTGGAGGGCAAAGGATGATGGCACTCTTGTCCAGGTCATACTATTGGCCAAAAATGGGGGAAGACATCGAGATGTACGTCAAGACTTGTCTTGTGTGCCAGCTTGACAAGATGGAGAGGAAGAAGCAGGCAGGGATGCTGCAACCCCTACCTATTCCGAAGAAGCTGTGGCAGTCCATTTCCATGGACTTTGTTTCGGGCTTTTCCAAAGTGGATGGGATGAGCTCAGTGCTAGTCATCGTCGACCGACTCTCGAAGTATGCGGTGTTCATACCAACACCACATGCATGTCCAGCAGAGGTAGCAGCTGGGTTGTTCTACAAGTATGTGGTGAAGCACTTCAGTGTCCCGAAAGACATTGTGAGTGATTGAGATGCTGGATTCACGGGCAGGTTTTGGATAGCACTTTTCAACTCGATGGGTTCAGAGTTGAAGTTCTCTACGGCTAATCACCCCCAGACGGATGGCCAAATGGAGCGCATCAATGCCTTGGTGGAGGAATACTTAAGGCATTATGTGATGACCAGCCAGCAGAATTGGTTGGAGCTGTTGGACATAGTCCAATTTTATTATAACATCCATAGGTCGCCGACTACAGGAATGAGTCCTGCAGAGCTTTTCATGGGACAGCAGCCTCTCACTCCTCTCGAGTTGGCTCAATCGACGGACCAAGGAAAGTGCCCTGCTGCATATCGCTTTGCCAAGGAGAAGGAGGAGCTGATAGAACAAGCTCGGGATAGCTTGTGCAAGGCAGCAAAATGCATGAAGAGGCATGCGGATGAACGAAGGCATTCATTGGAGTTCCAGGTCAGGGACATGGTGCTGAAACTCACTCCACAGATATGAAAGAAAATCAGCAGCAAGACTGTACATCGTGGGTTGGTACCAAGGTATGATGGCCTCTTCAAGGTGATGAAGAAAGTTGGGCAGGTTGCTTACCGGTTGAAGCTACCCGACAGGCTGAAGGTACACCCAACGTTCCATGTAAGTTTTCTCAAACCTTTCAACAGGGACTTGCTTGGAGATAGACAGCAAGCAAGGAGAGCTCCACCAGTAGTTCAAAAGCAGTTCGACAAGGAGGTCGAGAAGATCCTTGCCCATCGGACTATGGGGCAAAGCAAGAAAAATCGATGGACTGATTTTCTTGTGAAGTGGAAAGGCGGCAGCGAGCCCGATGCCACGTGGGAGCGGGACTCTACACTATGACAGTTCGAGAAACAAATCAAGGAGTACATGGACTCTACTCCGACGAGGATGTCGAACTCTCCTGGTGGGGGTGGTTTGTCACACCCGTTGTGAGTGGTAGGTGCCATCACAACGAGATCATGTAATGGACCTCATGATCTCAGAGGCAATGGAGTGCCTCTAGCGTGTGTGTGCACGGGCAGTACACATACAAGCAAACAACCAGCTATAGTGGTCGGTGCCACTACGAGGAGTATCATGCGAGGCGACGGACTGCCTCCAACATATGTGTATGCGGGCAGCACACATAGCAGCAAGTGACGGCGTCACGACATATTCGGATGGAGACCCGAACAGCCCAAACAGTCCTGCAGAGTGAGCAGCGAGATAGGTTGGCTAAAGTGAGCTGCAGGAGCATGCGAACAGCCTGAACACTTGGCGTCGCAGGCTGAAGACACGTGGCTGCAGGCTGGAGAAACCAAAGCTGCAACTGTCAAGGGACATGTGGCAAGCAAAGAGGCAATTGAGGGCTCGTGGGATAGGTGGCAACAGCCCAGACAATCAACTAACTGCCAGGAGAACATGGCCTCCAGCGGTTGAACTGCAGGGAGAACATTATGGAACATGTTCTCCATGATCTCCAGCAGTTGCTCACAGCCAAATATGTGTACTATAAATAGACTAGGGGGTCTATTGAGTTGGATGCACACAGGTAGAGAGACTTGTAGTGTCACTCCGTGTTAAGAGTTGTATTTCCTTTTATGTGAGCAATAAAAGGTTGGCAAGGTTGCTGTACTTCTCTTCTCCTCTATACTCTTATGGGCTTGTGCGAGTTTGGCAGGCTGAGGTGGGCGAACCTTGGCGCCATCACGAGTGAAATTTCAGGGTAGAAATTTGCCGGTGTGACACTTGCCACTATGCCAGTCTTTGCACTTGCCGTTATGCTAGCTTTTGGGCTTCTACCTTTGCTAGTCTTTGGCCTCACTACTATGCCATCCTTTAGGATCGCCATTTTGCCAACCTTCGTGCTTGGTATCATGTTAGCCTTTGAACTTTCTTTTATGCTAGCCTTTGGTCTCGCACCTATGCCAGCCCTCGGTCTCACAAGTAAGTTAGCCTTTGGGTTTGCATTCATGCCAGTCCTTGGTCTCGCACTTCTAAATTAGCTTTTGAGCTCATGAACCACGTTAGCCTTTAGACTTGTACATCTAAAGCTAGCTTATGAGTTTTGCTCAAAGTCATCATAATAGCCTGAGGGCTCTCAAATTAAATTAATTAACACAAATTGATTAAATTAAAGTGAATCCATTAAGGCTCCAATAAGAACCCATTAAAGGTCAAATTCAAGATCCGCTAAGGATCCAATAAGAACCTATTAATGGTTGAATCCAACATTCATTATGGATTCATCAAGAACTTGATCAGGGTCAGATCCAAGATCCATTAAAGATCTAATATGAAACTATCAAGGGTTTGGATTCAAGATCTATTAAGGATCCATTAAGAAATGATAAGGGTCCAACACAAGGTCGAGTATAACTTGAATTGGATTAAATTAGACTCAAATTAAAATTGAGGTTTGAATATTGAACTAAATTAAATTAGATTCAAATCAAGATCAAGTTTTGAATACTGAATTGAATTATATTAGATTTAAACCAAACCAAGTCTAAACTTCAGATCAAACTAAACTAAATACATGCTTGAACTTGCTCAGTCGATCAGCTAGATGTTGTGTTTAAATGAAGTCAACTAATAACATGCTTAAAGTCATTGGTTACACTTCAAAGCCAAGCTAACCCAAAAGCATTGGCAATGGTTTAAATTCAATTGACAACACACCTTAGAGGTCATTAATTATCAAATCAAAGTAAATGAATGTAGGATTAAACTTTCTTAGTTAGTCAGCCAAGTATCTTATTCAAACAAAGTCAACAGACGACATGCTTAAAAGTTTTCAGCCACACTTTAAAGCTAAGCTAACCTAAAAGCATTGGCAATACTTCAAATTTACTTGACAATAGGTCTTAGAGGTTGTTGATTATCAAATCAAATTGAACTAAAGGTAGGCTTAAACTCACTTAGCTAGTTAACCAATAATATGCATGAAGCCATTGGCCGCACTTCAAAGCTAGTCAATCTTAGAAGTTGTTGATGATGAACCCTTCAAGCTAGTCAACCTAGAAGCCATTAATGATGCACCTTTCAAGCTAGTCAATCCTAGAAGCCATTGATGATGACCCTTTCAAGCTAATAAATCCCAGAAGCCATTGATGATGCACCTTTTAGGCTAAGCCAACTAACAATTAAAAATTATTGGTGATACTTCAAATCCACTTGACAATATACCAAGAGACTATTGATTATCAAATTAGAAATGGTTAGCATAAGACAAGCTTGCTAACTATATCGAACTAAATTAAGGTAGACTTGAACTCACTTAGTTAGTCAACCAGATACCTTGTTCAAAAGAAGTCAATCGATAATACACATAAACCCATCAGTCACATTTCAAGCTCAACCAATACAAACTTAAAATATTCGATGACGCTTCAAACCTAGTCAACAACAAGGCAAGAGAGGTTGTTGATTATCAAATCAATAATAATTAGTACAAGATCAAACTAGTAATTATTCTCTCAAATTTAATATTAAAATAAGTTAACTGACAACAGACAGAAAGTCATCAGATTTAATGGGGTCAATCGACACAAACCAAAATAATCGGTCATACCCTAGAATCAAGTCAAATTATTATTATCTGCCAAGGATCAAATCAAGCATTTGTCTGAGCCAACCCCAAATGGTTAGGTGCAAGGGAGTGGGTTAGTGGTGTGCATCAAGCCTTTCCCATTCCTTTCTAATTTCATATTCTTTAAGATTATGAATTTAAATTCTTTAAATTGTAAAGTGAGGGTATGTCCTTACTTAAGCCATGTATCTCTTTCTTTAAATCAATCAAATTATGCTTTGTTTGTCTCTATTTTTTTTGTTAGATTTTTTTAGGAGGTTTCTGATAATTATCGGGGTAATTAATGATAGGAGCTGACACCTGCTAGAAGTTATATTCCCACAACATCTGATTGTATACTTAAATCATTACACATTTAATTTGTTATTTCAAGATTGCTTTTTGAGGTCTTCGCTATCCTGAGTTGTCAGTTTCAAACCTACAATAATCTTAGAAGATTTTATCTTTAATATAATATTTATATCTTCAGTTTTTATTCCACTGAGGTAAAACTTGGTTCCACTGGTCTTACAATCCAATCAGGTGCTTCGGTGACCCCACTAAGGTATTACTCACAAAACCTAATTTTGTTGGCTCTATAGTCCAACCAGATACTTCGATGATCCCACTGAGGTATTACTTAGAAAATCTAGCTCTACTGGCCCCATGGTCCAACCAAGTGCCTTAGTTATCACATCGAGGTATTAATTAAAAAACCTAGCTTTGTTGGCCCCACGGTCCAACTACGTACTTCAGTAACCCCACTAAGGTATTACTAAAAATACTTGGTACTACTGGCCCTATGGTCTAACTTGGTGCCTTAGTTATCCCATTGAGGTATTACTTAAAAGACCTAGCTCTGCTAGCCTTATGGTCCAACTAGGTGCTTTGGTTAATTAACTGAGGTATTAGCTCTCAAGCTATTCAAAGTCTTGCTTCAACCAAGTGCCCCAATGCTCAGCTGATGCAGAAGTTAACTCCTTTACCCCAAAAAAACTCAATCATAGGAAAGAAGCACCCGACCCTTGGAGTTTTAGAGATAACCAAAGGGGTGAGTCTTTAATGGCTTAACAAATTTCCTCAAAAGAATGAGTCATGTTACTTGCCAAAGCTATCGGCCTAAGGAAACATTGGAGTAGGGCTAGTTAAGTCAAGTTTTGTGAGAGAGACATGGTCAAAAGACTTCAGTTAAAAAGATCCAAGCCAATGAAAATAAAGGTTCCAAGAAAAAAAAAATTCTATTGAGTTTTGAGTTAAGACTAGTACAAAATTCTTTCACAAGGAAAAAAGATGTACCACTAGTCAAAAATTGGTTGAGGCTCAAAAGACTTTGCTAGCTCGACTGGCCCCTGGATGCCCTCTTTGGCCTCTCTTGCCTCTCTTGCCTTTGCTACCATGACCTCCCTCTAGATAAGGTCCTCAAACTCCCACTTGAGGTACTGAACCCTCAAGTCGTCATAGAGTTCAACTCAAAGGTCATTAGACTCAAACTCAAAGTCATGGTGAGTTTGCTTCATTATGTCCCCGTAGATGAGGTGCCCTTCTTTGTAGCATACGACAACAAGTTTCACATGTATCCAAAGATATTCGTCACCAGAATTATACTCCAAAAGAGTGAATATTTGGGTCAACTTCAAAGCATCAGCATGTTCCTTACTTCAAAGGAACATGGCAACCGCTTCTCTTTAGGCATTGTCCAAGGTGCCCTAGTGCCGAATCTCTAGTCTTGTAGACCAAACAAAGCCAAATCCCACTCAACTATAGGGAGGTTTTTCTCCTCCTCCATCTCCTTCCCCATCTCTTCCATGCTAAGTCGAAGAGATTACAGTTAAGAACAAAGCGAGATCACCTCCTCCTCAGCCTTGCTCTTCTCAGCTATGCTTAGTCCCCGAGCCTTATAAAACTAATGACTTGCATACCGGAAGGATTACAAGGCTTGTGGCCAAAATAAAGGTCAGAGTATGATACAAGGAAAAGAGGAAACATGAGCAAACTCAAGATGATACAAAATTTGACTCCATCTAGAAAGAGTTGGCTAGCAGAGGGTTGAGCCAAAAACTAATTGGTGTCTTCCTCGAAGTCCCCAAGGAAGTACTCCTTCTCCTCAATCTTCTCTAGAGTCCCCTCATTCTCTAAAGGAGACTATCCTTGTGTTTTGACACATGTAGGAGAAGTAGAAGGAGCAGATCCTTACTGCAATTAGCCTTCTTCAGCCATAGAGAGGCAATGCTCCTACAGATGTTCCTTGTCAGACCATGTGGGGGGAGCTCTAATGGATTCCACCTCATTGGCCCAGTACACTTTCAGGTGTTGTACCACAAGGGAGATCTCAAGGTCAGCTCAATGTGTGGATGGGTTACCCAAATCAATCAAGAGGTTTTGGTCATTTTGGACAAAGACCCTAATGGGATGATCCTTTGAGGAGCGTATAGAAGTAGGGTTTGAGGCAAACAACTTACACCACTTCTTTGGGTTGAAATACCACCGATCCCTAGTGTTGGAACCTTGATAATACCTAAGGGCATCTCTAAATGTCTCTAAAGTTGGTTTGAAACCTGTAGACCTAGCAATGGTTTGGAAAGCTACTATAAATCTTATAGTATTGGGAACTATTTAGTTCAAGGCTAAGTCTGAGTTACCTATCACCTCTGGTTCAAGCGATCTATTGGGTACCTCAGGTCACTCTCAAACATCTCCAAAAACTTGGTGAACTCAAAACTAAGCTCATCCCTAAGCTTTTTGGCATCTGCCTCTAACCCCCACATGTCTAATTTAGCTCCAGCTAAGAAGCTAAATATGCTAACTAGGTGTTCAATGTTTGTCTCCCTAAGATTGGTTCGATAATCCAAACCTTCACTTCGGGGGTACCTACCAAGAGTAATGGGTTTGGTCAATGCTTGTTTGATATAAACATCCCCATGAACTAAGTTTTTAGGGTAAAATATGCTAGAAACTACATTGGTGTTCATACGTTTTCATCACTTGAAAAACTAAGGTAAAGCTAAAGTTTTTCTAAGGTTGTCATGTTTTCTATCCTATGATTCATATGGCAAGTTATCCAAAATAAGCTAAAAAATTATGTACTAAATTAAAAATATTGGAGCTAAAATGCTTACCTAAAATTGACACCGAAGTAACCAAGGAGGATGTGGGCTTTGAACAAGTCACTATAGGAGTCAGAGAGATGGTTGGATGAGAAGGGGTGACTCCTCGTGTAGTCACAGTAGTGGGCATTGAACTCGAACTGGTGGCTCCCTAAGCTTTGATAGCTAAATTTGACTTTCTCAGAGTGCTGGTCAGAGCTACACCCTCCTTAGAACTTGATAAACCCTTTCTAGAGGAGGAAGGAGTGGACGAAGATGTTATTTGAGATGCATTTGTTGACTAGAAGAAAAAGTTTGCTGAAATGAAAAGAACTCAAGATTGCAAGATGGCTAAAATGGGCAAAAAAGGATGAAGATGCCTTTATATAACCCTTGCCGAACCATTGGATTCTCACCATGTGGCCTGATCTAGGCCATTGAAGCTTAAAGGGCAAAAGTCCAAACTTGACACTTAAATCCAAGGAGACGTATGTCATTCATCCAAGAAGAGCCATCAGGGGTAGTTCGAGGTGAGGATCATGAGGTACATGTTGACATCAGGATGTTCCTTGGCACTTGAAATGATGGCTTAGAGTGGTCACCTTGAAACAATGTTGATTTCGTATGATTTTATGAGGCGGCACCCTAGTTACAAAAGGTCATAACAGTTAGCAGCTCGCACCACACGTAGTTTGATGAAGCAATGACTCAATTTTCTAGGTATCATGGAGGCTAGTAGCTCACATCACCTATGATTTGACAAAGTGACAACTTGAATTTTAAGGGGTTATGGTGGTCGGAGGCTCATTCTGAGTCAATAAAATTGAGTCAATGCCCCGCCCCCCGAGTTACAAAATTTGGTACTTAGAATTGGGGACACTGATGATACATTAAATCAAAGCAGCCAAGCTAATGAACTAAAAACAAAACAAAGCCCCTCTTATGGGTCGAGCTATCAACCAAGACTATCAACCAAGGTCAATATGCCACGGTAACAACACGAAGGTATCTTAGGGATAGGTGAGCTCAGTGACCAATGTATTGGTCCACCAAACAATTACTTATCTTGAGACAACCTAGGAAGCTCAGTGGCCAAAATTTACGTATGGAGGTGGCTAAATATTCATGAAAATAAACAAATAATGATCTCGAGAGATAAATTTTAGAAAATTTAGAATTCATGAGACTTAATTACGAGGAGATAGGTGAGATTAGGACTAAAATCACTAAGTTCCAAATACACTCAACCACCACCTCATCCTATAAATAGTATCATATTTACAAAAGTAAGGGACTAATGTCTAGTTTTATTCTCTGCTAATTCTATTGAAATCTCTGCTAATTTGAGCATACATGCAGCAATCATCAAAGATTTTTTGATGGTCTTCTTCAAGGTTTTTTCCTCTTGTAGATTAGCGAAAGAGATAGCTATTTAAGTAGTTTTTATAATCCAACCCCAATTTGGAGTTAGAGTTGGACTTTGAACTTGATTTAGGGTGATTTAGACTAACTTAAAATAGAAAAAGGCTGAAAAATTGGGCTAAAAACCTAAATTGAGTCACAATCGGACATCTAGTTCTCAACTAGTCATCTAGTTCTTCTTGACTGTGCGGACCCTAACTTGCAATCAGATGTTTGATTCCAACTAGACATTCAGTACAGTCTGATTGCATAAAATCCTAGTCGTAGTCGAACATTCAGTTCCCAACTAGATTTTCGAATCAGTTGTGAATCTGCAAAAATAAAAATCAATATGATTTTTTAACAAGTTATATTCTCAGAGAATATCAATTTGAGATTCAAATATGAGGTGTATAATAAGAGAATTCTCATCAAATCTCCTAATCAAATCCCAATAACTAAAATTGGTTATCCTCTCAAGGCCATATAAAAAAGAGGGCTAGGACACACAAAAATTAACAATTGATAGGTGATTCTTGGGCAAATTCTGCACGAATTAAAGAAAAATATTTTGAGGAAGATTTTATCATCTAGAAGGAGAGCAATAAGGCATCAGTAAGGGATCAAAAAGATGTAATATTTCATCCCTTTCTTTGCTTTTTCTTTTATTATCCCTCTTCGCTTTGCACCCTTGTGAGGTCTTTGTGTTCTCATACTTGTTATCACTACTGCACCCCTCCTCAGGCATGCAACCACTCGTGGCCTCATTCTTCATCACCCATCATATATTCTCAACAGCCCAAGTTAAAACGACTGAATCTAAAAGTGCGTTGAACCCCATTATGGGCCTATCTTTTGTTCATCAATACTATGGCCATTTTTGGCTTCATACACATGTATCTTCACCAACAACACAACCACCTATAGCCCTCTGTATGATGGCAAATCTCCACCAACATTGCGCCCACCAGTGACCCTTCATATGATAGCAAATCTCCACTAATGTCGGGCAACCCATGCCCCTCCATATGATAGTAGATCTCCACCAATACTATGGCCACCTACAGCCCTTCATATGATGGTGGATCTCCACTAATACCAATGCAATCCGCAACCCTCCATATGATAGTGAATCTCCACCAACACTATGGTCATCCATTGTCTAGAACACCTGCAAACCTCCATCACCATAGTTGGCACCTACGGCCTCGTTCATCACCATAGCATCATAATGGAAAAGAATTGATAACAAGAATCTCTTAGATTGACAACAAAGCAAGGACAAGAACAAGAACAAGAACAAGAATAAATCCAAAACAAAATAATAATAATAAAATATTTTAATAAGACAATTTAGGGCTAGGTGTTATCTAATCCAACAACCAATCAACTTAACTCTAGCCTGCAATCTCACATAAAAGTCAAAATAGTTTAGGGCTGGCTTGTGATCTCACCTAATAACTAATCAACTTAGGACCAGCCTATGGCCTCACCCGACAACCAATTGACCTAGGGCTAGCTTGTGAGCTTGCCCAATAATTGATTGACTTAGGCTAGCCTACAGTCCCACCCAAAAGTCAAGATAGTTTAGGGCCAACATACGGTCTCACTCGATAATCAATTGACTTAGGTCCAGCCTGTAGTCTCACCCAGAAGTCAAAATGGTTTAGGACCAGCTTGTAGTCTTGCCTAAAATTTAAGATAGTTTAGAGCCCGTCTGTGGTCTTGCTGGACAACAAATCGACTTAAGGATAGCCTACAGTCTAGTCCGAAAGTCAAAATGGTCTACAGCCAACCTATGGTCTCATTCAACAACCAATTGACTTAGGGCTAGCTTGCGGTCTCACCCAAAAGTTAGTTTAAACTAATGGATAGCTTGCGAGCTTGTCATAATGTCATTATGATAGCCCAAGGACCCTCAAACCAAATTAATTAACTCAAATTGATTAAATTAAAGTAACTTGAATTGAATTTCAAATTAGACTTGAGCTGAAGTCAAGTTTTGAATATTGAATTTAATAAAATAAAACTTGACTTGAGTTAAATTCTGAACATCTAATTGAGTCGAATTGAAATCAAGTTTTGAATATTAAATTAAATCAAATTAGACCTAAGTCTACTTCAAGTTATAAATATTAAACGAAATCAAACTTAAATTGAAACCAAGTCTAAATTTCAAGTTAGGTAAAACTGAATTAAACTTGATTAAACTCAAATGTGAACCAAAGCACATATCAAGTTTGACCTAGACAAGTTTGAATAGAGCTAAGATAGGGTCAAGTTGAATCCCACTAGGTATGCTAAATCTCTGGCAATATTCTAAGGCTATGCCCAACCTCATAAACAATGGGAAAGGCCATCATCTTGACCCAAACTATCAAATAAATTCCCACTGGGAATGCTACCAAAGCCATCTGCAATACTTGAGATTCAATCGTCAATAAGATAGGGTGGACTGTTGATTAACATAAGCCATAGCCACTGATCTTCCTTCTAAACCAAGTAGCACAAAAGATGGGCTCACACTCACTTAGTTAGCCCTAAGATGCCTTGTTCTAAAACTTTAATAAAAATAAAATTATTGCATATGCTACATTGGCTATCGAAATATTTCAAAATTCATAGAGTTATCTCCACTATCTTATCGGCTAATGAAAATATTTCAAATCAATATCAACATCTAGACCCCATGGGCTATGAAAATATTTCAAATTCCAAGAGGTCAACACCTACATCCCACGAGCTATAGAATACCTCAAATTCATGAAGTTATCACCTATACTTTATTAGCTATGGAAACACTTCAAACCAAATGAAGTTATCATTTATGCCTCATAGACTATAGAAACACTTCAAAACTCATGCAGTTATCACTTATGCTCCATTGGATATAGAAATACTCCAAATTTAATGAAGTTAACACCTATGGGTTATTGGTTATGGAAATACTTTAAAAATTAATGAAGTTATTACTTACACCTCATTGGTTATAGAAACTTCAAATTTAATAAAGTTATCACCTACACCTCATTAGTTATAAAAATACTTTAAAATAAATAAAGTTATCACTTATGCCTCATTGGCTATAAAAATACTTCTAACTAAATGAGGTTATCACCTATGCTTTATTATCTATTGGAACACTTCAAACTAAATGAAAATATCACTTATGCCTCATTGGCTATAAAAACATTTCAAACCAAATGAAGTTATCATTTATGCTTCATTGGATATGGAAATAGCTTAAAATAAATGAAGTTATGGCTATGCCTTATTTTTTGTAGAAATACATCAAGCCAAATAAAGTAATCACCTATGCCTTATTAGCTATGAAAATACTTCACAAATCAATGAAATTATTGCCTACATCTAATTGGCTATAAAAATACTTCAAAATCAGTGTAGTTATTATTGATATCTCATTGGCTATGAAACACTTCAAAATTAACTTAGTTATCATTGATGCCTCATTGGCTATGAAAATACTTTAAAATCAACAAAATTATTGCTTATGCCTCATTGGCTATGAAAACACTTCAAAATCAATGAAGGTATCTCCTAAACCTCATTGGCTATAAAAATATTTTAAAATCAATGAAGTTATTACTTATGTCTTATTAGCTATGGAAATACTTCACAAATCACCAAAGTTATCATCTATACGTTATTGACTATGAAAATACTTCAATATTAACAAAGCTATTGCCAATGCTTTATTGGCCAATAAAAACACTCCAACCCAAGTAAATTTACCACCAATGCCTTACTAGCTAACAAAAAATATTTCAATCTAGGAAGTTACTGACAAAGCTCAAGAGCTATCTATAAGGCTTCAGACTAATCCTGATAAGTTATCGGCAATACCATCCGATGAAGTTACAACCAATGCTTAGGCTATTGGAAACACGTCACCCCTCATTCCCTTCGATGTCCTACAGAATTACACTATCAACATTTTCCAAGGATCAAGTCAAGACTCGTACAAGTCAAACATCAAATGGTCCATAGCATAAGAGTAGGGCAATAGCACGTATCAAAAACTTCTTCTCCATTCTTTTATTTTCTTTATTTCTTTCATGTTTTCTATAATCCCATACTAAAATCTATTGTAAAGTGAGGGTATGCCCTTACTTAAGCCATGTATCTTTTCTCAAACCAATCAAATGATGTTTTTTTCTTTTCTTTTTGTGTCTGTATTTTTTAAGCTAGGTTTCTAGTTTTAAGAGTTTCCTAATAATTATCAAGGCAATTAATGATAGGAGCTTACACTCGTTAGAAGTCAATGTTCCCACAATATCTTATAGTACATTCAAATTTAAACACACTCTGATTTGTATATTGAGGTTGCTCCTTGAGTTAACTGCCACTTCTGAGCCATCAAAATTGATCTCACAAATTTTGCCAAGTCCAATGGGACTTGACTTCTCCTCCAATTTGAGAAACTTAATTAATATGGTCACATATCGGAAGAAGAAATATTCAAAGCTAATGATTGATTAAGAGAAAGGGTAAATAGCATCATCAAGTACCCCTCCTGCCCCAATCTACACCCTCATCCTAGATGAAAAGTTTGCAGCACACTTTGTCCACTAATAATCACCTCAGGGCGGGGTCAACATAAACATAAATCAACTCCTCATCTCCCATTCAAGAGGCAATGACTCCACATCCTTGAGGGAAAAATCTTCTATCTAGGGGGCAAACACCTCCCATTCTAGGGGCAAAAGACCTCCTATCCAAGGAACAAGGGTCAAACCCATTTAAAGGGGCTAAGGACAAATAATATTATGCCAAATCTTGACGATAAAACAATGATTGTCACAGGTCTAATTGGAGTCCATATCAGCTATCAAGTTGTGTTCTAATCCATCAAACTCATGCATGGTGCTTTTGGTTTTACCAACAGCCTTACTGCTCCTAACATTGCTAATATTTCTTCCACTACCATTGATCTAATCACTACTCCATCTAATTAGTATGGATCAATTCCTTGCCTCCTATTCAGGGAGTAGAAATTTTTTACCTAGGGGGCAAAGACCAAGTCTACTCGAGGGGCAAAGGCCAAGTCTGTCCAGGGGGCAAATGCTGAAATTCATTGTGCCAAACCTCAACAATGAAACAAAATTTCATTAGCATAAACTAGGGTATCGATATTCTAAAGACTTGACAAATAGGCAAAAATCAATTTTTGACCGCTTATAACCCACCTTACCACTGATCCAATTGCTACATCAACCCAGTATGGATCAAGCTCTTGCCTCCCACCTAGTGCGCAAAGATAAAGTCCACCTAGGGCACAAAAGACCAAGTCCACTAAGGGGGCAAAAACCAAATCTATCTAGAGGGCAGAATGTGAGTTCGGCCTGATGGTAAAAGCCCAAATTCCATTGTGCCAAACTCAATGATAAAGCAGAGGATCTATTGGCACAAACTAGTGAATCGGTATTTGAAAGGCTAAGCAATAGGCAAAAGTCAGTTTTGATTACCTACAACTTGCCAAAGGAAGGGTCAGCAAGATATTCAGCCGACTCCAGGATGTCAAACTAAACTCAAGACTAGATTCTGCGAGCCTCACCTCTAACACTACAAGGACAAAAGGAGAACAATGAAAGAACAAGCACTCAACCTTCTTTAACTGAGAAAGGACTAATGTCATCTTCTAATACCAGAGTGATTAATGGACAAGAAAAAGATTACTTGTGCCAAATCTGAATAGTGGAAGAGTCAATATTTGCATAAGCTTCAAAAGCATAAAAAAAAAGTAAATGTTTAGCCTACGATGAAATGTCTAATAAATCAAAACTAACTAGTCAAGTATGTATTCTGTACTTCTCAAGGCAAAAACAAACCTTTTAAGAGATATAAAATGAAAAGTTCTCTTAATATTTAGGTGAGTCATCTTTTGTCTTAGAGATAAAGTCTATAAAAAATGGTAAAGATAATGCTTGAGAGCAAGGATAATCGGCAATGAAATATGGTGGAGTAGGAATCCTTGCACCTTTCCTATCCACCAATACCCTCGATTAACTTCAAAAATGCAAGCTTGAAAATATGGTTGCTAATCTACAAGTAGCTAGAACCCTATTGGAGAAGTTACTTTAAAGATAAAAGTGCTAAATAAAAAGCTAACCTCTCGAAAATATCTTCCTAAAGCAAAAGATCACCCCCCCCCCCCCCACCCCCCACACCCCACAACACAAAAGATAGACAATGGGAAATAAAGTTATAAATGGACAAATCTCGTATGAAAAACCAAATCAAGAGAGGCAAACTTAAAGAGTAAAACCAATTGGCATCTACAAGCCCACAAACCTTAGATCCTCAAAGAGGAATGAGATTGCTAAGTAAAAAAAATGATGAAAAAATAAAAATAAAAAACAAAAAAATATAAAAAAAGAGAAAAAGGGGCATGATGTAGCCAAAATGCTCTTAAAGCCAAAGGAGGAACCTTTGCCGAGTCTCACTCAATGTGACAAATCACTTGGTGAAAACATGATTCTCTAACCAAAAGAAGTTCCACTAGAACTCGAAAACGGGGGGCAAGCTACCATCGATGAACTGATAGAAGTCAACCTCAGTTTAGGGGAAAGAATCATGCGACTAATCAATGCCTGAATAAAAAGGTGTTATGCCTAAGCTTCTAGGGACAACAACAACATAAAGTAGCTATATTTTATTTACGACAGAATGTTCGGCTTCATCAAAAAAGAACATCTAATCAAACATGCACTCCGTATTTCTTGAGACAAACCATGGACACAAAACTCCATCCATTTTATGCCCATTCAAGTCCACTCCTTGTGGTAACTCAAGTCCACTCATTGTGGCAACTCAAGTTCACTTATTATGGCAAATCAAGCTCACTTATTATGGCATATTAAGTCCACTTGGTAACTCAAGTCCACTTATTATGGCAAATCAAGTCCACTGATTGTTGCAAATCAAGCCTACTTATTGTGGTAATTCAAATCCACTTATTATAGCAAATCAAGCCCACTTGTTATAGCAACTTAAGTCCACTTATCTACTTATTGTGGTAAATCAAACCCACTTATTGTGGTAAATTAAGTCCCCTTACTTTGGTAACTCAAGTCCACTCATTATGGTAAATCAAGTTTACTCATTGTGGTAACACAAGTAGAGTCATAATGGCAAATCAAGTCCACTTCTCATGGCAAATCAAGTCTAATCTTCGTAGCAAACCAATTCCACTCCTTGTGACAAATCAAGTGCACTCATCATAGCAACTCAAGCCCACTCTTTGTGGTAACTCAAGTCCACCCTTGATGGCAAATCAAGTCCACTCCTTATGGCAACTCAAGTCTACTTATTGTAGTGAATCAAGTCCACTTCTTGTGGTAAATTAAGTCCACTCCACATGACAAATTAAGTCCACTCTCATGTCACAAGATAAGTTCGTCATCGCGTAAGTCAAGTCCATAAAAAGGCCTATCTTTTGGGATTGAAATGCAAAGAAATACAAAATTGCAAACAAAATTTAATGCAAAGGAATTCCATAAAGTAATAATAATATTCTTAAATAAGATGGAAGAAAGCAAATAAGAGTTCTAGATAAAGAGGATAATGATAGTCCTTAGATACATAAAGCCTAGTGATACTTTTCAATGGCTACGACAACCCAATAGCCACTCGCTCATGCTTCTCCATCATCACACGAAGAAGCAAGTGTCATATTAATGAAAGGACATAGAAAACTTTTAAAAAGAAGAAGGAGATAGCAGATCATTACCTAATGCTGGCGATAGTGCATAGATGCCCATGATGCAAACATCCCTTGACTAAAGCATAATCTGGGAACACATCTATGACAAGGACTTAAATTAATATACACACAATGCAAAACCTAGAAAAAGCTCAGATATTTCTTACCATCTGAATCTAAAATATCATTGGGAGGGTTTTCATAATCTTCATCCAATTTGCTTGAAAAGGAATACAAATTTCAGCTAGAGAGAAAAAAAAGAAGAAAAAGCAAATATAGGATGAAGGAGTAACTAATACTTGGAAACTCTATTCTCCTTTCAGCGCTCACATTTGACAATGGCAAGCATAGTCAGACCACTCTATTTAAACCGAAGTTAAAACACTAGTACACTGGTGCCAATGAAGGGTCACCCCGGACCCCATTTGTATGTCAATCTTGCAAAACAAAGAAATTGGAGCTTGAGACAGTGTACGTGATAAAGTTAATCTTGATGCACTAGCAATAGGAGGGTCATGCGCAAATTGACATGCCTCTCACCTTGGACTCAATCTAGAACATGCATTACCTCTAAAATGGCAATCACTGGTCCGACAAGGAGGAATGGGTCTCTCCTCATTTGACCCAGGATGAGTAAACTTACAAGCTAAGGGCTTTCATGTTTTTTGGACTCTTTGCCACTTCAACCCTCTACCGCTCCTTGCCTGCTTCTCCTTACTATATGAACCAAGCTGATTCCTAAACAAATATTCTAGATCAATATAAAAATACTTTCCCACACTATTGAATCACATTTTAGCATATAAACAAAGAACATTGGCCTCTCACTGAATATTAGGAATATGATACTCTAAATTATCAAGGCAAGTAAGATGCAACCAATAGCCCACTAACTAGCCCAGACATGAAGACAATGAAGGAGTAGACATATTTTGGGAAAGCCCTAATCATACCCAAATTACCATGAGAATCATGTGGATTATAAGACACTATAGCTAAATGCTCCAATGAGTGGAGCGAAAGTACTCCGTGATGCAAAGAGATGATGTACTCATAAGCCTTTGAAGATAATGGAACATGAGCCACATCCACCAACATGTTAGAATTTGAAAGAGCATAAGGAAAAGCTTGCCACTTAAAGTTCTAAGGCACATGCATCCCAGCTTCTTAGGAGTGATAGTATAAGAAATTGTATTCATGATCCGAGTCATCTTAGAAATAGGGACCAAGCATGAGTGACATAGCCCCTTAATTGCATCACTAGGCTTTAACTTAGTATATATCCCCTGAAAATGAGCATAAATTTAGGCATAAAGAAAGTGGATGGAAACCAAGTTAAGAAATCACCTAGTCCTCTAGGGCTTCCCACCATCGCTCTGAGACCTACATATATGGATCCCAACACTACAAAAGCTAGGGCAACCTTTTGTCCATGTGCCATCTTACAAGTTATCACAAAAGTCTCCAGATGAATGTATTGCCCATGATGTGGCATGATAAAGTGGTAAAGCCTAGATGAAAGTGGAAAAGTATGTCTCAAGGCCAAACTTTGGAAGGACATCCCCATGTCATGCATGATCCAATCAAACTTAGTCAGCTTGCTCATTTGAGATCTTTCATAAAAAAGGCCAACCTAATGATCAAAATATACTAGTTGTTGATTATTTGGGAAATGTGTCACCATCCAATTATAAATCCTAAGAAGGTCATGAAGGGTGTAACTAAAATCGAGAGACACATGATGGTTGGTAGGGACATGCTCATCATAAAAACTCCCAAGAACAAGGATTTCAACTAGCTATTTTATGTCCTATAAAGAGATACTAAACTAGCCATATAAAGTGTGGAAAGTTTTTGTGGCATGGTTTCACATCTCGATTATGCTACGTAAAATCTCTGAGTCTCATAAATACTGACCTTTGCATGCTATGACTCCCCCAAGACACCAAGACCCACGAGTTGGGCTAAAAATTAAGATATCACATCATCAACCCACTTTGAGTAATTCAACAAGACTAGCATGAGGGATCAATTTTGGTCGTCTAGGATAACGAAGACCCCAAGAGCAATCTCGAATCACAAATCAAAATTTCTAATTTGAAGTGCGCTATCAAATATTATGTGAATATTAATTTTCAATAGGCATAAGCCCCCTATTGTTAATTACCCAATAATTGTCAGGAACTACCCAAAGTGAAAAACCTAGTTAATAAAATAGAGACACAAAAATAGAAAAAATAAAGCATTTAATTAATTTTAAAAAATGATATATAATTTAAGTAAGGATATGCCCTCACTTTATAATGAATTTCAATATGCAATCATAGAAAATATGAAAGAAATGAAGAAAGGAAAAAAGAAAGAAGGAGTGGAGAAGAATCTCTAATATGTATTGCTACCCGCTCCCTTGCACTGGACCATATGGCATCTAACCCAAATCGACTTGGTCTTTGGCAAGTGTTGATGGCATCATCTGATGGGATACGGAAGGGAATGGGAGAAGTTTAAAGTGTTTCTAATAGCTTCGATCATTGACGATAACTTCATTTGGTTTAGAGGTGTCACCAACAACTTATAGGGTTGGGTATAGCTTTGAAAATTGCATCATCAACTACCTTTGGTGTTGACTGCCTTGATAGGTACATTATCAACTACTTCTGAAGTTGACTAACTTGAGGGACACATTGTCAACTATTTCTGAGGTTGACTAGCTTGAAGGGTGTATAGTCAACTGCTTCTATGTTTTGCTAGCTGGAAGAGTACATCATCAACTACTTCAAGGGTTGATTAGCTTGAAGGGTAGGTCACCAACTGCTTCTAAGGTTGACTAGCTTGAAGGGTGCATCACCAACTACTTCGAGGGTTAATTAGCTTGAAGGGCATATCACCAACTACTTCAAGGATTGATTATTTTAAATGGTGCACCATCAACTACTTATGGGGTTGACTAGCTTGAAGGGTGCATCGCCAACTACCTCTGGGGTTTACTAGCTTGAAGGGTGCATCATCAACTACTTCGAGGGTTGATTAGCTTGAAGGGTGGATCACCAACTACTTCAATGGTTGATTAGCTTGAAGGGTGTGTCATCAACTACTTCTAGGGTTGACTAGCTTGAAGGATGCATCATCAACTACTTATGGGGTTGACTAGCTTTGAGAGTTGTGTCATCAACTACTTATGGGATTGACTAGCTTTGAGAGATGTGTCATCAACTACTTGTGGGGTTGACTAGCTTGAAGTGTGATTAGTGACTTTGAGTATGTTGTTGGTTGACTTCATTTGAATAATACATTATGGCTACTTAACTAAGCAAGTTCAAGCCTACCTTAATTCGATTTAAATTAAAGCATTGCCAATGCTTTTGGGTGGGCTTAGATTTGAATTATGGCTGACGGCTTCTATAGCACACCCAACGAGACTCAATTTGACCTTATTTTAGATGAACCCATGGCTTAGCCTTAAATGTGTGAACTTGAGGGCTGGCTTAGCTCACGAGCTCAAAAGTTAGCTTAAAGGTACAAGCCGGAGGGTTGACTGAGTGCGAGTTCAAAGATTAGTTCAGATGTGAACCCTAAGATTGGCTAAGTGTGAGCTTGAAGTCTGGCTGAAGTGTGAGCCCAAAGGCTAGCTGGGATGCAATCCTGAAAGCTGACTTGGATGTAACCTCAAAGGCTAGTTAAGTGTGAGCCTGAAGACTAGTTGAGGTGCGAGCCTGAAGGCTGGCTGAGTGCGAGCCCAAAAGCTAGCTTGGATGTGAGCCCAAAGACTGGCTAAATGTGAGCCTTCTGGATGCGAGCTAGAAGGTTGGTTGAGTGTGAGCCTAAAGGCTAGCTTGGATGCAAGTCCAAAGGATAGCTAAGTGTGGCTTTGATGTAAACCCGAAGGCTGACTGAGTGCGAGCCTAAAGGCTGGCCAGATGTGAGCCCAAAGACTAACTAAGTGTAAGCCTAAAGGCTAGTTGGGATGCAAACCCGAAGGCTAGCTGAGGTGCAAGCCTAAAGGCTAACTAATTTTGAGCCCAAAGGCTAGCTGAGATGCAAGCTCCAAGGCTAGCTAAGGTATGAGCTTGAAGGTTGGCTGAGTATTTCAATGATTGAGTATGAGCCCAAAGGCTAGTTGGGATGCAAGCCTAAAATCTAGCGGAGGTGAGAGCTTAAAGACTAGCTAAGTGCGAGCATGAAGACTAACTGAGGTGTGATCCTAAAGGCTAGCTAAGGTGCCATCTCAAAGGTTGGCTAAGTGTGAGCCCAAAGACTGTCTAAGTGTAAGCCCAAAGGCTGACTAAGTGTGAGCCTAAAGGCTAGCTTGGTGTAATAAGGATTCACCATCTTCCAATGGTCATGAGTGTCTGCAATAATGTCAAGGGTTTACCATCTTTGAGAGTGAGGGCTACAGGTGGCTGCAATGTTAATGAAGCTTGTCAATGCATTGAGGACCACAAGTAGCTATAGTATTGATAAATTTGTTGACATACCAAAGACCGTGGGTGGTCGTGATAGTGATGACACGAAAGTGGAAGCAAAATGCTGCTAGCCAAATCCCTTTTTTTTGTCACAACTCCTTTTTCTACTTCTTTTTTCTTCTTCTTCTATTTCTCTCCTAATTTCCTAGCTTCCATGCCATCATTCTCATTTGTTCTGAAAGCCTACTAAGCCATGGTGGCCCAACCTTCCTCTCGGTCAAATCTGGCCCCTCCACTTAATAGTGAGAATAAGGGCAAAGGGCCCAACCCTGCCTTCCTTCTTTTTTCTTGCTAGATCCAATCAATCAAAGTTAGATCTACTCCTTTTCTCCTCTAGTGAGGTAACTATAAAATCTATGGTGGGAGCTCACTGGGGCCAATAGGGAGATGAATTTGGGCTTGGGGAGGAGCTTGGGAGCAAAGTCAAGTGCAGGGAGAGGTTGCTCTGGGGTGACTCGGGACTTGTCGAGGCTGCAAGCCGAGGCAACAGGTAGAGTAGGTTAGGAGGGTGGTGACAAGTGTGGTGGAGCTCAGGGAGGAGGGGAGTTAGACTAGCTTGTCGATGATGAGGTTTGGTGATGCAGCTATAAGGGGTGGAGCTCGGGGGTGACGCCAAGTGGTAGATTTGAAGGTGAAGGGTAGTGCTTGGAGACGAGGTTGAGGGTGTGGGCTGGTTGAGTGGGGCAAGATAGCTTGATAGCCCTATGGGAGAGGAGGAGAACATACAAAGAGAAACTCTTCTAATCCTCTTCAATATTTGATTTTTCTTAACAAACTCTTTAATGATGGCCTTCCAATCCTTTCCTCATTCTATTCTAATCTCTATTTTTCCTTTGCTATAGGTCATCATCAACCTTTAGGGGGCATTTGGAACGGGGTCAGGGTCAGGCTGACCCCGTCCTGACCATATTATCTTTCAAACACTAAAAATTTGACCGCACTAATATTATTTTATTCATTTAAATTTTTACCAGGTTTTGACTAAAATACCCTCACTTGATCTGAACCGTCGGATATCGATCCAACGGTTCAGATCGGGGAACTATTATGCCCCTTCAACACCCCCCCCCCCCCAACGGGGACGCCGCCGCTCGCAGCAGAGCTCCTTCCCCGCCGATGACGCAGCAGACGCTGCCCGGCGAGCTCCGCGCCTGAGCTCGGACGGCGAGGAAGATGAACAGTACTGTGTCAACAGTACTCAACGGAGAACATTTTTGTCCACAAAAAATTTTAACCATCTGTTAGCCAGATCAGTAACCAAATAGGATTTACTTGACCACATTAGCGTTTTACACTTTATCCCTTCCTTTAACATTCACATTGACCTTGACCCCATTCCAAACGGGCCCTTATAGGCCTTGAGAAAATTTGAAACCAAATTGAGGATATTTGAAACCAAATTTTTTATTAGTTTGATTTTTGGAATGTTTGGCATTGTGATTTATGATTAGATTAGATCTCTAAATTTCTTTGATTGGCATGTAATTCCTTTGATTTGGATTTTTTTATTAATGAAAAATTTCAAAATATGTACTATTTTTTGTTGCTAAATTTTCAGGGGGTCATTTGCAAATTTTTTTCCAAAAATTTCATATCAAAATGTGATTTTATAAGCTCTAGGGGGCCTTTTATAAAAAATACATATCTGTAAAAACTTAAAAATTTTCAGAATTTTTTTAAATAAAATTTGAACTTATTTACAAATAAAAATTGTTCAAAAAAATTAGATCATAAATATAATTTCATAAGTTTCAGGAGATCTTTTGCAAAAAGGACATACTTGTAAAAATTCTAAAATTTTCAAGGTCCTTTGTAAAACAATTTGAACTTATTTACAAATAAAAATTTTTGAAGGACTTATTTATAATGGTTAAAGAATTAAGAGGTTTATTTGTGAAAGTTAGAAATTTTAGGAATTTATTTGTGAATACAAAATTTTGAGAGGTTTATTTGCGAAGCCTAGATTTTGCAAGGATTAATTTGAAATTTCAGAACTTTCAAGGAATTTTTTGCAAAATTTTCATCTCAGGGACTTATTCACAAGAAAAGTCCAGTCAGGGGCCCATTTGCAACGATTTTATAATTTTTATTGAGGCCCAAATATTTGATGATTTCGAGCCCCATTTTGGCCTAAATTTCTAGCCCAATCGACTCTCTTTAGTTTAACATTGAATTTTCTAACAATTCAAGTCCAAATTAAACCTAATTTTTAGTCAAATTTGATCACAATTTTGGTTCAATTAAGACGCATATTTGGATCACAATCCAATGGTATTTAATTATTTATTTTGACCAAATTTTGATCAAATTTAGTTTTTGATCAAAGTTGACTCAAACATGGTATAGCTCTAGCAAGTGGGAAGGTTCAACCCCAAGGAGGAGAGAAGTAATTTAAAATATAAAATCCCAAGATTTCTAAAGATTCATATTACCTAAAACACCCAGCAGGTTCCAACATGAAGGACTTGCCTGTCCCATCAACACATGGTATCCCTTCTTTAGAAAAGAGCAAAAAGGTGGTAATTATCAAACCATACTCATTTTTGATGCTCCTAGGGTTGGTATACCAAGGATGCTTTGGCATCAGTCCCTAAGATGGAGAAAAAGTAATGTAGGACCAAACTATTTTTTTCCTGTCCTAGACTCCCTCAATTATAAAAGCGCCATGACACCTCTAAAAAGGGAAGGAGAGAGGAAAATAAAACAAACAAACAAACAAGTGAAAGAAGAGAAGGGGAATTATCATAAGAGAGAACCTCACCTATCAAACACTTATAAAAACAATAAAAGGAGGTCAAGAACTCACTGTGGTTTGCATCCACTCCTCTCACCAAGGAAACTCATGAAGATGATGTGAAGTTGGCACTTTATTTAAATAGTTTTTACAACCTGACCCCAACTTTGAGTTAAAATTGGACTTTGAACTTGATTTAGAGTAAGTTAGACCAACTTAAAATAGAAAAGGGCTAAAAAATAGGGTCCAAAACCTGAACTGAGTAACAACCAGTGTCCAAATCTCAACTGTCATCCAGTTCTGTTCGATTGTACAGACCTTAACTCACAGTCTAATGTCTAATTCCAATTCAGTCATGAATATGTAGAAATAGAGATGAAATTCTTCTCAAAATCTGTTAAATTCAATCTGATTTTTTAACAATTAAGGTATAATCTCGGAGAATATCAATCTGAGATTCAAATATGAGATTTATGACATGAGAATACTCATCAAATCTCCTAATTAAATCCTAATAATTAAAAGTGGAGATTCTTTCAAGGTCCTTAAAAAATGAGACTAGGGCATACGAAAAAATAACAATTTCTAGATAAATTGAAGCAATTTTAAGAAAGTTCTCATCATCTAGAAGGAGAACAATAAGGCATCAACAAGGGATTGAAAGGATGTAAGATTTCATCATTTTCTTCATCTTTTTTTGCTTATCCCATATTCCCTTTGAGCCGCACCTTCCCTCCCCCCCCCCCCCCCCCCCCCCCCCCCCCCCCCCCCCCCCCCTCTCTCCCTCCTCCTCCTCTCCCCTTCTCTTCCTCGAGGCTTATGGCCACCCACAGCCTTATTCTCTATCAACCACCATACATTCTTAGCAACCTAAGTTTGAATGACTAAATCTAAAAGAATCGGGCATTTGAACCCCATCACCGATCTATCTTTTATTTGTCAACACAGCAACCATTTGTGGCTTCGTGTCGGTGGATCTCCACCAACGTCGTGACCACCCACATCTCTCCATATGATAACAGATCTCCACCAACACTATGGCTACTAGCGGCCCTCCATATAACAATGAATCTCCATCAATATCATGGCCACCTACAACCCTCATATGACGGTGGATCTCCACCAATGCTGCAGTCACCGACGGCTCTCCGCATGATGGTGAGTCTTTACCAACACTGTAGCCACTGGTGGTCTAGAATGCTATCGAATCACCATCACTATCATGATCACCCACAACCTCGTTCATCACCATGGTGTCATGATGGAAAAAAATCAATAACAAGAACCTCTTAGATTGAAAATAAGGAGGAGAGCAAGAACATAAACAAGAATAAAATAGAAATAATAATAATAATAATAAAATATCTTAATAAGATGGTTTAGGGCCAGCTTGCAGTCTTGCTCGAAAATTAAAATGGTTTAGGGTTAGTCTGTAGTCTCACCCAAAAGTCAAAATGGTTTAGGGTCAGTGGCAATCTTGCTTGATAACCAATCAACTGAGGGCTAGCCTATACTCTTGCCTAAAAGTTAAAATAGTTTAGAGCTAGCCTGCAGTCTCGCTCGATAATAGATCAACTTAGGACTAGCCTATGGTCTTGTCCAAAAACCAATCGACTTAGGTTCTATTTACAGTCTCACTCGAAAGTCAAAATGGTTTAGGGCAAGTTTATGGTCTTATCTGACAACTAATCAACTTAAGGTCAACCTACAATCTTGTCCAAAAGTCAAGATGATTTAGGAATAACTTGCAGTCTCACTCGATAATCAATCAACCTAAGGTCAACCTATGATCTTACCATTAACCAATTGACTTAGGGCTATCCTATAGTCTCACTCAAAAGTCAAAATGATTTAGGGTTAGTCTACGGTCTCACCCGATAACCAATTAACTTAGGGTTAGCTTGCTTGCATGAAATTTAGTTTGAACTTATGGCCAGCTTACGAGCTCACCATAATGTCATTATGATAGCCCAAGGACCATCACCCCAAATTGATTAAATTAAAGTGACTAAAATTAAATTTTAAATCAGGCTCAAATAGAAGTCAAGTTTTGAACATTGAATTGAATTAAATCAAACTTGACTCAAGTCAAATTTTGAATATCAAATTGAATCATATTAAACTTGACCTAAATCAAGTTTCAAATGTTAAATTGAATCAAATCATACCGAAGTCTAGATCAACTTTTGAACATTAAACTAAATCAGACTTAAACTGAAACTAAGTCTGAATTTTAAACCAGGTTAAACTAAATCCAAGACTAGATCAAACTTGACCAGACTCAAATGTGAACCAAAGCATAGGTCACGTCTGACCTGGACAAGTTCAAATAGAGCTAAAAGAGGGTCAAGCTGAATTTCACTAGGTGTGCTAAATCTCTGGCAATATTCCAAGACTACACCCCCACCCTATAAGCAATAGATAAGGCCATCATCATGACCCAAACTAATACTATCTCGAATAGAACAAAACAAGGTCAAATAAAGTCCCACTAGGAATGCTACCAAAGCCATCGATGACACCTAAGACCCAATTGACAACAAGATAGGGTGGACTGTCAATTAATGTAAGCCAAAACTGCTGATCTTTCTTCTAAACCAAGTAGGACAAAAGATTAGCTTGTACTCACTTAGTTAGTTAGTCAAGATGCCTTGTCCTAACACTTCAACAAAAAGAAGATTATTGCCTGTACCACATTGCTATGAAAATATTTCAAAATCTACAGAGTTATCACCTATGCTTTATCGACTAATAAAAATATTTTAAATTAATGAAGCCAATACCTACACCCCATGGGCTACGGAAATACTTCAAATTCCAAGAAGTCAACACCTACATCCCATGGGCTATGGAATACCTCAATCTCATGAAGTTATTACCTATGCCTCATTGGTTATGAAAATATGTCAAGCCAAATGAAGTTATTACTTACACCCATTAGCTATAGAAATATTTCAAAACTAATGAAATTATTATTTATGTCTCGTTAGCCATAGAAATACTCCAAATTCAATGAAATTATCACCTACACCTAATTGGCTATAGAAAAATTTCGAAATAAATGAAGTTATCACTTACACCTCAATGAATATAGAAACACTTTAAACTAAATATGGTTATCACTTATGCATCATTGGATCTAAAAATTCTTCAAAATCAATAAAGTTATCCTCTATACATTATTGGGTATGGAAATACTTCTAAATCAATGAAGTTATTGCGTATGACCCATTGGCTATGGAAACACTTCAAAAATTAATAAAGTTATAACATATGCCTCATTGGATATGAAAATACTTCAAGATCAATAGAGTTATTGCCAACACCTTATTGACTAATGAAAATACTCCAATCCAAATGGACTTACCACTAATGTCTTACTAGCCAACGAAAATACTTCAATCCAGGAAATTATTGTTAAAGCTCAAGAGCTATCAAAAACACTTTAGGCTAATCCCGATAAGTTATCGATAATGTCATCCGACAAAGTTATCACCAATGCTCAGAATATTGGAAACACTTCACTGCTTATTCACTTCCATGTCTTACTAAATGACATTATCAACATCTGTTAAGGATCTAGTCAAGACCCATCCGAGTTAGACATCACATGGTCCAGTGCATGGGTCTGGGGCAGCAGCACCTATCAAAAGCTTTTTCTCCACTCTATCCTTTTCTTTATTTTTTTTTTATAATTTCATACTGAAATTTATTATAAAGTGAGAATATATTCTTACTTAAGTCATATATCTTTTCTCAAACTAATCGAATGATACTTTTCTGCTTTTCTTTTTTATCTCTATTTTATTAGTTGGGTTTCTTACTTCAAGATATTCTTGACAATTGTCAGGTAATTAACAATAGGGGTTTGTAACTGTTAGGAGTTAATATTCTCACAATACTAAATAGCACATTGAAATTTAAAGATACTTTGATTTATGCATCAAGGTCACTCCTTGAAGCCTCCATTACTCCTTGGCCATCAAAATGGATCCCACAATGGCCTAGTGGATCGTTATCTCGAGGAGCCTCTTGAACCAAAGCCAGTGATAAATCGAGCTCTATCAATAATATTGAAAATCAAATATTAAGGTAGTATAAAAATAAGTGAGCCAACAACGTTAAAGGGACAAAATATCATTTTCTCTATTGTAGCCTTTTTGATTATACGACCAACTAATAAGATGTTGATTTGAGCATCGGAGGAGTCATTGCCAAAAAGCTCCCGAAGATACATTCATGGTTTTTATTTTTGTAGATCGTGACGCATACTGACCTAACAAATAAAGATTTCAAGGAGTCTCTCAAGCTAAACTGGTGTTGACTGGGCTTTCTTAACAAAGTTTGACCTACTCATGATTAAACAAAAAATCTGGGCCCAGTGAACCAAATCCCACATATATTAATCTTATTCTAGAAACCAAGAATTGGGTGTCATCAACCCATCATCTAACATTCTTGTTGAATCATAAATTCCTTGTTATTCATGTTTTCCTAAAGTCCTTAGGACTAGATACAAGCTCTTTCAAAATTGAATCATTTATGGATTAAGGACTCCATAACTTGAGATTTAATAGACTAAGAAAACTTTGTTTGGTAGTCACCTACTTTTTATCCTTGGGAGTAGGGGCTACTATTGGTAAAAACAACCACTAGCTCCAACTCAACTGATGAAGTCACTTCAAAAAATTGGACTCCATGTGAGCTTACTATTGGTCTTATTGAAGAGAAGGATATAAAACTCATCATTGGTGATCCTTTGTGCTGGATTTCTAAATCCTTTAGGGACCTCGCTCATTCCATCTCTTAGACTTTAACAAAATTTAATCCATATATAAATATCTAATAGATATTGAGTTTGTATGTCTTCAACCGAAATTGGAGTTTGAGTTAAAGTAAGAATCTAAATTTGGATTTGAATTTATGTCTGATTTGGAATACCTATTATGTAATATTAGGAGTTATAATTAGAGTAGAATTCAAACTAAACAAGGGCCTATAAATACTCTAGTAATACATAGGATTTAAGTGTGGAACTAAGATTGAACTAGAGAGAAATAGAGAGAGAGAGGAATAGAGAAAATAAAGAGAAGAAGAAAGAGAGGGAGTGCGGCTGTCATGTGTGGGTCTATCTAGTGCTTCTCGATGGTCTCTCATGGTGGCTCCTCGTGATGCTCTTTTGGAGATTCTCTCTAAAGGTAGAGGCATTACCTAGGCTCGATGAAGAGTTTAGTTAGATAAGAAAGAATGAAGTCTTTTTTATCAACTCTTATAAATTCTATTGATAGTGGATATCTCTCTCCTCCCATGAATGTAACTTGATTTTGGGTGAATCACATATATCGCTGTGTATTTTTTTATCTTTTTATTTTATCTTATATTACTTCTTATTTCTTGTATTGTTTAATAATAAGGTGATCTGTGAATCTTTCACTATGAATAACAATAATTGATATCAGAGTCTAAGATATGGCAAAGCCCTTGTTCAAGATAGAAAAGTTTGATGGTAAGATAAATTTTATCTTATGTCAGAAGAAAATAAAGACGATTCTTATTTATCAAGGTCTACAGAAAATATTAGAGGGTAAAAAAAACCAATTAAGATGAGTGATGAAGATTGGGAGGAGATAAATCAAAAGACATTAAATTTAATTATTCTAAACTTGACTAGTAAAGTTTTGTACAATGTCATCAATAAAAGACAAAGGTGGACATCTAGACAAGGCTCAAAGTTGTATATGTTGAAGAGCCTCACAAACAAGTTCTACTTGAAAACAACAATCGTATGGACTGTGTATGAATGAAAGTATAACTTATTATATTATTTAAATACTTTCAATAAGATTATTAATTATTTGCTAAAAGTTAATATAAAGCTTGAAGAAGACAATAAGATGCTAATTCTTTTGATGTCTCTTTCTGCTTTATATGATCATATTATAACTATAATTCTTTATGGTAAAGAAGCTCTTAAAATAGAAGAGATAATAATTAGTCTCATTTCTAATAAGAAAAGAAAAAACTCTAATATCAAAATTGAGATTCGTGAAGATTGATGGCATATGGAACGTAAAGATCGAGAGAAGATAGAATCTTCAGACAATGGCGCCATTTTGGCCACATTTCTTACAAAATAATATTATATCTTTGCCTAGAGCGGCATTGTCTGGAGCTTAGGAAGATAGAATCTTCCAATATGGTGATAATAGTAAAGGATGATACTTTTAAAAATAGTGTAGATTGAAACATTCTTACGGTATCCATAGAAATCAACATTTTTATAAGTGAATTTTAGATTCTAGCAATTCTTACCATTTTTGCTCTAAGAAGGATGAGTTTATTTCTTATGAGATGAATAAGAAGAAGGATACTATTTGGTTAGACAATAATTTAACCTATGAGATCACTAGTGTGGAAATAGTCAAAATTCAAATATTTGATAGAAAAGTTCACACTCTTTTTGGGATAAAGTATGTCCCTAAAATATGAAAGAATCTAATTTCACTTAGTGTATTAGATTCAAAAGGCTGTAATTACTCGGTAAGGAATAGAGTCATAAAGGTAACACATGGCACTAGGACCACTAGGACCTTGATGAAAGAAAAGAAGTACAAAAATATTTATCAACTGGTAGGAAACACCATTTAGGTAGAGTTCTAATTGCTACAATGATGAAAAAGAAGGCGATACTCAGATTAATTCGACAGGAGATAGATATTTTTCCTGAGTTACTTTTGGTATGGTAGCAAACACAGGTCTTCCGAAGGGCTTTCAGAAGTAGAAGATTATAGGTAGAAAAGTGAATTTACGGTTGGCTTAAGCTCGCATCTTACGATTAGCTGAATAAGTTAATAGCCTACGGGGAGGGACTAGATAAGAGATGATGGTTAAAGTTTCATGATAGTGATGCTCCTGAATTCAAGTCAAGTGGAGATTATTAAGTTTGGATATCTTGAATTCGAATTAAAATTTGAGTTAAACTAAAAATCCAAATTTAGATTTGAATTTATGTCTGATTTTAAATACCTATAATGTAATATTAGAAATTATAATTAAAATAGAATTCAAACTCAACAATGACTTATAAATACTCTAATAATACATAAAATTTAGGTGTAATGCTGAGGTTAAACTAGAGAGAAATAGAGAGAATAGAGAAAAAAAGAAAGAAAGAGAATATCGACTATCGTGTGTGGGTCTTTCTGCTATTTATCAATGTTCTATCTCGGTGGTTCCTCATGATACTTTTTTTGAGATTTTTTCTGAAGGCGGAGGTATCGCCGAAACTTAATGAAAAATTTAATTAGATGAGAAAGAATTGAGTCTTTCTTATAAAGCGTGTTGATAATAAATCTCTCACTATTCTTGTGAATATAACTCAATTTTAGATAACTTATGTATATTAATGTGTCGCTTTTTATCTTTTTATTTTATCTTATATTATTTTTTTTATTAATATATTTGAAAATAAAATGATCCATTGACCTTCCACTACAAATCATAATAAATAAAAATCCTAAATGTCTTCTTATTTTTATATTTCAATCTCTCTATTATCATTCTCTAACGACCATGAATTTACTAAATCGTCAGATCATGGACTCACGAAAGATAGAATACTTTTTTACCATCAGTGTAAAGATTAATAACACATATCACGTCAAGCTCCAAGCCATCGTTCGAACCCACCAAGCCGTGTCTGCCCCATCTCCCCTCCACTCTAATGCCTTTACTTTTCTCAAAAAGGGCACTTCATTATTCTCCCCTCTACCATCCCTTTCCCCTTTTGTTTTTCTTCAAACATGAATCTAAAGAGTTCTGACAAACATATAAGAAAAGGATTTAAGTAGAATATGATAATCTTTTCAAAATAGCCATTTATTGAAAGCTTAAGATTCTTGACATTTTAGATATTGCAAAAGCAAACTCTCTTTCGACATTTTCACTTTACCATCGGGTCTCTTCACCTATTTATAATATTCCATTCTCGAAAATTCTTTTTCGCTGTTTTGTATACTTCTCTATTGGTTAAGTACACCCGGTGCGTTGGACCACAGCAACCAAGCCCAATCAGATCAGATCGCACCCCGCTCTGGGCCGTCGTTCGGGCTATTTAAAGCTACTCTGCACCTCAGGCCCCAGGCCCCCCCAAAAAACGCAACCGGCACTGATTAAGAGCTCCCAATTTGCCAGATTTAGGGTTAGGGCTCTTGAGAATAAGAGAGGAGAAGAAGACGATGACGGGGAAGGCGAAGCCGAAGAAGCACACGGCGAAGGAAATCGCGGCGAAGGTCGACGCAGCGACGACGAACCGAGGCGGCGGGAAGGCCGGCCAGGCGGACCGGTCCGGCCAGGACAAAGGCGGGCACGCGAAGCTGGAGTGCCCGCTGTGCAAAACTACTGCCCCCGATATTAAATCGATGCAGATCCACCACAACGCCCGCCACCCAAAGATCCCCTTCGACGAGGCCAAGCTCGTCAACCTCCACGCCTCCACCCCCACGGACACCGCCAAGGCCCGCCCCGGCGTCCGCGGCAGCTTCAAGAAGTAGTAAGATCCGTCGATCCTTCTCTCTTTCGTCCTCCTTGTCATCCTTCATCGTCATCGTCCTCGTAATGGTCGTGGTCGCTGTCGTTGGCTATATAATTACTGTGTACTGATTGTGTGGGAAAGATTTAGTGCTTGTGTTGTTTGGTCTGACCTCGACTCTTGTGGACTCTTTGATTGTTGATCTGCTTTGTTATGCTCCAGGAGTCTGCACTTTATCGCTTTTCTGCATTTTTTTGATGTGATCAGTTTTAGTGAGAAAATTTTTCGTTAATTAGATCATTCGGGTTGAGAACGGCTTGGAATTGTTTGACGTATTGTATTGTTTGGGCAATCGCTGTGTGCTGATTTTTCAGATTCTTTAAGATGGAAAAACATTTTTGATGGTAGTGGCTGTGAGAGATACTCTTAGTTTGTAAATAGGTTTAGAGATGCGAGGGATGCCTATTCGACAGCACTATTACAGTAGTTGACCGTAGACTCTGGAATAATTGGTCTTGGGATTTTCTAAAGTGGCAACAGTTAGGTTGAGTAAGAGTGAGTATAGTGGGTTTGTTCCTAAGAAGCCATTTGATTGTAGGTAAAAGCCTAGTAGCACATTTGCAGGAATTGTTAGAGAGGAATTCAGAAATTTGGTCGTTTTTAAAGAGGGGTAGCTACAATCTTTGCTTGCTTTTTGCTACCTTGAGCCACTTTTCTGTCAAATATCACTGCAATTCCTGATTTAGGCTCAAGGATTAGTACGTCAGCAAGTGATGGTGTTATATGTTGATTTGCTACTTCAAATCCTTCTCATTTTGCTGTGGGCTTTCTCAAAATGTTTTTACCAGATTACTTTAATATTGTCTACCCTAATTCTATGGCAGGAGTATTCCTCTCCTACTCCATATCCCCTTAGTAAGCACATATGCTTGGTATTTTTTTGTGAGCATGTATGTTGTAGACCTTATGGCACCGTTTGGTTTGGAATGAGGACAAGAATCAATATCAAAATTAGTGAATCATTTTTGTAAACTAATTTTTTTTATTAAAATTAATCCTACAATAATTTAAAATTCGAAAATTTATTTAATATTTTATAATGGTTTAATTTAATAGCGGTATAAAATAAGTAATATTAATTTTGTAAGGAAAAAAATAATTATGAAAAATACTGATCTTGATCTTGATCCCGAATCAAATAGTTTCTATATGTTTTGAGTGCAAGTATTAATTGCCATGTTGCAGGAACAACTTCCAATAAATGTATATCTGGTTTGCTGTGTTTGCAGTGTATTTAAATACCTAGATTTCACTTTGCAGATTGCACCTTTGACACAAGTGGCATCTGCTTTGTATTGGAACCACAAAAAACGTCTGCAAAAATGAACTGTGGTTTTCAAGTAGTGCTTTACAGAATGTTTTGTGCTGATCTTTGTACTTATAATCTCTATTAAGGCGTTAGCCTTGAGGTTCCATTCTGAAGTTCATAATTTGAATAGTTTTTATGAACCTTGGCTGTTGAGGGTATTACTTCCAGGGACCTATGAATGTTTCTATTATGCATTGGGATTTGCATGAAAGTTAAGTTTGGTGGTTGTTGTTTAACTTATTTGATCTGATTTTCAGCAAGTAATTAACCTTCTTGTTGTAGATATGTCATGGTTTTGTTTTCGTCATTGCACATCTGTGTTCAAATAGTGAATTTATTTAGCTTCCATGTTTAGTTGAGCTTATCATCTGTGTGTTGTGTTGTGGATTTATCCTTGTAAAAAATGCTTCTTTTCGTATCTAACTCTTGACGGTATAGTTGTAGGGAATAGAGGAAGTATTTTATCAATCAGTTTCAAGGCAGCATCTTCATGTTTAGATTTCTCATTAACAACTTTGGTGGTTCTGCGAGATTTGCCATTATTTGGTCCGATGTCTGGTAGTTGATTAATCGATTGAATTATGGTGAATTCAGTTCACTGGTTGCACCACCATATTCTGGTGGAGCACCCGACCAACCAACCCCGGTCACGTCTTATGTGAGCCACGTTGGCAATAAACGTCATCAGCAGCAAACCGTATGTTTGGCAACAACGAGGTCAACCAAAAAAATAATAATTTATTATCATCTAGAAAAATTATTTCATCACAGGTCTCGTGATACCCAGTTGGTTGAGGAGAGGCGGAAAGCATAAATTTGAAAAATGCCTAATTATTAAATAGTAATCAATTTTAAAAAATAATTATTTTATTTACAACAACAGTAAGGGAGAAAATAGTTGAGAAAAAATAGAAAAATTTACACTTAATAAATCAATTAAGTAAGAATGGAGGATCATCTTTTTAATGATGCCATGTTTTTGAATTGCTATAATTAGAAACTATTTTTTTTTATTTCAATGCCTAATAATTTTACATTAAATGGTTTTCTTTTACAATAATTTTATTGATTGTGAGGACGAAATCAAAGAGAAACATGGTGCATCATAATTAACTTCTCGGTGATAATCACATGTCCTATAATTTTTTTCATTGGTTGTAAAATAATTTACAAATATGCAATTATTTTGTGAGATTTTGATTCCTTCGTCATCGTTTGGTTCAAGATCAGGATCAAATTCAAAATTAGTGAACCATTTTGTAAATTAATATATTTTTATCAAAATTAATCCTGCAATTTAAAATTTAAAAAACTATTTAATTTTTTATAACAATTTAATTTAATAATGGTGTAAAATAAAAAATAATTCGAAAAAATGTTAATCCTGATCTTGATCCCAAACCAAATAGTATCTTCATGACTATTGGCATATAAGGGATGACAAAAATGCATTTGGAGTATCGACGGACACTTGATCTACCTTAAGCCTTCAGCAATTCCCTTGACAAAAATATTAGTATTTTACAATCATTCATCTACTAGTAATGCAATCCTCTTTGCTTGCTTAGGATGTATGTCTCCAAATGTAAGGAACGTGTTAGGGGAATTTACATCTGAATTTAATAACAGTAATTCATAGTGATCTACTCCCAACCTAGAAAAGAGTAAAAAGGAGACATTTAGTTAACTAAAATGCAACTAAAAATTTACGTAATGTTGAATGAAAAATAGATAAAAAAAAATATGCATCTTATTATCAACAATTATATATACAACTGCATCCATTCACAGAGATTCAAAGAGCAAAGCTTGGAATCAAAGTAATAATAGTATGCAATGATATTGGGGAGAAAAAAAAGAACTTTTATTATATATAGTACTTATATTAGTAAATTTTTAAAATAAATAATGTTAGGTAAAACATATATTTAATGTGTATTATTGACTGAGGGCACATTGGATTTTGGAAATTAACATGTTAACTATATTCTCTGAATGTATGTCACGTGAGTTACATGCAAAAATTATTGAAATATATAATAACATTGGTCTTTGAATGTGATGATATATCAAGTTGCTAAGTAATAGTTTGGATGAGTACGAATCAAAGCCAAAGGCGTCTATCGAGATAACTACAAGGCAATTTTCGAATCAAACTTTTTGAGTCAAAACGTCAGTGAAGCCTAGGTTAAGGGGTAGGTTGTGAATAAATATAACCGAGCTATGGACTCATATATATACTGAATCATTATGAGCTCGATAACTTTAGATATGGATGAACTTGTGGGAAAGAGTGGCCACATTCTAAAATTCAGCTGTAATCAAACTCACAAGACTCAATCTATTAGTGCTGGTATATTAGTCGATTAATCCATAGTTATTTTCAAAATTAATCCTAAAGAATCTGGTAACGATCTCTCCTTTACAAATCATCCAGCAGAACAGTTACCCGAGATCACAGAATCAAGCTATGTCAAATCTTTGGGAGTGCTATAAATAACACCACAACCAGAGAGGTAAGGGACTAATGGTTATCTCCCATCTTACCTTCATCATCGAGTATTGGACTAATTTGAGTGTTAGAGCAACTGCCGCCAGAGAGTTCTTGATGGTCTTCTTCATGATTTTTCGTTGTGCAGATCAATAGAATGGTGTCCTATAGATCAAGATCTCAAGGAATCGCTCGAGGAAAAATTGATGGTGAACCAATCTCCATCAATGGTGGTGCTTTCATTAAGAACTATTCTGCCTCTTTCTCACTGATCCAAGAGGTCTCCAACATTCCTCTCACCATACCTCCTAGAAAAGCACAACCACTATCGTAAAAAAAAAATCTCCCTAGGGTGCAGATAACCCCAACGTCAGTAGAATGACATAATTCATCCAACAGACCCAACAAACTGACCCAGTGGACCAACTCGGTGATTCAAATGCCGCAATAGTCTCGAGCACCCTCTCTACAAATGATACCTGAGATACCATCAAATCCTCCAATTCAGTGAGTAGGTACAATTCCATATTCTGACTACCGTTGTCCAATAAATGATCCAATTGCTTAAGATTCAAGCGCAAACCATGCGAAATCTACAAGCCTAGCTATTATAGAATCAAGCCCCTATGATGCAAAATCTCCAGAGTCATTACACTCAACAACAAGCTTCGGCTCATGATCTAATTCTAAATCAAGGCACCCACCGAATCAATAGTGTGAGTCATAGCATCATGCCATACTAAGCCCAGCACAACTTAGAAGGCATCTCCACCAAAGTTAATGTAAGCCCCCGACTCGACCATGGCTCCTCTATGATACCAGGTCTTGAGGGAATATGAGGGATATGATCTTACGTATGATCCAGTTGATGAAGTCACATACTATACACATATCAACCGAGCTTCAGGTATACCCACTTGAGGTAGCCAAAGAGAGGTCATGTCCCATGCAAGTCAAGAATTATCAGGGGCACTAGTTTATCCAAACCAAGTGAGGTATGATACCCCATTGATACTCAAGTAGCATATTCTTTGTTACAACTAAAGTTCAAAAAACCTCCTTACAAGGTATATGACAGTTCGAAGGATTCAGCCAATAACATCAGTACTTTTTATAATACCATGATTCTTTAAGGAGCATGGAGTTTCACCATGTGTAAGGCATTCTCTATGACACTGCAAGGTCCGGTCTGGACCTGGTACTCCAGCCTTTCGAGACACTCCATCATGTATTTTGATGACCAAGCAAACTAATTCATACAATAGTTTATCTCGCTTATATCTCAGCATAAGGATCCCTCTACTTTGCTTATGTTAAAGTAAAAAAGAGAGCAAAATCTTAAGAAAATATTTGGCTCAATTCAACAAAAGCCAACTCAAGGCTAATGAGGTAGATAGCTCCATCATCCTAGTGGTTGCATTCAACGGGATCCGACAAGCTCGGGTTGCCTATGAAATGGCCTGCTGATTGCCTAAGGGCCCTGTGGAGTTCATACAATTAGTTTGTGAACACATCAATTCTAAAAAGTCATTTTAGTTAAAAGAGAATCCGAGGGTACCAACAAACCAAGGAAAGAGACTCAAAAAGCCAAAGTCCCTAAGTCAAAGAGGCAAAGAATCAAGCGAGAAGACCATAGGGTCGAGGAGCATAAACCAAAGTCCCAAGCCTACAATCCACTAAATCACTCCAGATTCAAGGTTCTTGCTCAAATTGAGCACCGAGAGTTTCTAGGAGGCCTCTGCCAATTTGTAAAACTAGGCAACATTTGGATAAACCAAGATACTATCATTTTACTAAGAACATATATATAATATAGATGAATGCAGATATCTCAAAGATGAAATTGAAATGCTCACTAGAGAGGAGAACCTTAAATAGTTTGGTCGCCGAGATGAGTAAACTGAAGAGGCTCATACACAAGAACCTCATCCTTGGGATTCTCAGAAATGGAATTTCACACTCGAATTGCTCAACTCCCTAGTAAAGGGACACCTCAACATGATCTTGATGAGTCCTCTAGTATAGAGTGAAGCCTCAGCATCAACATGAAAATATCGAACGATCACTAGAGGGCAAGAGAAGTCAGAGGAGCTGATGAAGAGGCAACATTTTGAGCTTAAGTATCAAGATATAGTCTTCTCCATAAAAGACTTGGAGGAAATTTTGATGTCCTACAATGATGTCTTGGTGATCTCAGTAGTCCTGGAAAGCTTCGCAAATATTATATTCATTAAGGCCTATAATCAGATGAAGACTGAGCAAAAGTTGGAGCCATATGTCGGAATGCATGCGGTATTCACTTGAGACTCAGTTACTCCGATCGACACAATCGATCTACTCCTCACAATCGGAGAAAACCCCAAGAGCACAACCATCATATCAAAGTTTGTGGTGATTTGAACATGCTCAGCATATAATGTAATATTGGATCATCCAGTACTTAATTAACTCCAAGTGGCAATTTTAACCTTTTATTTAGTCGTGAGGTTTCCAACTAAGCTTGGCACAAGTGAAACATAGGGCAACCAGAACCTTGCAAAGAACTGCAAAGCAACTTATTGGCAAAGTAACATTGACCAAAAAGGCAAACCAAACCAAGGAGAGCACTAAAGCTTGGTGCAAATCTCATGGAGCCTCTTCGCACCGACTTGGGAGGGCCCTTGCAGAAGAGTTAGGACATCTTTGCATGATCTCCGAAAGATCTACCTGGTATAGACCCCTCGGCTGCACACCATAAGTTTGCAGTGGCAGAAAAGCATAAACTAGTCAAATAAAAGAAGAGACACTTTGCTTCTGAGTGTCAAAGAGCCATTGTTGAAGAGGTAAACAAACTTCTCCATGCAAAATTTATTAGAGAAGCCCATTATCTCGACTAGTTGGTGAATATGGTGATGGTGAAAATGTCTAACAGCAAGTGGAGAATGTGTGTCAATTTCATTGAATTGAACAAGGCTTGCCCAAATGATAGCTATCCTTTGCCTAAGATAGATCAATTGGTAAACTCAACCTCGGGCCATTAACTCCTAAGTTTCTTGGATGCATTCTCGAGTTACCATCAAATTTGGATACATGCCAAAGATAAGGAGAAAATGTCTTTCATCATGAACTAAGGTACTTTTTGCTACATTGCTATGTCTTTTAGGCTAAAAAATGCAAGGGCGATGTATGAAAAAATGGTAAAAAGTAGAACACATGTTGATAACATGTTGGTGAAAAGTATCCACACTGAAGGGCACTTAAAAGACTTAAAAGAAACTTTCGACACATTGCGAAAGTTCAAAATGAAGCTGAATTCTGAGAAGTGTGTTTTTAGAGTAGGATCAGAAAAGTTTCTTGGTTACCTCATCTTGAAGTGAGGAATTGAGGCTAACCCCAAGAAGATTGAGACAATGAGCAAAATAAAACTCCCGTGCTCTATTAAAGAGATACAAAGACTCATGAGTCGCTTGATGACACTCAACCACTTCTTGTCGAGGATAGAAGAAAAATGCCTCCCCTTCTTTAGAGCTCTCAAGCAAGGCTTGGAATTTGAATGGACCAATGAGTGCGATTGAGCCTTCAAGGACCTTAAGAAATATTTGGCCTAGCCTCCCCTACTAGTAAGACCTGAGCTAAATGAGGTACTTTTTCTCTACATTATAGCTTCAAACTGAGCAGTAAGTTTAGTGCTAATAAGTGACTAAGGTGGAAAGTAGCATCTCATCTACTATGTGAACCACGTGTTTTAGAAAAGCTTTCATACGCCATGGTATTAGCAACTTAGAAGCTCCACCCATACTTTCAGGCATATCCAATCACAGTGCTCACCAATCTTTTGCTTTGATAGAGATTACAAAAATAAAGAACTTTAGGGAGATAAATCAAATGGCCAATTGAATTAAGCCAATTTGAGATGACCTTTGAAGCTTGGAAGACCATCAAAGCATAGGCCCTGGTGGACTCCACAATGGAAACTATGTTATCCCCGTTTGGATTAGAATTTGAACCATGGGAGGTTTAGGTTGATGGCTCATCTTGCAAGTCGAGCTACGACGTTGGAGAAATCCTCCAAAGTCCAGGTAGAAGAGTGGTTGTGTACTTAGCTCAACTAGAATTTGGGGCTTCGGATAATACCATAGAATATGAAGATTTTCTCCTTGGATTGCACATAGCATTGGTAGTGGGAGCTAAACAACTCAAGGTATTCAACGATTTTCAACTTGTGTATTTGCAGGTTAGTGGGGAATATGAGACAAAAGAAGTAACCATGATACAATACCTAACTGAGGTACGAAAGCTAATAGCAAGATTGGATAGAGTTGAAATTTGTTGCATACCTTAGAATAGCAACACCAAGGTGGATGTCCTCACATGATTGGCCTCAGCCTCTTCAAATCCAAAACTGAGGTAAATTTTTGGGGAGAGAATCCAACAGCCAAGTCATTCAAAAATACCGAGGTTAATGCAGTAGACTCGGAGATAAGTTGGATGGACCTAATCGTTACTTATTTGGAAAATGGGAAACTTCCTAAGGAACCAATCAAAGCTCAAAGGATTACAAGGTAAGCTCCAAACTTTACCCTGGAAAATGAGTCCTATACAAGAGGTTACATGCATGACCACTACTCTATTGCTTGAAACCTGAGGAAGTTGATTGCACGCTCCATGGAGTCAATGAGAGGACATGTGAAAGCCATAGAGGGGAATGACCCCTTGCACACAAACTCCTCAGGAAAGGATATTATTGGACTAACATGGCCACTGAGGCATCCAAGTTCATATCCAAATGTAAATAGTGCCAGAGGCATGCCTCGGTTTGCCATAGCTTCACAGTTTAGCTCCAACAAACTCAAGTGATGTGCCCCTTCAACCAATGGGGAATGAATATCCTAGGTCCTCTTCCAATAGCCTCGGGACAGAGAAAATTTTTGGTAGTCGCTATTAACTACTTTACCAAGTGAGTGGAAGGTGAGCCACTTGCTACAATCATGAAGAAGAAGATCCAGGAGTTCTTCTACAAAATGTCATTGGTAAGTTCAAACTTCCACACATGCTAGTCACATATAATAAGAAGTAATTTGATAGCTGATAGTTTAGAAAATATTGCACCAACCTCCATATTAAGCAAAGATCCACCTTAGTAGCACATCCCCAGGCCAATGGATTGGTTGAGGTAACAAATAGAACCTCTCTCACAAGGATAAAGAAATATCTCAAAAGGGCAAAAGGAGTCTAGGTCAAAAAGTTACCACGTATTTTATAGTCCTATCGGACCACACCTCAGACAACAACCAAGGAATCACCCTGTATACTCACTTATGGGGTTAAGACAATCATCCCTATGGAAATTGGACTCACTTTTTCATGGGTTTAGAGTTATGATACCTTGCTAAAGGAAGAAAATAATCAGGTTGAGAAGGACCTAATTTTGGAGGTCCGAAAGAAGGCTCAAACTAGGAATGTCGATTACTAACTATGAGGAGCATGCTAGTACAATATCCAAGTCCATAGCCAAGAATTGCAACTAAGCAATTAGGTACTTCGCTAAGCCTAGTTCATCAACCGAACCTCAAGGAAGCTCTCTCTAAACTTGATTGGCCCATTTAGAGTCTCTCTAGCTATGAGACCAAGAACCTTTAAGATCAAGCACCCAAATAGTCAGGTACTCTTGGGGACATACTACATCAACAACCTCAGAAGTTTCTATCTTTAAAACTATGTCTCATTTATTTTTTAATAAGATTTATACTTTGCAAATAAGTCTTTGCCCAGGAGATCACACAAAGATCTCATATTAGATGAGGCATAAGACCTTGGCCCAATGACAAGCACAAAGGACTCAAATTAGATGAGACATATGACCTCAACTTAATGCTAGGCAAAAAGACCTCAGATTAGATGAGGTATAAGACCTCAGCCCAATGCCAAGCATAAAGACCTTGGATCAGATGAAATATAAGACATTGACCCCATACTAGGAACAAAGACCTTAGATTAGATAAGACATAAAATGTCAGCCCAATGTCAGATATAAAGACTTAGGATCAGATGAGACATAAGGCCTCGGCTTAATCCCAAGTACAAGGGACCTCAATTTAGACAAGGCAAAGGATTCAACTACATACCAGCAAAATGCTTAGGCCCAAACAAAATCTAAGGCAAGCTTAGTATTGGACAAAAGAAACCTTAACACAAGGCATCAACAAAACTGTCAAAAGGTGGAGTCAAGTTTATAATTGAGCCGAGCTATGATCTTCATAGGTAGAGCCATCTCAATGAGCAACAACAGAAAGCTTAAAAACTCAAGTCCCTCGAACCGATGGTACAAAGCCTAGAGTTGGGGAACACTAATGATACATCAAGTTACTAAGTGATAATTCTAAACGATCGAATGAGTGTGAATCAAAGACAAAGCTATCTGCTGAGGTAACTAACACACAATTTCCAAACTAAACTTCCTGAATTAAAAAGTTAGTAAAAATTGAGCTTAAAGGGTAAGCTGTGAATAGATATAATTGAGCTAGGAACTCGTCTATACATTAAATTATTATGTGCTCGGTAACCTTAAATATGGATGAGCTCGCGGGAAAGAGCAACCACATCCCAAAGTTTAGCTATAACCAAACTCACGAGACTTGGTCTATTAGTGCTATTATGCTAGCCAATTAATCTACAATCATTTTTAGAATCAATCCTGAAGGATCCCTCCTTCACAGAAAATCCAATGGAATGATTACCAAAGATCACAGAATCAAGATACACCAAATCTCTAAGAGTACTATAAATAATACCATAATCGGAGAGGTAAGGGACTAATGTCTAATCTCACATCCTACCTTCATCATTGAGTATTAGACTAATTCGAGCATCGAAACAACTATTGTCAAAGCATTTTTGATAGTCTCCTTCACAATTCTTCTTTGTGTAGATCAACAAAAGAGCAACCTAGCAGATCAAGATCTCAACGAGTCTCCCGAGCTAAAACCGGTGGTGAACTAAGCTCCATTAACAGAATGTATGTTACATCAATTGCATACAAGAATATTGAATTACATGATGACATTTGTATTTTACTCATTCGATAATAAAGTGTGAGGATAGTTTATTAATTGAAAATATGTGCATAAATGAGGTCAGAATTTGAATAATTTATATAAAGTATACCATGGAGCTCTAAACTATTGTTGTTTCTCCCTAGTTTACATAGGAACTAATTTTCTTATGTTGTATATATTGTAATTTGAGAGGAAAATAGTATATTCATGTGGAAATTTTGAAAGTGATCTAATTTTGGTAAGTAGTGGTTGTGCTGGAAGAAGGCAATTTATTTAATGTTAAGAATATTATTTTCTTAATGAAGAAGATTACCATCTCCATTGGGCTACACTTGGGCCTTGCCAAGTCCAAGCCCAAATTTAGATAGTAAAGTCCAAAACATTGGTATTTGAATGTACATCATATCAGTTACATGAAAGAATATTTTGGACTGCATGATGACATCTAGATTTTACTCATTTGAGAATAAAGCCTAAGGATAGTTTATGGATTTATTGAGTGAAAATTTATTTGAAAACATGTGCATAAATAATGTTAGAATTTAAATAATTTATATGAAGGACAGCTTGGAGCTCTCAGCTATTACTATTTCTCCTAAGTTTACATGGGATCTACTTTTCTTATGTTATATGTACCCAAATTTAAGAAGAAAATAGTGTCTTCATGTGGAAATTTTGAGAGTGATATAATTTTGGTAAGTGATGATGGTATCAGAAGAAGACAATTCATTTAATGTCAGGAACATTAGTTCCCAAATAAAGAAAATTACCATCTCTATTGGGCCACATTTGAGCCTTGCCAAGCCCAAGCTTGAGTTTAGATAGTGAAGTCCAGACTCAATTGAGGACTCATTTTATAAGAATTTCTTTATAGAATTTGGGAATGCAATGGTTATTAGTTATTACAAAGAATAAAATATAGGCTAAGATATTAATTTATACCAAAATTTCTATCCTCATGTATTTTTTTTCTACTTTAATAGCGCAACTTTGTTTGATAGTAGGTGTGGGAAGCAATGCTTTTTGAAACTTGTACTGTAGAATAATAACTAAGAAGATATGCAGTACATTCTACTAAATTTTGTCAATGATAATTATATATATAAAGTAGGAAAAAACACCTAGTGCTAATCAGTAAGCCAATTACCATTGAAATATTACCTGATTGATGATAAAGAAATTTTAAACTTTTATAAGTTATAACCTGATTTTAGTTTAAACGTTGATTGCATCACAGTTTGCATAATAATTTTTTTCCATCTTCAATCTTGGATGTATGTATATTACGAAATTGCACCCAAGATAGCAAAGATCCTTTTCAAAGTCTATTCTTGCAATCCATGCTTTGGTTTGGAAATTGCTTAATTATGGTAAGATGAAGTTATTATGTCAAAAGATAATGGACAAATTTAGCATTAGTTTTTTCCATGAAAATAAGCGTACTTTTTTTTTCCTAATGCTAAATTGATCAAATCCATGAGGGCCACCTTCTCTGCTTCGAAGCTATTGGTTAAATTTTTAAATGAATATTTATCAAGATATTCTTAGGAAAATATTTTTTCCCAAGTGATTTTAAACCTAAGATAAGATTAAAAAAAATATTTATAAAAAGAACTTCATAAATGAATAATACAATGATATATTAGTTGAAAACAAATAGAGTAAGTTTATACTATAGAAATTTAATTCATACCATAAATTCATTTAATCTACTTCAAGTATCTCAGGATTTATTTCTAATGTAGTAGAAAATGTCATTGATAAGTATAGCCCTAGAGAATATGCCATTCAAGAAAAAAATTTACATGAAGTTATATGTTTATTATAATTTCTTTTTTAAGCCTAATAGATACACATACCTTGAAAGTCTTTAACAATAATAAGATATGCCAATATAATTGGGTTGCTTTTAACAAATTTGTCGAGGTCGAGTCCATACGTAAGAGCCAAGGTAGCCCATAAAATTAAACGAACAAAATTTTTGTTGTTGAAAGATGTCATATAGAGTGTATAAATACAATGGTATTCATATAGTTTGTTTCTAAAGTAATGTACAAAAAGTAAACAATTATATTAGCTGCAAAGATAAAAATAATAATAACTTTTATTGAATCTATTATAATAAGTTCATAAATGGTATGAGTGGCTGATGTATTCTTTGTTGTAATTTTTTTCTCAAATTCAACACTATAACCGTGGCCAAAACATTCATACTTTAGTAGAATGATTAATGTAGTACATATCTTAAAATCAAAACTTATTGATATTTATTTTCTAAAAGAATATTTAACTCACTAAATTGGGATTGACTTTGGTATAAGGTGCTTAATTTATTCAATTTCACAAAATTAGATAAACGCTTGACATCACTTGCAATTAGATTATTAATTTTCTTGATGATTAAGTTATCACTAACACAAATCTTGCATATATTGCTACCATTTCAGAAGCTGGAAATAGCTACCTGAACATTGCTATCTTGAAATTGGTAACTTATATTAACCTCCAAATGTATGCCATAGTGGTCTATTTGTTTGTTGACCATTACAAAATCAATGGTCAATCGCTATCGATCAATGTTTAAAGAATGCAAGTAGAGCAGATTATTTTAAGTTGTAAACAAGTTAAGAAAAAAAATATATATTTACCTTATTATCTATTATTATCATCCTTAATAAATGATCTCTTTCCATTGCTTTTGAATTCTTTTAGAATTTTCCTTTGCAAAACATATACTTCAATTTTCTAACAATATTTGATAACCCTCATGGTTCTGATGGTATCTAATTTTTCTTATTCTATCTATTCAAGGAAGATATACAAATTGCTTCTTAAAAAAATATGTATTTTCATAATGAAGAATCAGAAAATAAAGTTTGAAAAGTAATGGTCATAGGAAAATTATCTAAGTTTTATAGTACTTGAGTATATTATAATTAACAAATTATCTTACAAATATTCACATTTATATATACAAGAAATTGTATTTTAAGCATTAGCTTGATGTTTGTAACATACTCTCATACATGACAGGTCATGTTCTCAAATCCTACCCAAAATAAAACTTCAATAGTCAATTCTAGACGTGACAATAAAAGATAAAAAATTATAAGATAAATGTATTTTTTATGTGAGTTTAGTATAGTTGGCAAAATGTTCTCAAGTTAATAATAAAATTTCTTAATAAACAAAATTTGTAGTATAAACATTTAGTTAGTTATCTATAGTTTTTGGAGAAATTAAATAATTTAATATTTTTCTTGTTTTTGCTTTAGACTAGGCTAGATATAATAGGCCATGAGAAAAAAAATATATATTCAAGTAAATAAACACTTACGTAATCTAGTATTTATCCTTATGCTTTATTTATTGTCATAGAAAAATATAAATGTATCAAAAATTATTTATGTTGGAGTGCATATGGATAATTGTTAGATATTGTAGGAAAACTTTTTTATGACCCAAAATTTTGATGTATATTAGATTTCAAGTAAAATTAGAACAAATTAGGCATATGCCATTACAAACACCATTTGCAAGATCTAAATTTCTCATTAGCATAATTGGACAATTGTGCTTTAAAATTAACTTATGGGGTGGTAAATCATTTGAAGTTATCGTATGCAACAAATCTTTTATATTTTATTTTTGATATTCATCCAATGAAATATCATAAATATAGAATAAATTCTTGACCAGGGAATTTTTTCGTATTAGAAATTCATTCATTTCGTCAACATATTCATTTTTTGTAGCCAATATAGCTCATTTACCTATAAATTCTAAATTTACTGTTTCACATTCCAAAATAGGAAAAATAATTTGTATAAGTAATTATTTTACTAAATTATTATTATTTATATTTTGGATCAATAAATCACTTAGAATTCTAACCAAGTCATTTTCAATCATTGGTTTATCTGCATTCCCTAAGCATAATAAATATTCACTAAAGTGAGGATCTATTTTTGCTCGCATATTAATAGTAGGTTTAATAATTTTTTTTATTTGGCCAAACATGCAATCATGCTAAAATAAAAGAAACAACTAGTTCTCTAGTTTAGGTATAACGGGCAAGATTTGATGATAACCACAACCAACAATTATTAATTTTTCACCACATAGTGAGTTTACATTTGTGATGTCATGCAACATAGAATTCAATACTTCAAGGTATTATTTTCTAAACATTAAAGCTTCATCCTAAATTATTAAGGTTGTTTGCCTAAGTAACTCAACTATTGTACTTTATTTACTGATGCTACAAATAATGTCATTACTTTCGATAAAGAAAATTTTGAGTCTCGAATGTGTGGTGCAACCACTAGGCAACATTCCAGCTACAATACCAAAAGAGGTTATTGCTAATAAATAAAACTTTTTCTTCTTATTGTAGCTAATATTGTATATTAAAAAAATATTTTACCAATTTTATCCGGACCATTGATAAAAAAAATTTCATGCCTTTTCTCTTCAACTACTTCCATGATTATATCAAAAATAGATTTTTGATATGGGTTTAATATCAAAATCACTCTAACATCTTCATCAAGGATTGGAAGAGCTAATTTATATCTAAGTTCATTTGTATAATTTATTTCATTATCTAAGTCTAAATTTGTTCTTTGAGAGGCCAAAGTGAGTAATGTCTTTCCCCATAGATTGCAAAAAATGTTACAAATCATTTAAAACTACATTCATCACATAGATTGAGTCACCATTATTTTTTTAAAAGTCTTTTGACATAAAATCATAAAACTTATCCCACAACACTCATATATTAGTAGGTGTAGCAAAAACCAGATGAGTAGCAAATAAATAGTGCAAAGCTTGTGGCATTTGAAATACACTCACTTCATTTAGTAAACCAAATGTAAAAGTTCATTCTCAAATAATCCATATTCTTCAGTTACTTCCTTAAATATATTATAAATTACTTCATTCACCGTTCGTAAATTTTGAAATGACATAATTTCTTTACGGTGGTTTAATAATAATCTCAAAGAATATCATTCAGATTTTTTAGGCTTGACATATTCTATCCTTCCAATACTACCAATTGTGGGTATTGTTTCCAACTTCTTTCTTTCCCATTCCATACAAAGTGTTCTTAAAATTCATGTTAATAATACTGATGAGCATTTGGACAAATTATTTTTAGTAAAATATTCAATTAGCATTATTTTTTAGTAATATTTATTAATCAAAATATTTATTAAGTTCTATTGTTCATGAAAGCTAATGCTACATTTTAGGTAAGTGAAATTGTAAATTTAATACCAAATTTTCATATAAAGAAAACCCATCATACATCTTGACATTGTGTTATTTCATTAACAACTTATGGATATATCTTCTATATTAATTGTAAATGCTATTTGATCATTCCCCTTGTATATATATTTGCAAAGATATTTAACTGATTTGATCTATGAACCAATTTAAACATTAATATGGCAATTGTAATGTACAAGTAAATAAAGATTATATGGTATAACATGTCGGCTGTCAAATAAATGATTTCTAGCATAAATTTACAAATCATTATGTCTACATATATATATTGAATAAGAATTGGTACTCTAAATTATCTTATTGTACAACATTCAAGAATATTTATACTTACATATTTTATCCAAAATAAAATTTTTTTCCTTCTTTTTTTGTTTAATATCACATGATTCACGGATTATATATTGTCTTACTCGAGTATGTAACATTGGAGATTTTGTTGGGTTTGAAATTTTTACATAAATAAAATTATCATAATCACCAATGTTTATTATTATTTTTCCTTGTATTTCATTATTAACAACATATATGTATGCGGTAATCCTCTTTCTTAAAATTTAACTATATGGACATGAGTTATAATTTCTCCAAGCATATGTTTAAGTAGTTGATCTTTTAGATCTTCGAGTATTGCACAAAAAACTCTTCATAACAAATCTATTTTATTATGTAGTAATTCTCCTACCTCTATATGTGCATTGATCTCATGCCAATGTGGATTACATGTAATATCTATGAAAAAAATCTGGTATACCAAATCTATACACAATAGCAATGAAATCTAATTGCCTTTTTTCGTGTCATTGGGACACCAACAAAAGTTGTAGGTAAAATTATTCGCTTACCAACATTTTGTACTCTTAACTTCACTGATAGTTGTACTATCAACTATTTCTTGGTATAGTTCTACTCTCAGTTTTTTTCTATTCTTGGAGAATATAATTTAATCTAGAAGTTTCAATTTTAAGATACATATCAAATAAATATTGTTGAAAAAGTTTATCACCAGATAGAATAAGTGGTGGTTTTTTTTCTCTAATATATAATTTAAAACAATAGTATTCACAGCAAAACACAATTTTTTTGAATTTATTTTTTATTTACATACATAATTTCTCATTTAATAAGATCTACCATAGAAGTCCCTAAAAGGTTATATTAGCTTCTAAAGGGATTTGAAATTTACTAATATCTTTTACTTGTAGTATATTTTTATACCAGCCTGATTCACCATGTGATAAAAATAAAGGATATGCTAGAGGATTATAGCAACTAAAATATGGCTGAATATACTAAACATTATTACCTATTCCACATACAATTACACTACAATTATATGGTTCCGACGAGTTATTACTGTTAGTATAAATACCAACTTGTGAAATAGTAGGCATATTATAAACTCTTTGATTAATTTGTGTGTTTGAATGAAGTGCATCAAATATTTATCTATTGATTCAGCTGTTGATAAAGATTGAAAGAATAGGTTATAAAGATTAACAGCAAATATAAATATCAAAGATCAGGTAATACTATCGAGTAATATAGGTATAATTGATAAATGGTTTTCTACTTCATGGTTAATATCAATAAAATATATATGCGCAAAAGTAGGCACATTTTTCTACTATTTAATCCATCGATAATGTAATACATCTGACCTTATACACGAAAGGTATAAACATCATTACTTGAATTTGTAAATTTTCAATCAAGTTGGATGCTCAAAGATACAAATGCAAATTTGCTATTGTAAACTAGTATGCACTCATGAAAATGAACACCCAAAGAATCTTGGTTTCTAAATAAAATATATAGTTTAAATGAAGGAGGTGTACAGTGAAGTGAAATTTTGCCATACTAGCAAAAAATTGTTGGTACTTTGAATTTGAACCTTTTAGCCAAACAATAGATGCAATTAGAAATTTGATTTAAAAGACACTTTATTATATAATTCTAATAACCAACAATTGCAATCAAACCTACTAAAAAGTATGAAAATAATTAAAAAAAGAAAGGATTAGAAATTAATCAAATTTTTTTTGCTTACAGCAAAAATATACTTACTTTAAACTTAATACTTATTTCTGATTGAATGGAAGCAATTTATGTTCACAAAAAATAAAACATGTGAAAAAAATACTAAACATGTCACTTGATCTTATGAAATACAATTAGAGAGTTTAGCTATATTTATAAGAGGCATAATGTCTTCAAAGTTTCCTTTTGTAAGTAAATACCTGAATTGATTTTTCTTTTCTTATACTAAGTATTGAAAATCCTATTATGTTGTAATTTTCTCTCCATAAAAAGAGAACCTTCTAAAGAAAAATTTATAAAAATATCAACATTGCAATAATCTTAAATAAAATTATTAATGATTTATAATCAGAAATATATATAAATAAATAATAGCAATAAACTTGAATTAAAAATTTTAAATACATTATCATAGGAGACAAAAATTTAATTATACTCTATTATGAAAATAAAGTTTGTATGGAAAAAAAAGCACATATTAGATCAAAGACTTGAAATGTTCATATTAACGTTCAATTAGATATCAAGATTCTTAGAAATATAGGTCTCCTATTTTAACAACTATTGTAATTGATTATGTTGCAAAACTAAAAATAGAAAATGAACATAGGATTATTCAGAAATAATATTTGAAGATAGTAAACAAAATTATGAGTTTTCATTTTATAGGTTATCAAATTTAAGTTAAACAATTTTTTTATATGCATAGAGCTAATCATGAACTCTTAAATTTTTTTTACCAATTATTATACTAACTACCTTTTCCCCTTACAAAAGTAATTGTAAATTTGGGATTACATTTTTCCTCACTATTATGATAACTACATTATTTTCAACAAATAAAAATACTTTAATTCGTATTTTCTTATTTTTATTATTATGGAAAATAATGACTAAATTTCAAAAATATTATAAAGTGGTGAAGGTAAATTTTTGAAATATATTCAAATTCCTCATCAAATTAATGTATAATTAAATTAATTTGAATAAGCATAAAATTGAACAGCAACATATACAAACTAAATATACCAAAATAAAAAAAAATCAAATCCTAATTATTGTTTGTATTTCAAAAGTAAATTACAAAGACAATGATATTAATTTCAGTTTATCAATTATTTTGAAATTTAATCTAAAATATATGTGCACAACCTGAAGTTCTAAAAAAAATTTACACACAACATAATATTTTTATACATTTACTCTATTCTCGTCTACTATTTCACTTTTTGGTACAATCTATTTGAGAAAAAAATACCTAAATTTAAAATCATATCCCAATTATTTTTTGTAGTTTCAAAAGTGAATTACAAACATAGCAATAGTAATCCCATTTTATAAATTGTTTAGGAATTTAATCTTAAAATATTGCATAAATAACCCAAATTTTTAAAAAAAAATTACACACAACATAATATTTTTGTACATTTACTCTATTCTCATTCTTCTTTTTCACTATTAGTACAATATATTTTACAAAAATTAACTCCAAAAAAATTTTCTACTTCCAACATCTATACTAACATGTTAACAAATGAATTTGATAAAAACAAAGGTAAAATCTATGACAAGAATTATTATTATTTCATAACAAATAATTGACTTAAATAAGTAATCAAGTAAATAGTTTTTTCAAAAACCTTACATAAAAATTTGAAGTTTAAAAAAAATATAGAAAATCTGTTTTATAATCTGCATATCAAAATCATGGATTAAATTGGCTTAGATATCTCATCTCCTCAAATAAAGAGATAAGGATCCCTCTCTAATTAGCTTACCCTTGTTATTAACAAAAAATGACTAAAAAAACCCATGTTTTTTTCTATCTTTCTTATTGTTATCTTAATAAAAAGGAAAAAAATTATATGTCACCTAAGGGCATAAAATATAAGTTCTATAGGTTAATCAAGGATATGACCAACGTTGATAAAAATTATTAAAGATATACCCATTTGAATATGAAAATTCAAAAATCTTGGATAAATAAAACTTAGACACTCAAGTATGAAATAAGAAACCAGTAGTACTTTCAAAAATTATTTTCAAAAAATAGAACTATTTGGAAGACAAGATAAACTTTTAAAAGTTTGTATAGATCAATATTCAAAAGTATATACTATAATATTTAACAATATATTTAGTTAACTAAGACTAAAGAGTAAATAAAGAATAAATAAGAAAACATATAGGAAAAAATTCTAAAAACCACAAAAGGAGAGGGGAAGATCATCATAGCAAATATACATGTTATTAATTTTAAATTTCACTTAAAGGCATAAACAAAGTTGCCCAAGATAGAGAAAAAGCTGAATGTAAGATTTTTTTTTTTTTATAAAATTTAGATATCAAGACTTACAAAAGATACAAAATTTTAAAAAAATTTATTGAGGTAAATGAATAGCAGGAACGCATGTGATGGTAAATAAAAATTGTCTACCTTTATTCCTACCTAGATTGGAGTGAAATATAAGATGTCCAAATTGCAATGGAATTCCAAGATAGAAAGAGTAACACAATATAGTGGAAATTTTCACCATAACAAAATGAAGAAATTTTGAGTACATATTTTATAATTCATGGCTAAATGAAAGAATAAAAGAGATCATGATTTTCCTAGAGCCAATAAAAAATAAAGAATTGATTAGATGGCAATATCATTATGGTAAGCTAATAATGTGTTTTCTTGTCATGAAGCCACAAAAAAAACTTGTTCCTTATGGTAAAGACCGAAAATAAGCCAAATGATGATGTCTTGACCTTATAATAATATTATTTTATCAATATTAAATGATCAAATTATGATATTAATTTTAATAATTTAGTAAACCTCTATACATCATGTTGTCCCAAAAACATTGATGATCAAAATTTTAGGATTACCATGTTGCTCCTTTATGTGAAAATTTGCCATTGTAGCCAACGTCATCATTAGTATAATTGATGATGATAATGACTCTAAGTCATGTAGTACCTATCACTTCAGTATTTTTATTATCATGCAGGACAATGGCATAATAGAGAACCTTGATAATCTAAATTCTAGGGTTATCATATTGTAATTGATAATGACTTTAAATCATAACTCTTAGAAAAGCAAAAAATAGCATCATTATCGTCTTTAATGACTAAGGAAACATTGTATCATTATCTTCATACAAAAATAGCATTTATTAATTTAATTATCACTCTAAGAAATGTTCCAATAATAGAAGCAAAGAAGAGAAGAAAATTCAAAGTGAACATTACTTACATTGATTCATTTGCTTGACATAGTACCAAGTAAAAAAGCACTATAATTATACAATAATTAGGTAGTATTTGCCCACTTGTACAGATAATAAACCAGCATAATACAAGAATAATACAATCATCAAAAGAACATCTATGCCCTGATTCTGTCCAAACACAACCAACACATAATAATAGTTACAAAAATATTACCTTGCCAATTGCATGTGGTAGCCATATTTACCCAAGTAAACTATTAGGAGTTGGAGAATTTTATATGACATCTGAGTATAAACAACTTACCACAATGGCTGCAACAATATTGTCCAGCAAAATATGTGGCACTAATACTAAAAAATATAATAGACATTGCATCACCCCTACATGACTCAAGGTTACACTCCCACAAAGGAGGAAAAAGAAATCCAACAGGGAAAAAAGCTATTTTTGGAGCAACAAATTTGGATAGTTTGGGAATCCTATAGCCTTAAGATTTTCTTATACCAAATGTAAATTCAATCAAAATAAAATAGGCTGGCTCCACTTCCCTGAAACAACAGAAGATTATCTTTAGAAATAAACCATCAAAAGATACATAACCTAGGCATAGTTACAAAGGCTTTATTTCCCCCACTAATACATGTTTAAAATACTTGGTAATCATCCAACAAAAGTTAACATAGGTTTTCTAACTTTTTCATTGACCCATTAGGCACACTAATAAATAGCACAAGACACTTTTTAAATTAACTTACAACTAATGAAAAGACTAACCAAAATTTACTATTTTAAGTATGCTTTGATACATACTAACTATTCTGCAAACCTAGAGTATATTATTTTGGCTCACCCAAGCTTCACCATTTCCTATAGTAGAGAACATAACATACCAACTCAAGAATCAACCACCAACAAAATGAGATGGAAACACTAATTTCGATGAATGACAAAAGCAAGGAGATGCTGAATAGATAGATGGATCATGATGGCTAACATAAAATATCATGTTAGATTGAACTTTTAAAGGATCCAAGATACAAAGACTATAGTCCATAGATAATGTCCTAGATAACAAAAGGAAGGCATAAGATTACAAAATATAGCATAATATGAAAGTCATAGGGATTGGAGCCATACTGAGCTACAACAAAGATTTGCCAACTCATATGGTGAACCCATCACCACATGGACCCACACCAGTAGATTGGCATTAACCCAGAAATGAAAGCAACATACTCATATGCATACTCACACAATTTAGAGTACTAAGTATGTATATAAGTAGGTGAACCATTCAACTAATAAGATGGTATAAAATCCACATAAAATTGAGTTCCATATGTAGGGTAAAGTAAGGGTAGTGGCTCTCACATCACACCAAAATGGGGTATTTTCACAAAGACATCACCAGGATGCTTTACCAAGCAATTGACAAGACTACATTCTCATAGATGATCAAGCAATTGAATTGCATGCTATTGATGGTCAATATCCTAGAATAAAATCATGTCTAATGCATAAGTTGTATAAGGAATGGTCTAAAAGCCTACACTAAGATAGTAATGTACAACTTGCAAATCTCCATAGCAAAATATATTTCTCTAAAATAATATTAAAAAGACATAGTAAGAAGTAAAATATTCTAAAATAATAGTAAATTAATGTAAATAATATGGAAGGAAAGCAAGGATCAATCTACAAAATAATGGATAAGGCAAAAAGCTAAGTTAATTGAATATACACAAATTATTGCCTTTTATAATTTTAATGATGACCCAACCATCCATTTGATGGTTTCTTGAGTTATATACATAGTAAGCATGCTAAAATATATGACAAAAGTTACATGTCATTTTTTTAACAAAATTAACTTAAGTAGAAATTGAGTTTAACTTGACTTACAACTATATATATTATTGTTCTCCCCCTTTTGATGTCATCAAAAGGGTAACTCCCCTTAAACGAATGCATTACAAGTAACATGGTGCAAAGAGAAAAAATAGCAAAAAAAAATTCAAGTTTAACTCTGCTAATATCATGTATTATCAATTATAAAAATCTTGAAAAAATATATACATGTTCTCCCTATCTATAATACACATAGCCTCAACCAAAAATAGTTTCAAGAGCTATTAGCTATGTCCAAAATAATATATATTCTCATAAAGATAGTAAAATTTAAACATAAGTGCATTACGTTGATAGAAAGCCAATCAAAGTGGAAGAGTTTAAGATTACCAATTGAGTTGAATCACCAATAAAATTTGTTGGTATATAGTCCATTCAAATCACGTTTTCATCATCCATAAGATACAATATAGCTATCTCTCTGCAAGAGATCAATAATAATAAAGAATATCCTTAAAGTATATAATAAAGCATGACCATCAATAATATATATATATATATATATATGTATACACACACACACAAATATACTAACTTAACTAGAGGATGACTAAAAAATAATTATTTAAAGTCAAGTGTCATCCCTAACTACTTATATTAGCCTAAATTAGAGATAATTTTGGAACCCAAACTTGTTTGAACTCCACTAATTTTGAAATCAAACAATTATATACCAAAACTTATTTGAATGTGATATTTCTTCTAATTAGGCAACAAGTAGAGACATGATCCTTAAAAAAGGAATACTGACAAGTTAAATTATGTGAGAAAGAGCATGCACCAAGAACATTTGAAAATTACTTCTTCACATTACAAGTAAAGCTAGATATGGTCTTTTTCAATACCTCATTCTTATTTTATAAAGTATGAAATTTACTTTCAATAGATGAATTCTTTGAAATTAAATGATCATTCTCAATTTTTAAGGATTCAAGGTTATATAAAATAGATGAAAACTCTTTCTTTAAAGATGTATGCTTCAAAAATAATTTTTCAAATTTAGAATGCAACTCATGAAATGCTTCAAGTAATTTATCAAATTTATGATCTTGTGTCTCATCCTTCTCATTCTCATAATCCATTGTCACAAGACAAAGGTAGATTTCTTGAATCTTGGAGTTGTCATCCGTGTCATTCCTAGTAAGCTTTTTCCTCCTTTCTTATTTTTTTTCCTATTATCTATAATATACTCAACCTTTGATGAGTAGATAATATACAATTTCAAATCTCATAAGCAGTTGTAAAAGTTAAAATCTATTTAATGTCATTTTCATTAAGAGCACAATGGAAAATATTTAACGCAATAGAATTACTAGAATCTAACCTCTTTTGATTTTTATTCCACTCTTGAGTTGGTTTTAGAATCTTCACACAATCAATTAACTTGGTAGTGGAGAGTATCCATTTTCACTAAATTTCCAATCTCAAAATCAATGCCTTTCATAAAAACCTTAATATGAATTTTTCATTGATTAAAATTATTTTCATCAAAATATAGTGGATAAAAAATAGATTGGCCTTCTAAAATGAATGAGAAATAATAAGAGTTTCTATAAAGAGAATAGATTAAATACTCAAGGTTGTTAGACTAAAAGCACAAGCACAGGCTGTGATACCAATTGAAGGCCAAAAAAGACAACCTAAGAGAGAGGATGAATTAGATTTTACAAAAAATTTTAACCTTTTATCAAATTAAAAAAAATTCAAATAACAAGCAATCATAATAATGGAAGAGTGCAAAATATAAATAAAAAGTAGAGAGAGTGCAAACCAATATATGTGGTCTGGTGACCAACTGTGTCTGGTGACCAAACCATGTATTAGATGATTTTTTGAGATATGTAACTTATAGCCAACCTAAGAGTGCAACGAGGCTCAAGAAGCCTAAAAGAAAAGATGGATATGAAGATGATCATGAAGTTTGAGACATGATGGTGATTCAACAAACGTGACTTAAAAACATAGAGATGACTTGAAGATCGCTCAAGAAATTAGATCAACTTTATAGGTTTAGACTTTTATTTTTCTTTTTGCTGAGTCAAAGATTTAAATTATTGATTCTATGTTTTACAGCTTTGCTTAATACTCAAACGTAATTTGGAATGCCTCCATCGGCCTATACTTTATTCAAGGTAAGTTTTGAGTTGATGTTAAAATAGGCTAAAGTTGCAATTAAGCTAGTACAGGTTTTCTATAAGCTTTAGATGCCAAAACCATAAAGTTTGGATACTTGAACATAGCAAAAAGTTACTAGGCATTACTAACAACTTTGAATGTTTGAACCTATGGTTCATATAGGTTTAAACATCTAAAGTTTTGAAACTATAACTTTTCTTTGGAACATTAGTTGCCTGCTCCCCCCTTCTATTTCCCAAAGTAAAGGGTTCAAACATTCTAACAGATGGACGGGTGCCCAAATCTGTGACATTAGTTATAACAACTAGTTGAATTTGCCTGTTGGAGCAATTTGCATATCGTTCTCTCCCCAATGGCTATATAAGGGCTTGGAGCTTGTTTCAATTAGAATAATTAGATCTTTGAGCATTCATTGAAATATAAAATAAGCTTACATAATCGCTCTAGCCTTACAAGAACTCTAATCTTAGTTTTTCAATTTTTAGGTCTTCAAAACCCTTGTTCTCATCTTGAGAGACTCTTGTAGTAAGGTTAAAGTGTAAATTTCTTCATTTTTGTGCATGTAAATGCTCCTAAACTATTAGGAGTGTGAGAGGAATAAGACTCCTGATTAGGAGTGTCAAATTACTTGGTTGAAGTAAGAATTATATAGGGTGACTTTACAAATGAAGCATCATCACTAGTAAAGTGATTGAAGCCCTCAAGAGTGAGGCAAGGGCTATGGAGTAGGTGCGATTAGTTACTAATGTACATAAAATTACAATGCATGCTTTTCCTTTCTCATTTTATGTTCTAGCACTTGTGATTTTCTTTTCTTGTGGACTTGTGCATTTTGGAATGCAATTTGGATTAGTTTTGGGATTGAAAAGCATATATCATTTCGAAAGATCTAATTAGAGCCCAGTGTTCTTATTTTTTGGTTTAATAACCTAAATTTTTTTTATTTATTTTCATTGCTAATTTTGGTGTTTCACCATCTCTCCAAGAGAGAAAATCCACTACTGGACTTCCTCTTTTTAATGGAACTCATTTTAATTATCATAGGTTGCATATTCATATTTTCATAAAAGCTATTGATTATGATTTGTGGTACATTATGGAAGAGGGATATACTCCACCCACCAAGATAATTAATGGTGTGAGGTTCCCAAATCTATATATGAATAGAAAAATTATGATAATAAAATGATTTCTTGGATGCTAAAATTATGAACATTCTATATTGTGTTCTTGATCCAAATGAATTTAATCGCATTAGTATTTAGGAGACAACTCATAAGATTTGGTTTTGTCTTGAGTTTACCCATGAAGGAACAAGGCAAATAAGAGAATCCAAAGTGAACATATCTGTTAGCCAATATAAACTTCAAGATAAAATCAAATGAGTCAATTACCAAAACATTTACTCATCTTACTGATATTATTAATACTTTAAAATCTCTTGACAAAATGTATACTAATGATGAAATGGTGAGAAAGATCTAAATATGTCTTCCTAGTTTATGAGATCCAAATGTGACTGCAATTCAAGAAATGAAAGATCTCAATAAATTACTATTGGAGGAGCTCCTGGTAACACTTATTACACATGAGATGACAATGAAAGGTCATAGCCACGAGGACAAAAAGCAAAAGTTATAGTCCTTAAGGCCAAGGAATCGAGTGATGAGAACAAGGAAGATGGTAATAAAAAAATGGCACTTCTTGCTAGAAAATTCAAGAAATTTCTAAAGAAAAAGCATATGCCAATGAGACCAATGAGGAATAAAAAGACTATTAATATTGCTGAAGATGAGAATATGCCCACGTGTTTCAAATACAAGAAGTCCAAGTACAGGAAAGCAAATTGTTCTCTAAACCCTCAATAAAAAATAATTAAGGGGAAGAAAGAAAAGACAATGGTGGCTACGTGGAATGACTCAGAAGCCGATAGTGAAAAGCCTCATCCAATGGAGAAATTACAAACTTATACCTCATGGCTATTAAGGATGAGGTATGTGATTTATCTTTTTGAAGAATTTCAAGAAGTATTTGAAGATTTATATTCTAGAGATGAAAAATTACTTCTCAAACATGCTTTATTGAAAAATAAATTAACTTGACCTGAGAATGACTTTGATTTATTGGGATCTTCCAAAAGATTTTGTGATTGTAAAAAAAGGCATTGAACTTCTTCAGAAAGAGAATCTTGCTTTAAAAGCTTCCAAAATATCTTGTGATTACAAAAGGAGCCTTAACAAGCTTCAGAATACAGATTTTAAAAAGGCTAGAAAATTTTTTCATGGCAATACTACATTGAATATGATTTTGAAAAGTCAACTGAATATTTTGAGTAAATACAGTCTTGATTTTATATCTTCTTCTAGATCTAAAGATACCACGTCTACTCTGTGAAGGCTTCAAATTCCACATTTTCAAAATTAAAGTATAATTATTGTTGTCAAAATGGGCACACCACCAATAAAGAGAAATCTTTCTCTAAAACAAATTTAGGTAGCTAAGGGGATGATTCCAAAAGCTAAGGAATTCAAACTTATTTAGGTTCCTAAAGCATCTCTAACTAGAGTAGTTAGGGATAGTTAGAAGTGACCCATGAGCATTAACTTGCTACATATTTATGGCTATTTTCTAACATATTCATTAAAAGGTAAGCTCTATCTTCTATATAATGTTATTATCTTAAAAATTATCTTTTCGATTTTTGATTTAAATATTGTTATATTCTTATTATTCTCTAACATTGTAGACCCATACTTAGGATGGGTTCCAATCCAGTGTTCTTGATATTTTTAGCTATGCTTCTACTCCAAGAATCAAAGGAAAAAAATAGTTTCTTAATAGTAGATGTTCATGATATATAATGGGGAATCTATCCATGTTCATAGAGTTAAAAGCTATAGCAGACATGTTACTTTTGAGGATAACGGTAGAGGTAAAATAATAGATATTAGTAGCATATCTATTAAATCTTCTTTAATTAAAAATTTTCTCTTAATAGAAGGTCTTAAGTATAATTTACTTTTTATTAATCAACTATGTGATAAGGAATTTCATGTTCTATTTTAATCAAAACTTTTCATAGGATAATAATGATGTTATAGCCTTCATTGGTTATTAAGATGAATATATATATATATTATTGATAAAGATGGCCTGAAAAATGAGAAGTATTTTGTAGTTCAAGATTACAATGAATGGCTTTGGCAGACAAGGCATGGACATGTAAGTATGAACACCATCACTAAAGTCAATCAAAAGGAGCTAATGAGAGGTCTAACCAAAGGCAAGTTCATCAAAGATCAAGTATATGATATATGCCAAATGGGTAAACAAGTGAAGGCCTCCCACAAATCCAAAATAATAGTAACATCAATGAGGCCACTAATAGACTTGTTCGGATGAATTAGGACTATAACTGTAGGAGGTAAAAATTATATTTTTGTAATAGTTGATGATTATTCTAGATTTACATGGGTTTTGTTTCTTGCACATAAAAATAATTTCTTTGATGCATTTGTTGGTTTTTACAAATGGATTCAAAATGAAAAGAGTTACATAATTTTCAAAATTTATACTGATCATAGTGGAGAATTTAAAAAGCATTTATTTGCAAATTATTGCATTGAAAAAGAAATTAAGCATAATTTTTCAACTCCATGTATGCCACAATAAAATAGAATTATTGAGAGGAAGAATAGGTCTCTTCAAGAGATGGTTAGGGTCATGCTTAACGAGTACTTCTCACCCAAATCTTTTTAGGCAAAAGGCATTAACATGGCATGCTATATCTTGAATCAAGTTTTCATTCATCTAATTCTTGACAAGACCCCATTTGAGTTGTGAAATAGTAAAAAGCTAAATATTGTATGTTTTCATGTTTTTGGTTGAATGTACTTTATTCTCAATACAAAATATTATTTGTTCAATTTTGATTCAAAGACTTTTGAAGGAATTTTTCTTTGTTATTATTCAACTTCAAAAGCCTTTACAGTTTTTAACAAATTATCTATGGTTGTTGAGGAATTAATTAATATAGCATTTGGTGAGACTAACCCTCCATTGGAGAAAAAGATTATTGATGATGTAGAAATCTCTAAGAAGATGAATGAGTTGCAAATCATGGAACAAGAAGAGGATGAATCAAGCAAAGCATCAAAATAAAAGGATGATGAAGATAAAGGACATGAATCAAAGGAACAAGATGGAGATAACAGGCTCCCTAATACTTGAAAGTTCAAGAAGAATCATCTGGAGGATTAAATCATTGGTATTATTGAATAAGGGCTAAAAACATATGCAAAATATAATCTTCATTTTATTATTTTTCTTTCACAAGTAGAGCCCAAGAACTTTGATGAAGCTCAAAAGAATACAAGTTGGATTATTACCATACAACAAGAACTAAATCAATGTGAACATAATGAAGTTTGGGAGCTTGTTGCAAGACAAATGATTACCCAATCATTGGTACCAAATGGATCTATAGGAATAAGCTAGATGAAAAGAGCATATGGTTTGAAACAAAGCTAGATTAGTAGCCAAAAATTTCAACCAAGTAAAAGGACTTGATTTTGATGAGAGTTTTATACCTATTGCTCATTTAGAATAAATTCCCATTTTACTTGTTTTTGCATATTATAAGAGATTCAAACTATTTCAAATATATATCAAAAGTGTATTTTTTTTTAAAAAAAAATGATGCTTTATCCAAACAAGTGTATGTTAAATAACCTCTTGGTTTTGAAGATTCAAAATTTTCAAATCATGCTTTTAAGTTGAGATGGGCTTTATATGGTTTAAAGCAAGCTCTAAGCGATTGGTATGAGAAGTTACGTTCTTTCTTGATTTCAAAAGATTTTGATAGAGGTTGTATTGACACCACATTGTTTCTTTTAAAAGTTGATAATTATTTATTAGTACTACAAATTTATTTTGATGATATTATTTGGTGCTACTAATAAAAATTTGTATGAGATTTTTACAAATATTGTGCAAGAGGAGTTCGAGATGAGTATGATGAGGGAGTTAACCTTCTTCCTTGGACTCAAGTGCAACAACTAAAAGATAGAATCTTCATGAACCAAGCCAAGTATATGAAGGAATTGCTCAAAAAATTCAACATGGATGAAGCTAAACCAATAAAAAACTCCAATTAGCCCTTCAACCAAGTTGGATAAATATTAAGATGGAAAAAAGTTTGATGAAAAGTGGTATAGAGGTATGGTAGGTAATTTACTGTATCTTATTGGTAGTAGATCTGATATCATGTTTAGTATTTGCTTATGTATTAGATTTCAAGAATCACCTAGGAAATTACATTTAGTTACCATGAAACATATTCTTAGATACCTTAAAAGAATACTATATTTGGATTTATGGTATCCTAAAATTGATTGTTTTGACTTAGTTAGTTTTTGTGATGTAGACTATGCTGAGTGTCATGTGAATAGAAAGAGAACAAATAACACATGTCAATTCTTAAGAAGGATCTTGTATTATGGACTATCAGACGTTTTTGCTCTCAAATCCTTTGGATGAAGCAAACTCTCCATGATTTTGATTACAATTTTTCAAATGTATTGATTTATTGTGATAATACTAGCACTAGTAGTTTGTCAAAAAATCTGGTACTATGTTCTTGTCCAAAATATATTAATATTTAACATCATTTTTACAAGATCATTTCTAAAAATGACATTTCATTGATTTTTATTAAAACTAATAATTAACTCATGAATATTTTCACAATACCTCTTAATGAAACTTAGTTTTATTTAATTTCTAGTGAAATTGGGGTTTTGCAAATTGAGTGAATTAGTTTTTTATTTACAGAACCTCCTATTAATTATTTAGTTTAGACACTTGGCCAAAACAATTCGAATATCCAAACTCTATTCTTAATTTTTAGCTCAATGATTTTAATTTTCAGACATCCGACCAAGATAATTTGGACTTCCACTCCCTAAAATCAAATTTTTGCTCCCTATTTGGCAATCTTTGAATGCCAAAACTAGGCAATTCAAACGCCCAAATGCAAAAATTTCTAGCCTACAACTGTAGTGGCTGCTCAATTTCTTTTACCCTTATGTGCACAATCTCAGCTCTTCGGTGACTCTAGATGTGCCCTATGGTGCTCCAGGCTCCCTTTCATAGCTCCCCAACTCTTTCTTACCTCATCTCCTGACTCTTCTTTGGTTCTCCCATGGCCCTCTACACCAAAACTCCGGCCTCCAAAAGGAAGAGGCCCACCGACTCCACCTCTGGTGAGAAACCTCAATTTTATTCCATGGCCAATTATACTTATTATAAGGATAGATTTCTCTCTTATAGGGTTATCCCACCTAGGATTATTGATTTTGTAGAACTATCCTTCCTCAACCTCTCTACCCTATTTGTCCCCCAATGATGGCTAGATTTATCTCCACATGCAAACCTTACAATAAAGAGGATGTGCGCATTTTCTATTCTAACACCTCTTTTGATATGGTCACACACCACATTCTATGGAGATACCATGATCACTCCTGATCCTGATACCCTTGGCCTTATTCTAGGACTTCACACTTTGCCCAACATTAGTCCAATGTTGACCTTCTCCTTAAATTCTTTGAGGCTATCCAAAGGGTCTTTAAGGAAAACCATGTAGAGGCCTTGTGCAAGACTTTTACATCTAGCCTTCTCACACCTTTATCTTATGTGCTCCACCAGATCTTTACCCATATTATCCTTTCAAAGGGTGGACATCATGATGAGGTCTCCTATATAGAGCTTTACCTTATATACTATATCCTAACCAGGCGCCTAGTCAAGCTTCCATATGTCATCTTTAGACACATAGCACAATACATTATACACTCCACTAAAGTCTTAGGCTATCATATTATCATTACCTCCATCTTTCACCATTTTGGGGTAGCCTCCACTTCCCAAAGTCCTCTCCACAAATACACTTTATCCCAAATCTTCAACAAAGCCTCCCTATGCTCGATGGATTTAGTCATCAAAAGAGTGATGACACCATATTGGTTCAAGGTCATGCACCTACTTCAGGTAGAGCCTGAGAGGATGCTTTTGCTACTAAGGCAGATGATAAGCCCGTGGGAGCTACTGATTGTCGTGATGCTATTGGCGAGGCTACTGGTTCTTCACATTCATTAGTTGATCAGCAACTAGATGAGTTGTCCAAGTGGTTGATTTGGCTTGAGAAGATAGCCACTTCTAGCTCTCAACAAGCCGCTGAGCATTTGGAGTGTATGGAGGAGATGTTGAAATCCTTCATGAATTAGTTCAAGGTAGGTCCGAGTGCATAGGGTTGTTTCTCATGTATTTTCAGGGTTTTTATGTTTTGTCTTGATTTGGTAGTACTTTTTCTTTGGATGATGTTTTGTTGAATTCTTATAGATGCTTTTTTGGCATATATGACTATGTCTTGCAGAGTTTGGTTTCTCGGTCTTTGTGAATGTGATGGATGTGGTTGTCTCTATCATTTCTGGATGAAAATTTGAAATTAATGCAATCATATTTTCTATAGCTCTTCCTTGTGCACATTTTGTGCATGTTGTGCTTCACTTGTACTCATTTTGTTGATGCCAAAAGGGGTAAAAAAATCGGACTATAAGATTATTTTAAATAGGAGACATGTTAGAGTAAGGGGTAGTTTCACATTTGCTAAAATGCTTAAATTGGTTATTTCTTGTTAGTTTCATGCCTTTGATACTATTATTTGCTAAAATTGGCTAATATTCATATTGATACGTACATTGAATTGGACAAACTCTATTTTTCAACTATAGTATGAAGGGTTTGTCATTATCTAAAACGGCGAGATTGTTATCCTTTGTAATTTTGATAATAACCAAACCATGTATTTGATGGTTTCTTGAGATATGTAGCTTATGGTCAAGCCAAGGATGTAATGAAGCTCAAGACCATTCAAAAGTCTCAAAAAAAACATGGATATGAAGATGATCATGAAGTTTGAGACGTGATGGTGATTCAAAAAATGTGACTTGAAGACATGGAGATGGCTTAAAGATCGCTCAAGAAATTGGATCAACTTTATTATTTTAGACTTTTATTTTTCTTTTGTCAAGTCGAAGATTTAAATTTTGATTCTATGTTTTAGAGCTTTTGCTTAATACTCTAACTTGACTTGGAATGCTTCACCAACATATACTTCATCCAAGATAAGCTTTAAGTTGATGTCAAAATGGGCTAAAGTTATAGTTAAGCCAATACAGGTTTTCCTATAAGCTTCGGACATAGCAAAAAGTTATTGGGCATTACTGATAGTTTTGGATGTCTGAACCTATGGTTTAGATGATTGAAGTTCCAAAACTATAACTTTTTCTTTGGAACATAGATTGCTTGCTCTCCCCTTTGGACACTCAAACTGATGGACCGAACACCCAAATCTATGATATTAGTTATAATAGCTAGTTAAATTTGACAGTTGGAGCAGTTTAGACGACTAAACCTTTAAGATCTGACATCCAAACATAACAGAGAATAGTCAATAACAGCTAGTTCTCTCCCCAATGATTATATAAGGGCTTGGAGCATGTTTCAACTACAATTTTTAGATCTTTGAGCATTCATTAAGATAGAAAATAAGTTCCACAAGCCCTCTAGTCTAACAAGAGCTCAAAGCCTAGTTTTCCAACTTTCAAATCTTCAAACTCCTTGTAATCATCTTGAGAGGCTCTTGTAGTGAGGTTAAACTATAAATTTCTTTATTTTTGTACTTGTAAATATTCCTATGGTATTAGGAGTGTAAGAGAGACAAGACTCTAGATTAGAAATGTCAAATTGCTTAGTTGGAGTAAAGATTGTACGAGAGTGGCTTCACTAACGGAGCATCATCACTAGTGAAGTGATTCAAGTCCTCAAAAGTGAGGCAAGGGCTATGGGGTTGGTATGATTGATAACTGAACCACGTAAAATTATGGTGCACTTTTTCCTTATCTCATTTTATATTCTAACCCTTGTGATTTTATTTTCTTGTGGACTTGGGCAATTTGTATTCCAATTTGAATTGGTTTCAGGATTGAAAAGCGTATATCATTTTTAAAGATGTAATTAACCCTCCTTCCCAGCCCTCCCCCTTTTTTGGACTTCAGCCCTTGCTTCGGTCCTAAGCATTTCAATCACTTCTAGTGATGTCGATTCTTGAGGCAAAGCTAAACATTTACAAACCCCTCCAATAAAGCAATTATCACTCCATGCTAGAGCTGACTCTCTCACACACCTTTAACACGTAGAAGAGCACTCAACCATCTTCAACAACCTAGGAGAGTTACAATGATATAGGATGATAAAACAAAGAAAAATCTCACAACAAGAGTTTCTCAAATATTAAAGTATAAGAGCAATGAGGATATGAAAGTTAAAGCCTATGTGAGCTCTTATTGGGGATAGATAATTTGGGAAACTTAGATCTTTCTCTAAAGATATTGAACGTTTATTCTCTTTTTGAGAAAAGAAGTTTCAAGCCTATCTATAACCATTGATAAGAAAACTAGCCATTTATGATTATTTTCTTCTATGTCTGGGCATCCGATCTTTCAGGTTTGGGCATCCAAACCACTTCTACTACCCTTTGCAGTTTTGATAATGAACAAACTTTGTATTTGATGTCTATTTGAGTTGTATTTTAGCCAAAGTGCATTAAATCTCTTAAGAAAATGTTCAAAAGCTTTAAATAAGATGAAAAATAATGGTGGATCCATGAACATGACTTAAAGAGATCAAAGGATGGTTTAGAAGTGACATGAAGGTGTCTACAACAACTTGAAAATTTGAGGATGACGTGGACATAGCCAAAATAACTCAAAAACTTGACATCGACTAGGTTTATATTTTCATTTATTTTAGTTGAGTCAATAATTTTTCTTAAGATTAATAGTTTATAATTTTTTGATTAGTACTCAAACTCATCTTGGAATGCCTTCACCAACGTACTATTTTATCCAAGATAAGTTATGAGAAAATGTCAAACTAGAGGATTGAAGTTGCAATGAACCAGTAGATTTTTTTTTTGTTAACTTTGGATGCCTAAACTTCAAGATTCAGATGCTCAATTCTAGCAAAAATATCTCTGAAATAACTAACAATTTCAAATGCCTAAACTCTCAAGTTCGAATGCATGAAGATCAAAGGATATAAGTTCATAGTTCTTAGTTTTCAGAGATTAGTTATTTGGTACAATTTTCAATCGCCCGAGCCTACCTTGTTTGGATGTCTGAACTTGGTAATTGGATATCTGAACCTATGACATTTGCTCAATGGCTAACTATATTTTGACCATTGGAGCAAGACTAGTCATGGGATTTCATCTCCAATAGCTAGAATCAAGCCATAAGGTATAAGTAGGTATGGCTGGACTTCTTTAAACAAGTTTTAACAACTTCATACTCATTAAAGAGAAGCCCTGTCCTCCAAGCCTACTAGCCTAAGAATACCCTAAATCTTCAATTTCATAACAAATCTTCAATGCCCTTGTCCTTATCTTGAGTAATTTTGTAATGAGCTTAAATTGTATCAACTTGTTTCTTCTTCCACTTGTAAACACTCCTAAGTTATTTGGAGTTTGAGATTATAAAATCCTCGACATGGAGTAGATCTTATTGGTCAGAGCAAGAATTTTTGCACGTATGTGGCTTCACCTGAAGGAAGCAACGAGCTTGGCTTCACCCAAAGAAAGCGACATACCAATTTGGAATTTGATGTAAAGGCCTAGCTTTGCCTCAAGAAGTGACATCACTAGTAGAGTGATAGAAGTCCTTAAGAGTAAGGCAAGGGTCATGAAGTAGGAGTGGTTGGTCTCCACACCATGTAAATTATAGTGCATTCATTCCTTATCTTGCTTTACATTATTGTACTTGTTAAGTGATTTACTTGAGTTCCATGAGTAATTATCTTGGTGTATTCTATTGGAGATTTGATCTTCTTCTAAATCATATTTTATATTTCAAAATCCATTTCCCTTCCCCCTTCAAAGATAGCCAATTCAGGCCAACAACTTAAATGGTCAAAAGAATCTAGCCATTAAGAGGTGATGTCACAGGTTCAAGTGTCCAAGCTCTCCACTTCGAAAGGCTAAAGTGAAGAATGGACAATCAAAGTTTCCGATAACAAAAAGTGAAATTCTCTGTTTGAGAAGATTCGGGCATCCAAAACTGTCAGTAAAGCCTAGTGATTTTTTGAGATATTCGAGCATCTAAATCATGAGGTTCGGGTGTCTAAAGCTTACAGAAAACTTGCACTAGGTTATCTACAACTTTAGCCTATTTTGATGTTAACTCAAAACTTATCTTGGTAAATGATAAGTCAGTGAAGAAATTCCAAGTTAAGTTAGAGTATCAATCAAGAGCTCAAATAAAAGAATAATCAAATTCTTAACTCAATAAAAAAGAAGAGCTAAACCTATGAGTTTGGAGTTGATCTTCCATTTTGAGCATCTTTGATCTTCCATATTTATCTAAAAGCTTCATCTTCAAATTATCATCTTTTTTATCTTTGAGTCATTGTCTTCATGATTCAACAAGATTTAACTTAACACTCGATCCTTTTTCAGATTGGATGATCATTTTTAAGATAATCCTAAAGTTTACCATCACTAGACAAGCTTGTTAAACTCTAATTTTATTATCATCAAAATCCGAAAGGCAACAATTAGATGGGAATAATGGAATGTTTCTAGTGGCATGAGGTGAGGTAGAGGTAGAAAATGAGTCTTCCTAGAAGTGGTTCTTGCAAGGGCTTTAGGATGCAGTTGGGGTTCCAAGGGCTTAGTCATAACTAGTGATAGGCAAAAGGGCTTGAACATTGCAATGCCAAAAATATACCCCACTACAGAGCACAGGGTGTGTGTCAAGCACTTGTATAAGATGGGGGTGAGATGATTGAGAGGATTATTTGGTCATCTGCTAGAGCTTACTTTTACATGATTTTAGCAAGCAATATCAGAACTTGAAGCTACAAACCAAGATGCCTAGAACTAGGTTAGAGAGCTAAGGAGTTATGTGTGGAATAGGTATCAATTTGGCACTTTTGCAAAGTGTCATTACATTACAAACAATCTTTCAGAATCTTTCAATAATTGGATTTTAGATCATAGACATAGGCCAATCTTTGATCTATTTGACACCATCAAATCAAAACTAATGGCAATGTTCAAGTTGAAAGGGGTAGAGGTGCACATTAGAGGGGGAAGATTGTTCCCAAGGTGAAAGTGCACATTGCAGCCTTGAGCAAGTAGTTAGGGAAGTACATTGTGACCAAACGCATTGATGTTAGGGTAGAGGTGATAAGGATATATTGTAGACATGATTGTTATTCTCAATGAAAAAGATGCAGCTAAAGAAAGTGGCCGAGCATAGGCATTCTTGTGAGCATGTTACAGCCTTTATTGGAAGCATTAGGGGGATAATGTGGGAGAATTGCATGGACTCGTATACTAGGGACAAGTACAAAGTAGCATACAAAATGGAGATAGTACCCCTTCCTTATCCTTCATAATGGAACAAAGTTGATGTTGGTTATATTATCCTTCCACCAACTACAAGGAGGCCGGCTGCAAGGCCAACGAAAAAAAAAAAGCTTAGGAGCAAAGATGAACCCCATCATTAAAAGAAGGCATCACTGCAATAGGTGCAAGGCATATGATCACCACTCAAGATCTTGCATGGAGCCTATTGCTGAGACAACAACATCTACTACTAACACAAATCCCCCCACTGAATCATTATCAAGTAGAAGGATGTCAAGTAAAACATCAACCTTTAATATTTCTTTTATTTGGTGTATATTCTACATTAACATTTTTGCTTTTCATTGTCTTATAGGGGGTCCAAGGGTGATTCAATGGCTAGAGGACTTCTATCAGCTAAAGCAAGGCAAGTTTACTTTACATTCCCCCCAAACCAAGAATATAATAGGTAGATCAAGGAACACCAAAAGAGAAGCTAGAGATGGACATGAAGCAGTTTTCCATGAGTGACTATATATTGATGTTTTTATTTAATTTCAAGATTGTGGTGTTGTCTGCATTCATACTATGACTTTGATGGATGCCACCTGGTTACGATTGCCTATGACTTTTGAGAGATGCAACTTGTCATGTATGCTACTATTTTTGTCAGGTTGCTACTTTGTTTTCTATGCATTTCACAATACATGAATTTGTACTTTAAAGCCAGTATTTTGTATGCTTGAAAATCTTTTAATATTCTTTTACTTAATGTTTAGGATTGAAATTTACAAGTATTGAATTAAAGAATTTAATTGGTTTGCTATATCAAGTTAGGTAGAAATTTATTCAATTTTGCCATTTTAGATACCCACCTTTTTTACTCTTCAAGTCCTAGATATATAGCCTCAAAACAACTAAGTCAGCCAAACCCTACGATTTGAACCCTTACACAATACCAAAATTTTTAAAAATTTTATTTGTAAAAGTACCATACCCTAATTAACCTTTTTGTATTTTCAATCATCCTAGATTTACATTTATGAGAAGAATAGCGATCTAATCTTAAAATCAAGTTTAATCAAGATTTTACAAATTTAGCAACTTATTTATAAAATTACACATGCTGAGGATTTATTTGAGAAAAAAAATCCACATTTCTTGTGGCAAAATACTTTTTAAAAAAGATGATTTAAAGTCGTCCACTACAAAATTACATTAAAAATATATATATATAAATTTGAATTTCAAGGATTTATCTACAAATTTATAGTGTGATTAGAGTTTTTTAAAATCTAGATTTTTGTGCAAAAATTACACTAGGAACATAGGTCAAAAATTTATGAGAAATCGAGCTAAAAATAGACTAAATTTCAATCCAAAACTAGGAGAAAAATAGGCTGAAATTTTGAATTTTGAAATATTCAAAATTTGACTTTTTGGGTGCCAAATTTCTAGCACTCAAAAATTGGGGCATCAAAATCCCAAGACTCTTTTTTTGGCAAGATTGCCAATATCCTGGCAACTACTTCATTGGACTGTTAGCCAGCTGACACCCCGAACCTCTTGCAACTATTGATCTCAATTTCCTCTAAGGATCAATAATGTGGCATAATCTCCATTACCTAATTTCTTTGCCCTCCACACATGGCCATGCTCCAGCCACACACCAATAATTAACCAAAAATTTATCCAAATTTAGCAACTAAAATCTCTCCTAAACTGCTCTATTTTCAATATAAATACCATCCAATTTCCACTAGCAGAGGGAGGTCAAAAAATTGGACCAAAAATTATACTAGAAATCATTATCTTGTATGAGAGATTGGAAAATGATAATTTCACTACTCTAACAAAAAAAAAAAGGAGTTCCACGACAACCACAGTCGAATTTCTCACTAACATTGAAGTTCTAGCTGAAAAATTGACATTCAACCATCATTCTCTTTGGCAATATAAGTTACATCTTACCAACATTTTTTTCACTATTAGCGGCTCTCTATGAATGCCGCTAATAGCAATTTCTCTTGTAGTGACATAATATACCTCATGTCATACATACCTTCTAAGTTCAAGAACACAATGGAATGGAATTATGACCACATTTAGTTCACAATCATCAACATTAGTTGCACCATTAGTTTCGGTTGTCTTCTTAGAGCATGACCCATTTCTTCCTGCAATGCTTTCATTTGATATTTCAAATCTACTGCTCAATGCTAATAATAATCGGTCTTGGTAGCTTGAGTTACCTTCTTCCTGATTCATTTTTAAGTTTCTTTTCAAACTTCCTGTAATTATGATTTGTGCTTTGAGTGGCTTGGGATGCTCTATACATAAGCTTTTTTTGAAAATATGACTGTTGCATCGCAAATTTTTGAACTTTATAGATTTGAATTAGAATTAGAATATGCCTTGAAATTAGTGCTTCAAGCTTATTTTTATTATTTTTATAAAAATATAAATAACGGAATGATTTGTAATTTTTTAAAATGTTCATTGACAATTCTACATAAATTTAGTATTTAAATGTTATGTGATATTATCGTAAAAATCAAGTGACATTTCTATAAAATTTGAGTGATATTATTATAAAATATTGCCCGTGGCAAATATGTAAATACCTGCATCTTTTGACATTGTATTAATGTAATTTTAGTAATTTAATTTTTGACATTTGCGAGACCAATGTTGAAAACGACAAAAGTCATTCTGCCCCTCATCGCTTTTCGCGGTGAAAACGTAGTCATTAATTCCACAGGTTTTGAAAATAAATTTTAACTTCTCTGCTGCAATTTACATATTTGGTTACACAAGATGTTATAAATTTTACAATAATATATGAAAAAAATAAGGTTTTTTTTTTCAGAGGAATACCGAAAAAATTCCTAACATCTTTTGTCCACACCTCTCGAGCAACAAGTATTTTAGCATCTCTAGCCGAACCATATCAGCTAGTTGATTACCCTTTACGTTAGACACAAGATGTTTCATACTATATGCGGGGCAAAATGAACTAGATCAAATCATATGCTAGAGGGTCCCCAACCAACCGCCATTCCAGCTTGTTGATTGCCTTAGGATGCAAATGGAAAATTTTGCACTATATAGGATGGACACAGCTAAATGGACCATATTATATAAAAGGGGGCCCTAACCACCTCTAGACCAGCTAGTTTATTACCCTTCGCGATACACGACAAAATAGATCATATCATACAAGTGAAGGTCCCTAACTACCAAGCCAATTGATTAACCTCACTAATGTACATTAACAAAATTTGTACTACACATGGCACACCACAAACTAGATCATACCGGATAAGTGTCCTAATCACCAATTATATGTGCTCGTCAAGGGATTTACCTTCATGAATTTACCTTCATGACACATGAGAAATTAGCTTTTCATATATGATCCTTCTCAGTTACAACAGTTCCACTTGCGAAACCACTGTCTAGTGCCTTTCTTTTTGACACGTCACTGTCTAAAGTGACCTTCCGCCCGCTAAATTTTTCCTTGTACAAGTTATACCAATAATACTGGAATTAACTAGAAACTAGGACCATGAGAAAGAGGAAGGAAAAGCAGGCTACACCTTTGACATCAAAAACCAAAACTCTTCCCATTCCAGAGAGGAAGGTAAATTAGTAGCAAGTCTTTTGATTAGCAGAATTGCTTCTGTATGTTAGTTTAAGACTATATCAGCCAACAAAGATGTCCCTCTGCACAAAATGGCTTTGCAATAGATAATGAGCCCCATGCACTAAAGCAAAACACATCTGCTTCACACAAAAAGCAAGGAAGCAACCATTGCCCTGCAAATTAAACTGAACATCTCTGCTGCAATTTCCAACTGTACCTTTCATGGTTTGCTGTAGCGAAGATGCTGCTCATAGTAAGAAATCAACTGTGATGGGAAAGAATAATATGAATGAGTCATTGGAAGCCTGAATACGGCTAAATGGTATTTGATGGTCCTTTACCAGAAGTGGATTGTTAGCCTTCAACTCTCGGTCAGTCACACGCACCTTTTGCCCATCAGACCTGTGGAACATCAGAAGAATAATTCAGGCGATGTATTGACAAGAACAAAACTAAAACTGCATAAATTTTGTGCAGAATCACGAGGACAATTTTGTATCACTTGCAACTAATCTGACATAGCAAGAAAGGAGATTTTACTTTATTTTGTCCTGTCCAAATCACTTACTGAGGAGTTACTCAATATTACCTACTATCATTCTATTTTTAACTTGTGCATAAGTTGCATAAAGTTTTATTTCAAGGTTGGGGTTAATAGAGAGAAGGATACAGAGATTTTTGCTTCACAACAGGAATGGGGAAACTTGAGGGAACAAAAATTATTATTGCTAATCCAGCATGAAAGAAACACCTGACATAGCCACTAACTACTGTCAAAGGTTAAGTTGACTAAAATTAATCAAACAAGCAAACAAAAGATCAAAGCTGTGTAAAACAATGGAACTCTTTAGCATCCACAATTGAGCATACAAATCTGTGTATTGAATTAAGACTTTAATCAGCTGTATCCAACATATTCATGTTGTGTTTCTATAATTGTGTAGGAAGAATATATAAAATCACAAGAAAAGAAAAGACGATTAATACATTATATAATTAACATCTATAATAATTCATTACTAATAGCAATTACACATATAAGGAATAACTTAATAAATCATGTCACAGACATTGTTCTATGTTGCTATGCCAAAACTAGGACAACGGTCTTCACTGATGATACAATGCAAATGCATGTACAGATCAAGGATTTTGGTAACTTAATTATCAGAAAACCAAACCAGCAGGGAAATCTACATAGCTAGGTAATGTTTGACAAGGACATAATTAACAGGGATTTTGAGAAGTGGAGTGTTATGTTACGAGTAAAATTGAATTTGCAGCCAGAATGCCTCAAGTATAACCATTCAGAAGTAACTCTGGTTAGGGAAAATTAAGTTGTTAATTCATATGATTGTGCATGGCAGTGTGGCACAATTAACTTAAGAGGTATACAAAAATAATTCCTTTTTGCCAATAGGTGAGATGATGATAATAACCAACAGACATGTTTCACGAGGAAATTCATCATTAGCCAAACTTATGATAATAGTTTAAAAGATTTCTCTCCGAAGAAAAAAGACTAGTGGGTTCCAATGTTTCTTGGCACTTAACTGCCTTTGATTATGTGCATCATACCAAGCTAACAAGGGCAACTAATTGCTCCTTTATATCATCAGTCCATGCATACCATAAGGAAGGTAGAGTACGCTACAATAGTAGCTTGCATATATTATATTTTAAACAAAATCCAACTGAAAATCTAAATTACCAAGCAGTTTTCCCTGGAAAAATGTTGTCAAGACATGGAATCTGATAAGAGTTCACATTTTATTACATCTTTTGCACATTAGATGAAGTTTTTCATAATTATTTGCTTTGACTAGTTGCAAAGAAGGTCATAGCTACTCTGCACTAACAGGATGAACAATTATTTTAAAAAAATTTTATTAATAGAACTGATAGTTAAATCTACTTCTCTAAAGAAAAAAATAACTGTCAATTCATCAGCAAGATATTTACTTGTGTAGAATAAAGTTTCCCAATGCTAGAATATTAGACCTGCAAGGTTGTTTGGATAGGGAACAAGGGGCATGTTAAGCCCTCTATTCCACCTTTTAGTGGTAAGCCCTTCATCCCCCATTTTAGTCCCATACGGGCCTTACCCAGGGTGCAGCTCTTAACTAACCATGTCAAATACGCTGATATTGCTGGTTCAGTGGGGGGTAAAAAGTGTATTCCTCCTATCCCCAAAGTCAAGGTTAAATCTAATGCAGCCCTCCTTACCGCAGTGTACTAATTTTAATTCTGGATCCAAACAAACCTGCAAAATGTAAGGAAGGCCTCCTAACTCTACCAACCAATAATAAAGACTATAATTTTTATCATCTTTCATGGGAGTCTTTTCAAAAAATTTTGCACAATAGAAAAACTACACATTGAACCAATATTGCTCACAAGGTGATTGTAATTGCAATGAAGATTTGTGACTAAATTTCTCTTTATAAGTCATGATTAGCCAGCATTACAATCTAAAAGTCTGAAGATAAAACCTCAAAGAAGTATATCTTTATTCAATGGGCTACAATATTTATGAGAAAGGGTATAGTCTTAGTGGTGCAAAGGAAAGCTTATGTCATAGACAAAGAAAAACCATATACTTCTACATTATCCACATCAGGAATGCAGCAGTCACTTGATATGATAAATTTGGATAATCACAGTTAAACCATCATCTCATGCCACTCAGCTCTGTATTCTCCTAGTAACAGGAAAAACCCATTGTAAGGTAACCTTAAAATTAAAAGAGGCCAAGAGTTGCAATTCCACAGACAGCATACCTTTTTATGGCATTAAGTGAGATGACTAGTGCAATTAGATCTACGCATTGTCAATTTCCAGGTTCTAGGGTTCTGTTCTTGAGAAGAGCTAGAGTTTGGCATTCAATGATGTGTCATACATTTTATGAAAATTGTTCATTACTTTTCATGAGTACATGTCAGTTCTTATGCTAACTCAGATTGGACTTGACTCTTATTTGAATTTGGACTAGAATTAATTTTGATTTTGATTAATGACTCAATTATAAACTAATGAACTATAATGAACTCAGGGTACATGTGCCTCTGGATAACACTCTCTGGTGCAACCAAGTCTTATATAACTTAGCCTATTATGAGGGCTAAGTTTTAATTCTTATTTTTCAACATCCCTCCAAAAATTGGACAGTAGATGTCTTGAATGCACAACTTACTCTTGAGCTTAATTAAGCTTTCTGACTGTAGTGTCTTGGTGAATATATCTATTAGTTGATTTTCTATTCTTAGATAAGCTGAATATATTTGCTGGTTTTGAACTGTCTCTAATAAAATGTAAATTCACTTTTATGTATTTAGTTCTTTTATGAAAAACTAAATTATTAAAAATGTGAAATATTGTCTAGTTATCACAAAACAATATTGTAGGAGTTCTGAGCATAAACTCTAGTTCTTTTAGTAATATTCTCAACCATAAAATCTCGCAAGTATTTATTTCTATAACTATATATTCAACTTCAACACTTGATCCTGCAACAACAATTTGCTTTTTGCTTTTTCATACAACGAATTTTGCTTCAAGTTTGACGAATATCCCTCTAGTTCACTTTCATATAGCAGGCGATCCTGTCAAATATGCATTTGAATATACCACCAACTCTAAAACTTTAAGCTTTTTGTACCATACACCTAACCCTAGAGTTCACTTAATGTACCTTAAGATTTGACAAATTGCCTCTAGATCTGATTTTTTTGGACTTTGTATAAACTGGCTAACTATGTTCACTATCTAACTCAAATCTTGTATTGTAATTATCAAATGAATGAATTTTTCTACTGGTCTTTTATACATCTTTGGATTCTCAAGTGGGGTTTCTTGATTCATAAACAATTTGAGGTTTGTACTTAATGATATTTTGACAATTCTACTACCTAATTAGCTTGTGTCCCTTAATAGGTTTAATATATATTTTTTTGTGATAGTATCAAACCTCATTTAGCGTAAAGTATATTATGCTTCACGTGATTACTTCATACCGGTGTTTTTTCAATTTATATGTCTCATTATACATGTGTTGAATTTAGGTGGTTCTAATATATATATTTCCTTCTTAAGATCTCTATATAAAAAAATATTTTTGATATCTAATTGATCTTTCCTCTATTAACTACAAATGACAATATCACCCTGATAGTGTTCATGTTTGCCACTGAAGAAAAAATTTCAAAATAATCAATTTCCCAAAATAATTTGGCCTTATATCTTGTCATTGTTACATTTGCCTTGTACTTGACTATATACGCCCATTTATATCTCACAATGGATTTATATGTTGGTCTAAAAACCAATTCTCAACTATCATTTTTATACAATGTTTTCAACCCATTCATGATAGCGTCTCTTCACTTCTTGTTTGTCATGACTTCTTCCACAGTTGTTGGTATTATAATGACTATAAAATTCAATACAAAAGTCTTATATACAAGAGTTAAATGCTAATAGGACACAAACCTAATAATTGGTGGTGTACATGCATTTTTCACTTTTCTAAAAACTATTTTGGCCAATAAATGTCACTATCTATATTTGAGGTTATAATTTGAGACTAAATTTTAATTTCTAATTAGGGATCTTCCTCCTGTTCTAATTTTGTACTCATTTTTGGTTTCTCAATGAATTGCTTTTGTGCAATTGAACCTGCTAAGTATTTGAGATGATAGTAATATTGATTGTCCTCCTTTTTTTACTAGTATATATAAATATTTCTTTTGTCTTATCAAGAGCCTCACATAATTGTTCCAAGAGCACAAATAAAGAAATATTTTATTCTATTTTTAATTCTATAGAGTTATATTTATTTTTATCTTTCTCATAATAGTATGTTATCTTTTCAAAAAAAGTTACATCAGTTGAAACAAGATTTTATGTCATTGAGGATTATAGTATTTGTAACTTTTCTCTATTCTAGAATACCCAATGAATATATACTTTATAGATATTGACTGCAACTTATCTTTAACAAATCATGGTTATAAAAATGATATACGCATCCAAATACTTTAAATGATAGATAAAATAATTTTTCTTTAAGACATAAAACACTAAAAATATTTTTGCTATTTGGTAAAGAGTAGGTGTTTTATTTATGACAAATAATGCAGTGAAAATTTCATCCTAAAAATTGACAGGAACATTTTTCTCAAATATCAATATTAGTGTCACCTCTAGATGGTGCTGATTTTTTCTTTCATTAACTTTATTGAAAAACCTATACGCACAATATTTGAAAAATGATATTATTTTTTTAAGATAATCTTAGAATTCATTTAAAAATTATTACCTCTATTATTTGATCTTAGAATTTTTAATATTTGCATTAAATTAAATTTGAATTTTCTTGTGAAAAATTCTAAAGACTTCACCTACTTTCAATTTCATTTTCAAGATGTAGAGTCATTTTATACAAGAATGATCAGCAATAAATGTGATAAAATATTTGTATCCATTCAAAGACGGATTCTTAATTGTCAATACATCACCATAAACAATATAAAATAGATAAAAACGTATTTTATTAATTCTTAGAACATAGATTTATAATATTTTGCAAGTTTAAGATCCATAATGTCTTTTACTTAATAAATTTAAATTGAAAAATAAAAATTTAAGTATATTTTGAGAGAGATTACCTACTCTACTATGCCACCTAACAAAATCCTCTTATATGCAACTACAAGGCTTTGAGATATTATATTGCAAAGTCAAGCAAGTAGACCAATTTCTTTTTAATACTCCCACCAATCTTTTTTTTTATTGTGATTTTTTAAAAACACAGTGAATAGAAAAAAGTTAATACAATAATTCAGATTTTTTTTTAGTTAACTAACAATATGTCTAGAAACAAATAATAGTAATAACATGTTAACTAATAATATATATACTCTCCTTGAACTAGCTACTAGTAATAATATTCTATTAATCGGAGAGAGATGTTCTGTCGTTGACATGTGATCCATAATTATGAAGAGTTCTATCTTATTATATGGTCTAATGCCCCTTACTATATGATCCAAGGGTTTTTTGTATTTGTCGACTTGGTGGATTTGTTGACAGTGACTTGGAAACTATAGATAGGTTAGTTTTGTTAGAGCAATTTATTATAGTTCTCTCATAATATAGTTACTTTCTCTTCAGGGGTTAATTTTTGTCACCTTACTCTAGATATGATTAGTGATTTGGTGCATTATCGGCCATATTGATTTACTAATTACAAATCAACACTTAGCTATTATTTAAACAATCTTTTCATATTTTGTACACTTGAGATTAGGATTTTTCCTACTTTTTCCTCGTTATACTTCATTATTTGCCTTTGCCTCTTGAAATATGAGCATTTTTCATATTTGTTTTTCTTCCTATAATTGTAATGCCCCCCCCCAAGATCATAACAGAAGCATTTGTCATTATCTTCTCCTTTGAAATCATCACTGAAATTTTTTATAATGTATAATAAACTTGATTTAGTAAGGGTCTCTCAATGATACTAATAAAATTGGACTTCAACTGCTCATGCTAGAAATGCAATTTGACCAGTTAGGAGATCATCTTAACTCCTTTTTCTCTTCCTACTCTTCTATCTTGTTTGAAAGATGATGCTTTATTTCATCTCACAATCCACTCATAATTTCAAAATATTCATATTTTTTTTTATTTTACTTAGTTGTGAGATCTTTCATACATTATAAAAACTTTAAAGATGTCCTCACTATCATACATCCCAAGTTTTTCTCATATTGTTTTTGAGATTTTGTAATGAAGTGATCTTTTTATATTGAGCTCGAAAATTTTTAGAGGTCATGATATTAGTTCATGATTTTTAGCGTTCATCTCTATTGGTGGCTCCTTTAGGAGTTATCTTGTCTTTCTTTTGAAATTAGATAAATCTCTATAATGTGGAAGATAATTTTTTATTTCATTTAGTTCGGTCAAAGTAATTTGTAAGTTTTCTCCCATCTTTTTGCGACTTCTCATTTGCTCTTTATAGTCCCAAGAGCTTTAATATCATGTCAATTTTTAGGTTCTAGACTTTTGTTCTTGAAGAAGGGTATAATTTGGTAATCAATCATTGTGCATTCTGAGAAAATTCTTCACTACTTATGATAAAACCCTAGTCAACTCAAAACTTAACCTAAACTCCTATTTAGACTTGGACTGGACTTAATTGGGTGCTTTATTAATGACTCAATTACAAATTACTAGGCTACGATAAACTCGGGTTACATTGGCTTCTGGATGGCACTCTCTAGTGCAACCAAGTTTTGTATAACTCGGCATATTATAGAAATTGAACCCTAATTCTTGTTCTTCAGCAAATATATCATAGCATTTGCTTGCATTTTTTCAGAATTTTAAGAGCTAACTTAAAATAGATCCTCAATAAATCCTTACCACCAAAAAAAGAGTCCGCACTCAATACACTTGCAATTACATCAGCTTTAGGTTCTTTATACATCATCAAGAATAGCATTGTAATCCAAAATTGAATTGCCCCCTAATAACCATGTCCTTTGAGCCTAAAAATAATGCATATAGGTTTAATTTCATCATAATTTAATCACCAACAAACTTTCAAGTTTTGTAATAAACATAGTTTTAACAATATTATTAGTTATGCTTATACTATAATCCCATCAACTATAATAAAAAATAAAAATAGCTTAGAAGAATATTTTTGTATCATAATGAGAAGTGTAGTGACTTACTTCCCATTGTTAGTTACACAACAAAAGTTGCAATAATATCACCTCCAACTCTACCAACATAACATGAAACAACCCACATAGCAATCGAAGAAATTGTAACTCTAGTAGCCAGAAACTAGAGTGATATGGCAACGCTAGTTACCTCCAAGCAGATGCCCCAAAAGATCTATATTCAGGATCTTATCAATAAAATTAGACAATCAAGGATTTCCCTTTCCAATCACAACATTACATACAATCTTGCTTGTCAGCTTGTTTACATTCAATCCACGAGATTCATTTATTCTCCACCAAAGATCTCTATAACATAATACGCAACAACTATTTTAGAAAGTTAATCATTGTGACAGTTCATCTAATGCTAGATAAAAATTTTATGTTTTTCAGTCCCCAATATTATAATAATTCTAGGATTTTATGTGAGAAAATTTAGAATTTCTCTATAATGAATAAAGAAATAGATAAATGAGAGAAAACTCAACTCATCAATGTCTTAGTTTTACATCATATCTATAGGAGAAAAAATCATATATTATTTTACTTCTATATGGACTTTACTCATTATCCGTTTACATTAAAGCCAATTCCAAATTTGAGTTGGTTTTAGACTTTTTTATTGAAATATGATGAAGCCAAATTTCTCAAGTATAGGAAGGTATTTCAATATACGACTATACTCATAAATCTTTAGCTTTATATGGATATTTTTGAGCCTTAGTTTATTTAATATTTAAATATCCTTCCTCAAGCTGGTACATAAATATCCATCATGCCTAACTTAATAATATTCTTTATTAGATATTCATTTATTAGAGTTTTGGTGGGTATATCAACTAATTGTGATTCTGTTGGTGAGTACATCAGTAACCTGCTTCTTCAACACCTTTATATCTTCTTTCTGATGAAATAAAGGTCAATCTCAATATATTTTGTCCTTTCACGAAATACAAAATTAAGATATGTAAGGCTAATTAATTATCACAAAACATTTTAATAGGTTTTTTTATTGGATATCAAAACTCTTTAAGAAATAAGTGTAACTAAAAAACCTCACATATTCCTAAAGCTAAAGTTTTGTATTTAGCTTCTGTATTAGATCTTACAATAACCCCTATTTTTTACTCTTCCATGTCACCAAATTTCCTCTATTAAAGGTACAAAATTCTGAAATTGACTTTCTTTTAAATGCCAAATATACCTAGTCAGCATCTTTGTAGCATTATACACTTAGTTTCTTATATTTCTGATAGCATAATCCCAGACATGGTGCTCCTTTCAAATATTTGGAAATTTATATATTATCTCCACATGTTGCTTTTTTGGATTGTGCATAAATTAGCTAACATTACACACAGCAAAGGTAATATCTAACTTTATAATGGTAAGATATATAAATTTTTCAACCAATCTCTTATATTGTTGTGGATTATCAATCTCAGCTCTCATGTTAACATATAATTTTGTATTTGAATCTATTGCTGGATTGATATTCTTACCTCCTAGTAAACACGTGTTGGTTAGTAAGTTCCGGACGCATTTTCTTTATGAGAGGATTAATTCTTTTGATGTGTGTCACTTATATTTTAAGTAATGAAGTTTATCCTTTTTTTATCTCAAATTGAATTTTCAAAACTCTTTAAACTCCTTTATTTCTTATTTATCACCTCATATTATAATCACATCCTCAACATAAACTATTAGTATAATTTTTCTTTTTTTCTCTTTGATGAAAATTGAATAGTTTAACGAATTCTTTTAGAATTCATAACTTGTTATGTCCAAGTTAAACCTTTCAAACCAAACTCTAGTTAATTGGTTAAGGCCATACAAGAATCTTTCTAGTTTACATACTAGTTTCTGTGCATCTCTATGAATAAAATTTGGTGGTTGCATTATGTATACTTCCCCCTTAAGATCTTCACACAAGAATATAATTTTCACATTCTTTTGAGTGAAGCTCCAGCTCATGTTAATAACTAGGGATATTATCATTTTTACTAAATTCAATTTAGTTATTAGTGAAAATTTATTAGTATTTAGAAAACAACCATCTAACTTATTGCGAATTTATAAAAAACTACCTATCTTATCGCTATTAGTAAAAATTTACTTGTCTTATATTATAAATTTGTAAAAACACATCTCAATGAAAATATTAAAAACACATTTTATTTTATTTTAATTTTATTACTCAAATTAATATAAAATATCAAATTACTTTTATTTGGTTTTATCTTAGACAATCAATTCCTAATTACCGACAATCGATCTACCAAAATTGAATTTTAAATTCTACTTTGATAAAATCAAACAACTGATCTTTCATAAAAACTAAAATAAAATAACTTATTTTTAAATTAATTTAATAATTATTTTTATCAAAATTAAATAAAAATAATTTTAAATTTTTTATATTAATTTTAATTAAAATAAAATAAAAATAGAATATTTTCTAATATTTTAACCGAACTATTTTTTGTAAATTTATATTATAAGACAAGTAATTTTTTAGTAATAGTGATAAGATAGGTGATTTTTTACAAATTTATAATAAAATAGATGATTTTTTGCTAAAAATTTTTTATTAAAATAATCAACTATATAGACTTGTGTGAACCCTTTTGCAACAAATTTTACCTTATGCCTCTCAATATTGTTATATGATTTATGTTTCATTATTTATACCCACTTGCATCCTACATATTTCTTCTCTTATAGTATAGGTACTAGTTTCCTGATTCCACTTTGATATAGTAACTCTATTTCAATCTTTATGACTCGTCTTTATCATTATATTTGGAATTGGTATAATAAAAATGGAATCTTCAAAGATTAATAGACTCCTTATTTTCTTCTATTGATTTTACCATAACCGTTTTGAATGAAGCTCTTTTCTATCAACGGCTATGAATTCCCTAAAACTCTAATACCACGTAATAATTCTAAGAATTTATGTAAAAATATCTAGGATTTCCTTGTAATGAATAAAAGAAAATAAAAATCTTTATTTTAAGAGAAAACTCAACATATCAATGCCCTAATTTTACATCATATATATAGAAAAAAGAATCCTACACTAGTCCTACTATATGAATTTTACTAATAACCTATTTGCAGTAAAATTGATTCTAAATTTGAGTTGATTTCAAGTTTTTTTATTGGATTATAATGAACTCGGATTTTTCAAGTATAGAAAGATACTTATATGCTCAACAACACTCTATTTTCCCCAAGTCTTTGACCTCAAATTCATGAGCAAGAAATTTCTTGAGTTTGCCAATTTCTTTTTCGTGATTTTTAGTCAAAATTATGTCATTCACATACAAAATAACGAGAGATGTTCTTCCTCTAGAAGAATATTTTACAAATAAGGCATGACCTGATTGACATTGAGAGTTAGTCGTACCTATTTGTGGTGAAATATGAACAAATGAAGTATACCCAATCACTCTAAGAGGAATGGACGAAAAAAGACAAGTGAAAGGATAAGTTTTGAGAAAAAACTGATACAGAGTTTGGAATTTTAGAACACAAAAACGAATCCTATTGATGAGGTATGTAGTGGTAAGAACAGCTTCCCTCGAAAATATTTTTGAAACATGCAAAAAAATTATGAGAGCACGAGTAACATTTGACAAATGTTTTTTTCTTTCAACAATCCCATTTTGTTGAGGAGCATTGATGCAAGAACTTTGATTAGCTATGCCTTCTTGTGATAAGTACTCCCCAAGGGTCAAGTTAAAATAATCTTTGGCATTACCAATTCATAAAAACTTGAATTTTTGAACAATTACCTCTGAATTTTTCTTTCATAAGAAATATCCAAGAGAGTTTAGAATGGTCATCTATGAATGAACCAAATCATCCAACCCCAGTTGCATTTTTATCTGAGATGGTCATCAAACATCACTATGGATCAATGAAAAAGGATGTGATTCTTTGTATTCTTGAGTGAGATAAAAATTGCAAACATGTTTGAACAATTGACAAGTCTCACAATGAAAATTAGAAGAATTTCTATTGAATAGTGATAGAAAAAGCTCTTTAAGATATAAGAAACTAAGATGTTCTAAAGGATAGTCCCATAATATTATTTCACTATCTTTATTGGTATTAAAAGCAGGAAGACTTTTTCTCCAACTTTCTTTGACGTTGTCTCTCAAAGAAATTTGCTACTTTAAATATATAATCCCGCATGCAACTCAACATCTGTCCCAACAGTCTTGAGCACCCCATTTCCTTCAACTTAAGTTATAAGAGCAAAATTCTCGCATGATTTTTTCAGAAAATACAAGTTAAAACTATTTGTTTTACTTTTTGCAAGAGGTGCAGCTTTTGATTCATTGTCATGGAGCTTTAGGTTGAAGATAACTATTACAGCAGCACTTGGAGAGATATAACATTCTGTTATATTTTGCTTCCTACTTCAAAACAAGATCTTCTTTCATGCTTTATATTTGTTTTTTTTTGTCCTTTTGTATATGTCCCAGCTCTTTTTCACTATATTGAAATTGTTGTTTGATTGTATCTAATGTCAATGAAACTCCTATAGTTTTTTGGCAAGATTTGAGCTCAAGGAAGATGATTGGCAATGCTAAAATGATTTCGAGGCTCTATGTTTTACAATCGGGTAAACCACTTGAAGGACAAGCTTTGTTGACAAGTTTGTTTTCTGCTTCTAATTTAAATAAAGAAAGAGATGTCATATTATGGCATTATCGTCTTGGCCATCCTAGTTTTTCATATCTCAAAAAACTCTTTCCAACATTGTTTAATAAAAGTTTAAATTCCTTTCAATGTAGAATTTGTAAATTCTCCAAGCATACTCATCAATCTTACCCAAGCCAACCATATAAAATTTCTCATTGATTTTCCATGATTCATAGTGACATCTAGGGACCCTCAAAAGTCAAGAACAAAACTGAAACTAGATGGTTCATTTCCTTTGTTCATGACCATTTTAGAATTTCATGGATTTTTCTAATGAAAGAAAAGTCTAAAGTGGGTCAAATATTCAAAACCTTTAATAACATGATTTAAACCCAATTTCAAAACAAAATCCAAGTTCTAAGAACTGGCAATGCAAGAGATTATTTCAATTCAACCCTTAAGAATTTTTTTATAAAACGAAGGCATAGTCCACGAAAGCTCTTGTGTTGATATCCCACAACAAAATAGGGTAACAAAAAGAATAAGTAGACACTTGCTAGAGGTTGATTAAGCACTTATGTATTAGTTGCGTGCCCCTAAATAATTATGGGTGAAGTTGTGCTTACAACAGCTTACCTCATCGATCAAATGCCCTCACATGTCTTGAATTTCCAAACAACATGCCAAGTCTTCTCGCAGTCCCATCCTCATACTCAACTCAGATCTTACATTGAACCCAAAGTATTCAGTTGCTCAGTGTTTATCCATATACCTCAACAGCATCAAAATAAGCTTGACCCTAAAGCAACAAAGTGCATCTTCATGGGGTATTCCTCAAACCAAAAAGTTACAAATGTTACTCACCAATTACAAGGAAATTTTATAATTCTATGGATGTAACATTCTTTGAGAACCAGCCCTACTGCCCCAAAATTGATATTCAAGGGGAGAATCCAACTCAGAAATATCAATTTGGGAAACCGATACTTTTCCCTCTTGAATGAAGACCAATTTCCAGCCAAATTCTTTCTCATGAACCAGTAGATTCTAGCCAAATTCTACCTAATCCTGAACTAGTTCAAACACCTAGTTTCAATTCAATCTCAGACCCTGAATCTCCTTCAACTCATCCTCAAACTGTCAATGATAAAGAGTTAATTGTCTATTCAAGACAGGGAAAGACGCAACAAAATATAGAGCTCCCAACTCAGACGAAGCATGCTCATGAAACCCAACCAAGCTCAGTCCGACCAGAGCCGAATGAGGGTAACACAAGTCCTGCACTAGATGAGTTAGAATCCGGAGACCTATACCTGCCAATTGCTATCTGAAAGGGGGTGAGATCATGCACACAACACCCCATGTATAATTTTCTGTCTTACAAGAAATTGTCTCCTGATTACAGAGCTTTTTCTACCAGCCTAACAGATATCTCTATTCCCAAAAACATCCATGAAGCTCTACAACAATCCGAGTGGAAAAAGGCTATTGAGGAGGAAATCAAGGCACTGGAAAAGAATGGAACATGGGAACTAGTTGATCTCCTAAGAGGGAAAACTCTTGTTGGCTGTAAGTGGATTTTTACTGTTAAATATAATGCAAATGGGAGTGTTGATCAGTTCAAAGCCTGCTTGGTAGCCAAAGGATTTACTTGATCCTATGGCATTGACTACCAAGAAACCTTTGCCCCTGTTGCTAAACTAAACACTGTTCAAATTCTTCTTTCTTTAGCAGTGAATCTAGATTGGCAACTTCACCAATTAGATATCAAGAATGCTTTCCTAAATTATAAAAAGGGGCGGGGAGGGGGTGGGGGTGGGCAAAAATCTACATGGAGATTCCCGTGGATATGGTAACTAGAGAAAATGCCACCAAGATTTGCAGACTCAGAAAATCACTATATGGACTTCAACAGTCCGTTAGAGCTTGGTTTGAGTGGTTTACCAAAGCTGTAAAGAAGGTTGGCTATTCTCAATGTCAATCCAATCATACACTTTGAAAAACATGCTTCTGAAAGGAGAATGTCCACTATCATTGTATATGTAGATGACATAATCCTCACCGGCAATGATGAAGAAGAAATCAACAAACTCAAAATGTTTCTTGCTCTGGAATTCAAAATCAAAGACCTTGGAAGTCTTAAGTATTTGGTATGGAAGTTGCTCAGTCAAAGATGGGCATAGTTATCTCTCAATGAAAGTATATATTAGATCTCTTAAAAGAAACATGGACGCTTGATTGTAAACCAGCAAATATCCCAATGGACAGAAACCGAAAAAACAGATGTGATAAGGATAGTACTCCGCTTGATAAAAGGAGGTATTAACAACTTGTTGGGAAACTCATTTATCTTTCCCATACAAGATCTGATATTCGTTTTTCAATAAGTATTGTCAGCCAATTCATGAACAATCCTACTAAAAGACATCTTGAAGAGGTTTGCCAAATCCTAAGATACTTGAAAATAACTCTAGGTAAAGGACTCTACTTGAAGAAAAATACTCCAAAAGGTGTGAAAATCTACTCAGATGCAGACTAGGCAGGGTCCATTACTGACTGAAGGTCAACATCTAGTTATTGTACTTATGTTTGGGGCAATCTGGTCAGTTGGCATAGCAAGAAACAATCAGTTGCTGCAAGGAGTAGTGCAGAAGCTGAGTTTCGGGGAATGGCTCATGGAATATGTGAAGGTATGTGATTGAAACGTGTTCTAACAGAGGTAAGGATCCCAACAGAAGAGCCTATGAAGATGTTTTGTGACAATCAAGCAGTTATTCTCATTGCCAAAAATCCAGTGCATCATGCTAGAACGAAACACGTGGAGATTGACAGATATTTCATTAAAGAGAAGCTAGAATAAGGCACTATTTCCCTGGGTAACATGCCAACAAATCTTCAAGTTGCAGATATTTTCACTAAGGCTCTACCAATAACAAGTTTTGAAGATTTAAGGTCCAAGCTGGGCATGATCAATATCTACAGTGCAACTTGAAGGGGAGTATATAATTAGTTGAATAAATTAGGAAAGATTTTCTATTTATCAATTTCGTATATTAGGGTGATTTACTTATTATTTATTAGGACAGAATATTTCTGATTAATGGCTAACTTTAATGAGGGATATTTCCTCCATAAAAGTCTGCTATTTTCTTTTATTTTTCTTCTCTATTTCAAGGTTGATGGGATATGTCCATCACCTATTTATTTCCCTTGCCGAGAACCATGAAAATAAGAAGAAAATCTTCCCTTCTCAATTTCTTCAATATCAGATCCCCTCAGACAAGCTTAGTTTGAGGATCTTAAGGCTGGTTGTTTGGCGCACCTACATGTATAACCAACAGCTTACCCGCCTTCTTTGTCATAACATACACATCTACTAATAAATTGATGAATCTATTTAGTGCACTTCAAAATTGCATCCATGTTGATTGTATGTGAGAAACTTTCTATGAGACAAAGTAAACAAGCTTTATTAATTGCCTTTTTATTAGAAAATAACACTTAAATTCTTTTTTTAACCGAAATTCAATCATGATTGATGATACCCAACCATGACCATATAATCAACCAAAACTAAAACTAACAACTCTAAAATGGTATCTAGAGAAAGACCAGAAGGACAACTGGGAAGCTAAATAAATTGGATGTCTATCGTTAGATAGAATTGGGTATTTTTAGTCACAAAAGTAGCAGATGGAATAGAAGTAGTCAAATTGACTTATTCCATTACATGTTATAGTAAAACATGCCTTAACAAATGTCACAATGATGCACCATCAGATTATAACATTCGAATGACTAAGGTATCTCTCACAAGAAGGTCATGTTTTAAATTTTGAAAGCCAATCAACAAAAGAGTTTATGTTCAGAACAAGAAGCAGATGATCATAAGCTGACAAGAGAGGACTTCAAAAAGAGAAGTAGCTAGAGAAATAAAAAAGAAGCTAATTCTGCTTCAACCATCGTCATACAAATTCCATTGCACCATATGTTCATCATTTTCAAATAAATTGATAAATAAATAAATGTAGAGTAATCCCGAACCTTCCTAATATCAATTAACAACCAAAACCCTGGTTATTGATTAAACTAATTTTCCAAAGTCATATCTACCAGAATTATAAACAAAATATAGTTAGCAACTAGTGGTGCTGATTGCTAGTTATCTATAGAGTAATGGAAAACCTTAAGTCAACAATTATTTGCCAAGTTGTGTTCCAAAACATTAAAAAATGAGAAAATTAAATGTGTAATCTTAAAGGTTAAGAAACTTAATTTTCCCAATTCAGGACATCTGCATTCATTAAAATTTAATTCGCTAACCATCTGATGTAGAACAACTATATCCTTTTTACAGTAAAATTAGAAATCCAGTCCAAGTTGAATTCCAACTCCAATTAGAATCTGTCAAGATTCATACAGCTATAGTCCGAAAGTCATATCTCCTAAGATATTAATTCAAATCCAGCAAATAACTATCCGTTCGAAAATTGAGATCGACTCCAACAAGTCTCTTATTTACTATTTCGGATAATTCGAATTTTGTATTTATCAAAATTAAGATTTATTTATCAGTCCGAATCAATAACAGTCCTACCCCAATAAGGAATAGGATTTATATATCTTTATTTAAGATATATTAAGTAGAATCTAAGTCTTATTTTAGTCTACAACAAATAGGACTCTAAGTTTATTAGTGGGATATATATATAGCCCAAAATTATAATAAAAAAAGAAGAAAAAAATTTCTATCAATAATATTATCTTATTTTGGGTTTATTCTCTTCCATCTTCCTTGTGGACTCAAGGATCTATCAAGGAAAAGACGGTGATATAGGAGATTATCAAATTTCAGATTTGATCAAGTAAAATTTTCTTGCTTCTATCATTAGGAAGTATAAAGTTTTGAAACAGATTAAAAGTAAGAACCAAGTTCATCAATTGATCGTCGAGGAGTCTCGTGGTCCGATGTTTTGGAGATTATCACATGAGATAACTTTTTCAAATCAGATTTCTGATTTTCATGGATATGAAAACTTTCTTGATTAGGCAGAACAACTTGAAGACTTCTTTATGCGTCTAAAGGTTCCTGAGATAATGAAAATTAATATTATCAAATTAAAACTCAAAAGACAAGCTTCATCATGGTGGGAACAACTTCAACAACAACGTGTAAAAGAATGTCATCAAAAACTCCAAACATGGTTAGAGATACGATATCTTTTAGGAAGAAAATTCCTACAAGAGGACTACTTTGTTCATTATGAGGATATACGGACTAAATTGAAGCATGAGATTCAAGAAATGGTAAAATTCAATCTACCTTCTCAAAAATTTCAAAAAAAAAATCACAAATTTTGAAATAAATCATTCAGAGATTAGTCTTGTCATAAATCCTACTACAATTTCTTCCTATACACCTTGTTTCTCTATAATGATAAATGCCAAAGAAGAACATGATAATGAAAAAGTAATTCTAAATACCTTTCCAATGGATGTAGTAAGTCTAAATAAGGATTTGTACCTGCCTACTGATAGTTCTCAAAAAATTTTCAGTTTACAAGAGAAGTCATGAACACATATTGAGAATTTTAATCAAAACTGTAAAGTTATTAGTGATACAAATCACAATATTATCTTTGAAAAGGACCAATTATCTTATCCAAAATTTACTAGTGAAGATGTGAAAATACCACAAAATTTTTCACCACTTAAAAATGATGAAATAATACCTAATTTGAGTTGTTATTCATCATACTCAAAAGTTTATTATGATTACTCGAGGTGCAGAATTGAACATAAAAGTCTACAAGGCATAAAGACTATTTTAAGAGTTGAGCAAAAGTACAAGGACCGACTAATAGTAGAGGCAAACAGGTTGAGTCATTGGAAGAACAAGAATCAAACAATTAACATATTTTGGTAAAGTTTAGTTGGTCTTCATCATCAAGTTTTGTACTAGAAAGAGTTCGACAGGAGCACAACTACAATAATAAAGACTTCAATTTTTGACTTGAAGACAAGTCTTTTATAAGTGGAGGGGTCTGATATAGGACAACTACATCTTTTTTACAGTAAAATTAGAGATCCAGTGCAAGTTGAATTCCAACTCCAATTAGGATCCGTCAAGATTCGTACAGCTATAATCCGAAGGTCATATCTCCTAAGATATTGATCCAAATTCAGCAAATAACTATCCGTTGGAAAACTGAGATCGACTCCTATAAGTCTCTTATTTACTATTTTACATAATTCGGACTTTGTATTGATCAAAATTGGAATTTATTTATCAGTCCGAGTCAATAACAGTCCTAACCCAATAAGGAATAGGATTTATATATCTTTATTTAAAATATGTTAAGTAGAATTCTTAATAGAGTTTAAATCCTATTTTAATCTACATCAAATAAGACTCTAAGTTTATTAAATAGCTATATATATAGCCGAAGATTGTAACAAAAAAAGAAAAAAAAACTTTTATATCAATAATATTATCTTATTTTGGGTTTATTTGCTTCCATCTTCCTTGTGGATTCAAGAATCTATCAAGGAAAAGACGGTGATCTTTTTCCTATCTCTCGTATCATCTCTCGCTGCATCACCATCAGAGAAACAACATTTGATGTAAAGATATCTAATATGTATAGCACATTTTAATTACAAACCTAATTTTTGTCCTTATATGAATCCAAAATACAAAAATATGATAAGCAAACCAGTAGAAACCCTAATCTAAAATCCAAACCATGTAAAGAACATCCTTACGATAACTTTTGAGATTCTTATCTCATATATAAATATATTCAATATTTTCCAGAATTTATTTTGGTCAGATAAGTAGAATCAAGTCTTCTGATGATTTCAAGCTACTCTTCTTGTTTTCATGTCAAATTATCAATCAAAACATTCCAAGTAGCATAACAATCTCTCATCTGTATGTCTAAAGCCTAAGAACAGAACCCACCGAGTACTGTTACGTTAAGTTTGCTAATTGAACAAAAAAAAAAAATTATCCAAGTCCAACTTGAAAATTAATACAGGCAAAAATTAGAAATGGGCAAAACAGGAATACCAGTACTAGGGAGTATATTTACCTTAAAGCCTCAAAAGTTAAGGAAATTTCTTGTGCATCATCTGATACAGAAGAATGGAATTCTACCACCTTGACAATCTCTGTAAGGGACGCAGAACCAACCAAATCACTACCTTGGCGTGCAGTTTGTCCAGGATCCACACCTTCCTCGGCACATTTTTCACCCTTTTCACAAGAATTGCCATTTTGCACATCACCCTGATTAACCAGCGGCAAGTCCTGCTTGACTCTCCTCACAGGACCTGCTTTCCTCCGCCTTGCACCCGTCAAGTGGGTCTCCTCGTCGACAGCTTGTGCAGCACATTCCAACTTTGATAACCCCTCAGTGGAACTACTATCCTCACGAACAGCGGGCAAAAGGATGGAGACATAGCCTGGAGGAGCATTTGTACACCCGCCTTCTTTGTGGTCCATTTTTGCATACCCTTCTACAGCATTCGTGGCAACAATGTCTTCCTTCAACTTTTTTCCCTCTTTCCTCTCTTCCTCCACCTTGCTGTGCTGCTTCTTCTGTTGCCCCATAATGGCATCGGTTGTCTCGCTTACCCGCTTAAGTTGGTCATGAGTCGGAGGAGGAGGAGGAGGAGAGGGCTTCTTCTTGCCCAGAGCCACAGGCTTGCGCTTGCGCTTCCGGGAGGACTTCGTCAGCCTATAATCAACAGCAACAACAAAAATTAACAAGAACAAGAACAATCCAACAAAAGAAGGGGATTTCAGCCCTAACCTCTCCTCAAACACCTCGATCACATCGGCACAGCCCTGGAGATTGGCCAGCGGCTCCCAGGTGTTGGCGCTGTCCGGCCACCCGCGCCTTTTTCGAGCACGAAGCAATATCAAAATCATCCCAAATGAAATCGAAAGCAAGAAACCAAGCAAAAAATAGGTACCATTTGATGAGGTACTGGGGCTGGCCCTTGCGGACTCGCTTCTTGCGGATGTCCTCGATCTCGTAGAACCCTTCTTCCAGCGCCGTAGCCGGCTCTTCCTCTCCTTCACCTTCTCCTTCTCCTTCTTCTTCGTCTTCTTCTATTGCTTCGCCTTCTTCTTCATCCTCCTTGGGTTGCTCCGCCCGGTCGGCTCCGGCTCCGGCTCCGGCGACGGCGACGGCGACGGCGACGGCGAGGTCGTCGGCCTTGGTTGACTTCATTCTCTCCGGGCTGTTGGCTCGCTTGCGCTGCTGCGATGGTTCAAATGGTCAAAGCAAAGTAAATTAGGGCTTTTGCAGATAATCGCCTCAAGAATTGTCTATTTATGGATGCTTTTAAATTTGGGGGGGTTTTGCGGGTATGCTGTCGGAAAGTTCTGGAACACTCTCTGCCTGTATGGTTGAGCAGGGGAGTGAACGCAATATTTCGAGTTTTGTGATTATAGCAACTGAAATAAAAATCAAAATTAAGGGTTCAATTCTTGGTGATGGTGCATTTCCTTTTTCAAGCGACACGTCATATGAAACGGTCAACTTTCCTCATGTCGTCTTCTTGAGCGTGTTAATTGATCCCTTCATGCAGTAATCTTATAATCACTAAAGAAAATTTTTCTTAAATTCATAGCCGAAACTAAAATCAATATTAAAGTGACATCGAAATTAAGCATGAGTGGTTTTTCTATTTCATAATTTTTAATTTCAAATTATGAGGATGCAAAGTTTTCTCAATTTGTTGTACAATGTTGAGAGCATGGCTTACTTATTGTGTTTAGACCAAGAGTTTTGACATGTTGGTCGTGGACTTGCCCCGATTTGGACCACATGTCATTTCATTTGTCAGGGCAATTTGCTTAAACTCTGGCAGAATCCATCATATCCATCACTATGAGGTCTATGAAAAAAACTGTTTTTCAAATTGATTTGAGTTGTTTCTTAATTAAGTTTTAAATCGAAGACCATTGGTGTGAGAGTTTAGTATGATGACCAGCTATATCACCTATATTTTTTATTGCAAATATATATGTATATATACAAAGAGAAAATAGTTAAAGAATTTTGTTGATGGACTCTGGATTCAAGATCGGCTTCAGACCCGTATAGTTTCTTGAGAATTCGATTCACTAAGCTACCTTCTTATCACCCTGCACAAAAAGTGAATCATAAAGGAGATCGTCAAAAGCTCTTCGGTGATGATCGCTCCGACATTCAAGTCCGAATAGAGATCAATAATATGTGAGTAGAAGGAATGGTTGGACATTCTCTCCTCTCTTCAGAAATCAGGTCATTTATAGTGCAAAGGTCGTATCGAAATCTCGTGATCTCTGACACCATGATTACTGCCAGATTGTTTGTAACTAATACTAGATTCTCCGAGATTTGTTCCTAGATTTGGTCATGATATAAGGGAACCTTGGGTCGATTACATCACCGAGGGTATCAAGGTTTGGTCAACTCAGTATACGAGCGATCCGAGTTTTCCAATGCTTGGAGCCAAGGGGTGCTATGCCTCAGCTTGACCAACCCACAACAAGATCTCAGCTTCAGGTTTAGTCTCTATCAATCTCTCCTAGGTTTAGGACTTAGTGTAACATTAATGCCCCCAAGCTCAGACACTGAACTACCATAACTCGGGGGTGCGAGGTTATAAGAGTCGCCATTTTCGTCGATGAACTCGATAAATCCTTGGAAAATGAGTGGTTGTCCCTAAAAGCCGTTTCTTCATCATTCCTTCACCAGCTTTCGAAGCGCTACCTTTAGCCGGTTTGAAGCACCACATTCGGTCATCTTGAAGTGCCACCCTCGGTCAATTCAACACGCTGCCTTTGGTCAGACCGAAGCACCGTCTTCTTTTTTTGTGAAGGTTGCCAAACCCTTGGTGTTTGACACTGCTCATTGAGATTGGGAATATCATTTCTGGAGCAATGCAGACAATCAAGCAATCCTCAATTGGCCACGTGTAAGCCATCAAATGGTTCAACATGATTATAAAATAGGGTTTGAGAGCAGCGTTTTCACTTTTCACTCTCGTCTTGCCTCCAAACCCTAATTTCACCATTTTTACTACTGTTTCCATTATTCTCAATGGTTGGCGATGGCAACAACCATGGTGATCACACCTCCATGCCTCTGGCTTCTTTCACACCGGGTTTGCCCCCAAAGGGGAGCGTGGTGGTGGCCATTTCAGCCATCTCACGGCTACAAGAATCACTACCCCCTCTTCACAAACTCAAGGTTTGCTTTTCTTTATTCTTTTGGTCTCCATTTAAGTTTCTAAATTTGATGAGATGGCTAAGGACTAGGGTTGGGTCACCTAAATGTAGAGTTAGGTGGAATCCGAACTAAAGCATGTTAGGATCGAATACAAACCAAACTTGTAATTTTCAGAATCCCTAGACTCAGAATCCAAACTTTCCTCTCTTCTCTTTTTTTAACTTGGTAAATGTATTTTCCCTAAACTTTCCATGACGATGATTGTAAATTTTTATAGGTAATAAAGGATCCCCTTTAGTCCGAGTTTGGGTGTTTGAGCAGACCCTTTGGGAGAAAATATTAGAACTTTTGGTCTGGGTTTTCGGTTTCCTTGACAGTGTGGAGGTTGATGCATGGGGTTCAAATAACAGTAACTCTACCCTCAAAAACCAATTTGGATATGCTTTCCCTACTTTTGGGGAAATGTTTGAAGTAAGACTAAGATACTTGATAGACAACTTTACTTCGACTATGGTATTCAACCTGGACCTTGCCCCTGACTAACTTGTTCTAAACGCGATGAGGATCATCATCACGTTCGGAGCATTAGCAATGGCCAAGGGGGTTATTCCCTCTGTGGAGATGTTTCGCGATGTCTTCTAAGCTAGTTGCAGCTCAGAGGCAGATGAAAGGTGGTATTTATCTCCTTAGAAAGACTGACGCTTGTTTGGAGCAAATCCATCATCAATCTATTTTTGGAAGGACCACCCCATAAGGGTTTTCTCAAGGGAGGACTTTGGACTTCAAGGTGAATGGGGGACACCTTCTAAGCATAGGAAACCTTCTAATGCTTCTCCTGAAGTTTAATAATTGCTCTTTTTGTGATCCTCAGAGGTGTTGAAATTAAGATCAACCTCAAGGTGGTATAGTGAGACAAAACTTGCCTCACTCAATCTTTCGGTAGCTCGCAAGTCAAGTAAGATTTGTTAATCCTCGGAACAATGAATTTTTCTTCATCCTCATCTGACCTTTACTGCATGGGCAGGGCTCAACAAGATCAGTTTCATGAATATGTCACTTCAAAGATGAGCTAGCATGTCCTGAGTTGGCCCAGCCCCCTTACTTCGGAGGTCAAAGAACATCGATGTAGAGGGGCCCTCTGACCTATTAGCTTTGGCCAAAAAAGAAAAAGAAAAAAAGATCACACACTTCAAAAAGTGAGGTCTCCATGCTCTCTGAGGCGAGTAGGTCAAAGACGAAGAAAAAGAAGTCACTAACTTCAGGGGCTGAAGGTGATGACTCCATGGCCCCCCAACGAATGAAAAAGGAAAAGTCCTTTGGTTTCCGAGGCTGAGCCCACCATGGGGCTTGGCGAAAATGGCCATGGGAGCTTAGGTTTCATACGAGGTTATAGACATCACCTCATCGCTTGCCCATCAGCTGAGAGTTTAAGCCGATATATCAAGTCCTCAGGTGAGGTGGCCAACCAAAGAGCCCATTGAAGAAGGCCCCAAACCCGAGGAGACCTTTCGCCCAAACTCCCAAATGGTGCAAATGACTCGTACTAAGCTATTTATCAGTGAGGTGAATGCCACTTGCGATGTAAGTATTCCCTTGCTATCTTAATTTGTTTTGTCACCATCTCTTCTAATAGTTACCTCGGTGTGCAAATGGTGGAGTATTTCTATTTTGTGAAAAAGTACTACCTCGAGGCCAAGAAGGAGGCTGCCTTAAACCAAAAGCAAGTTATTGCTGCAGAAGATGAGGCAGAGGCCTTGCGACTGGAGATAGAACTACTTCAGCTGGAATTAGCCTCAAAATGAGAGGCTAAAGAAAAAATTAGCAAAGAGTAATATTTGATCTAGGCACAGCTTATGATGGCTAAGGATCATAAGACCCAGGCCGAGGAGGAGCAAGATTTGGCTCACCAAGAAGGTGAGCGACTACAAAAGTCTCAAGCCATTGACATCCTCAAGGCACAAGAGGATGCAATTACAAGCTTCCGAGGCAGGATGCTCAAGATCTCGCCACCAAAGTTTCAAAGGATTCGAGGGGTACCTGAAGGAAGTAAGTGAACTTAATGCTGAGGCATTTGAAGATGGATATTTAATTTGCTAAGACACCATGATACAAACTTTGGGAAGAACAAACTTCAATCCTTAGGCATTATCAGTTGAGTTGTACGATGTCACTCGTGTTAAGAGGGTCCGATGGGAAGTTCAACAAGCGGCATACCCCCATCTTGAAGATGAAGCTAGGCCACCTTATAAAGACCCTTCTTGCACTAATTCATATTATTCCCTTAGTTCTTTCGAGGATGGTGGTCCAGCTGAAGCTCCGACCTCTTCCAAATAAATCACTAGAGCATTACCTCCTACTTTTGTAAACCCTTCATCGTAATGAAAACATCTTGTTCAAATATCTTCACAAATTATTTCTAACGACTGATTTGACTCTTCAAGCATGATTTTCTTGTCTTAGCTCAATTAATGTTGGAAAAGTACCCTTAGTGTTAAGTGTGAATATCACTTGGTCAACCCGCAAGACATTTTTTGAAAGGTACCCCAAGTGGGGTGGCATATTACCTCAGTGGGATTAGTGCCCTAACACCCTCGATAAGTTTTAGAGCATATCCTAGGAAAGCCCAAGGTCGTGTCATGGTTATCCTTAGTAAACCAAAGACTTGAGGGCCACAGAGTGTCATACTTAGCTGGTTCAATTTTAGAACTTAGCAGCACGAGGGCTTCATGCCTTGGTGCACTGTGAGCTTCATGTCTTGGTAGTCTGAGGGCTTGGTTCTTGGACAGTCTCAAGCTTTTGCTCCTTAATAGACTAAGGTCTTTGTGTCTCAGAGGATCAAGGTCTTTGTGCCTCGATAGAATAAGGTCTTTGTACCTCGGTGAACTGAGGTCTTTGTGTCTGAGCGAACTGAGGTCTTCGTGTCTTAGTGGATTAAAATCCTTATGCCTAGACACACTCCGATCTTTATGCCTCAGTGGACCGAGGTCTTCATAATTGGGGGGACCTAAGTCTTTGTACCTCAATAGATCGAAGTCTTCATGTCTGGACGGACTGAGGTCTTTATGCCTCAGCAGACCGAGGTCTTCATGCCTAGGCAGATCCAAGTCTTTATACCTCAGCAGACCGACATCTTTGTGCCTTGATGAAGCGAGTCTTTATGCCTGGATGGACCCAGGTCTTTGTGTATTAGCATACTAAAGTCTTTGTGCCTTGGTAGATTGAGGCCTTTATGCCTAGGCGAACCCAAGTCTTTGTGTCTCGATGGACCGAGATTTTTGTGTCTTGGTGGATTGAGGTCTTCATACTTGGACGGACCTAGGTTTTTGTACCCCGGTGGACTGAAGTCTTTATGCCTAAGCAGATCCAATCTTTATGAGGTCAAAGTTAACACTTTATCATAGGTCTAGTTTTTTCCTAAGGAAAATAAATGCTATTTCAGAGGTAGAACTTAGAGATAGAACCTTCTTAAGTTATCGATATGTCACATCCTCGGGAGGACTTTACCATCCCCATACTCCAGCTTATATTCTCCTGATCTTATAGTTGGGGTAATCTTGAACGGGCCCACCCACATTGGTGATAGCTTGCTTGAATCTCAATCGACAAGTTTAGCTTAGCGTAATACCCAATCTCCTAATTGTAACTCTCTACTACAAACTCGATTGTTATAGTACTGAACCGCTTGTCATTAGTATTCTATAATCCTTGTGCAAGCCTTTTCTCGAGCTTCCAATACCATGTTTTTTTCTACTCTGAGATTCTCCTTATTTACCTCGAGGTCATAGGTCTTGAGCCGGGATGAGGCGAGACCCACTTCTATAGGGATGACTACTTCAATCCCATAGGCAAGCAGAAATGGTGATTCACCTATCGGGGTTCGAGGGTCGTGCGATATGATTACAAAACATGAGGTAATTCTCCAACCAAAGCCCTTTTGGCCTTCTTTAGGTGTTTTTTTATCCCTGTAAGTAAGGTTTGATTGGTTACTTCGGCCAACTCGTTCAACTGTAGGTGTGTAACTGAGATAAACTTTTGCTTGATGTAGAGACTACTGTAATAGTATTTGAATCTCAAGCTATCAAACTGCCTTCCATTATTTATGATAATGGCATGAGGTAGTCCGAACCTATAGATTATTTTCTATCAAAGAAACTCTCGTATCTTTTTAACTATGATGGTTGCCAGAGACTTGGTCTCTACCCATTTAGTGAAATAGTCAACAGTAAGTATTCAAAAAATGTTCTATCCCAAGGCTGGGGGAAATAGACCAAGTATATCTATTTTTCACTGATCAAATGGCCACATTGTCTAGGTTTGCTAGAGCTAACTCGTGGAGTTGTGGTAAATCGAGGCATGCCTTTGGCATTGCTCACTTTTGGAGACAAAATTTGTTTGCTTTGGTGGCTATGTTGACCCAGTAGTACCATTGCTGTATAAGTTTATAGGCTAAAGCTCATCCCTTACCATAACTCCCATAAATTCCTTCATGCACCTCTTGAAGGGCATACTTGGCCTCACTTGGCAGTAAGCATCATAGTAAAGGTCTCAAAAGGGATCTTTTGTACATAACTTCATCTATCAAGGCAAAATTCGGAGCTAGCCTCTTAATTTTTCAAGCATCTTTTAAGTCTTCAGGACGCTAGCCAGTTTTGAGGTATAAGATAATGGGGTCTATCCAGCAAGGCCCTTCTTCAGTTTGATATACCTCATCTTCTTGAGTGTAGCTCAAAACTTAAAGATATTACACAAAGATTTGTCTCGACCTTAAAAATATTACACAAAGATTTGCCTCAGTATTGTTATTCTGAGGTACTTGGCAAACTGTTACTTAGTTGAACTTTGCAATGAGCTTTTGAACTTTGACCAAGTACTTTGTCATAGTGTCATCTTTTACTTTATATTCCCCACTAACTTGTAAACAAACCAATTGGGAGTCACTGATCACCTTCAACTTCTTTTCTCCTGCCACTATTACTATATGCAATCCAACCAAGAGAGCTTCATATGCTGCCACATTGTTTGATGTTTCAAATCCTAAATGAATAGAATATTTGGTAACCCTCCCATTAGGACTTAGGAGCATGCACCAATCCCACAGCTTGATTCACAAGAGAAGTCGTGCACTTGAGCTTCCCAAAGTTCAAATCCTGGCCCTATGGGGTATGAAGTTATTTCCATTAGGAGGTTGGCTAGGGCTTGTGCCTTAATAACTTTCTGAGGTTCAAAACTTACTTTGAATTCAGTTAGCTCGATCGTCTTCTTAAGTAATCAACCTAAAGTCTTCAGCTTTTGCAAGGTTTGCTGAAGTGAACGATTGGTGAGTGCCACAATGGAGTGTGCCTGAAAATATAGGCGGAGTTTCTCAGCCATCAAGACCATGACATAAGCTAACTTCTCCAAAAGAGAATATCGAACATCAGCTCCTGAGAGTATATGGCCTACATAGTATATGGGATGTTGCTTGCTCATTGGTCGCTTACTAAAACTAAAATAATGGGCTGATCCAAGGTTGCTACATAGAGGAATAACACCACCATTTAGTTCCAGCCTTATCAGGAGTGGAAGTTCAACTCGGCACCTCTTGAGGTCTTCAAAAGCTTGGCTACACTCTTCGGTCCATTCAAATCTGAAACTTTACTTTAGTGCTTTGAAGAAGAGTAAGCATTTTTACCTTCCCTAGACAAAAAGCGATTGAGCACTGCCACCCAACCTATGAGTTCTTGTACCTCTTTGATAAAGCTGAGTGACTTTATCTTGAGTATCACTCTAATTTTTTCAAGATTTGCTTCTATTCCTCATTCTGAGACAAGGTACCTGAGAAATTTCCTTAAGCTTCCACTGAAAGCACATTTCTCTGGGTTCAACCTCATCTTGTACTTTTGGAGTATGTCAAAAGTTTCTTCAAGGTCTCTGTGATGTTCATTAGCTCTAAGACTATTCATAAGCATATCATTAACATATGCTTTCATATTTCTACCAAGCTGATGTTTGAAGACCTTGTTCACTATTCTCTAGTATGTTACACCAGCATTATTTAGCCCAAAAGACATCACCATGTAGCAAAAGGTTCCTTAATCAGTGACGAAGGCCGTCTTCTCTTCATCCTTGGGATGCATCTGAATTTGATGATAACCTGAAAATGTATCAAAGAAACTTAAAAGTTGATGTCTCGAGATAGAATCAATGAGTTGGTCAATTTTAAGTAAGGGGTAGCTATCCTTCGGGCATGTTTTATTGAGGTCGGTGAAGTCCACACACATCCTCCATTTGCCGTTTGGCTTCTCACCATTACCACATTGGCAAGCCATTCGGGATAGTATACCTTCGTGATGAACCTTGCACTAATCAATGTTTTTACCTCATTAGCAATGATTTTTTTGTACTCGGGGGCAAAGTGTCTTTTTTTCTATTTGACTGGCTTATAGTTCTCTACCATGGCGAGCTCATGTTGAGCTACCAAAGGATCTATATCTAGTAAATCTTTAGTTGACCATACAAAAATTTATTGATTTTTTTGCAAGAACTTGTTGAGCTCGGTTTGACGAAGTTCATTGAGGTTCTCTCCAAGCTTCACAATCCATCTTGAGCTCCCATCGATGACCTTGGTGACCAGTCACTTAATAGGTTTGCTTTGCACTTTCTTTGGGCCTTCGATAAATTTTTTAATTTTTGAGATTGTCGAGTTGTTCCCTTTCTCACCAAGGCTATTTTGTTAGTAAGCTAACTCATACATCCTTGCTAGATTTTGGTCTCCCCAAGCTTCACCTATGTCATACTTAGTGGAAAATCTCATAACTAGATAAAAAGTAGAAATTATCACTTCTAGTTGGTTCAAGACCAGTCGGCTCAATATAATATTATAAGATGGTGAATCCAAACCACCACAAATTTGGTTTTAATTATGGAACTCTTCAGACTTTTGCTGACAGTTAAAAGCAACTCAATTATGCCGAGTAGAGTGACTAGATATTCTGAGAACCTAGTCGGGGTCCTCATATAGGGCTCTAACTTTGATTCTATCTTCATCTAATCATAAATGTGAATAAACAAAATATTGGTCGAGCTCCCTATGTCAATCATGACACGCTATGTAAAGTAGCCATCTAAGATCACCGAGATAATAAAAACATTATTATGAAGTGTTAAAATACCCTGGATGTCTCTTGTTGAGAAAATGATGTTCGCATGCTCAGGGTCATGGTGTTGTCATTTGACCTCTTTAACATCCTTCTACCCCCTTGTGAAGGCTTAGTGTTTGGAAGTTGACGTAGAGGCTTCACTTAGTGTTGGGTTGATGATGATCATATTAAGATGACCTTTAATCAGTGGGTTCTATAGTTCAAGCATAGGACTCCTCCGAGGATAATCTCATAGTCAATCTTCTTGAATAGGCACTTCATTAGCTCTTTTCCATTGATGATGAAGTGTCGCAAGTGCCTCTCATTGATGAGTCGTTCAATCTCATCCTTAAGGTGCCTCATTCCTTGGTATCATGATCATAGTCTTTGTAGAAGCGGCAATACCTTGATCAATCCAATTTATGCCTATTTGAGGTGATTGGTGGTGATTTTTTCAAAAAATCTTGATGTTTGATCTGAACTAACACTTCCATTCTGGAGTTTTTTAGTAGTGTGTAAGCTCGAAATTCTTGTCGGTGCTCCTATCGCTCAATCTTTTGCTTTTTTGGCTCGGATGGTTTTTCCTTCCATACTTCTTTTTTTTGTTTACTTCAGTCCTTAGATTACTTTTTGGCCAACATAACTTCCTCAATGTTGATGTGTTCTCAGACAATTTGGATTAATTCAACTAAGGTCTTAGGGGGCTTTCTGGCCATCTTATATGCCACCCAAGGTTGTCTTATCTCTTTGATAGTTCCAGCAAGGACGATGGAGCTGTTAAGTTCGGACACTTCTATTCGGGCCTTGTTGAACTGGGCTAGATACTCTCTTAAACTTTTTCTCTCTTGTTGCTTTAGAGTCAAGAGTGTGGAAGGGTCCTTTCGTTGAGATACTAAAGAAATAAATTACTCTTTGAACCTATCGGCTAGATTTTCAAAACATATAATCGAATGCTTTAGTAGCCCTGCACACCATGCTTGAGTTGGTTCTTGAAGTGTCATAGGGAATACTTTGCACATGGTTGAATCCCATGTGCCTTGAAGGATCATAGCATTCCTAAAAGTGCTTACGTGATCAATGGAATCTTTGGAGCCATCATACACTTTATATGAGGGAGGATGAAATTTTGGTTATACTGGAGAATAGGCAATCTTGAGAATAAGGGACGTATCATACATTGGCGAGTTGGGATGAACAAAGACGCTCGACATTCTCTGTATCATCTGAAAAGCATCTTCTCATTGAGTAGCTTTGTCCAAGACTTGGCTTGCATGAGTACGATATATATAGCCTCGTCAGTTGGGTCATATATGGGGTCATATTCCTTATGACCCCTCGAAACTTAGTGCTATAAATAGGTTTTCACAAGAGGGCTCTAGTAGCCTTGTTGATCGTGCCTCCTATAGTGTGACTAATTGACGACTTGCGGGTATGGTTCATGATGTAAGCTCAAAGGTTCATCTTGAGGTTGAATTTGAGATTGAGGATAGAGGTTTTGCATCATCCGAGTCTGAGTTTCCAGCATTTGTGTCATGCACTTAATTGCCTTAACACTTAAAACTCTTGCCGACTCACTACATTGGGAGAAGCTATGGGCATCTTAGGAATTATTAGCAAGAGAACCTCCTGAGGTTCTTGCAATGGAAGAGGAGAAATGGTTGAGTCGGCTCGATGAGTGGGTTGAGCCAGGCTACTAGATGAGTCATGCTATTCCACTAGTGTGGGAGTGACATGCCCTCCAAACTGATTTTTGGATGTTGACACCCTAGTTGCTGATGGTATAATTCGGAAATTCCTCCAAGGTGTAGATGAGAAAAGGTGGCAAAGCAAATTCTCAATGAAAATACCACTATTGATGGAGTCAGAGTTTGAGATCGACTTCAACCCGTGCAATCTCTTGAGAACTCAATCCACTAGGCCATCTTCTTGTCACCCTACACAATAGAGAACCATGAAGGAGACCGTTGGGAGCTCTCCAACAATGGCTGCTTTGACGTTCAAGTTAGAACAGAGATCAATAATATGTGAGTAGAAGGAATGGTTGGGCATCATCTCTTACCTCTTCGAAAATTAGGTCATTTATAGTATGGACATCGTATTGAAATTCCATGATCTCTGACACCATGATTACCGCCAAATTGTTTGTAACTAAATGCTGGATTCTCCGAAATTTGTTCCTAGATTTGGTTATGATATAAAGGAACTTGGGGTTAATACATCACCAAGGATATCGAGGCTTGGTCAACTCAATATAAGAGCGATCCAAGATTTCCAAAGCTTAGAGCTAAGGGGTGCTATGCCTCAACTTGATTGACCCACGATAAGATCTCAACTTCGAGTTCAGTGTCTATTGATCTCGCCTAGGTTTAGAACTTAGTGTAACATTAGATTTAATTATAAAACCTATTAGCTCAAGGGAGGTTTTACAAATCAACTATAAGTATCTAACGACCTAAGTCTCCTCTTTTCTTCTCCCATTTTCTCTTTCTTTTTTTTGGCGAATAAAGTAGAAGCAAGAACTGGTCTTTCTTCTTCTTTTTCTACTCTTTTTTTTCTTAATTCCCTCCTTTTTGAATTCCTATGTTCCAAGCATGAAGTCTCTTTTTTTATTTTTTTTATTTTTCTTTTTGTGATTAGGAGCTAGAGTAGAAGGAAGATCAAGAACAAAAATAAGAGAGAGCAGCATAGGATTGAGAATCACTGCTCTCTATTGTTGGGTTTTATTGCTAAAATCACCATGTTTAAGGTGACCCCTTTTCTATCTTCTTTTCTCCATCTTTCTTAATATTTTATCAAATAAGGTTTTCAGTTTATTTTGGAGGCTTAGAGAATATTAAGGTTTTAATTTTGAAGCTTACAAATGTTCTACTTTTAATTTTAGTTTTGTTATATGTTTTGAAAAGTTAGAGAATATTTAGGTTTTAGTTTTGAAGTTTAGAAATGTTTGGATTTGCAATATATTTTCTAGTTAGTTTTAAAGTTTAGAAATATTTAAAAATTATGTTTTATGTCATGTTCTATTCATTTTTGGGTTCTAAATAGGTTTTAGTTTTGACACTTGGAATCTATTTTAGTTATTTAATAGGTTTAAGTTTTGGCACTTGGAATCTATTTTAGTTATTCATCAAGTTTTAGCTTTACTATTTAAAATCTATTTTGATTCAAATACTCTATTTTGTGTTATTTTTGAAGGCCCAAAAGCAACCTAAAAGGGAGGAGGAGGTGATTAGGTTTTACAAGATAATTTAAATTTATGGTAATTCAATAATTGAATTCAATCCTCACAAATAAAGAAAATCGATTGACAATCTCCAACTCCACAATCAACACAATTATAATAATAAAAAGAGGTAATGAGAGAATGTGCAATAATTTATGTGGTTCGGTGACCAACTATACCTACTCGATAGTCTTTATTTTATTCTTAAGAACTTTAATCACTTTGCTAGTGATAACACTTTTTGAGAAGAAAGTAAGTCTTGACACCAACTCATAACCCATGAGTGTCACTTTCTTAAGCTAAAGACAAGCCCATACAAGTCTCCTTGAGATCCGCAAATGTCACTCTACAACTGGAATCACCCCCTCTCAACTCTCTTCTAAACCTAAAATAGCACTCAAACCTCTCCTAACAACCTAGAAGAATTAAAATGATAAGCAATAGGAATATACAAACAAAATCACTCAAATAAGAGCCTCTCAAGATTGAATACAAAGGTATGTGAGGATTTAAAAGTCAAAACTAATTAGGGCTCTTGTTAAACCTAGAAGGCCTTGGGAAGTTGGATCTTACTCTAAAAATATAAAATCTAGTTTCTTTCTATGAGCAAAAAATCCCAAGCCTTTATATAATCATTGGAGCTAAACCAACTGCTGGGAATCACCCTCAGTTGTTTCTGACATATTCGATTAATGGAAACCTTCCAATAGTAAAAAATCTAGCTGTTTCAACTTGTCCTAATGTATTCAAGTGACCTAACCATAAGTTTGGGTGATTGAACTTTGACTTTGAACAACCAAGCTTTACAAAATCAGAATATTATTTTTCAACCTATTAGGTTCGAGTACCAAAACTAACCAGGTAGGGCAATTAAACCTGATAGAAAGTTAGCAAAAAGTTCATTTGAAAAATTTGGTTAAATGACTATTTAACACAATATTAAATTAACTTAGACAAATAAAAATAAATCGATGAAGGTATTTTTAAATTAATTAAGGTGTCAAATGGAGAGTTTTAATTTATTAACAATCAAATTTTTAACTTAATAAAAAAATAACAAAACTAAACCTATGAGTTTGAAGTTGATTCCGCATCTTGAGCATTCTTGAACTCTCACTTTGATCCCAAACTTCATTTTTAAATTGTCATCATACCCACATCTTCTAGTCATCATTTCTATGAAGATTGATTTTCAAGTTTTATCTTAAGACATGATCCTTCATGAGTTTGGATGAGCATTTAATAATCCTGAGGTTATCACAACTTAACAAATTTATTAAATTCTATTTTGATTATTATCAAAATATAAAGGATAATAAATTTTTATTCATTTTAATTCCAAATTTATTCTATTTTTATGTCATTTTCAATTTATTCTGGTTTATTATCAGGTTTGTCTTTGCAATACAATCAAAGTTGAGAGATTATGTCAGATCAAGAAAAAATTGATACTAGGGTTCTAAAATATGACATTCTTAGCTCTTATGTTCAATTGAAAAACAAATTAAATTCGATATTGGATTTCTTTGTGAATGCTAGTAGACTGACATGCTTGAGTCTAGGATGTCCTAGTGCTTTAAATTGCATTTAATTTAGTCTCCTCTCATGAATCACAATGTAACTTTTGTCTGGAGTTTTAATTCCAATCCTTCATGTTTTACATTTTTATTTTTAATGCTAATGCCTTAGGGTAAAAGCTTATAGTGTTGGAAGTAGGTTTGGATTATAAAATTGGTTATTTTATGTTGTATATTCAGATGAGGAGGCTCGAACTACCTTTTTATTTGATGTGATTTTTGGATCAAATAAGTAAATGAGTGACTCCTGATAATATTAAGATGTAAGTATTTTTTGATGAATACGATACTTTCTTGCACTACATTTGTTTAAATTGTTTTTCAATATTTTTAGATATAATGTGACCTTTTGTCATGAGCTAAGATCTATGACTAATTGCACAACTCAAAAATAAGAAAATTTTGCATGTGAATTTACAAAACGACTATGAATTCTAATATATTATAATATATACAATGTATTTGGAAAGTCATGTGTATATTTTTTATGAATATTTTCTTACTCGCAAAGGCTTTATGATCTCCATAATTTATTGATTTTGACTACATTATTCACTAGTGATTTGTATTGTGGCTCTACCATTAGAGTTAAATAATAGTCATATTGACATGTATGTGCTGTTATGAGAAATTAGTTTTGTTACCACTCATGGGCATTAGAGTAGTAATATATTCATATCATGATTCCACCTGGGGGTGCTCTTGTTTTATGATTTGTCCTTTGGTTTCAACTGTATCAAGGTGTTCATGGTTCAAGCCAACTTATTGATGTATGCCTCATTCTTGCGTAGGAGATGTCAATCTTACTTTTTTTGAATTGTCTTATGGTTTTTGAGAAAAATACTTATTTGAAAGCTTTATAAGGATTTTCTATTGTCTGAACATAAATCCTTGTGATATATGTATTTGATGATTTCAACCATGTTCGGCTTTTTGGCATTCAAGTTCTACAAAACCTTATTGCACTCATTCTACCGCAGATTTTGGATCAAGGGGTTCACGTGAGGGATGAGAATGGGTGTGACACAGCATTAGCTTACTTGTACATTCTTTCCCAATTTAGTACATCATATGTGTACGTATATGGGTTGCTAATGAATTCATGACTTTTGAATTTGGTTGTAAAGTTTAGCTTTATGTTTTGAGGAGTCTTTGTAAATTAACTATTAGAAAATTTGCATTTTGTATATAAATATATATTTGTAGTTTGTGAAAATTTTTGTTTGTTTTATATTTCAATAGACTTTATAGAAAAGTCATTCATATTAGATATATTATTTTTATTTGTGTTTAGATTTGCTTTATATATTTGTCATCTAAACAAATATATGGCTCTTATTACATGTTGATTTAAGGCGTGCAATCACATATACCTTTATAACTTCTTTAATTATGTAAAATGTTTTGAGAAGTTTACACAAGAGATTATATTATCTTTTAATTTTGATAATAATTAAATTAAAATTTAATAAATTTAGTGAGATGTGATATTTTATAACTACCTTTGACTGGACCCTTGGGTTGTTTAGAGATAAGGTTGTTGAAGATTGGAGATAAGATAAATTTTGAATTGTAATTATATTGTTAGTTATTGAGTAGAGTTAGATTAGATCTTCTTGAACGTATCGTATTTCTAATCGTAAAATTTTTGAAGGCTGAGAGGTGTAGCGATCCCAGAGTCAGGATGTGCAAGATGACAAGGAGGTTTGGAATAATCAATTGATCGGTAACAGGATTCGAGCTAGCTGCAGTTCATCATTCTCTGTTAAAATCATGTAAATGAAATTACAATCGGTGTGGTTCTCTTAAGGACAAATTTTACTAGCATGTTCATGAGATTATATGATAAACGATTAAAGGGAGATTAACGGACATGTCGGTGGTTTACATGATTATATATATTGACGACTTTCATGGTTGAGAGTTTACGTCAAAGTCATGTTGATGAGTATAGAATTGAACCTAAAAACCTACATGGACATATAGAGAGTTTTACTGATAAATCTATAGTGAATTTGGAATCAAACCTGGGCCTTGAACTTGATACGAACATATACTTAGATAGGGTTCAACAACTTCTTGTGAAAATAATTCTAAGGAGGGCTTTTGTGCAAAACTTGCCACCTTCTTCGACCGAGTGCAGCAATAGCTGCGGCAATGAAATTTGGGTGGTTCGTAAGGGCCGATGGAAGGAGGGTTGGCCACAGCGGCGGCCTAGCGGGATGGCGACCTGGCCCGACGGTGGCAGTGACGCGCGGCGTTGGTGGCGTGGAGTAGCAGCCTGGTGCGACTGCGGAAGTCCGGCGCTACGGCGGCCGCGCGGCACGACGGTGGCACCGGCCTGGCGGGGCGGCGGTAACGGCAAAAGCGCAGCTTGGTTTAGGCCATATTGGAGCTGTCGAGTAGGATGGGAGAGATGGAGTAAAAGGCAAAAAAGAAGGTTTTAGTTTGTGGTTTAAAGATGGAATTAGTTAATAGGGTTAAGCCTAATCAGGTGATTATTGGGTTGAGTGGTGTATGATTAAATCAAATCAGTTGAATTGTTTCTGGTTTTGGAAATTGGTGAATTTATGATTTGGGCTTGGGTTTAGTTGTAATGGAAGATAATTAATTGGTTAATTTTATTGGTGGACTTGGATCATTTGGTTTGGATTATTGGCTTGATTTGGTGATGATATCATTTTGGTTATGCTTTAAATTTGGTTTGAATGAAATACGGTCATGGTTTGAATTGGGCTATTTCATTGGATTTGGTTGATGAAGTCAATTAATTAGTTTGTGCGTAACTTGAATTTGGTTGAATTTGACGATTTATGATTTGGATTTGGGCTTGATTAATTGAATTAAATTGGTTTGATGTGTTATCGGATCCATTAAAGTCTGGTATGGGGAGTATGAGAACTAATTTGTAAACTCAGATTTGTTGGGGTATGATGAGCCTGAATTTGTAACTCTCTAATGTGAACTGAAATTGATTCAAGTTCACAACCATTGCAATAGTCTTTAGCTTATAAAACAAGTCCGAGATAGGATCCTTGAGTGTTGATGTATAGTAGTGAATTATTCCAAGATGAGGATTAAAAAGAGTAAGTAATTTTAACTTATTATCCCCTAGGTCTATATACCTAGTAGTAGTCCGGGCACATGAATTTTGAGGTGAAGTCAGAAAGATCTAATAGAGAATATGCTCTTAGCTCATCTACCACCTTCAACACAAATTAGTAGGGGTGAGCAAAAACACCGAAAAATCAGTTAACCGAACCGTACCGGTTGAGAACTGAACCGGAAAACCGGTTCTTAGGGCAAACTGGTACGGTTCCGGTTCTGAAATTTCACAGAACCGGAAAACCGGTTCCAGTTCTGGTTTCACGTTTTCTGAAAAATCGGTTAACCGAAACCGTACCGGTTTTCCCTCTATATATAAAATCCTAACCCTAACCCCAACCCTAACCCTAATTGCGCCGCCTCAGCCTCGCCTCGCCTCGCCCCTGCGCTCGCAGCAACGCGCCGATGTCGCTGCCGCCGCCTCGGCCTCGCCCTCGCCTCGACCATGCGCTCGCAGCAACGCGCCGCCGCTGCCGCCCTCACCTCGACCCTGCGCTCGCAGCAACGCGCCGCCGCCGCCGCCGCCTCAGCCTCGCCCTCGCCTTGCCCCCGAGTTCGCAGCAACGCGCCGACGCTGCCTCGGCCTCGCCCTCACCCTCGCCCCCGAGCTCGCAGTGACGCCGCCTCGCCCTCGCCAGTCGTCGCGACGCCGGAGATCCGGTATACCGGTTTTAGAACCGGTTTAGAACTGGTTTAAAATCGGAACCGAAAAACCGGTTCTTTACCCAAACCGGTACGATTCCGGTTCTCAATTTTTTGAGAACCGAAATTCGATTCTGGTTCTAAAATGAGCAAAACCGGTTAACCGGTTCCCAAACTGGTACGGTTAACCGGTTTTGCTCACCCGTACAAATTAGCGAGAGGGTAGTACAGTAAAGAGTTGACTTATACTATTGAAAGTTCGTTATTATATTTTTTCATATATTAATGCATATTTTTAATCATGAAGCGTGTTATTAATATGAGAAGCTTGTCGCTAAAGTCATGATCTTAGTCTTAGGTAATGCACCTTTTATTAAACACATGACAAAACCATGATGGTCTGCAAGTTCCCTAGTTGGCATCTTTAGAAAATTCAATTTAAGTTGAATTTAATTGAGAGGTAGTTCAGTAGGGAGCTCCACTACACAGAAGGAAGGAGTTGAAGCTTTAAAAATGGCATAAATTGCAATTGGAGTCGGTTGCGATGATGTCACAGGAGGACTATTGGCGTTTGTTGATATACCAATGTGGTAAGATCATCGAAGCTTGCCCCCTTGCTATTGTGGGTGGGAATTAATTGCTCTTGGTCAAATAATCGGGAGCATGTGATGCCGAATATTGTTCATAGTTAACAAATGTCTTGCGTGAAACTTTAAGTGACTTTCTTATAACTTCTTGTGTTTTTAATTTTGTGGCAATTAATGTATGTGACATGTTGGACCCTGAGTAGTGCAGTTACTCTCGAGGATACACTTCCCAAGATTTTCTCTTAGAATTCGATGCTAGGATCCTCTATAAAAGGGCTATATTATTGTCTTCTTTAATTAATTGCAATCCTTTGAATTTTCTTATTCTTCTTTTCCTCATTATGCTTGAGAGAATGGCTTGGGCTACTCTTTCAAATGACGAGGGGCCAGAAAAAGACGACGGTTGTCTTGAGCACAACAACAAACATGTTGGGAGCTTATTTTAGACTGGGAGGAACATGCTAAAAACTTATCTTAGAGGTTGTTCTTCGAAAGCTTCTACAATGCTCTCCTTCAACCTCACATATTCCTTTGGTGAGAGCTAGTTGTATATTTTTGTCTTTTTGACCTTTTATAACCTTCATCATGACCCTGACCTGACCCATATTATTGTTGAGTTGATTATATAAATATGAAGACCCTTTACATTTTGAGTTGATTTACCTTATATCATAAGTTGCAAATTTCTCACATTTTGACCTAAATTTAATTATTGTCCTAAGTTGAATTCCTTTATTATTCTAAGCTGAAAATTCCTACAATTCAAGTTGAAAATAGTTGCTGAAATATCTATTGACCCAAATAAGAAAAATCACAATCCTCTTTTTTACCCTAGAATTTAGCCAAACCCACTTGAAAATAAAGAATAAAAAAAATAATAAAAAAGAAAAAAAATGTATGGAATATTTATACTTCAGAATTTTGGGATATGGAATGAAAACCTGGTGTATTTGGCATATGATACAATCCAAGTTGGCGTATGGATTATCTTTGGTGGAGCCCACTTTCTCTTATTTTAATTTGCAAACAAATCTCTTCAACCAATTGTTCACTATAATTAATCTCATATGTTGATTTTTATTAACATACACTCATCAAACAACCCATGAAAAATCCTAAAATACGTCAACTAGACCTAAAACTCCAATAATCCAATACTAGTTATCCAAGACTTCGAATTTTTAGTTAAATTTGCACCGTAGGCGGCCTTAAAAATTTAATCCCACATTAACTATTTGGAAAATTCGGGAATTGTACTACATCTATATAAATAGTTATGTTTCTCCTCTTAAAATCATCAATTCCTCATCATGGAAGCTCAAGTATAGAGTAACCATAAACTTCCAAAAGCTCAAATAAATAATTTTGATTATGTTTAGGGAGGTAAGAACATCCTATGATGATGATATTCTTGGGGGAAGAGCATTTTACGATAGGAGGTAAAGGGGCTATGCAATGTCCCCATGCTCTTTCTTGTTGAGTTTTAAGTGTCTCAAACTCGAATTAGAGTTTGAGTTAAAGTAGAAATTTAAAATTGGATTTAGATTTATGATTGATTTGTAATATTAGGAGTTGTAATTAGAATAAAACTCAGACTTAATAAGGGTCTATAAATATACTATAATACATAGGGCTTATGGTGACGCAGTATTGAGATTGAGTTAGAGAGAAATAGAGAGAGAGGAATAGAGAGAATAGAGAGAAGAGAAAGAAAGAGAGTGTCGGCTTTCGTGTGTGGATCTTTCTAGTGCTTCTCGGTGGTCTTTCGTGGTAGTTTATCGTGGTGCTTTCTTAGAGATTCTCTCTGCAGGTGAAGGCGTTGCCGATGCTTGGTGAAAGAGTTTAGTTGAGTAAAAAAGAGTGAAGTCTTTTTTGTAAACTCTTGTAGTTCATGAACCTTCCGCTGCGAATCCCAACAAGTGGTATCAGAGTTTCAGGTTCAAAGCTGTGCAAACTCTTAAGATCAAAATTACTGTGATAATGCGATTGAATTGAGTCACATGTTAATCTCATGGCAAAGATCGGTGAAAGAGCGTGGGTGCTAACCCAAGGGCTTGAGCGTTGGCGTGAGACCGGCGTGAGGCCGGAGAGAAGGCATGTGCGTGGGCACCAGAGGCTAGTGCGAGGGTGTAAGCGCAAGACCGGCAAAGGCGCGGGCATCAAAGGCCGATGCGAGGACATGTGTCGCATGATAAAAGTGGTCGAGTAAAAGAGTTATTGATTAAGAGTGTTAAATTGATGTGGTCAAATCAGACCTACAGGGGGAGATTGTTATAATGTCAAGTGTGATGAATTAGTCCCACATCAGATATTGGATAGATAGAGTCCAATAGATATAGTGAAAAAGATCTATATCCCATGAGCTTGAGCTTTTGGGATGGTTTGGTGTCCGGCTTACTATATGGATCTGGTTTGACACTCTTGCAATTCCCCAACAAGTTTCATTCTTTTTCTTTTACTTTCACTTAAAGGTTAGATCCATAGCCTAGAATTCATTATTATTACTAGAATGTAGTTTTATCTCTTAGGAAATCTAAAGGGATTAGGGAGAGACTTCCAAGCTCTAGGTAAGCTTCCACTAATTTTCTCATTTTATTTAATACTACACTCCAAATACTCACAAATTTTTTTTCCTTTTTCTTGCAGGTATGCACAAAGGCAAACTAAAAGTTGCTAGGATAAGTATGTCCTATGTCTAGTTAGGAGGTTCCTATAATCACTTTTGGAGATTTTGTGCACTTGATAGGCCACGTGGTGAATTCTCAACAATATCTAACCCATAAAAATTCTGAAAAGACCTATATAATGACGACTATGGTAGGACATCTTTATGCATCTTAAAGTTTCATGTTACTTTCTTTTGAAGTTTTAAATTTTACTTTGGTTTTTGGTTATTTTACGAAATGCTCAGTGATTGCCTACTCCTTTTATTTATTTGTTTTTCAAACTATTGATGAGAAAAACTAGGTTCAAGCCATCTTTAGTCAAGTATAAGTCTTGTGAGGTCATTTATTTTCAAGTATTGTGACCATCAAAAAATGATTTCTTGGACATAGGGTGTGACTTCGGATTTTATTATATTTGGTTGGACGTTTATAACTCTTACCTTAAAAGTGGGCAAGTTGTGTCTTGACTCTCCTTAAAGAGGCTAAGGGATTGCATCTTATTGAATTTGATCAAATGGTTAAGAGGTTACTCTTTATTAAGAATATCTTCTTTAGCCCTATATCAGTTCAAGGGTCATCATGGTCACGAAGGAGGTGACCTATTTGATGGTTGTACTATTTTTTGAAGTAGATAATGTGTAAATATGATGTATAGGGGCATCCTGACATACTACAAGCTTAATAATAGAAGAGTGTCACATATCTTGCAAGATACTAATAATTCCAACATAAACCCTAAAAATGACGCAATTTGTTTAACAACCATGACTGATCAAAATTTTGATACTCACAATTTTGATCTTCCTAAACTTGTAAGTCTTATCGGTTAAAAGTAGAGTTTTGATAAATTAGCTGAAATCATTACCATGAACAAACAAACCACTAGTGGGGAGTCTTCTAAAACTCCACCTCATGATCGCTTTGTGAATTTCATGCATATAAAAATCTTATCTAGTCAGTAGCTTTCGTTAGTGGAAGTGACTGAGGACTAGATATCACAAATTCTCAATAAGTTACTCCACAAATATTCCTGCATATTGTTGTTCGATGGTAAATGATATTTGACTCCCTCCCCATTATCAACTTTTACATTGGTTTTAAGGCACTGAAGTTTCATTTCTATGATGGGAGAGGAGACCTTAACCATTATATAGCAAGAGTTTTTTTTGGATACACAAGCCTATAGAGATAATGAACCTCTAATGATTCATCTATTCCAAAAGTCGTTGAGCTTAAATGCATTCGGTTGGTTCATTAGTCTCTCTTGTTGGAAGCTACAATCCCTCGAGATGATCTTTGTAGCATTCAAGCAACATTAGACCCATCAAGTAGCTCATACTTTGAACATTATTAAACTAGTATTTGAAAAGATGTGAAGTGGAGAAGCTTTTGTAAAATACGCTAATCAGTAGAGAGAAAAAGACATAATATCTCAACTCCCTCTCATCCAAAAATAACAAATCAACTTGATAATTGAAAATACTCTTTCTAATCTTAAAGTTGGATTATTGTCTTTTGATATTTACTTGCTTGATATTATACACCAGAAGGCACATGCATGTGAAAAGTTTTTGAAAGAGTATAAAAAATTCTCAAAGAGGGTAGGACAAGGAACAATCAAATAAGTCATATGAAGTGATAAGACACAAATCAATCAAGTATCAATGCTAAAGATTGGCCTCAGGTATCTATTGTTATAGCCTCTACTCCAAACAGCTAGAAATCTAGTACCCTACTAGTATACACAATCTCCCCTACAACCTCCACCTCAACCCTCTAGAAATCCACTACACTACTGACTACCATAACCATAACCTTTGCCCTCTCAACCTTAGGATCCTCCATAAAATTATAAAGTTGTGCCTCCACTCAACAACTACACACCACAAGGACCCCTCCTAGCACCCAAATTTGCTATGGGCTACAATAATAGATCTACCCTTCATTGCCTAAAATAACCTATCTTCGTTGTTCTCACTACAAACAACCTCATATAGCTCCCAAAACCTAGATCAATACCCATAAGTGTAGATTTCTTTAGATATTATCCTTTCCATAAAACTCTAGGACATATTCTTTGTGGAGCTATTCGTGCCCTTTGTAATTTTGATGATGACCAAACCATATATTTGATAAGTTCTTGAGCAATATAGATTGAAGCATAGCCTAACTCGAAATGAAGTTCAAGACTATTTGGAAGCTTTAAAGAGAAGATGAATATAAAAATAATCATAAAGAAGATTGAGACGTGATAGTGATTTAAGGAATGTGACTTGAAGAACATGTAGATGGCTTGAAGATTGCCCAAGAAATCGGATCGACTAGGTTTAGACTTTCATTTTTATTTTAGTTTAGTTGGAGTTTGATTTTGAGAGTATTTTTATTTAGAGAACTTATCACGTAGGGTCCTACAAAAAGCTCTTAATAGAGCTTGCCTGACTGAACTAGATATCCAATTTCTACCAGACGTCAAGTAGGTTCATAAGACTAGAGTGATATCCACTATACTGAATATCCATGTGAAATTGGATGTTTGATAGGGTTGGTGATCATCTATCTTTTGTTCTCTATCGGATGTCCGATTAACAAATCAATGTTCGATTCAAACTGAATTTGCATGATAACGACTAGTTTTTTGATGGTAGGAGCAAACCAAATGATGGGATCTCAATCCCAACGACTTATTTTGACCATAAGGTATAAATAGGTGTGGTTGAGTTTCTCTTAATAAGGTTTACACCTTCTAATTTATTTTAGAGAATAGACCAAGGCCCATCCAGGTCTTCTAGCTAAGAGTTCTTTAAGTTATCACTTTCATCTCGAATCTTCTAACCCTAGTCCTCAATTTTTAGGGATCTTGTTAGTGATCACATTATATCATTTATTTTATTTTTTCACTTGTAATACACTCTAAGGGTGTTTAGAGTAGTTGAGAGACTCTACTTTGGATTGGAGTTGTATCTTGCTGGTTGGAGTAAGAGGAGTTGTACAGGGTTGGCTTCATCGATGAGGCGACACACTAATAGTGTTGAAGTCCTTAAGAGCGAGGCAAGGATTATGGAGTAGGAGTGGCAGGTCTTCAAATCATGTTAAATTATGGTGTCATTCTTCCCTTTCTCAATTTCTATTATAGCACTCATGGTTTGATTGAAGTTTTGTGTGGATTTGCTTTGATATTTTGAATTAGGTTTTGAATCTTTGTGAAAGCCATTTATTATTTTTAAAACCTAATTCACTTCCCTTTTAGGTTGCCATTTTTGCTTTAAGCCATGATCGACCATCCAAGATAGCTAGAGACCTCAAAAAGTAATCTCGAAATAATAAATAAAATTTAGATGGGTTTGAATGCACAATCAAGAATTATGAGAATATGACTTCTAATAAGTGTAAGCCCCTATTATTATTAATTATCCTGATAATTATTAGAAACCTCTTAAAATAAGAAACTTAACTAATAAAATAGAAGCACAAAGGAAGAAAGCATAATTTAATTAATTTAAAAAAGAAATTATATGGTTTAAGTAAAGGTATACCCTCATTTTATAATTTAAAGAATTTAGATTAATGACATAAAGAATATGAAATGAGGAAGGAAGTGGGGAATGCTTGACACTAGCTGCTACCTCGCTCCTGTGTACTTGATTGAGTAGAACTTGACTTAGATGAGCACTTGATTTGATTCTTGGTGGATGCTAATAATTTTACTTGATTTTAGGGTGTGGCTGATTGCCTTAGTTTATAACAGTTGACCCCATTAGAGTTTAAAGTATTATTGACAACTTTTTACTTATTGTCGATTGACTTCCTTTGATTTGAATTTAACAAAATAATTAGTGATCTTAGCTTATGCTAATTATTTTTTATTTGATAATAATAGTCTTTCTTGGCTTGTTGTTGATTAAGTTTGAAACATCACCAATAGCTTTTGTACTTGTGTTGGCTAGGATTGAAGTGTTACCGTTGATTTTATATTTGTTATCAGTTGACTTTCTCCAAGTATACCGTTTGGTTGACTAACTAAGTAAGTTCAAGATTGCCCTAGTTTGGTTTGAAACTATTAGCGGTCTTGGCTTGTGCTGAATATTTCTAATTTGATAATTGATAATCTTTTTAGCTTATTATTGATTAAGTTTTGGAGCACCACCAATAGCTTTTATGCTTATGTTGGTTAAGCTTAAAGTGTTACCGATGACTTTATATTTGTTGTCGGTTGACTTCCTTCAAAGATGATTTTTGGCTGACGAAGTGAATTCAAGTTTACCCTTAGTTCAGTTTGAAATGGTTAGCTACCTTGGCTTATATTGATCATCTCTAACTTAACCTTTTCTTAGTTTATTGTTGATTGGACTTAAGGTATTATCGATAGTTTTGAGCTTGTTGTTAACTAACTCCAATTGATTTGAGTTTAACTTAATTTATAATTTATTTTGTTCCAAGCCCAATTTGATTCAATTCAATATTTAGACTTGGTCTTGATTCAAGCTTGATTTAATTCAATTTAATATCCAAAATATAGTTTTGGTTTAAGTTTGATTTGATTTAATTTGATATTCAGAACTTGATTTATTTAAGTCTGATTTGATTCAATTTAGGTCAGATTTAACCTTATTAGATTCTTAATATATCTTGGATCCAATGCTAATTGAGTTCTTATTAGATTCTTAATGGATCTTAGATCTGACATGTATCAGGTTATTATTGGATCCTTAATGAATCTTGGGTTCCACTCTAATTGATTCTTATTAAATCCTTAATGGATCTTAGATCCAACTCTAATTAGATTTTTGATGGATCCTTATTAGATCTTAGATTTGAGCCTTGACAAGCCTTTATTGGATCTTTAATGGATCTTTGATTCAATCTTGATTGGATTCTTAGTGGATCCTTAATGGATCTTGAATTTGACCCTGATTAGGTTCTTATTAGATCCTTAATAGATCTTGGATCTAACTCTTAATGGGTTCTTAATGGATTCTTATTGGATCTTAGATTTAACCCTTGTTGAGCTCTTATTGAATCCTTAATAAATCTTGGATCCAACCTTGATTAGTTTTTTATTGGATTCTTAATGGATCTTTACAAGTTTGGGTCGATGATGCCTTGAATCAAGCAAGTCAAAGGGAAAGAAGGGGGGGAGGAGGTGATGGGAGGGGAGAGAGTAGGCATCATTCAAATCACACCTGAAGGAGTTTTCATACCTCAAGTATATCAGCTTAGATTTTCATGCACCAATAATCAAGCCAAGTATGAGGCACTTATAACTAACATGCATCTAGTGCTCACTCTAGGAGTCAAATTCTCAGGATCAAAGGCAACTTGAAGCTATCATCTTATAGGTTTTGAGCCAATACCGCATCCAAAATGCCAAGCTTTCAGAATATTTTGACTTAGCTTTCTTTTTGGCTAAGCAATTTGAAAAGGTTACTATTGCCCATATCCCAAGAACCAGTAACATACTAGTAGATGCCTTTGCTTCATTTGAATTGGCATTTCATAGCCCCTCTAACATCTTGCTAGATCTAATCTTTCTCCAAAAAAACCCCACAACCTATTGGCTTTTGGATTTTGATGATTATTAAACTAGTGTTTAACAAGTTTCTTAAGTTTTGATAAGGTTCAAAATTTGTAATGATCATCCAAACTTGTGAAGGATAGAATCTCTAGATTAAAGCTTGAAGATAAAGACTCGAAAATAAAGAAGATGGTAAATTAGAGATAAAGCTCAAATATCAAGTTGAGAGCTCAAAGAATATTCAAGATGTTAGAGCGACTCCGAACTCATAGGTTTAGATTTTTATTTATTTTAGTTGTGTCAAATATTTTCTTTGAGATTATTTTGTTTACAGTTCATTTATCACATAAAGTTCTATAGTAATTGCTATAGTAATTGCTATAGTAATTACTATAGTAAATTGAACGTTCGATTGATAATTGGACGTCCAGCTAGCAAATTGGTTTGACAGAACTGGACATCTAGTGGGCTTCAAGCCAACTCTATAAAACCACAACCAAACATCTGATTGTCTGAAATGAACACCTGGTTTGTGAAATTTGCGTGACTAATAGCTAATTTTTTGATTGTTGGAGTAAATCAAATGGTGGGATTTTGCTCCTAACATCTTATTTCGACCTAAGGACTATAAACCACGATTGGGCTTCTTTTAACAAGTTTTATGATTTCATTTATTATATGGTGAATCAAGTCTATTTTCACGTGATTAATCAAATCCACTTCTATATAGTAAATTAAATCCACTTTTTGTAGCAAATCAAGTCCAATGCTTATGGCAAATCAAATCTACTTATTGCGGTACCTTAAGTCTACTCATTATGACAACTTAAATCTACTCCTTGTGGTAGCTCAAGTTTACTTATTATGGTAAGTTAAGTTCACTCATTGCGATCAATCAAGACCACTCCTTGTGGTAACACAAGTTCATTTTCATGTGGTAAATTAAGTCTATCATTATACGACAATCTAATCCCCCTCCATACAGCAAGCTAAGCCCACTCTAATATGGCAAATTACGTCTATTGTCATATGACAAGTCAAGTCTACTTTTGTATAATAATTCAAACCCATATAATTAACTCCGACAACATTGACACAAGGATAAGTATCAAAAAATTGTTTACACCTTTTTCTTTCATTAGAACTCCAAAAAAGGATGCGAAGGAGATAATTTATTTGAGGTAATTTTTATTATAATCAAAATTCAATTGAAATATGATTAAAATTGAGACTTGTATACCATTAAATTATGACTCAAATGTGGGTCTCAGTTAGACTTAAATCGTGTCCATGTTTGGCCAAAAATTGAGTTCAATTCGAACCTAAATCATTGAGAAGTTTAGGCTCAAGCTAAGCTCAGTCCAAATGGGCTGAGTAAGCTGAATATTTGAACCAAAATTGGGATCAAAATTTATCGAAAATTTAAGTCAAAATAGGTCCTTAAATTAAATAAATTCTTATGAAAAGGTCCCTGTCCAGATTTTTCTTACTAACAAGTCCCTCAGATTGGAATTTTGTGAAAAGAGTCCAATAGAACTCTAAAATTGTAAATTGGCTTTCACAAAATTTAGGATTTGCGAACAAACCCCTTTAAAAATATTTTGCAAATAAACTCCTAAAATCCCGAGTTTTCATGAATAAATTTCTTGAAAATTTTTATTTGTGAATAAGTCTAAATTTTATTCAAAAAACCTTAAAAGTTTTAAATTTTTATAAAAAAAATCCTTTTTATAGAAAATTTTTTTTATAAAAAATCTTGAAATTCATAAAGTTATAATTTGGTCTGAATTTTCAAATGGGCTGAGTGGGTTGAATATTTGAATCAAATTTGGGCTTAAAATTCATTCAAAATTTGGATCAAAATGAGAAATACAAAAATTTTATAAATAAGTCCCTATATTAAATAAATTCTTATAAAAAGGTCTCTGGTTGGATTTTCCTTATGAACAAGTCCCTGGGATTGAAATTTTATGAAAAGAGTCCAATAAAACTCTAAAATTATAAATTGGCCTCTACAAAATTTAGGATTTGCAAACAAACCTCTTAAAAAATTTTCACAAATAAACCCTTAAAATCTCAACTTTTATGAATAAATTTCTCAAAAATTTTTATTTACAAATAAATTCAAATTTTATTCAAAAAAAATCTTGAAAGTTTTGAAATTTTATTTCAAAAATTTTTATAAAAAATCTTTGAAACTTATAATTACAATTTGATCCAAATTTTTGAAAAAAATTTGATCCCCCTTACAAACTCGATATCTATGGTGAATATAATTTTTAAACTTTTGTTATCTACAATCAGCAAACTCATCGAGAGAGTTATACAATTTTAAACAAACACATTTATAACAACTAATCCAAACAAAACTCATCAATAAGATCTTTCATTCAAAATTGGAACGAAGTCCACTCTAATCCATCTTGATCTCTTAGTTTCCTATAAAAAAAGAAATTCCCTCGACCTGAAAAGAAAAGAGATTAGAACGTAGCAATCGAGCATAAGGAAGGACAAAGAAGGAGAACCATGAAGAACCAAGAGAAAAGAGTAAGTTGCTTAGCCTTATTTTGTCATTCTTTGTCATTTCCTCTACTTCTTTTCCTCTCCCAGCAATGGTTCCACCATCTACCTGCTGCCCTCCTCTGCCCTTGCTTCTTGCAAGCTCCACAACTTGAACCGTTCAAGCCACGGGCCAACCAGCCTGTTTTCTTCTCTTTCGAGCTCCACTAGCAACCCTCCTGCTCTCGCACCAAGTCGCACCCTGTGCGTTGATCGCTGCGACCCATTGCCAGTGAGGTTCGCCCCTCACCTCCACAAGCTCCGCTCGAGCTCTACCCTTTGTCTGCCATGGGACCCGCCCACTCTGAGCTCCTCTATGCCGACAACCTGATCCAAGCCTCCCTTGTCCGCGCTTGACGGCCTGCACTCCGCTGGTGTTGGCTTTATGGTGTCTCGAATCCGGATTTTCCGGATAGTCTTAATTATATTAATAGGCCTAATCCTTATCTAGATTTATCTTCTAGAAGTCTTAAATTAGTAGAAGTCTTATTTGAGTCAGTCTTCTATTTTGACTCAAACATCATTAGGCCACATCTATAAATACACCATTGATGTAAGGGTCTCAAAAAAAGATAGAAAATAGAGAGTGAGAGTTGGTGATATTGGAGTTTCGTCTCCGTCGTTGTAATCTTCTCTTTTCTCTTCCTCATCAATACAATATCCTCTGGATCGTCTTCCCACATATATCTCTGTGTGCTATCTTTTCCTCTTTTCTGTTCTTCCTCTATATTGTGAATTGTGGTGGACATCGATATTTTCCGCAACAAGTGGTATCAGAGCTTGGTTCAATATGTCTACTACAAAGTTCGATATAGAGAAATTCAATGGAAAGCAAGGATTTCCTATTTGGCAAGCAAGAGTTCGTGCAATTCTTACTCAACAAGGGTTGAGACACACATTGGAGGACGTCAAGCCTGAAGATGTCACCGAAAGTGTCTGGGAAAACCAAAAGGCCAGCGCACATAGCACAATCATCTTCAGTCTTACCGATGAGGTACTCTATCTGTTTCTTGATGAAATATCACCTTCAGAGTTATGGAAAAAGTTGGAGAAACAGTATATGAGTAAGTCTATCTCAAATCGAGTTTATTTAAAGCAGAAGCTTTTCAATTTTTGAATGACAGAATGTACGAATATAGTTGATCATCTTAATGCTTTCAATAAACTTGTCTCTCAATTGTTAAGCATTGATGTTAAAATTGAAAATGAAGACAAGGCAATTATTTTATTATCGTCCTTACCTCCTTCTCTTGAGAATCTTAAAACTACTCTCATGTATGGAAAGGATTTGAAATTTGACGATATTTCTGCTGCCCTTCTATCTAATGAATATTTGAAAAAGATTGGAGGAGATGTGTCACACTCAGAAGCATTAATTGTCAGAGGTCGTACCAAAGAAAGATTAAGAACAGGTCGTTTTAGATCCAAATCCAAAGAAATAAACTGCAGGTATTGTAAGAAGATGGGACATGCAATTAAAGATTGTTGGAAGCTCAAAGCAAAGAAAGAAAGAGAATCTCAATCTAAAGAGCAAGCCAAAGAACAAGTATCAGTTGTTGAAGGGAGTTCTGATGATGATTTTGGTAATGTTCTATCTATTAGTTCTAATTTTGATCATTACCATGATATTTGGATTCTTGATCTGGTTGTTCTTACCACGTGTCCTAATAAGGATTGGTTTGAAAACTATAAGTCTTATGATGGTGGTTTAGTTTTGATAGGTAATAACAATCCATGCAAAACTGTTGGAATTGGAACAATCAAAATTAAGATGTTTGATAATATTATTAGAACTCTTACTGATGTCAGACATGTTCCTGATTTGAAAAAGAATTTGATCTCTTTGGGTGCTATGGATTCTGCTGGTTATAAGTATTCTGCTGAAGGTGGCGTTCTTAAGGTTGCTAAAGGCTCATTGATAGTAATGAAGGGCCTAAAGCATGAAAATTTATATGAGTTAGTAGGAAAAACCGTTGCAGGTGGAGCAGCAATTTCTCAGTCATCTTCTTCTTCTGATATGACTCAATTATGGCATATGCGTCTCGGTCATATGAGTGAGCAAGGTTTAAATGAGCTCAACAAAAGAAAATTACTGAAAGGTCTCAACTCATGCAAATTGGATTTCTGCGAGCATTGTCTCTATGGTAAACAGTCCAAGGTAAAGTTTAACACTGGTATTCATTGCACTAAAGGCTTCATTGATTATATTCATTCTGATGTGTGGTGCTCTCCTATTCCATCAAAATCTGGTGCTCGTTATTTTGTCAGTTTTATTGATGATTTTTTCAGAAAAGTGTGGATTTATTTTTTGCATCACAAAGCCGAGGTGTTTTCTGTTTTCAAACGGTGGAAAACTTCAGTTGAAAAAAGGACTGGCAGAAAAATCAAATATCTCAGAAGTGATAATGGCGGAGAGTACAAATTAACAGAGTTTCTCAAATTCTGTGAAGATGAAGGCATCAAGCGTCACTTTACCATCCCCGGAAAACCTCAACAAAACGGTGTGGCTGAAAGGATGAACAGAACTTTGTTAGAGAAAGCACGTAGTATGCTCAGTACAGCTAATCTTGATAAAGATTTTTGGGCAGAATCAGTCAATACAGCATGCTTCATTATGAATCGCTCTCCTCAAATAGCCATTAATTGCAAGACTCCTGAAGAGGTATGGACTGGTCAACCTGCAAATTATTCTTCTTTAAAGATTTTTGGTTGCTCTGCTTATGTGCATGTTGTCAAGGATAAGTTAGATGCACGTTCCAGAAAGTGTATTTTCCTGGGTTATGCCAAAGGCGTCAAAGGCTATCGTTTGTGGGATCCTACTATTTCAAATGTAATTATTGAGAGAGACATAGTATTTGATGAACGTGGTATGCTAAAATCTCTCAAGAAAGATCCCAATGATATAATGCAAGTGGAGGTGGAGCATGTAATTCCTTCAGAAGAAGATATTCAGGGTATGCCCAACTCTCAAGAAAATCTTAAGAATCAAATTTCTGAAAAGACTCCACTTCGAAGATCTCAAAGAAAAATAAAGTCACCTGAAAGGTATGGTTTTGAAGATATGATAGCTTTTGCTTTAGTTACTGACAATGGTGATCATTCTTCTTATAAAGAAGCAGTACAGGATAAGAATTCTTCTCAGTGGCAAGCTGTTATGAATGAAGAGATGGACTCTCTTCAAAAGAACCATACTTGGGATCTGATGAAATTACCAAAAGGTAAAAGAGCAATTGGTTGCAAGTGGGTATTTCGAAAGAAAGAGGATTTCTCTGAGCTAGATGGTGTTAAATTCAAGGCCCGTTTAGTTGCAAAAGGGTATTCACAAAAGGAGGGTATTGACTTTAATGAAATTTTCTCTCTTGTGGTTAAACACACATCTATTCATTTTCTACTTGCTTTAGTTGCTTTTCATAATCTTGAGTTAGAACAGCTTGATGTCAAAACTGCCTTTCTGCATGGAGAATTAGAAGAACAAATTTTTATGCAACAGCCTGAAGGGTTCATCCAAGAAGGCAAAGAAAATTTGTTTGCAAGTTGAACAAATCACTTTATGGTTTGAAACAGTCTCCAAGGCAATGGTATAAAAGGTTTGACAGTTTTATGCTGAGTCAAGATTTCATCCACTGCAAACATGATTGCTGTGTTTATTTTAAGATGCATGCCAATAACTCATTTATTATATTGCTTCTTTATGTTGATGATATGTTTATCGCTACTCAAGACATATCTCTACTGAATGATTTAAAGTTTAAAATGAAAAAGAATTTGAGATGAAAGATTTAGGTGCTGCAAGGAAGATTCTTGGTATGGAGATTGATCGAGATCGAAAGCATGGAAAATTATGGCTTAAACAGAGCAAATATCTCAAGAAGATTATTTCTCGTTTTTACATGCAGAATTCAAAATCCGTCAGTACTCCTTTGGCATCTCACTTCAAGCTTTCAGTTCAACAATGTCCTTCTACAGATGAAGAGCATGCATACATGGAGAACATCCCATTTTCAAGTGCTGTTGGAAGTCTAATGTATGCTATGGTATGCACAAGACCTGATATTGCACAAGCAGTCAGTGTTGTTAGTCGTTACATGGCAAATCCAGGAAAAGAGCATTGGCAGGCCATGAAATTGCTATTAAGATATATTAAAGGTACTCTTAATATTGGTTTATGTTTCGACAGGAACACAGTGCAAGAGGCCAAAATTATTGGCTATGTCGATTCAGACTATGCTGGAGACCTTGATCGACGCCGATCCCTCACTGGTTATCTTTTTACTCTTTGTGGAGGACCTATTAATTGGAGGTGTACCTTACAGTCAACTGTAGCATTATCTACAACAGAATCTGAGTATATGGCAGCTACAGAAGTCGTCAAAGAAGCCCTATGGCTAAAAGGTTTGGCAAGTGAAATTGGTTTTTCTCAACATGTTCTTCCTATTTTTGCGACAGTCAGAGCACCATACACCTTGCGAAGAACCAAATGTATCATGCCAGATCAAAGCATATAGATGTCCGATTTCATTTTATTTGGGATATTATTGAAGACGGTGAGATTTCTTTACAAAAGATTTATACTTCAAGAAATCCTGCAGATATGTTGACGAAGGTGATTCCGATTGATAAGTTCAACCTCTGTTTGGACTTGATCAATATTCAAGGTCGTTGATCCTATCCCAGGAGGTAATGGTAAAGACATCTATTGCAAATTCAAATTCAGATAATAAGATGATTCGAGCCAAGGTGGAGATTGTTGGCTTTATGGTATCTCGAATTCGGATTTTTCGGATAGTCTTAATTATATTAATGGGCCTAATCCTTATCTAGATTTATCTTCTAGAAGTCTTAAATTAGTAGAAGTCTTATTTGAGTCAGTCTTCTATTTTGACTCAAACATTATTAGGCCACATCTATAAATACACCATTGATGTAAGGGTCTCAACATATAGAAATAGAGAGTGAGAGTTGGTGATATTGGAGTTTCGTCTTCGTCGTTGTAATCTTCTCTTTTCTCTTCCTTATCAATACAATATTCTCTGGATCGTCTTCCCACATATATCTCTTGTGTGCTATCTTTTCATCTTTTCTATTCTTCCTCTATATTGTGAATTGTGGTGGACATCGATATTTTCCGCAACAAAAATCTTCCCTAGAACTCTAAACCAACAATAAATAAATAAAACACACTCAAAGTTTATGATTAACGAGGCCCTCCTTCTCCCAATGATGAAATTAAACTAATCCATCCCTTTCATAAGCATGGATTATTCTAATAAGAGCGTATCATCATGTAGTCAATATTTAATTATTTAACATACCAAACCGAGAAAATAAAGGTACCAAGCTCCATATTCAAAATGGATTACATCTTTGAAAACAAGTTGGCTCGTGGGCTTGCACGAGTTGGCGCGGTGACTGGTCAGAGCAACATTCTTGATGCTGTCAACTTGATTTGGCTGGTCCCTTTGACCATGACCTCATCACTAAGACCTTTAATTAGCCTTTATTTTGTAGCAATTAAGTGAGTTTTGTCGACTAATAAAGTTGGTGGCGTATATAATATAATACAAAGCCCTTGATTACGAAAGTAATTCATAGTGATAAGAGTACGGACATGTGGCGATTCAATTTCGAGTTTAATCTAATTTTTGTAGCTCAATTTTTCACTTATGTAATTAGTCTGGATGAATATTCTCTGATGATTAAATTAGTAAAAAAAAAAGTGTGTAGTATAACAAATAAAATATAAAATTCCTTACAAGTGAGTTTATAAGATTTTATATATTACAAAAAAGTTGGTGAATTTTAAAATAATATTATAGTCAACTCTGTGAGGAGAATCCGTAAGCAATTTAACTCTCTATAATGTTTTTTTAATTATGTTTAATATGCAGATTAATTAGAAAGACTTTGTGACCTTTAATGAAAGGGCATATTGAGATATAATTAAAATACTAATATTTAGTATATGATGATAATTGAACTGTTGTGGGAGCCGAAAAAGTATCAAACCAGAATAATATATTTGATCGGACACTAAACTATCCCAAAAGCTTAAACTCATAGGATATGAGCCTTTTTCATTATATATATAGGAACTTATCTATCCAATATCCGATGTGAGATTAATTTATCACACCCGACATTATAACTGACTCATATCAACGGGTTTTTGTCTCATTTTTTAAATTTTTAAAAAGAAACTAACATGCGACTCAATGCACAGCTTTGAACCTAAAACTCTGATATCATTTGTTGGGGGTCGAAAAAATATCGAACCAGAATAATATAATAGGTGAAACACCAAATCATACCAAAAACTTAAACTCATGGAATATGAGTTTTTTTCATTATATATATATATTAGACCTTATTTATCTAATATATGATATAAAACTAATTTATCACACCTGACATTATAATATTAGACTCCTTAATGCACACTAATTGAGACAATTTGGCATCTCCATGTCAAGTGATTGGATTGTATGGATCACGCCAACCTGCAATTTTAGCTTATGGGGTGTCTTTTGGCCAATTCGGCAAGCGGACTCTTCGTCACATGAAAAGAGAAATTACATTAGAGAAGCTTTTCCACGGTGTTGGGAAAACGGCTATGCAATACCAATAACAACGAGCATCCAAAACGCCAGAATGAAAACTTAAATTAGTTGATTGTTTAAAATAAGATTTTAAATTTTAATTTGAAAATTAATTTCGGGACCTACTAAAATTAATACGTTTCGATTTCGATTAAATTATTTCTTTTTCGACTATAATTCAGCTATAAATTTAAAATTTTATTAAAAAATTTACATATACATGTTTTAAAATTGTTAAATGCATATTTTTTTTAAGAAAATTATTAAAATATCAAAAAAAAAAATGTAGAGGCAGAGAGTTAAAGCCGGGTTCATGAGGGTGCAAGATTAGAAATTTATCCATTTCAATTTAATTGAAGTTATTAAATAAAAATAATATATAAAATGAAATAAATAGTTGTTAAATTTAAAATTGAATTTTAAATCAAAAAAATGTTGCAGGGTCTGCCGAAGCAGACTTAAAAACATTGGTTTAAAAGAAAAACAACTAGGCCGTCGCCAATGTGCAAAAATATTAAAATTAGGTGGTTGTTCGATAAAAAAAAAAAATAACTAGGCGATTACCTGTGTGCAAGTGTGCAACAGCGTAGGTTGTCTAGGCTAGCCAAATGTTTAGGCGGATCGTTTAAGTTGGTTGCCTTCGAATGTGTATCAAAGATAGGCTGTGGAGGTGAAAAAAATTTGGACTCGGACCTAGTATTTGAACTGTTGAATTCATATGCAATGGGTTTACGTTGATTTTGCTTTTTCATCATAGAGTAGTACTTCATTATTCTAAAAAATTTCTACAATGGTTCTCTTTCCTAAAAATTCAATCTAAATACAACAAAAAAGATAATCATTTGTTGATGAGATTTAGTTTACTGTCGATTTTAGTTGAGTGATTTTTTAAGATTTAAATCATTAAATCAATTTGTCTGTCGATTTATGAGAACAAAAATATTTTGAAGAAAATTACCAAGAGTCAGAAACTTTTCAGCTCCAGGTATTTATCGTGACCGAATTGACCATGTGATTTGCTATATTACTGGGCTCATGACCAGAGCGTCAGCATGAAACATGAGGCCGCCTTGAAGATGTATTCCTGAGAATACAATCTGCTCAACTTCTGCACTAGAGAATGTCAATTTCACTTCCGCGAGCTCAGCGGCATATGGCTCGTACGCGTCGTTATGGGTTGCTAATTTAAATTGGGATTTGTGGTGCCCGGTCGGTGTAACGAGGGAGAGGATCCGCTTCTTACTGTGATTTAAGTTGGACATGGCCCTTGATCTGCATGTTTGTTAATGGAGTCAAATTTATTATTTATTTTTATTCGAAAAAATTTCTTGAGTTTGAATATACTAGACTGTTTCACATCACAATTTATAAAATAAAGAACCATGAAAAAAATAGTCGAAAGTTTTTTCTTTAATGCTTAAATGAGTAATTAATAGCCTTTTTTATGTAGAAAATGAGTATTAGCCCTTTTTCTTTCATTGTTGATCTCCGTTTATACTTGACTCAAGCTACCTCGGATTCCTGATTCGGATAGAAATTCGAGCCAAAATTTTCGTCGGATATCTTTCACATATCCTGAGCTTCCTGCAATGGAATCGTGGATTTAGCCTTTCTTGAAATAATTTTCCAATTCTGAGTCCATTTAAGGTGATTACCAAAAGTCATTTGAGTTCGATGAACTTTCCTTCGAGTTCTTCAAACTGGGCAATGTATAGTCTTATATGGTGAAACTATCTCTGAAATAATGGCAGCCAACCGAGGTAGTTTAGCATTGGATTAGAGTTGATTTTGACTCGGTGGCTGCGTAGATTGGTTCAGTATACCATCAGTGCACCCAAACTTCAAATTCCTTCGGTTTGGTGCGTGGAGTTATATTAACATTATTGAAACTCACTATAATAATTCGAAATGTTTTTTTCGATGCTAATTTAGTGACTCTGTAACTCAAATTAACACCCAAAAATTATTAGCGTTGTTAATTTATGATGCTAACTAAATGCCGCGTTAAGCAGTGTTGTAAATATTTTTGGTATAAAAAAGGTGTCTCTAATGCTAAATAACGATGCTAATCTAAGTATCACATTTAATCAAAATTAGTGTTGCGAATTATATATTGGTGACACTAATTTATAGCATTGTCAATTGGGATACCCATAGCACTGATAATAGGCCTTTCCATTGGTGGCGCTAGATCTAGCGTTGTGAAAGGCCAATGGGCCCATTGATGACACTAGATCTACCACCGCCAAATGCCAACTCATTGGTGGTGCTAATCTCTAATGTTGCCAATGATCCTATAACCTATATAATATAATATAAATACATTTTAAATTATGTAAATATAATATAAATACATCCCAAATATAGTTTTATTTTAAGACAATATAATGGATATAACTTAGAAGATAAAATACGTTCTTGAAAATATAAGTACAAATATGAATATAAGATACAATTCACATTTATTCAATTAGAAATTTATAGAAGATAAAATTATTGTACAACATAATCCATCCAAAAAATAAGAAACAAAATTACTTCTCTATTCCCTTATCCACTTGTCATGCTCCTAGCTTTTGACTCATGATACGAGAATATCAACAAAAATTTAAAAATATTCTCATGCCCTTACTCCCTTCTTTCTACTTGTGCCCATAAAAAAAAATATTCAACATATGTAATAAAATTTTGAATGTATTTGTACCTTAGTAGGCTGGAAAGTCGAAGGAGTCGTCTTGAACCAACTTGGCTACTGCCAGCATCGCCTTACTATTGAAATGCTATATTTGGAACGTCCTTAATAATTTCTCACGAGAAGCATGTATTGGTATCACAAAAAAAGCATTTCTTGTATAGTATAAATTAATAAAAATTTATTCATATCTCAGATTATGGGGTAGCCCAAGACATGGTACGAGAAAGTTCATCGAATAACTCTTCCCTGAATCTCATTATTGCTACAGTAACTTTTATCTAGATCATCGCTTGCACCTGACTCTATGTATACTGAGGTTACTCACATTGCGAGAATCTACAGAAGCATAAGGAGATAGTCATAGGAGTTGACCCCATACCAAATATTTGCACCAGGCCATATCTGTCAAGTCTGAACACCAGATCATGGATCGCATTATAGACAGTTGTATCCAAAAGAGAGCTTGCTGATTGGAATTGTCTTAACTAAATGATCTTCTCCTACAATACGATCAATAAAAATATCAATATTATTCAATTCAAATACATATTGTTAAAAATAATTATAGAACTCACTATGGTGGTTGCAGAAGCTATGTCGATGGATTTTCCATCCTTTTTGTTATGAGACGTGAGGAAGATATCTAACTTGAAAGGTTCAGCTCTGTTGGATACCTCAAACTGCAAGTAACACAATTTACTATGAATGAAATATATATAATAAAGTAATAAGACTTCTAATTATAAGTTGTAGGTTATACCTTAGTCCTTAAATTGGCATACCCCTTACGTTTGAGGAGTAACTCATCACCTAATGCCTTCGATTTTCCCGACTCAAATCCTAATAGAAAATATAATTAAAATTGTTAGGATAACATATAGTGTTACTAATAAAAATTAGATCATATTCCAATAATAAAGGGCTTAGAGCAATATCCGGGCTTCTTTGTCTGCCAATGTTTAACCAGAATATGCCATTGATCTTCCTTTATCCTCTGATCTGGATAAATGATAAGTCTCAGTAGATTATTCTTGTATGGGCTGAATTATTTTTTCTTCACATACGCCTTCTGGTCTTGTCAATATTTGCCAAGGGTTCGCATGATACTTTTCTTTACTGTGTTATTTAAATTTGTATTGGCCTAAATAGAAAGACATTAGAAAAATTATAAATCTACAAAATATTTCGAATAGAATTATGTGAGAAAATATAATATATGTGATATTACCTTTATATCTGTCTAGATCTACTCCTTAGTTTCTTAGGATACAACTCGCCAATTAGAATAGGTCATAGGTAACTTATTTTCATCTTTTGCAAAAATTCCTAATTGGGTCAGGAGCCATGCCCAATTCGCACCAATGACTTGATGATGATAGTTGATATTGAGTTATAATCTAAATCTTTTGGTATCCTAAACCCTTATAAGTCTGTCGGGGTTATGATGGGTCGTACTAGTGGAAGCTGCAGAAGGACCTGTAATGTAAAATCAATTAAGAAATTAATTTATGTTATTGAATCAAGTGAAATACGAAGTGATAAAGTATGCCAATGGGTTGCATACCTTCATCACTATCAGAATGTGGCTCCTGATGTTCCTACTCTGGAGGGGAAGAGTCTGAGCTAACACCATTGGAGTCCCCATCGAAATCTCCACTTGTCTCGAACAACTCCTTCATGGCCTCTGCTTCCTATAACCCCTCCACCCTGTGGCATGCAAATCACATCTTTTTTTTTTTTTTTTTTTGTGATTCATGCTGTTCTACAAGTGGAGAACACGTTAAAAAACTGAATCAAATAATTTCAAGATAAGTATATGGCAAACAAAAGTCAAATGCGTAGAAAATACTTATATATATGAAGATTGTAGGGGTTTGAACCATAGAATTTGGCTAATTGGATTAGCTTGAGATTACATGTTTAGAAATTAAAGAACCGAAGAGATAGATATCTATAGATACCCCTCTTTTGGTGAGATGCTACAATAAAGCTTGATTCATGGATAAATTGATGGCCGCCTTTGAAGATGAGTTGAATGACTTATTGACTAACTCATTGGCTTCGAAAAGGATTAAGAGGTTGATTTAATATATTGGGATTTTATATTCATCCAAGAGCTCATAAGTTTACTTACGATTATCACAAACATAAGGGAGAAGAAGTAGGGGATTGATGGAGACACGTTAGGAACATGATATCATTTTATAGTCAAGGAATTGCCACTATTCTTGCAAGAGGGTATCATTTTTTAAAGTTACCAAGCTAGTCAAAGTTTGAATAGATCAAGCAGTTAAAGGTTTTGATCCAATGTTTATTGAAGTATCAAGAGGCTAATAGAGACAATACGTGTATGCTGGGGAGATGCAAATGTGATGATAGCTCTAGAAATACAAAATTTTGGATGTAAAAAAGTAAGACTGTCAATTACTGGTTAGACCAAGGGGTCCTTCTTAAAAAAACAGGTTGTAACCACCTTGACCCTTCCTAAGTAGAGGTCTTTTAAAAAATATGTCCTAAGTTGATGTTGTTTTCAAATTGAAGAAGCTACACATAGTAGATTGTGGTTGAAGATTTTGTAAAAAAGAAATTTCCAAAATTTTCTCTTTTTTTATGCGCTAGAGAGCTTGAGCACACTTCTAATTTTGGGTGCCAAGTTCCTGGTGCACAATTGTTTTTGCGCACCAAAGAGTTGGAGCACGTTTCTAATTTTAGGTGTCAAGTTCGTTGAGCACATTTTTTCTTTGTTTTGCATGCCACAAATTTTAACTAAAAATTTCAATTTGGGCAATAAGTTCTTGGCGCTGAATTATTTTTTATGAAATCATGTGAGTGTGTGGGGATATGTGCACATAGGGAAGAGAAATGCCTCTTCCCATGTGGTCAAAGCTTCTTTCCAAGTCACTCTTTGATTTTCGTGCTCTTACTTCCTCTTAAACTCTTTTGTCAAGAATTTCTTCTTCACTTCTTCTCCTTTCTTTATTTTTTCATTAGCCAAGACTTTCTCTCGTCATCCTTCTTCCTAACTCTCCTCCATGAATGAGAATATCTGATTTAGTCTTGAAGAGGAGGAGGAATTTTCGACAGGAAGTGGAGGTGATGGTAGTAGTGATGAAGGTCCTTATTGGTGAATGGCGATTGCTAATTCACCTTGGTTGCAAGCCGCATGTGGAGTTATTTCCTACGAAAATTAGTAAGATAATTAGTATATGGATTAGTGAGGATTAGCAGATTGTGAGCTTTCTTTATTTTTTTTTTGGTGCTAAAACCATGGCACTTTTTGAATTCTCAATGCCATGCTTTTGGCACCTAAATTTTTTTACTTTTGTGCCATAACTTTGGCACTATTTTTGAATCTTAGGTGTCAGATTCTTAGCACCCAAAATTTTCTTTTTTTTGTGCCAGGCAATTGATACCTTTTGGACTCTGGGTGCTCATTTTTTTAGGGAGCAGTATAGGCTCAATCTCACTCCTGGTTGCCTTATGCAGTTGAATGGTTTAATGCTATTTTGCTGCTTCATCAAGAGCTGATTGATCATGTTGGCTTTGGTTGACTTTTTATGTTTGGGGTCTGTGGAGCTCTTTCCTAGCCTAATGGTGAGTTTAGCTAAGAGATTTGACTTTTCACACTGTACCTTTATCTTAAGAGAGGGGAGATGTTGACCACCCTTTACGAAATAGTGTATTTGACTAGATTACTAATCATTGACCATCCTATTATATCTCAACTTGAGGTTTTTGCCATGGAGATTATGTCATCTCTATCATCACATGGCCCAGGTGTGCAGTGACTTACCAAATATGTTTGGGTTTTCTCCTCTCTTGTAGCTTTGGGCCTTTGAGCATATTCCAATATTTAAGATCATTCTGTCAATGAAACATAATCTTTCTTCTCCTCGAAGAGTTTGCTAGATTAGGGGATAGTTTTATTCTTTAGCTATTTGGAGAGATGAACACCTTGGCCATGGTTTCTTTAAGAGCCTCCAAAAGTATTAGGTTAGTTCTTTCTTGTTTGGTTTTGCATTTTATTCTTGCTATTTATCTTAATTTGATCCCCTCTCTTATAAATCAAGTTGTCTCCTTACCCTAAGTGGGATGACCGTCTGGTGGTGCATAGCCATAGCTTTTTTTTATCAGGATGTTGTTATGATATTTTTTTCTTTGATTGTGCCATACCTTGTAAGCCAAGTTGCTCTCTAGCTCTGGTTGCATCCCCTTATTTCCCCTAACTCACTACATAGCTTTGCCTCCTTTGAGAGAGGAACTACTCTTGTTCCCTGGGCTGAGTAGGCACAAAGGTTTGAGGGGTGGTTGCTGAGTAGGCAGTTGTGTACTGGAGATGGTATCAATTGACTTTTGAGAGTAGATTTTAGTTTCACCCCTCATCTTTCCTCGATTCCTTGGATGTGTATATTAGAGGCTACTTGACTCCTATTGAGGTATTGTTTTGTTTATTTTTTAAATACCAAATGCTCTTTTTCTTTAAACTCTAACTACCCTTGCTCAAGTGATCCTCTACTTAGTGCTTTGAGGTATAGAAGTGATGAACCTCAAGGAGGTTGTGGATAGCTTTGAATAGGAGAGCGATGATCTAATAGCTTATTTAAGTCAAGTGATATGTTCCCTCTTCGCATCTTCCTCACCTTTCCTTATTATTATTATTATTATTATTATTATCATCATCATCATCATTCTTTGTGTTCTCCTCCGGTTTCAGGATTTTACCATCTTATGGGATTTCTCTTCTCGAAATCCCAATCCTAGCAAGAGCCAAGTGGATCAGGATGGTCATGTTGCTATGGTATATTCCTTTCTTTAGGGATTCTGATGATTCTTCCTTTCTTAAAGCTTGAGGCTGAAGTTTTATATTTTAGGTCTTGACTAGTGACATCTAAGTGTGACTTGAATAATCAACACATTATACTTGAACAAGATCGAGAATTGTTCAGCCTTCTTAAGATAAGCCGTTTAAGCTCTAGCTCTTCGTCCTTGCACTCGACTCATTGCCACTTCCATGTAGGTTCTGAGGTTGGGTCTTCTTTCAATCATGAGGAATGAAGCATATTTGCATGTTTGATGTACTTTTCTATTTGTATCTATGCACATATCTATGGGATTGAAATTGAACATATAGGATAGTAAAAGACCTCAAGGAGCAATCTCAAAATAACAAATAAAAAATATGGTGATTTGAATGCATAATCAGGTGTTATGGAAACATGGTTTCCAATAGGCACAAGTCTTTGTTGTTAATTATCTTGATAATCATCAAAAATCTCCTAAAACAAGAAATCTAGCTAATAACATAGAGACATGAAAGAAAAAAAGAAAGCATTATTTGATTAATTTGAAGAAATGGATACATTACTTAAGCAAAAGCATATCCTTACTCAACAATGAAATAAATTTAAATTTATAATCATAAAAGAATATGAAATTTCGAGGAAAGTGGGAAAGGCTTGAAGTGTGGGTGATAGCTCAGAGCGTTGATAATTAACTCCTTTTGATAATATTACTAATAACTTCTTAGGCTTAGCCTAAAGTGTGGCCAATAACCTTGGACATCAATGTTTAATTTCTTTTGATAGCATCACTGATGACTTGTTTGATTTAACTCAAAGTGTGACTGATAGCTTGGGGCATTGGCAATTACCTTCACTTGATGGCATTACCGATGACTTATCAAGTTTAGCTTTTGAAGGGGGTGTCATCAACATCTACTAGGAATTGATTATCTTGAAGGGAGAGTTACCATCAGCTTCTAAAGTCAAATGCGTCATCAATTGCATCTCAAGAAGAACATCATTAACTGCATCTGGGGGTTGGATGCATCATTTATTGTGTCTTGGGGGTTAACTAGCTTGAAGGTGCATCATCAATTACTTTTGGAGGTTGACTAGCTTGAAGTGCGCATCATCAACTACTTCTAGGAGTTGACTAGCTTGAGGGAGTGGCACATCATCAACTACTTCCGGAGGTTGACTAGCTTTAAAGTGTGACCAACGACTTTACATGTATTATTTGTTGACTTTGATTGAACAAGGTATTTCGCTAATTGACTAGGCTAGTTCAAGCCTATCTTAGTTTAGTTCAAAATGGTTAGCAACATTGGCTTATATCGATCATGTCTAATTTGATAATCGATGGCCTCTTGGGTGTGTTGTTGATTAAATTTAAAATATTCCTAATAGCTTTGGAGTATGTGTTGGCTTAGCTCGAAGTGTGGCCGATAGCTTTAGCATATTGTTGGTTGACTTCTTTGGAACAAAGCATTTAGCGGACTGCTAAAGAGAGTTCAAGCCTACCTTAGTTTAGTTCAAAATGATTAGCAGCCTTGGCCTATATCGACCATTTCTAATTTGATAATTGACAACCTCTTAGGTGTATTATTGATTTAAATTTGAGATATTGCAAACATATTTCAAGCATGTATTGGCTTAGCTTGAAATATGGTTGATGTCTTCAAATATGTTGTTGACTGACTTCATTTGAACATAACATTTAGTTGACTGACTAAGTAAGTTCAAGCATGCATTTAGTTTGGTTTGGTTTAAAATTTAGACTTGGTTTAGTTAAGTCTAACTCAGTTTAATTCAATTCAATATTCAAAACTTGATTTTAATTTTAATTTGATTTGATTGGTTTTAGGTTGGGCTTGACCTTGTGTTGGACCCTTGTCAATTTCTTAATATATCCTTAATGGATCCTTAATAGACCTTGGATCCAAACCATTGTTGGGTGCTTATTGGACCCCTAATGTACCTTAGATTTGACCATTATTGGCTTCCTGATGGATCCTTAATAGATCTTGGATCTAACCCTGATTGGGTTCTTGATGGATCCTTAATGGATTTTGAATCCAATCCTTGATAGGTTCTTGGTGGGTCCTTAATAGATCTTTGATCTGACCCTAATTGGTTCTTAATAAATCCTTAATGGATCTTGGATCCAACCTTAATTGGGTTCTTAATGGATCATTAATGGATTTTGAATGTGACTCTGATTGTGTTCTCGATGTATCCATAATGAATCTTGGATCCAACCTTGATTGGATTCTTAATGGATCTTAGATCTGATCCTTATTGGGTTCTTATTGAATCCTTATTGGGTTCTTATTGAATCTGACCCTTGATGGGTTCTTGATGGGTCCTTGATGGATCTTTAATAAATTTTGGATCCAACCCTTAATGATTTCTTAATGGATCTTTAATAGATTTTGGATCCGACCCTTGATGGATTATATTGGACCCTCATTAGGTTTGGATTTGAACCATACTGAACTTGGGTTCAAGTTCAAGTCAATTTGGGTTTAACTTGATTTTGGTTTAGGCTCGATCTGGATCTGGTTTGAGTTTGAATTTGATTTGACCCAATTAGATTTTGATTTGAACTTTGTTTAACTCAATTAGGGTTTAGCCTGAACTTAATTTGATTTTGGATTGAATCAATTTGAATGGGGTTGGATCTAAATTGGTTTGGTTTGGATTAACTCAATTTGGATTCAGGTCCAGTTTAATTTAGTCTTAGTCCTCCTATTTGATCAACTTAAGTCTATTTGGTTGTCCATCTGAGTCAATATGGCTTTATTTGTTCAATGTGATCAAATTATTTTAATTTAATCAATTTATGTTAATTAATTTGGTTCGCGTGGGATCGATTTTTGTAGTCTGAGAGTGGTAAGATCTCAGAGAGCTATCTCTATGCATAAATCAAAATGTGTTTAATTTGAAGTGCACTATCAAGTGTTGTTGGAATATTGACTTTCGACAGGTGCAAGCCCCTATTATTGATTACCCTAACAATTATCAAGAATCTCCTAATATAAGAAACCTAGCTAATATAATAGAAATATGAAAGAAAAGCAGAAAGCATCATTTAATTAATTTAAGAGAGATGGTACATAGCTTAAGCAAAGGCATACCCTCACTTTACAATGAGTTTTAAAATGGCGAAAGGGGGAACGGGGAAGAGAGGAGGAGGAGGAGGAGGCGGAGGAGGGGGGGGGGGGGGGGGTGGGGTTGTGTGGGGGTGGTTGTGGTGGGTGCTTTGATATGCTTTGTTGCCCCACCCCTGCATGTTGGGCCATGTGACATTTGACTCAAATGGGTCTTGACTTAGTCTTTAATGAATATTATAACATGCTAATGGGTGAGACTGACTATCTTGGCTTATGTCAATTAACTCTATTAGGATTTGAAGTGTTATTGATGGCTTTCTATTTGTTGTTACTTGACTTCTTTTGATACTTGATTCAAGAGAATAATTAATGGTCTGAGCATAATTTAAATCATTTTCAATTTGATAATCAAGGGTCTTTTAGGTACGTTATTGATCAAATTTGCGGCATCGCCAATGGCCTTTGAGCATGCGTTGGCTTAGTTTAAAAGGGTGTGTCATCAATGACTTCTGGGGTTCATTAGCTCGAAGGTATATCGTTAACTATTTTGGGATTGACTATCCTAAAGGGTGCATCATCAACTGATTTTGGAGTTAACTAGCTTGAGAGTTATATCATCAACTACTTCTGGGATTGACTACCTTGAAGGGCGTGTCATTAATTACTTTTGAGGTTGACTAGCTTGAGGGATGTATTGTTAATAGCTTCAAGGTTGACTAGCTCAAAAGGCGTGTTCTCAACTACTTTTGATATGACTAGTTTAAGGGCTGCATCGTCAACTAGTTTTAGGATTGACTAGCTCAAAGGGCGCATCGTCAATTACCTCTTAGGTTGACTAGCTTGAGGGATATGTCATCAACTACTTCTTAGGTTGACTAGCTCGAAGGGCATGCTATCAACTGCTTCTAGGGTTGACTATCTCGAGGGGTGCATTATCAAGTACTTCTAGGGTTGACTAACTCAAAGGGCATATTTTCAACTAGTTTTGGGGTTGAATAGTTGGAATATGAATCATCAACTGCTTATGGGGTTGACTAGCTCAAAGGGTACATTGTCAAATGCTTCTAGGATCGACTTAGCTTAAGGGGTGCATTATCAATTACTTCAGGGGTTGACTACCTCAAAGGACATATTGTCAATTGCCTCTGGGGTTAGCTAGCTTGAAGAGTGCATCATCAAATACTTTTGAGGTTGACTAGCTTGAAGGGCACATCGTTAATTGCTTCTGGGGTTGATTAGCTTGAGGCATGCATTGTTAACTGCTTCTAGGTTTGACTAGCTTGAGGGATGCATCATCAACTGCTTCTGGGGTTGACTAGCTTAAGTGGCACATCGTTACTTGCTTCTAGTGCATTGTCAATTACTTATGGGGTTGACTAGCTTGAAAGACATGTTATCAACTACTTCTATAGTTGACTAGCTTAAGGGGTACATTGTGAACTATTTCTGGGATTTACTAGTTCGAAGGGTGCATCATCAACTACTTCTAGGGTTGACTGGCTTAAAAAGTGTATCGTCAACTACTTCTAGAGTTGACTATCTTAAAAGGAACATTATCAACTACTTATGGGGTTGACTAGCTCGAAGAACGTATCGTCAATTGCTTTTGAGATTGACTACCTTGAAGGGTGCATTATCAACTACTTCTGTGGTTGACTAGCTCAAAGGATGTATCATTAATTACTTTTGGGATTGACTTAGCTTGAGAGGTACATCATTAATTACTTCTGGGGTTGATTAGCTCAAAGAGAGTATCGTCAATTGCTTCTGGGGTTGACTAGCTTAAGGGGTACGTCATTAACTGCTTCTGAGGTTGACTAGCTCAAAGGGCACATTGTTAACTACTTTTGGGGTTGACTAGCTTGAGGGGTGCATTATCAACTACTTCTAGGATTTACTAGCTTAAGCAGTGTGTCCTCAACTATTTTTGGGATTTACTAGTTTGATGAATATATCGTCAACTACTTTTGGGGTTGACTAGCTCTGGAGTATGGCCAATGGCTTTGAGCATATTGGTATTTAACTTCTTTAATTTGGTAGTGTTATTAACCGGTTATGATGTTGGGTATAGTTTTAAAGTGTGGCTGACAACTTTAAACGTGTTGATGATTAGCTTTTTTGATTTGGTACCATCACCAAAGACTTATAGGATTCGATATAGCTTGTAATGCTACTCAGGCTTTTGTACTACATGCAACAGGACTCAGTTTGATCTTATTTGGTTTTATTTGAGCTAATTTTGGTTCTGGTCAGAATGGTAATATCATCCTTTGTTCATAGTCTCAGAGTATTACCGAAGGTTCAATGCACCCAGTGAGACTCAATTTGAACTTATTTAGTTCTATTCAAACTAATTTTGGTTCAGGTTAGGATAGTAATATCATCCTTTATTTATAGTCTTGAAGTATTACCGAAGGTTCAGCATATCCAGTGGGACTCAGTTTGACGCTATTTAGTTTCATCGGTACTAATATGGTTTGGGTTTGAGTTTAGTTTAGAATCAGTTCAATGTTCAATACTCAATTTCAATTTGAGTCTGAATTGATTCAACTTGATATCCAAAATGTGATTGAATTGCGATTTACTAACTCCTTGAAAGATTGTGATACATGAAATTTTCTTTTCCCAAAACCTTTGGTGACTAGGTTTGTACTAATGATTTATAGCATGACTAGAGAAACCATGTGAAACATCCATTTTGAAATTATTTTTGGTATTAATAGTGAATGTTCAATGATGAATTCAATTCACCAAGCCTGGCATTGATTTTCAAAAGAACATTTGTCAAATACTAATCATTAACTCTAGTTGGAGTAGTACTAATTTCAATTTGGGCTTGACTTAATTTAGTTCAATATTTAGATCTTGATTTTGGCTTGAGTGTGATTTCATTTGATTTGAATCAAGTTCGACCTTGTGTTGGACCTTTATCCGGTTCAGATTTGCATTTTGATGGACTTCAGTTCAAGTTCAAGTCAACTTAGATCAACTTAATTTTAGTTTAGGCTTAGCTTTGTTCTTCTTTGACTTTGAGTTTGACCCTTTAATTTTAACCTAAATAGGGTTTAATTCGAGCTTAGTTTGATCCAGATTAGATTTGATTTGAACTTGACTTGATTTTTGAATTAACCTAACTTCAACTTGATTAGGGTTGGGTCTGAATTAGTTTGGTCTAGATTAACTTAATTTAAATTTTCGATCTAGTTTTAATTTTAGTTTTATTCAATCCATATGATTAATTTATTTCTATGTGGTGGTCTATTTGAGTCAATTAGGCGCCATTCATTTGTTTTGCCTGAGTTAAATGTGATTGAGTCACTAAAATCTAATCAATTCGTGTTAATCAATTTAGTTTAAGAGTTTTTGGTTGTCATTATGACTTGGGTGAGTCTGTGAGCTAGTCTTATATGTGGCAAGCTTGAAGACTGGCTTGACTTTGGCAGGTTCGAAGACTAGCCTATTATTTCAGCTAGCCTGATGGTTGGTCTATATTTTGGTGGACTTGAAGGCTGACCTATATTTGGTAGGTTGAAAGACTAGCTTGAGTTTGGCAGGCTCCAAGGTTGACCTATAGTTTTGGTAGAATTGAAGACTGGCCTATAATTTTAGTAGGAATGAAGACTAGCCTGTAATTTTAGTAGACTTGATGGCTAGCCTATAGTTTTCATGGGTCCAAGGTTGGCCTATATTCAATAGGTCCAAAGGTTGGCTTGCATTCAATGGGCCTAAATGTTGGCCTTTGGTTTTGGCAGGCTTGAAGGCTAGCCTGAGTTTTGACAAGTCTAAATGCTGACCTATAGTTTTGGTAGGCCCAAAGGTTAGTTTGAGTTTAGCAGGCTTGAAGGTTGACCTATAGTTTTGGCGGGTTTGAAGGCTATCCTATATTTGGCTAGCCCCAAGGTTGACCTAAGTTTGGAGGGCCCAAAGGATGGCTTATAGTTTCAGCGGGCCCAAAAGTTGCTTATAATTTTGGATTCGAGAACTGGCCTATAATTTCAGTGGACTCAAGTGCTGGCCTATAATTTTGATGTGCTTGAACACTGGTTTGAGCTCAGTGGGCTCAAAGGCTGGTCTGAGTTTGGCGGGCCCGAAGACTGGCCTATAGTTCATGTGGGCCAGAAGTTTGGCCTATAATTTTGGTGGACTTGAAGGCAACCTATAATTTTGGCAGGCCTGAAGGCTGACAAATAATTTCGATGGATCCGTACACTAGCCTATAATTTTGGCAAGTATGAAGGTTAGTTTATAAGCAAAGTTGTGGGTGACCATAGTGCTGATGAACCTCCGTTGATATGTTGAAGACCATAGGTGGTCATGGGGGTAATGAAAAATAAGGCAAGGGAATTCTTGCTGTAGGCCTCTTTGTTTTAGGCCACAACTTTTTTATTATTTTTTTTCTTTATTTCTTTTCTTCTTTTGTGGCTCTTATGCCTTCCTTATCTTTTGTCCCTAAAGCTTATTGGGCCATGGTGGCCCGACCTTCGTACTAATTGGATTTAGTTGGAAATGACTAGATCTTGTCTATCTTCATGGCGGCAAGGTGGAGGGGCACTCTTGCCCTCATCTAGTGACTCAATTAATGAATTGAGACTAGATTTGGCTTGTGATGGTGAGCAAGAGTTTCGATGAGGTAGCTAGGGTTCAAGCTGGTGGCAAGTAGATTTTAGGCTAGTGACAAGCTGAAGCTCGAAGATAGCGTAAGCTAGAGAAGGACCTGTGAGACAGGCCAAAGGACTGTAGGCTAGAGGCACAGGTCAAGTGGGCAGCGGCTAGAGTGTGGGTTGAAGGTGCAAGTTAAGGAAGTAGCAACCCGGATGCATAGGGTAGACGATGGGCAGAGTGGGTCTGAGGCGGCTAGGTGGAGGGTTCCAGGCCAGCGATAAGCCCAATGGGAGTCTTACGTGTAGAGGATGGGATCTAAGTGGGGCAAACTAGTGGTGGACTCATGTCTCCAACAACAAGGTTCAGTCTGGAGAGGTGGAGGAGGGAAAGAGGCCTCTAGATAGTCAACACTAGACAGGAGAAGAAGATAAGTTAAGTGTACTGACCTTGTGTTTGAGCTTTTGAATATTTGGATTCTTATTTCTTCCTCATTCTATCCTCCTTCTGATGATTGCTCTTGATCCTCTTGCTCTATCTCCATCTTTTTTGGCTACAGGTTCTCATTAATTTTATAGGTCTCCAGGAGAATCGAGATCAAATCTTTGATTGAGTGAATTTGGAATACTGTTTGATTATGATTTGGTATTGAGATTGTATTTTCAAATTTTGTGAATGGTATGTAATTCATCAATTGGTATTTATTTTCCTAATGAAGAGATTCAAGTTTTGTACTAGTTTGAGATGTTAAATTTTCGAAGGGGTTATTTGCAAATTTTTCAAAAAATTTTGACCAAAATATAGTTTCATAAGTTTAAAGGACCATTTTACAAAAAAAAATATATTTATAAAAGTTTAAAATTTTTAGGGTTCTTTTTGAGTAAAATTTGGACTTGTTTGTAAATAAAAATTTTTAGGGGCTTATTTGCAAAACTCAAAAATTTTGGATGTTATTTGTGAATATAAAAATTTCAAGAGATTTATTCACAAACATTAACTTAGTCCAAATCTTATTTTAATCCTTGATTGAAATTTGAACCCAATTCAAATTGAAGTTTAATATCTAAATTTGGATCATCATGAGTCCAACTCAAAATCCAATTAAGTCTACAAAGTCTACTTAAATAGTTTGAGGGCTCTTAGATTATCATAAGGACATTATGGCTAGCTTGTAAGCTGGCCATAACTTGATTGGTTATCGAGTGAGATCAAAGAATGGCTCTAAGTTCTTTGACTTTCAGCAAGATCACAAGTTAGTCCTAAGTCAATTGGTTGTTAGAAAAAATCACATGCTGTTAGACAAGACAAGAGCAAGACCGCATAGTAGCTCTAAATTGATTGGTCAGGAGACCGTGTTGGGGGAGCCAAAAGAGTGTCGAAGCGGAATAATATAGTGAGCCGAATACCAAACCATTCCAAAAGTTTAAGCTCATAGGATATGAGTTTTTTCACTATATATATTGGACCCTATCTATCAAATATCCGATGTGGGACTAATTTATCGCACTTGACACTATAATAATCTCCCCCTTCATGTGTGATTTGACCACATTAATTTTAATACTCTTAATCAAGAACTCTTTTACTCGACCAGTTCCATCGTGTGATCCATACCAACGGGTTTTTGTCTCATTCATTTTGATTTTTTAAGAGAAACTAACATGTGACTCAATTCAGTCGCACCATCACGGTAATTTCGGTCTTAAGAGTTTGCATAGTTTCAAACCTAAAGCTCTGATACCATTTGTTGGGGGAGCCGAAAGAGTGTTGAACCGGAATAAGATAGTGGGCCGGACACCAAACCATCCTAAAAGCTTAACTTCATGGAATATGGGTCTTTTTCATAATATATATTGGACTCTATCTATTCAATATCCGATGTGGGACTAATTTATCACACCTGACATTATAACAATCTTCCCCTTCATGCGTGATTTGACCACATTAATTTTAATACTCTTAATCAAGACTCTTTTACTCGACTAGTTCTACCGTGTGACCCATACTAACCGGTTTTTGTCTTATTCTTTTGATTTTTTAAGAGAAACTAACATGCGACTCAATTTAGTCGCACCATCACGGTAATTTTGGTCTTAAAAAATTGCACAGTTTCGAACTTGAAGTTTTGATGCCATTTGTTGGGGGAGCAAAAAAAGTGTCAAAGTGGAATAATATAGTGGACTAGACACCGAACCACCCAAAAACTTAAACTCCTGGGATATGAGCTTTTTTCACTATATATATTGGACCCTATCTATCAAATATCCGATGTGGAACTAATTTATCACACCTGATATTATAACAAGACTGCAGGCTAGCCCTAAATTGTTTAACCTTTAGGCGAGATCTCAGGCTGACCCTAAAGTATTTTGACTTTTGGGTGGGACCGCATATAGATCCTAAGTCAATATTTGTCAGACAAAACTGTAGGTTGGTCCTAAATTATTTAACTTTGGACAAGACTGCAGGTTGACCCTAGGTTGATTGGTTGTCAGGTGAGACCGCAGGGTAATCTTGCACCGTTTAATTTTTGGGTGAGATCGTGGATTGGTTCTAAATTGATTGATTGTCAAGTAAAACCACAGATTGACCTTAAATAGTTTAACTTTTGGACAAGACCATAGGCTGACCCTAAGTAGATTGGTTGTTGGATGAGACCACAAGTTAATCCTAAATCATTTTTTTGGGCGAGACCACATGCTAGCTGTAAGTCCAAAATTAGTATTCGGGAGAGCTTGTTGGCTAGCTCTAGACTATTGGCATAAACACGCAAATTGAGACTAATTTTCTTTTCTTTTTTTTGCTTTTCCTTTCTTTCTACTCGAATTTTTTCTTTTTTTGCCAACAACTTTTGCTTTTTTATTTTATTTTATTTTATTTCTCTTCTTTCTCTCCCCCAACTAGTTCCCCTCTTCTCTCCTGAAAGTAGCAGCGGTGGGAATTGGCACAGGTTGCGCGTTGAGCTCGAAGACATGGTGGGGTGAACTGGGCTAGTGCAAAACTTAGAGGCTAGAGGCAAGCGGCTTGCAGAAGCGGTGGGCAGGATGGACAGCAAGGAGCTTCAGGGCTCGTTATGGTGCTCGCCAATGGTTTGGGCTGGTCGCAAAGGAAGATGGTGTAGGGCTCAATGAACAGGCAGAGCTGGGTAGGCTATCGGCAGATCGAGGCGAAGGAGGCATGATGGGGTGCTAGTTGGAGGAGATCAAGTAGACAAGCAAGAGGTTGTGGTGCGGGAGAAAGCAGGTGAAGCTCATAGAGGTGGATGCTAGGCAGAGCTCACAGGGGAGCGAGAGCAAAGGAGTACAACTAGGGAGATGGTGGAGTCCTTGTTAGGAGAAGAAGCAGAAAAAATGACTAAGAATAGCAAGATAAAGCTAAGCAACTTACTCCTTTGTCTTGGTTCTTTCTGGTTCTTCTTCCTTGGTCTTCCCTACGTTTGATCTCTATGTTCTATTCTCCTCTCTCTTTTGTGGTGTTAACATGTTTATATAGAGCCTGAAGAGATAGAGGTGGAGTAGATTTTAATATCTTATATTTGAAATTTTGAATTCCAGGATATAGTTATGGATGAATATGGATGAGATTCACTTGAGATTGGATAACTCTCTAGTTGTGTTTACTTATTGTAGATAACAAGAATTTGAAAATTATATTCACCACGGATATTGAATTTATAAGGGGACTATTTATTATTTTTTTTTGAAAAATTGACTAAATTATAAATTTATAAATTTTAGGGGCTTTTTTATAAAAAGGACTTGCTTATAAAATTTTCAAATTTTCAGATTCTTGTTGGAATAGAATTTAGACTTATTTATAAATAAAAATTTTTAAGGGACTTATTTGTGAATATAAAATTTTTGAGGTATTTATTTATAAATCTTATGTTTCATAAGGATCAAATTATAATTATTAATCATTTGAAGAGTTTATTTATAAAATCTAAATTTTGCGAGGACCGATTTGTAATTTTAGGATTTTATTGGACTTTTTCACAAAAAAATTTTCCAAGGGAAATATTTATATTTTTTCATTTTAATCCAGATTTTAGATGAATTTTGGGTCGAATTTTGTTCTAAATATCTGGCTCACTGAGCCCACTTTAGCTTGAGCCCAAATTTCTTAAGAATTCAGATCCAAATTGAGCTCAATTTTTGATCAAACTCGACTGTGATTTAGGTCTAATTGAGACCTACACTTGATCCATAGTTGCCATCTTTGCTGAATTACTTGGAGTTGGTTGATGACATGGTATCCCAATTTTTAGCTCAATTTGTAGGTCTCGATATCTTGGGGGGAGTCATAGCATCCAAGGGATAGTATGAAAAGAGCCCATGAATTTTGCGTAGTGCGATCGAGATATAGGATTGCACTACAAATACCTTCTACACTCCTTATGGCAAAACTAGTATCTCTCGCTGGGATATAAGACAATTAGCCAAGGTCACTTTTTATAATAAGTATATCCCCACCAACTATCATATTGGTCTTGATTTTAGTTGTACTTTGCGTGATCTTCTTGAGATTTATGATTAGATGGTAGCACATTTTCCAAATAACCAAAAATGGGTGTACTTCGACTTTTGGATCAAACTCTTCTATAAGAGAAACATGACAAGCAGGTCAACTAGATTTGACCAGATTATGCATGACATAGGGGACCTCGTTCAAAATTAAGCCCAAAGACTTATTTTACCTCCATCAGTTTATGACCTTGCTACTTTATTTATGTCACATGGCAGTCATTACATTTGTCCTAAGATATTTGTGATGGCTTGCAAAATGGTGCATGGATAGGGGGTCACTCTAGCGCTTGCAATGTTAGGTTCGATATATATTGGTCTTAGGGTGATGGTTGATAGTCCTATAGGGCTAGATGATTCTTTCACTTAGTTTTCCATTCATTTGCTTTATGTTTGGATTTATGCCCATTTTTCGAAGACATACACCAAGCTGGAGCCTAGTGACACAATCAAGGTGCTAAGTTATTCATGTTAAGCCCTTGTTCCTGAGATGGTTTAGATTATGAATATAATTACTTCTTTCTACTCCCCTAAAGAGGTCAGGATGCATGTGTGAGATGTCCAAAATGATGAGTGGTGAGCTTTTCTATACACCCTCTTTGATTCTAACATGCTGACGAATGTGGCTTATCTTCTATTATTATGAGAGGCTTGTGAGTACATCATTTCTTTGCAGCATGGGGTACTTTCACTTTGCTTAGGAGAGCACTTGGCTGCAGAGCCTTATAATCATCATTAATTTTGTCAATAGTTTGGGTATGACAAGGGCTTTTCTAGAGAATGTTCCTACTCTATTACCATCATTATTATTTGAGGCAATTTTTACCACAATTAAAATTTGATTGAAATATAATTAGGATTAAAATTTATATACTACTAAATTATCGTTCAAATGTGGGCCTTGGTCAAATTTAAATCATGTCTGGGTTTGACAAAAAATTAATCTCAAATTATTGGGAAATTTGGACTCGAGCTAAACCTAATCTAAGTGGACCGAGCGAGCTGAATTTTTAAATTAAAATTGGACCCAAAATTCATCTGAAATTTATGCCAAAATGACAAAATATAAAAATTTTATAAATAAGCCCCTAGGTTGAATAAATCATTATAAATAGAACCTTAGCCGAATTTTTTTACAGCTAAGTCCCTAAAATAAGAATTTTATAAAAAATTTTAATAAATTCTAAAATTATAAATTAGTACCTCAAAATTGAGTTTGCAAATAAACCTCAAAGGATCGATAATTATAATTTCGTCCCAATAAAATTCAGAGTTTACAAATAAACCCTCCATATTTTTTATTTACAAATAAGCACCTAAATTTTTAACTCTTTATAAATAAGTCGTAAAATTTTTTTATTTATGAACAAATAAAAATTTGATTCAAAAAAAATCCTAGAAGTTTTAAAACTTTATAAACAAGTTTTTTTTGTAGAACAGACCCCTTGAAATTCATAGAATTACAATTTAGTCTGATTTATTGAAAAAAGTGCAAATAACCCCCCTATAATTCTAATGTTTGGGATAAGTACAACTTTTAAGATATCATTATCTACAATAGACAGATTTATACATATCTCTTCACAAGCTCATCCAAACTTTGGATAAACTCTATCCATATTTATTTACATCCACATCCATCATTTAAAATTCAAACATAAAAATTCATTCCAGCCTAACTCTATCTCTTCATGAGCCTATAAAAACTTGTAGAACCTAAAATTAGAGAAAAAAAAGGGCTGAGATCAAAGGATTATAAGAGAGAGGAAAATGGTGAATACGTAGATACAATAGGAAATTGAAGATAGAACACGATTGGGTGAGTTTTGACACTTAATTTTATTTTGTTCTTCCCTTTTTTGCTGCCTTTACATTGCAATTGTCTCTGAACATCTACCATCACTAAGAACCACTGTCTGACCTCCCCCATGAGTTGTCCCTCAGCTAAGCCACTACCATCTCCTCATCTAAACCTTGCTACCAGAAGCCCGAACCTCATCCATAGCTCTAGCCCTACTCATAGCTTCGAGCTCTACCCGCTACCTTCTCTCAGGATCTAGATTTGGCTAAAAATGGCTAGATTAGGCCAAGAAGAAAGTGGGCCGCTCAGGCCCAGTTGTTGTTGATGGAGATGAGAGAGGGGGGAGGGCCTTGCCCTCCCCGTTGCTATTGTTAGCCAGAGAAGGAAGGGCGAGGCTCCTCCCCACCCTACCTCATCTAAGCCTGGCTAGATCTAATTGAAAGGTGACCAAATCTGGCCACCGAAAGAAGGCGGCAGAGGTCCTCCCTACCTTGCCACATTAGGGCCAACTGGATCTAGACATATCTGGCCAGATCTGGCTAAGGAGGGACTTGGCCTGATCGGGCCTAATAAAGCTTCGTGAGAAGCCATTAGATTCTTGGCTTCATGAAGAAGAAGCCCCAAAAAAAAAAATAATAGAAGGCTTGTTTTGCAACAAAAAAAAACAAATGCTGCAAAAAAAATAAATTTCGGCCAAAACTAAGAAAAGAAAGAGCGGGTTTGTAGAAGAAGAAGAAAAGAAAAATAAAAAACTTTTTATATAAAAAGAGAAAAATTTGGCAAAAAATATAAAAAAAAACTCTCAACAACACCGTGACCACCTGTGGCCCTCAATAATGAAGATGATGAACCCATGACCTAGCTACGACCACCCGTAGCCCTTCAAAGATGGTAATAAAGATGGTGATGAAGATGGTGAACCCATGACTCTGCTACGGCCATCTGTAGTCCCTCAAAGATAGCGGATCCCCATTACGACAAGCCAGCCTTTGGGCTTGCACTCAGCCAGCCCTTGGGCTCACACTCAACTAGCTTTTGGGCTCACATGCGGCCAACTTTCAAGCTCACATAATCATGTCCTAGCCAACTAGTAGGTTATTGACTACACCTCACTGGCATCCAAGATAATTCATTGTATTACATCTCTACCATCGAGTGAGAAGTCAAAGTTATTCATTCCTATGCTATAGTATGGTTCAACAATATGGGATGATATTTTTACATTGATCTATAGTTTCTATTCCAGAGCAAGCTTGGTTCGTGTAGCAAGGGAAAATAGGTAGTGAGTAGTAGAGGATTGAAGTGGTAGATGACTCAAGAGGCATCGGAGGCTCCAATAAAAAAATTTGCTAACTCTGGGCCTATTAGAGATTGACCCATTCCCCATTACAGAGTCAATAATGGCCATTTTTGGGGTAATCCAAGTCTCGAATTGAGTCCAAGGTGAGAGGCACCTCGCTCTATAGGCGACCCCTGTATGTCTGATGCCCCAAGGTGTTTGGTGACACATGCGAGTTCATCTATATATGGGACCATAGGGACAGGTTCGCATACATTCTCTCATGTTCTTATCTCTTTGTTCCCCATTATTGACATGGACACTAGGCCAGGGGCGTCCCTTCCTTCACCAATACCAGTATACTAGTCTTTTGTTATGAGTTTAAGTAAAGCAGTTCGACTGACCTTGTTGTTGCTTGCATCGGCTGGCCATTCATTAGACATGAGTATCCTTAAGTGCTAGTAATTTTTATTCTTTTCTCTCCTCTTTTTGGCTGAAAATCTCTTTTCTTTTAGATAGATGAGGATTTTGGAGGTCCTTCCGATAATATTTCAGACTTTGATGGTAAGAGACATTCAAACTTTGCCAAATTTTATATTGTGCATGTACTAGTTTTGCCTTTGTTACAGACATGGTTCCTGGGTCATGCTTCAATCGAGGGATGCTTGCATCCTGGGCATCCATGCACCATCACCAACATAAGGTAATGATATGCTATCTCCTCCCTTGAGCTTAGGTTGATCTCTATCAGTTTATTGACTGTGGCTTGCCCCTTGTCCTCAAGTTTTGGTGGAGCTTCTTCTGGTTTGAGGATTATTTCTTCACCAAGTGGTTCATCATGTTGAGTAAGATTTGGCAAAAGTTCATCTAAGGGTGTTTCGGCTATATCATGCTTCCTTTCTTCTAGTCCTAATGAAAAATCCATCAAGAATGTCATCTTCTTGTGATGTCTAGAGAGTCCTGGCCACCTCAGTGCATGCATTAGGGAATATTGATGTCATTTAGTCAACCTAAATATTAGACAGAGGTCTAATATTGATCATGAGACACGTTTGGGTGTTTGGAGTAATATAGCTCAATCCTTTGGTATTCTCATTTCCTCTTCCGGGAAAATAAGCACACCCTTGGGTTAGATTTTATAGATTCTTGAAGAAATGACTCTCTCTCTTTATTTGTAGATGTACACAGCCAAATTTGTTGATTATTTGATGAGTTGATCCAAGAAATATTTAGGTATAACTACTAGTTGATGGTCACTATTATCTACTAGATCTTCAGTTTTTAGGATTTTATGTTTTCTTGGAGCGTAAAGGATTGCCTTGCAAAATAGTATTTTCTTTTCTCCTTTGCATTATAGAGGAATGTAAAAGGTTGCTAATTCTTTTGTGACATCGATGCTTAGCTCATCTAACTGCATAAATAAGCCTTCCAGAACCTTAGTAATGAGGAGAGTATTTTTCGTTTGACCTCTGTTATCATCTTCTTCAAAAGTGTAACCACACAAACAAACTTGTGAGTTTTCTTCATCTGAAGAGTTTGGGTCAGAGTCGCTTCCTAGGTGAAAAGGAGCAAAGATCATGCTAGTAATCTTTTATTTTACTCGAGTGATAGAGGCAGACCCTCTATCGGCATGGGGTCTCAAGTAGTATTTTGTATTATCACAATGTACTTCATGACCATAAAAAAAATGTACATCTCCATCAATTTGGTGTTCTTCACCATCCTCGAAGTACTTGAGGTATTTATGTAGGGTTGATGGTACTAGTTTATTTTCATGTAGCCATGATCTCCCTAGTAGTGCTTTGTATGACACATCAATATTGATCACATAAAACTTGACATCTGTCATCAACTTGCTTACTTTCTTTTGATGTTCTTCTAGTCCTAATGAATTTACATCAAGAATGTCATCTTCCTGTGATGTTTGGAGAGTCTTGGCCACCTTGGTGCATGCATTAGGGAATATTAATGTCATTTAGTCAACCTAAATATTAGACAGAGTTCTAATATTGATCATGAGACACGTTTGGGTGTTTGGAGTAATATAGCCCAATCCTTTGGTGTTCTTCTAGGAATATAAGCATGCCCTTGGGTTGGATTTTATAGATCCTCGAAGAAATGACTCTCTCTCTTTATTTGTAGATGTCCACAGCCAAATTTGTTGATTATTTAATGAGTTGGTCCAAGAAATATTTAGGCATGACTACTAGTTGATGGTCACCATTATCTACTGGATATTTAGTTTTTAGAATTTTATGTATGCTTGGAGCACAAGGAATTGCCTTGTAAAATAGTATATTTTTTTCTCCTTTGCATCATGGAGGAATGTAGAAGGTTGCCAATTCTTTCATGACATTGATGCTCAACTCATCTAGCTACTTAAATAAGACTTCCAGAACCTTAGCAATAAGGAGAGTAATTTTTGTTTAACCTCTGTCATCATCTCCTTCAAAAGTGTAACCACCCAAATAGACTTGTGAGGTTTTGTCATCTGAAGAGTTTGGGTTAGAGTCGCTTCCTAGGTGAGGAGGAGGGAAGATCATGCTAGTAATTTTTTATTTTACTTGAGTGATAGAGGCATACCCTCTATCAGCATGGGATCTGAAGTAGTATTTTACATTATCACAATGTACTTCATGAACATCAAAAAAATGTACATCTCTATCAATTTAGTGTTCTTCACCATCCTCAAAGTACTTGAGGCATTGATGTAGGGTTTATGGTACTAGTCTATTTTCATGTAGTCATGATCTCTCTAGTAGTACTTTGCATGGTGCGTTATTATCGATCACATAAAAACTTGACATCTGTCATCAACTCGCCTACTTTCAAAAGATTAGTTATGGCCCCTATAGCTCTTTGGCTATTCTAGTTAAACCCTTGGATGGTTATAATCTCATACTATAGGTGATACGCATCCAAAGCTAAAGCTTTTAGAGTTTGGAGGGTCATTAAATTGATTGAAGAACCTAGGTTGATCAAGATGTGATTGATCTTGATCCCATTACTATTTCCTATAACATACAATAGTCTATTGTGATCCATGTTCCAGATAGCAGGTCATTATTTATGAAAGTTATGGTGGGAGTTTGATGTACATACAAAGACTCCTTCATCTTCTCTTAAACAAAGTATGCTTGGTAGTTGGCTAGATTTTACAAGATATGCACTAGTATATCTCTGAGTTCTTGTGACATCATTAAGGCATCAAACACAGTCAGTGTGGTAGTGATCTTCTTAAGATGGGTTTCTATGTTGTATTCTACTCTTTTGAGTGTAGCTTTAGCTTATGAAGGCTCAATGCCTTTATTTATTTAAATTTTGTTCTTCTTGTCCTTGGAGATGTTCTTGTCCCTAGGCATTGGAGTTTGTTTTGGAGGCAACTCCTTTCCATCTTAGAGTTGTACCTGGTTTGTTCTCCTTAGTTGAAATGTAAAATCGTGAGACCAATAAGGTTCATCTTCAGAATCACTCTCGAGGCTAATCATGTGACTGGAGGTAGTGAATCCTTGCCCTCAGTCAGTAATTCTGTGATTTTCCTTGGAGGGTGTGACTAGTTGATAATCATCTTATTCAACATCAGAATCAGACATATGAGTTTTCCTTGTAGAGAGGTCTTTAAAGACTCTTTAGATGAACCCTTCCACTTTGTTTGTTGCAATAACCTTCTTCAGGGTTTTGTATTTATGATGTTTCATCTTGGCTTGATGCGAGGGTAGAATGAGCTTTAGCATTAGTTTATTTGATCCTCTCCCAAAATGCTTGCTTCTTCCTTTGGTGCTTGCTGGTGTAGAGCCTTCTGAAGCAGTCATAAAATTATTTTGATTCAAACATAGAATCATATTCATTTTTCATGCTGTGTATGCATAATTTCTCTAAAGTTGATAAAGTGTATCCTTCCATAGGTTCTAGAACTAAGACCTCACCAAACCTAGTGGGTTGAGCATTTGTTGCTAGATTGTCTGGTGGAGGTCAATATAGCTACTCATTAGTGTTCACCTCGGATGTATGAGTCACCATGTGACAAGAAGTTATACACTTAGATAATTCTCTTCGATAGTATCTAGCTTTTTTGATCCATCTCTATAGTAAGTGGCATGAGAGATCATTTTGATCTCGAGTAAGATCGAAAAGTAATTTCTCACCATCCCTGCAAGGTATTTTGTATGACTTTGCCTTTTCTGCTAGCATCTTCTCCATCTTTATCGACTTCCTCATAGAGCATGGTAGTTGTATTTGTCATACTTTCCATATGGACAGTCATAGCCTTCATGTGCTCATTTAGTATTTGAATTTACTCCTTGACAAACTTCATGTTAGTTGTAGGTAGTTCTTTCACAATATCTAGCTATAGTTAGAGCATGCCATAGTTGTACTCACAAATGAACTACTCTCTAAGATAGTCATCTTTGGAGCAACCCTCAGGGAGGCCTATGGGATCTCTAACATTCCTAATAAATTTGTTCACTCCTTCTCGCCTTGCTCCCTAAATTTCATCATTATCAAAATGACAAAATGGGGATCAACTTAGTTATACACCTCAAATAGTAAATATGGTAGAATATGTTACCACTAGGAGTTTGTTTTCTTCATCTCCCATACCAAGGTCCTCTAGTAGAGCTTTGAGTTTATGAGAGAGGAATTTCTCAAGAGTTACTTGGTTTCTTTCTCCTTGGACATATTCCTCTAGAGCAGCAATGTATTCTTGGATGACTGATTTCTTAACATCGTATTTATCAAGCTGAACCAACTTCTTCTTTTTGCTTCTATTCTTTTTCTTCTTGATGCCTCAAGTAGATGAGTTAATTTTCTATGATAAGGCATTCTTCATCACCATCTCAAGCTCTTTAGAGTTTCTAGTCATCTTCTTCATCAACTTCTTTAGTCTTTTTAAAATGTGGATGTTCTATAAGTGCTCTTATTTGAGAGTACGCTGTGCTTCTTCCTTGAAGAGAAACTTAGTAAGTGGTTTATGAGTCTTGAACTTAGTAATGTGATTGATATGTTTGGTGGATATTTGAAGTAGGGTTACCTTTGAGAGAGTTAACTTGCCATCTCGGTATTACTTTTTGACCAAATCCTTGAATACATAGTAGTCTTTAATAGTATACCCCAAAATTTTGTGGAAAGGATAATAGTTTGGGTGATCTATTTTATTGGCCTCACTTGGCCTGTTGGATTCTAACAATTGAAGGTCTAACTTCAGGATATCATGGAAGATTTTATCTACTCTCTCTTTTTTAAAAGAATATTTTTTTCCTGAGCTTTTATTGAAAAGTATTGGATTGTTTCACTTCTCTATCCCATCCAGGAGTTGGTAGTTTCTATAGATTACCCTTGTTCACAGTAGGGTTTGGAGGTTCTCCACACTTTATCTTATCTTTTTTCACTTTGAAATTTTATGAACTAGATAAGGTTGGTGGGTTAATCTTTTTCAGCTTCTTGACTTGCATAATGAGGTCTTGGAAGGTGCAGATAGAAGAGACACTTATATAAAGTGTCATCCACTCTCCCCTTATGTTGCCAATGACTAGGTTCACTCACTCAAATTGGCTCATGGGTTGTTCACACTTAATATTGAGATTTCTCCATCATTTGATATAGTCTAAAATTGACTCATTATCATGTTTTAGTGTTGAGATAAAGTCTATAATGGTCACTTTATTACTAACTCCTCGAAACTTGATACAGAAAACCTCTTTCATTTGTGCCCAAGTTTAAATAGATTCTAGTTTCAAAGTGGTATACCACTCGAATGCTACTTCTATCAAGCTTGCTTAAAATTGGTGAAACAACAATGAGGGGCTATTACTTGAATTTCCACATAGAGTTACAAAGTGAGCTATGTGTTATTTAGGATTGCCCATGCCATTAAACTATTTGAAGCTAGGCACTACATAGCCTCTGGGGTATGGCGCTCAGTTGTGATGGCTAGGGCATAGCTTATCAGCATCATTTGTCCTCCCCATCTTACTTCCTTGACTCAACTATGCAGCCACCATTTATTGCACTTGCTATTATATGTATATTGAGAATTTCATGTTATCAAGGATCTCAAAAATCAGGGACTGGGTATCTTTTGCTAGAGGAGGTGCTTGTGAAGAGCCTTCATTTTCATGGATCTTATTTATAGGAGATGCACCTTCCGCCACCTCTATTTCTTAGGGCAGCTATTGAGATTGTTCCAACTTATCAAGCTTTTGACTCATCTGTAATATCATCTCCATCAACTCCATGACCTTTTTTTAATCTTCATAGTTCTCTTTGCCTCACTTTCTCAGCTAGTTTTGCAGTACTTCTATAGTTACTTCTTGATTGGAGCTTTTAGTTATGACAAAGTCTTCCATTAGAACATGATGCTCTATATCTTGAGGATCAAGTTTGGGCTATGGGTTGAGGCTAACTTCTTCTATCAATTGAGCTCATGGAGCAGTGATCACACTCTCTTTTTAACATGGTAACAAGAATTGGTTCGCAAAGGCCCTCTCCTCTTAAATTTTTTCATCAGTAAGCTTCACTCAGGCAGCCTTCTTTTAGTGTTTGGCCAACTAGGGTGTGGGCTTATAGTCTCTCCTAGAGTCATGATGAGAAATGACTTTGATAGTGTGGGTGGTCTTCCTTTATGAGTCCTCATGTTGAGTTGTTGTCTTACAATAACTCTTGTGATTTTGTTTGATGATTCGCCCCTTTGTCATATTCTGAAGGTAAGACTATGCCCCTTGTGATTTACTTTTACCCTTCTCTAAATTACTTAATGGAGCAAAGAAGTTGGAGGTAGGGATAGTAATGGCCGGCTTATTTCTAGGGATAGGCTTTCCAAGTTGGCTAAAGATTCTAGTAATTTTTTCTTTACTTGTGATAGTCAAGATGAGCTCTTTTTCATCAATGCTTGTATTTAGACTTACTTTTAATTACCCCTTGTAAGGAGTTGGGTGAAGGCAACCGAAGACTAAACTATATTTCAATCTTACCCTTTGAAAGATCGATGTCCTTATTAGTTGAGGCATGGCTTCTGGCTGTTCATCTGAACAACCCTTCTAATTAGTAATGATGATATTGGGTCTCCTTTCTCTTAATGGAAGGTAAGAAATAGGATGATTTTGCATGGCAATAACTTTAGTCGGTGTAGTAGTAGGTGCCTTCATGAATTGGATGACCTCAGAAATGGTCTTGAACTTGATCTAAATTTCAGCTGCTTTTGTGGCAACCATTGACTGAGACAAATGCACAACTGATCCTACCCCTAGGATGATGGTATATCTTTGGATAGAGATATTCTTCATTGATGTCATTTAATTCTTTCTTTCATAAAGGAGAACATAATTTATCAATCTTCAATCGTAATTCAACCTTGTCAATGTCTCTATCATACTAGTTAGGTTTCTATACTTGGATGAGAAGTTAAGTCCCACCAAGTGTGCTATAATTTGTGGCTGACCAGTGATATAATGTGTTTGATTTACACAACACACAAGTTTGCCACAAATTAAAGAAAAGTTCCTAGACTAAGACTGAGACTGAACTAAGTTACAATCTAGTCCCACTAAGCATGCCAAAATTTGTGGGATCGATTTTGGTGGCTTGAGAGTGGCGGAGACCCCGGGGAGTGACCTCGATGCACAAATCAAAATGTGTTTAATTTTAAGTATGTTATCAGGTATTGTGAGAACATTGACTTCAAATAGGCATAAGTCCTTATTGTTGATTACCCTCGCAATTATCAGGAACTTCCTAAAGTAAGAAACCTAACTAATAAAATAGAGGCACAAAAGAAAAACATAAAGCATCATTTGATTAATTTAAGAGAGATGACATATGGCTTAAGCAAGAGCATACCCAAACTTTATAATGAGTTTTAAAATGGAGTTATGAAAAGCATAAGAATAATGAAAACAAAGAAAAGGTAGGAAATGAGAAAAGAGGAGGAGAGGGGTAGGGGTGGGGCTTTGGTATGAGTTTTTGCTCCCTCCCTCATGTTGGACCATGTAACTCGGATGGATCTTGACTTGGTCTTTGGCAAATATTGATAACATGTTGATGAGTAAGGTTGACTACCTTGGCTTATGTCAGTTAATCATTAGGATTTGAAGTATTACTGACATCTTTCTACTTGTTATTTGTTGACTTCTTTTGATATCTGATTCAAGAGAATAATAAGTAGCCCTAGCTTTATTCTAATTATTTTTAATCTAATAATCGAGGGCCTTTTAGGCATGTTGTCAATTAGATTTGGGGCATCACCAATGACCTTTAAGCATGCATTGGCTTAGCCTAATAGGGTGTGTCATCAATGGCTATTAGGGTTGACTATCTCAAAGGTATGTCATCAACTACTTGTAGGATTGACTAGGTTGAAGAATGCATCATCAATTGATTCTATGGTTGACTAGCTTAAGGGGTGCATCATCAATTACTTCTGGGGTTGACTAGCTTGAGAGGTACATCATCAACTACTTTTGGACTTGATTAGCTCGAAGGGTGCAACATCAACTATTTTTGGGGTTGACTGGCTTGAAGGGTACATCATCAACTACTTCTGAGGTTTACTAGCTTGATGGGTGCATCCTTAATTGCTTCTATGATTGACTAGCTTGAAGAGCGCATTGTCAATTTCTTCTGAGGTTAACTAGATCTATAGTATGGCCAACGACTTTGAGCGTATTGGTATTTAACTTCTTTGATTTGGTAGCATCGCTAATGACTTATGGGGTTGGATATAACTTTGAAGTGTGGTTGACAAGTTTAAGCATGTTGGCGATTAACTTATTTAATTTGGTAGCATCACCAACAACTTATAGGATTGGGTATAGCCTAGCAGTACTACCAATGGCTTTTTAATCACACCAATAGGACTCAATTTGACCTTGTCTAGTTCTATTCAAACTAATTTTGGTTTAGATCAAGATGGTAACATCATCCTTTGTTTATAGCCTTAGAGTATTGCCAAAGGTTCAGTACATCTAATAGGACTCAGTTTAACCTTGTTTAGTTCTATTCGAACTACTTTTGATTCAGGTTAGGATGGTAACATCATCTTTTGTTCATAAACTCAAAGTATTACCGAGCTTCAGCACATCGAGTGGAACTCAATTTGACCCATTTTAATTTTTTTCGAGACTAATATGATTCAGATTCGAGTTTGATTTGGAATTAGTTCAACACTCAATTTCAATTTGAGTATAAATTGATTCAAATCAATATCCAAAACTTGATTGAATTGTGATGCACTAACTCCTTCTTGAAAGGTAGTGATACATTTCAATTTTCTATTCCTAGAAGCTTTAGTGATTGGATTCGTACAAATGCTTTATAGCCTGACCAGGAAAATCATTTGAAACATCCATTTTGAAATCATTGTTGGTATTGATAGTGAATGTCTATTGATGAATTCAATTCACCAAGCTTGACATCGATTTTTAAAAGAACATTTGTCAAGTATCGATTATTGACTCTAGTTGGAGTAGTGTTGATTTTATTCAAGTTTAACTTAATTTAGTTTAATATTTAGAACTCATTTTTGGCTCAAGTCTGATTCCATTTGATTCGGATCAAGTTCGACCTTGTGTTATATCTTTATTAGGTTTAGGTTTTCATTTTGATGGATTTCAGTTCAAGTTCAAATTAACTTAGTTCAACTTGATTTCAGTTTAGGCTCAGCTTGGTTCTGGTTTGACTTTGTATTTGACCCTTCAGTTTTAACCCAACTAGGGTTTGATTCAAGCTTAGTTTAATCTAGATTAGATTTAATTTGGACTTGACTTAATTTTTGAATTAACCCAACTTAAACCTAATTAGGGTTAGGTCTTAATTAGTTTAGTTTGGATTAACTCAATTTGAATTTTAGATCTAGTTTTAGTTTACATTTTAATCTATTTATATGATTAATTTAGGTCCATTTGGTTGTCTATTTGAGTCAATTTGACTTTGTTTATTTATTCTGGCTGAGTTAAGTGTGATTGAGTCACTATAATCTAATCAATTTATGTTAATCGATTTGGTTTGAGAGTCCTTGACTGTCATGATGATTTTGGTAAGCTTATGGGCTGGTCTTAGATGTGGTGAGCTCAAAATGCTAGTCTGATTTTGGCGAGCTTGAAGGTTAGCCTATGTTTGGAAGGCCCAAAGGCTGGCTTATAATTTTGGCGAGTCTGAAAGCTGGCCTATAGTTTCAGCGGGCTAGAAGGCTGACCTATATTTGGTGGGCCCAAAGGTTGGCCTAAGTTTGATTGGCCTAAAGGCTAGCTATAGTTTCGGCGAGCTCGAAGACTAGCCAATGATTTTGGTAGGCCCGAAGGTTGACCCATATTCGACGAGCTTGAGTTCGGTGGCCCAAATGCTGATCTATGGTTTTGGTCGGCCTGAAGGTTGGCCACAGTGGTGATAAAAAATGAGGCAAGGGAATTCTCGCCCGATGATGGGCTGAAGCTTGGAGATGGTGCAAGTTGGAGAAGGACCTGTGAGGTAGGTCAAAGGACCACAGGATGGAGGCATAGGTCAAGTAGGCTTGGGCCAATGTGGGTTGGAGGTGTAGGTCGAGTGAGCAGCAGCCAACGTGCATAGGACGGATGGCGGGCAGAGTAGGTCCAAGACTGTGAGGTGAAGAGTTCAAGGCTAGTGACAAACCCAAGGGGAGTTTTATGGGTGGAGGATAGGATCTAGTCAGGCAGTTCAATAGCGGGTTAGTGTCTCTGGTGATGAGGTTCAGTTCAGAGAGGTGGAGGAGAGAAAGAGGCATTCGGATGGTCAGCACCAGGCAGGTAGAGGAGATGCTCAAGGATCTCTTAAGGATAGAGCAACCAATTAATATAAAAGGAAAAGAAGATAAGGGAATTAACCTTTTGTTTGAGCTTTCGCTTGTTCGGATTCTGATTTCTTCCTTGTCTAGCCTTCTTCCAAAAATTGCTCCTGATCCTCTTGCTTTGTTTCCTTTTTTGGCTACAGGTTCTCATTAACTTGTAGGCCTACAGGAGAATTGAAATCAAATATTTGATTGAGTAAATTTGAAATATTATGTGATTGTGATTTGATATTGAGATTGCATTTTCAAATTTTGTGAATAGAATGTAATCCATCAATTGGAATTTGTTCTCCTAATGAAGAGATTCAATGTTTGTACTATTTTGGGATGATGAATTTTTAGGGGGGTTTTACAAATTTTTAAAAAAATATAGACCAAAATATAGATTCATAAGTTCCAGGGGACTTATTGTAAAAAGAATATATTTATAAAATTTTAAAATTTTTAGGGTTCTTTTTGAGTAAAATTTGGACTTGTTTGCAAAACTCAAAAATTTTAAGGTTTTTTGATAATTTAAAAATTTTGAGGGGTTTATTTGCAAGTCCTAACTTAATCCAAATCTTATTTTGGTCTTTAATTGAAATTTGGCTTAAATTCAATTTAAGACTCAATATCTAAATTTAATTCATCACGAGTCCAACTCAAAGTTAGAGTAGGACTACAAAGTCTACTTAAACAGTTCTAGGGCCCTCGAACTGTCATAATGATATTTTGGTGAGCCTACAAACTAGCCATAACTTGATTAGTTATCGAGCGAGACTACAAGCTGACCCTAAATTGTTTAACTTTTGGGTGAGACTATAGGTTGACCCTAAGTCTATTGGTTATTGGATAAAATCATAGGCTAGTCCTAAATCATTTTCTATTTCGAGTGAGACTGCACACTAACCTTAAGTCGATTGGTTGTTAGGCAAGACCATAGGGTAACCCTAAATCATTTGAATTTTAGAGGAGATTGCAGGCTAGCCTTAAGTTAATGATTGAAGAGTGAGACCATAGACTAGCCTTAAACTATTTTGACTTTCAGACGAGATCACATGTAGAGCCTAAGTTGATTGTTTGTCGGACGAAATCACAAAATAGCCCTAAATTATTTGACTTTCGAATGAGATCATACGTTGACCCTAAGTTAATTGATTGTCGGGCGAAATCATAGGCTAGCCTTAAACCGTTTGGCTTTGAGACTGGACTGTAGGTTGGTCTTAAATTGATTGATTGTTGGGCGAGACCATAGGCTAGGCCTAAGTTGATTGGTTGTCAAGCGAGATCATAGGTTGACCTTAAATCATTTACCTTTTAGGTGAGACTACAAACTTGGCCTAAGTCTGAAATTAATTTTTAGGTGAGTCCATGGGCTAACCCTAGACCATTGGCATAAACATGCAAATCAAGACCAATTTTCTTTATTTCCCTTTTTTAATGCTTGAATTTTTCCATTTTTTGCCAATAACTTTTTCTTTTTCATTTTATTCTATTATATTTCTCTTCTTTTCCTCCCCCAATCGGTTCCCCTTTTTTGTCCCAAAAGTAGTAGTGGTGGGAAGTGGAAGAGGTCGTGGGTGGAGCTCAGAGGCACGATGGGGTAAAGCGAGTTGATGTGGGACTTGGAGGTTGGAGGCAAGCGGCTTGCATAGGTGGGGGCTAGGATTGGTGGTAGGGAGCTTCAGTGCTAATTGTGGTGCAAGCCAATGGTTCAGGTTGGCCACAGAGGAAGACGGTGTAGGGCTCAATGGATGGGTGACATGCTAGGGTTCTAGTGTAGGTCGCTAGAGAGAGGTGATGTGGGGTCCTAATGAAGGGTGAGATGGCAGTGCTAAGTGTGGTTGGAGATGAGGAAGCTTCAGGTGGGTGACAAGCATGATGGGCTATGTGGGCGAGGAAGCGAAGGCCGGCAGAGCTGGGTAGGTTGGTGGTAGGTTGAGGCCAAGGAGGCACGACGGGGTGTTGGTTGGAGGTGTGAGGCTTAAATAGATGAGCAAGAGGCTATGATGTGGGGGTAGGCCAATGAATCTCATAGAGGTGGAGGCTGGGTGGAGCTCGAGGGGGAGCAAGAGTAGAGGAGCATGGTTAGGGAGGTGGTGGAGTCCTTGCTAGGAGAAGAAGTAGAAAAAATGACAAAGAATAGCAAGATAAATATAAGCAACTTACTCTTTTCTCTTTGTTCTTTTGGTTCTTCTTCCTTGGCCTTCCTCGCACTAGATCTCTATGTTCTATTCTCCCCTCTCTTCTATGGGGCTAATAGGTTTATATAGAGCTTGAAGATATGGAGGTGGACTAGATTTCAATCTCTTGTATTGAAAATTTTGAGTTATTTGAAATTTTGAGTTCCAGGATATGTTTGTGGATGAATATGGATGAGATTAATTGAGATTGGATAACTCTCTGGATGAGTTTATTTATTTGTGTTTGAAAATTTAAATTCCAGGATATAGTTGTCGATGAATACGGATGAGATTCACTTGAGATTGGATAACTCTTTGGATGAGTTTGTTTGTTTTAGATAACAAGGATTTACATGGAGTAGGCTTGAGTTACCACCATATGTGGACTTGAGTTGCCACAATGAATGGACTCGAATTGTCATAATAAGTGGACTTTATTTACTACAATAAGTGGACTTAATTTGCCATAAGGAGTGGACTTGAGTTGTCACAATAAGTGAGCTTGAATTGCCTCAATAAGTCGACTTAAGTGCCACAACGAATGGACTTGATATGCCACAAAGAGTGGACTTAATTTACCATAAGGAGTGGACTTAATTTATCATGTAGATATAGGCTTAATAGCCACATAACATAGAATTAATTTCTCACATAATAGTGGACTTGATTTATTATGTCAAGGCAGATTTGATCTCCATGCAAGGGTGGATTGAATTTATCATATGGATATAGGCTTGATTGCCACACAAGATGAACCTAATTCACAATGCAAGTAGGTTTGATTTACCACATAAAAGCAAGCTTGATCACCATGCAAAAGTGGATTTGATTTACCATATAGAAATAGACTTGATTGTCATGGAAAAGTAGATTGAATTTGCCATATGGATGTAGGCTTGATTGCCACATAAGATAGACTTAATTTTCCATGCAAGTGGATTTGATTACCTTGTAAAAGTGGGTTTCATCACCATGCAAAGTGGATTTAATTTGCCATGTAAAAATAAGCTTGATCACTATACAAAATGGACTTAATCGACCACTTAACTGTGGAGTTAGTTTGCCCTATAGATGTGGACTTAATTATCATTCAAGATGGACTTTACTTTGCTATATAGGTACAAACTTGATCGTCACACAATATGGGCTTTAGTTTGCCATATGATAGTAGACTTAGTCTGCCATATAGATGCAAACTTAATTGTCACGTAAGATGGACTTTTAATTTATCACATAGAGGTAAACTTAATTTGCTATGTAAATGTGGACTTGATCATCATGAAAAATAGACTTTTAATCCACGATTTAAAATATGGGTTTGATTTCCACATAAAATAAATTTTAACTTAGCTAGTTTCTATAGTTGCTACTTTAGTTTCACGATGTTAGAGATGACATATTTAACTTTGCAATCCTCATAGATAAGGTATTTGATTTTACTATTTCATAGGAAACCCATTTGAATTTTAATATTTTGGAGGTGATAAATTTGATTTCATCATTTTGGAAGTAATTAGTTTGATTTTACCACCTTGGAGGTGATGAGCTTGATTTTACTACATTAGAGGTAATAAGCTTGATTTTACTATATTAGAGGTGATAAGCTTGACTTCACTGTATTGGAAGTAATAAGCTTGACTTCACCATAATAGAAGTGATAAACTTGATTTCACTATATTGGAGGTGATAAACTTCTTTTGCCATTTTAGGGTAGCATGTTTGATTTTACCATCATATAAGTAGTCTATTTGAAGTCTTTGTTAAGAATTTTTGACTTGACTTTTAATTGTGGAAGCAATAGAAGACATCATATATGTTAGTTTCCATTGAATGCCATAATGATAGATATCTTTTAAATATTAGGGGAGAGAATTTTACTTGCCTCCATTATTTTGAGGTGAGGAAAGAATATTTGGCACCTTTTTGTATTTTTGAAGTCTCAGTTATATGCTCCCTTGTGTGAGTATTTGATGAGATTCTTAATTTTCTTATCCGCAACCTCTTGATGACGGGAAATGAAGATCTTACTTGGTATTAATCCAATGGATTGGTTGCCCACTTCAAATACTTCAACAATATGCTTTTCTTAAGTATTTAAATGAGAAAGGACTTGACTTTATCCTTACCATCTTCTTTTATGAGAGAAAGAATTTAATGTTCGATTAAGCATTCACAATGGATGCTTAGGCAATATGCCCCTTGACAACATCATCTACTTTTGGAAAAGAGTTGTTGCATATGCTCATATGATTTAGATGTGAACATTTCCCATTTTCATCCTTGCATAGAGTAGTAAAGGAGTATAATACTTATTTCCGAGGAAAACATCTTATTTTGATCAAGAGGAGTTCCATTTTTCTTTTCTATGGAATAGAGCACTTGACAATAGTTGGGAGAAGAGATCCCGAGCTACGTTGGAGTGGTCATAAAATTAGGGGGCTTGGGGGAGAGATATGCCCTTGATTTTGATCATTTTAGATAGTGATTAATGTCTTGATCATTTGGTCTAAGACATCTGACTTTAATTGCTTGGAGGGTTATCATGAGGGAAATCCTAAAGGTTCTTCCCCTTGTCATCCGTATCACACCTTGATATCTCTTCCCCTTATCAATTTTTTGAAGAGTTCATTTGCAAACCTTAAATTTTACAAGGATCAATTTATAATCTTAAGATTTTCTTAGACTTTTTCATCAAATTCATAGGAACTTATTTGTAAAATACTTATACTTTTTTATTTTAACCTAGATTTTAGATAAATTTTGGGTCTAATTTTGATCTAAATATTCTACCCACTCAGCCTATTTTAGCTTGAGTCCAAATTTCTTAAGAATTTCTATCCAAATTGAGCTCAATTTTTAATCAAATTCGACCGTGATGTTGGTTTAATTGAGACTCACACTTGAATTATAATTTAATAACATACAAATTTCAATTTTAATTATATTTTAATCAAATTTTATTTGACAAAAATCACTTAAAATAGTATTTTGTACTTTTGAAGAAAAAAATGGTTATGTAGCACTTTTATTCACAAGAACAAATCTCACACCTTTTTTTTTGAATTTAAACAAATTCCTCCATTCTCCTTAAATGTAGTATTTTATTTGATTAGGTTAGCCTGAGCTTTGAAATTTTTATTTCAAATTATGGGTGGTTTACCATCTAGATTTTCTACTATCCTTGACTTAGTTTCGGCTTTTGGATTTACCTTAACCTCAATCTCCAAGATTTACATACTCGTAAATACTATCTGGTACTTACTCTTAGGTTATTTTTCTGGTTGGTAAAGTATCGAGATAAGACTAAATTAGTCCTCTTAATTTTGGCATGTGATCAATTTTCTCCCCCTTTTACTTTTCTTTTCTTTTTTCTCCCCTTTTGCTTTTTTTAGGAACTCGTGTATGCTAACTTGCTTCTTACTCTTTAAGCTCGTCTTTCTTGACTTGCTTTTTCATATAAGACTTGCCCCTTTAGGATCATGCTTTTCATTATTTATTTGGGGGGGGAGGGGGCACCTATTATATTTTGGAGGAGATTTTCGAGAAATTATCCATTAACTTTTGTACTTAGCCTGAGGGGTGACTTCTTTGACAAGCCCTAGATTACTTTGAAATTGACCATCTTACTCTCGAGTTTGCATTCCTAAGGTCAAGTTAGAGTTTTTGAGTGAAAAGATGAGTCTAGAGCTTCTAAAGCCATTTCACATCATCACATAATCTTCCTTCACTCCTAACATCACTTCTCTTTTGAAGATCCTACCCATAAGAGAGAAGAGGATTCTTTTAGGGAAAAATTTTCTTTAGGTACATAATATTTTAAGGGTCACAGAGCACTTCACTTTCAAGTTGGTTAATTAATAAATATTACTAGGATAGGTTTTTGTGATCACATATGGTCCCTTCTAGTTGGATTTTAGCTTTCCTTTGTCTTTTAGTAGGGTGATGCACTTCAAGACCAAGTTTCCTATCTTGAACTTGCACTCGATCACCTTTTCCTAATAGAATTTGGATAGTCACCACTGGTAAGCTTTTATGTGATTGGCTACACTCAATTATCTTTAATGTAGTAGTTCAAGCTAACTGAGGAGATACTCCTGCATCTCAATTAAACTTAAGCCATTTTACATTACTATTGTAAGTAATAAGATTTTAATCTTATATAGTACTACACTCCTCCATTCCATACATTAGTGCGAACGGAGGTTGACCTATTAGGGGCACGTATGGAAGTAGGTAGGGCCATAAACCCTCATCTACCTTATCTATCCAATTTGATTTTTTACAGGCTTCTACTATCTTTTTAATAATCTTAACTACAGTTGTGTTAGTAGTTTCAACTTGACCATTTCCTTGAGAGTAGTAAGGAGATGAATGATGCAACCTAATAGAAAAATGCTTACATAAGTCTTGCATTTGCTATGAGAGGAATTGTGGTCCATTATTTATCATGATCATTTTTGGCACCCCGAACTGAGCCAAGATGTTGAACCTAATGAATTAAACCATGCTTGCTACTTTGAGCTCCTAAAAACATTTAGCTTCAACCTATTTAGTGAAATACTTGATTATAGTTAAGACGAAATATCTTTTGCCACCGATAGCATTCTTTGAAAATGGCCCGACCACATCCATGGCCCATATTGAGAATGACCATGGTGCTGATAGAGAGTGGAGAGAGGATATGCAAGATCATGGATTTTTTCAACATGGATACGACATTCTTGACACCTCCTTAAGTAGTGCCTATGGTCCTTCTTCATTGCAAGACAATAGTATTCCATTTTAATAATTTTCCTTGCTAGAATTTATGCATTAATGTGGCCTCCATATACTTCTCCATGAGCTTTCTCAAGGATTTGGGTGAGCTCCTTAGTAAGTGAATAATATTTTATAAAGGGTGTCACCTAAGATCACATATTAGGTTGCCATACTTTGAATTACTTAATGATCATCTCTGGTAGCATACTCAGGAACAATTTCTTTCTCTAAAAATATTTTGATGTCATAAAATAGGTGTTCCTATCATCATAGATATTTACCAACTCCATTAGGAGGATGTGAGCACCAACTTCAAGGTTGTGTGACTATTTCCATCTTTGAATAAGTGGACCACTTAACTTGAGTATTAGTTGTAGAATCTTTTGGAGAAGGATTAGGCCTAGCATGATGCTAGAGGGATTGTGAAATTCCAATCTAAATGAGGCCAGGGCATCTACTAGCATTTTATTAGTTCTTGGGACATGGGCAATAGTAACATTCTCAAATTGTTTAGCCAAGAAGAAGGCTGATTCATGATATTCTAAAATTTTGGCATTTTTGGTATGGTATTAGCCTAAAACTTGTAGGATGATGAGCTTCGAGTCACCTTTGATCATGAGATAATTTGACTCCTAGAGAGAGCACTAGATGCATGCAAGTTATAAATGCTTCGTACTTGGTTTAATTATTAGTGCAAAATAATCTAAGCTAATTTGTCTGAGGTATGAAAACTCCTTAAAGTGGGATTAGGATGACACCTATTTTTCCCCTTTCGATTTGAGGCACCATCAAAGTATAAGGTCTACATCTTGGGGTGATCTTCATTAGAAATGTGTAAGATCATGGAACAACTCGAGTTTCATCCATGGTAAGCAATGGAAAATTGGCAAGTTGATCAGCTATAGCTTGCCCCTTGATTGCCTTCTTAGTTATGAACTCAAGGTTGAATTCAGCTAGGAGCATCTGTCATCTTGCAATTTATCCTAACAACACCGGCTTCTTGAACATGAATTTGATTAGATGCATCTGAACCAGGATGAGTATCTTGTGAGCCATGAAATAATGCCTTAGCTTTTAGGAGACCAAGACCACAACCAAACAAGTCTTCTCAATCTTTGAATATTTCTTCTCGTAATCCAATATGGTTTGGCTGAAGCAGTGTATTGCCTTTTCTTTCCTACCTTTATCTTCCTACACCAACATGATGCCAATTGATTCCTCAGTGATAACAATATATAGGATTAGCGGCTACCTTGATTTTGATACCATGAGAATTGATAGCTTGGGAAGGTACTTCTTGAATCAGTCAAAGACCTTTTGGCACTCCAGGGTCCATTCGAACTAAACTCCTCCTTTAAGCATCTTGTAAAATGGAGAACTTTTTCAAAGTGTTGAGATATAAATCTGTAATGTCCCGATAAGTCCACAAATCTCTTTTATGTTCTTCAGGGCTGGATTATGTATAATAGTTTATGATTTAGTTGGACCAACTTTAATACCTCTGCTAGTTACCAAGAAACCAAGCGACTTACCCAATGAGACCCCAAACAAGTACTTCTCCAGGTTCATTCTAAATTGATGCTTTCGTGATCAGTGGAGGACTCACTTTAAGGTCAAGACATTCCCCTCTCTGGTTTGAGATTTTACTAGAATGTTATCAACCTACACTTTCATGTAGCCATGGATCATGTCATGGAAGATCATTGTCATGCCCCGTTTGTAAGTTGCTTTGGAATTCTTTAATCCAAACAGCATGACCACATAACAGTAAGTCCCCCAAGAAGGAGTGAATGAAGTTTTCTCTTCATTATCTAGTGCAAGGTGTATTTGGTTCTTTCCAGAATATCCATCAATTAAAGATAGCATTTCATGCCCATAAGTGTTATCCACCAAGCTATTGATGTGAGGCAAGGGGAAATCATCATTCGGATAAGCCTTGTTCAAGTCTTTGAAATTGATGCACACTTGTACTTTGCCACCTTTTCACTTGACTAGAATAATGTTTGTCACCCATTTTAGATGAGGACTACATGTATGAACTTAGCTTGAGCCCAATATTTGGATGTAGCCATCTTGGCTTTTGCGTTCATAGCCTTATGTCATCTTCTAAGGTGATTCTTTATTCTACCAACCCGTTGTTTAGCCTGGCATCTTCCCATATGTCTATGTGAAGACATATTTGTATTTAGTGAGTTAAAATTAATTAAGCTTCAAATTCACTTGGTAGGTTTGTATTAATTAGGATTAGCCTAGGTTCCGTAGGTGACCCTAGATTAATTTTCTTAGTTGGGTCAATGGTTACAACTGTCTCCTTATTAAATCTCCTGAGTGCCTTTGTGAAGTTATTGAGTTCATTATTTTCATCTTCCACTTCTTCGATCTCATAGACCCTAAATGAGTCTTCATGTGACTCCTTGTATAAATAAAAGAGGGGTTCATCAATGTTATAATGTCAGTTGTAATGGATTAGTCCTATATCGGATATTGGATAGACAGAATCCAATATATATAGTGAAAAAGACTCATATCCTATGAGCTTAAGCTTTTGGGATGGTTTGATATTCGGCCCACTATATTGATCGGGTTTGACACTCTTTCTACTCCCCCAATAAGCGGTATCAGAACTTTAGGTTCGAATCTGTGAAAACTCTTAATACTAAAATTATCATGATAATGTGACTAAATTGAGTTGCATGTTAGTTTCTCTTAAAAAAAATCAAAAAATGAGATAAAAATTTATTAGTATGGGTCACACAGTAAAACTGGTCAAATAAAAGAGTACCGTGATGATGCGACTGAGTCGAATTGCATGTTAGTTTCTCTTTAAAAAAAATCTAAAATTGAGATAAAAACTTGTTATATGGGTCACATAATGGAATTGATCGAGTAAAAGAGTTTGTGATTAAGAGTGTTAAAATTGATGTGGTCAAATTACACATGAAGAAAAAATTATTATAATGTCAGGTGTGATGGATTAATCCCATATCAGATATTAGAAAGACAGAGTCCAATATATGTAGTAAAAAAGACCCATATCCCATGAGCTTAAGCTTTTGGGATGGTTTGGTGTTCAGCCTATTATATTGATCTGGTTTGACACTCTTTCTACTTCTCCAACACATCAAGACATAATAGATTCCTATTTCACCCATAGTCTTGGAGAGGTAGCTGACCTATTTCAAACATGTTGAGCATATATTTTGAAATGTCAATATGAAAGTTTCCTAAATCTAGCCTCTTATAATATTCTAATAATAATAAAGAAAATAAATCTAAACTATATAGTGGGTCCTTCTCTCGGGGAGGACATGGTGCCTTTGGTGTTATCATGAGGTTTTCCACTGCTTTAGACGAGGGGCTGATAACCTATTTCGATTAAGAATAGTTTATCAATCCCACTAATGATGATTTGAAGGTTATTATCTTCATTGTCTTGGTCAATAGTAGGGGTCGCACCAACGTGCTCAACTTGTCTAGTTGTGAAGTATGACTTGAGCATCTAGGTTGGAAGTAGATGTAGATCTGAGCTTTTGAAAGAATAGAGGGGTCGATTCTTTTTCTTGCACTGCCTCCATGACAAGCTAAGGCACTCCCTTCCTCTAGGAACTCCTCTAAGAAGTGGTTTAGTATCTTCTTAGTTTCTTCTAGCAAGCCCTTGACCAGGTTGATAGCTAATCTTGAATATTATTTTTCATGGTTTATCGAGGTGAGGCAGGTTGGAAGCTAGGGAATGAAAACTTTGATTTAAGGGACACGAAGGAGAGGTTGTTTCATATTCAGATTGAGGTGGCAAGAGCATGGAGATTATTTTTTGTAAAGATTGGATAGAGCTAAAGTTTAGTTTGAACAGGAGGAGGCTTGCTGGGACTTGGGAAAAAGACTTGAAGTACAACTTGGAGGGATGACTTTGTTGTTTGAGTCATGATAGTGGGTACTCTGCAAATCACCTAGCAATCCTTGTCTTAAACTGTTGGGTCACTATTGATCTTATTGATGGTACCTTTGTTGGGAAATTTGAGGCAATGGTGATGGATTGGAGAAACGTCTCCCATGTCTCCAAGTCAATGCCTTCCTATAATGGAATTGTGATATGAGGGAATATCAAGGACATAGAACTCTATCTCAACCATCTTAGAGTCACAGGTAATTGGTAGATAAATTATCTCTTGACACTTCCTTTTTTAGTTATTATATGCCATTATGTTGATGTTGGACTCCATCAGCTAGTCCTCTAAAATGTTCATTGCTTTTAGGGTGGATAGTGTTCAAATGTTTATTGATGCCTCTATATCTATAAGCACTATGTTAATTGGTGCTCTACTGATCTGAATGGTTATGTGAAGTGGCTCATTTCTTAGCTCCTTGTTGGGGTAGTCCTAGTTAGAGAAGGTTATAGTAGGGTTGTGGAAAATTCTTTTGCAAATGGTTGCTAACTTTTTGGAGGTATGTCACTCTTGAGTGATTTAAAGTTTTGAATAAAACCTCTTTATGTTTGGGAAAATTAGTTATGATTTTTAACATAGAAATTTTAGCTGGGGTCCTAACTTGTTATTCTAAAACACTATACTCTTTCCCAATCTCAATCCTCTTTCTATAAGTTCATGTTATTGGCTAGTTGCAAGGATTGTCCTATTAGTTGGTTTGACTTGATTTCTAATAGATGCAATATGATTGCTATTGTTACCATGTTCCCTTTTAAAATATTTTTCATGTAGCGATGAATCTTTATTTATTTATTTTAAAAGATCACAATCATTATCCTCTAAACTATATCCATCATAAGTATTATTATAAGTGTAAAAAGGCCTAATATGGCCATTAATTTTGGGTTCAGATTTGAAAGTTTGGGCTTATTTGGGAAGATCATTATAAAGGAAAAACTCTTCTCAAGGATTCTCTACTTCCTAGGTGAGTTATTCAAGAGGTGATTTAGTTAGTTCAAAAATAGTTTTGCTCATAAATCTATTCCTCATTTACCTTGAGAGGGTCCTCATGAAGGAGAAAGCTTTCCCATGGATCCTGTACTTCGCAATTATCATACCTGCTTTTAGATTTAGAAATAGTTTGCACACAATTCATATTACTATTTAGAAGTGGATTAGTTACAACAGTCATATCCGTTGTTCTTCTTTTATTTACAAAATTTTGAATTATCTCCCAATCTAGTGCTCTTCGATCAATCAATCATAAACTATACTTTTTACAGTATGATATTGCTCAAGGGTGTGCTTCAATGTCCTATGAAACGGGTAATATTAGAAGTAGTCTACACTTAGGGGTATGGGTATTGGTTCCAAGAGCGAAATTAGATTATTAGCTAATGAATATGAATATGTTAGGGATGGATTTAGGTAGTGGGAGATAACTCTGCCATTTCTATGATGGAATTGGATATTACAAGGTATACTATGCGATGTATAATTATTTAGTGGAGGTACATTTCGATAGTTTCATGAAAGGTTAGAGTTTTAAGCTAATGGGTGTTGTGGTCATGGAAGCTGGTGGGGATTGAATTTCTTGATGATTGAGGTTGGGTTGGTGGTTGATAAGGAGTGGGTGGTGGAGGTTGATAAGAAACTAGGAATTGGTAAGAAGTTGGAGGCAAACATTGGTAAGAAGTTGAAGGTTGTGCTTTTGTATATTCGAGACTTGGATTCAGGACTAAGATTTGATTAACCTGGGCCTTGAGTCCTCCATGAATGGTTCTCTCGACTATCCCTTGTGTTACTTTCTTAGAAAATCTTTTGTCAGTTTGTATACCATGCTCTTGTTGAAACTTTTCAATACATACATTTTCTGGTACATTAGATTAAAAAAAATATATCAAAAGACAATAAACCAACTTTAAGAGTATGTAATGTATTTTAATTAAAAGCTTATTTGTTACTTTTCTATGAGAGAAATTTGAGCTCTCACAGCTTTTCCCCTCCACTAGTTATCACAGTCAATGAAAGTTATAATATTCCACATTTTTTCAATGTCAGCTTGATAATATTTGAATTGTGGGCCACCTATTGTGCAAAGTGTTATTCAAATGCAAAGCAAATCATCTCAAGAGACCACTACTTATCCTAAGAAAGACTAGTGAATGAGTAAAGGATGGCTGGGCTCAGTGACTTATAGAATAGGTAGATCATCAGTGGTGGATTAGTTTGATATGCCTGTGCATCAAAAAAGAAACCTAGAAATGTGATGGTTTGAGTCTCCTATCCCATCATACAAATGAAATTTTGAAGTCTTAAAGTCAATAGGTAAGTTAACAATGGAGAGGCGGATGTTAGTTATTGTAAGTAATAACATGTGAAAATTTCTGTGCCAAAAGCTTATGAGAAGCTAAGAGACTCATGCTGCCCTTTATAGTTTTGATAATGGACAAACTTTGCATTTGATCCTATCTTGAGCATGTGTAGTTTGTACGCAAGCCGAGCCAAAATGAAGATCAGGCCTATTCAAAGCCTCAAATGTGGATGGATAAGAAGATAATATTGGAGATAAGGTGTGATGGTGGATCAATGGATGAAACTTAAAGAATTAAAGATGGCTTGAAGAAGGCTCAAGATATTAAAGTCAGTTTACTAAATTTAGAATTTTTATTTGTCATTTGAGTTGAAAATATGCTTTTTAAATACATAGTTTAGAGATTTGGTTAACACTCAAACTCATCTTGGTATGTCTTCATTGACCCATTATTTACCCAATATTAGTCTTGAGAAGATGTTGAACCAAGGATTGAAGTTACAGCGAACTAGTAGGTTTCAGACACTCAAACTTCAAGGTTTGGATGCTCGAACATAGAAAAATAACTATAAAATTATTGACAATTTTGAATATCTGAACTTCAGGAATGGATGCTCGAAGATTCAAAAGCTGTAACTTCTAAATTTTTCATATTCAAAGTTTGAATACCTAGTGTTTTGGTCAAAGGCTCAAACCTATAATGGTTAGGCGTGCAAACCTGATTAGTGGATGTCCGAACCTGTGACATCAGTTATAATAACTAGTTAAATTTGATCGTTAGGATGTGTCAAATGCTTGAGCTTACAAAACAGAGTCAATAATAGCTAGCTCTCTCCCAAATGGGTATTTAACATCTTGGGACTTATTCATAAGAGAACTTTTATATCTTTGATTATTTTTGTGAGATTGAAATAAGTTTTTCCAAGCCTATAGCCTCCAATTATTCTAAATTTTGATCTTCAACTTTCATATCTTTTTACCCTTCTACTCACCTTGAGCGGCTTTTGTAGAGAGACATAATTGTATCACATTCTTTATCCTTTCCACTTGTAAATTATTCTTAAGGTGTTTGGAGCGTTTGAGAGATCAGATTTTCAGTGTAGGAGTCGCCGCTTGGAGCAAGTGTTGTACGAATGTGACTTCACTCGAAAGAAGTGAAAATTACAGTTGTGAGTTAGTGTAAAGGTTTGGTTTTGCCTCAAGAAATGAAAACTCTAGTGGAGAGTCCGAATTCTTAAGACTGAGACAAGAATCATAGAGTAGGCATTGTTCGTCGCTGAACCATATAAAAATCATGATGTCATTCTTCCTCTTATTTATGTACATTATAGCATTCATGATTAATTTATTACTCATGGACTTGTGGTTTTTGCAATTGGATTGTCAATTGATTTTGATTCTAAAAGGTTATCATTATCATTATTAAACCTAATTCATCCACTTCTTAGGTTTCCACATTGAGTTTCAATCTGTATTAGAGTGAGATTCTCGGATTTGTTGTTTAACAACCTTGAGTTTTTCATCAATTTTTATTATGGTAACTTTTGATATTTATCATTATTTTTGAGAGGGTCAATCTATTATTCATCCCCTATATTTTGATGGAACCAATTCTAGTTCTTAGAAAATCCATTTTAAGGTTTTCATCAAAAACATTGACTTTGATATTCAACACTTGTAGAAAATGGGTACTCTCTACTCACTAAGAAAATTGATAGTATGGAGGTTTCTAAATCATATCAAGAGTGAATTAAAAATAAGAAAAAGTTAAGAGTCCATAAATACTAAAGTTGCGAATATACTTTATTGTGCTATAAATAAAATTGATTTTAAAAGAATTTCATCTTTTGAAATTGCTCATTATATTTAGTATAGCTTATTACTTACTCATCAAGTGGTTGACAAAGTAAAAAGGTTTAAAAATCTCAATGCTTGTAAATCAATTGGAGTCCTTTAAAATGCATTATTTTGAATCTCTATCGAATTTGCTTTCCTGCTTATAGAGATTTTGAATGGTTTTCCATTTTTAGACTTGATCTTGGTTTAAGTTTGATTTGATTCAATTTGGATCGGGTTTGACCTATTTAATGAAACTTCATTGGACATTGGACTTGATTCTTATTAGATCTTGATTTTGTTCCTAATTGGATCTTGGACTTGATCCTTATTGCATTTTGGTTCAACCTATATTAGGCTATTGTTGGATCCTTGATGGAGCTTGGATTTGATCTTTATGGGATCTTGGATATGATATTTCTTGGATCTTAGTTTTGCCCTTATTGGGTTCTTGTTGGATCCTTGATGGATCTTTGTTTAGTCTTTATTGGGTTCTTAGTGAATCTTTAATGGATCTTTGTCTAACCCTTATTGATTTCTTATTTGATCCTTAATAAATCTTGCTTCTAACCCTTATTGGGTTCTTATTGGATTCTTAATAGATTGCATTCAACTTTATTGGATTTTGTGGAGCCGTGATTGACCATCCAAGATAGCTAACAGATCTGAAGAAGTAATCTCAAAATAATAAATAAAATTTGGATGGGTTTAAGTGCACATCATAAATTATGAGAATATAACTTCTAATAGATGCAAGTTTCTATTGTTAATTACCTTGATAATCATCAAGAATATCCTAAAATGAGAAACCTAACTAATAAAATGGAGACACATAGTTGAGAAAAGATACATAGCTTAAGTAAGGGCCTACCCTCACTTTATAATTTAAAAAATTTATATTCATGACATAAAAGAAAGTGGGAAAGGCTTGATGCTTATCACTGCCCCACTTCCATGCACTTGATCAAGTGGAACTTGACTCTGATAAGTGTTTGGTTTGATCCTTGGTGGATGCTAATAACTTTACTTGATTTCATTGTATGGATGACTATCTTCTTTTTTTTCCTTTTACTTTGCTCTCTTCTTCCTTTCCTACTTACATTGAAGAAGAAAAGTTTTTCTTATTGGAGCTATATGATACATGAATTTTACTCACTGAGACTTGGTTGTCTTGCAAGGAATGGAATCAACTTTGCAGGGCCTTTTTGGTATGCTAGGGCTTATGTTCCTAAGTAGATTAGGACTTAAGGCACTTGGGTGGACTAGTGATTAAGTGCCTTGGAAGATGGGCTTATCATATCTAGATGGACCAAGGCTTTGGAGCCTAGAGGAACTAGGGATTTGATGGCTAGCTAGTGGTGAGTTAGTTGAGGATGACTCATGGCTTTGCTTCTCCACTTTTGCGTTTGTTGTGTCTCCTCCAAGAGCTTGCTATTGGGATTAGCAAGGAGTTAGGTTGTCCTAGAGAGGTTGTTGAGAGATGTAGTGATGACTTCAACTTGGTGGTGAGGTTATGCAAGTGGCATAGCCGATTATTCCAAAGTCAAAGAGGAGAGTAGAAAGTTCCCACCTATCTGAAAAGGTGTCCTACTATGAAGGGTCTCAATATGTGTGCTTGGATGTTGTTCATTCAACCATTTTCTTGGACAATCTGAGTTGTCAGTCTTACTAGCTAGACTTTTGCCCTGGGTAGTGCTGATCTTTCTACCTATTTTATCTTGCATCTCCTTGACTATGTTGTTGAGTAGTTGCTTTCTCCCCATAGATTACCATTTCCATACCTTCTTTAGTGATGGTACTTTCGAAGGTTAAGAATGTTCCATTGTCTAGGAAGTGGAGTTACATCAATATGCTCCAAGTAGTATGTTCTTAGCTCGATGAAGTCAATGACTTGTAAGGGTCCTTTCCAAGCAAGGTCCAATATGCCTCTAGGTTGGTTGGTTGCTTCAACCCTTCCGAGTACCAATTCCCCTACAAAAAACATTCATTACCTGACCCAAGCATTGTAGTACTTTGCCACCCTATGCTGATATGCTACCCAATATAGAGAGGCTTGTTCTTGAAGATCAAGAAGGAGATCTTTTTTTGCTCTTTGAAGTGGTTCAGTACTTGCATCAGTGTAATGGATGACCCATGAATTATGGGTCCCAATTAAATGATGATAATTGCTTCCACTACATAGATTAGGCAAAAAAGATTCTTCCTTGTGGTATTCATAGGAACAGTGCAATAAGACCAATGTATCATGTGCACCGTGTATGTCTAGTTTCCTTTGCTAGCCTCAAGGTAATCTCCAATTCCCATAAGATAGTTCTGTTAGTTACCTCAACAAGGTTTTTGATATAGAGATGTGCCACTGTCGTGAACCATTATTGTATGTGGAGGCCTTCACAAAGTGCTTGGAGACATTCTTCGATGAACTGGCTCTAGCTATCAGTGATGAGGATTTGCGATATACCGAATTGGCACACTAGGTTCTTCTAGAAGAACTCTCACACCTTCACCTTTGCTATTGTGGATAGTGGCTCCACTTCCACCTAGCTGGTGAAATGGTCGATGGCGACAAGTTGGAAATTTTGGCCACCCACCTAGAGCTTGTGGGAAAAGATCAAAGATGTCTATCCCAATTGGTTGAAGGGACAAGGACTCACAAGTTGATTGAGCGAAGTTGTTGATGCATGGATGGTGGCTGCAAATTGATTCCAATGGTAGGCTAGTATTACTCTCAACATAGTAGAAGATGAGCCACCACCCTTCCTCCCATGTGTGTTCCATGGATCCCTTCATTTGCCTCCTACTAGCCATTACTCGCTCACTTGCAAATAGGAACCATTATAGCAAGGTACTTAGAGTTGCTTGAAAAGGATACTATTGTTTATGAGGATGCTAGGCACCTATTTTTGGATGTGTTAGACCTCCTTCGTGTCCTGAGGCATGGTTGTTGCCTTTTATGATTTTGATGATGATCAAACCATGTATTTGATGATATCTTGAGCATATGTAGCAAATAGCCAAGCAAAGTTCAAAATGGAGATCAAGACCATTCAAAAGCCTCAAGGATAGATGGACTTGAAGATCAACTTGAAGATAAGGCATGATGGTGAATCAACGAATGGAACTTGATGAACTAGAGATAGCTTAAAGAAAGCTCAAGAGACCAAACTCGACTCAACTAGGTTTAGATTTTCATTTGTTTAGTTGAGTCAAGGATTTGTTTAAAATTAATTTTTAGAGCCTTTGGTTAGCACTTAAACTAATCTTGGAATGCCTCTATGGGCTCATTATTGAACCCAAGATTAGTTTGAGATGTTTAGCATGAAGCTAAAGTTGCAGTAAGAATAATAGTTTTCTATTAGCTTCGGATGCCCAAACTTCATGTTTTGGATGCTCGAATGTAGCAAAAATAACTCTATAATTTCTAATAGCTTTGGACATCTGAACCCTAGGATCGGATGTCCAAAGTTTGAAAGCTATAACTTCTGATAAATTTATGCTTAGGGTTTGATCACTCAATAAATTGCTCATGCACCCTAATACTATGATCAACACCCAAAGTTGTGACATTAGGTTCAACGGCTAGTAAAAATTTTATCGTTGGAAGGCTTCGGATGTCCGAATAGGTATAGTATGGACCCCCAAACATGGCAAAGCACAACTCAATGGCTAGTTCTCTCTCCAACGGTATATAAAGATTTGGAATTTCTTTGCTTAGTGAGGAAATAAACTTTCAATATCCTTACAGTAGGTATCCCCCTCCAAAAGCCATCTAGCCCCAAGAATGCTCTTAATCTTCTAATCTCAAGCAAATCCTCAATTTCCTTTATACACATCTTAAAAGACTTTGTAGTGAGCTTCAAATATATCATATTTTCCAATTTTTCACTTGTAAACAATCCTAGGTGTTAGGAGTGTGACTGTACAATAGGCTCTGGTGTGGAGTGTCACTTGCTTGGTAGTAGCAAGGAGTTGTACTAGCATGGCTTCACCCTAACAAAGTAATAGGCATTGCTTCACCCAAAGAAAAAGACACTTGTGATTTGCAAGTAGATGTAAAGGTTTGGTTTCATCTTAAGAAATGACATCACTAGTAGAGTGATTACAGTCCTCAAGAGAGAGGCAAGAGTCATAGAGTAGAAGTGGTTAGTCTCTAAAGCATGCAAAAAATCATGGTGCATTCTTTTTCTTATTATGCTTTACTTTTATAGCACTTGTGATTGAGAAATGTATATGAGATTGCTTGAATTCTTGAATGATAAATTATCTTAAAAAATACTATTGGGCTTTGATCTTATTTATCCAAAATATACTTGTATTTCAAAACCTCTTTCATTCCCCCTTCAAAGGTTGCCATATGGGACAATAAAGGTTTCATGTTAAGGACCAAAGGATCCTTCCACTAGGGCTCTACCTTGTCTAAGGCACTAACATCACATTATTCCTCAAGAAAAGGCTATTGGAGCTCCTCCATCTAAGATTTCCTAGGTAGGTCATGGCTCCTAGTCATGGGAAGCTAGGAGAAGGCATTCACCTACACCTTTTGTTCCTTGGGAATCTAGTGAAAGGATACCTCTTTGAAGACTTAGTTGCTTTGTTAGATTTGGTTGAGGTAAGACACCTTAATTGGATCACAGGCTTCATAATTCTCCTAAATCTAGTAAAGCATAGGCTATGAATCACAATACATGTTGAGGTACTAGGAAGACTGGCTTCACTTCCCTTGAAGTAAGACGAGCGATTTACATAGATCCTCCACCTTGTGCCACCTTCCCCTATCAAGCTTGCCATAGTCACCTCCACCAAGAAATCCTTTAGGACTAACCCTTGATAGCCATTTTGGGCTTTGAACTAAATGTCAAACTAGCTAAGCTCAATCAACCACTTTCATTAGCCATCCTGATATCTACGACTGATGAAGAGTTTGTCATAGTGAGAGATGGTGAGACAATAACTTATGAGATGCGATAATCAACAAGTTTGCCACCTTATCCATAATGAGGCACTAGCTTTTGGCATCTCTTAGGACATGGATGAAATAGCATACAAGGAGTTGTCATCCTTGCTCTTCCCTTACTAATACTGAGCTTATTGCGATCTCACTGGAAGAAAGGCACAAGTACAAGCCCTTTCCATTATGTGGCTTTGATAGCAAAGGTGGAGACATCAAGTAACTCTTCACCTATGAAAAAGTCTTGTCATATTTTATGTTCTAGGTGAAGTTTCCCTTCTAACATAAAGTCTAGAATAAGGGAAGATGAAGATTGGGCTAGGAAGTGAGTTGGGGTGTCTATTCCCCCTATTAGCTACTGGAGGCCTTGATCGAAGATGGACTTGATTTTTTAGGGATTATCCTATATTCCTTGCTTAGATATAAGGAATCTAAAGAAATTTCCCGAGCAAACCTGAAGGTGCACTTGGCAAGTAGGTTTGCAGGATCTAGAATGTCTTGGCAAGGTCGACAATATTTCTGAAGGTTCTTGACTTGCATGTTGTCAACATAGACCTCCATGTTCCACACAAACAAACAAATAAATAGCTTGCTAACTATTCATTGATAGGTGATTCCAACATTCTTAAGGCTCAATGTCATGGTCATGTAGCAATATGTCATATGATTGGTGATGAACACCACATTCTTCTAATCTTTTAATTGTATCTAAATTTGATGATATTTAGAGAATGCATCTAGAAAGTTGAGGATTTGATGCTTGGATATAGTGTCTACTAGTTGATTAGTTTGAAGAAGATGGTATTAAGCCGTGATTGACCATGCATAATAACTAAAGATCCTGAAAAGTAATCTCAAAATAATAAATGGAATTGAGGTGAGTTTGAATGTGCAATCAGAAATTGAGGAAATATGACTTCCAACAGACGCAAGCCCCTACTGTTAATTGCCCTAACAATTATCAGGAACCTCCTAAAGTTAAAAATCAAACTAATAAAATAGAGACATAAAGAAAAGAACACATGATTTAATTAATTTAAGAAGAAAATTATATGGCTTAAATAAGGCCATACCCTTAGTTTACAAAGAATTTAGATTTATGATGATAAAGCATGTTTATGATCATAAAGAATATGAAATGAAGAAGGGATTGGGAAAAGTTTGATACTCGTTGCTACCTTGCTGCCATGCACTTGATCAAGTGAAACTTGACTTGGATGAGTGCTTGGTTTGATCCTTGGTGGATGCTTATAACTTTATTTAATTTCAAAGTATAGCTGACTGTCTTGGCTTGTGTTAGTTGAGCCTATTAGGATTTGAAGTATCATCAATGACCTTCTCCTTGTTATCAATGGACTTCTATTGATCTTTGATTTGAGAAAATGATTAGTGGCCTAAGTTTGTGCTAATCAATCTTGATGTGATAATCAATGACCTTTCTTGGCTTGTTGTCAATTAAGTTTGAAGTGTCATCAATGACTTTTGAGCTTGTGTTGATTGAACTTAAAGTGTGACCGACGACTTTATGCTTGTTGTTGGCTAACTTCCGTTGAATATAGTATTTGGTTGATTAAGTAAGTGAATTCAAACCTATATTAATTTAGTTTGAAATGGTAAGCGACCTTGTCTTATGATAACTATTTTTTATTTGATAATTGACAACTTTTGGCTTATTGTTGATGAAGTTTTGAAGCATAACCAATAAATTTTGTCCTTATGTTGTCCGAGCTTGAAGTATAATCGATAGCTTTATGCTTGTTGTTGGTTAACTTTTATTAAACATAATATTCGACTTACTGACTAAGCGAGTTTAGGCTTATCTTAGTTCAATTTAAAATGATTAGCGACTGTGGCTTATGCTGATTATTTCTAATTTGATAATTGACAACTTTTTTGGCTTGTTTTCAATTAAATTTGAAACATTACTAATAGCTTTTGAGCTTGTGTTAGCTAAACTTAAAGTGTGATCGATGGCTTTATGGTTGTTGTTGGTTAATTTTCTTCAAACAAAGTATTTGGCTAATTGACTAAACGAGTTCAAGTCTAACTTAGTTTGATTTTTATTTGAGGAATAATTAGTAGCTTAGACCTATACTCATCATTCTTAATTTGATAACCGATGACCTTGGCCTATGTCAATTAGTTTTTGAGGTGTTGTCGATAGCTTTAAGCTTGTTGTTGACTAACCATAATTGATATAAACTTCACTCGACCCAGACTTGGTTTTGGTTCAAATCTAATTTAGTTTGATTTGAAGTTTAGACTTGATTTTAATTTAAGTCCATTTTAGTTCAGTTTAATATTCAAAACTTGTTTTATTTTTAAGTCTAATTTGATTCAATTTAATGTTTTGGAACTTGATTTTGATTCAAAGTTAGATTTGATTTGATTCAGGTTAGGTTCGACCTAATTTTGGATTTCCATCAAGCCTTAAACTTGGTTCTTAATAGATCTTGGATTCAACCCTTATCAGGTTCTTATTGGATCTTGGTTTGATCTTTATTGTGTTCTTGATGGATCCTTAATAGATCTTTATTAGGTTCTTGATAGACCTTTGATGGATCTTGGATCCAACCCTTGTTAAGTTCTTATTGGATCCTTTGTGGATCTTGGTTTGACCCTTATTGGGTTCTTGATAGATCTTTAATGGATCTTGGATCCAACCCTTAATAGGTTCTTCTTGAATTCTTAATGGATATTGAATCCAACCCTTGATAGATTCTTATTGGATCCTTAATGGTTTTTGATCGAGTTCGGGTTTAATTTCTTATAGTATTCAGGTTCGATTCCTTAATAGACTTGACCACCTATATTGGGTTCTTAATGGATTCTTAATGGATCTTGGATACAACCTGATTGGGTTATTATTAGATCCTTAATGGATATTAGATCTAGTTCAAATTTGATTCCTTAATGGATTCAAGTTTGAACCATGTCAGACCCTTATTGGGTTTGGGTTCAATTCTTTATTAGTTTTGAGCTCAAACCATATTGAACCCTTACTAGTTTGGGTTCAAGTTCAAGTTGGCTTTCGTTTAGTCTTGACCTAATTTTGGTTTAAGTTTAACCCAGTTCTGGCTTTGGTTGGACCTAATTTTGGTTTAGATTTAACTTGATTTTGGTTCATGTTTGTCCTAGTTCTAGTTTAGGTTTAACTTGGTTTAGATTCAAGCTTATCCTAGTTCTACTTTAGGTTTGACATGGTTTAGTTTCATGTTTGACCTGGTTCTTATTCAAGTTTGACCTAATTTTGGTTTTGGTTCGATCAGGTTCTGGTTTAGGTTCAATGTAGTTCTGGCTCTTATTTTACCTAGTTTTGGTTCAGGTTTAACTTGTTCTAGTTCAGCTTTAACTTGGTTCTAGTTTATATTTGACCTGGTTCTAGTTTAATTTTGACTTGGTTCTGGTTGAGGTTCAACCAGGATCTTATTTAGGTTCGATCTAATTTTGGTTCTAATTCGACTTAGTTCTAGTTCAAGTTTAACTTAATTATAATTCAGGTTCAACTTAGTTATGGTTCAGATTTGACATATTTCTGATTCAGGGTTGACTTGCTTCTAGTTCAAGTTTGACTTAGTTCTTGTTTAGGTTTGACGATTCTAGGTTAGGTTCAGGTTTGACTTAATTTTGGTTTAGGTTCAACCTAATTCTAATTCAGGTTTAACATATTTTTGATTTAGTTTGAACTTGATTTAACTCAATAAGGGCTTGGTTTAAACTTAGTTTAACCCAATTAGGATTGGTTTGAATTTCATTTAACCCGCTTAGAGTTTGGTTCAAACTTAATTTAATTTGGGTTGATCAAGTTTAAACTAAATTGGGATTAGTTATGATCCAATTTGATTCAAGTTGACCCGATTTAAACCTAATTGGGTTTGGGTATGAATCAATTTGATTTGAGTTAACCTAATTTGAATTTAGGTCCAATTTTATTTGAGTTTTTGTCCATTGATTTAATCAATTTAAGTCTATTAAGTGGTCCGTTCGAGTCAATTAGTTTAGTTTAATCAGTTTACTTAATTTAGCCAAATTGACTTAGTCTTAATCTAATTAAGTCAATTATTTTATTTAATTCATTTTATTGGATTTAATTGGTTGATTAGAGAGTTATCATATTATCCATTGAACATAATAACTTTTGGGTGAGTTTCTAACTGATCCTGAGTCAATTTGACTTTTAAGCGAACCCACAAGTTGGTCTTAAATCAATTTGACTTTTGGCAAGTTTGTCGGCTAGTTCTAAGATGAAATGACTTTCAAGCCAATCTGCAGGTTGATCCTAAACAGAATTGACTTTTGAAAGATCATGATTGGGCCTAGATCAATTTGACTTTTAAACAAATTTGCATGTTAATTCTAAGTCAAATTAATTTTTGAATGAGTTCATAGACTAACCCAAATCTATTTGACTTTCAAATGAGCTCATGGGCTCATCCTAAATCAAATCGACCTTTACACAAATTGATTCTATCTCTAAATCATGAAGTAGGCAAAACAAAGTGGAGGAATATATTTTTTATCAGCAATATTTTTTATTCTCTTTTACACAGCTGGCTCCCAACTTTCTCCTCTTATATTTATTTTCTTTTATATTCTTTTACCTCATCCTCCTCCCAAGCCTTCTCCTTTCTTCTCCTCTATTTCCTCTCCATTAGAACCATAGATCAGCTAGACATCTTCATCCCATGGTCGGGATTGGCCCTTCCCGGCGAGCAGTACCAGGGTGACTACATAGAGGTAGTGTTGGGTGACACTATGGATGGCATTGGCAGTGGAGCTTGGCCTCGAAGATTGCTATTTTCAGTGTAGATCAGGCACTATTGGTCTAGTGGGGTTAAGCTCTAGGTGTAGCAGGCGACGCAGGTCCGGTGGCAATGCTGGTGGCTCAATGATGCATGTAATATTACGACAGTGGGTATTTGACAAGACTTTGAGCAGTGAAGTATCACTATCTTTAAGAAATTAATTATCCCCACAAGTAAGGTTATTGCTGCAGGGTTATAGCAATACTCCTTTAGGATACAACAAAACCTAGAATCCTATAGAAAATAATTTCTAAAGACTTCTTAAAGAATTTTGTGGAGACTAGATATGAGAAGGAATAATGTATTATTATCTATAATAAGGGAGGTATTTTCGTGTATTTATAGACTATAATACAACTATTAAAATCAATTATATCACACTTTTTCTAGACAAATACAACTATCTGTAAACACCTTTTCAGTTTTTTTTAAAAAATAAAATTTAAATATACAGATTTAGTTCGTACACGCGCATGTGCAAAGTGCTAAGTACTATCATTAGACCAAATAAATAATATTATATTTATTTAATTTACTAAATTTTAAGTCAAATTTATCAAATTTAGTTTCTCTTCTTATTTTTCGTCCATATTTCAAAACAAATTAAAAGTCTCATCCCAATAAATAAAGTACAAGTTAGACTTATACTCTTCTAATGTGAGACTAAACCGTAACATATAACCTACTTATAACAATCCCCCACTTAGATTATATGTTAGGTTACTATTCCAAGTTTTCATTCATAAGGAAGGTATCTTTCAATTTAAACCTTCTATTAGGGTAAGTAAATTAAATTTTTGAATAAGCCAGTGGTGGCCTAAACTTAAATCTAGGTTCTTATATCAAAATTGGACATACCACACATGAAACCTTCAGTCTCAATATGAAATTCATCATAATTATTTTAGCACTTTTTTGGCATTGTGCTTTATCCTATATTCATGAACATTTACAAAGTTTTCCTTAACTTTTGCTAGAGTGGCACCACTCTCATATTCATATAGGTGAAATTTTCAGTAAATTGAACTTCATTAAGAGTGTCATCACTCATCCTTAAATTTATATTAGCATTATTTTATTTCTAATGCTATCACCACTTATTAATAACTTGTGCTTACCCTCTAAACTTTTTACTAATCATAGAACTAGTAATAAGTTGGGTTCCTATTATTAATAAGTTTTAGCTAAAAGGTATTAACCACATTCCAATAGATGTACTTCTAATCATACCTCTTGAGAGTCCTTCAGTAAACGGATCTGCAAAGTAATTACAAGACCTTATATATACTATGGTAATGATGCCATCAGATATTAACTACCTTACATACTCATGTCTTAGGATAATGTGTCTAGATTTTTTATTGTATATCTTACTGTATGCTCTATACATAGTTGCTTGACTATCACAGTGTAAGGAAATAGCTAGCATTAGTTGTGGCCATAATTTTATATCTAAAAGTAAATTTCTCAGCCATTCTGCTTCCTTACCTACTGTAGCAAGAGTTATAAATTCAGATTCCATAGTAGAATGAGTTATATATATATATGTTTCTTTGATGCCAACAAACTACACCTCCTCCTAAGGTAAATACCCATCCAAAGTTGATTTATTATCACTTGCACTAGTTATCCAACTAGGATTAGTATAACCCTCTAGTACTACTGGAAAATTATTATGAAATAATCAAAATTTTATAATCCTCTTTAAGTACTCAAGTACTCTTCCAATCACTTTTTAGTATTTAACACTAGGATTACTAGTAAATCTTAATAGTTTACACACTGAAAAAATAATGTCTAGCCTTGTGCAATGTATTGCATACATTAAACTACCAATAGCACTAGCATACTTAATTTGAGCTATTGCCCTACAAGGATTTTCAACAAACTTGGAAGAAATATCATTGGAGTATTTGCTTCTTTGACAACCAAATATTTAAATTTATTTAACAATTTCTCAATATAGTGAGATTGACAAAGAGTACTCTAATAAATATCACCCTAGCCACAAGAGCATAGGTATCAAAATAGTCTATTCCCTCCTTTTGTTTGAAGCCTTTTGCTACCAACCTAGCTTTAAAGGTTTGTAGTAATCCATCAGTATTATATTTCCTTCTAAAGACCTACTTACAACCAATTGGTTTTGAACCAGAAGGCAAATCAACAATGGTCCATGTTTTGTTAATTTGTAACAAATCCATTTCATCATTAATTGCTTCCTTCCAAAAAGCCACATCTCTAGAAGACATAGCTTCTTGAAATATTTTAGGATCATCTTCCACATTCAATAAGATCAGTATCTTCTTGAGTACTATAGACCTATTGCCTTCAATAAGAAAAATAATAGCTTCTAAGGAAATATAATCTAGATGCAAAGTCTTATCTTTTCTAGCTCTTTGATTTCTCCTAACTTCAATAGACGGATCAGAAACTTTTTTTTAGCTGCTAGAAGTAAAACCATCATCTGTAGGATTAAGAATATTAGCAGGTTTATTAACAGAATTGGAATTATTAGGATGTTGATGAAAATCATTTCGAAATTTATTTTCTATAAAATCAATGTCCCGTGATTCAACAATTGAACCTAAATCTAATATTTTGTAGGCCTTAGAATTTTTTGCATAGCCTACAAAAACACCTTTCAATACTCTTGGTCCTAACTTAACCCTTTTAGGATTTGAAACTCTATAAAAGACTAAGCAACACCAAACTCTAATATAACTCAAGTTTGATTTTCTATTCTTCTATAACTCATATGGAGAAATCTTTATTTTTTTTGTGGGAACTCTATTATGTAAATAATAAGTAGTGAGTAAAGCTTCTCCCCATAGGCTTGCTTGTTGGCAATTTTGTGTTCATAAGCATGACATTAACCATGTTAACCAAAGTCCTATTTTTTTCCTTTCTGCTAACCCATTCTATTGTGGGATGTATAGAGAACTTGTTTGATGTACAATTGAATGTTCCTCACAAAAAAAAAAAAGAAAACTTCACGGGAAAAATATTCACCACCTCTATCACTCTTTAGAACTTTAATTTTCTTATCTTTTTTGATTTTAACTTCAGATTTATATACTTTAAACATATCAAAAGCTTGATCCTTAGTTTTCATCAAATACACATATGTAAACTTTGAAAAATCATCAATGAATGTTATAAAATATCTATTACTACTCTAGTTAGCATACCATCTAGTTCACATATGGCAGATGTATAAGCTCTAATAAACTAGAAGATCTTTCAACTTTAGGAAAAGGTTTCTTAGTCATTTTTGTTTGAATGCATATTTCACGTGTTTGCTTATCTTTATAATTATAGGAAATCAAACCATGTTTAGCCATAAACTTTAAAGACCTGTAACTTAAGTGAGCCAAACAATCATGCCATAATGATAAAGATAACTCAACAATATAAGTAGAAGCATTCACTTTATTATTGATATTTAGTTTAAACATGACACCACATGATTATCCCTTTCCTACAAACAGTCTATTCTTGGACAAAACAATTTTATCATATTCTAGTACAACCTTATATCCTTTCTTATTTAATAGATCTACAGACATGAGATTCTTTCTTATGTCAAGAACATGCAATATATCGACCAAGAAAAGTTTTTCTAGAAGTAAATTGTAACTCCATACTCTCTTGCCCACACTGCCTTTGCCCACTACTTTTGCAGAAGCATGTTTTTCCATCAGAACTTTATGTCCATTGTCAACAATTACATAGTCCTTGAATTATGACTTATTATTGCATACATGGACAATAGAACCTAAGTCAAACTACCAGTCATCGGACTTGGAGACTGTAGCGATATAAAATTTTGTGATCATCCCAATATACAAATCTGAAACCATTGCTATCAAATCTTTTGGCTTTTGTTGTTCCACTAGATTTGCCTTATTGGAATTTTGAGCAATATCATGGCCTTCACATTTTTGCCTCTTGAGAAATCTACATTCTAGCTTGTAATGACCTTTCTTTCCACAATTATAGCAGGTCTTCCCTTTCTTTGATTTGCTAGAATCTTCGTTTCTAGAACTTGAACCATACACCCCAAAAAATTTTCTTCTTGTTCCTCCACGAGACTTTTGACTCCTTTCAGCAAAATTTACTTTTGTTGTAGGTTGATCATTTGCATATTTCTTGATTTGCACTGTAGTTTCCTCTTCAATGCGAAGATGCTTTTGAATATGTTCAAGAGAAAATTCTTTTGTGGTGTGCAGAAGCTTCTTTCTATAATCATTCTAACTTTGAAGAAATTTGGCAATAATTCCTCCAAGTTGTAATGATTTAGGAACCACCACTTTCAAGTTCTTCAATTTGAAGACTAGGATTTGTAACTCATGTACTTGATCCATCACAAAAATATTATCAATCATAGTAAATTCAAAGTATTTCATGATAAAAAATTTATCCACACCTTGTTTCTTATTGTTGTACTTGAATTCCAATGCCTTCCATATTTCCTTCGGACGCTTGACAAAAGTGAAAAGGTCACATAGATGATCAAGCAGATTGTTGAGAATGTGCTCTCTGCATAAGTGTTCATTTCTTCACGTTTCTTCCTTTCCAATATCTTTTGTTCATCATCTTCAGGAGCTGGTAATGGAAAATCTACCAGATTTGGATCTAGTATATAGGAAATCTTAAGAGTAGCCAGCAGAAACAACATCTTATTCTTCCAGCATATGAAATTTGTGCCATCAAATCTGTCTAGCTTCATAAATTATTGATTCATAATAGCCTTGGACTCCATTATCAATTAATTTCTTAAAATTATTACAATAGTGAGTATTTGACAAAACTTTGAAGCATGAAGTATCACTATTTTTAAGAAATTAATTGCCCCCACTAGTAAGGTTATTGTTGCAGGGTTATGATAACACTCCTTCAAGATACAATAATGTCTAGAAGCCTGTAGATAGTAATTTCTAAAGGCTTCTCAAAGAATTTCGTAGAGATTGGATATGAGAAGGAATAATGGATTATTATCTATAATAAGGGAAGTTTGTCCATGTATTTATAGGTTGTAATATAGCTATTAAAATCAGTTATATCACACCTTTTCCAGATAGATACAACTGTCTATAATACCTTTTTATTTTTTAAAAAAATAAAATTTAAATACACAAACTTAGTTCGCATATGCACTAAGTGCTAAGTGCTATCATTAGACCAAATAAATAATTATATATATGTAATATATAATTATTTAATTTATCAAATTTATTTTTTCTGCTTATTTTTCCTCCATATTCCAAATCAAATTAAAAAACTCATCTCAATAAATAAAGTATAAGTTAGACTTATACTCTTCCGATATGGGACTAAATCTTAATATATAATCTACTTATAATACACAATAGTACGGGAAGCTTCATGAGGCCTTCTCCATAAGCTGCTAACGGCGAGGAATGGGAGCAATCAGATGTGTGAGGTGGTTCCCTATGGGTAGCACAGCTTGACATGGAGGCATAGTCTGAGATAGTGAGGAGGTTGAGCTCACAAGCAATGCTACTTGACATTTGGGTGTGGCCAGAGATGGTGTGAGGATCATTCTCATGGATGGTGGTACTTAGCTTGGAGGCCCAACTAGAGCAAGGAAGCAGTGATGAGCATAACACGCTCTTGGCTGTGGGAGGTGAAGCTAGGATGCGGGATGCGACACCAGGCCGTGGGTGGCTGGCCACTGGGTGGTGTTGCGGTGTGTGTAGCATGGCTACACTATTGGGTGGGGGTAGAGTTGCAATGGTAAAGAAGCTAGGTGTCGAGGTAATGGTGTAGCATGTTATGGATCAATGAGGAGGTTGCAGCTGGGGCAACAATGAGCAATGACTAGCAAGGAGGCTAGCAAAGTTCAATCAGCATCTAATGGGGGCCAACAAAGACTGGCTAAGATGGCTATAGAAGGCATGAAGGCGCTCTCTCAAAGTTGGCCACGTCATAGCCAGGATGTGATAGATTCATGGTCACCTCAAAATATGTTGTAATGTAAGGTGTAATGAATTAGTCCTACGATAGATATTGGATAGATAAAGTCCAATATATATAGTAAAAAATGTTTGTATCCCAAAAACTTAGACTTTTGGGATATTTTGGTGTCCAACTTATTATATTGATCCAGTTTGATACTCTTTCAATTCTCCCTAATAAGTGATATTAGAGATGCAGGTTTGAAGTTGTGCAAACTCTTAAAACCAAAATTACCGTGATAATACAACTAAATTGAGTTGCATGTTAGTCTCTCTTAAAAAAATAAAAAATTGAGACAAAATCCCATTAGTATGAATCACACGGTGAAATTGGTCAACTAATAGAGTACCGTGATAATGCGACTGAATCGAGTTGCATGTTAGTCTCTCTTAAAAAAATCAAAAAATGAGACAAAAATCTGTTAGTATGGGTCATACGGTGGAACTGGTCAAGTAAAAGAGTTCTTAACTAAGAGTGGTAAAATTAATGTGGTCAACTCACATCTAAAGGAGGAGATTGTTATAATGTCAGGTATGATGAATTAGTCCCACATCGAATATTGGATAGATAGAGTCCAACATATATAGAGAAAAAGGCTCATATCCCAAAATCTTAGGCTTTCCAACCCACTATATTGATTTGGTTTGATACTCTTTCGATTCTCCCTAACAAAAACCAACCAGTTTTGATGTAGGTGTAGGGTGGAAGCTCAGAACAATCGACAAACAATGGGGCCTTGCAATGCACAGGTAAGAAAGCGTCTTTTCTTTCCTTTTTACGATTCCTTGCAGTCTTTGATCCCATCCCCCCCTGCCCCTCTTTTCTCTTTTTCTTTTGCAAGGTTTTATAGTGATTCTAAGATTGGATCAATTGTGATTCAAATTTTAAATCACGAAAGATGAGGTTAGAAAAAATTTGAATGGTAGGATGGTGAAATTTGTTTGTTTTCCATATGGATGAGATATTCTAGATGAAGTTGTAGTGATCAAAATTGTAGTATTTTGTGAAATCAAAAAAAATAAGGGGTTATTTGCAAAATTTTTGTTTCCAAGGGCTTATGTGTATTTTTAAATAATTTAGGGGTCTATTTGTAAGAATGACTTTAAGGATTTGTTTGCAAAGTTTTAAAACTTTTGAGATCCTTTTGTAAAGTTTTATTTACAAATTTAATATAATTTAGAATAATTTATAAATTAAAATCTTTGAGGAGTTTATTTATAAAATAGGAATTTCAGGAATTTGTTTGCCAATATCAATTTATAATTTTAAAATTTTTATGGTTTTTCATAAAAAGTTTTATTGTAGAGACCTATTTGTAAGAAAAATTCAGTGAAAGACCTATTTATAAGGAATTATTTAGTTCAAAATTTTATTTGTAAAAGTTTTACTATTTTTTATTTTGACCCAGATTTTAATAAATCATTGAGCCCAATTTTAGCTCAAAATTGGGTCCACTTAATTCATTTGGACTAAATTTAGTTTAAACCAAAATTGTTTAATAATTCAGATTCAAATTGAGCTCAATTTTCGATTAAATTCGACCATAATTTGAGTCCAACTGAGACTCATACTTGAGCTATGATTTAATGATATTCAAGTCCCTTATCATGGTTAAATTTTGATAAATTTAGTTCTAATGAAAGTCAACCCAAAAAAAGTTTCTCCCTTCTATTCTCTTCTCGAGTTCCGGTGAAAGGAGCGAGTGTGAACTTTTCCTGATAGTGGGGGTTCCAACTTGCCGTGTAAATGGTGGATTTTGATTGTCATATGAGAATGGACTGGGTTTACCACATAAGAGTATATTTAATTTGTCACAGGAGAATAAACTTAATTTGCCATATAAAAGTGAACTGAATTTCTCACATGGGAGTAGACTTGATTTGGCACGTAAGAGTAAACTTGATTCACCATCTGAAAGTGAATTTGAATTGTTATGCAAAAGTGAACTTAATTTGCTAGATGAAAATAGACTTACTTTACCATATGAGAATGGACTTAATTTTTCATATGAAAGTGGATTCAATTTACCACTTAAAAGTGAAATTGATTCGTCACACGAGAATGGATTTAGTTTATCATATGAAAGTGGACTTAATTTTTGCTTGATAGTGGACTTAATTTTCTATATGAGAGTGAATTTGATTTGTCAGATAAAAGTAAATTTAATTTACTACATAAATATGGATTTGATTATCATGTTAGGGGGATTTTAATTTGCCACATGAAAGTTGACTTTAATTGTCATATAGATGTGGACTTAATTGCTGTGCAAGATAAATTTTATTTTATTATGAAAAAATGTACTTAATTTGTTATATGAAAATAGACTTTGTTTACTATATATATATAGGCTTGATCGTCACATAAGATGGATTTTAATTTATCACGTGTAAATAAATTTAATTTGTCACGTAAATATGGGCTTGATTATCATACAAAATGAATTTTAATTTAGCTAGTTTTCAAAGTAACTACTTTAATTTCACCCTAGTAGAAATAACATGTTTGATTTTACAATTCTCATAGATGAGATATTTGATTTTGCCATTTTGTAAGTAATCTAATTAATTGTACCACTTTAAAAGTGATAACCTTAATTTTTCTGTATTGGAGGTATTACACTTCTTTTGCCATTTTAGGATAATACGTTTGATTTCTCCACTGTATAATTAGTTTATTTGAAGTCTTTGTCAAGAATTACATGACTTGATGCTATGGATTATGGGGCAAAGGGTAAGTAACATCATATGTCCTTTTGGATATCACAATAACAGACATCTTGATTATCCACTTAACTTCCTTTTAAGCATTAGGAAGAAATTTTTTTTATGTCTCTACTATTTTAAGGTAAGGGGAGAATCCTTAATCAATTTCGTATTTTGATGCCTCGGTTATATACCACCTTTGTGAACTTCTGCTGATTTATATAAATTTTGTAGTCAACTCTGACTTTGAGTTTGATGAGAGTTAGAATTATAGTTTTAGTCTGACTCTAAATTTAATATTAGTTGAGAGTTATGATTTGAGTTTAATTCATGATGTATTGAGTTCAACTTGGGTTGATACTATTTGAGATAGATATGGGCTCAAATTCTTGCTGAATTAAAATTTTTGGATTTATATATAAGATCCTAAATTTTAAAATTTTACAAATACACCCTAAAATGCTAAAATTTACAAATTATCACCGAGTTCAAATTTATAAATGAATCCTTCACAAATCCTTTACAAAAAGAACCCTAAAATTATAAATTTTGCAATAAGGTCCAATTTTGTGAAAATTATAATTCGGCTCTGAAGATTAAAAAATTTTGCAAATAACTCTATCGAATTTCATGATTTTGAGAAATGATACATTCATATCCAAATCTCATCTACATTTAACTGATCACAACAAGAATCTCAACAAATTTGATTATGAAAATGTTTCGAAATTTCAGAAAAAAGGGGTGTTAACGATCGAGCTTATCCTTCTTAATGCATATAAAGTCCAGGGAGAACCTGTAAAAAAAAGAGAGGAGAGATGGAGATGAACCCAGGAGACTTGAAACATAAGAGAGGATGATCAGAAATCAGAACGGATGAAAACACGCGAAGTTGATGATGAATCAATTCCCTACCTTTTTATTTGATCGAACCTCCCTCTTTTGAACCTTCCTCACACCACCGGAGCTGCCTTCCTCGACCATCGCCCGCGTGAGACCCCAAGCATTGTCTGCACTGCCCTAAGCCGCTAAACTATGGGGCCTTAATTGCCTGCCCCAGCTCTTTCACTGCCTGCATTGGTCGCTTGACCTTCTCGCAGGTGGCCAACCTACCTTCAGTTTCTTCTCTCGTCACACTAGAGCTCCACCTCCATGCCTGCCGAAGCTTTGCCTCCACCACCCAGCCGGAGATCTGTCTGCCCTGCATCCGCCACTGTCACAAAAAGACAGGCCCAGATTCGGCCCAATTGGGAGACGAAGGAGACAACACTTGGACCCTTCTCTCGTGGAACTAAGGGCGCGTTTGGTTCGATTCTGGATTTAGGAATCGTGGAATCGTGAAAATTGAGTGATTCCGGAGAATTGAAAGAATTGAATGAATTAGATAATTAGAGTGTTTGGATGAGTATTTATTGTAGGAAATTGGGAATTGACCAATTTTTTTCCGTTGTTTGGTTGACAAATGAAATTGATCAATTCCATAAGTTGTTGAATTCTTGTGTTTGAATGAGTTTTTACTGTAGATAATTGAGAAATATATAAAAATAATTAAAAATAATAAATATTTTAAAAAAATAAAAAAAAACAGACTATGTAAATAACTTATTATAATCAATTACAGATTTATTTAATATAATTTTGTTATTATCTTCTAAAATAATTTTTAATAAACATAGAAAATATATACTTATTTTTTTGAAAATAATTAATATTTAAGTAATTTGAGTAATAAAATAATTTTAATTTTAAAATTATTGAAATAATTTTAAAAATTAATAAGATTTTACAAAAAGACCCAAAAATGAAGGGACTTCAGTTTCACTATATGTACAAATATCATAATAAATATTACGATGATTTGTATCTACTACAGAGACAACTTAATATATTAGAAAAGACATCTTAGCAGGTTAATACAAAAAGTCCGCTCAAAAATAGTTAAATATATAGTTTAACTTAACATGTTATTACTAAATATATAACTACATACTTATATCATTCATAAACTCCTGAAGTCACCTAATTCTGTCCTCATCAGTCATACCATCAACAAATGTCATGCCATCAACCTCGTCCTCATGTAAACGCTTACATGCAAGTTTCAGAAAAAGCTTACTAAATCATTCCCCCTTGAACTTCATCAAAGTTGGATACACGACCTTCTTCTAAAAATCCTTTCTAGCTGTTTGAAGGAAGGATGCAACTTGACGCATGTTGATTATCAACTTTTTCATCATCCTCTAATCAACAGTTTTGCTTTCGTCATTTGGATTAGCAATCATGATATAATTGTGGATGACACAACAAGCAAAAATTATATCAATTTGGGTTTTGAATGGAAAGAAAGGAGTCGCCTCCAATATACGAAAACGTCCCTTCAAAATCCCGGGCTGGAAATCAAATGACTCAAAACTAGGCAAATCATGACTCTCATCAACCCCACCAAACCCATCCTCAGCAAGAACTGAAGACACACTCCTGTTTTTATTGTTATCATCTCTTCCAGCACGCTTTGACATCTCCCCAAAAGGGTTCAAACCCAGTTGATCTTTCTTTGTATCTGAGAAGAACCTCCCTCACCCAACACCTTCTCTACATAGGAAAAGGTGTAGCAGTCATACAGATTCTCATTTTGGTTTCCCAATCCTATTGGCTCCATTTCAGCAGTGAATGGTGAAAACACAGCTCCAACGCCCTTCCATATCCCACTCACACTGCTAGCAAAGGTGCTCCATGCCGGTTTAATGACAGGCTCCTTTAAAAACAACAACAACAGAAAATCAAGTAAATACCAAGGAAATTCAATAGACTCTTTTGCAGTAAAAGAAACCTAATTTGCTTGAAAGGCATAACGCTAAATGCCAGAATAAAAGACCGGATTTTTACCACTTGTTTTTATATGATAAAACATGCATTTATTGGCTAAATTAATTCAACCACACACACACATTTATATATGTGCAACGAATTCTATTCATTTATTTTTATTTTGTAGTGGCATACAAACAACTGTACTTTTCTGGCCGTTCAAGCAAATTGCAGATTTCTACTCAATATCTTCGTAACTGCAAATAACTATTCACAAATCATTCACTTCAGAACGCCACACAAGTTACTCAAAATTTGTTTTTCCATGAAAAGATAATCCAGCAAACACTGCAAATTCTAGAATCAAAACTCAAAGACCTAGCAATTTAGCTACCTGGGTCTGGAGCACGTTCTCAATCTCCATAAGCATGGCGCCGGAGACCAAAACCCTAGACCCCTTCGCTCTTCGGCCTCCGGCCCTCACTCTTCTCCCCCTCCTCCTCCCCGCGGAGCCCTTCCCCTCAGTAGCCGCTTCCCTCTCCGCAGCCTCGTTTTCGACGCTCCACACGTTCTCCTTCTTCTCCACTTTGATCGGTCCCCTCCTCTCCCTCTACTTGTCATCAGAGAAGCCACAAGAGATTCTAGGAGCGGCGCAAACCCTGGAGGTGGTCGCCGGAAGATGCTGAGTTCGCAAGAGAAGCCCTAGAAATGGGCGGGGGATCACTGGATTCCGGCAGGCGTCGATGCAGCGGGCTTGCTGCATTTTCTTGGAGAAAGAAGAAGGCTCTGGCGGCTAGAAATCATGAGCTCTGAAATTACGGGCTCACCTGCAGATCGACGCTTCGACACTCCGGCGCAGTGATTCGGGGCAGCGGTCGGGGCGATGAAGCTCTGAACTCAGCCGGCTGGACGAAATCACGAGCTCTGATGAAGATGAGCTCTCGAATCGTGGGAGGCAGGCGTTCCGGCACTCCGGCGCACTGATTCGGGACAGCGGTCAGACCGATGGAGGCAGGGGAATCGTGGGAGGCAAAGGAATCGTGCTGGAAATGGAGCTGTGGAGAAGACGAGTTCTGTGGAGAAGAAGACGAGCTCTGGACGAGATCGGGAATGGGGAGCTGAAATAGTGGGGAATGAGAGAAAACTCACGGTACTACGGTGAAAAACGAGGGAAAACACGGGAATCGGTGTTTTTCGTTTGTTTTGATCGGAAAATAAAAATCGAAATAGGAGAAATTAGAAAATGACCGATTCCCTCAATTTCGGATTCTGAGAATCGAAACAAACATGGGAATGGAGGGAAACCAATTCCCTCCATTCCCCGATTCCCGGTTCTGGGAATCGAAACAAACACGAACTAACTGTCTGTCTGCACCGTCCAGCACCGGCTCTGGTCCGACCACCACTGCCCTTATTGACGTGCACGAGCACTCCCTCCTTGCCGTACCATTGGCCGTCTTTTCCGGCGCCGGCCTTGGCCACCAGCAGCTGCACTTCACCCATCGACTCGGCTGCCCTCTGTGAGCTCCACCTCTACCGCATCTGCTATGTCGTCATCTTGCCCGCTGTGCCGAGCCATGGCCGAGCCATGCCTCTTTTCCGAGCTCCACCGGCTTGGCCGCGCCTCAGCACCGCGACCTCTCTCCAAGCTCTGGCATGGACCCGGTCTCTGTTGTGCAGAATTTAAAAAAATGAAAGAGAAGTTGCCAAAAAAAAAAAAAGATTACTGTAAGAAATAAAATAAAAGAAATAAAATTTGTATCTCGATTTTCTTGCCAGGGCCAATCCACCTAACGGGCTCATCTGAAAATTAACTTTGAGTTAGGATCAATCTCCGAGTTCATTTGAAAATCAATTATGATCTAGAATCAAATTATAGGATCACTTGAAAATCAATTCGATTTAAGATGAATTTGTGAGTTCACCTGAAAATCAATTTCTAATTCATACTTGGCCTATGGGTCGTCTAAAAGTCAATCGGTTTAAAATCAGTCTACAGGCTCATTTGAAAGTCAATTTTTAATTCAAGATCAGTCCGTGGATTCGTCTGAAAGTCAATTAATTTAGATCCAGCTTGCGGACTTGGCTGAAAATCAATTGACTCAAGACTAATATGCGAGGTTACCTGAAAGTCAAATCAATGAAAGACCAGTTTGTGGGTTTACCTAAAAGTCATATCAACTCATGGTTAGTCCGTAAGCTCACACAAAGCCATTCTTATCAGTTGACAGCTCGAGTGCTCTCTAATGAAATTAATCAAATCAATTAACATAAATCGATTAAATAATTAATTTTTATTAAAACTAAGCCGATTTAGCTCAATTAAATGAACTAATTAAATTGAACTAATTTAAATCAAATAAACCACAAAATGAACATTAATAAAATAAATGGACTAAAATTTAAATTAAACTAGACCTGAATTTAAATTGAGTTAATCTAAATCAATTTGATTCAAACTCAACCCTAATCAGATTTAAATTAGGTCAACCTAAGTTAAATTGGTTCAGATCCAATCCTAACTAAGTTCAAATTAGGTCAAGTGACTTAAATCAATTCAAACCCAACTTTAATCATCTTCAAATTGGGTCAATTTGAGTCAAATTAATTTAGATCCAACCACAATTGGGTTCAAATTAGGTTAATCTAAATCAAATTAGTTCACATCGAACCCCAACTTAGTTCAAAATGGGTTAACCTAACTCAAATTAGTTTAGATCTAATCCCAATTGGGTTCAAATTGGGTCAACCTAACTCAAATTGAAATAGACCCAAACCTAATCCAGTCTTAATTGGGTCAATCTAAATCAAAATTGATTTATATTGAACACTAATCGGCTCAAATCGGGTGAATCAGAAATCAAATCAAATTCAAATCAAACTCTAATTGAGTTAAATAAAATTTGAATTAAACCCTAATTGGGTTAAGTCAAATTCAAACTAATTTTGGTTGGCTCAAATCAAATTTGAATCAAACACTAATTGGATCAAATCAAGCTTAAACTAAACCCAAATTGGGTCAAACTGAATTCAAATTCAAACTAAAACCAAGTTGATCTTGAATCAAAATCAAGTCAAACTTAAACTAGAACCAAGTTGATCCTGAACCAAAATCAGGTTGAACCTAAACCAAAACTAGATCTAAACCTAATCCAAAACCAAAACCAAGTAAATCTTGAACCAAAACTAGATTTAACCTAAATCAAAATTAGGTTGAACCTAAACCAACCAACTTAAACTTGAATCCAAGTCTATTAAGGTTTAAACTCTAACCCAATAAGAGTTTGACATGGTTCAAATTCAAACCCATTAAGCCTAGATCCAATACGAATCAAATTAGGGTTGGATCCAAGATCCATTACGGATCCAATACTAACTTATTTAAGATTGTATTTGAGATCCATTAATGATCTAATACAAACCCAATTAGTGTTGGATCCAAGATCTATTAAGGATCCAATAAAAACTTATTAAGGTAGGATTTGAAATCCATTAAGAATCCAATAAGAACCCAATCATGATTGGACTGAAGATCTCTAATAAGAACTCAATCAAGGTTGAACTGAAGATCCATTAAGGATATAATAAGAACCCATTAAAAGTTGAATCCAAGATCTAATAAAGCTCTAATTAGGATCAAATTCAATATCTATTAAGGATTCAATAAGAACCCAATTAGAGTTAAATCTAAAATACATTAAAGATCCATTAAGAACCTAATAAGGGCTCAACATAAGGTCAACCCGACCTGAATTAAATCAAATTAGACTTGAATCAAAATCGAGTTCTAAACATCGACTTGAATCAAAACATACTTGAATTGAAATCAATTCTAAACATTAAATTGAATCAAATTAGACTTGATCAAAATCAAGTTTTGAATATCAAACTAAATCTAATCATACTCAAATCAAAATTGAGTTCTAAATATTGAATTAAATCAAATTAAGTTTTGAATATTGAATTGAATCAAATCATACTTAATCAAAATTAAGTTTTAAATATTGAACTGAATAAAATCAGATTCAAACTGAAATCAAGTTTTAAATATTGAATTGAGTCAAATCAAACCTAAACCAAAATAAATCCAAACTTCAAAAAAAACCAAATTAGAGTTAAAGCAAAAACAAGTACGGGTCGAGTTGAATTCCATTTACTCAAGGTTAGTTGATAATGAGTTTAAGGTCGTCGATAACACCTCAAATCCTAATTGATACAAAAGAAGAAAGGTCGCCAATTATCATATTAAAGATAATTAGCATAGCCTCAGGTTTCTAATTATTTCTTTAAATCAAATCAAACTAAATGTTACAATGTCATGTGTGATGAATTAGTCCCACATTAGATATTAAATAGATAAAGTCCAATACATATAGTGAAAAAATTTCATATCCCATGAGTTTCGGCTTTTGGGGTATTTTGGTATCCAACCCATTATATTGATCCAGTTTAACACTTTTTTAACTCTCTGAACAAGTAGTATCAGAGCTTCAGGTTTGAAACTATACAAATTCTTAAGACTGAAATTACCGTAATGATGTGACTAAATTGAGTCGCATGTTAGTCTCTCTTAAAAAAATCAAAAATTAAGATAAAAACTCGTTAGTATGGGTTACATGGTAGAATTGGTTAAGTAAAAAAGTATCGTGATGATGCGACTAAATTGAGTTCTATATTAGTCTCTTTTTTAAAAAATAAAAAAATTGAGACAAAAAAATCTATTAGTATGGGGCACATGATGGAACTAATCGAATAAAAGAGTTCTTGATTAAGAGTGTTAAAATTGATATGATCAAATCACACCTGAAGAGAAAAATTATTATAATGTCAGGTGTAATGAATTAGTCTTACATTAGATATTGGATAGATAGTCCAATATATATAGTGAAAAAAGTCTATAACCCATAAGCTTAGGATTTTGGGATATTTTAGTATCCGACCCACTATATGGATCCAGTTTAATGCTCTTTCGATTTTCCTAAGAACTAAAAGCAAACTTGAACTCGTTTGGTCAGTTAGTCAAATGTCATGTTTAAATAAAGTCAACTGACAACACATATAAAGTTGTTAGTCACACTTCGGGCTTAGCCAACACAAAATCAAAAGTCATTGATAATGTCTCAAACTTAATCAATAACACACCAAATATGTTGTCAATTATCGAGTTGGAAATGGTCAGCAAAAGCTAAGGTCACTATCCATTTCAAACTCAATTAAAGACATACTTAAACTCGCTTAGTCAAGTAGATAAATGCCTTATTTGAAAAAGTCAACCAGCAACAAGCATAAAGCAGTTAGCCATACTTTAAGTTTAATTGACACAAACTGATTTTTTATAGCAAGCCAAGAGACCATCAATTATTAAATTAAAAATAATTAGTATAAGTTAGGGCAGCTAATCATTTTTTCAAATCAAAGATCAAAGGAAATCAACTAGCAACAAGTAGAAAGCTGTCAGTAATACTTCAGATCTTAATAAGTAAGGTTAACTGATACAAGTCAGAATAGTCAGTTACATAGCGAAGTAATCAATATTCACTAAGGATCAAACTAAGGTCCATTCAACCCAAATTTCACTAGGTCACATGCACGGGAGCAAGGAGTGGTTAGCATCAAGTCCTTTCTCACTTCTTGCCTTATTTCATGTTTTTTTAAGATTATGAATTTAAATTTTTTAAATTATATAGTGAGGGTATGCACTTGTTTAAGTCATATATCTCTTTCTTAAAGTTAATCAATTATATTTTTTTTTCTTTATGTCTCTATCTTATTAGCTAGGTTTCTTATTTTAGAATATTTCTAATGATTATGAAGGTAATTAACAAGGGGTTTACTCCTGTTGGAAGTCATGTTCAGAAAATTTCTAATTGTGTATTCAAACCACCCTTAAAATTTTATTTGTTATATCAAGATTGCTCCTCAAGGTCTCTAGCTATCTCAAGTGGTCGATTTTAGCTCCATATCCACAACCTTCCTATGGTGGGAGAATAGAAATCTCACTTGGTGCTAACCCAATGGATCAGTTGTCCACTTCAATTTGTTCATTATCATACTTTTCTTAAGCATTTGAATGAGAGAAAAAAAAAACTTTATTTTAGCACCTTCTTCTGTGAGAGGATGGATTGAAAGTTTGATTGAGCATTCATAGTGGGTACTTCGGCAATGGCCCCCTTTTCCTTGTCGCGCACTTTTACAAGAGAGTTATTGCATATGCTCAAATGTTTTAGATGTGAGCATTTCTCATTTTTATCCTTGTATAGATAGCAAAGGAGTATGGTATTTGTGTTTGAGAAAAAAAATTCAAATTCGATCGAAAGGAGTTCCACCTTTCCTTTTTAGTAGGTCAGAGTCTTGTATCCATAACAAGGATTGCTGTCTAGCAACAGCTGAGGGGATCCTAGCCTATATTAGAGTGGTCATAGAATCAAGGGCTAAAGAGAGACGTTTGCTCCCAATCTTGATCCCTTTATGTAGTGTTTAATGACTTGATCAGTTGATCCAAGTATTTCCACTTTGATTACTTGGAAAAACCTGAAACTTTTTCACCTTGTCATTCATATCTTGTCTTGGTGTCTTTTATCATGTAAAGAAATGTAGAACAGAGAATGGAGTAAGAAATTATTGATTTCATGGGGCTCATCTTCTATAATGTCACATTAACATGTTGGAGTAGCACATGCTATAGCAATCAGCTAGATCAATGGACAAAGACCTAGATTAATGCTTGTTGAATTATAATATTTTATGTTGATAGTTCATCTTTCAATTTGATTCATGAGATTCAAAAGAAATAATTTATTTAATATATTTTGATTGTGATGTTGGAGAAAGCTAATAATAGAGAGCATATGTATTTGTATTTTTTTTATCTTTTTTTATGACCTTAGTTTTTTTATTTTATTTTCAATTTTTTTATTTCTTTCTGCAAAAAATTTTAGAGATTTTTATCTCTTAAAAATAATTTAGTAGAAACATAGTATATTTTTTTATCTTTGATGAAAACCTCTTTTTTGATTTGAATTATTGAAGTTTAAGGATAATTATGTCTTAGGATATAGTAGGTCACCAATTTCCTCCCCTTATATCTTTTTTCTAGTGTAATATTTTCTTTAAAAATCTATTTTTCTGGTGATTTTGCTGTTTTCACTATGTTTCTATTTATTAGTTACTTCTTTGACTAGCTTTGATCTTTGGATGCCTATCAACTTCGATTTTTAAGGTTTACACACCTGTGTATATCATCTGGTGATTACTTTTTAGGTGGTCTTTTTTGGTCGATAATACACTAAGATGAAGCTCAGTTAATTTTGCTAATTCTGGTATGTGATCAAATTTTCTCTCCCTTTTTTTTCTTATTTTATTTCTTTCTTTCATTTTTTCCTTTTCTCTTTTTTTTGACTTAGTAATTACATTCCTCTTTTAAGGATATAAGGTTTGCGAGCTCATAGATTGTAATTGGTTCTTACTCCTTGAGTATACCTCTTTTGACTTAATTTTCTATATAAGATTTGTCCATTTGGGATTTTATTTTTTATTATTTAATTGGGGGTGATCTATTGCCCCTAAGAGGAGATTCTCGAGAGGTTATCATACAATCATTGCATTTGTGATCTTGAAGCAACTTTCTCGATAGGCTTCTAGTTACTTGTAAATTAGCCGTTAGAATTCTAAGCTTGTATTCTTGAAGTTAACATAGGGCATTGGTGGATGGGGGAGGCACAAGAATTTCAACTCCATTATATCTCATCATTGATCATCCCTACCGTCAAACATTTATCTTGCATTTTTCAAAGACCTTATTTCTAAAATAGAAGATAATTCACTTAAACAATAAAGGATTTTTTTTATTTTTTATTATTTTTTTGGCTTTATATTCTATATTGAGAAGTATAGAATACATATTTGACTAGTCAATTTTGATATAACTAGACATTCTGTCATAAACTAACATCATTTAAATTTTTCATATTTGAAGCTCATGCAACCATTTGATTCTTTCATGCTATAAATTTGGCATGAGTATCCTTTTTTCAAGTTTAATTACTCATTGATTAGAAGATGACATTGCTCCTATCTCATCCGAAGATGATTAAGCACGTATCCTTTCTTAGCTCTTGTGATGTTGTCAAGGAATTGGAGGTAGGGATTGAAACAACCGGTCTTAGCTTTGAATTAACATCTCATAGCTAACTAAATACTCCATTGATCCTTTCTTTACTTGTGTGACATGTATTAGCTTTCTTAACTTATAGGGCAGGTTGTAAGTGATCAAAAACTAAATTTTTTCCTATTGCCTAATTTATGGAAGGATCATATGAAGATATCATTTTCCCTTCTTGTAATGGAGAATAATAAATCAAGCATTAATCTCCATCTTTTAATGTGTCTCTATTGTATTAGCTATTTTACTACACTTAAAGAAAAAGTCAAGTCACACCAGACATGCTAAAATTTGTGATCAACCGATACTAAAAGGTATTTAGTTTACACATACACATGTCTACCACAAATTTAAAAAAAGTCTTACTGGATGTGCCAAAATTTTTGAAGTTGCGATCAATCTCTTGCGATAGCTAAATATCCCTAAGAAGTAATCTCGAATAATAAATGGAATTAAGCTCAGTTTAAATGCAATCAAAATTTGTGAGAACATGACTTTCAACAGATACAAGTTTTTATCATTCATTACTCAATTTGAAGCGTCACCGATAATTTTTGAACTTATGTTGGCTAAGCTTGGAGTATAACTAATGATTTTATGGTTCTTGTTCACTAACTTCCTTCGAACATGGTGTTTAATTGACTAAGTGAATTTAAACTTGCTTTAATTTAGTTTGAAATAGTTTGCAGTCTTGGCTTATGCTGACCATTTTTATATAATAATCGATGACTTTTTTGGCTTATTATCGACTAAGTTTAGAAACACAACAAATAACTTTTGTCCTTGTGTTAGCTAAGGTTAAAGTATGACCAATGACTTTATACTTATTGTCAATTTATTTTCATCAAACATGACGTTTGGCTAGCTAAGTAAGAGAATTCATACTTGCCTTTGTTCAATTTGAAATAATTGGCAACCTTGGCCAATGTTAATAATTTATAATTTCATAATCAATGGTTTTTGGCTAGTTGTTAATGAAGTTTTGATGTGCCGCCAATAACTTTTGTTCTTATGTTGGTTGAGTTTAAAATATGACCATTGGCTTTACACATATTATAAATTGACTTTTATCGAACAAAGCATTTGACTAACTGATTAAGTTAGTTCAAATCTATCTTAGTTCGATTTGAAATAGTTATGTAAGATGATTTTTTGCCACAATCAAATTTGACTAAAATATGATTAAAATTTAGACTTATATGTCATTAAATTATATCTCAAATATGGATCATAGTCAAGTTTAAATCGCGTCCGAGTTTGGCTGAAAATTAAGCTCAATTTGAACTTAAATCATTGAAAAATTCAAATAGACTAATTGAGCTAGATTTTTGGACTAAAATTAAATCCAAAATTCATTTAAAACTTGGGCTAAAATGACAAAAAAAATAAAAATTTTGCAAATAGCCTCTTGAATTGAATAAATCTTCACAAATGGATGCTTAGATTTTTTACAAATAGATCCCTGAAATAAAAATTTTATAGAAAAGTCCAATAAAATTTTAAAATTATAAATCAGTCCCACAAAATTGAGGATTCACAAATAAACCCCTCAAAAGATCGATAGTTATAATTTGGTCCCTATTAAATCCAAGGTTTGTAAATAAACCCCTCCAAACTTCTTTATTTATAAATAAGCCCTCTAGAATTTTAACTTTTTATAAATAAGTCACTAAAAAAATTTTATTTATAAATAAATTTAAATTTTATTCAAAAAGGACTCTAAAAGTTTTAAAACTTTATAAACAAGTCTTTTTACAGAAAAATTTTCTCAAATTTATAAAATTATAATTTAGTTTAATTTTTTTAAAAATTTACAAAGAGCATCCTAAATTTCATGATTTTGCAAAAGGGTACAATTTTATCCATAATATGAAATTTGAATAAGATCTTCATTAATGATTCAAATATCTAAATTAAGAACCTTATCTTCATCCAAACTATGATAGAATTCACATTCAAATAAACTTCATCCATATCTCCACTGAGCAAATGATAATCCACTTTTCTACGTTTAAAATTTGAGTTATCATTAACCTAATCTCTTATGTTTTGGACACCTATAAAATTTTGCATACAAAAAAAGAAAAGGAGATTAGAGTCATAAACTGATATCAAAAATTGAAGAGATTAAGAGGTGAGAGGCAAAAGATTAGAAAAAAAACGTAAACTAAGATAAAGAGGTAAAGTGAATTCTTTGTTTTTTTTTCATGTTCATTCTTCTCCAGCTCCTCCTTTCCTTGCTCATCGCGAGGCCTACAGTAACCCTCCTGCTCCCACGAGCTCTACTCCAGCCACCAGTGAAGTCCAGTTCATGCTCCTGCGAACTTGCCTAATCACCATTCCGGCTTATGCCCCCGTCAGCTCGGCTCGTGCTCCACGCGAGCTCCATCCGATTCATTGCCTCCACCTCCTCTCCGCCTAACCTTCCCCCCACAGCCACCCTCCACATTGTTCGAGTCATCTCCAAGCCACTGCCTTTGGCGAGGCCCAAGGCCAAAGCTCCGTTGTTGTGCTTGAGGATGGTAAGGATCTTAGATACTGCGACGTACGACGGCGGCCATGGGGAAAGTTGTCGGCAAGAATTCGAGAACTGTCGAGAAGAGTCAGGGTTTGGCTTGGGATGTTCAACACAGTAGAAGAGATCGCCATGGTCCATGACTCCGCGACCATCCAGCTTCGCGGCCGTGACGCCGCCTCATTCGCCATTGCCCAACCTCCTTCTTGCTCAACTGTGCACCCCGCTCGCCGATCAAGCTCCCTAGCCCCCCAGCCTCCTGCATGTTGTTGCCAAGGCCGGATCCGATTGGATTGAGCAAGGGTTTTAAGGGCTGGAGCTTGAAGAAGAAAAGAGGAGGTAAAAAATTATGTAAAAAAACTTATTGGCCCAAAAAAATAAAAAACCAAGTAAAATAGAGAAAAAAAGGTTTTGGGGGGTTTGAGGGAGAAAAAAATATTTATATGGAAAGTTGTTGTGATTAAAAAAAAGAAAAATTCGGCAAAAGCAACAAAAAAAGAGTTTATTAATATCGTAGCCACTCATAGTTTTCAATAATAAAGACAGCGAATATATGACCCCACTGCAGCTACTCGCAGCCCCTAAAAGATATAAATAAAGACAGTGAACCCATAACCCGGTTGTAGCCATCCGCGGCCCCTCGATGATGATGATGAAGATGACAGTAAAGACAGCGAATCTATGACCCTATTATGATCACCCACGGTCCCTTGAAGATGGCAGATCCCCATCACCTATCTAGCCTTTGGGTCGCATTTAACTTGCCTTGGAGCTCACATTCTAGTAAGCCTTCCGACTCACATCCAAGCCAGCCTCTAGACTTGCACTCAACTAACTTTCAAATTCATATATAAATCAGCCTTCTCGTTCGCACTTAGCTAGCCTTCAGGCTCTCATCTAAGTTAGCCTTCAGGCTCGCACTTAACCAACTTTCGATCTTACACTCAGCAAGCCTTAAAGCTCTTATCTAAGCCAGCCTTCGAGTTTGCACTCAGCCAACTTTTGAGCTTACATTAGTTAGCTTTCGAGCTCATATTTAAGTCAGTCTTTAAACTCACACTCAACCAGCCTTCAGGCTCGCACTTTACCAGCTTTCGAGCTTACACTCAGTTTACCTTTGGGCTAGAATCTAACCCAGTCTTCGGGCTCATACCAAGCTAACCTTCGAGCTAGCATCCAAGACAGCCTTCGGGCTCATATTCAGCTAGCCTCTGGCTCGTATTAAAGTCAACCTTCGGGCTCCCATTTATGTTATCTTTTGGACTTGCACTCAACTAGCTTTCAGACTCATACTCAACCACTCTTTGGGCTTGCACTCAGCCAGCTTTTAAGCTTACACTCAGCTAACCATTGAGCCCACATCTAAGCTAGCCTTCGTGCTTCCGCCAAATCAGTCTTTGGGCTCACATACAGGCTAACCTTCGAGCTTGTATTTAACTAGCCTTCAAGCTCATACCAAGCAAGCTTTTCGACTTGCACCCAACTAGCTTTCGAGCTCACACCTCAAACAGCCTTCGGACTTTCACTCAACCAGCCTGCGGGTTTACATCCGATCAGTGTTTGGACTCACACTCAGCCAGCCTTCAGACTCGTGCTCAACCAGCTTTCAGATTCATGGTTAACTAGCCTTTGAGCTTGTACCTAAGTCAACCTTCGGGTTTGCACATTTAGAGCTAGACTATAGGTTCATCTAAAAAAATATCATAAACAGCCAATGACCTTCAAATTAAACTGCTTAATATAAAGTAATTCAATCACATTGAAATCAAATTTAGCCAAAATAAGTGGATAAAAGCTAAGTTGGCTTAAATAGAATTACATTGGTTAAACAAATAGATTAAAATCCAAATCAAGTTGGACTTCAAAAGATCCAAATTGAGCTAATCTAAACTAAATAAACTTAAATTCAACCCTAATCAGACTCGAGATGAGTTAATTTAAAATTGAGTTGAGTCTAAATTAAATCTAATATGGATTAAACTAAGCTCAAATCGAATATTAATTAGGTTAAATTAAGTCTAAACTAAAAAGACAAGCTCAAAGTCAAACAAGAACCAAACAAGATTAAACCTGAATTAAAACTAATTTAAACTAAGTTAACTTAAATTTGAACTGAAGTCGATCAAGATGTAGACCTGGCTCGATAAAGATCCAATACAAGCTCGAACTGGACTCAAGCTAAATAAAATTAAACTCAGACCCAAACTAAATAGGGTTAAACTAAGTTTCACTAGGTGTGCTGAGCTCCCAACATTCAATGTCATGAACAATGGGTAATATTACCATCCTGACCTAAACCAAAAATTAGTTTGAATAGAACTAAATAAGGTCAAATTAAATCTTACTAGGTATGCTACAAAAGCCTTCAATAATATTTCAAAGTTATACTCAATTTTATAGACCATTGGTGATACTATTAAACCAAAGAAATTAATTATTAATACACTCAAAGTTGTCGATCGTACTTCAAACCTATTCCCAACCCTATAAGAAGTTGGTGATGCACCAAATTAATGAAGTCAACTGACAATAGGCTCAAAGACATTGGTCATAGTTCAAGCTAGTCAACGCTCAAGCAATTGATGATGCACCCCTCGAACTAGTTGGCCCCAGAAGCAGTTAGTGATGCACACTTCAAGCTAATCAATCCTAAAATTAGTTGACGACGTGATTCTCAAAGGTATATTTAACTTACCATTAGTGACGCTACCCAAATAATAAAATTATCGCCTATGCCTTTTTAGGTATAGAAACACTTCAAAATCAATGAAATTATTATTATGAAAATATTTTAAAACTAATGAAGTTATCACCTATGCCTTATCGACTATGAAAATACTTCAAGACTAAAAATGTTATCACCTATACTTTGTTGGCTATGAAAATACTTCAAAGGTTGAAAAAGTAATTGCTTATGGTTTATTGGCTATGAAAATACTTCAAGGTCAATAGAGTTATTACCAATGCCTCATTAGCAAATCAAAACACTCTAATATCAAACAAAGTTATTGCCTATATCTTATTGGCTAACAAAATACTTTAAACCAAATGAAGTTATTGTCTATACTTTATCAACTATTAAAAATACTTCAAACTTTCCCCATTTTCTTACACAATTTGGGTCGGACACCACGTGATCTAGCATAGGGGGAGCAGAGCAACAACACATATCAAAACTTCTGCTCAACTCTTTCTCGTTCTCTTCCTTTATTCCTTTTATGTTAGCTATAATTTTATATTAAAATTTATTATGAAGTGAGAGTATGCTTTTACTTAATCCCTATACCATTGTTTTTAAATCAATCAAATAATACTTTCTTCTTTTATTTTTATGTGTCTATTTTTATTAAATAGGTTTCTCATTTTAGAAGATTTCTGACAATTATCGGGATAATTAACAATAGGGGTTTGCATCTATTGGAAGTCATATTCCCACAATACCTTACAGTGCACTTAAAATTAAAATAAATTTTGATTTATGATTTGAGCTTGCTCCTCAGGATCTCCGTTATCCTAAGTGGTGAACATCAATCCCCCAATAATTTATAATTGTGATTTATATTGATCATGTTTAATTTGATAATCGATGAACTCTTTAGCTTATTATCAATAAATTTGAAGTGTCACCAATGACTTTTGTGCTTGTGTTGGCTAAGCTCAAATTGTGACCAACGATTTTATGATTATTGTTTGTTGATTTTCTTCGAACATGGGAATTGACTGATTGACTAAGCGAGTTCAAGGCTGCTTTAGTCCAATTTTAATTTGAAAGAATAATTAGCAGCCCAAGCTTATGCTAATCATTCTTAATTTGATAACTAATGGCCTCTCTTAACCTGTGTCAATTAGGTTTTAAGGTATTGTCAACTAACCATAATTGATTTAAACATGACTCAACCCAGGCTTGGTTTTAGTTTAGGTCTAATTCAGTTTCATTTGAAATCAACTTAATTTTGGTTTAATTCTGATTTAGTTCAATTTAATATTCAAAACTTGATTTTGATTTAAATATGATTTGATTCAATTTGATATTTAGAACTTGATTTTAATTCAAATTTGATTTGTTTTGACTCATATTAGGTTTGATCTTATATTAAATTCCCATCAATTCTCAAACTTGGTCTTTAATGGATCTTAGATCCAACTCTTATTGGGTTCTTATTGGATCATTAATGGATCTTGGTCTGACCTTTATTGAATTCTTAATGAATCCTTAATCGATCTCAGTTTGACCCTTATTGGGTTTTTGATGAAGCTTTAATGGATCTTGGATCTAACCTTATTGGACCCTTCATGGATCTTGGTTTGACCCTTATTGGGTTTTGAATAGATACTTAATGAATTTTGGATCTAATCCTTAATAAATTTTTATTGGATCCATAATAGATCTTGGATTTATCGTTAATTAGGGTCTTATTGGATCCATAGATATTAGATTCAACATTTGATGGATTCTTATTTGGATCCTTAATGGATCTTGATTGTGTTCATATTCGTTTCCTTATATGGCTTAGATTTGATCCTTTAATAGATTCAGGTTCGATCTATATTAGATTCTTATTAGATCCCCAATGGATCATGGATCAGGTTCAAGTTTGATTCCTAAATGGATTCAAGTTTGAGCTATATTGGACCCTTAGTGGGTTTGGGTTTGTTCCTTTATTAGAATTGAGTTCGAACCATGTTGGACCCTTACTAGTTTGGGTTCAAATTCAAGTTGGTTCTAGTTTAGACTTAACTTGATTATGATTTAGGTTCAACCAGGTTCTAGCTCTGGTTTGACCTACTTTTGGATTAGGTTTAACCTAATTTTGGCTCAGATTTGACTGATTCTAGTTCAAATTTAACTTGATTCCGGTTTAGGTTCGACCTGGTTTTGGCTCTGGTTCAAACCAATTCTAGTTCACGTTTGACCTAGTTCTGACTTAGATTCAACCTAATTCTAGTAGGTTTAATCTAGTTCTGATTTTGGTTTAACCTAGTTTTAGTTTTGGTTCAACTCAGCTTTGGTTTAGCTTTGACTTGGTTCTGGTTTAATTTCGACCTAATTTTGGTTCTAGTTCAACCTACCTTTGATTTAGGTTTGGTCTTATTCTAATTCAAGTTTGACCTAGTTCTAATTTAGGTTCAACTTGGTTTTAGTTTATATTTAACCTATTTCTAGTTTAGGTTTAACCTAATTCTAATTTTGTTTAAACTTGATTTAATCCAATTAGGGCTGGGTTCAAGCTCAAATTTACTTGACTAGGGTTGGTTTGAATTTGATTTAACCTAATTAGGGTTCAAACTTGATTAATTCGGGTTGACCCAATTTAAACCCAATTGGGATTGGGTATGATCCAATTTAATTTGGATTGACCTGATTTGAATATGATTGGGTTTGGTTCTAAATTGATTTGATTTAAGTTAATCTAATTTGGATTTGAGTTTACTTTAATTTAAGTTTTAGTCCATTTATTTGACGAATTTAGGCCTATTTGATGGTTCATTCAAGACCAATTTGTTTAACTAAATTAGTTTACTTAATTTAGCAAAATTGACTTAGTATTAATATGATTAAGTCATTTATTTTAATTAATTTATTTTAATCAATTTGATTGATTAGAGAGCTCTCCAGTTATCCATTGATCAAAATAACTTATGGGCAAGTTCATGGACTGTCCTTGAGTCAATTTGACTTTAAGACGAGTTCAAAAGCTAGCCTTTAGTTGGTTGACTTTCAGGCGAGTTCGGAAATTAACTTTTAGTTGATTTGATTTTCAAGCGAGCTTATAAGTTGACATTGGGTTGGTTTATTTTTCAAGACCAACCTATAATTTGGTCTTGAATTAATTTGATTTTTGGAAGAGTCTGCAGAATCGTCTTAAGTTCAATTGGATTTTGGATGAATCCGTGGACTAGTTTTAAACCAAATTAATTTTCAAAAGAGCTTATAAATTAATCCTAAGTTGATTTAACTTTCAAATATCATGGATTAATTCAAAACTGAATTAACTTTTATGCAAATTCACATGCCGAATTAACTGAATTAACTGGGTTATTTCTAAGTTAGTACGTGAATCAAGATCGAAAAATATTTTTAAGTAATTTTTTTAGAAATATTTTTCCCTTTTTTTTTTCTGTATTTTTTTTCACAATTGGCTCCCATTTTTCTCTTGTATTTCTTGTTTTTTATATTCTTTTTTGCTCGTCTTCTTCCCAACCCTTCTCCTTTCTTCTCAAATTTCCTCGTATCCGCTGCCGAGCTTGTTCTCCACCAGCCTTTCTTCTTTTCTATTTCCTCTCCACCCAAACCATGGAGAACTAGACCTCTTCATCCCACGGTCGGATCTGGCCAGATCCAGCCCTTCCGCGCAAGCAGCTGCAGAGCGCCTGCACGGAGTCAAGGCTGCGTGACACCAAGGACGACGGTGGGTTCAAGTTGCTGGTGTTGGCGGCAGATCCTGGCCTCGAAGATAGCTTAAATATAAGGCACTCTTGGTCCGACGGGGTTCTGCTCCAGGCGTAGCAAGCAGCGTGGGTCCTGTGGCGGTGCTGGTGGCTCAGTGCCGCACGGCCATAGTGCGGGATGCTTCGTTGGGCCTTCTCTACGAGCGGCCAGTGGCGAGGAGTAGGAGCGGTCAAAGATGCAAGGCGGTTCCTTGCACGCAGCGCCGCTTGACAAGGAGGCGGAGTCGGCGATAGCGAGCAGGTCAAGCTCACAGGCGGCGCTGCTAAACATGGGCGGTGTGGCTAGGGATGGTGCGGGGATCATTCCCACAGGCAGAGCACTCAGCTTGGAGGCCTAGCCGGAGAAGGGAAGCAGTGACGAGCGGAGCACGACTCTTGGTCGTGGGAGGTGAAGCTAGGATATAGGATGCGGCGCGAGGCCACGGGTGGCCGCGTGCGAGTACATGGCCAGTGGAATGGTGCTAGTGCAGCATCGCTAGACTGCTGGGTGGAGGCAGAGTTGCGGTGGCAAAGAAGCTAGGCATCAACACAGTTGCACAGCTCATCATGGATCAATAAGGAGGTCGCGACCTAGGCAGCAGTAAGCAACAACTGGCATGGGCATGGGAAGGCCGATAGAAGTCAACCAGCATCAAATAGGGCGAGCAAAGGTTGGCTAAGGTGGCTGCAGAAGGGACGAGGGTGCTCAATCGAAGTTGGCCACGTCACGGCCAGGATGCAACAAATTTGTGGCTGTCTTAAACTTGACTAGTTTTGTTGCAAGTGCGAGCGGAAGCTTAGAATAGTCCACGAACAATGGGGCTTTACAATGCATAGGAAAGGAAGCTTCTTTTCTTTCTTTTTTACAGTTCCTTACAGTCTCTGATCTCCCTTTTGTTCTTTTTTTCTTTTGCAGGATTTTATTGCGATGATGAGATTGAATCACTTGTGTAGAGCCAAGCTTACAGTCTCTGATCTCCGTAAAAGCCACATTTTCTAACCAAGGACTATTCAGTGCAGATTTTCATCGGATTTTATTAAGGCGATTTGTCTTGTGTAGAGTTGTGGACTCTTAAGGCTTCTCAAAAGAGGTCAGAGAGGCAAAAGGTCGCACAAACTTTTCATTTATTTATTATGTCTAGGTTAGAATTCTCACCCTACGCATCATCAAATTTCTATTGCATAGATTCCCCATTTTTAGAAACCCAAAGCGAGGTACAAGCGAAATAGAGGCGAAAATCGTTAGGGTGTCTATATCCTGCTGGTGAAGAGGATCCCAACAAATCCTATCGAACACATCACGTATTTTGTAGGGTAGGTATGTGAATCTCAAAAACATCGAAAGCTTGATGAAGTATCAACATATCAGGACCGACGCAACACACTTGCAACACACAGCACATCCCAATAAATTTCCGAGGAGATCTACAGGGTTAACTCTCAAGGGGGGTGGAAGGAGCCTAGGGTGGTGGAGGCAAGCAATGAACAGGTTGTGAGGATGCTACATCGGACTGGGAAGGATGTGTTTCTAGCCGGTAAGGTCGTTTGTGCTGCGAATGCTGTGATTGATGAGTTGGAAGCTTGAGCTTGATGGAGTTGTTGGGCAAGTGGGCTATGCTAGTCTTGGTGCTTTTGTGGCTGCAGGGAGATCTGTTGTGCAAGCTGTTGTGGCTGTGTGGTAGTTTGTAAGGGTTGATCAAATTGTGATTATTGGAATGTGAGAGGAGCTGGTTGTACTACTACTCAAGGTTGGAGAAACATGGTGCAGAGGTCTTGGGGAAGTTGGAGTTTGGCAGTCAAGTCATTATGATTTTTGGATCATTTGGGTAAGCTGAGAGACTGTTAAACTCCTCCATGGTGATAGAATCGCGAGTAGTGGGAACATGAGACTAATGCTAAGGAGGAGCTGATTGGGCTATGTTGTTCTGTTGTGTGGTGTTTTGGATGGTTTGATGTGCAGGACTTGTGCCATGGTAAAATTTTAAGTTAAATAGTGAGAAAAAAAAAAAAAAGATACTACTCCTGGCCCCGAAAAAAACCATCCAGTCCGATCCTTAACTGCAACCGCTTCTTTCTCGCAAAGAAACCCCGTTCTAGGTTTCAGTGTGCTTTACGGCGATCGTGTGAGATTTCGACTGTGAATTGATTGTGCTACAATCTTCATTTATGTATGTGTTGTTGTATGCACACGGGGTGGATCTCGTTGTCGTTTTATTTTGGTATGCTGAAGATTCTCTATTATTGAATCAGTAGACTAGTCTTCTTTTTGTCAGCTATATTAGTTGTTTTTCGTTTGCTATTCAGTTAGCATCTGATTTGGTTAGTTCATAAGCATCACATGTTGTTTCCTTAATCTTTTTAGGCCTTCAGTTTTTGTAGTGATTCTTAGGTTATTTTAATTAATCATCATGGTATTTAATATCCTTTTAACATGTAATTAGGCTTAGTTTAATTTTCCTCTAATTTAAAGCCGGTTTGGATGCCTAGAAAAAAAAATATAAAATTTAAGATCGCATGCAATCTATTTCTTATAAAACATTTCATAATTGGTGAAGTGAAATCATTATAGATAAAAAAGGAAAGTTGTATTAATGCTCAATTTCATAAAAAAAACAAAATAATGTTAGGCTATTTTTATTTTTTTTTATAAAATCTCATGATAGAAAAGAAATTCTAAATGATCAAAATAAGTTATCGACCACCTCCAAAGATTTTTTTTATAAATAAAAAATTCTACAAAACCCCTTATTCTTATAGAATTTAGGGTATGTAAATGGACTTTAATATGTTTCTCTCGTGTAATTTACTTTTAGTCTTTAGTTTTTGATGGGTCCAAGTAATACATATTTAATTTAATATGTTTTTAATTGAGTTAATCGTGTGTTTAGTTTAATAAGCAATAGGGTTTACTTTTATTTTGTTTCTAATTTAACATGTTTCTCTTGTGTAACATGTTTCTATACACATAGGATACCTCCGGCTTTTGAACAGAAAAATTTATATTCTCTTTTAATACATCAACTTTACTCTTCATTGTTTGTTCAGGCTGTTGTAAATGGTAATTGATGAATCGAAGTATATTGAATTTACGTCTTTAGTTATCAACACACATGAAATAGCCATATCTTTTGTTTTTCTCACCGGTAAGTCGAAATTTTAAATAATTAATTGAGTTTTTTATATACAACATTTCAAAAATAGCTAAATTGGTTATAATTTCATGATTTTTTATAATTGTATATAACCTTATTCTTTAATTTGCAATGACGTTTTGGGTCCTTTTGGTCAAATGGATTCAAGAAAAAAACTAACGATAGTTGAGTTCAGATGTAAAATATTTATTTTACCCTTTAATTAAAGATGTCTACACTTAGCGGCAGAAGCAATTTTTTACACAGAAAAAAGTAAACTTTTTTATTTGAGCCTTTAAATTTGAAACTTATTTTTTACCAGTATCTGCTACTAAAATTTCTTTTCCAAATATTGTCTTATTCTTTTTCAATTTTATAGTATTTTGCATTTTTCAACAGCTATAACAAGGGTATTTTGATTTTTTGAGTATAGTTGTTGAAAAACATATGAATATATTTCTCATAAAAAAAATAAATCTTTTAATCGAGAGACTTGGAACTTTACTAAAAATTAAAGGAAAATATTATATGTAATTATGAAAAATTTAGGGTTATACTAAGATTTAAGAATACGACTGAAACGTTTCAATTTCGACCTATATCATGTTTCAGCCATGACTCTATTTAGGATTTGTGAAGTCATACATGAAGGGCAACCTAGTGGCGTCGATGGATGTTATCAAAACATCGGGGAGCTTGTTGCCAAACTGTCGTAGCAGAAGTACATTGGGTAGCAAGCACTACTTCTCATCCCCTACACACTTGGGTGACACCAGTAACACTGACATTCTTGGCCTCTTTTCCAGGCACTGTCTCCCTCTCTTCGACTTCCTTCTTCGAGGTCTCTCTTCTTGCCTCCCTTAACAAGTTGAAGAACTGAATCGAGCCAACTGTCATTCTGCGACATTGATGGTTAACTTCGATGCCAAAAATTAATTCAAAAATTACCTAAAAGTGGGGGTGAATTAAGTTTTAAGTTGACAAATAATAAATTTCAATGAAAAATAAGCCAATTTAATCCATGAGCATAATAATGTAAAGTAAATAAGAAAATATGTACTATGATATAACGTGATTTAGAGATTAATCGTTTCTACTTCACAGCCCTTATCTCAATCTTGAGAACTTTAACTCTTTAATAGAACGTCATTTTATTGGTGAAGTCAACCCCTTATAATAGCTCTTGCTCCAACTAGCAAGACAAACTTCAATCCGGAGTTTGAATCTTTCAACCACTGCAAATAACTTTAGAGTGTTTATACTTGATCACAAAGTTGAAAATTAACTCTTTTGCTTCACTATCAGATCTCTTAAAAAGAGAACAAGAGCTTTTAAAAAATTGAAAGTTGAAGAAAAATGCTTGGAGCTTTTGCAAACTAGTGGGTTGTTGAGAGCTTATTATCTCAAATATAGATCGCTTAAAAATATGCAAAAGTTCTTTAATGAATAAAGTCACAAGTCCTTAAATATTCGTTTGGGGGAGAGCTAGTTATTACTAGCTAGAGCATTCAGGTATCCAAATTATAAGATTTGGATGTTGAAGCAGCCCAACGACCAAATTTAACTATCTATTATAACTGATATCATAGATTTGAATTTGTGCTAATAAGCTTTAAGTGTCTAAATAGTACAAGTTTGGGCACCCGACCAATACATTGGACATCCAAACTCTGAATATGGAAAGTTCAGAAATTACAGTTTCCAAATCTTCGGACGTCCAATCCTGAGGTTCAAACATTTGAAGTTGTCAGTAATTTCAAAGCTATTTTTACTATATTCAAACATTCGAATCCTAAAATTCGGGCATCTAAAGTTAATAAAAAAATTACTATTTTATTATAACTTCAGTTTCATGTTCAAAGTCTTCTCAAATTGACTTTGGACAAATAATGAGCCAATAAAGACATTACAAGATAGGTTTGAGTGTCAGGAAAAATCCTAAGTTAAAAATTCAATTAACAAATTTTTGACTCAAATAAAATTAAAAAATCTAAACCTAATGTTCTTCAAACCAATTTTTTTTTTAAAATTTTGTCTGTTAATGTACTATTACGTTTTTTCTTCAATGATATTTTTATATTCATTTACATTTGAGACTTCTTTGATTCTTATTTTGTATTCAGCTTGAGTTTTATTTATATCATGCTTAAGAAAGTGATTAAATATAAAATTTATTTATTATCAAGACTGCGAACAACAACACCGGACTGATTCTCCGCTCGTTCCACGCTTCTTTCTTCCATGCGGATCCGTCTTAGTGTGCGACATTGATGGATAGCGTTGACGCCGGACTGGTCCTCCCATCTTTCCACACTTCTTGCTTCTGCGCTGCACCGTTCATGATGGGTTCTCACTGTCAGCTTCCACCCCCACAACTCATGGGTAAGTTGTTTAGTTTTCCTCCTTCACTTATAGAGCCATTTCATTTGTTCTTGACTAGGGTTTTGTATTTAGTGGTTATTATTGGTTTCTCATTTTGTTTTTGATACTGTGGATCCTCACAGCTGCTCTCCCGATGGTGGGACACCACAGCAATCTCTACGTGCAATGGAAGAAACCCTCCGAGCCCTATGCGATGATAAACTGTGATGGATCAGTCTTGATGAACAGTGCCGGATGTGGGTACATTTTGAGAGATCACGAAGGTTCTGTGGTAGCCGAAGAAGCTGCAGAGTTGACTGGTTCTTAGACTTCACTCGAGGCTGAGTTGCAGGCTATCTCGCTAGGATGCGAGAGAGCCGTGCAGATGGGAATAAGAAAGGTGTGGATAGAGAGTGATTCACTATCAGCTGTGAATTTCGTTACAAGCGTTTACAAATGCTTTGATGATTTGTCTGTTGACTTTTGGATATCTTAAATTAGGATTAGGGTTTGACTTAAAGTAGGACTCCAAAATTGGATTCAGACTTATAATTGATTTGTAATATTAAGAGTTGTAATTAGAGTAAAACTTAGATTCAACAAAAATCTACAAATATTTTAGTAATACATAAAATTTAGTGGGGTAGTGCTGATATTAAACTAGAGAGAAATAGAGAGAGTGTGTCGATTTTTATGTGTGAGTCTTCCTAATGCTTTAAATTCTGAATTTTAATTTTTAAAATTATAAAATTCTGAATTTAAAAATTATGATAATATTTTTATTTTGTACAATATGTAAATTTATAATTTTGAAATTCACTGTTTATTTTGTTGGACTTGTAAATTTCAGATTTATAAATTTCGTTCTTATTTGATTAAACTTTTATAATATGGTCTAAATGTAGCTAATGAGATTATCCCATTTCAAGTTTATTTTACATTTTTATCTTAATAATATTTAAGTATTTAAATTTTTTATATGATATTAATTGATGGATGTGTCAAACTACTAAGATAAAAGAAAAGAAAAGAAAAAGGTGGTTTAAAAAATAGTTTTATAAAATTGCAAGTACTTTTATTTTACAAATCAAAGCATTATCAGGCCACAAACAAAATTATTTAGAGAATTATGCACCCTTTCAACACTTTCAATCCATAATTTATAAGCTTCCCATTGTGATACAATTCAAATAATCATAAAGGAATCAATGAACATGAATAATACATACCCATTAAGCTAAAACATATAGATCAAAAATAGGGAATTAGAAATGAAAACAATTGAAGAAAAAGAAGTACGAGAGCTTTTAGAGTTTTCTCTAGAGAGAAAAAAGAGAGAGTGCAAAAAGATGGAGAGAAAGAAAAGAAAAAAGATTTAGAGGTCTAATCTTGTGGAGATCATTCGAAAAGGAAATGCAAGAACAATAGTTGAGTGATATCAACATGTGATTTTACATACTAAATTCGAAAATCAAAAATTATGAAGTACGATCAATTTTGGAGAATCACTAAATTCTTGTTAAAATTTAAAGTTTCGAAATTTGAAAACTCTATATAACAAACATAAGATTTTATAATTATCAATATTTAAAATTTTGAAATTTTTAAATCTCACAAAACAAATAAAATCTAAAATATTATTATGTTTATAATATAGCAAATGGAAGTGCCAATGCAATAAAGGGCTGTACTGTGTAATTTTACCATAACTTATTGAGAATGGAATCAGTTGAGGCCGTCGCAAAGGCCGCAACTGATCTAAACCCTTGATTTTAAAGATTATGGGTTCGGATACCAATACTACAAGAAAAAGGGGTAATGCTAGCATTTATTTTCTAGCAGTCGGCAAAATTTCGGTCATTGCTGGCATTTATCCATTGTTTCAATTTAAAGGCTCGCAATGGTCGGCATTTTAGTACAAAATGCCAGCAAACGTTGGCAATTGACGACACATTCTTCAGATTACCTTAACCCTAACTATCGCGAAATGCCCTTAAATGCCACTTGCTACCTGCACATGTGTTCATCCTTGGCTATGATCATCCCTAGCCTATGCCCAACCGTGATCCCTACACCAGTTCCCGGCTACGCTCATCCCCTGCCGTGCCCCTCCTCGACCTATGCTAGTCCACCACCAGCCTACACACATCTGCTACACCTATTTCCTCCCCCGATCACACCTGACCCCGCCCTGCACCCATCCCCCACTGCCCGTGCCCATCTCCAATTGCAACCACTCACATCGACCTGTGCTTGCCTGCTGGATCTGCTCCCTCCTGCCTATACTCACACTAGTCCGTGAGCACCATTCCTAAGCTTCATTTAGATTAATTTCTATTTTAACTTGAGCCTGTATGTTTATTCTCCTTCAGAGTACTTAATCACGGGTAGCTTTATCAGTACAAAATTGTTGTATATTGATGTAACTACATTGAGCATATACCTAGCTTGTGTCATGAATTAGTGTTACCTATTTGCTTTTTTGCCAAGTTTATGAATTTGATATACTACATATATGGTTGTGCCAGATTAAGCGAATCTTAGTTTGTGTTTGCACTAGGGTTTACAACTAATGCTAAATAATTGGATTGTTTTAATGTTATTCAATGAGTACACCTATAATGTGAATTACTATCTCATTCTTTAAAAAAAAAGCATTCCACAAAGCATTTGGTGCTCTATGGTCTCCTCTCCTTGTTGCTCAAGTGTTTTCTAGCAAGTTTTCTATTCCTAATTACCTGCTCCTCAATGCTTAGAAAGTAATATGTTTTTCTAGAAGAGAAAAGGATTGTAGGAGCAAGATTTCATGTTTACAAGTATATCTTTTGAAATATAGTGCTAGATTACTAGAATGAATTGCAACTGATGCATCAAGCCAAATAAAGTAAAAAAATGATTGCCATTGATAAGAATAATCCAAAGTTAAGTGTACCTTTCAACAAGTACACAAAGACTTGGCAGACAACCAAAACTAGGGTATCAACTACTTAAGAAAAAGCAAGTAACCTAGTATTCCAAGTATTAGCTTTTGTAGAGAATCACAATATTGCATTCCAACATTTTCACCATGTATAATGAATTCAATTAGGTCCTTTTATTCCAAGTATCTAAGATCTAAACTAAAATATTTTTTCAAAATTATAGGCTTCCCACATGGAATGTCTTAAGTGGAGCAAGAATGGATGAGGTTTAGTTTTGCCAAGTCATTGGCAAATTAAAACGCAGGATTGAAACTAGTTAGTTTTTGATAAATGCCCATTACATTATCCTATACATGTGTATATTCTCAGTCAGTAGTTTATATAGACAACATTAAATTAAACTGATATATAAACATGGATAAAATTAATATACATTATTGATGGGTATATGTGAAGTTGCTAACTAGTTTTAAGTATAGTTTTAACTTCTATTTGTTTGCATTGGGTTTTGATTTCCATTTACTAATGATATGTAAGTCATGTAGAGGATCTTACCCTATAGTAGTATTATAGATAAAAGTTGAGTCAAGATAAAGAATCGATTGGACCAAAAATATATCACAAGAGTTTGTGTGTTTTTTAAATATGCCTATAAGAACAAAAGGACTGATCAAGTAATAAGATGTCCATACATTGATTGTATAAATATGTACAATTAGACATGAAAAGAGGTTTTTGAATATGCAATAGTAAAGGGATGGAGTCCGTTATATACTAATTGGACTTTTCATGGAAAGGAGCCATGATATCAACACAAAATATAGTATAGTCAGGTTACGGAGTCAGTTAAAGTGTATAATGAAGATGACGATAACATCGAATGTATGCTGCACAATGCATTTGGTGTTGTAAGTGTAGAAATATCGACAGAAGATCTCAGGAAAGATGATATGAAGTTCTTCAAATCATTCAATGAAACTAATAGAGAATTATAACTTGGATGCAATAATTTTACATTCTTATTTGTCATGCGCTTGTTGACCATGAAGTCCAAATGTCGTTAGAGTAATAAATCTTTCAGTATCTTATTAGAGACTTTGAAGGACATGTTCCATGAGATTACTTCATTTTCATGTTCTTATTGTGAGCCTTAGAACATTATAAAAGACCTGGGCCTTGAGTGTAGAAAGATTCATACTTGTTTCAATCATTATATGCTTTACATAAATAAGAGTGAGTCAGATACATATTGCAAATATTGTAAATTACCATGATACAAGTAATAAAAAAGTAATGCTAATATTGAAAATCAGGAAGTGTGAAATATACCAGTAAAAGTGATTAGATACCTCCGCTTGAACATGAGATTACAACGACTTTTTATGTCAAAAAAAAATATCTCCACATATAAGATGACATGCTGCGAACTATTTAGCAGATGGATCACTTTGACATCCAATAGATAGCATGACTTAAAAGGATTTTGATAATAAGTATCCTAATTTTATAATAGATTGTCATAATGCACAACTGGGGTTAGCTTCAGATATACTCAATTTCTTAAAAACAAATGAACATATTACATAACACATCACCCGTTATTCTAATTTTCTTTAATTTATCTTTGTAATTATGTATGAAGTAATGATTATTCATCCTATTCATGTTTATCGAGGGATCGAGGAGGCCAAAAAATAACATAGATTTATATTTATAATTATTGATAGAAGAATTGAAAGAATTATGGAAAGCAGATGTGCAAACATATGTGCTAGTAGAAAAGAGATGTTTCATATGCATGCAGTACTAATATGGATTATTAGTGATTTTTCTACATATGCATATATGTCCGGTTATATAACAAGAGGATAGAAGGCTTGCCCAGTCTATGCAAAGAACATGTGTTCTTGTTGGTTGAAGTATGGTTGTAAGTTTTGTTATATGTGTCATTGATAATTTTTACCAACAGATCATAAGTTTCGGCTAAATTAGTCATCATTCAATGGGACATATGAGCATGATCTTCCTCCCTCTAGGTAATCTAGAGAGGATACACTAAATAAAGTGATTGGTGTAGTAAATATCTTAAGAACTCATACAAAGTTACTTTTAATCCAAAAAAGGAGAAAGATCTAAACAGCTACAGGTAACACAGTGAGGTGTAAGAGTAATTGGAAAAGATAAGCATGTTATTTGACTTGTCATACTGGAGCACATTGCAAATTCAATATAATTTTGATATCATACATATCAAAAAAATTTCTTTGATAATGTGATGTGGATATTATTGAAAACGCAAAAGTCAAAAGATAATTTGAATGCACGATTAGATCTAAAAGCTATTAGCATAAGAAAAGTACTCCATCCACAGGAAAGAGATAGTAAAACTTACCTGCCCCTACTTTATTTATCATGAGCAAACAAGAAAAAGATATATTTTCCGATATACTAAAGAATATCAAAGTACCTGATGGTTACACACTAAATATTTTTACATGCATGAATGTGAAGGATCGGATGATATTTGGTTTGAAAAGTTATGATTATTATATACTTATACAATAATTACTACCAATCATGATTAGGACTTGTCTTTTGAAAATTGTAGTCAAAATACTGATTGAAATCAGTGGTATCTTTAGGCAACTGTATGCAAAAAATGGACGACATTCTGACTTTGACGAGTTGCAACAAAGGATTATCATTGCTTTATACTAGCTCGAACAAATTTTTTCACCTCCATTCTTTGATGTTATTGAACATATGCCTATCTATTTAACGAAAGAGGCAACAATAGTTGGTCCTGTATAACATCGATCTATGTATCCAATAAAAAGATGAACATTGATAATCTTATACATGCATTGAATATTAAATGGCAACATATATATACTCATGAACTAATGTATATTATCATACATTAGGTACATTTTGAAGGTCAAGAATTATATGTTAAATCCGACTCATCCAAAAGAATCAATCGCAGAAAGATATTTAGTTGAACAATGTATGACATTTTGTATAATATACACAAATGAGTTTTAGACCAGCTTTTATTCATATTGTCAGAATCGCGATGACGATTCCAAATTGTGGTAGGATGACCAATTGGTCATTGCATGAGGTTTATTACCTACATGAGATTATGTGGACCCAAGCACATCATTATGTACTTTTTAATCTTAACATGGTCAATAGCTATCGCGAGTAAGTAATGGTTTACAATTACTCACCATAAGATTTCTAGTTGCACTTAAAAATCATATATTTATATTTTATTGGTTTTGTAAGGCACACCTATAGACAATAAAGATGAATCAAAGGTGTAAAGGATAAAATTTGAAAGAGACAAAATTTACAATAAGATATTCTCTAGATGATTCAGAGATCATGTAAGCACATATTATGTACTTTATTTTACAATTGAAGTTTTAAATATATAAAAATAGTCAATAATTTGCATTTCTAGATTGCCAATTTAGAAAGAAGTGGTGGTACAATATATATACTGAATGAGATCTCTTTATTAGCTGTCGAAATAGCCAAGTGGGTGAGAAGATATTCAGAGTATTGCATTAATGAATTCAAGTTTCGCACAAAAAGTTGCAAGATGAATTAACAGATTTAAAATAGTGGCATCATCTTAAAAGTAATAATGAAAAGATTCTCAAGACAAAAGGATATGCCCTCCACGTATGAAAATGTTATATTTTATAAGGTCATAACGGATATTATTGAGTTTTGATACAACAATGAACTTAAGTATATATTATTTGAGTGTGATTGGATGGACAATAATGTTATAATGAAGACATATGATTTTAGTTTCAAATTGATAAATTTTAATCACTTGATGTACAAGCATAATCGACGCTCTAACGAGCCTTATATTCTGACTTGCCAAGCTCATCAAGTATTTTATATTCAAGATTCAATACAACACGAATGACATGCGGTTACTGAGATAACTCTTAGAGAGTACGTTGATACACTTGATGAGATTCAATTGATGTAGACAATGAAGACCTAATGACAAAACCATGTAACACTCAACAACTTGAGAAATGCAGCATTGGGTGGACATCGAATGTCTACTAATTGATGTGTCTCTTTCCAATTCAGTGCAACTGTGTACATAGGAAAATGAAGAAAACAAATTCATTAGTGATGAATCCCAAACAGATGAAAAGGATAGCTTCTTTGGTGATAGTGATGATCATGACATTGATACTAACAATGATGATTTTATATCTGATGAAAACAACCCTTAATTTGAGGGTCAGTTTAATTTCTTATGTTTGTATATTAATATGTACATATCATGTTGTATATAATATATTAAATATTTTGTTGTACTAATCTATATGTTAAAATGTTTCGCTCAAGAAAACATATTGGAATTATCTAGGCTGTCCTTAATAATACGAAAATGGAGGAACCGGTGTTAGACACTTAGTTCTCATTGGGTGGTGGTTCAAATTCAAATTCTAGTAGAGATAACATGTCTTCCTTACCCCATGGAGTGGAGAACTAGGAGATAGACCATGACAAATGTTTGAATATTTTCTATTAAATGCAAATTCATTGAGTGGTACATATCTATTGAGAACCAAAGTATTTGATAGTTGTTCATGAAATTGAGATATATTATTATATATTCTTATATTATACTTTCGAGTTTTTCTCCTATGATACTTTTTATAGTTGGAAGAGCAGTATGATTCCAGGCCTTCAAGTCTTGAGGTATTTTCGACTTCTTATACAAAAAAAGATGAGCAGCCGGCTGACAGAGCATCTACAAAAATAATAGTGAGAATATTTATATAATGTATCTTTATGTTTTATTAATGATTTATTTGTCTGCATCTTTAATTGTGTATAGGCTCAAATTGAACAAATACGACAAGTGCTACTAGAGAATTTTCAATCGGATACTGTAACTTAAAACAAGATTCATGTCAAAGTATTTGATCGTGAGTTTGGGACCCATGTCCACACAAATTTTTAGGAATACCTCCGGAGGGGCCCGTGGCGGATGTCGTTATACAAATGCTAAAGTAGATGCACTTGTAAATACACGAGTATAAGAACAAACAGAAGTACATTTTGGTTCTCTTAAGGAGACTATAGATATGTCGCAAAGTGCCTTCACAACTTTAGAGACTCATTTTGGCAATAGACACACTATAGCCTCCATGGTATTTATTGTTATTTAACTAAACTTCTTTATTTGTTATATACTATTGTTTCACGTGACGTAACATATGTACAAAAATATATAGGTTACAGATATAGCAAACTAATAAAGAATCAATCAGGTATTCAATACATGGGCGAGCTCTAGAGAAAATCTATCTCCTTCTTCATTATCTTATAAGGTAATCATGAAAACGTTCATTACAATATGTATTTTTATCTCGTGTGTTATAAGTATTATTCATTATTGTTTCTCTACAGGGGGATTAGAGTTAATCTAGGATTTGCGGTTACATTTGAAGACGTTAGGGATCCTGCCCTACTTGTTTGTTATTTTCTGAGGACTACATATGAAATTGTCAATATTATATATGTCTAATTTTTGAACTACTATATGAGCTATTCTTGCTTGTTATTTTTTTGAGGATTAGGTATGTAATTGTCACTACTATGTATGTATAATATATATAAGATTCCTTTCAGTCTCAATATTTTATATGGTTTGTTAAATACAGGATATCTATTAAAAAAAATATTTTCAAGTTTTTAGGATTTTTCTAGTATTTTTGTGGGAAACACAGGAAAATTGGCAAAAATACAAATGTTTTCCAGAGAAACGCCAGTAATTATCCCGGCATTTCCATAGGAAATACTGATATTTTTGTTGGTTTTCCCTAGGAAATGTCAGGATAATTACTGGCATTTTCTTGGGAAATGCTAGTATTTTGCTGGCTTTTCCCTAGAAAACATCGGTATTTTTGTCGGCATTTTCCTCTAGGATCGTCCAAAAAAATGCTGGCATTTTCTATAAAATTGCTGGCAAAACAACTGGCGTTTTATTACTAAAACATCGAGAAAGATTGTTTTTTATCGATTTTTTTCAAACCCCACAAAAAATGTCGGCAAAAACTTTTTCAATATTAAAAAAATACTGCGACTGTTCCATTCATCAGCTAGAATAAACATCGAAAATCCTTTATCGGTGTTTTTTGCACTATTAAGAATATTTTTAAAATACCAAATATACCTTAAAATGATGTGGTGCAATGGTCCAGATTTAGGGCTGTGCATTCGGTTCAAAACCGAACCAGGCCGAACCGAATAAATCGAACCGAATCGAATACTATAAAAATCGAATTAAAACGGAACCGAAATATTCGGTTCCGTTTAGTTTAAATCGAAAACCAAAAATTTAAACCAATTTTATTTTTTAGTTTAAATTAAAATAAAAAATCAAAACCAAAACCAATATTATGTATTTATATATAATATATAATTCGGTTCGGTTCGGTTTTTACGGTTTTTCAAAATAAACAATTGAAACCGAAATCGAATTTTAAATTTTCTATTTTTCAAATCTGAATTAAAGTGAAAATCGAATAATTCGAACCGAATCATCGATTATTTGATTTCGATTCGATCGGTTGATTTGGTTTAAACGGAATAGTGCACAGGCCTATCGAGGTCCGATCAAGGGTCATTAATGGGACTATGTTGAAATCAAGGATCCATATTAGTTTACATTTTAATGCAGACTTGCATTGATTTCAGTTAAACTATAACATTAACCAGGCCATGCGCATTAATTTCATTAATCATGGAATATATCTATTCATTGGGTGGATTGATAATGAATTAAGCACGAACATCAACAAGTTACAAGACAATGACCCTAGTTATCGGGTCAGCAAGAGCAAAACCCATTATTTTAATGGACTTGCATCGATTTTATTTAAATTGTGCGATTAACTAGGGCTGCATAAATTAAGCACGAGACATCAACTTCACGCATCCTGCCATCCACAAGGAAAGATTCATCTACTAAACCATGCCTGCTCTTCAGCCTCTTCATCTTCCGCAACTACTGGTAGTACTGGTATCCCTGCTGTGCTCTCATGCTTTCTCCACTTCCATTGTCACTCATCTCCCCGGGTTTCGTGGACGACTTCCCTTCCATCTTGAGACGGGGTAAGTAAGATTTTCCGTTTCTTTGGAGTAGTTCTTGAGGTTGTGCAAGTGGAACTTTGCCGATGTTTATCGGAGTTTCATTGGTTTTTGCAGATACGTTAGTGTTGATGATGTCGCCGGTGTGCAGCTCTTCTACTACTTCATCGCATCAGAAGGCAAGCCAAGGGACGACCCCGTCCTGCTATGGCTCAGCGGCGGCCCTGGATGCACTGCTTTCAATGGCCTCGTCTTGGAAATAGGTAGCATGTAACGATCTTGTGTTTACTTTTTGATTTTTTTTATTCTGCTCGTTTCAACAGGAATGATGCATTTTTCTTCAAAAACTTTTTGGGCGATCGTTCTTCTTTTCGTCTGTTAGCAAATAGATATGCATAAATACAAATTTTATCAAAAAAAATCATATTCAGTGATCCAATGGTACGAATCGTTGGATTTGAATCCAATGATTTGGAACTTTCACTATTTTCGCTACAATAGAGCGACTAAATCCGATTTCTTGTAAAAAAATTGGTATTTCAAGATCTTAGTATTTTGAGATAACAAAATTTTAAAATAAATAAACATTTTTAAAAACGTATGAATTTAAAACTATATTGAAAATCAATAAGTTAAAACACTTTTTAGAATATTCCTATATTCAACGAGAAAATAAAATCTCAGAAAAAGAAAACTTAGAATAAAATTTATCAAGTTTTAAATGAAATATAAGTTACACAATCTGAAATATAACTTCAATAAATAAATTATATGTTAACACAAGTTAAAAATATGGTATTTTTAAAAATATGAGAAATGAAGATATTCTGAAAATAAAATAATTATTTAGATATTTAAATTTTAAAATTACAAATAAACTAATAATATATCATTACAAAATACAAAAAAGAAAGGGGATTTCAAAAATCTAAGATTTTCGAAACAGGAGTTGTTTGGTTGGTAAGAATTGGGGATAAGTGTTTGAAAATGAGAGCACTTCTCTCCATATTTGTTGTTTGGAGATCAAAAAATGATTTTTCTGAAGTCAATGCATCTCTGAGTACTTTTAATTCAGAAGTGAAAAATCTATTAAATTTTATTTTTATATTTTTTTTGAAGTGACTTCTAAAACTTAATCTAATGATATTTAAAATTATAATAACGTTAATAACTTCACATATAATAATAATATTTGTAAAAAGTTATTTATAAAAAATTAAATAAATAATATTTTACGTAAATAATTACTTAAAAAATATTTATGAAAGTAATTAATAAATAATATTTGCATAAAAAAATATTTATATAAATAATTATATTTTCAAAATATAGTTTCGACCAACCAAGCGTTAAAAGTGGATTAATTTTAATCATTTTTAGAATGGAGTTGGAAGTGGAGAGAAGTGATTTTCTCATAAGAGGAGGATCACCTTCAATCATTTGTAGAAGTTAGAAGTAGAGAAAAGTGGCTTCTCCACACTTTCATCCACTTCTGGATAACTAAACAACCCCATAGTAGTGGAAGCTTTAAAAATAAAAACATATATTTGAAAATAAAATTATAAATCACCCATAGATTATTTATGTTTACCAATTTTCTTTGACTTTTAGAATTTCTAACAAAATCTTCTCTTTTAGAAATAAATGTGACAATAATTGGTTTGTATTGTTAGAAATTGGTGTCACCTAAAATCTAAATTATATTTTTAGAACTCGATAATTATGAAAATTTTAAATTTTTTGAGTATTTGGTTTGACATATTTAATAATCTTAAAATTTTAAATTCTTCATTTTATTTAAATATTTTTAATTGGGTCAATTATATATAACTCATTGAAATTTTGTTAAATTACATATCTTTTTTCGAGTTTAAAAAATTACACATAATTATTTGAAATCATTCAAATAGTATGTTTTTTCTCGAAACTTAAAAATTTGTATATAACTTCTTAAAATCTTGTCAAATTTTATATTTTTTTCTCCAAACTTAAAAAATTACATACATTTTTTCTTGGATTATTGAATATATAGTACAAATATTCTCGTATATAGATTTACCATTAGAATCATAAATATATAAAAAATATATACTCTAAAAGCCCAAATAGGCAACATAAGAATGAGATGAATTAGTTTTTATAAGAATTCACAATATTTTAGCAAATTAAGAGTCTGATTCAATTCTAAAAATCACACTCAACATAATTGCAATAATAAATGAGATTTGGAAAGAATGCATTGAGATTTGTATGTTTTGATAACCAATCGCATTTACTCCATGGTCTTTAGCTCATTATTGAGAACTTGAACTCTTCACTAAAGATCATTTGTTAAAGTGAAACCTAGCCTTTACATTAACTCACAACCTATTAATATCACTTTCTTTAGTCAAAACTATGATTGTACAACTTTTACTCTAACCAAACAATAGTCAACTCCTACACTAGAGCTTTATCTCTCACACATTCCTAATACTCTACGAGTGTTTACAAGTAAAGATGATAAAATGAAATACAATTATACCTCTTTACAAGAATCTCTTATGTTTGAGTACAAGGGTAATCGATTTCAAGGTTAATTCTAAGTTTAGAACTCTAGTAAGGTTAGAGGGTTTGAAGAAACTTGTTTTCTCTCTCAAAGATAATAAAAGATAAAAAAATTTTGATTGAAACAAGCTCTAAGCCCTTAAATAGTCATTGGAGAGAAAAGTAGCAATTACTGGCAATTCTTTGACATGTTCAAACGTCCAAACCTTAAGGTTTGGTCATTCGAATAACTCTAACAATCAAATTTAACTAACCATTGTAACTGATGTCATGGATTCGAGCATTTTATCCTCAAGCTTAGGCATCTGAACTCTCAATCTTCGGTAGTCCAAACTCGGGGTTTGGGCTTTCGAACCTATCAGTAATATCCAAGAAATTGTTTCTATGTTTGGATGTCTGAACTTTGAAGTTCAGACATCTAAACATTATAGAAAAACCTTCACTAGTTTAACTATGATTTTAGCTTGTTTTAACATCTACTAAAAACTTATCTTGGATAAAGAATAAGTTAATGAAAGTATTCCAAGATAAGTTAGAGTACTTAGCAAAAGCTCTAAAATATAGAATTAATAATTCAAATAGTTGACCCTATTTTAAGTAAAAATTAAAATCTAAACCTATTAAGTTGATCTGATTTCTTGAGTGATCTTAAAGTCATCTACATATCTTCAAGTCATATTTGTTGAATCAATATCACGTCTCAAATTTCATGATTATTTTCATATTCCTCTACTCCCTAAGACATCTGAACGATTTTTAACTTCATTATAATCTTGGTTAAACTTCAAACTACATAACTCAAGAAACTATGAAATACATAGTTTGGTCATAATCAAAATTACAAATAACAATATATTATTTGACGTTGTTTATGCTAAAATTAGAATAAAAAATATTAAAGGTGGCGTAATAGAGAATCCAAGTAAAAATAAACCCTAGATCTAAAATAAAGCTCTAGTTCTAATCCAAATCATTCCAAAATAGTTTTAATCCAAGTCAAAGGTAAAATTATTATTTTACATTTGAGATAAATCTCTCAATTGAATGAGAGAGGGTTTTTTAAGTAATGATCGAACCGCCAAAATCTCATGTAAATAGGTCATAGATATTATTTTTTCACTTCACCCTATATGATGTCAAATGATATATATTTCTCTAAATATTTCTAATTCTAATAATAAATCTATACCCAATGAGATTTTTATAATATATCTAATCATACAAAAAATTATAAATTTTGAAAATTGGAGAAGTAAGATATAATTTAGTAAAATTTTAAGAGGTTTTATGCAATTTTTTGAGTTAAGAAGAAAAATATGTAATCTAGTAGGATTTGTAAAAAATTATATATAATTTTTTAAATTTGGATGAGAAATATACAATTTGACAAGATTTAAAAAGTTATATTCAATTGACCCTTGAAACTTTTAGATTTAAAATATATGAGTGAACAATAGTTAAATACCTAAAAGTTTGAATATTAGTTAAATACTTTAGAAACTACCTTAAATATCTAATCTTAACTATTAAAAATTTAAAATTAATTATTAAATATTAAGGATTTTACTTTCCTAAGAGTTCAAATATTTTGTAAAATAAATACTAACATTCTCAAATTTCCAGAATTTTAATTTTGTAATATAAGTAGAAATATATTTAAAGTCTTTTGTTCATTATGAAAAGTATCTTGTTCATATGGTTGTAATTCTATTTATACTCCATTTTTAAAATTTATTATATTTTGTAAGTATTTATATGATTATTTTTGTACTTATATTAAAAAAAAGTTATTGGTAACGTTGAAAGCCATGAGGGCTATATGGTAAAATTGAAATTTTTACGGATTATTAGTAACTATTTTTTATAAACCTCTAAATATATAAGGTTTAGGATTTGAAAGATGCCATAAAATATGCATAATGTGATATTTTAAAAATATCATAAATACTGTTCAATAATATTTTCAAAGGTCAATTGTATATAACTCTTTGAAAACTTATTAAATTATATATTTCTCCTCCAAACCCAAAAATTACATATAACTTCTTGAAATTTTGTCAAATTGTATATTTCATCTTGAAACTTGAAAAATTACACGTAACTTCTTAAAATTTTTACAAATTATATATTTCTTTTCCAAACTTAAAAATTAAATATTTTTAGTATTATTAGATATATTATAAAAATTTTGTCGTGTATATATTTATCGTTATAAGCATATTTAGAGAATATATATAGTTTAACATTATTTGGACTGAAATAAAAAATCGAAGATACTCCTTATTTTGTTAAAGAAGTCTTTCGTAATTATATCACTATTATAAAAAAACTTTCTTCGTTCAGTTGAAAATTTTATCTTATATTAAATTTTATCCTAAGATATAAAATTACTATTTTGACCTTAGTTTACTTTAAACTTATTTCAATTTGATCTTGAATTAAATTTAAATCTACAATGTAAAATGATAATTTTTTCATAACTTGATTTAAACTCATTTAAACTCGATCTTTACTAAAAATAAAACTCAAATTAGGTTATACTTGAAGTCTAATATAAACTAGATATAGAGTTGATTCTTACGCTTCTTTTCCGTTACGTTAATTTGTACCTTATCAAAAATATTTTTATTTTTTTATTTTAACCTAAATGATGTCAAACATATATATTTTCTAAATATTATTGATTTTACTGATAAATTTACATTCATAATTTTTTTCAATATATCGAATAATTCAAGAAAAAATTATAATGTTTTAAGTTTTGAGTAGAAATATGTAATTTGAAAAATTTTTTAAGAAGTTATATATAATTTTTTAAATTTCAAAGAGAAATATGCAATTTAGTAAGATTTCAAAAAATTATATATAATTTTTAATTTTTAAAAAATAATTTAGTAATATTTTAAAAAGTTATATGTAATTTATCCTATTTTCAAACGTTATAACACATTTGAAAGACTAATTGGCGTTTTGAGTATAAGTATACATTGCGGCGTCCTTTATTCTTTTGTTTTATGGAAAGCACATCCGCCTTCAATGCTTGCAGGAAACCTAAGAGCTTGATGCTAATAAGAACTTACAGACCTAAGAGGCAAAGAAATTAAGATAATATGAAATTTTTTGGTTGCAGGTCCGGTAAAGTTCAGGAAAGTCGAGTACAATGGTAGCTTGCCAAATTTGGTGTACTTCCCTCATGCTTGGACAAAGGTGAATCTCCATGTGTCGAACTCTGATTTTACTACAACTCTTTTCCCTTATTTTTCCTTTGCGAAATCAAAATCAAAATTTCCTGCTTGAAAAATAGTGTCTCTTCTATTGTAATCATAGTGTTTCTGTTGTCATATTTCAATAATGTCGGCAAAGCTTTCAGGTTGCCAATATAATTTTCTTGGACTCTCCTGTTGATGCCGGCTTTTCATTCCAAAGTAGTTCTGATGGACACATTGATGGGGACATCTCTTCATCCAAACGTGTTTACAAGTTCCTCAGAAAGGTGGGTTCAACATGGAGCACTTACTTTTATTCAAAACTCGAGTAACTCAACATGACACTTGGCTTTCATAAACTATGATTCAGTGGCTCACTGATCACCCCCGGTTCATCTCTAATCCTCTCTACATTGCCGGTGATTCATATGCCGGAAAGATTGTTCCAGTTATCACTCAAGAGATCATCAACGGTAATGGCTGTCCTGGTTTTTCGGGTAGCTTTTGATCCTATGATAAATGTAAAATCATGTACTTCTATCCTTAGATAGAAACTACTGCAGTTCCAATTGTGTTATTCAATAAAAGAGTCATCTTGTTTGGATAATACTCCTTAGATACCCGTAGCTACTATAATGACTGCAGAATAACATTTTATGCGTTACAGGTATAGAATCTGGTGATGAACCGCACATGAATCTCAAGGTAATTGCCTTAATATCGAGCCAATCAAATGCTTGTTTCTTTTTCAACAATCATGATAATTGTTCTGGATTTTGCCTCAGGGTTACGTGATCGGCAACCCAATTACCGGTGAAAGAAAGTTTGACGTGGCACCTCAGATCCCTTATGCCCATTATTTGGGGATCATATCTGCTGAGTTACATGAGGTAGCTAATTCTTTTTATTAAAGGAGTTGAGGATAAACATGAAAGCAATATGCGAGAGTTTGAGATTACATGTATGTTTTGATATTATTTCCTAATTTAATGATGCTTTGTTCTTGATAATTAATTCTGTCTTTCTATTTCTGCAGTCCATCACTAGATCCTGTGAGGAAGAGGATTATGAAAATCCCGCCAATAATCCCTTGTGTGCTACCCACCTTGAAGTTGCGAACAAGGTCAGAATTGGGAACTCAAAAAACATTTTGGATAGTGTTGCGTTAAGATCATTGAAAATGAATTAAAAGCTTCTCTCATGTACATGCAGATCTTTTTAGAAATCAACAACTTCCATATTTTGGACCCGAATTGCCTATCTCCAAATCCTAATTACTTGATCGGAGAAAGAAAAAGGTCCTTGAAGCAGAGGGATCCAAAGCTCATCAGACCACCACCTACTCCTCCTGCTCTTGAGTGCAGAGTGAGCCAAACGTTTCCTTTCATGAATTGGAAAATCTATGGAAATGTTAATATTTTGCTAATGAATCGTGTACTTTCTTTTTCCTCATTTCAGTCATATGAAACCTATCTATCTTACTATTGGGCAAACAACCTTAAGATCAGAGAAGCACTCCACGTCCAAAAGGTATTCGCTGCTTGAGCTTTCTTAATACACCAATGCAATTGATAAATGAGGAAAGGAGGAATTCCTATATAAAACAACCAGAGTTTGTCATTGAAATTGCAGTTAACTCTCATGGTTTTCAATGTTTCTAAATGACATCCGACAGTTTGGACTTCTATTGATGACAAGCAGGGCACAGTGCCAGAATGGCAGATGTGCAATAGGGATATAACGTACACAACAGACATTCAAAGTAGTATAAAGTATCATCATGCAATCACTAACAAAGGCTACCGAGCTTTAGTTTACAGGTGAAAATGAAATATCATCCTTCAATATACCATCCTTCTGCTACCAGTAGTACTATATTTTGTTGCTGAAATTTCTTTGTATAGTGGTGACCATGATTTGGAAGTACCACACATAGGAACGCAGGCCTGGATCAAATCTCTTAATTCCTCCATTGTCGATGACTGGCGATCTTGGTTTGTCACTGGTCAAGTTGCAGGGTGAGCTTGTTCATATATTATTTTTTTAGTTTTATCAGGTGTTTAAGAATTTCTAAAGTTATATACTATTATGATTTTTTTTGGGTGACATAGATATACGAGATCATATCTGAACAATCTGACTTTTGCAACCATTAAGGTAGACAATCTTTCATTCTATCCTAATAATTTTTTTGGGATTTATTTGTACATTATAGATGCTAATATCGAAGGTGGTCTTCGTATTTTCTTAGGGGGCGGGTCACACAGCACCACAGTATAAGCCCAAGCAGTGTTTGGCTATGGTTCGAAGGTGGCTTTCTCATAAGCCTCTATAAAATGAAGGATCCTTATGATGCACAATTATAATTAAACTGATAATTTTATTATGAGTGTTAAAATTGTATGGGATATTTTATTTACGAATATATGTATGAAATAAAAGTCAGCCAATGGCTCCATGGCCTAATTGCTAATTTGTGAGAAATTATTTGATGTTTACAAAGTAGGGACATATGTTGTGCTCCGAACCAATTATATCCCTCACTAAACTAGTCGAGCCGAACGGTTTCAAAATTAGTCAGTTCAAGCTCGGCTTGAGCTCGAGTGAGCTCTAACTCAAATATATATATGTTATTTAGGTTAAAGTGAAAAGATAAAAATATCGGGCTCAAATCTGGTTCATATCGAGCCCAAGATATATCTTAAATTGAGCTCTACTTCTAATCAAGATTAGATTGAAATGGACTTAAACTAAGATAACAGAAAAATTATCATTTTATATCTTGAATTTAAATTTAATTCAAGATTAGATTTAAACAAGTTTAAACCAGAATGGAATCAAATAAGTTATTTTACATCTTACCTTAAATTTAATATGAAATAAACTTCTTAATTGAGCAAGCGAGTATTTTTTACAATAATAAATTAGCTACCAAAAGTCTTCTCTAACTAAGTTAGTGGTATATTCATTTTCTCATTTCAGTCTAAATGAAATTAAATAATATATATTTTCTAAATATTCTTGATCTTAATGATAAATCTATACCCAATGAGATTTTATAATAGATCGAGTAATGCAAGAAAAAAATTATTTTTTAAATTTGGATAGAAATACACAATTTGATAAGATTTAAAGAAGTCATATATAATTTTTTAGTTTTGGAGGGAAAATTTATCATTTAACAAGATTTTAAGAATTTAAATGTAAAAATTTTTAAGTTTGAAAAATAAATATATACTTTGATAAGATTTTAAAGAACTATATGTGATTGACCCAATAAAAAAAAGAAGTTATAAATAAACAACAAAATTATGAGAAGTTACTTGTAAATGGAGTGTGTCTCAGAGATTGTATATAAAAATGATGAAATATATATATATTCAATAGAATAACTAGTATTTAATAATGATGGAATATATATATTCAATAGATCAAGCTGAATTGCATGAGTTAAGCAAGAAATGTCAACGTGCATATGTTTCTTATGCATAAAAAAACCTCTTCATCTTTGTAACTACTATTATTATTAGTATTTCTTGATGTGCTCTCATGCTTTCTCCCCTTTTATTGTTGCTCATCTCCCCTAATTTAAAATTAGAGATTTTATTTTCATAAGAATTCAAATTTTTTATAAAATAAATATTAAAATTCTCAATTTTTTGAAACTTAATTTTCATACAAAATAAATATGCTTGAAATATATCTAAATTATTTTTCTATTATAAGAAATACCTTATTTTATATTGCTATAATTTTATTTATGTTTTCTTTCTATATTTCTTATATCTAATTGTTTATAGGATTGTTTTTCTACTTATATTAAAGCGTCATTGGTAATTTTGAAAGCCACGAGAGTTATATAGTAATCTTGGTTTTTTAAATAATTATGTGTGTAAGCACAAATACCACTTATGAAGAGAGTGAATTAAGTTTTTAGACCAAATGAAACTTTTTCAATAAATCAAAATCAATACAATCCACGAATCACTAATCACAATTCAAAACCAATTCTCAAATAATTACAAGTGCAAGCAATTATATAGAGAAAGTTAATAGTACATCACGATATAACGTGGTTTGGAGACTAACCACTCCTACACTATGGTTCTTGTTTCGATCTTGAGGACTTTAACACTCCACTAGTATGTTAATTCGTCAGTAAAGCCAATTTTATATAATTCCTATTACTTTAACCGATAAGATGCAACTCTAATTCGAAGTTAGAATCTCTCAATCACTCCAAACAACCTTGGAGTGGATTACAAGTAAAAGAAAAATAGAAATAGATGTTATAATTTTAGCTCTCACAATGTTCACTGGAAAAAAAGGAAATGACAATGAAAATTTGCTTGAGATTAGAAACTTTATATCTCAACAATAGCTAAAGAATAAAAAGGGCTTTTGATCTCTATTCTCAAAAATTAGGAAATGTAAAAATTATTAATTGAGCCCCCTTCCACTCTATTTATATCTTTGGGGTTGAATCTAGCCATTGGGGTGAGATTCCTCGACTTGGTTGGTTCCAACGGTCAAAAAATTAGTTGTTAGTCACGTAAAAAACCTGAACCAGACCTCCGTTTTAGATAACCAGTCATTTGATTCTAGTTTATTAGTACTAACTTACAATCTAACTGGACGTACAGTACCTAGTTGGGCATCTGATTCTATCAAAACCTATCCTAGCCAGACTTTCAGTTCCCAATTGGGAATCCAATTTTGATTAATAAATAAGAACATGAATTGCCAGTCGGACATTCGGTTATCAACTTGTGGTCAGGTTCTGCATAGAACTAAATTTTGAATTTTTAGTCTAACTTAATTGATCATTCAATTCAGAAGTAGACATCCGATTCAACTAAAAAAATGCTCTATTAAAGGCTTTTTGCAGAACTCTACATGATATTAAATACTAAACAATTCATCTCAAAATTAGCAATCAGAATTCTAAGCTTATATTCTTGAAGTTAACATAGGGCATTGGTGGATGGGGGAGGCGCAAGAATTTCAACTCCACTATATCTTATCATTGATCATCCTTACTATCAAACATTTATCTTGCGTTTTTCAGAGATCTTATTTCTAAAACGGAAGATAATTCACTTAAATACCGAAGGATTTTTTTTATTTTTTTGGCTATATATTCTGTATTGAGAAGTATGGAATACATACTTGACTAGTCAATTTTGATATGAGTAGACATTCTGTCATAAATTAACATCATTTAAATTTTCCATATTTGAAGCTCATACAATCATTTGATTCTTTCATGCTATAAATTTGGCATGAGTATTCTTTTTTCAAGTTTAATTATTCATCCATTAATCACTTTAGCATTAGAAGATGACATTGCTCCTATCTCATCCGAAGATGATTAAACGCATATCCTTTCTTAGCTCTTGTGATGTTGTTAAAGAATTGGAGGTAAAGATTGAAACAACTGGTCTTAGCTTTGAATTAATATCTCATAGCTAACTAAATAATCCACTGATCCTTCCTTTACTTGTGTGACATGTATTAGCTTTCTGGACTTATAGGGCATGTTGTAAGTGGTCAAAAACTAATTTTTGCCTATTGTCCAATTTATGGAAGGTTGATGCCTTAGTTTGTACCAATAGGCCTCCGATTTCATCATTGAAGTCTAACACACTGATATTTTGCCTTTGCTCCTTGGATGGGTTTACCCCTTACCCCCTGAATGGAAGGCAAGGAGTTAATCCATGTTAGGTAAGTAGAGCAATAAATGGATGAGTAGCAATCATAGCAGCAATAATAATGTTAGGTGCAATAATACTATCGGTAAAAGTAGGAGGACCATGTATAAATTGGATGGAACTGAACGCAGCCCCATAGCTTATATATACCCTAGTAGCCCCTGTGATAATTCTTAGTTGAGGAAAGTGCACGACAAACCCTTCATCAAGAATAATGGTGTAGGTTGAGCCGGGAGGATCACATGAAGATACCATTTTCCCTTCTTGTAATGGAGAATAATAAATCAAGCATTAATCTCCATCTTTTAATGTGTCTCTATTGTATTAGTTATGTTACTACACTTAAAGAAATAGTCAAGTCACACTAGAAATGCTAGAATTTGTGATCAACCGATACTAAAAAGTGTTTAGTTTACACAGTACACATATCTACCACAAATTTAAAAAAAGTCCTCCTGGTTGTGCTAAAATTTTTGAAGTTGCGATCAACCACTTGGAATAGCTAAAGATCCCTAAGAAGTAATATTGAAATAATAAATGGAATTAAGCTTGGTTTAAATGTGCAATCAGAAATTGTGAGAACATGACTTTCAATAGATACAAGTCTTTATTATTAATTACTCAATTTAAAGCGTCACCAATAACTTTTGAACTTGTGTTGGCTAAGCTTGGAGTATTACTAATGATTTTATGGTTGTTGTTCACTAACTTCCTTTGAACATGGTGTTTAACTGACTAACTAAGTGAATTTAAACTTGCTTTAATTTAGTTTGAAATAGTTAGTGGTATTGACTTATGCTGACCATTTTTATATAATAATCAATAACATTTTTGGCTTATTATCGATTAAGTTTTGAAGCACAGCAAATAAATTTTGTCCTTGTGTTAACTAAGTTTGAAGTATGATCAATCACTTTATACTTGTTGCCAATTGATTTTCATTGAACACGACATTTGGCTAGCTGACTAAGTGAATTCATACTTGCCTTAGTTTAGTTTGAAATAATTGGTGACCTTGGACTATGCTAACAATTTCTAATTTGATAATCAATGGTTTTTGGCTAGTTGTTGATGAAGTTTTGAAGTGATGCCAACAACTTTCGTTCTTATGTTGGTTGAGTTTAAAATATGACCAATGGCTTTACACATTATCAATTAACTTTTATCGCACAAAGCATTTGACTAACTAATTAAGCTAGTTCAAGTCTATCTTAGTTCGATTTGAAATAGTTGTTTAAGATGATTTTTTGCCACAATTAAATTTGACTAAAACATAATTAAAATTGAGACTTGTATGTCATTAAATTATATATCAAATGTCGGTCTTAGTCAAGTTTAAATCGCATCCGAGTTTGATTAAAAATTAAGTTCAATTTAAATTTGAATCATTGAGAAATTCAGGGTCAAGCTAAGTCAATTTCAAATAGGCTAATTAAGCTAGATTTTTGGACTAAAATTGGACCTAAAATTCATTTAAAACTTCAGTCAAAATGAAAAAAAAAATTTGCAAATAGCCTCTTGAATTGAATAAATCTTTATAAATGAGTCTTTAGTTAGATTTCTTTTGCAAATAGATCGCTAAAATAAAAATTTTATAATTATAAATTAGTCCCACAAAATTGAGGATTCGCAAATAAACCCCTCAAAAAATCAGTAGTTATAATTTGGTCCCTATAAAATCCAAGGTTTGCAAATAAAACCCTTTAAACTTCTTTATTTATAAATAAGCCCTTTAGAATTTTAACTTTTTATAAATAAATTCCTCAAAAATTTTTATTTATACATAAATTTAAATTTTATTCAAAAAGGACTCTAAAAGTTTTAAAAAATTTTAAACAAGTCTTTTTTATAGAAAAGTTTCCTGAAATTTATAAAATTATAATTTAGTTTGATTTTTTAAAAAAAATTTACAAATAATCTCCTGAATTTCATGATTTTGCAAAAGGGTACAATTTTATCCATAATATGAAATTTGAATAAGATCTTCATTCATGATTGAAATATCTAAAGTGAAAATATTATCTTCTTAATTCACATTCAAATAAACTTCATCCATATCTCCAATGAACAAATGACAATCCACTTTTCTACATTCAAAATTTGAGTTATCATTAACCTAATCTCTTATGTTTTGGGCACCTATAAAATCTCGCATACAAAAAAAGAAAAGGGGATTAGAGTTCATAAACTGATATTAAAAATTGAAGAGATTAAGAGATGAGAGGCAAAAGATTAGAAAAAACAACGTAAACTAGGATAAAGAGGTAAAGTGAATTCTTTGCTTTTTTTTTAAAATGTTCTTTCTCTATTCTTCTACTCTCCAGCTCCTCCTTTCCTTGCTCATCGCGAGGCCTACAGCAACCCTCCTGCTCCCGCGAGCTCTACCCCAGCCACCAACGAAGTCCGGTTCATGCTTCTGCGAACGTGCCTAAATCACCATTCCGGCTTATGCCCCCGTCAGCTCGGCTCGCGCTCCACGTGAGCTCTGCCCGATTCACTGCCTCCACCTCCTCTCCGCCTAACCTTCCCCCCGAAGCCACCCTCCACATTCTTTGAGTCATCTCCAAGCCACTGCCTCTAGCGAGGCCCCAGGCCAAAGCTCCATTGTCGTGGTTGAGGATGGTAAGGATTTTAGATACTGCAACGTGCGTCGGCGGCCATGGGGAAAGTTTGCGGTGAGAATTCGAGAACTGTAGAGGAGAGTCAGGGTTTGGCTTGGGATGCTCAACACAGCAGAAGAGACTGCCATGGTCCATGACTCCACGACCATCCAACTTCGCGGCCGTGACGTCGCCTCATTCGCTGTTGCCCGGCCTCCTTCTCGCTCTGTTGTGCACCCCGCTCACGGATCAAGCTCCCTAGCCCCACAGCCTCCTACATGTTGTCACCGAGGGAGGATCCGATTGGATCGAGCAAGGGTTTTGGGCCTTGCTCTTGGTTCGGGAAGACAAAGAGAGAGGGGTGGAGCTTGAAGAAGAAAAGGGGAGGTAAAAAAATATTTCAAAAAACGTGGCCCAAAAAAATAAAAATCAAACTAAAATAGAGGAAAAAAGGTTTACTGAAAGTTAAAGGAAAAGATTATATGTAATTATGAAAAATTTAGGGTTATACTAATATTTAAGAATACAACCAAAACGTTTTGATTTCGACCTGTACCATATTTCAACCATGACTCTATTTAGGATTTGTGAAGTCATACATGAAGGGCAGCCTAGTGGCGCCGATGGATGCTATCAACGCATTGGGGAGCTTGTTGCCAACACTGTCGAAGCAGAAGTACACTAGGTAGCAAGCACTACTCCTCATCCCCTACACACTTGGGCGACACCAGTAATACTGACATTCTTGCTCTCTTTTCCAGGCACTGTCTCCTTCTCTTTGACCTCCTTCTTCGAGGCCTCTCTTCTTGCCTCCCTTAACAAGTTGAAGAACTGAATCAAGCCAACCGTCATTTTGCGACATTGATGGTGAACTTCGATGCCAAAAATTAATTCAAAAATTACCTAAAAGTGGGGGCGAATTAAGATTTAAGTTGACAAATAATAAATTTCAATGAAAAATAAGCCAATTTAATCCATGATTGTAATAATGTAAAGTAAATAAGAAAATATGCACTATGATATAATGTGATTTGGAGATTAATTGCTTCTATTTCACAACCCTTATCTTGATCTTGAGAACTTTAACTCTTTACCAGAATGTCATTTTATTGGTGAAATCAACTTCTTACAATAGCTCTTGCTCTAACTAGCAAAACGGACTTTAATTCGGAGTTTGAATCTTTCAACCACTCCAAATAATTTTAGAGTGTTTATACTTGATTACAAAGTTGAAAATTAACTCTTTTGCTTCACTATCAAATCTCTTAAAAAGAGAACAAGAGATTTAAAGATTTGAAAGTTGAATAAAAATGCTTGGAGCTTTTGTAGACTAGTGGGTTGTTGAGAGCTTATTATCTCAGATATAGATTGCTTAAAAATATGCAAAAGTTCTTTAATAAATAAATCTCAAGTCCTTAAATACTCGTTTGGAGGAGAGCTAGTTATTACTGGCCAGAGCATTCAGGCATCCAAACTATAAGATTTGGACGTCGAAGCAGCCCAACGACCAAATATATTATAACTGATGTCCTATGTTTGAATGTCCGATAATAAGATTCAAGTGTCCAAATAGTACAGGTTTGGGCATCCGACCAATATATTGTACATCCGAACTCTAACTATGGAAAGTTCAGAAATTACAGTTTCCAAATCTTCGGACATTTAATCGTGAGGTTCAAGTATTTAAAGATGTCAGTAATTTCATAGCTATTTTTGCTATATTTGGACATTCGAATCCTAAAATTCAGACATCTAAAGTTAATAAACAAAATTATTATTTTATTATAAATTCAGTTTTATGTTTGACATCTTCTCAAATTGACTTTGGACAAATAATGAGCCAATGAAGACATTGCAAGATAGGTTTGAGTGTAAGGCAAAATCCTGTGTTAAAAATTCAATTAAGAAATTTTTGACTCAAATAAAAATAAAAAATCTAAACCTAATCTTCTTCAAACCACACTTTTTTAAAATTTTGTTTATTAATATACTATTTGGTCTCTTCTTCAATGATATCTTTTTATTCATTTACATTTGAGACTTCCCAATAAACCTACTTCTTATTTTGTATTTAGCATAATTTTTATTTATATAATACTTAAGAAACTAATTAAATACAAAATTTATTTATTATCAAGACTGCAAACAACAACACCGGACTGATTCTCCCCTCCTTCCACACTTCTTTCTTCCATGCGGATCCGTCTTCGCGTGCGACATTGATGGATAGCGTTGACGCCGGACTGGTCCTCCCATCTTTCCACACTTCTTGCTTCCGCGCTGCACCGTTCATGATGGGTTCTCACCATCAGCTTCCACCCCCACATCTCATGGGTAAGTTGTTTAGTTTTCTTCTTTCATTTATAAAGCCATTTCATTTGTTCTTGATTAGGGTTTTGTATTTAGTGTTTATTATTGGTTTCTGATTTTGTTTTTGATACTATGGATCCTCACAGCTGCTGTCCCGATGGTGGGACACCACAGCAATCTTTACGTGCAATGGAAGAAACCCTCCGAGCCCTTTGCGATGATAAACTGTGATGGATCAGTCTTGATGAACAGTGCCGGATGTGGGTACATTTTGAGAGATCGCGAAGGTTCTGTGGTAGCCGAAGAAGCTGCAGAGTTGACTGGTTCTTAGACTTCACTCGAGGCTGGGTTGCAGGCTATCTCGCTAGGATGCGAGAGAGCCGTGCAGATGGGAATCAGAAAGGTGTGGATAGAGAGTGATTCACCGTCAGTTGTAAATTTCGTTACAGGCATTTACAAGTATCTTAATAATTTGTCTATTGAATTTTGGGTGTCTTAAACTCGAATTAGAATTTTAGTTAAAGTAGAAATCCAAAGTTAGATTCAGACTTATGATTGATTTATAATATTAGGAATTGTAATTAGAGTAAAACTCAGATTCAATAAGAGCCTATAAATATTCTAGTAATATATAGAATTTAGTGGGACAGTGTTGATATTGAACAAGAAAAAAATAGAGAAAGAGGAATAAAGAAAATAGAGAAAAGAGAAAGAGAGAGAGAGTATCGACTTTTGTGTGTGGGTTTTTCTAATGTTTCTCGGTGGTCTCTCGTTGTGGTTTATCATGGTATTCTCTTGGAGATTCTCTCTTAAGGTGGAGGCATTGTCGAAACTTAATGAAAGAGTTTAGTTGAATAAAAAAGAGCGTAATTTTTCTTATAAACCTTTGTAAAGCTTTTGACAGTGAATATCTCGTTTTCCTCGTAGACGTAACTTGATTTTCGGTAAACCACGTATATCACTGTGCTTTTTTTTATTACTTTCTTTTATCTTACATTACTTCTCATTTCTTGTATTATTTAAGAATAAGATGATTTGTAAACATTCCACTATGAATTCCAATAATTGGTATTAGAGTTTAGGAACAAATAATCAAGATGGTAAAGTTCTTATTTGATGTGAAAAAGTTTCATACTAAGATAAATTTTGCCTTATGACAGGAGAAGATAAAGGTCAAGTGAGGCACAAGAACATGTCAGCTACACTTATGGGAGGGAGCACAAGAGTAGGCTGGCAATGGGCCACGTAGGGCGCGAGTCGGCCGGAGTTAGAGAGATCGACAAAGGGTTATGTAGGGTTCTTAGTTAATGGCAGCTGGGCCTCAGATCAGTGGTGAGTGGCTTTTGATCAAGTGCAATAGAGCGTCTCAACTAGGGCTTAGTATGATCAAGCAGATTGGAGGTGAAGGCCGATGAGTGCGATCGCAGAAGACAGAGTTCAGATCAATAAGCTGGAAAGCAATATGGCTATAATTGGGGCTAATTCTACAATAGAGAGGGGGACATAGCGAGGCCATGAGATGGCTAAGGTTGTATGACAGTGATGGAGAGTCACTTGTAGGTGGCACAACAACCAGAAGGTGATGTTGGATGCTTGATGGTGCTTTGGCAAAGAGAAAATAGAGGTTGAAGAGGCTTGGTCGGGGAAGATGGAGCTCCGACGGTGCACAGCTTGGAGATGATGGAAGTGGTGAAGCCTCCCCTCTCTATTGGCTTACAAGTGGTGATGCTGCCCTCTTCAGCAGCTTTAAGGCCGGTGGTGGCGGTCTGATCTAAGCAAGTTGTGCTTAGTTATGATGTGAGGTGGCTCAATAAGTGCGGGGCGGTCACTGAGGTTGATGTCCTGGTTGATGGCGATGACGAAGAAAAGTAGGAGGAGAAAAGTTGGTTAGCAATTAGCTGAAAAAGTTTGTAGCCTAGGGGGAAGGGCTAAATGAAAGATGATGACTGAAGCTTCATGATGGTGGCATGCCTGAGTTCAAACCAAAGTGGAGATTGTTGAGTTTTAGATGTCTCAAATTTGGATTAGAGTTTGAGTTAAATTAGAAATCCAAAGTTAGATTCAGACTTATGATTAATTTATAATATTAGGAGTTGTAATTAGAGTAAAACACAGACTTAATAAGGGCCTATAAATATTCTAATAATACATAATATTTAGTGGAGTAGTGCTGAGGTTGAACTAGAGAGGAATAGAGAGAATAAAGAGAAGAGAAAGAGAGAGAGTATCGACTCTCGTGTGTAGTTCTTTCTAGTGCTTCTCGGTGATCTCTCGTGGTGGTTCCTCGTAGTGTTCTCTTAGAGATTCTCTTTGAAGGTGGAGACATCGTCGAGACTTAATGAAAGAGTTTAATTGAGTAAGAAATAATACAGTCTTTCTTGTAAACTCTTGTAAAGCCTTTGATAGTGAATTTCTCGCTGTTTTGTCTTGTTATTTTTTGTTATCTTATATTACTTCTCATTTCTTATATTGTTTGAGAATAAGGTGACTTGTGAACCTTTCGCTATAAATTCCAACACTTATTTGTATCCCACATGTATCGAGAAGCCAATCAGGTGGCCAATCAATTGGCGAAGATGGGAGCACAAGGATGAAGGTTCATTTTCTGCATCAAACCTACTGAGGACATATTGCGCTTTCTTGAGGATGATAAAATGGGAAGGCTCTACATCAGAGAGAAGAAGTTGCAACAGTTGAGATGCCGATCATTTAGCTTCTTTTAGTGTTTTCTTTTTGATGAACTTTCAAAACTAATTTAAATTAATTAAAAATATTATGTAATGTTATGGTAAAATTAGTCACAAATTTTTTTAAATTTTTTTTAAAATTTTTATAATATTTTAATTTGAAATTAAATTATAGTTAAAATATAATTAAAACATAAAAAAAATTATTTTAATAGAAATTAAAACAAAAATAATTTCAATTGAAATAATTGAAAGGTATCAATTTTAATAGATGACGAAATGAAATTCAAAATCAAAACTTAAAATCTTAAGTTATACATAATTTAATTATATTTTTAGGAAGTTAGAAAGTCTAATTAATTAATAATTAATTTTAGCGCAAATTAACATAGTTTCAAAAATTAACTTCAGCAAAGATTCGGCCACTTTTGAACAAAATTTAGGTCGGAAAAAGGTAGGTTTTAGGATTATTCACCAAAATCGTCAACCAAGCTTCCACTTGGTTATGAACTCTGAAAGCTGTCAGAGTACCATTGGTTCCTCCTTAGAAAGTATATTACAACATATAAACCAATGTAAGATTATTTTAAATATTTCACAATCTCTTAAGCAGTGAATAAATAAAATTTTCTGTCAATACTTTTAGTTGTGACAGTAAAATCATATTCGAGGCTTTTGTAACATATCTAATAACTAAAAAAAATTGGTTATGTTTTTGTTAAAAAATATAATTTAATAAAATTTTAAAAAAGTTAAATGTAATTAACCCATTATAATTTCATATTTTTTTAGTTATATTCATGCCAAAATTGCAAGGGATGCAGTTATTGAATTATATTTTCAAATTTTGATAGCCACATTGAATTTTGTTCCCATGCCAAATTTGCAAGGGATGCACTTGTTGAATTATAGTTTTATTTGTTTTATGAAATTTCAAAATTCTTAGAATTTTAATTTTTGAAATTGTAAAATTCTGAATTTAAAAATTATGATAATATTTTTATTTTGTATGACATGTAAATTTCTAATTTTGAAATTCACTGTTTATTTTGTTGGACTTGTAAATTTCAGATTTATAAATTTCATACTCATTTGATTAAACTTTTATAATATGATCTAAATTTAGCTAATGATATTATCTCATTTCAAATTTATTTTATATTTTTATCTTAATAATATTTAAATATTTAAATTTTTATATGATATTAATTGATAGATGTGTCAAGCTACTAAGATAAAAGAAAAGAAAAGAAAAGAAAAGGGGGTCTAAAAAATAGTTTTATAAAATTTCAAGTACTTTTATTTTATAAATCAAAGCATTATCAGGCCTCAAACAAAATTAGTTAGAGCATTATGCACCCTTTCAACACTTTCAATCCATAATCTATAAGCTTCCCATTGTGATACAATTCAAATAATCATAAAGGAGTCAATGAACATGAATAGTACATACCCATTAAGCTAAAACATATAGATCAAAAATAAGGAATTAGAAATGAAAACAATTGAAGAAAAAGAAGTACGAGAGCTTTTAGAGTTTTCTTTAGAGAGAAAAAAGAGAGAGTGCAAAAAGATGGAGAGAAAGAAAAGAAAAAAGATTTAGAGGTCTAATCTTATGGAGATCATTTGAAAAAGGAAATGCAAGAACAATAGTTGAGTGACATCAACATGTGATTTTACATACTAAATTCGAAAATCAAAAATTATGAAGTACGATCAATTTTGGAGAATCAATAAATTCTTACTAAAATTTGAAGTTTCGAAATTTGAAAACTCTATATAACAAACATAAGATTTTATAATTATCAATATTTAAAAATTTTTAAATTTTTAAATCTCACAAAACAAATAAAATCTAAAATATTATTATGTTTATAATATAGCAAATGGAAGTGCCAATGCAATAAAGGGTTGTACTGTGTAATTTTACCATAACTTATTGAGAATGGAATCAGTTGAGGCCGTCGCAAAGGCCGCAACTGATTTAAACCCTTGATTTTAAAAATTATGGGTCCAGATACCAATACTACAAGACAAAGGGGTAATGCCGGCATTTATTTTCTAGCAATCGGCAAAATTTCGCTCATTGCTGGCATTTATCCGTTGTTTCAATTCAAAGGCCAGCAATGGTTGGCGTTTTAGTACAAAATGCCAGCCATTGCTAAGCATTTTAAGTGGAAATGTTGGCAATTGACGACATATTCTTCAGATTACCTTAACCCTAACTATCGCGAAATGCCCTTAAATGCCACTTGCTACCTACACATGTGTTCATCCCCGGATGTGATCATCCCTAGCCTATGCCAAACTGCCATCCCTACACCAGTTCCCAGCCATGCTCATCCCTTGCCATGCCCCTCCTTGACCTATGCCAGTCCACCACCAACCTACACCCATCCGCTATGCCTATTTCCTCCCTCGATCAGACCTGACCCCGCCCTGCACCCATCCCCCACTGGCCATGCCCATCTCCAATTGCACCCACTCACGTCGACCTATGCTCACCAGCTGGATCTATTCGCTCTTGCCTATACTCACACTAGTCCGTGAGCACCATTCCTAAGCTTCATTTAGATTAATTTCTATTTTAGCTTGAGCTTGTATATTTATTCTCCTTAAGAGTACTTAATCACGAGTAGCTTTATCAATATGAAATTTTTATATATCGATGTGACTACATTGAGCATATACCTAGCTTGTGTCATGAATTAGGGTTACCTATTTGCTTTTTTGCCAAACTTATGAATTTGATATGATACATATATGGTTGTGCCAAATTAAGTGAATCTTAGTTTATGTTTGTACTAGGGTTTACAACTAATGCTAAATAATTCGGTTGTTTTAATGTTATTCAATGAGTACACCTATAATGTGAATTACCATCTCATTCTTTATAAAAAAAACATTCCACAAAGCATTTGGTGCTCTATGGTCTCCTCTCCTTGTTGCTCAAGTGTTTTCTAGCAAGTTTTCTATTCCTAATTACCTGCTTCTCAATTCTTAGAAAGTAATATACATTTTTCTAGAAGAGAAAAGGATTGTAGGAGCAAGATTTCATGTTTACAAGTATATCTTTTGAAATATAGTACTAGATTACTAGAACGAATTGCAACTGATGCATCAAGCCAAACAAAGTAAAAAAATGATTGCCATTGATAAGAATAATCCAAAGTTAAGTGTACCATTCAATAAGTACACAAAGACTTGGCAGACAACCAAAACTAGGGTATCAACTACTTAAGAAAAAGCAAATAACCTAGTATTCCAAGTATTAGCTTTTGTAGAGAATCACAATATTGTGTGCCAACATTTTCACCATGTATAATGAATTCAATTAGGTCCTTTTATATTCCAAGTATCTAAGATCTAAATTAAAATATATTTTTAAAATTATAGGCTTCCCACATGGAATGTCTGAAGTGGAGCAAGAATGTATGAGATTTAGTTTAACCAAGTCATTGGCAAATTAAAACGCAGGAGTGAAACTCAAAGCATTACTAAATTTATTAGGAGAAATTTTCGTGTATACCCTTAAAAACTTACATTTTCACTAATAACCTATCCAGCTAGTTAGTTTTTGATAAATGCCCATTACCTTATCCTATACACGTGTGCATTCTCAGTCAATAGTTTATATAGACAACATTAAATTAAACTAGTATATGAACATGGATAAAATTAGTATACATTATTGAGGGTATATGTGAAGTTTCTAACTAGTTTTAAGCGTAGTTTTAACTTCTATTTGTTTGCATTGGGTTTTGTTTTCTATTTATTAATGATATGTAAGTCATGTATAGGATCTTACCCTATAGTAGCATTATAGATAAAAGTTGAGTCAAGATAAAAGAATAGATTGGACCAAAAATATATCATAGGAGTTTGTGTATTTCTTAAATATGCCTATAAGAACAAAAGGACTGATCAAGTAATAAGATGCCCATGTATTGATTGTATAAATATATACAATTGGACACGAAAAGAGGTTTTTGAATATGCAATAGTAAAAGGATGGAGTTCTAGACTTTTCATGGAAAGGAGCCATGGTATCAACACAAAATATAGTATAGTCAGGAGTCAGTTAAAGTGCATAATGAAGATGATGATAACATCAAATGTATGTTGCACAATGCATTTGGTGTTGTAAGTGGAGAAATATCGACAGAAGTTCTCAGAAAAGATGATATGAAGTTTTTTAAATTATTCAATGAAACTAATAGAGAATTATACCTTGGATGCAATAATTCTACATTCTTATCTATCATGTGCTTGTTGATCATGAAATCCAAGTGTCGTTAGAGTAATAAATCTTTCAGTATCCTATTAGAGACTTTGAACGACATGTTCCATGAGATTACTTCAATTTCATATTCTTATTGTGAGGCTTAAAACATTATAAAAGACCTGGGCATTGAGTTTAGAAAGATTCATATTTGTCTCAATTGTTATATGCTTTATATGAATAAGAGTGAGTCAGATACATATTACAAATTTTTTAAATTACCATGATACAAGTAATGAAAACGTGATGCTAATACTGATAATCAGGAAGTGTGAAATATACCAATAAGAGTGATTAGGTATTTCCCCTTGAACCCGAGATTACAATGATTTTTTATGTTAGAAAAAAATATCTCCACATATAAGATGACATGCTGAGAACTATTTAGCAGATGGATCACTTTGACGTCCAATGGATAGCATGGCTTGAAAGAATTTTGATAATAAGTATCCTAATTTTATAATGGATTATCATAATGCACAACTGGGGTTAGCTTCAGATATACTGAATTTCTTTTAAAAAATGAGCATATTATACAATACATAACCCGTTGTTCTAATTTTCTATAACTTACCTTTGTAATTATGTATGAAGTAATGATCATTCATCCTATTTATGCTTATCAAGGGACAGAGGAGGCTAAAAAATAACATAGATCTATATTTACAATTGTTGATAGAAGAATGGAAAGAACTATGGAAAGCAGATGTTTCATATGCATGTAGTATTGATATAGATTATTAGTGATTTTTCTACATATGCATATATGTCCGGTTATATAATAAGATGACAGAAGGCTTACCTAGTCTATGCAAAGAACATGCGTTCTTGTTGGTTAAAGTATGGTTGTAAGTTTTACTATATGTGTCATCGATAATTTTTGCCAACAGATCATAAGTTTCAGCTAAATTAGTCATTATTCGATGGGACATATGAGCATGGTCTTCCTCCCTCTAGGTAATCTAGAGAGGATACACTGAATGAAGCGATTGGTGTGGTAAATATCTTGAGAACTCATACAAAGTTACTTTCAATCCAAAAAAGGAGAAAGATTGAAATAACTACAAGTAACACGGTGAGGTGTAAGAGTAATTGGAAAAAGATAAGCATGTTGTTTGACTTGTCATATTGGAGCACATTACAAATTCAACATAATTTTGATATCATACATATCAAGAAAAATTTCTTTGATAATGTGTTGTGAATATTGTTGAAAATGCCAAAGTCAAAAGACAATTTGAATGCACGATTAGATTTAAAAGCTATTAGCATAAGAAAAGTACTTCATCCACAGGAAAGAGATAGTAAAACTTATCTGCCTATACTTTATTTACCATGAGCAAATAAGAAAAAGATATGTTTCTCAATATGCTAAAGAATATCAAAGTACATGAGGTTACACACTAAATATTTCTACATGCATGAATGTGAAGGATCAGATGATATTTGGTTTGAAAAGTCATTATTGTCATATACTAATACAATAATTACTACCAATCATGGTTAGGACTTGTCTTTCGAAAACTGTAGTCAAAACACTTATTGAAATCAGTAGTATCTTTAGACAGCTGTATATAAAAAATGGACAATATTATGACTTTGACGAGTTCCAACAAAGGATTACTGTTGCTTTATGCTAGCTCGAACAAATTTTTTCATGTTCATTCTTTGATGTTATGGAACATATGCCTATCTATTTAACGAAAGAGGCAGCAATAGATGGTCTTGTATAATATCGATCTATGTATGCAATAAAAAGATGAACGTTGATAATCTTGTACATGCATTGAATATTAAATGGCAAAATATATATACTCATGAACTAATGTATATTATTATACATTAGGTACATTTTGAAGGTCAAGAATTACATGTTAAATGCGACTCATCCAAAAGAATCAATCGCAGGAAGATATTTAGTTGAACAATGTATGGCATTTTCTACAATATACAAGAATGGGCTTTAGACCAACTTTTATTCATATTGTCAAAATCACGATGATGAGTCCAAATTTGTGGTAGGATGACTAATTGGTCATTGCATGAGGTTTATTACCTACATGAGATTATGTGGATCCAAGCTCATCGTTATGTGCTTTTCAATCTTAACATGGTCAATAGCTATCGCGAGTAAGTAATGATTTACAATTACTCACCATAAGATTTCTAGTTGCACTTAAAAAATCATATTCTTATATTTTATTGGTGTTGTAAGGCACACCTATAGACAATAAAAGTGAATCAATGGTGTAAAGGATGAAAATTTGAAAGAGGCAAAATTCACAACAAAATATTTCCTAGATGGTTCAAAGATCATGTAAGCACATATTGTGTACTTTATTTTACAATTGAAGTTTTTGACTATACAAAAATAGTCAATGATTTGTATTTCTAGATTGCCAATTTAAAAAGAAGTGTCGATACAATACATATACTAAATGAGATCTCTTTGTTAGCTGCCGAAATAGCCAAGTGGTTGAGAAGATATTCAAAGTATTGCATTAATGAATTCAAGTTATGCACAAAATGTTGCAAGATGAATTAACAGACTCAAAATAGTGGCGTCATCTTAAAGTCAATAATAAAAAGATTCTCAAGACAAAAGGATATTCCCCCTCTAAAAATGTTATATTTTATAAGGTCATAACAAATATTATTGAGTTTTGATACAACAATGAACTTAAGTATATATTGTTTAAGTGTGATTAGATGGACAATAATGTTAGAATGAAGACATATGATTTTAGTTTCAAATTGATGAATTTTAATCACTTGATGTACAAGCATAATCGGCGCTTTGATGAGCCTTATACTCTGGCTTGCCAAGCTCATCAAGTATTTAATGTACAAGATTCAATATAACACGAATGACATACGGTTACCGAGATAACTCTTAGAGAGTACGTTGATACACTTGATGAGATTTAGTTGATGTAGACAATGAAGACCAAATGACAAAATCATGTAACACTCAACAACTTGAGAAATGCAGCATTGAAAATATAAGGGTGGACATCGAGTGTCTACTTATTATTGTGTCTCTTTCCAATTCAGTATAACTATGTACAGAGGAAAATGAAGAAAACAAATTCATTAGTGATGAATCCAAAACAGATGAAAAGGATAGCTTCTTTAGGGATAGTGATGATCATGACATTGATACGAACAATGATGATTTTATATATGATGAAAACAAGCCTTAATTTTGAGGGTCAGTTTAATTTCTTATGTTTGTATATTAATATGTACATATCATGTTGTATATAATATATTAAATATTTTGTTGTAATGATCTATATGTTAAAATGGTTCACTCAAGAAGACATATTGGGATTATCTAGGCCGTCCTTAATAATACTAAAATGGAGGAACCAATGTTAGATACTTAGTTCTCATTGGGTGATGGTTCAAATTCAAATTCTAGTAGAGATAATATGTCTTTCTTACCCCCATGGAGTTGAGAACTAGGAGATAGACCATGACAAAGATTTGAAGATTTTCTATTAAATTCAAATTCATTAAGTGGTACATATCTATTGAGAGCCAAAGTATTTGATAGTTGTACATGAAATTGAGATATATTATTATACATTCTTATATTATATTTTCGAGTTTTTCTCCTATTATACTTTTTATAATTGGAGGAGCAGTCTGATTCTAGGCCTTCAAGTCTTGAGGTGTTTTCGGCTTTTTATACAAAAAAAGATGAGCAGTCGGCTGATAAAGCATCTACAAAAATAATAGTGAGAATATTTATATAATGCACTTTTATGTTTTACTAATGATTTATTTGCCTACATCTTTGATTATGTATAGGACAAACGCTACTAGAGGATTCTCAATCGGATACTATAACTCAAAATAAGATTCATGCCAAAGTATTTGATCGTGAGATTGGGACTCATGTCCACACAAATTTTCAGGAATACCTCCAGAGGGGCCTGTGGCGGATGCTGTTATACAAATGCTGAAGTAGATGCACTTATAGATGCATAAGTATAAGAACAAGCAGAAGTACATTTTGGTTCTCTTAAGGAGACTATAGATACGTTGCAAAGTGCTTGCACAACTTTAGAGGCTCATTTTGGCAGTAGACACACCGTAGCCTCCATGGTATTTATTGTTATTTAACTAAATTTCTTTATTTGTTATATACTATTATTTCATGTGACGTAACATATGTACAAAAATATGTAGGTTATAGACATAGCAAATTAATAAAGAACCGATCAGGGATTTGGTACATGGGCGAGCTCTAGAGAAAATCTATCTCCTTCTTCATTATCTTATAAGGTAATCATGAAAATTTTCATTACAATATGTATTTTTATCTCATGCGTTACAAGAATTATTCGTTATTGTTTCTCTACAGGGGGATTAGAGTCAATTTAGGATTTGCAGTTACATTTGAAGATGTTAGGGACGCTGCTCTACTTGTTTGTTATTTTCTAAGGACTACATATGTAATTGCCAGTATTATGTATGTCTAATTTTCGAATTACTATATGAGCTATGCTTGCTTGTTATTTTTTAAGGATTGGGTATGTAATTGTCACTATTATGTGTGTGTAATACATATAAGATTCCTTCCAATTTCAATATTTTATATGATTTGTTAAATATAGGATATCTACTAAAAACCAAAAAATATTTTCAAGTTTTTAGGATTTTTCTAGTATTTTTGTGGGAAACACAGGAAAATTAGCAAAAATACAAATGTTTCCTAGAGAAACACCAATAATTATCCTGGCATTTCCATAGGAAATACCGATATTTTTGTTGGTATTTCCCTGGGAAATGTCAGGATAATTACTAGCGTTTCCATGGGAAATGCTAGTATTTTGCTGGCATTTTCTTGGAAAATATCGATATTTTTGTCAGCGTTTTCCTCTAGGATCGTCGAAAAAAATGCTAGCATTTTTTATAAAACATCGAGAAAGGTTGTTTTTTATCGATTTTTTTCAAACTCCACAAAAAATGTTAGCAAAAAGTTTTCAATATTAAAAAATAGGAATAATTACCTATAACCCCCTGTAATTAGTCTTAATTACCTACAACCCCTGTAATTTCCGGAATTACCCACACCCCCTTTTCTCAAAATATTTACCTACTTCTCCCTGATTATTATTTAATCAAAATTTTTGCCAAAAAATTTTCATTTTACCCTCGGTTATTTTTACAATTAAACCCCTAAAACCTTATTTTTTATTATTTAACACCCCAAATTTGGTTTTTTGCAAATAACACCCCGAAATTATTTCGATTTACAGAAAAGTCCCCGAAATTTGGATTTTTGCAAAAATCCGAATTTCGGAGGCTTTTCTGTAAATCAGAATAATTTTGGGGTATTATTACAAAAAATCAAATTTCGGAATGTTAAATAATAAAAAATAAGTTTTTAGGGGTTTAATTGTAAAAATAATTGAGGGAAAAATCTAAATTTTTTGAGAAAATTTGATTAAATAACAATCAGGGGTGTAGATAAATATTTTGAAAAAAAGGGAGAGTGTGGGTAATTCTGGTAATTACGGGAGGTTGTAGGTAATTAAAACTAATTATAAAAAATTATAGATAATTATCCAAAAAATACTGGGAGTTTTTGCAACTGTTCCATTCATCGGCCAGAATAAACACCGAAAATCCTTTATCGGTGTTTTTTGCACTATTAAGAATATTTTTAAAATACCAAATATAGCCTAAAATGATGTGGTGCAAGGGTCCAGATCCGGTCGGATCAAGGGTCACCAATGGGACTATGTTGAAATCAAGGGTCCATATTAGTTTACATTTTAATCCAGACTCGCATTGATTTCAGTTAAACTATAACATTAACTAGGCCATGCGCATTAATTTCATTAATCATGGAATATATCCATTCATTGGGTATTGATAATGAATTAAGCACCAACATCAACAAGTTACAAGACAATGACCCGAGTTATCGGGTCAGCAAGAGTAAAACCCATTATTTTAATGGACTTGCATCGATTTTATTTAAATTGTGCGATTAACTGGGGCTGCATAAATTAAGCACCAGACATCAACTTCACATATCCTGCCATCCACAAGGAATGATTCATCTACTAAACCATGCCTCCTCTTCAGCCTCTTCATCTTCCGCAACTACTGGTAGTACTGGTATCCCTGCTGTGCTCTCATGCTTTCTCCACTTCCATTGTCACTCATCTCCCCGGGTTTCGTGGACGACTTCCCTTCCATCTTGAGACGGGGTAAGTAAGATTTTCCGTTTCTTTGGAGTAGTTCATGAGGTTGTGCAAGTGGAACTTTGCCGATTTTTATCGGAGTTTCATTGGTTTTTGCAGATACGTTAGTGTTGATGATGTCGCCGGGGTGCAGCTCTTCTACTACTTCATCGCATCGGAAGGCAAGCCAAAGAAGGACCCCGTCCTGCTATGGCTCAACGGCGGCCCTGGATGCACTGCTTTCAGTGGCCTCGTCTTGGAAATAGGTAACATGTAACGATCTTATGTTTACTTTTTGATCATTTTATTCTGCTCGTTTCAACAGGAATGATGCATTTTTCTTCAAAAACTTTTTGGGCGATCGTTCTTCTTTTTGTCTGTTAACAAACAGATATGCATAAATACAAATTTTATCGAAAAAAATCAAATTCAGTGATCCAATGGTACGAATCGTTGGATTTGAATCCAATGATTTGGAACTTTCACTATTTTCGCTACAATAGAGACTAAATCCGTTTTGTTGTAAAAAAAAAATGGTATTTCAAGATCTTAGTATTTTGAAATAACAAAATTTTAAAATAAATAAACTTTTTTAAAAACGTATGAATTTAAAACTATATTGAAAATCAAAAAGTTAAAACACTTTTTAGAATATTCCTATATTCAACGAGAAAAGAAAATCTCAGAAAAAAAAAATTAGAATAAAATTTATCAAGTTTTAAATGAAATATAAGTTACACAATCTGAAGTATAACTTCAATAAATAAATTATATATTAACACAAGTTAAAAATATGGTATTTTTTAAAATACGAGAAATGAAGATATTCTGAAAACAAAATAATTATTTACATATTTAGATTTTAAAATTACAAATAAACTGATAATATATCATTATAAAATATAAAAAAGAAAGGGGATTTCAAAAATCTAAGATTTCTGAAATAGGAGTTGTTTGGTTGGTAAGAGTTGGCGAATAAGTGATTGAAAATGAGAGCACTTCTCTCCCTATTTGTTGCTTGGAGATCAAAAAATGATCTTTTCTGAAGTCAATGCATCTCTGAGTACTTTTGATTCAGAAGTAAAAAATCTATTAAATTTTATTTTTATATTTTTTTTTGTGAAGTGACTCCTAAAACATAATCTAATGATATTTAAAATTATAATATCATTAATAACTTCACATATAATAATAATATATTTTAAAAAGTTATTTATAAAAAAATAAATAAATAATTTTTTACATAAATAATTACTCAAAAAAATATTTATGAAAGTAATTAAATAAATAATATTTGCATAAAAAATAAAATTTATATAAATACTTATATTTTTAAAATATAGTTTCGACCAACCAAGCGTTAAAAGTGGACTAATTTTAATCATTTTTAGAATGGAGTTGGAAGTGGAGAGAATTGATTTTCTCATAAGAAGAGGATTACCTTCAATCATTTGTAAAAGTTAGAAGTAGAGAAAAGTGACTTCTCCATAGTTTCATCCTCTTCTGGATAACCAAACAACCCCATAATAGCGGAAGCTTTAAAAATAAAAACATATATTTGAAAAGAAAATTATTAATCACCCATAGATTATTTATGTTTACCAATTTTTTTTGACTTTTAGAATTTCTAACAAAATATGCTCTTTAGAAATAAATGTGACAATAATTGGTTTGTATTGTTAGAAATTGGTGTCATGTAAAATCTAAATTATATTTTTAGAACTGGATAATTAAGAAAATTTTAAAGTTTTTGAGTATTTGGTTTGACATATTTAAAAATCTTAAAATTTTAAATTCTTTATTTTATTTAAAGATTTTTAATTTGGGTCAATTATATACAACTCATTGAAATTTTGTTAAATTACATATCTTGTTCTTGAGTTTAAAAAATTACACATAATTATTTGAAATCATTCAAGTTGTATGTTTTTTCTCAAAACTTAAAAATTTGCATATAACTTCTTAAAATCTTGTCAAATTTTATATTTTTTTCTCCAAACTTGAAAATTTACATACATTTTTTCTTGGATTATTGAATATATAGTAAAAATCTTCTCGTATACAGATTTACCGTTAGAATCATAAATATAGAAAAAAATATATACTCTAAAAGCCCAAATAGGCAACATAAGAATGAGATGAATTAGTTTTTACAAGAATTCACAATATTTTAGCTAATTAAGAGTCCAATTCAATTCTAAAAATCACACTCAACATAATTGCAATAATAAATGAGATTTGGAAACAATGCATTGAGATTTGTATGTTTTGATAACCAATCACATTTACTCCACGGTCTTTAGCTCATTATTGAGAACTTGAACTCTTCATAAAGATCATTTCTTAAAGTGAAACCTAACCTTTACGTTAACTCACAACTTATTAATATCACTTTCTTTAGGCAAAACTACGATTGTACAACTTTTACTCTAACCAAACAATAGTCAACTCCTACACTAGACCTTTATCTCTCACACATTTCTAATACTCTATGAGTGTTTACAAGTAAAGATGATAAAATGAAATACAATTATACCTCTCTACAAGAATCTCTTATGTTTGAGTATAAGGATAAGAGATTTCAAGGTTAATTCTAAGTTTAGAACTCTTGTAAGGTTAGAGGGTTTGAAGAAACTTATTTTTCTCTCTCAAAGATAATAAAAGATATAAAAGTTCTAATTAAAACAAGCTCTAAGCCCTTAAATAGTCATTGGAGAGAAAAGTAGTCATTCCTGGCAGTTCTTTGATGTGTTCAAACGTCCAAACCTTAAGATTTGGTCATTTGAATAACTTTAACAGTTAAATTTAACTAACCATTGTAACTAATGTCATATATTCGAGTGTTTAATCCTTAAGCTCTGGCATCTGAACTCTCAATCTTCGGTAGTCCAAACTAGGGGTTTGATGGTCCAAACCTATCAGTAATATCCAGGAAATTTTTTCCATGTTTGGATGTTTGAAATCTGAAGTTCAGACATCTAAACATTATAGAAAAACTTTCACTAGTTTAACTATGATTTTAGCCTGTTTTAACATCTACTGAAAACTTATCTTAGATAAAGAATAAGCTAGTGAAGGTATTCCAAAATGAGTTAGAGTACTTAGCAAAAACTCTAAAATATAGAATCAATAATTCAAATAGTTGACCCTATTTTAAGTAAAAATGAAAATCTAAACCTACTAAGTTGATCTGATTTCTTGAGTGATTTTTAGGTTATCTACATATCTTTAAGCCATATTTATTGAATCACTATCACATGTCAATTTTCATGGTTATTTTCATATTCATCTACTCCCTAAGACATCTGATCAATTTGGAATTTCATTATAATCTTGGTTAAACTTCAAACTACATAACTCAAGAAACTATGAAATACATAGTTTGGTCATAATCAAAATTACAAATAACAATATATTATTTGATGTTGTTTATGCTAAAATTAGAATAAAAAATATTAAAGGTGGCGTAATAGAGCATCCAAGTAAAAATAAACCCTAGATCTAAAATAAAGCTCTAGTTCTAATCCAAAGCATGCCAAAATAAGTTTAAGGGATAATTACGGGTGACCCCCCGTAATTAGCTTTAATTACGGTTAACCTCCCGTAATTTTCGTAATTACCCCCACCCCCCTCAAATTCGCCCATATTTACCCACAGCCCCCTGATTGTTATTTAATCAAAATTTTACCAAAAAATTCTAATTTTACCCCCGTTATTTTTACACATACACCCCTAAAAACTTATTTTTTTATAGTTAACCCCCGGATTTCGAAATTTTACAAATAACACCCCGAAAGAACTCAGATTTACAAAAACGTCCTCCAAATTCGAATTTTTGCAAATAAACCCCCGGAAATTATTCCGATATACAGAAAAGTCCCCGAAATTCAGATTTTTGCAAATAACACTCCGTCGCGCGAGCGGGAGCGGAGGCGGAGGCGGAGGCCGGCGGCGCCGGCACGCCGAAACGCGGGCGCGGATAGCCACGGCCGAGGCCGTTCCGCCCCCCGCGTGCCGGGGACGGAGGCCGAAGCCGGCGCGCCTTGCACGCGGGCGCGGGCGAGGGACGGCCACGACCGAGGCCGTTCTGCCCCCGCGTGCCGGGGACAGACGGCCTTGGCCTTGGCCGTCCGCGCCCGCGTGCCGGCGCGCCGGCCTCGGCCTCCGTCCCCGACACACGGGGGCGGAATGGCCTCGGCGTCCGCCTCCACGCCCACCGCCGGCTCACCGGCGCCCCGGCCTCCGCCTGCTTCCCCTGGCGCGGGCGCGGATTTTTGCAAATAACACCCCGAAATTATTCAAATTTACAGAAAAATTCCCGAAATTTTGATTTTTGCAAATAACTCTCCGAAATTATTCTGAATTACAAAAAAGTCCAGAACTTTCTTATATAACCCTCTTCTTCCTGTAGCCCTAAACGCATCTGCGTCGCCGCCGCCGCTTGTGCTCTGCCGCTGCCGCCGTCAGTCCCTGCGCAGCTGTTGCCGTCGCTGCCCTGCCGGCTTGCCGTCGTTGTCCGCTCGTTGCCTTGCGAAATACAGTGAAAGTTTAAAATTTTCAAATTTCAAATTACAAGTTTATTATTTTGTACATTTAAAAATAGATTACCTTCAATATTTTTCTTTATTAATACATCCAAATTTTATTTATTTTATAAATAAATTTTACAAATAAGTCATCTAAAGTTTCAAAGCTTAAAATTTAAAATTGCAAGTTTCATATTGTACATTTACAAATAGACCCCTTCAATATTTTTTTTATAAATAAGTCTATATTTCTAATCATATTTTAAATAAAATTTTACAAAAAAGACATTAGTGTTTTTTATATTTATAATTACAAATTTAATATTTATAAATTAAAAAATAGACCCTCAAATTTTTTTTTAAAATAACTATAAAATTTTTTTAAACGAATGTTTACTATGTTTTACATTTAGAATAGACCACCTTTAATATTTTTTTATAAATACGTCCAAATTTTATTTCTTTTATAAATAAATTTTATAAATAAGTCATCGAAGGTTTCAAAGGTTAAAATTTAAAATTACAAGTTTCATGTTGTACATTTACAAATAGACCCCTTCAATATTTTTTTTATAAATAAGTTTATATTTTTAATCATATTTTAAATAAAATTTTACAAAAAAGACATTAGTGTTTTTTATATTTATAATTATAAATTTAATATTTATAAATTAAAAAATAGACCATTAAATTTTTTTTAAAAAATAACTCTAAATTTTTTTGAAAACTAATTTTTACAAATACACCCCTCACCGGAGGCCCGACGGCGCGCCGGACGGCCCGCCGGCACGCGGCCGCGGACGGCCTCCGCACGCGGGAGCGGAGACGGATGCCGAGGTCGTTCCGCCCCCGCGTGCCGGGGACGGAGGCCGAGGCCGGCGCGCCGGCACGCGGCGCGGAAACACCTGGCCAAGCCAAGGCCGTCCGTCCCCGCACGCGGGCGCGCCGGCCCGTGGCCTCCGTCCCCTGCAACGCGGGGCGAACGACCTCGGCCGTGGCGTCTGCGTCAGCGGTCGGCGCGCCGTCTCCCGCTCCGCCATCCCTCCTCTCCCCGCCCCGTCCGGCCTCCGCCTCCCCTCCGACTCCTGCCACCCGAGCCGGCCTCCGCTGCCGCGGGCCGCCGCCGCCTCCTACTCTGGCTCCCACCCGCGTGACGGGATGTTATTTTGCAAAAAATCCGAATTTCCGGGGACTTTTTCTGTATATCGGAATAATTTCCGGGGATTTATTTATTTGCAAAAATTCAAATTGTTGGAGGAATTTTTTTGTAAATTTGAGTTTCTGTATGGTGTTAGTTGGAAAATTCCGAAATTCGGGGGTTAGATATAAAAAATAAGTTTTTAGGGGTGTATGTGTAAAAATAACGGGGTAAAATCGGAATTTTTTGTTAAAATTTTGATTAAATAACAATCATATGGGGCTGTGGATAAATATGGGCGAATTTGAGGGGTGAGAGTAATTACGGAAATTACGGGAGATTAATCATAATTAAGACTAATTACATGGGTCACCCGTAATTATCCTTTTTTTTTTTTTGTAACCATCGAATAAATTTCCCCGGTTGTCCCGCAGATTGATGGCGCAGAATTTTGTCCAATTGGAATATTGCAACTGACCAACTTGGTTTTGTCCACAATATGTATAAAAAAAGATGTGTTGTACATATTAGGGATTTTCGCATGCAATTTTTGATATATTTTCTCTGACTAAAAAATAAATATTTGTTATTAAATGCACATAATAAACCCCACAATATGAAATTGGAAAAAAAGTTACCGTTGCATAATAATCTATGACCTCGTAATTAAATCTAAACCGTAAATACCTGAATTTAGGACAATGGATGGGTAAATCCGATAATTCATCGAGTTCATCTATCCATTTGAGTTATAAATTTAGACATTATGAAAACGTAACTTTTTCCTATGGAATTTTACATATATATACCTCTGGACTTTATAAATACTTGAGATGGAAAGAAAAATTGCAGCTGCTGCTGGCTACAAAATAAGATGTTTGCCAAATAATATGTTACACAACTCATCAGATACATCACCTTCTTGATATTTACATATAATTAGAATAAAAAGAAACATCATGAACTGACAGGTCAGCCATTTAGTTTCGGGAAAGGTTCTTGTTTGCTCAAGACAATGACTTTGCTTTTGTGAGCAAAGTAACCTTTCATGAGATTCTTGTATATGAGGATGGCCACTATACACTCAACCTACACTAACGATGGAGCAGGCCAATTAGATGCCTTGAAAAATCCAAATGGTTTTTTATGCAAAACCAAGATGGCTGGCAATAATGACAGCAGGTCCCCGATAATATGTGATTTAAGTAGCCCATCTGTATCCATATCTATTTGAAGCCATCTGAAAGCTTTAACTATTGTTTCCAATTTAATTTGATGTGCTTTTGTAGGATCCTTTTGTTTTTGAATAACATAACTGGAAAATAATACTAACAAACCATAGCTTAGTCATCATGACCGAGTATTATATCTCATAAACTATACAGTGCCTAACTTTAAATAGTTTAATGGCATGGACAACTCTGAACAATACAGTGACTTTAGGTGGGGATTCAAGCAATAGTTTTTCATTGTTACTACACCAACTTTTAGAAAACTTGATAGGAGTAGCGTTCGAATGATATGCCAATTTGTAACTGAAATCCATACAAACTTGAGTACAAATGAAAGATATTTTTCTAATTAGTTTCAGGAGAGTCAGTGATAAAATGACCATTGCAGAACTTGCCTCAATACCAAAATATGATAATGAATCAATTTTGGATTATATCACACGGAGAAGAAATCTCAGCATTAAGTGTGAATAACCTATGAGTCAATTTGAAGCGGTGAACCTAGTCCTCGGTAACATAAGGGGAGAGTAGATGACACCTTATGTGAGTGCCTATTCTATTCACACCATCCAAAACCTCATTATGCAAGTCAAAAAACTAAAAAGGATTGACCCACTAATCTCATTCAGTTCATAAAATTTCAAACTGAAAAAAGATAAAGCAAAGTATGGAAAGCCTTCCAAGAATATGAGGGATACATTTACAGCAACTGAGTAAAAAAAATCTCTAAATCCTACTATAAATGAGGGTAATCCTCAAAAACCATTGACTCTTAGAGGAGATGGGAAAGTCGAATTATCTAACGATCTCTAACAAAGGCTCAGAAAGAAATATTCTTTCAAGAGAGAGAGAGTAGGTAAAATATTCTCGGATGCCATAAAATTAAGCCTCCAATTGCCAGAATCCAAGAGGTCAGATGAGGTCAACAAGATAGATCACCCAAACTATTATCCTTACCATAGAGTTTTGGCCATACTATTGAAGATTGCTATGTGCTCAAGGATTAGGTTAAAAAGTAATACCAAGAGAATAAGCTAACTCTCTCAAAGACAACCTTATTTGAAATACCTGTTGAATATGTCAATCATATTAATGTATTCGAGACCGTGAACCACTCGTTGAGCTTTTCAGGGGAAGAAGCACTACATACCACCGAATAAAGGCACTTATGGAATATTTATATTTTAAAAAGACTAAAGAAGCTGATGAAAAATATGACTAGAAATCCTAAAGAGCCTGGGATGGTGATAAAGAAAATCTTATTAGAGCGAAGTACTTCACCTGCTTGAAGCATGAAGAAGAAAAAGAATAGAAGCAAGAAGAAGAAGTTGGTTCAACTAGATGAATACGATGTCAAGAAATTAGTCATCCAAAAATATATCGATACTCTGAAAGAATATATCAAAGGAGAAATAAGCTAAGTAACTCTTAAGAAATTCTTCCTTAACAAACTTATAGCTCTACTAGAGGATCTTAATACAAGAGATCAAGAAAGTGAACTCCCAAAGGCAATATGCTCTGTCATATTTACTGTTAAAGGTGTATGACCAGGCTGATCCGCACCCCATTATTTTAATAGTGATAAAATTTAGGGTGTAAGGTGAGAAGAAGCGAACAAATTCATCAGGAATGTTACTTATAAAATGAAAGATCCCATAGGTTTCCCCAAGGGCTACTCCCAAGATGACTATCTTGGAGAGTGGTTCACCCATGAATATGATTATAACATGCTTAAACTACAGTTAGATACTGTGAATGAACTAACTACAATTAATATAATGTTTGTTAAGGGGTGAATACAAATGCTGAATAAACACATACAGACTATGGCTGCCCACATGGAAAGCATGTCAAATATGATTGTCATGCTCTGCGAGGAAGTCAAGAAGATGGAGAAAATATTAGCAAAAAGGCAAAGTCATGCAAAATACCCTACAGAGGTGGTAGAAAATTACTTACCAACCCTCCTTAGGGACAAAATGATCACTCATGTCATTTACTCTAGAGACTGGTCAAGAAACGTAGACACTATCAAAGAGAATTATCTAAATCTATGATCTCTTATCTCATGTTGACTTATACATCGGAGGTAAATATTGATCAATAGCTATCCTAGCCTCTATCAGGCAATCTAGCAACAAATGCTCGACCCGCTAAGTTTGGCGAGGTCTTTGTCCTAGAATGTATGGAATAATGCACTTTGTCAACTTTAGAAGAATTATATGTACAAGACATGGACGATGAATTATGTCTAAGTCAGAATAACTTTATGACTACTTCAGAAGACCCTACACCAGCAAGCACCAAAGGAAGAAATAGGTATTTCGGGAGAGTAACAAATAAGCTAATGCTAAAGCTTATTCTACCCCAGCATCAAGTCAATTTGAACATCTATAGAAAAAAAATTCTAAATATAAAGTCCTAAAGAAGGTTATACCAGCAGATGAAGTAGAAGGATTTATCCAAAGAGTCTCTAAAGACCTCTCTATGAGAAAACCCCATGTGCTTGATTCCAATATTTAATAGGATGATTATCAGCCAGTCACATCCTCTATGAAATTTAGAGGACTATTAATTAGGAGCAAGAGTTTACTACCTTCTGTTGCATGATTAGCCTTGGTAGCTATTATGATGATGAGCCTTATTGGTTGCACGACGTCTAATTTCAGGTAAGGAGGAAAAACTAGATACAACTCTAAGATGGAAGGGTGCTACCTCTAAGATAAGCTTCAATACCTAGGAATAAGAACATCTCCAAGGATAAGAAAAAGGAAACTCAGATAAATGAAGATATCGAGCCTTCATAAACTGAACTTGCACTTAAAATAATGGAATACAACATAGCAACCTACCTAAAAAAGATCCCTACCATGCTAAATGTATTTAATGCCTTAATAATATCACAAGAACTTAGGAATACACAAGTACACATCTTGTAAAATCTAGCCAATAATCAAGTATATTTCACTGAAGAGAAGATAAAGAAGTCTTTGTATGCACGTCAAACTCTCACCACCACTTTCACAAATGATGAACTATTACCTGGAACAATATACCAGAGCAAATTGTTATATGTTATAGAGAATAGCAATGGGATCGAGATCAATCACATCCTGATTGACCTAGGTTCCTTAATCAATTTGATGACTTTTGAACTCTAAAAACTCTAACTTTCGATGTGTGTCACCTGTTGTCTGAGATTATAATTATCCTTTTGAAAGTAGATGAGTTGATGACAAACACCAAGTTTGATATAATAGATACTGATGCGTTATACAAAACACTACTAGGGATGCTATGGCTATATGAAAATAAAGTAGTACCAACCTTACATCAAGACCTTAAATACTTTGAGAATGGTGAAGAACACCAAATTGATGGAGATATATATCCTTTTGATGTTCATGAAGTACATTAGGATGATGCAAAATACTATTAGAGATCTCATACTGATAGAGAGTCTGCTTCTATTAGTCAAGTAAAACAAAAGATTACTAGTATGATCTTCACTTATCCTTACCTAGGAAGCAACTCTAACCCAAACTCTTCAAATAAAGAAGTTGCACAAGTCTACCTGGGTGGTTACGACAGAGGTCAAATAGAAAATACTCTTTTTATTACTAAAGTTTTGGAGGGCTTATTTAAGCTATTAGATGAGCTAAGCCTTAATGTTGTGGAACCACCATGGTGCAAAGGAGAAAAGAAAATATTATTTTATAAGGCAATCCCTTGTGCCCCAAGCATACATAAAATCTTGATAACTGGAGATCCACTGGATGATGGTGACCATCAACTAATAGTCATCTCTAAATATTTCTCAGACCAGTTTTATTAGATAATCAACAAATCTAACTGTGAATATCCACAAACAAAGAGAAAGTCATTTCTTCAAGAATCTATAGGATCCACCTCAAGGGCATGCTTATATTCCTATAAAAGAAAACAAGAACACTAAAGGATTAGGTTATATTACTCTAAATGCCTACATATGCCTCATGGTCACCATTAGACTTCTCTTCGATATTCAAGGCGATCAAACAATATCAACACTGCCTGATGCATGCATTGAGGTAGCCACAACTTTCAGACATCACAAGAAGGTGACATCTTTGGTGGAATTTCATCAGGCCAAAAGAAAGGGGACATGATGTAGCGAAAACGCCCTCAGATGAACCTTTGCCAAATCTTACTCAACATAATGAACTGCTTGGTAAAGAAATAGTCCTCAAACCAAAAGATGCTCGACCAAAACTTGAAGATGGGGGTAAGCCACATTTAATAAACTAATGGAGATCAACCTAAGCTCAGAAAAGGACCCCAAGGTGATTTTTATCAGCAGTCAACTCTCAAAGGAAAGCCAAACCTAACTCAAAGTAGTGCTCCAAGAGTATATTGACTGCTTCGCATAGAGTTACCAAGAGATGCCTGAACTAGATCCTAAAGTTACAGTCCATAAGTTAGCCATTAATTCTGAGCTTTCACCTATCAAATAAGCACCTAGGAAGATGAAACTCAACGTAGAACAGAAGTTGATAGAAGCAACGAAGAAATTAATCAAAGCAGGCTTCATTAGAGAGAAAAAATATCCAAATTGGATGGCAAGAATTGTGTTGATTAAGAAGAAAAATGGTCAAATTCGCATTTGTGTGAACTACATAGACTTGAAGAAAACATGCCCAAAAGATGATTTTTCATTATCAATAATGAAAATTATGATCGACAACACAGCCAACTTCAAAATATTCTCCTTCATGGATGGCTTTTCAAGGTATAACAAAATCAATATGCATCCTAATAATGAAAAATATATAGCCTTTTGAACTCCAATTGGCATCTATTGCCACAAGTTGATGCCCTTCAGACTTAAGAATGCGGGTGCCACTTATCAAAGGGTTATGACCCAAATCTTTGATGACCTCATATACCACATGGTAGAATGTTATGTGAATGACTTGGTGGTCAAGATCAAGCCCAAAGACAGACATATCCAAGACCTAAGAGTGGTGTCTGACCGTCTTAGAAAATATAACTTAAAGATGAATCCTATGAAGTGTGCTCTTGGGGTATTATCAAAAAAATTTCTTGGCTTCATTGTCAAACATCGAGGGATTGAAATCTATCCATCTAAAATCAAAGCTATCCTGAATATGTCACCGCCTAGCAACTTAAAGCAATTAAGGTTATTCCGAGGTCAACTAGCATACATAAGAAGATTCATTTCAAACCTCTTCGAAAGATATAAGCCTTTTTCCAAATTAATAAAAAAAGGATACTCCATTTATTTGAAATTGAGATTGCTAACAAACCTTTAAAGAGATTAAGTAATATCTCCTAAAGCCATCAATCCTGGTGGTACCTCTACCTAATAAACCCCTTATCCTTTACATGGTCGTAATGGAAAGATCTCTGAAAGCACTTCTTGCCTAAAATAATAGAGAGGGCAAATAAAACACACTCTACTATCTGAGTAAAATGCTAATGGAGGTAGAAAGCAACTACTCTTCTATCAAAAAACATTATTAAGTGCTCATATTCATGATCAATAAGCCGAGGCATTACTTGCTTTCATATCAAGTCATCTTAATATTAAAGATCGATCCCATAAAGTACTGATAACTAGGCCTATGCTTATTATAAGACTAGGAAAGTATACTTTAATTCTCATGGAATACGATATCAAGTTCACTCCTCAAAAGGCAATCAAAGGGTAAGCCCTTATAGATTTTTGTTTAACTTATCTAATACTAGATGATTCTTCACTAAATTGTGAGCTCCTTGATGAAAAGATCTTTTCGGTTGAAGTAGGGAAACCTTACTAAAAACTTTACTTTGATGGAGCACATCCATCACAATAGGAATCAAACCAAAGCTTTCACAAATCAAAGTAGGCATTGGAATAATTTATATTCTTATTTCCTCTCAAAACCATGCACAAGTAATGAAATTGAATACGAGGCCCTAATTGTAGGACTGAAAATAACCTTCGATATAGAAATATCATGCCTACATATTTTTAGTGACTCATAACTAGTTATCAACCAAGTCCAAGGTGAGTATAAAGTTCATAAATCTAAGCTTATGAAATACCATGAAAAGGCTTAAGAACTTATAAGACAAATATCACATATTCAAATAACTAAGGTTCCTCGATCCATCAATGGAAAAACTAATTTCTTAGCCAAATTAGCCAAAGCACTGGCTGATTTTGATAAAAAAAAATTCTAATCGTAAGCCATAGCAAACAAGTTATAAGCTCAATTTTCAGCATCAAACACAAGAAGACTATATCTAAACTAATAGAAGAGGCCACAAATTAGAGAATACCATTTATCAGCTACCTCAAAGGTGGAGAACTCTCAAAAAATCAATTTACTCATACACAACTCAAAAAAAGAGACGCGTGTTTTTTGCTTATCAATGCTACTCTTTATAGAAGATCCTTCAATCAACTACTTCTACATTATCTCTTAGATAATGAAACCAAGAAGTCATATATGAGATACATTTTAGGGTTTGTGGGACTCATCAATTAGACCCAAAAATGATGATGAAGATCAAACGCATGGGCTTCTACTAGCCCACGATAGTAAGAGATTGCATCGAATATGTGAGGAAATATCATTTGTGCCAAATTCATGGGGACTTCATTCATCAACACCCAAATCCTCTACATCTAACAGTGTCCTCATGGCCATTCGAGGTATAGGGCATAGATATCATTGGCTAAATTAAACCATCTTCTTCCAGAGGTCATCGCTTTATACTAGCAATGATCTACTATTTCTCTTGGTGCATTGAAGAAATTCTATTGAAAGAGGTAAAGACGAATACTGTTATTTGCTTCTTTTGAGAAATATCTTGCATCAATTTAGTGTCTCTCGAAGGATCATTTTTGACAATGGTCTGCCCTTCAGAAGCTTCAAGGTAGGATGATTTGTGCATCATCATAAGATAGATTAGAAATATTCATTCATTTACAATTCTAGAGCCAATGGGCTTGTTGAGGCATTCAACAAAACTATTTTCAAGATATTGAAGAAAGTTATCTCTAGAAACAAGGAAGACTGGTACCAGAAACTTCTTGAAGAGTAATGCACCATATATCGAACATACTTAATCAACACCATATGTATTGATGTTTGGCACTGAAGCGGTCCTACCATTGGAGGTGCAAATTTTCTCTCTAAGGATTGTCTTGTAAGAAGAAATCATAAGAAAAGATAATATCAATCTTTGCCTTAACCAGCTAGACTCCATTGATGAAACAAAGCTTGTAGCCCAGCAAAACCTGAAAATATATCAAACACAAATATCCAAGACCTACAACAAAATAGCATAGCTCAGATCTTTTCAAAAGAGAGAAACAATTTTAGTTTTGAGGAGACCCATAATCCCAAGCTGAAATAAGAAAGACAAGTTTGAATCTAATTGAGAATCCTTTTATATCATTGAAAGGGTATTTGAAGGGGGATCCTACCAACTAATTAATGACAAAAGAAAAAGGCCCATGCCAGCAATTAACATTCGATTCCTCAAAAGGTACTATGTCTAAGCTTCTAGGGGCAATAACAACCAAAACTATCTATATTTTGACTATGACAGAACATCTGGCTTCCTTAAAAAGGAGATGTCTCGTCAAACATACGCTTCGTATTTTTTGAGGTAAAATATAGACACAAAACCCCACCCAATTGTGTGACAATCAGACCCATGCCTCCATGAAAGTCCACCTATAGTAATAAATTAAGTCCACTTATTATGGTAAATTAAATTCACTTATTATAGTAAATCAAGTCTACTTCTAACGGTAAATCAAGTATGCTCATCATGGCAACTCAAGTCGACTTCTTCTGATAAATCAAGTCCACTTAGTATGGAAGCTCAATCCTACCCCTTTATGATGATATTGTGGCAACTCAAGCTTACTCTCATGTGGCAGGTCCATCATCACACAATAAGTCAAGCTTACCAACAAGTGAAAAATCAAAACTCATTTCACATGGCTAGGATGCAAAAGGAAAGAAATATATATGAAGTTGCAAGACCAAATCTAATGTGAAGTAAAGAAATTCCATAAAACAATTATAATATTTCTAAGTAAAGAGGACCAAAACAAGCAAAGGCTTTAGATAAAAAGATAAGAATAATCTTAAGATATATAAAGCCTAAATGATGCGTCTAATGATTATAACAACTTAGTGGTCACTCACTCGCTCTTCTCCATCATCACTTGAAGGAACAAGTGATACATTAGGAGATGAAAAATTTTCAAGAAAAGAAAGGGATAGTAGGTCATTACCTGATGTTGGCAATGGTGGATGAATCCCCATGGATGCAAATATCCCTTAACTAAAGCATGACCTAGGAATCGCGTCTATAACAAAAGTAAGATTAGTACATATACACTCCAAAGTTTGGTGAAGTTTGGATGTTCTTTACCATTAGAGTCTGAAATATTATTGGGAAGACCTCTAAAATCCTCGTCCACCTAAAAAAAAAGAGATTTTCAGTGAAAAAGAGGAGAGAAAAGAAAAGAAAATTACTAGTACTTAGGGATACTCACATCTGATGAATGGATAGATGATACACAAGACGAAAAGGCCAGTTGGACCGCTCTACTCAAACCTATATCAAGAGATTGGCATACTAGTATTGGTGAAGAAAGGGTCACCCCTGACCCTATATCCATATCAATAATGGGGAATGAAGAGATCAGAGCTTGAGAGGGTAAATGCGAGCCTGCCCTTATGCTCCCACCTATAAATGGACTCACATATGCACCATATACCTCAAGGCATCAAACATATGGGGGTCACATATAGATCGAGCTATCTCTCACCTCAGACTCAATCTGGGATCTGCATTACCTCAAAAATGGCCATCGCTGACTTTGCAAGGGAGAATGGGTCCCTCTTTACCATGCCCAGGATGAGTGAATTTTCGGGTCAAAGCCTCCTGTGCCTCTTGGGTCATTGCTGCTTCAACCCTCTACTGCTCATTGCCTATTTTCCCTAGTTGAGTGAACCAAGCTCACTTTGGAATAGAAACTATAGATCAATATGAAAATATCCTCTCATACTGTTCAACATACTATAGCATAGGAATGAAGAACCATGTCTCCTCGCTTAATGGAAGAGATGTAATAGTCTGAATCATCTTGGATGCGAGTGAGATGTAGCTAGTAACCTACTAGCTAGCTAGGATGTGATAATGGTGAAGGACTAGAAATAAATTTAGGAAAGCCCTAGTCATACTCAAACTATTGGCTAAATCGATGAAGATTATAAGGCTCTATAAACAAATAGTCCCATAAGAAAAGTGGAAGTATCACGTGCCACAAAGAAATGATGTACTCATAAACCTCTGATGATAAGGGGAGATGAGACATATCTGCCAGCATATTAGAATCAAAGAGGGCATATAGAAAAGCTCGCCACTCGTAGTTCCGAGCATCCCACACGTGCATCCTGGCCTCTTTGGGAGAATAGGAAGGGGCAAGTGTATTTATAATCTAGACCATCTCAAGAATAGGGACCAAACATGAATGACATAGCATCTTGGTTACGTCACTAGTCTCTAACTTGGTGTATGTCCTCCTAAAATGGGCATAAATTCATGCACAAAGAAAATGAATGGAAAACCAAGTGAACGAATCACCTAACCCTATAGGAACCCTAACAAGCTATCTTATATCCCTGAGAGAGATACCGGCCTCACTATATAGAGTGTGAAAAGTATTTGTAGTGTGATCCCACATCTCGATCACACTACGCAAAATTCTTGGATTCCCTGTATACTGTCTTGGATGCTATGACTCCCCTCTAAGATGCAGAGACCTACTAGTTGGGCTGAAAATTGGGAAATTATGTCATCAATCCACTCTAAATAATTTGATAAAGCTGGCACTACTTCAGCTAGCAAGAAGGATCATCCCCAGGCAGGAGAACAACAATTCAAGATGCAAAGCCCCAAAATCTCTAAAGATTTTTGCTGCCTAAAGTTCCAACATGAGAGACATGCCCACTCCATCAATACATGGTGTTTTCTTTTTAGAAAAGTGCGCAAAAGGGTAGTAGTTATCAAACTACACTCATTTTCAATACTTTTGAATGTTAGGATTCACAGCGGAAGGTTCACAAATTACCTTGTTCTCAAACAACACAAGAAATAAGAAATAATACAACATAAAAGAAAATAACAAGAAAAAATACAGTGTTATACGTGATTTACCTAAAATTGGGCTATGTCCATGGGAGGAGTGAGAGATCTACTATAAAAAGGCTTTATAAGAGTCTATAAGAAAGATTGTACTCTTTCTTACCCAACTAAACTCTTTCACCAAGCCTTAGTAAAGCCTTCACCTTCAAAAAAAATATCCAAGAAAATATCACGAAAAACCACCACGAGAGACCATCAAAAAGCACTAGAAAGACCCACACATGAGAGTCAACACTCTTTCTCTTTCTCTTCTCTCTATTCTCTTTATTTCTCTCTAGTTCAATATCAGCATTATACCATACCTAAACCCTACTTGTGAAGGTAGTGATGAGAAGTAAGATGCTCACTCTTCTTTTCGCATTTGCTCCCATCTCCAAAAACCTCATAAAGTAGATGCGAAGATGGCACTTTGTTTAAGCAGAGTTTGTAGCCTTACTCTAACCTTGAGTTGGATTCATGATGAACCAAATTTATATATACAACCTTAAAATTAGATTGGGCCCAAAGAGTTTGATCAAGAACCAAAATAAGATTTGGACTAAACTAGAATTTGCAAATAAACCCATCAAAATTTTATATTCATAAATAATCCTTAAAATTTTTAACTTTTGCAAATAAACTCCCAAATTTTTTTTATTTACAAATAAATATAATTTTTTTAAAAAAAATCCATAAAGTTTTAGAATTTTATACATATTTTTTTTAAAAAGTCCTTGAAATTTATAACAATTTATTTTGGAATTTTTCAAAAAAATTTACAAATAACCCCCCTAAAATTCAGGATCCTCGAATAGTACAAATATTGAATTTCTTCATCAAGAAAATAAATCCCAATTGATGGATTATATGTCATTTACAAAATTTGAAAATACAATCTCATCACCAAATCACAATCACACAACATTCCAAATTCACCCAATCGAAGATTTGATTCAAATCTCCTTGAGGCCTATAGAGTGGATGAAAACTTGCATAGAAAAAAAGAGAGAAAGAGGATCAGGAGCCATCATCGAAAGGAGGGTAGGATGAGGAAGAAATCAGGATCCGAACAAGCGAAAGCTCAAACACAAAGTCAGTGCACTTAGCTTATCTTCTTGTCCTTTTCTATTCATTGGTTGCTATGTCCTTGAGAGATTCGATGCTGACCATCCAGAGGCTTGTTTCTCACCTCCACCTCTCTAGGCTGAACTTTGTTGTCAAAAATCTAAGCTTGCTAGCCACTAGCCTACCCCTATCGCCAGATCCAACCACCTAGCCACCCTTCTCGGAGGCCAGCACCATGCCACAAGGCTGAGCCACCTCGCACCCGCTAGTGCAGTAGCCACTGCCTCCGTGACTGCTTGCGGCACTATCCCCTCCACCGCTAGATCCATCGCCACTTCACCTAGGCCTTCACCTTTACTGCCGTTCCTCTAGTTGTCCCTATGCTGATGAAGGCTAGATGCTACTATAGGCTAGATCTGGCCTCGAGTTATTAGATCCACCCATGAGATGAGGACATAAGTGCCCCTCTGCCTTGCTGCTAGGAAAATAGGCCAGTTTCAGCCATTTTCGACTGGGAAGAAGGCCGAGCCACTATGGCCTGGTGGAACTCAAGTGAAAAGAGGAGAAAGGGGCACTGGACGAAGGAGTAATAAAGAGAGAAAAAATAAATGAAAAAAATGTTTCTGCCCCCTAAAAAATCAGCTAGTAACAAAAAAAAGAAAAGGGTTTTCTCATCTCGATTTTCACAACATCACCACTGTGGCCACCCATAATCTTTGGTACATTAGCAAAACTTCATCAACATCGTGCCCACCCATAACTCTTTATATAACAGTGGAACTCCATCGACATTGCAACCATCCATGGCTTTGTGTATAAGCCAACCTTTAGGTCCGTGGAATCCAGGCATACCTTTAGGCCTACCAAACTTATAGGCAAGCTTTCAAACCTATAGAACTTATAGGTCAACCTTCGGGCCCACCAAACCTAAGCCATCCTTCGGGCCTATCGAAACTATAGACCAACCTTCAAACACACTGAAATTATAGGTCAATTTTCAGGTCGGTCGAAGCTATAGGTCAATCTTTGAGTCCACTAAACTCAAGTCAGTCTTTAGGCTTGCTGAAATTATATTCTAGTCTTCAAGCCTGCCAAACTCAGGCTTCTGGGATCGAGATTGACCACCTGAGATAACAGAGACACCGTAAGTGACCTCAAATCACAAATCAAAATTTATTTTAATTTAAAGTACACTATCAAATATTGTAGAAATATGATTTTAATAGACACAAGCTCCTATTATCAATTACCCTGACAATTGTCAGGAACCTTTTAAAGTAAAAAATCTTACTAATAAAATAGATATACAAAAAAGAAAAGAAAAAAGCTTTATTTGATTGATTATAATAAATGATATATGACTTAAGTAAGGATATACCCTTACTTTACAATGAATTTCAATACAAAGTTATAGAAAATATAAAAAAATAAAGAAAAAGAAAGAGTGGAGAAGAAGTTTTGATGTGTACTACTGCTCTACTCCCTCTGTTCTGGACCATATGGCATGTGATCCAAATCGACTCGGTCTTTGAAAAATATTGATGGCATCATCTGATGGAATGTGAAAGAAGTTTGGAGTATTTTCAATAACTAATAGGGAAGCATCGATAACTTTGTTTGACTTGGAGTGTTTCCATTAGCTAATAAGTTCTAGATGATAACTTCTTTTTTTAAAAAAAGTGTTTTCATAACTGATAAGGTATAAGCAATGACTTCTTAATTTTTTTTATTTGAAGTGTTCCTATAGCTGATAAAGTGTAGGCGATAACTTTATTATTTTTTGGTAGCATCACTAACAACTTATAAGGTTGGATATAGATTTGAAAATCACAACATTAACTACTTTTGAGATTGACTAACTTGAGAGGTGCATTGTCAACTACTTCTAGTGTTGACTAGCTTGAAAAGGTGCATCATTAATGGCTTTTGAGGTTGATTGCTTAAAAGTGCACATCATCAATGACTTCTGAGATTAATTAGCTTGGAAGAATGGGTCGTCAATGGCTTCTCAGGTTGACTAGCTTGAGAGAGTGTCATCAATTGATTCTAGAGTTGACTATCTTGAAAGGATGCATCATCAACTATTCAAGAGTTGACTAGCTTGAAGGGTATATTGTCAACTACTTCTAGGGTTAGCTAGCTTGAAGGTCACATTGCCAACTGCTTCTGGGATTGGCAAGCTTGAAAGGTTCATCATCAATTGCTTCTAGGATTGATTAGCTTTAAAGTGCAACCAATGGCTTTGAGCTTATTATTGGTTGAATTTATTTGAATAAGGCATTGTGGTCGAATGACTATGCAAGTTCAATGCTACCTTAGTTTAGTTTGAATTGAAGTGCTGCCAATGCTTTTGAGTTGGCTTAGCTTTGAAGTATGACTAACAGTTTTAATTATATTGGCCACTAACTTCTTTAGTTTGGTAGCATCACCAATGACTTATGGAGTTGGGTATAGCTTTGAAGTGTAGCCGATAACTTAGAATGCATTGGTGACTAACTTCTTTGGTTTGGATAAGGCATTGTGGCTAATAACTTTGAGTGTATTGGCAATTAACTTCTTTGGTTTGTTAGCTTCACCAACGGCATATGAAGTTGGGTATAGTTTTGAAATGTTGCTAAAGGTTTTCACATTATAGTCAATGAGACTCAGTTTAACCTTATTTAGTTCTATTCAAACTAATTTTGGTTTAGGTTAGAATGGTAATATCACTCTTTGTTTGTAACCTTGAAGTATTACCGAGGGTTTACCATACTCAGTGGGACTTGATTTGACCCTAATTAGTTCCATCGGGGCTAATATGTTTTGCATCTGAGTTTGACTTTATTTAGCTTGAGTCAAATTCGACCTTGTGTTGGACCTTTATCGAATTCGGATTCCATCCTGATAGACTTTGGTTAAGTTTAGGTCGATTTAGTTTAACTTGGTTTTAGTTCAGACTTAGCCTGGCTTAGTTCTGATTTGACTTTAAGTTTGGACTTGATTTAACCCAATTAGGGGTTTGATTTGAGCTTAATTCAATCTTGATTGAATTTGATTTGAACTCAGCTTGATTTTAAATTAACTCATCTCGAGTCCAATTTGCAGGAACTAATTTGTAATTTTAAGGTTTTATTAAACATTTTTATAAATTTTTTATTTGAGAGACCTATTTGTAAGAAAAATTTGGTCAAGAACCTATTTATAAAGATTTATTTAATCCAAGAACTTATTAATAAAAATATTATCTTTTGTCATTTTCACCTAAATTTTAGATGATTTTTTAAATCAATTTTGGTCTAAATATCCAACCTACTCAGCTCATTTGCATGAGGCCTAACTTATGCCCAAACTTTTCAATAATTCAAGTCTAAATTAAACTCAATTTTTATTCAAACTCGGCCATGATTTAAGTTTGATTGAGGCTCATATTTGAGATATAATTTAATAAAACACAAGTCTCAATTTTAATTATATTTCAATCAAATTTGATTGTGGTAAAAATCACCTCAAACAGGACTCAAACCAACCTTTGGGTCAATCTTCGGGTCCGTCAAAACTTGACCAGCCTTTAGGTCCACCAAATCAAACTAGCTCTTAGGCTCACACCTTGAAGCCAACTTTTGAGTTCACAAACCAAGACAGCCTTTGGGTTCACACATCTAAGACCAGCCTACAGACTCACCCAAAATTCTCATGATAGCCAAGTACTCTCAAATCAAATTGATTAACATGAAGTGACTCGATCATATTGAACTTAAAAACAAATTAACTCAAATGAACCACCAAATGAACTCACATTAACTAAATAAATAGATAAAAACGCAAATTGAATTGGACCCAAAATCCAACTTGAGTTAACCTAAACCAAATAAACTTAAATTCAACCCTAATTAGATTTGAGTTGGATTAATTCAAAATCAAGTCAAGTTTAAATCAAATCCAATTTGGATTGAGCTAAACTTGAATCCAACACTAACTGTGTTAAATCAAGTTCAAACTAAACAAAGTCAAAATAGAACTAAGGCAAGCCTAAACTTGAATCAAGTTAAACCAAATTGACTTGAACTTAAACTAACATCCATCAAGATGCAAACCTGAACCCGATGAAGGTCTAATACAAGATCAAACTTGACTTGAATCAAATGGAATCAAACTTGAGCTAAAGTTGAGTTCTAAACATTGAACTAAATTAAGTTAGACTTGAATTGAAATCAATACTACTCCAACTAGAGTCAATGATCAATATTTGACAAATGTTCTTCTGAAAATCAATGTGAAGCTTGGTGAATTGAAGTCATTATTGTAAATTGAACGTTCACTATTAATATCAATAGTGATTTTGGAATGGATGTTTCGCATGCTTCTCCTGGTCATGATGTAAAGTATCATTGCAAAACTAATCACCAAAGGTTTTGGGAATAGAAAACAAGAATGTATCACTATGTTTTAAGAAGGAGATAGTAAATCGCAATTCAATCAAGTTTTGAACATCAAGTTGAATTAATTCAAACTTGAACTGAAATCGAGCACTAAACATTAAATTGGTTCCAAACCAACCTCAAACTTGAACTAGATTAGTTTGAATGGAACTAAATAGGGCCTTATTGGCCATATAAATACTTTAAAATTAATGAAGTTATTTCTTATACCCCTACGGCTATAGAAATATTTCAAAATGAAATGAAGTTATCACTTATACCTCATTGGTTATAAAAATACTTCAAAATCAATAAAGTTATCACCTATACCCCATGGGCTATGGAAACACTTCAAAATCAAACAAAGTTATCACTTACAGTTTATTGACTAGGAAAACACTTCAAATCAATAAACTTATTGCTTACGCCTCATTAACTATAAAAACACTTCAAAATTAATGAAGTTATCATTTACACTTCACGGGCTATGGAAGCACTTCAAAACTAAATAAAATTATTATTTACGCCTCATTGGCTATAGAAACATTCTAAAACTAATAAAGTCATCACCAACATCTTATCGGTTACAGAAATACTTTAAAATTAATAAAGTTATCACTGGTGTCTTATCGATTATAAAAATACCTCAAAACTAATGAAGTTATCACTGACACCTTATTGGTTATGAAAATACTTCAAAGCAAATGAAATTATCATTAACACCTTATTAGCGATGGAAATATTTTAAAATCAATGAAGTTATCACTGACAATGTATTGGCTAATGAAAATATTTCAAATAAAATGAAGTTATCACCAACGCTCAAAACTATTAGAAACACTTTGAACTTTTCCTATCTGTTTCCTCATCCTATCGGATGATGCCATCAACATCTGTAGAAAACTAAGTCAATTTAAGTCAAACGCCATATGGTTCAATACAAAGTGATAGGACAGTAGCACATGTTAGAGTTTCTTCTCCACTCTTTCTTTCTCTTTTCTTTTTTTCATATTTTTTATAATTTTATATTGAAATTGGTTATGAAGTAAGGGTATATTCTTACTTAAGATATGTATCATTTCTTAAAATTAATTAAATGTTCTTTTCTTTTTTTCTTTCTCTATTTTATTAGTTAGGTTTATTATTTTAGGAGATTCCTAATAATTGTCGGGGTAATAAATAATTAGGACTTGCACATGTTAAAAGTTAATATTCTTACAACATCTGATAGCATACTTTAAATTAAAAGACACATTGATTTGTACATTGAGGTCATTCTCAGGGTCTTCACTACTCCCAGACTGCCAAAATTGATCCCATAGCATTCAACAAGACTCTCTCTAAAATATTGAAAAAGTCATTACCAAAAATAAAAAAGATTAGCAGTAGAATTTTTTGGAGGTATTGTGGGCCTATTGCATCACATATTAGACCCCTACTAAATCAATACTATACCCATTGGTGTTTGGGATTGAGGTAATTCTACCATTAGAGATATAATTTTCCTCTCTAAGATTTGCTTTTTAAGAGAAAATTATGAAAAGAGATAATGTTTGTCTTCACCTAGATGAGCTAGACTCTTTGGATGAGACAAGACTCGCAGCTCAATAAAACCTAAAAATATACCAAACATAAATATCTAGAGCCTGCAACAAGACAACCTGGCTCAAATCTTTCTAGAAGAGAGAAATGATTTTGGTGCTGAAAAGATCCATAATCCCAAATTGAAGCAAGAAATGAAAATTTGAGCATATTTGGGAAGGATCTTATATCGTTGAAAGAATATTTAAAGGGGCATCCTACTAACTAATTAATGACAAAGGAAAAAGACCTATGTTGCTAATTAATGATTAATTCCTGAAGAGGTATTATACATAAGCTTCTAGGGCAACAACAAAAAAAATATATAAAGTATCTATGTTTTGTCTATGATAGAATGTCCAGCTTTCTCAAAAAGAATATTTAGTCAAACATACAATTTATGTTTCTCGAGACAAAGTACAGATACAAAACCACATATGCTAAACTAAAATCCATATTGTATGGTAATTAAGTCTACTTTCACGTGATAAATCAAGTCCGTTTTTACGTGAAAAATTAAGTTCACTTTTACGTGATAAATCAAGTTCATTTTCACATGGAGAACCAAGTATACTTTCACATAGCAAATCAAACCCATTTTTACATGGAGAACCAAGTCCACTTTCCCATGACTAATCAAGTCCACTTTCATACGAGAATCATGTTCACTTTTATGTGATAAATCAAGCTCACTTTCACGTGGCAAAATCAAGTCAACTTTCACGTGATAAATTAAGTCCATTTTTGTGTGACAACTCAATTCCACTTTCATATGCCAAATCAAGTCCACTCTCATATGACAAACTAACTTTACTTCCACAAGATAATCTAAGTCCACTTCCATGTGATAAATTAATCTCACTTTCAAGTGGCAAACTAAGTCCACTTTCATATGGTAAAATTAAGTCTATTTTCATATGGTAAACTAAGTCCACCTCCATGAGGTAAAGTCAAGTCCATTTTTATATGACAAATCAAGTCCACTTTCACGTGATAATTTAAATTTACATAGTCAACTCTCAAAATGTTAACGTAGGAACAATACTTGAAAATTGTTCGTACTCTCTCCTCTCATCAGAATTTAAGAAAAGATGCAAAGGGGGTTTTTGTTTGAGTCAATTTTAGCTAAAAATCAAATCTAAACAAAATTTAGTCAAAATAAAGACTTGTACGCTACTAAAATATGGCTAAAATGCACCGAGCCAATTGACCACTTGGTAAATTGGTCATCTAGTTCTGATGAGCTTGCGGTAGTACATGGACTATGTATGGCAATGCTTTGCCGATTGATTGATTCCTCAAATCGGTTAACTAGTTGGGATATGTCGGGGCCAGTGTGATCTCTCTATCGGTTGATCGGTTCCTCAACCGGTCGTTTGATTTGGGTCGAGATCTACAAAGATAAAATAAATCCTTGTCCAATCTCATTAGTAATCAACAAAATTTTCAGTTAAGAAAATTACAACCTCAAATATATCAATCAACGATCGAAATCTGAGATCTATTTGCAAAAAAAAAAAAAAAGAAGTATAATCCAATTAAATTTCAAATTCAAATCAATTAATGATTCAATTTGAAAATTTTCTCTATAAAAACCTACAAGAATCAAACAAAACACACAAAGAAAGAGAGAAAGTAGGGAGCATGAAAATCAATATAAATCATAGAGAAAGGTGATTAAAAAGATATCATCAAGGAGGAGATCAAGAGAGCATCGTCAAGAAAGTAAGGAAAAGTAAGACTCCCAATTTTTCTTTATCTTGTTTTCTATTTTATTTCTTCTCTTCTATTATCTCTTGTGAGATTCCTATTGGCCCCCTTCTTCTCCCTTGCTCCTGCTACTCCCTTACTTCATCACCACTCTAGCCACCCATAGCCTAGTTCTTTATGAGCTCCACCTCCATTGCATTCGCCATGATGTCATCCTACCCATTGCGTCGAGCCATGGCCTTACCAATTGCTCCATTAGCTTGAGAAGCTCAAGTTTGAGGCCTATTAAAGAAATTTCTAAAGAGAAAAAAAGGAAAAGATGAACAAGGGACAAAGGAGAGGTGTGAAAGAAGAAAAAAAAAAGAGGAAGAGCAGCCCACGTGGAAAAGGGAAAGAAAAAAGAAAAAACAGAAAAAAGAAAAGGAAAAAGATGAAAACAAAAAAAAAGAAAGAAAGAAAAAAAGGTTCTCAACTCATTGAATGTGCTCCTATCAACCGACCTAAGGCCAGCCTGCAAACTCGTTCGAAAGTCAACTCTAGCCTAGAACCATCACGCTGGCTTACTCAAAAGTCAACTAGTTCAGGGTTATTTGAGGCGATTTTTGCTATAATCAAATTTAATTAAAATATGATTAAAATTGAGACTTATATATCACTAAATTATGTCTCAAATATGGGTCTCAATTAGACTTAAATCGCGTCTGAATTTAATTAAAAATTGAGCTCATTTTGGACTTGAATCAATAAAAAAATTTGGGCTCTAATTAAGCATAATTCAAATGAGTTGAACAAGCTAAATTTTTGAACTAAAATTGAGCCCAAAATTCACCTAAAACTTGGATCCAAATGACCAAATACAAAAATTTTGTAAATAGAGTTTTGAATTAAATAAATCTTCGATTCTTGGCTAGATTTTTCTTATAAATAGATTCTTAGAATAAAAATTTTACAAAAAATATAATAAAATTTTAAAATTATAAATTAGTCCCATAAACTTTAGGATTTGCAAATAAGCCCCTCAAAAGATCAATAATTATGATTTGATTCTTATGAAATCCATAATTTGAGAATAAATTTATCTAAAATTTTTTATTTATGAATAATTTTCTAAAAGTTTAATTTTTTACAAACAAGTCCCTAAAAAATTTGTATTTATGAATAAATCTAAATTTTGTTCAAAAAGGACCGTGGAAGTTTTCAAACTTTATAAACAAGTTTTTTATAAAAAACTCCTAAAGATTATAAAATTATGTTTTAGTCTAATTTTTTTAAAAAAATTGTAAATAACCCCCTTATTTATGTGGCGTCAAAAATTGATACAAATTTTAAATTTTATTCGAGAATTTTATTCACATATCCAACTTTCAAAATGAAATAGAAAAGCAATCCACATATATTCAACTTCTAAAATTTCAAATTTTCAATAAAAATTGGTTCCATGTAATCTTTTGTTCAAAATTTAAAAGAAAAAAAATCAATTTAATCTTCCTATCCTCTTAATTATTATAAAAGCATTTGCCATCGTACACCAAAAAGTAACGAGATTAAAATCGGAAGGAGAATGAGTGAATTGCGTGAGGAAAGACAGGAGAAGAGAAAATAACCAAAAGAGATGGATAAGGGATCGTATCTAATTTGATTTTCGTTCCCTTTTATTGTTCTTGCATTTCTTTTTAGTTCTTCTTCCTTTGCTTCTTGTGCCTTTGCTGCCTTGCATCACCGCTGAGGAGCCACCTCGCACAGCCGTAGTCTCCGCTAGGCCCGTCACTAGCCTCCTCACTGTCGGTTTCCCTGTCCGGTTTCCCTGCACCACACGTCCCCTCCCTATCAGTGCCATGGACACTGCAAAGCTCTTCGACCTCGATTCTGGCCTTGCCGCCACCCCAATCCCCACTCTCCTATGTGATCGCCATAGCCGACTTCGGCAACTTCGACTAGGTTCTGGCGTGCACTTTCACCTCGCAAGGCCATACCTTTCCTGTGCACTCCCGCTTCGACTACTCCGTCCCAATCACCCTCGATGCTACATTCTTCTCCGATCCCAATGATCCTTGCCAGCAGCACACCAATGCCGAGCCTAGCCACCATTGACAGAAGGCTTCTCGACCTCTTCGCTATTGTGCTACTCGTCTCTATTATCACAACCACCGGCAGGCCCTGTAGGGGCTCGAACCCAACCGCCTGAACCTTAGCATTGGGGTCGCGCCACTGCTCACCCAGATCTCGCCGGTTCCTGACCAGTCGAGCTTCACACCGCCCGTATAGACCCTTCACCCGCCTCGAAGGCCTCATCTGGATGTCCGATCTAACAATTAACCAGGCGGTGATATGCAAGCCGGCGAACTACAACACGCGGCCGCTCGACACCATCTACAGCAATTTCATCAACGCCCCTTTGGTGGTGAAGTATTGCTCGGAGAATGGCAAGCATCTCATCCACTTTTCCACTTGTAAGGTGTACAGCAAAACCATCGGGACCTCTGGGCCAGGTGAATCCACTTCCACAGCCTCAACATCAAGAATCAAGAGCGACTCTCGCCACCGGCCATCAAGGAGAGGAAACTAGGGTTTTGAAGAAAAGAAAAGGGCCGGAGAGGAAGGAGAGATAGGGTAAAAAAAAACAACAAAAAAGACTTGTGTAGCAATAATAAAAAGAAAATTTTGGTAAAAAAAAAAATAATAAAAGAGTTTTTAATATCGTGACCACCACAGTCTTTAGTGTGACGATAAAACTCCATCAACACCGCAGTCACCATAGTGACAAAGATAGAGATCTCTCGATATTACCGTAGCCACCTATGATCTCTCGAAAATGATGACGAAATAATGAACTCTCCACGTCACCGTGACCACCCTCAGCCTCACTCAAAGGTGGTGGGCTCTCAACACTACTCATGGCCACATGCGGCCCCTCGAAGATAGGGAATCCCTATCACCATAATTTAATATTCGAGCTTGTATTCAACCAACATTTAGGCTCACACTTAACCAGCATCGGGATCACATTCAAGCCACCTTTCGGGCTTGCACTCAACTAGTATTTTGGCTCACACTTAGTCAATCTTCTTTTAGACTCGCACTCAACCAACCTTCGAGCTAACACCCAGCCAGTCTTCGGACTCGTATCCAGCTAGTCTTTGGTCTCGCACTAAGTCACTCTTCGAGCTTTCACTTAATCAATCCTCAGATTGCATCCAAGTCGTCTTTGAGGTTACACTCAGCTAGTCTTTAGATTCGCACTTAGCCAACCTTTAGGCTCACATCTAAACCAGCTTTTAGGCTTTCACTTAGTCAGTCTTCGAGGTCGCACTTAATTAGCCTTCAAGCTTGCATCCAAGCTAGACTTAGGGTTCGCGCTTAGCCAACCTTCAAACTCATATCCAAATCAGTTTTCGGTTTCATACTCAGTCAACTTTCGAACTCGTACTTAATCAGCCTTCGAGCTAACATTCAACCAGCCTTCGAGCTTGCACTCAACTAGCTTCGAGCTCGCACTAAGTTAGCCTTTAGGCTTACATCCAAGTCAGTCTTTCAGCTCATATCTAGCCAGTCTTTGGGCTTACACTCAACTAGCTTTCGTACTCACACTTAGCTAATCTTTGGGCTCATATTAATCCAACTTTCGAGCTTACACTCAACCATCCTTCGGCTCGCACCCAGCTAACTTTTAAGCTCGCACCTTAGCTAGCCTTTAGGCTTGCATCCAAGCTAGCCTTCAAGATCATACCCAGCTAGCCTTCAAGTTTGCACTTAGTCAACCTTCGAGGTTGCACTCAACCAACCTTCGAACTCACACTCAACCAGCCTTCGGGCATCTAAGCCAACCTTCAAGCTCACACTTAACTAGTTTTTTGACTTGTATCTATGCCAACCTTTGGTCTTACATCCAGTTAGTATTCGGACTTACTCTCAGCCGGCCTTCGAGTTTTCACTTATCTAACCTTCGAGCTTGTATACAAGCCAATTTTTAGACTCGCACCTTAGCTAGTCTTTAGGCTTTTATTTAAGTCAATCTTCGGACTCACACCTAGTCAACCCTCAGGCTCGCACTAAACTAGCTTTCGAGCTTATGAACTAAGCTAACTTTTGGGTTCGCATAGTTGAAAGCAAGCTATGAATCCACTTAAAATTATCATAAATAGTCAAGGACCCTCAAATCATTAATATAAAGTAATTCAATCATATTAGAATTAAACTCAAAAAAAAAATGAACAAAGACCAAGTTAGCTCAAATGAACTTAAATTAGTCAAATAAATAGACTAAAATCCAAATTGAGTTGGACTAAAACCCAAATTGAGTTAATCTAAACTCAAATTCAACCCTAATCAGACCCAAGATGGGTTAATTTAAAATCAAATTAAGTTCAAATCAAATCAAATATGGATTGAACTAAACTCAAGTTATATCCTTAATTGGATTAAATTAAGTATAAACTAAAAGGACAAGCTCAAAGTCAAATTAGAACTAATCCATACTAAGTCTGAACTAAAATTAAGCTGAACTAAGTTGACTTGAACTTAAATTAAAGTCCATCAAGATGCAGACTCAAGTTCAATAAAGGTTTAATACAAGGTTGAACTCGACTCAAGTTAAAAAAAATTTAAACTCGGATCTGAAGTAAATAGGATCTAACCAAGTCCCATTGGATGTGTTAAAGCATCGACAATACTCCAAGACCATGAACAATGGATAATATTACCATCTTGAGCCGAACCAAAATTAGTTCAAAAATAACTAAATAAGGTCAAATTAGGTATCGCTGAGTATGCTACAAAGTCTTTAGTAATATTTCAAAGCTATATCTAACTCTATAAGTCGTTGGTGATGCTATTGGATCAAAAAAGTTAATTGCCAATACACACAAAGTTATTGGTCACACTTTGAAGCTAGTCAATCTTAGAAATCGTTAATGACACATCTTATAATCTAAGCCAACCCAAAAGTATTAGCAATACTTTGAATCAAATCGAACTAAGATAGATATAAACTTACTTAGTCAGTTAGTCATAATGTTTTATTTAAAAGAAGTTAATTGCCAATACGTTCAAAATTATCAACTACACTTCAAACTTATACCTAACCCTATAAGTCATTGATGATACTACTAAAACTAAAGAAGTTAATTGTCAACATATTTCAAGCTATTAGCCACACTTTAAAGATATATCTAACCCCCTAGATAGTTGGTGACACTATCAAATTAATGAAGTCAACCAACAATACACCCAAAGCTGTTAACCACATTTCAACCTAATCAACCCCAGAAGTACTTGGTGATGCATTCTTCAAGTTAGTCAACTGTAAAAGTAAATTGATGATGTACCTCTAAACTAGCCAACCCCAGAAGCAGTTGGCGATGCATGCTTCATGGTAGTCAATCCCAAAAGTAGTTGACGACGTATCCTTTCAAACTAGTCAATCCTAAAGGCAATTGACGATGTGATTCTTAAAGTTATACCCAACCCCATAAGCAATTGGCGATACTACCAAACTAAAGAAGGTATCGTCTATACCTTATTGACTATGAAAATATTTCAAAAATCAAATAATGTTATCGCCTATGCCTTATCGGCTATAAAAATACTTCAAAAATCAAACAAAGTCATCGTCTATGACTTGTCGGCTATGTAAATACTTTAAAAATTAGAAGTTATTGTCTATGTTTTCTTGGCTATGAAAACACTTCAAGATCAATGGAGTTATCACTAATGCCTTATTGGCTAACGAAAATACTTTAAGTTAAATAAAATTATCACTTATGTCTTAATGGTTATGAAAATACTTCAAGATTAACGAAGTTATCACTGAAACTCAAACCTATTGAAAACACTCGAAACTTTTCTCATTTTCTTTCATGATTTGGGTTAGATGCTATGTGATTTAGCACTTGGGGAGCGGAGTAATAGTACATATTAAAGTTTCTTCTCCACTCTTTCTCTTTTTTTCTTTATTTTCTCATGTTGCCATGTTACAATTCATTATAAAGTAAGGGTATATCTTTACTTAAGTCATATACTATTTTCTTAAATCAATCAAATAATACTTTTTTTTCTTTTATGTATCTATTTTATTAGTTAGGTTTTTTGCTTTAGGAGGTTTCTGACAATTTTTAGGGTAATTAACAATAGGGCCTTCCACCTATTAGAAGTTATGTTTTTACAACATCTGATAGTGTATCTTAAATTAAAATAAATTTTGATTTATAATTTGAGATCGCCCCTCGGGGTCTTTGCAATCTCGAATGGTCAATTTCAATCTCACAAGAACTAGTTTGTAGGCTTGTCCGAAAATTAATTTCGATCTAAGAATAACCTACGAGCTTACCCAAAATCCAACTTAGACTAAAGGTCAGTCTTCAGGCTCACTTGAAAGCCTATTCAAACCAAAAGTTAGCCTTGAATTTGCCTAAAAATCTAATTGATTTAGTGTCAGCCTATACTCACCTAAAAATTAAGTATTGATTAAACACTAGTCTGCAGGCTCACCTAAAAGTCATTCTGACCAAGGGATAACCTATGAGCTTACCCAAAAATTTACATTAATTAAAGGTTAGCTCGTGAGTTTGCTTGAAAGTCAAAATAACTTAAGATTAGCTCGCAAGCTCACCTAAAGTTATTTTGACAATTCGAGAACTATCGAATAAAAATAAAATTAATAAGCATAAATCGGTTAAATAAAATGACTCAATCACATTAAACTTAAGTCAATTTGACTAAAGTAAATAAACGAAACTAAATTGATTTGAACAAAATACCAAATGAACCTAAATTGACAAATGGACTGAAACTAGACGAGCAAAAGAACATCTTTGTCAGTCAACCGTTTTCTTAATTGGTTAACCGGTCTTAATCAACCAAAACTGACAAGGCTCTACCGGTTGACCGATACCCTCAACTGTTCTACACGTTTTGGTGAACCAACAAATTACAAGTCCTCTATTGGATAGCTAAACCGGTCATTCAGTTTAGATAAACCTAAAATAACATCCTTTAGGCCGATCAATTGATACCAAAATCGATCATCCATTTCAGTAAGAAAACTAATTAGCTAGGTTCAAATTTAATCATAATCAAGACAAGCCTTGATTGGTCCAAACCTAGACCAATTTGGATTCAAATTGAGCTAATCTCTAACTCAAAATAAGTTTGAATTGAACTTTAATCAAGTCAAAATAAATAAAAATAAATTCGAATTGAACTCTAATTAAATCAAATCATAACAAATTCGAATTAAAATTTGATTGAGTCAAACAATATTCAAACTCAACCATAACAAGTTTGAATAGAATTATAAATTGAATCAAACCACACTTTAAGACTAAGCCAACTCCAAAAGGTACTGGTGATGCTTGGCAAAATCAACCCTAAAAGTAGTTGATGATGTCTCAAACTTAATTAATAACACATCAATGAGGTTGTCGATTATCAAATAAAAAATCAGACAAAGTCAACTAATAATACACTCAAATTTATCGGCCACACTTCAACGATAACCTAATTTTAAAATTCATTGGTGACACTTGGCTAATCCAATCCCAAAAAATTATTAGTAACACTTCAAACTTAATCGACAACACTCTAATGAGACCATCAATTATCAAATAAAAAAAATCAAATAAAGTTAACAGGCAACATGCTCAAAGCATCAACCACACTCTAAATCTAAGCCAACTTAGAAGTCGTTGATAATACTACAAACCTAATCGACAACACACCAAGAAGTTATCAATTATCAAATCAAAAAATCAAATGAAATTAACCAATAATACACTCAAAACCATTGGTCATACTTCAAATCTAAGTCAACTCAAAAACCATTTGTGACACTTAGCTAAACCAACCTCAAAAGCCTTGGTGATACTACAAACCTAATCAATAACACGCCAAGAGGCCATCCATTATGAAATCATAAAAATCAAAAGAAGTCAACTGATAATATGCTTAAAATCATTTGTCACATTTTGAAACTAAAGCTAAGCCAACTCAAAAGTTGTTGGTGATGATTGACTAAGCCAACCCCAAAAGTCGTTGGTGACATTATAATCCTAATCGATAATATGCCAAGAATATGTCAATTATCAAATCAAAAATCAAACAAAGTCAATTAGTAACACACTCAAAATCATCGACTACATTTTAAAGTTAAGCCAACTGAAAAGCCATTGGTGACACTTGACTAAGCCAACTCCAAAAGTTATTGGCAATACCTCAAAATCGATAACACACCAATAATGTCGTTAATTATCAAATCAAAAATAAAAAAAGTCAACCGATAACATGCTCAAAACCATTGGCCACATTTCAAAACTAAGCTAACTCAAAAGTCATTGGTGACACTTGGCTAAGTAAACCCTAAAAGCTATTAGTGATACTATAAACCTAATCAATAATAAGCCAAGAAGTAGTTGATCATAAAAAGAAATAAACTGATAATAAATAAAAAACCATCAATAATACTTTAAAGCTTAATAGAGTCAACTAATATAAACTAAGACAGTCAGACACACCCATTAGCATGTTATCAACATCCACTAAGGATCAACTCAAAATCCATTCAAGTCAAATTTCGCTCGGTCAATTACATGGGAGTGGGACAGTAGTAAGTATCAAAACTTCTTTCCCACTTTCTCTTTCTTATTTTCATACTTTTCATGATTATGAACTCAAATTCTTTAAATTATAAAGAGAGAGTATGTCTTTACTTAAGTCATATACTCTTTTCTCAAATCAATCAAACAATTCCTTTTTTTTTGTGTCTCTATTTTATTAGCTAAATTTTTCATTTTAGGAGGTTTCTGACAATTGTTAGGATAATTAATAACAGGGACTTACACATGTTTAAAGTTATATTTCCACAATACCTTATTATACACTCAAATCATCATCAATTTTGGTTTACTGTTCTAAGATTGCTCCTCAGAGTCTTCGCTATCATGAATAATTGATTTCACCAACCTTTTTAATCCAGTCGATCTTGTAGGGAGAGAGATGTGATTCCGTTTTCAATTGAAGCTTGTCAACCATAGTCTTGGAGATGATGTTTTCACTGCTTCCCCCATCAATAATCATGTCACAAATCTTGCCATTTACTATACATCGAGTGCGGAAGATATTGTGACGTTATAGGTTTTCCTCTTTCTTTGGGATGTACATCAGATTCCGAACTACTAAAGATGACTTTTCACTATCAGGCTCCTCGAATATTCCATCTTCATAGTTTTCTTGATCACAAGCTAGGTCATCATCTTTTGAGTCATGTAAATTGTCAGCCACAAAATTATCTTCAATAGCCAAGTTCGCAGGTTGTCTTGCTGGACAAACATTAGAACGATGTCCAAGTTTTCCACAGCAATAGCACTTTAGATCAAGATTTGAACTTGGGTTCTTTGCTAATGTGGTGTTTCCTGATGGCCTTGTAGATCTAGTTTCAAGACTCATTTGTGTAGGAGGTCGAGGAGGTTGTGTAGCTACACCTCTATTAGGAATAGATTGTGCTCCTTTTGAATTCTCACCAATGGTTCTCCCTACCTAATTTCTGATGACAGGTCGCTCTAATTGGGACTCGACACTAGTTGCACTGCTCACAGCCTCATTAACCGTCCAAATAGGTTGCAAAGAAATCCTATCTTGGATGGTTGTGCGTAGCCCACCGATGAATCTTGCCACTTGATGAGATTCAGTCTCTATTAGATTATTACGTGCTGATAGGCGATAGAACTTTTCAGCATATGTCTTCACACTGCGATTACCCTATCGACAATTTTGATATTGCTGAAAGAGTACCTGGTCATAATCTATGGGAAGGAATTGCTTTTCGAGAAGAGCCTTCATCCGTGGTCATGCTCGAATTGGAGCTTTATTTTGGCGTGTCCTTTCCAACTAGATGCGTTCCCACCATGCTGATGCACCCCCCTTTAGTCGTTAAGCAACAAGCTTCACTTTCTTCGAATCTGGAATCTCCATGTAGTCAAAGAACCGTTCCACTTCAGCGAGTCAATCGAGAAAATCTTCGATCTGAAGTTGGCCATTGAAAGATGGGAGATCAATCTTCAAGCGAAAATTATGACGTCTATCATGCTCAGAAACTGGTCGATGAAGGATGTCTTCAATTTCTTCATCGATGGAGTTTTCAAGGATTTATAAACCCTTTGGATTCACTTGCGGAGCCTTTCCTCGACCAATTGGATCACGAGTCACTTCATCGATCCGTCGACGTGGTTGATTCAGGACTTCAAGTTGATTCATCCTCAGCATCAACCTTGCAAGTGAGTTTTGGATTGCCTCTATGGTCGAATCAAAATACTCACGGCTGATGTGATTACCCATAGGAGCACCGTCCCTAGGGTTGCTTTTGGTTGCGTCGTTGTTAAACATTAAGTAAGGAGAGCCTCGCTTTGATACCACTTGACGTATCAACAAGCGTGGTAGACGAGAAAAACACCGTTGCCTCTGTTAAGAACTCCTTGAATCCACAAGGAAGAGAGAAAATTCACTAAAGTAGAACTTTATTGAGAATAAAAGTTGATCTCCCGTCCATAGGGCTCAAGGCCTATTTATACAAATATCAGAAGTCCAATTTGAGTAAGTTTCTAGCTTCCCAAGTCCTAAACTGAATACAACTCAGCTTGAATTCATTAATTGGATTGATAGAAGTTTTAAATAAGTTAACTTACAAAAGTAAAATCCTAAATAAGGATTCATCCTTCCCAAGCCCTAAACTGAATAGGATTCAGCCCAAAATTAGTCTTGGGTTAGTGGAATCCGAAAATAAGACCTAAGATATCATAATGAAGAGAATTTAAATATAGAAAGGTACTAAGTAAGGTAAATCCTAAGTTTAAATAAAGGAGTAAATCAAATCATTTGTCATGTCCTCTTGACTTTTGAATTAGCTCCTTTTGATATTTCTGAACTTCCTTTGAGCGTCCTACATCAAGATTAACCTATAGTTTCAATGGGCTTGATGGCTAGCCTATAGTTTTGATGGGCTTGAGGACTGTTCTATAATTTTAGCGAGCCCGACGGTTGGCCTATAAGTTTAGCGGGCGCAAAGGTTAGTGTAGGTTTAGTGGACCTAAAGGTTGATTTATATGCAAAGCCACATGTGGCCATGGCATTTTTGAGTTCTACCATCATATGAAGGGTCATAGGTGGCCACAGTGTTGACAAAGTTTTGCCAACATGACAAGGATCGCGGGTGGCTATAGTAGTGATGACACAAAAATCAAGATAAAAGAACTCTTTCCCTTTTTTTTTTTTATTATTGGCCTTTTTTTGGTAGTGAATTCTTTTTTCATTTATATTTTTCTCTCTTCCTTCTTCCTTCTTCCTCTTGTGCCCCTTTCTCCTCTTTTCATTTGAGCTCCACTAGGCTATGGTGGCTTGACCTTCTTCCTAGCTAGATCCAATTGGAAGTCTTCCTAGCAGTAAGGCGGAAGGGCACTTTTGCCCCTCATCTCATGACCAAAGATGGTGACTTAAGGCCCAATCTAGCCTATAGCGGCATCTAGCCTTCACCAATGCTAACACAATTGGAGAAAGGGTAGTGGAGGTGAAGGCCTGAGTGAAGTGGCAATGGATCTAGTGGTAGAGGGGCTAGTGGCATAGGCAGGCATGGAGGCAGTGGCTATAATGCCAGGGGGTATGAGTGTGGTGGCTGGGCTATGGGTGCGGTGCTAGCCATTGGGAAGGGCAGTTGGGCAATCAGATCTGGCAATGGGGGGTAGACTACTGAGGGGAGAAATAGGCCTCCAGATGGTCAACATCGGATCTCTCAAGGATAGAGCAACCAATGAATAGAAAAGGAGAAGAAGATAAGCTAAGTGCACTGACATTGTGTTTGAGATTTCGCTTTTTCATATTCTGATTTCTTCCTCATTCTAGCCTCCTTCCGATCATGGCTCCTAATCCTCTTTCTCTTTTTTTCTATGTAGGTTTTCATCCACTTTATAGGCTTCAAGGAGACTTGAATTAAATCTTTGATTGGGTGAATTTGGGATGTTGTGTGATTGTGATTTAGTAATGGAATTGTATTTTCAAATTTTGTGAATGACATGTAATCTATCAATTGAGATTTGTTTCCCTAATGAAGAGATTCAATATTTATATTATTTTGGAATGCTAAATTTTAGGAGGTTATTTGTAAATTTTTTTGAAAAATTTGGACAAAAATATAATTTTGTAAACTCTAGGGGTCTTTTTTCAAAAAGGACATATACAATTTTTTGGGTCTTTTTCAAATAAATATGAACTTATTTAAAAATACAAAACTTTTAAGGCCCTATTTGTAAGAGTTAGAAATTTTAAGGATTTATTTATGAATATAAAATTTTGAGAAATTTATTCGTAAACCCTATTTAGCCCAAATCTTATTTTGGTCATTAATCGAAATTTTTGGACCCAATCTAATTTTAAGGCTTCATGTCTAAATTTGGCTCATCGTGAATTTAACTCAAAGTCAGAGTAAGGCTACTAACTCAACTTAAACAAATGCCTCAGCAAGGCCATTCATTCTTATGTTGTAGATGGATGAATATCTCCTATCTATCTTGTGATGATGTGCAAATCATTATATTTTTAAGCTTCTGGAGGATGGTTCATTGTCAGAAATGATCATTCGAGGAATATCGAATCAGTATAAAATATTTTTTCGAAAGAAATGGATAACAATATCTACTTTTTACTTCAATAAGATTGCCTTTGTTTGTTAAGAGAAGTAATAAGGCACTACTAATATGATGCAGTGACATCTGGAAGAACATAACTTAATTGTACTGATTATATCTGTGCCCCATGTCTCAAATAACTATGAGGATACTCTTGGATGTAAAGAATATGGGTGTTGATAAATGAAGTCAATATGAATTTGACATAGGCGATATTTTTTTTTGTATTTGATGTAATCTCTCACCATCTTTTGCCAATAGTAACCTATACGCTTGATTTTCATTATCATTTTTGGGCCTAATTGATGAACTCTATAAACTCCAGAGTGTACTTTGTATATGGCTTCTCTTGCCTTTTTGTTTGAAAGATAGTATATAAGTAGTTGATCAAAAGACCTCCTATAAAAAGTATTATGATGAGCACAAACTGCGTGGTCCTCTTTCTAAGTTGCATCCATGCTGATTTATTCTTCAAGAGTTCTTCATTTTTAAAATAGTCAGCGAATGGTATTCTCCAATATGTTGCTTTCTTTATTACTTTAGATTTAGTTTTCTCGTATTTAATGCTGAAGACTAAACTTATTATTTATCTACTATGGACTGTGATTGAAATTTTTCCTTGGTCAGGGTCAACCAATGTCTTGCCTAACTTGACTAAGAAATTAGCTTCTGCATTGATGGACCAGAAAACTTTAATTATTTGAATATGTGGGATTTACTCCATGAATTCTTGATGTTGGACAACTATATTATTTTTACAGTAAAATTAGAGATCCAATTCAACTTGAATTCCAACTCCAATTAGAATCCGTCAAGATTTGTACAACTATAGTTTGAAGGCCATATTTCCTAAGATATTGATCCAAATCTAATAAATAACTATCCATTGGAAAGTTGAGATCGATTCCTACAAGTCTCTTATTTACTATTTTGGATAATTTGAACTTTATATTGGTCAAAATTAGGATTTATTTATCATTCTGAGTCAATAATAGTCCTAGTCTAATAAAAAATAGGATTTATATATCTTTATTTAAGATATGTTAAGTAGAATTCTTAGTAGAGTTTAAGTCCTATTTTTAGTCTACACCAAATATGACTCTAAATTTATTAGAGAGCTATATATACAGTCTAAGATTATAACAAAAGATAAGCTTTTTTATCAATAATATTCTATTATTTTGGGTTTATTCCCTTGCTATCTTCCTTGTGGATTTAAGGATATATTGTGGTGAGAAGATGGTGATCTTCTTCCTATCTCTGTGCCCTCTCCCGCTGCATCAAGTGGATATATCGTGGTGAGAAGATGGTGATATTCTTCCTATCCCTCGTGTCCTCTTCTGCTACATCAAGAAGATCTATCATTGTAAAAAGACAGTGATCTTTTCCTACCCCTCGTGCCCCCTTTCCGACTATGTCAAGTGGTATCAGAGTAATGTTGTTCCTGAGCTCAACTCCATTGATTGTAGTTGGTGACAAAAACTCCACAGACAGTGATATAGAAGATTATCAATTTCAAGATTTGATCAAATAAAGTTTTCTTATTTCTATCACTAGGAAGTATGAAGCTTTGAAATAAATTGAAACTAAGAACCAAGTTCATCAATTGATCGTCGAAGAGGCTCATGGTCCGATGTCTTGGAGATCAATATACGAAGCTACTTAGGAAAACCAAAACCTTAGTTAGGTGAATATTCCATACTTTCATAGTTATGAGAATTTGCTTATTTGGATCGATAAAGTTGAGAAGTTCTTTAAGCTTATGGATATTCCTGAAGAGAAGAAGGTGAAAATTATTGAATACAAGCTTGATGATTATACTTCATCTTGGTGGGAGCAAATTCAACTCCAAAGAACACATGAAGACAAACAAAAAATCCGCTCATGGCCGAAGATGCTTAAACTATTCAATATAAAGTTCTCAAAAGGGGATCAAAATCAATGAAGACATATCTCTGATTCAAGGGCTTCTGGAATTGAAATCAATAGAGATAACCATGAGGTATTAATTTTACATCTTAGTAATTTTTCTCTGATATTGAATTATCAAATCGAAGAAAAGGTTGTGGATCACATGGAAGATAAACAAACTAATGAAATTTTGTTGAGGTCCCCAAAGATTCTTTCTTTGATGAGTTAGAAAATCATACAAAAGTGGCTTTGGATGTTATAAATAATTTTCAAGAGACTATCGATGAGAAGTCATATGAATCAGTTGATAATCTTGAAAGCTATAAGGAAGAGTTTTCTACTTGTGAAAATATTAACTATGCTACTTAAGATTATTCTTTGAATTCATCAAAATCCAACTTTCTTGAACAACTGGAGGAAATTTCTACAGGAGTTATCACTATGCAAGATTCAAAATTTGTAATGATATAATTGTCAGCAAACTTGTGAAAAATATTTTCATTCCATAACAACAAATCATAAGTTGGTGTATATAAAAAATTTATTTCAAATAAGGTCGAAGGGAACCCTACAAAAGTTCAAGTGGTTATGCCAAAAGAAAATAGGAGATTAAAGTACTGAAGTCATTACTCGAAGAAATCTTATTGGTTTACATCATCAAGTTTTATGTTGGAAAGAGTTCAAGAGGAGTTCAATTGCAACAACGGAAACTCCAATCTTTGACTTGAGGACAAGTCTTTTACAAGTAGAGGGGTCTGATATAGGACAACTACATTCTTTTTATAATAAAATTAGAGATCCAGTTCAAGTTGGATTCCAACTCTAATTAGGATCCGTCAAGATTCGTATGCTACAGTCTGAAGGTCATATCTCTTAAGATATTGATCCAAATCTAGCAAATAACTATTTGTTGAAAAATTGAGATTGATTTTTTACAAGTCTCTTATTTACTATTTTGGATAATTCAGACTTTGTATTGGTCAAAATTAGGATTTATTTATCCGTCTGAGTCAATAATAGTCCTAGTCTAATAAGGAATAGGATTTATATATCTTTATTTAAGATATATTAAGTAGAATTCTTAGTAGAGTTTAAATCCTATTTTTAGTTTACACTAAGTAGGACTCTAAGTTTATTAGATGGCTATATATACAGCCTAAGGTTGTAATAAAAGAAAAGCTTTTCTATCAATAATATTATCTTATTTTTGGGTTTATTTCCTTTCCATCTTCCTTTTGTATTCAAGGATCTATCATTGTGAGAAGACAATGATCTTCTCCCTATCTCTCATGTCCTCCCTTGTTGCATCAGTTCTCAACCTTTTCATAGTATTTTTATAGCTCAAATTTGTGAATTTTATATTTGGCTCCCACTTGACTAATGACCAACTACGATCACCAAAAATATGTAGGTGAGATATTCTTACATTGAGGACCATTTCTAATCCTGCAATTAGAACATCGTATTCAGTCTCATTATTTGTGTACGATTTTGAGAGGAAATAGAAATATCATAAAATACCCCCATTTGGAGTGACAAATACAAGTCATATTCTTGCTTTAATTTACGAAAGTATCGGCCTAATTCCTAGTCTAATGAATGATGTTCTATCAAAGTATAACTTCTAACAAGGTTCTTCTCTCTTAATAAATAGGATTTTCTCATCGAGGAGTCCGCAAATTAGTGGATAGTTATTTGACACTGGGTGAACTGCTAGAAAATTGGCAAGGGCTTGCCCTTTAACTGTCTTTTAAGGAGTGACTTGATATCATACTCTATAAGCATTATGGCCCATTATGCTAGTCTTCCAGTGAGTATAAGTCTAGTCATTAAGTATCTTATGGGATCAATTCTTAATATTAAAATGACCTGATGAGAAAATAAATAATGTCTGAGTTTTTAATAGCAAATATGAGCACCAAACAATTAGACAATGCTTTTCAATGGGAAAATAGCTATTCCCCACCCCACTAGCATCCTACTAAAATAGTAGAGTATTTTTTTTTCTACCTCATTATTTTGGGCAAGGAGTGCCTCTAGGGATCCTTTTATTATAGCCATATGAGGATTAAGGGTCTATTAGGTACAAGTACTACCAAGACTTGTGGTTTTAAGAGATATTATTTAATCTCTTCAAAGACTTGTTGGTATTCTTGATCCCAAATGAATGAAACATCCTTCTTCATTAATTTGAAAAATGATTTGCATTTTTTGAGAGCTTTGAAATGAATCTCCTTATATATGTAAGTCGACCTTGGAATGATCTCAATTATTTCAAGTTGTTGGGTGGTGGTATATTCAAGATAACTTTGATCCTAGATATATTGATTTTAATCCCTCAATGTCTGATAACAAAGCTGAGAAATTTTTTGGATGATACCCCAAAGGCATATTTTATAGGGTTCATATTTAGATTATATTTTTTAAGGTGCTCAAAAATTACTCTTAGGTCTTGAATGTGCTTGTCTATAGACTTGATTTTGACTACCAAATTATCTACATAACATTTGACCAATTAGTGTATGAGATGGTTAAAAATTTAGGTCCTTGCCCTCTGAAAAGTGGCACCTACATTCTTGAGCTTGAAGGTCATATCTTGCAGTAGCAAATGCCAATTGGAGTTCAAAATATTGTATGTTTTTCAATATTAGGATCTATTTTGATTTGATTATACTCTAAGAAACCATCTATAACAGAAAATAGTTCGAAATTGATTGTATTGTTAATCATGATTTTTATTACTGATAATGAAAAATAATCTTTTGGACATGCTTTATTTAAGTCTCTATAATCCACACAAATGTGGATTTGGTAATTCTTCTTTTTGATTGCCATAATACTTATAACCCATATGAGTATTTCTCTTTTCAAATAAAGCTTGCTTCAATCAGTTTCTTCTTTTCTTCTGTCGCCTTTTATTCTAAGTCAAGTTTCATCTTCCTAGGCGCTATTTTATAGGTGAAAATTCAGGATTGATAGCCAGCTTATGGACTATAACCTTAGAATCTAGTATAGAGATCTCCTTGTAGCTCTATGCAAAGTAGTTAATATATTTTTTGAGTGTTATCCTGAGTTGGGCTTGGCTTTCTTCTGAGAGTTATGTGTTGATAAAGGTTGGTCTAGAGTTTTCTTTTGAGCTTAGATTGATTTTTATTACTTTATTATTTATGGCTTTCCCCTCATCTTTGAGTTTTGGTAGATCTTCTTTTGGTTTGAGGATTATTTCTTCATAAAGGGGTTTGTGATGTTAAACAAAACTTGGCAAAGGTTCTTCTTTTGATTTCAAGGGTGTTTTGGTTGTGTCATGCCCTCTTTCTTCAGATTTTGATGAAGCTTTGTTGAGGACTTTACCTTCTTGTAATGTCTAGAGAATCGTAGTTGGCTCGATGCATATGGTTTGTGTGTCAAAAGATTTTGAGAATGTTTGATCAATCTTATTATCGAATAGAGGTCCAATGGTGATCATAAGGCATGTATGGATATTAGAAGTAATGTAGTCTAGTTTTTTGGAATTCTTATTTTCTCTTTTAGGAATATAAGAAAGCCCTTAAGGTGGATCCCATAGATTTTTGAAAAAAATAACTTTTTTCTTTTATTTGTTGAAGTTGGCAACCAGATTTCTTGATTATTTGATGAAAGTTATTTTGGAAATACTTTGGTATGACTACTAACTAATAATCACTATTATTTTTCGGATCCTTAATTTTCAGTATTTTATGCATACTCGGAACATAAGAAATTGCCTTATAATACAATATTTAAGGGTGTCAATAGGCCCAACTCATGAGGACTTGGGTGGACCCAAGGTCCAACCAACATGGGCTTGAGGTAGGGTGTGATCCGTTAATTATTATATTAAATCTATATACAATTCAGCCCATTTTATTTATACTAAGCCCATTAAGGCCCATTAAATTTTATATGTAAAAAAGTAATAGTTGTTAGCTGAAATATTATATTTTCAATCTCAATAAACATTATGCAAGACTTATTTCATATCTATATTTTCAATCCCAATTTGTAAATTATAGTTAAAAATTCTATATAATCAATAATAAAATTTTCTCAAACAATGAAAAATTCAAAAAATCATAATGAAACATAATATAACATTTATTCACAAAATCATCATCAATATTTTATATATATATGAGTAAAATACATCCCAAATAATACAATCCAAGTAATATAGTCCAAAATTATATATTCATAAATAAAAGATAGTTCAACTAATACTTAAAAAAAGATAGTATACTAACATAAAATAAATACTTCATCTTCATAATCCGATTTTGGTCTTTATTTTCTAAACCAAATATCAAATTGATTTAATACACTCAAACTAATATTTGATATCAAAATTGGACAAATTAAAAAAAAAATTACTTACCAATTCTTAAAAGCTAAATTAACCAACTATAAGCTACTGTGTTTCATTGAGCAAATATGAAATAAAATAACAAAAATTAGTTTTACAAATAATATACAAAGAAAAAATTAAATCTTTTTAATATTTAAATATCTTCATATTTCAACCAATCTTGCACATTATTAACACTTCCACTCTCTCTGGATTGAGAAAATTACACTCAACATTAATAATTCTTTCTTCTACATTGAGTAAATGCTGGAATAGCTAATATATCTTTGGCCATCTTGAAAAGAATTGGAAATTTAAACTCATTCGTCTTCCACCAACTCAAAATATCAAAATTTTTCTTCCAAGTATTGATTAATTTTAGATTTAGCTTCTACAACAGTACGATCTTGCACATATTTATTAAATTCATCTAATATGCAAGAATTATGATTTAATTTTTCAAATTTTTAGCAACAATCGATTGACTTTTTGAATTTTCTTCCATCAAACTTGCAACTGACCCATATTATTTTGCATACTCATCATAAAGAAGATGAATGTATTCATCTACTTTTCCTAAAGCTTCGCCAAGCATCAGTACCATACATTATTTTGAAAGTTTACTCAGCAAATATCATTTTATATCTTGGATCAAGAACAACAACCATGGCAAGTAATAAAATGCTATCATTAGAGCTAATTTATGAATGTGAACTTGAACTATCATTGTTCTCAGCTCAATGTTTGTCAAATTTTATTTATATTTTTTGTGTTGTGGTTCTAAGAAGGATATTTGTACTAGCACATTCATTTCTCAATGTCATTTGAACATTCAGAATTTCATGCAAATACAAATGAATTGTAGGGTATTTGGCACTAGAAAGTACATTTATTGCACTATAAAACACCTTTAAGAATTTATATATAAGTTCAGCTATCTCCCAATCTTCGGCTATTGGTCATAGGATAATATAAGATCATAGGGTAATTCTTTTGTCATGGATAAACCAACTTGTACAACCACTTGTTAAATTTTTATTGTTGTGCTTGTGTGACCTTAACATATTTAACATTTTTACGGATATTTTGAATGGTAGACTTGATACTTTGTAGCCATCTTGCACCATCAAATTTAAAATATGCTCATAACATCTCATATGAAATATTTTTCCTTTAAGCAACAATGATCTCCTCTTCATGAGATTAGTTTTGACTCTAGAATAGATAGAGTCATTTAATGATGCATTATCCAAAATGATGGATGATATTTTTTGATCAATTTTCCATTCAGAAATATATCGAAGAAGAACTTGTGTCATAGCAACACCAATATGGAGTGATTTAACCATAAAAACCTTAATGATTCATTTTTGAACTTTACAATTATTATCCAAAAAATGTACTATAACACATATATAACCTACTATTTGAATAGAGGTTCATATGTCCATTGTAAGTGCAATCCTACCATATCTGTTGAAAATACTCTTCAGTTGAACTTTTAGTCATTCATATAATGCTTTACAATATCTTCTAAGTGAATTCTCTGTAATCGTTAAGAATTTAGGATTAAGACTGGACATAACTCTTTTTAATCTTCTACTATTAGCACAAGCAAAGGGTAACTTATTCTCAACTATTATTGCAATAATTTCTCTATGAGTGGTTTAAATTCATTGGTAATCCTCTATCAGTAGATTGATCTAGTAGATTTTCTAATTAAATTGGACAACAAGCTCGATGCCTTCTCATATGACTTGTCCTACTTCTATTTGAATAGGCAACTTGTATGGAACATATCTACAAATGGCTCTCTTAAACCTCTCAATTGCTTTTTTCCAATATGAAGTCATTCCAAACTTCAAAAGTTTTTATACACTTACGAGTTGAGAAAGATTTTAATGTATGAATTTGAGTAACTTCATTGTCTAATAGACAACACAGAATTTTCAAGAACACTAGAATCTACAATATCTAATAAAAGTCAAAATTAAAACCACTAAAAATCATTTTATTTGAATCAAAATAAATTTAATCTATCATGCTTCTTATAATCTATTTCTAAAAGATAAGGCTCCTATCTACTCAAAAATGCAACTCTACTATAATCAATTGTTACTATTTTGTGTATAATCAAAAAAGGTTTTGGCAGCATCTCCTCATAGTTCTCTAAGTAGATAATTTAGATGAACTCTAATACAATACTAATTAGCTATATTGATTACTCAAATAGCCAAATATCATTACATGATCTCACCTAAATATGTACCTAGTGAATAGGAGAATTACCTTCCAAAATTTTTCTGATTATAAACAAAATAATAACAATTTATTATAATAGAGTCATACATTTTTAAACTATCCACAAAAAGTATAATTCAAGAATAATTGAATACAATTACTTTTTCTCAATAATTAGGATAAAATAGTCATTACAACTATTATATCATGTAAAAAGAGAAGAAGCATTTGCATGTAATTATACTTGAATGGGAACTAAGAATGAATGGACGCTAGTCTTGATATAAAAGTAAAGAACATGTATACAATTAAAATCACCTACAATGAAATTTGACCATTGAGAGAAAAAGTATTTGTTCCTCAAGACATGGGACCAAAAGAAACTTCTCATTTTCAGGCATATCAATAATCAAAATAGATAAACTACAATTTTTTCAAAAGAAATAACATAGTTCTTTCCACATAAGCAACTAAAAGCAATTAAGTTCTTTGTAATATAAATAAAATGCATTTAACCCCAAACATTACAACATAATAACCAGACATGAAACACAAAAAAAAAGCAAACTAAACACAATAAAATTAAACCAAGTTATCATCTTTCTAATATAAATCATACCAACATGAAATTAATGAAATTGATGATTTCTACAAGAAAGTAACCAGATATGATATATCAAAAGAAAGCAAATTTCATAAAATCAACTAAATTATCATCTTTCCAATACTAACTACTACAATAAAGAAACCAATCTAAGCAAACATGTATCATGTAATTCTCTATATACTAGCTATATAATAGCAATCAAATCATTGAGAACATACATCGAACACTAGAAAGATGTAAGCTTTATAAACCAAAAGCAAAATTCCAATTGCAACTGATTTATAAATGACAAAAGAACTTGAACATGAAAAAGAAAAACCTTGGTATTTGCATTCAAGAGTAGGCCCTCAAGCTGCCTGAGACAAATAGAATTATCATCAACTGCCATGACTCTCATTCCCATAGGGAAATTATTGTCCATGACATATCTATCCTAGAGCTCTAACATAAAAAGGGATCCAAAGAAGTAATGAATGGTAGGACAAAAGTCAAGCCTATGATCAGATAAAGAGAATCTACACTCCAAAAGCCATACAAAAATATCAAAATAGAGAAAGAACCTGTTACAGAAGTATGCTAATCTCATCATTAGTTTTAGAAACCATAAAATATCCCTAATAACCTTGAAATAATAATAGTACACAAAGAAACCCCAGCTACAAAAATATCAACAACTGACACAGTAGCTCTGGATGGACTTTTACTTGAGTTCTAACATAGGCTAGCTATTCAATCATGTTACTCTACTTCATTTGTCTGAACACTATGATGTTTCTACTTCATTTGTCTAAACACTATGATGCAGAAACATCATTTGAGCCAATAATTTCAATATAGTTCCAATAATTTGTGGAGTAAGTGTAAATGATGTCCTGTTTATGTTTTCAAGGACTTTTCAGAAAAAATTTGCTAGTCCATTTAAAACAACACATGTCCATAAGCATAAATACACATCTTATTTTTGCTAAAAAAAAATTACATCTCATTGCTAAAGCAGAAATCAAAATTTTGTAAATGGAACAAGTTGCTACAAATTTGATTTCAGAGAACAAGCAGCTCTTCTTTATACATATCTAGTTTTAGGATAGATAATAGACATTAAAATTATAGATTAGATTTAGAAGCTAGATTGTAGGAAGAGGAGAAAGGGACTATGTTTGGGAGATGAGGAAATGATGTATAAAGTGAAGAAGAATTTGAAACAAAGTTAAGAGAAACTTACGAGATGGTAGTGGGGATGGAGAAGAGATAGAGTTGGTCAGAGGAAATGGTGTTGATAATTGGTCGAAGGAGACGGTGGAGGTCGAAGACGATGGCATTGGTTGACAAATTGACAGAGGGAGCTGGTGAAGAGCCAACAGAAGAATAGAAGATCGAGAGAGGAATGAAACTTTCACCCATATAATTTAGAGAAACCCTAAACAGGTTCCAAACAAACCCTTTTAAAAAATTTACAACCCAACAGACCATCCTATTAAGGCCTATTAGGTTTAATGGATAGGTTTTAAATGGATCTTTAGTGAGTTAGGTCCATGAGTCCAATGGGCCTCCATGCCCGTTGACACCCATAACAATATCTCCTTTTCTCCCTTATGTTGTGGGGGAATCTATAAAGTTGTTAACTCCTCCACAACATTGGTGTTTACCTCATCTATTAGCTTTCATAAACCCTCTGGGACTTTAGTAATAAGGAAAGTAGTTTCTTTTTGACCTCCATTATCATCTTCATTAGAAGAATAGTCACCCAAATGAAATCATAGGATTTGTTCATCTGAAGAGTTTGTATTGAGGAAGGGTGAAGATTAAGTTAGCAATTTTCTTCTTTACTTAACTAATAGAAGCATACTCTTTATTAGCATGGGATTTTTGATAATATTTCGTGTCATCGTAATATACCTCGTGAACATTAAAATAATGTATATCTCTATTAATTCGGTGTTCTTCAACATCCTCAAAGTACTTGAGATATTGATGTAGGATTAATGGCACCATTTTATTTTCATTTAACCATGCCGTTCGTAAAAGTGCTTTACATGACTCATCAATGTCAATTATGTATAATTTAGCATTAGTCATTAATTTGCCTACTTTCAGAGGTATGGTTATGATTAAACTCTTGGATGGTTATAATCTCGGATGACAGGTGGCATATGTCCAAAGCAAAAGCCCTTAGATTATGGAGAGTCATCAAATTGACTGAGGAGACTAGGTAGATGAGGATGAAACTGATTTTGATCCCATTACTATTCCCTTTGACATATAAAGGTATGTTATGGTCTATCATTCTTGGTAGTAGATCTTTATTTGTGAAGGTGATGGTAGAAGTCCAATTAGTGTATAGCAACTCTTTCTTTTTTTTCCTCAGTGAAGTATGCTTGATAGTCAGTTGGGTTCTACACACCAATATATCCCTAAGTTCTTGTAACATCATTAAGACATCAAATATGCTTAGCATGACAAAGATTTTCCTAAAATATGTTGTCATATTATATTCTATCTTCTTGGGTGTAGGTTCAGCATGTGAAGACTTGATGTCCTCATTTATCTAAATTTTTTTTGTCCTTATCCTTGAAGATGTTCTTATCTCTAGGCATTGGAGCTTATCTTGGGGGCAATATTGTACCACCTTTGAGTTGTACTTGATTTATGTTTCCTAGTTAAATTTTAGCATCCCAAGACCAACAAAATTCTTCTTTAGAGTCACTACCAAGATTGATCATGTGATAGGAGGTAGTGGGTTCTTGCCTCAGATTAGTAGTTTTCTGGATGTCTTTGAAAACTATAACTGACTAACAATTATTTCATTCAACATCAAAATTAGGTACATGAGCTATCCCTACAGAGAGATATTCAAAGAGTCTTTGGATAAACAATTCTACTTCATCAGCTAGCATGACCTTTTTCAAACCTTGTATTTGGGGCTTTTCTTTTGTGGTTGTTTGGATTGGCTTGATGGAGTTAAATGAGCTCCATCATTAGCCTATTTGATGCTTTCTCAAAATGTTTACTTTTTTGGCATTTACTAGTGTAAGGCCTTTCAAAGCTATCATAAAGCTATTCTAACTCAAATGTAGAGTCATATTCATCGTCTATGTCCTGTATATATAATTTTTCTAAAGGTAGTAGAGGGCACTGTTCTATAAGCTCTAGAATTGGGACTTTACCAAACTTAATGGGTTGATCATTTGCCACTAGATTAATTGATAGTGATTGGAATGACTGATCATCGGTGTCTATCCTAGTTGTGTGAGTCACGATACTACAAGAAGCAATAAACTTAGATGATCGTCCTTGAAAGTGTTTATCTTCCTTGACCCATTTCAGGATAAATAGCGTGGATGATCAACTGGTCTCGAGGAGGATTGGTAGGTGATTTTACTTGCCACTCGTGTAGAGTCTTTTGTGTGTCTTTGCCTTTTCAGCTACTATCTTTTCTATATTCTCAATTTTTTCACAAACAAGGGTAGTTACAATTGACATGTTTTTTATGTGTAAGACTATAAATGAGCTAGGTCAACCTTGGCTTGACTAGGCTCAACCCGAGCTCAGGAAATCAAGCTCAAGTTGAGCCGGGCTCTGCTCAAATATAATTTTCAAAAAATAATTTTTTAAATTATTTTACATTTAAATAATTTTAAAAAATATAAAAAATTAACCACAACATCACAAATTATAATTCATAAATTCATAATAAAAAATATTAAACTTTAAAAATTTATTGGTAATGCTAATGATATTTATAATTTTAAAAATATGGATATTGAAAAAATCATGCTAATAGAATGAAATCTACATAGAAAAAACTATATCAACTGTAACATCATAATCAAATAATTAAACATATATTATATATTATATGTTGTAACATATAATTTTAAAAATTATATTTTTATATATTAAAAAAATAAATAAGCTCTTGAGTTGAAATCGAGCAAGCCAAGTTCAACTCAAGCTTGGCTCATTACTAAATGAGTTGAGTTGGCTTGAGCTTGAAATGAGTCAAGCCAAATTTGAGTCAAGCTCAAGCTGAGCTTGCGAGCTACGAGTGAAATTGACACTCCTATCTATGTCGATAGCCATAGTTTGCATGTGTTCATTCATCTCTCATATTTATCCTCTAACTTACTTTATGTTAGTTATGACTAGATCTTTTACAAGATCTACCTATAGTTTAATCATGCTATAATCACATTTGTGGGTAATCCACTCTCTAACATAGTCATTTTGGTAACAGTCTGATGGGAGACTCATGAGAATCTCTATTTCATGAGTGATATGCTCAATGAATTCATTCTCTTCTTCCCACCTTGTTCTACTTCATCATCGTTAGAGTGATAAGATGACCTTACTGACTGGCTTGACTGTGAGCTTCCAACAGTAATAATGGTAGCACACATTGCCACTAAGAGTTCCTCTTTCCCATTCTCAATGTTAGAACCTTCAAGCAAAGCTTTAAGTTCACCTAGAAGGAATTCCTCGAGAGTTATTTGATTTCTTTTTCCTTGAATATATTCTTCTAGAGTATCGATGTATTTTTAGATGATCAATTTTTTAACTATGTCTCTGTCAAGTTGAATTGTGCATCTATGTATCCATTCTTTTTGATGTTTTGAGTAGGTGAGGAAGCTTGTACTAAGGAAGCATTTCTTATAACCATCTCAGGCTTTTTAGGGTATTTAGCCATCTTCTTTATTAGTTTCTTTAGCCTTTTGGAAATATAGATCTCATATAGGTGCTCTTGTTCAAATGTATGCTATTCTTTCTTCTTGAAAAAGAGTCCAGTAAGTGGCTCATGTGTCTCAAATATAGTAATGTGATTGATGTATTAGGTGGGTATTTTGAGTAAGGCTAACTTTGAGAGAGTCAACTTATCTTCTTGGTATTATCTTTTAATTTAATCTTTGAACATATAGTAATATTCAATGGTATATCCCAAGACCCTGTAATAAGGACAATAATTTGGATTATCTTTTTTGTTGGCTTCATTTGACCTTTCGCATTCTAGTAATTGCAGGCATAATTTTTGAACATTCTAGAAGATTTTGTGTACTCTCTTTTAAAAGGGTATTTCTTCTTGAGTTTCTATTGAAAATTATTGAATAGTTCTACTTTCCCATCTCCTCCAAGATTTAGTAATTTTTGAGGATTACCTCTATTTATGATGGGGTTTGTGGGTTTGTTCTACTCATTTGTTGTGAATGTTGCTCTCATATTTTTGGAGGGTTCCCCTCACTTTACCTTATCTTTTTTTAGTTTGAAATTTTGTAAACTAGTTAAGGCTGATAGGCCAATCTTGTCTAACTTTTTGACCTATATAATGAGATCTTGAAGAGTGTGAATAGAAAAAGTGCTTAAGTAGGGTGTCATCTAATGCTTCTTTATGTTACCGAGAAATAGATTTATAGCCTCAAACTACTCATTGATTGTTCACACCTAATGTTGAGATTTCTCTACTGTGTGATATAATCCAATACCAATTCATTATTGCACTTTAGTCTTGAGATAAGATCTGAAATGGTTACCTTATTGCTAACTCCTCTAAACTTGATCTGAGAAGTCTCTTTCATTTGCAATCAAGTTTGTATAGATTCTAGCTACAAATTAGGATACCACTCAAATATCATTCCAGTTAAGATTGTTGAAAATTGGTTGAGTAATAATAAAGAGTTATTACTTGAATCCCCAAATAATGTTGAGTTTGAATGTCTCAAACTCGAATTGGAGTGTGAGTTAAAGTATGAATCCAAAGTTAGATTTGGACTTATGATTGATTTTAAATATTTATTATGTAATATTAGGAGTTGTGATTAGAGTAAAACTCAAATCCAATAAGGGCCTATAAATATTTTAGTAATACATAGGGTTTAGATATGTTGTAAACTGAGGTTGAACTAAAGAGACAAAGAGAGAGAGAGAGAGGAATAAAGAGAATAGAGAGTAGAGAAAGAGAGAGAGTATCGGCTCTCATGTGTGAATTTCTCTAGTACTTCTCAGTGGTCTCTTGTCGTGGTTCCTCATGGTATTCTCTAGGAGATTCTCTTCAAAGATGGAGGCACTGCCAAGACTTAGTGAAAGAGTTTAGTTAAGTAAGAGAAAAAGAGTGAAGTCTTTCTTGTAAACTCTTATAAAGTCTTTTAATAGTAGTTCTCTCACTCTACTCGTGGATGTAATTTAATTTTGAATGAATCACGTATATCACTATGTCTTTTCTTATTTTTTTTATCTTATTTTATTTCTTATTTCTTGTGTTATTTGATAATAAGATAATTTATAAACCTTCTGCTGTGAAACTCAATAATTGGTATCAGAGTTTAAGAGTAACCAATCAAGATGACAAATTTTTTACTCGAGGTGAAGAAATTTGATGGCAAGATAAATTTTACCTTATGGCAGAAGAAGATGAAGATGGTTATTATTTATCAAGGCCTGCAAAAGACATTAGAGAGTACAGAAAAGAAGTCAGCTAAGAATAAATAATGAATATTGGTAGGAGATAGATCAGAAAATATTGAATTTAATTATTTTAAACCTAACTGATGAGGTTTTATACAATGTCATTGATGAAAAGATGACGGTGGACATCTAGACAAAACTTGAGAAGTTGTACATGTTAAAAAGTTTCACAAACAAGTTCTACCTAAAATAATAATTGTATAGATTGTGTATGAGCGAAAGCATAGTTATGTTATATCACCAGAATATCTTCAATAAGATTATCAAAGATATGCTAAAAGTTGATGTGGAGCTTGAAGAGGACGATATGATGCTGATTCTCCTGATGTCTCTTATTGCTTCGTACGATCATATTATGACCATAATTCTTTATGATAAAAAAACTTTCAAGATGGAGGAGGTGATAGCTCTTTTTAATAAAGAGAGGAGAAACTCTAATATCAATACTGAGATTGGTGAAGGATTGGCGGCTTATGAAAAAAAAAAGATTGAGAGAATGTGGAGAAAGCAAGCGGTCCAAATTAACATCGAAAGCAAAGGTACAATATTATTCATGTAAGAAGTATAGTCACATTAGGCGACATTTCCTTGAACATGGGAAGATAGAGTCTTCCAATATGATAATAGCAATAGTAGATGATATTTCTGAGAATAGTGCGGATGAATATGTTCTTGTAGCATCCATAGAAATCAGCATTTATGGTGAGTGAATTTTAGATTCTTGTAGTTTTTACCATATTTTCTCTAAGAAGGAATGGTTTACTTCTTATGAGGAGAATAAGAAGAAAGGTATTATTTAATTAGGTGATAATTTAACCTTTGATATTGTCAGTTTGAGAACAGTATACATCCAGATGTTTGATGGAGTGGTTAGTACTCTTACTGGGGTGAGACATATCCCCAAGATATAAAATAATCTAATTTCACTTAGTGTACTAGACTCAAAAGTCTGTAATTATTCAGCAATAGATAGAGTCATGAAGGTGAGATACGATATTAAAATCCTTATGAAAGGAGAGAAGTGTGACAATATTTATTGATTAGTTGGGAACACCATTATAGGTAAAGTTTCAATAGCTACAATAGCAAAGAGGAAGTATGATATTCAGAGTGATTTGACTGATGATAGACATTTTTCTTGAGTCACTTTTGCTATGGCAGCAGACACAGGTCTTTTGAAAGACTTTCAGAAGTACAAGATTGTATGCATGAAGAGTAAATTCAAGGTTGGCTCGAGCTCTTGTCTTGTAATTAGCTGAATAAGCTAGTAGCCCAGAGGGAGGGGTTGAATGAGAGATGATGGTTAAAGCTTCGTGATGGTGGTATGCCCGAGTTCAAGCCAAGTTGGAGATTGCTGAGTTTGGATGTTTCAAACTCAGATTGGAGTTTGAGTTAAAATAGGAATCAAAAGTTGGATTTGGACTTATGACTAATTTTGAATACTAATTATATAATATTAGGAGTTATAATTATAGTAAAACTCAAACTCAATAAAGACCTATAAAAATTCTAATAATACATAGGATTTTAAGTGTGTTGTAGTGCTAAGGTTGAACTAGAGAGACATAGAGAGAGAGAGAGAGGAATAGAGAGAATAGAGAGAAGAGAAAGAGAGAGAGTGTCGGCTCTTATGTGTGAGTCTTTCTAGTGCTTCTTAGTGATCTCTCGCAGTGGTTTCTCATAGTGTTCTTTTAGAAATTCTTTCTAAAGATGGAGGTGTTGCTAAGGCTTGGTGAAAGAGTTTAGTTGGGTAACAAAGAATGGAGTCTTTCTTGTAGACTCCTGTAAAGCTTTTTGATAGTGGATCTCTCACTCCTCCTATGAACATAACCCGATTTTAGTTGAACCACATATATCACTGTATTTTTTCTTATTATTTTCTTTTATCTTGCATTACTTCTTATTTCTTATGTTGTTTGAGAACAAGATGATTTGTGAACCTTCTGTTGTAAATCGCAACAACATAAAATCACAAAATGAGCTACATATTATTCAGGGTTATCCATGCCATTAAATTATTTAAAGTTGGACAAGGACATGGTATTCGATCGTAATAACTAGGATATGATTTGTTTACATCATTTATCATACCTATGTTACTTCCTTGTTATAGTTATATAGCCACCATTTGTTGCACTTATTATTGTGTATATACTAGCAATTTTATATTATTAGGAATCCTTGAGATCGAGAATTGGTTATCCCTTGTTGGCGAAGGAGATGCTTACGAAAGGCCTATATTTTTATGGATTTTACCTACAGGAGGTGCATCTTTTTTTACCTCCGTAGCTTGAGATAACTATTGAAATCATTCTAACTTGTCAAGCTTTTATCTCATTTGTATTATCATCTCCGTCAACTTTATAAATTTCTTTTGAATTTCATCTTTCTCTTTCCTTTGTTACCTCAATTGTTCTTGCAGTGCTTCTATAGTTATTTTCTCATTAGAGCTTTCAATTATGACTAAAGTTTTTGTCAGACATGTGGTCCATATCTTGAGGATCAGGTCTAGGTTAAGTGTGTGTTGGGTGAGACTAATTTATCCCATCAGCTGAGTTGCCTAAATTAAAAGCCAACTCATGGAGCGAGTAACTACACCTTATCTTTGATGTGATAGCAAGAATTGACTCACAAGGACCCTTTCTTCCTAAACCTCCTTATCTATAAGCTTTATCTACGTAGCCTTCTTTTAGCAATTGGTGGGTCAAAGCACAGGCTCGCAATCCTTTCCAGAGTTATGATAAGAAATAACTCTGACAATATAGATAGTCTCCTTTTTTGAAGTCTTATATTGGATTGTAGTCTTATGATGGCTCTTGTTATTTTGTTTAGCTATTTGCCCCTTAATTACAGTCTTGAGGCATGAGTGTCCTCCTTTGACTTACTTTTATCCTTTTCTAAGCCACTAATGGAGCAAAAGAGTTAGAGATGAGAATGGTGATAACTGTCTTAATTCTAGGGACAGGCTTTCGAAGTCGGCTGAAAATTCTAGCAGCCTTTTCTTTGTTTGTGATAGTTAGGACAAGTTCCTTTTTTTCCATGCATATGTTTGGATTTATTTTTGGTTATTCCTCTTCGAGAATGGGACAAAGATGATCGAAGACTGAGCTTCGCTTTGTGCTTAATATCTATAAGATAGATGCCCTTGCTAGCTAAGGTATAGCTTCTAGTTCTTTATTAGATTGACTTTTCTTATTAGAAATGATGATATTAGGTCTCTTTTTCCTTAATGGAAGGTAGAAGACAGATTTATCTTGTAGATCTGCAACATTGATTGGTGAACTAACAAGTGCTCTTTAGAATTGGACAACCTCATATATGGTTCCGAACATGATTTAAGCTCTAGTTTCTTCTTCGATGATTATTGACTAAGGTAAACACACAACCGATCTTTCCCCCAAGATGATGGTATATGTCAAGGTGGAGATATATTTTATTGATGTTATTTGATACTTTCTTCTATGAAAAAAATAATTGATTAGCTTTCAATTGTAATTTTCTTTTATTAATGTTTCCATCATATTAGCTAGATTTCTATACTTAGAGGAGAAATCATGTCCCATCAGTTGTGTCATAATTTGTGAAATCAAAATTAACCATCCGAGATGGCGAAGACCTCAAGGAGCAATCTCAAAATAATAAATCAAAATTGATGGTGGTTTGAATGCATAATCAGGTGTTATGGGAACATGACTTCTAACATGTGCAAGTCTCTATTGTTAATTACCCTAACGATTGTTAGGATTACCTCCTAAAGTGAAAAACTTAACTAATAAGATAGAAACACAAAAGAAAAGAAAGCATTATTTGATTAATGTGAGAAAATAGTATATAGCTTAAGTAATAACATACACTTTTTTACAATTTAAAGAATTTGAATTCATAATTATGAAGAGTATGAAAATAAGAAAGAGGAAGTGGGAAAGAAGTTTTGATACTCATCGCTACCCCCTCTCGTGTAATTGACCGAGTAAAATTTGACTTAGATAGGTCTTGAGTTAATCCTTGGCAGATGAAACTACCTTAGCTTGTATGAGTTAACCCTGTTAGGATTTAAAGTGTTACTGATGGCTTTCTTCTTATTGTCCGTTAACTTCTTTTGATGATCGATGGCCTCTTAGCTTATTATCGATTAGGTTTGTAGCATCATCAATGGCTTTTGAGTTGACTTAACTTTGAAGTGTGGCTGACAACTTTGAGGATGTTATCAGTTGATTTCTTTTAATTTTTGATTTGATAATCGATGGTCTCATTGGCGTGTTGTCAATTTCAAGGTATTGTCAATGACTTTTGGAGTTGGCCTACCCAAGTGTCACTAATGGCTTTTGAGTTGGCTCAACTTTGAAGTGTGGCCAATGGCTTTGATGTATTGTCGGTTGACTTATTTTTATTTTTATGATTTGATAATCAATAGATTTTTGGTGTGTTGTTGATTAGGTTTGTAGCATCATCAACAGTTTTTAAATTAGCTTAGCTTTGAAGTGTAGTCGACAACTTTAAGTGTGTCATTGGTTGACTTTGTTTGATTTTTGATTTGATAATTAATGGTCTCTTGGTGTGTTGTTGATTAGGTTTGTAGTATTACAAATGACTTTTGAGTTAGCTTATCTTTGAAATGTGGTTGACGACTTTGAGTGTATTATAAATTGACTTTGTTTGATTTTTGATTTGATAATCGATGGCCTCATTGGCATATTGTCGATTAAATTTGAGGCATTGTCAATGGCCTTTTAGGGTCGGCTTAGTCAAGCATCACCAATAACTTTTGGGGCTGACTTAGCTTCGAAGTGTGACCGACAATTTTGAGCATATTGTTACTTGACTTCTTTTGATTTTTAATTAACTACCTCATTAGCATATTGTTGATTAAGTTTGAGACATCATTAAGAGTTTTTGGGGTTAATTTAGCCAAATGTCACCAAAGATTTTTGGAATTGACTTAGATTTAAAGCGTGGTCAATAGTTTTGAGCGTGTTATCGGTTGACCTTATTTAATTTTTGATTTGATAATCGATGACCTTATAGGTTTGTTATTAATTAAGTTTGAGATATTGCCAATGACTTTTAGGGTTAACTTAGTCAAGCATCACCAATGGCTTTTGGGATTGGCTTAGTCTTGAAATATAATTTGACTCAATTTATAGTTCTATTCAAACTTATTATGGTTTAGTTTAAACTTATTGTGGTTTAGTTTGAATGTTGTTTGACTCAATCAGATTTCAATTTGAATTTGTTATGGTTTGACTCAATTAGAGTTCAATTCAAATTCATTTTGATTTAGTTCAAATATTGTTTGACTTGGTTGGAGTTCAATTTCAACTTCTTTTGATTTTGGAATTGACTCGATTTGAACTTGAGTTAATTCAAGTTTGGACCAATCAAGGCTTGTTCTGATTATGGCTGAATCTAAACTTAAGTCATCAATATTTTGATTAAAATAGATGATCAGTTGATGTACCAATCGACTAGCCTAAAGGATGTTATTCCAAGTTTATCCAAACTAGACGGCCAATTCGAATAATGGTTGTCCAACAAAGGGCTTGTAATTTATTGGTTCACTGGAACCGATCAACCAGTTAAGGGTATCAATCAACCGATAGAGCCTTGTCAGTTCTAGTTGATCCATACTGATTGACTGACAAAGATGTTCTACTTCTCTAGTTTTAGTCCATTCATCAATTTAGGTCCATTTGATATTTTATTGGGGTCAATTTGATTTTGCTTATTTACTTTAGCTAAATTGGCTTGGGTTCAATATAATTGAGTTATTTTATTGGTCAATTTATACTTATCAATTTTATTTTGGCTTGAGAGCTTCCAGACTGTCATAATAACTTTCGGTCAACCTTGAGTTATTTTAACCTTCACGTGAGTCTGTGGGCTAATCTTTAGTTGATTTTGACTTTTGGGTGAGCCTATGGACTAGTCTTAAGTCCGAATTGGCATTTAGGCGAGCCTGTGAAATAACCCTTAGTCGAATTGTTTTTTGGATGAATTCGTAGGTTGGTCCTTGGTCAAAATAACTTTTGGGCAAATTCGCAGGCTGACCCTTAATCAGTATTTGATTTTTGGGTGAGCTCACGGATTGACCCTAAACTAATTGGACTTTTAAGCGAGCCCACAGATTGACCTTTGGTGTGAATATACTTTTAGGTGATCCTGCAAACTAGTCTTTGGCTGAATTGACTTTTGGACGAGTTTGTAGGTTGGCCCTAGGTTAAAATTAATTTTCAAATAAGCCTGCAGGCTGATCCTAGACCAATTAATTTTCAGACGAGCCTACATGTTGGCCTTAGGTCAGATTTGACTTTCGGATGTGCCCATAGATTCGCTCTTGGTCAGTTGATGGGAGCATGTTCAATAAGATGAGAAACTTTCTTTCCTTCTTTTTTTTTTAATTTTTGCCTTTTTTTCTTTTTACTTTTTTCTTCTTTTTTCTTTCCCTTTTCTATGTGGGTTGCTCTTCCCTTTTTTTTATTTCTTCCTCCACACCCCTCCCTCCTCCCTTCTTCTTCATTTTCTCCTTTTTTTTCTTTTCAGAGACCTCCATGGTGGGCTTCAAACTTCGAGCTTGTGAACATAATGGAGCTGGGTGAGAGGTGTGGTGCGGCTGTGGCTTGGCATAATGGGTAGGATGATACCATGGTGAATGCAGTGGAAGTGGAGCTCACAGAGGATGGGACTATGGGTAGTCGCCGTGGTGATGAAGTGAGGGAGCAGTAGGAGCACAAGGGGGGCAGCAAGGACCTCACAAGAGATAAAGAAACAGAAGAAATAAAATAAAAAAGAGACACAAGAAAAAGAGCTTTAATTCTCCTTGCTATCTTGATGATGCTCTCTTGAGCTCCTCTTGATGAAGTCTTCCTGATCTCCTCTCTCTAATTTGTGCTAATTTTTGTGCTTCTTGCTTTCTCTCTTTCTCTGTGTATTTTGTTTGATCCTTGCATATTTTTATAGAGTTGAGAGGATTTTCAAATCAAATAATTGATTGATTTGGCTTTGAAATTTGATTGGGTTATATTTTCTTTTTTTTAATCAGATCTCGGATTTGGATCTTTGATTGATATATTGGAGATTGCAATTCTCTTAATTGAAAATTCTATTAATTGCTAATGAAATTGGATAAAGATTTATTTTTATCTCTATAGATATCGACCCAAACTGGACGATCGGTTAAGAAACTAGTTAATTGACTGAGAGATCATACTAGTTCTAGCTCATTCAAACTAGTCGATTGATTTGAGGAATCAGTCGATCGACAGAGTACTACCAAACTTGGTTCATGAGAACTGGTTGATCGACAAAGCACTATTGCCAACTCATTAGAACCAAGTAATCAATTTACCAATCGGCCAACTGGTTCATCTCATTCTAGCCATATTTTAGTAGCATAGAAGTCTTTATGCTGACAAAATATTAATTAGATTTATTTTTTAGTCAAAATCAACTCAAAAATGGATTTTTTTTTCTCGGGTGCTATGTTGATATTTGTCAATTGAGGTGTTTGATTTTAGACTTCTTGGTTAAAGATTGGATCATAGTAGAATCTTGGTTATTGTTGAGTGTATGTGAATAGCTTATTTGCTGTTCATGAGTTGTTTGAGTTTTACCATTGTTTGCTTCTTTGCATTGGTAACCTTCTTTGTAATTCATATACTTGTTGGGCATTGGGTGTTTGTGAAGGGTTTTCATGTGATTTTAGAGTATTTCAAAATTAAGGGATAACATAGGCTATGGACGACATTAACTTAAGTCCTATTTTGGTACTTTTTTGACTTTATTGGATATTAGATTTAGGGCTTATGATGAATCAGCTTTGTTGGATATAAGATTTATGGGCTGTGATGAATACAAGACTTCAAGCATTTAAAAGGTACATTAGTGCAACTATGCTTTGAGTCTTGAGCCAATAAGTATGTTTGAACCCTCCCTCATCATTCTATATATGTTGTTTATTTGCTACTTTTGAAAATGTTTTGTATGGCCAATATGTTGATCATGAACAGGCAACTATGCTTGCTTTTTCCTAAAATACTACTTTACAATAGCTGGATTTTGTTAGATATTAGATTTATGGTTGTGATGAATCCAAAGTTTTAAATATGTGGAAGGTACACTAGTGCAATCATGCTTCAAGTCTTGAGTCAATAAGAAGTCCAAGCCCTCCATCTTCACTCTATATATGTTATTTTCTTGCTATTTTCTAAAAAAATTCTATATGGCCAATATATTGATCATGAACATATATATATGTTATTGTAGCATAATATTATTTTTATGCTACATAAAACAGTTCTAATGAACCATCCGATCATGAACAATATGTTATTGTACTTGTTCACTTTTGAAATATTGTATCATGCTATTTGTTGTGATCCATTGTGCCCTACTTTTAGTTTATTATATTGTCTAATAAGGTATATTTTTCATATTATTCAGTTGTGAGCATAGTATTGATCTTGGCTACTTTTCTAACAAATATTTGGTTGTTAGATAGATGATAATAATGAATTAAAAATGCTAATCAACTAAGTTGGTGATTTTACTATTTTAGTAGTCATGTATGTGATTTATTAAATTTTGATGAGAAGAAGAAGAACCTGTATAACCATTGAATCTCTTGTTAATAAAGAGACACTTAGAGTAGGTATGATTCATAATATCCTATAGGGTAGGACAATTAATTATGTGGACTATTTGAGGATAGATTTTTCTATATTTCTGAATTTGGCTAATATGTTGACGGACTGAAATCTTTTACATGATATACATTATGTCACTATTGAAGAGCAACTTGCAATATTTTTACACTATATTGGCTTCCATTTGAAGAATACGAGTATGAACATAGTATTTTTGCGATCTAGTAAAACTATAAGTTAATATCTTAACAAATATCTAAAAGCTATTTGTGGAATCGGAAATGAATTTATATCGCTAGCAGCATATTCAACACATTCTATCATAATGAATAATCCTAACTATTACCTGTAATTTAATATATGTTATCACATATATTATTATTTTCTGACTAATGAATGATTTGTCTCTAAATATTTGATTGTGTGATATATATGATTATATTAGTTTGATTAACAAGATAGATATTGACACCAAGGTGCCAATTGACATGATCTCATGTTTTCATGGCAGTAAGGGTATTACGTAAAATGTGCTAGGTACAGTTGATGTTGACCTTAAGTTCGTATATGTCTTGGCCAAATGTGAGGGATCATCAAATGACATTATAGTTTTAAAAATGATATTTTTCGACCTCTGCCCATTGGACTAAATAAATTGAAGATATCATTGTTAAATTCTAATAATGTTGGACATTGACAAATATTGTTATGATAGTTATTTTTGTTAACATAGGCAAATATTATATTGCAGATGTGGGCTACATAATAATGACAAATTCTATTGCATCATATAAAGGTATAAGGTTGTTGCGGAAAATATCGATGTCCACCACAATTCACAATATAGAGGAAGAACAAAAAAGAGGAAAAGATAGCACATAAGAGATATATGTGGGAAGACGATCCAGAGAATATTGTATTGATGAGGAAGAGAAAAGAGAAGATTACAACGTACTGTAGCCAAACTGCCAATATCACCAACTCTCACTCTCTATTTTCTAATATCTTGAGACCCGTACATCAATGGTGTATTTATAATGTGGCCCTATGAGTTGTGAAGTCAGACTGACTCAAATAAGACTTCTACTAATTTAAGACTTCTAGAAGATAAATCTAGATAAGGATTAGGCCCATTAATATAATTAAGACTATCCAAAAAATCCGGATTCGAGACACCATAAAGCCAACAATCTCCACCTTGGCTCGAATCATCTTATTCTCTGAATTTGAATCTTCAATAGATGTCTTTACCATTTCCTCCTGGGATAGGATCAACGACCTTGAATATTGATCAAGTCCAAACAGAGGTTGAACTTATCAATCGGAATCACCTTCGTCAACATATCTGCAGGATTTCTTGACGTATGAATCTTTTGTAAAGAAATCTCGCCGTCTTCAATAATATCCCGAATAAAATGAAATCGGACATCTATATGCTTTGATCTGGCATGATACATTTGGTTCTTTGCAAGGTGTATGGCGCTCTGACTGTCGCAAAAAATAGGAAGAACATGTTGAGAAAAACCAATTTCACTTGCTAAACCTTTTAGCCATAGGGCTTCTTTGACGGCTTCTGTAGCTGCCATATACTCAGACTCTGTTGTAGATAATGCTATAGTTGACTGTAAGGTACACTCCAACTAATAGGTCCTCCACAAAGAGTGAAAAGATAACCAGTGAGGGATCGGCGTCGATCAAGGTCTCCAGCATAGTCTGAATCGACGTAGCCAATAATTTTGGCCTCTTGCACTGTGTTTCTGTCGAAACATAAACCAATATTAAGAGTACCTTTGATATATCTCAATAGCCATTTCATGGCCAGCCAATGCTCTTTTCCTGGATTTGTCATGTAACGACTAACAACGCTGACTGCTTGTGCAATATCAGGTCTTGTGCATATCATAGCATACATTAGACTTCCAACAGCACTTGAAAATGGGATGTTCTCCATGTATGCATGCTCTTCATCTGTAGAAGGACATTGTTGAGCTGAAAGCTTAAAGTGAGATGCCAAAGGAGCACTGACGGATTTTGAATTCTGCATGTGAAAATGACAAATAATCTTCTCGAGATACTTGCTCTGTTTGAGCCATAATTTTCCATGCTTTCGATCTCGATCAATCTCCATACCGAGAATCTTCCTTGCAGCACCTAAATCTTTCATCTCAAATTCCTTTTTCATTTTAAACTTTAAATCATTCAGTAGAGATATGTCTTGAGTAGCGATACGCATATCATCAACATAAAGAAGTAATATAATAAACGAGTTATTGGCATGCATCTTAAAATAAACACAGCAATCATGTTTGCAGTGAATGAAATCTTGTCCTAGCATAAAACTGTCAAACCTTTTATACCATTGCCTTGGAGACTGTTTCAAACCATAAAGTAATTTGTTCAACTTGCAGACAAAATTTTCCTTGCCTTCTTGGATGAACCCTTCAGGCTGTTGCATAAAAATTTGTTCTTCTAATTCTCCATGCAGAAAGGCAGTTTTGACATCAAGCTGTTCTAACTCAAGATTATGAAAAGCAACTAAAGCAAGTAGAAAATGAATATATGTGTGTTTAACCACAGGAGAGAAAATTTCATTAAAGTCAATACCCTTCTTTTGTGAATACCCTTTTGCAACTAAACGGGCCTTGAATTTAACACCATCTATCTCAGAGAAATCCTCTTTCTTTCGAAATACCCACTTGCAACCAATTGCTCTTTTACCTTTTGGTAATTTCATTAGATCCCAAGTATGGTTCTTTTGAAGAGAATCCATCTCTTCATTCATAGAAACTTGCCACTGAGAAGAATTCTTATCCTGCACTGCTTCTTTATAGGAGGAAGGATCACCATTGTCAGTAACTAAAGCAAAAGCTACCATATCTTCAAAACCATACCTTTCAGGTGGCTTTATTTTTCTTTGAGATCTTCGAAGTAGAGTCTTTTCAGAAACTTGATTCTTAGAATTTTCTTGAGAGTTGGGCATACCCTGAATATCTTCTTCTGAAGGAACTACATGCTCCACCTCCACTTGCATTATATCATTGGGACCTTTCTTGAGAGATTTTAGCATAACACTTTCGTCAAATACTATGTCTCTCTCAATAATTACATTTGAAATAGTAGGATCCCACAAATAATAGCCTTTGACACCTTTGGCATAACCCAGGAAAATACACTTTTTGGAACGTGCATCTAACTTATCCTTGACAACATGCACATAAGCAGGGCAACCAAAAATATTTAAAAAGGAATAATTTGCAGGTTGACCAGTCCATACCTCTTCAGGAGTCTTGCAATTAATGGCTATTTGAGAAGAGTGATTCACAATGAAGCATGTTGTATTGACTGTTTCTACCCAAAAATCTTTATCAAGATTAGCTATACTGAGCATACTACATGCTTTCTCTAACAAGGTTTTGTTCATCCTTTCAGCCACACCATTTTGTTGAGGTTTTCCTGGGATGGTAAAGTGGCGTTTGATGCCTTCAGCTTCACAGAATTTGAGAAATTCTATTGATTTGTACTCTCCGCCATTATCACTTCTGAGGTATTTGATTTTTCTACCAGTCCTTTTTTCAACTGAAGTTTTCCACTGTTTGAAAACAGAAAACACTTCGGCTTTGTGATGCAAAAAATAAATCCACACTTTTCTGGAAAAGTCATCAATAAAACTGACAAAATAACAAGCACCAGATTTTGATGGAATAGGAGAGCACCACACATCAGAATGAATATAATCAATTAAGCCTTTAGTGCAATGAATACCGGTGTTAAACTTTACCTTGGACTGTTTACCATAGAGGCAATGCTCGCAGAAATCCAATTTATATGAGTTGAGGCCTTTCAGTAATTTTCTTTTGTTGAGCTCACTTAAACCTTGCTCACTCATATGACCGAGACGCATATGCCATAAGTGGGTCATATCAGAAGAAGAGGCCTGAGAAATTGTTGCTCCACCTGCAACGGTTTTTCCTACTAACTCATACAAATTTCCATGCTTTAGGCCCTTCATCACTATCAATGAGCCTTTAGCAACCTTAAGAACTCCAACTTCAGCAGAATACTTATAACCAGCAGAATCCAAAGCACCCAAAGAGATCAAATTCTTTTTCAAATCAGGAACATGTCTAACATTAGTAAGAGTTCTAATAATATTATCAAACATCTTAATTTTGATTGTTCCAATTTCAACAGTTTTGCATGGATTGTTAATTACCTATCAAAACCAAACCACCATCATAGGACTTGTAGTCTTCAAACCAATCCTTATTAGGACACATGTGGTAAGAACAACCAGAATCAAGAATCCAAATATCATGGTAACGATCAAAATTAGAACTAATAGAGATAACGTTACCCAAATTATCATCAGAACTTCCTTCAACAACTGACACTTGTTCTTTGGCTTGCTCTTTAAATTGAGATTCTCTTTCTTTCTTTGCTTTGAGCTTCCAACAATCTTTAATTGCATGTCCCATCTTCTTACAATACCTGCAATTTATTTCTTTAAATTTGGATCTAGAACGACCTGTCCTTGATCTTTCTTTGGTACGATCTCTGACAATTAATGCTTCTGAGTGTGACACATTCCCTCCAATCTTTTTCAAATATTCATTAGATAGAAGGGCAGCAGAAATATCGTCAAATTTCAAATCCTTCCCATACATGAGAGCAGTTTTAAGATTCTCAAGAGAAGGAGATAAGGACGATAATAAAATAATTGTCTTGTCTTCATCTTCAATTTTAACATCAATGCTTAACAATTGAGAGACAAGTTTATTGAAAGCATTAAGATGATCAACTATATTCGTACCTTCTGTCATTTGAAAATTGAAGAGCTTCTGCTTTAAATAAACTCGATTTGAGATAGACTTACTCATATACTGTTTCTCCAGCTTTTTCCATAACTCTAAAGGTGATGTTTCATCAAGAAACAGATAGAGTACCTCATCGGTTAGACTGAGGATGATTGTGCTATGTGCGCTGGCCTTTTGGTTTTCCCAGACACTTTCGGTGACATCTTCAGGCTTGACGTCCTCCAATGTGTGTCTCAACCCTTGTTGAGTAAGAATTGCATGAACTCTTGCTTGCCAAATAGAAAATCCTTGCTTTCCATAGAATTTCTCTATATCAAACTTCGTAGTAGATATATTGAACCAAGCTCTGATACCACTTGTTGCGAAAAATATCGATGTCCACCATAATTCACGATATAGAGGAAGAATAGAAAAGAGGAAAAGATAGCATACAAGAGATATATTTTGGGAAGATGATCCAGAGAATATTGTATTGATGAGAAGAGAAAGAGAAGATTACAACGATGGAGACGAAACTCCAATATCACCAACTCTCACAAAAGACTAAGTAGCCTGACCGTCACAAGACGTATTGAGAGTATTGATCTATATCTCTCTCTCTCTATTTTCTATATCTTGAGACCCTTACATCAATGGTGTATTTATAGATGTGGCCTAATGATGTTTGAGTCAAAATAGAAGACTGACTCAAATAAGACTTCTACTAATTTAAGACTTCTAGAAGATAAATCTAGATAAGGATTAGGCCCATTAATATAATTAAGACTATCCGAAAAATCCGGATTCGAGACACCATAAAGCCAACAAAGACCTTGACATTAAGTCAGACATAAAACCTCAATTTTACACTAAGAATAAGACCTTAGTTCACTCGAATATAAGACCTCAGTAATAAGCCAAACATAAGACCTCAATTCTACACCAGGCATAAGGCTTTGACCATTAGTTAGTCAAGAAAGCTCCAAAGTTTATGAAGACAAAAGATCCTTGTGCAAAGATTTCACTTCAAGTCACACTCTAGTCTAGGGGCTTCTCCTTCTTAATAACACCCCCTTTTCCCCTTGGCTCATGGCAAAAGGACAAGTTCCGGTCAGATCAAGATGAAATGCCTTCACTCGAAAGAACTCCAAAGTGAACAATTGCATTAGTAAACTATGACTTGTCACTTAAAGTTGTCTTCATCATGACAAAGGGATAAAATTACACACTGCTCATGGGTGTAATAAAGGCCAGTGGACCTCCAAGAAAGCTCGAGCAATGACACATGGAAGGAAGACAAGCCCGAAATGCAAAAGCAAGAGCACAAGTAAAATAAAAAAATTTCTTTCATTTATATTATATCTGAGGAGAAACTCAATTAGAAAAGGCTTTTTACAAAGAGGAGGATGAAGCAAGGTTACTTGGAAGATGCTAAAGGTTGGGCAGGCTCTTTAGGAGGATCATGTACTAAGTGCTTGGCTTTGCAAGGCTCCTCTACCACCATCTCCCTTTGAATAATCTCCTCATATTCTTGCTTGAGGTGGCAGATCCTCAAGTCATCATAAACTTCCACTCAAAGATCATTGGGCTTAAAGTTAGGATCATAATGAGTTTTTTTAACCATGTCATTACAACAGAGATAACCCTCAAAGAAGGAATTGGTAGAGAGGAGGACCCATACTTAGAGATACTCATTACTAGCCTTGAACTTGAGGATGGCTTGCATCTTAACCAACTTCAAAGTCTTTGTATATTCCAAGCTCTGATGAAATGTAGCCATAGCCTCATCCTTAACCTAGACTAGCTCAACCTTATGCTTATTCTCAAGTTCTTTGAACCTTATCAAGACTAACTCTTGCTCAGCTTGGAGTAGATTTCTCTCCTCCTCTATCCCCTCTTTATCGTCTCAACGTCAAAGTAGGGTAACTCGAGTAAAGCATGGAGGAGGCTTATATCCTCCTTGACCTTACCAGCCTTATTCTTCTTTGAGGTCCTTTGCCTTCGAGCCTCATAAAAGTGCCAACCTACATAATGAAAAATTGCAATACCTGCAATCAAGCCAAAGGTTAAGCAAAAGAGAAAAAAGGAGCAACACTAAAAAAAGAAGTTTAGATGACTTATGTCGGCACAAGTTTGGGCCTCCTTCATAAAGACCCAGTCAATAAGAAGCTGCTTAATATAGGGGCTTCCACTCTCCCCAAAGTCCTTGAGAAAATACTCCTTGGCATCAGTCTCCTCATCTAAGGAGCTCTGGTAGTGAGAAGAAGGTTTCACCCACACTTTGATCCGAGGAGGAGGAGATGCAGGTGTGAAAGTCATAACCAATTTTTTCCCCTATTCGGCAAACTTCGCAACAAAAGAGGTCAGCGCTCGGACAGTCTCTCTCATGAATTTGACTCAAGAGAGGGACTCAAAATGGTGAGCTATCACTTGCTCCTTCCTTATCTATTATCCACCAGCAAATAAACTTCCTCCTTTCACCTTCACTTCTCTAGATCCTGAATAGACTCTTAAGCAGGAGCATTGCCTTTTACCTTAGAAGGCCTCTTCCAAGATGGTAGCTACCTTAAATACTTGTTCATGAATGAGATCTAGGTCATCCCTATATAAAATTGAACTCTTAGTCAAATAAGGAGAAAGAAATTGAAGAATCAAGGGTACAAAAGTCTAAGGAGTGTACCAAATTCCCAAGCCACAGACAAGTCATGCACTAGTAGACAGGCCTTGTCACACCATGTGATGGTGGATTTAATATCATTAACCTCATCTACCCAAAAGATTAAGAGTTGGTGAACTTCAGAATAAATCTCTAGGTCAACTCAGTGAGAGGAAGGATTATTCAACCCATAAGAAAGATCTTGATATACCATTATAAAAATCCTAAGGGAATAGTCTTTCAAGAGGGGATGGAGATAGGTGAGACAAACAACCTACACCATTTTTTGGAAGCAAAATACCACCTAGCTCTAGTGTTCAAACCCTGACAATCTTTGAAGGCATTCCTAAATATTTCTATAATAGGGGCAAAGCCTTGGGATCAGGCTAGAGTTTGGAATATAGTAATAAATTTTATGACCTTAGGCACAATTTGGTTTGAAGCAAGGTTCCAATATCCTAGGACTTCTCAAGTAAAGTTATCTATGGGATACCTAATGTCACTCTCAAATATCACCTAGTAGATACTAAACTCGAATCTAAACTCCTCTTTTAATTTTTTACTCTCCTCCTCAGACCCCCACAAGTCCAACTTGGTCCTATTTAGAAACTCAAACATGCTAACTATGTCCTCAAGGTACTTCTCCCGAAGAGTGGATTGAAAAATCTAATCTCTCACTTCAGGGACACAATGAAATACAAAATCAGCTACCACTCTCCAAAGTTAGACAAGTGGCTCTAATCCAAATATAAAGAACCATAATAGCTAAAAAGGGGTCAAAGATGACACTTATTCTTAAGTAATTTCTCATAGGAAATAGAGCCATTGGCATGAGAATAGTAGGTGACTGGGAACAAATCTAGGTAGAAGAGGATGATACAGCAAGAGAAGCAAGACCTATGGAGGTCACAGCAACAATGGAAGGCATGGAGATTGACCCACCAATAGCAGGAGCCTTGGTGGAAGATGTCATTAGCTTCGAGACAACTGGAGTTGTGACCACCTAGAAGGATGAAGCTAAGGCTATAGGGATCGATGGAGTGATAGGTCCTTTATCGAATAATGATCCCTTTCTAGAGTAGGAAGGAGCAGAAAAGAACACCATTTCAAAAAAACTTAGTGAATATCGAAAAAAGGGAAGCAAGAGTGGAAAAAGCTACAGGACATAAAAATTGCTGAAAATGGATAAAAAGAGATTATGGATCCCTTAAGTAGCCTTCCCCAAATCAACAAATCATTGCTACATGTAACAAGAAAGCCTAAAAGGTGGGAGCCAAAGATCAATGTACCAATCATAAGAGATATGTGTCTGCATCAAGGGTCATCTCGATATCTAAAGGGACACATCTAGACAATCACCTTAAAATAAGGCAAATCATAATAATTTTATATGATTAAATAGAGCGATGGCTCATCTTTCGAAGAGTCACATCCATTGGCAACTCACATCCAGCATGAAGCTATGAATTGGTAGCTCATCTCACAAGTCGTAACAACTGGAACTCCTCATGATTTGATGAAAGAGACAGGCTCAAACCATGAAAATTCAAAATGATGTGCCTAAAGACTCAGCTTAAATCAATGCACCTAAGTGAGAGATAGGAGAGCAACTCTACTTACTGAGCCATTCAAACTCGATGCTTGGAGTTGGAGCACTGATGATACACTGAGCTAAAATCAGTCGAACCAAAAGTGAATGGGGACTTAATCCCTAGACCAAAGTAAATGATATACAAACCTTGGAGCTGACATCTGAGATAATACCACTGAGGTTAAGTAGGCTCTGTGGTACAAGCAATGCATATTTTGTAAATACATATCCCAAGGCATATGAGAGAGAATAACAAGCTCAGTCTATATACAGATAAGGTCGAGTATTCATGAAAATCAAAAAACAAAGGTTGGGAGAAAGATTCTTAACACAAAATTTGAGAGTGATAGCAATCAAATAAGGAGAGTCCGAAATAATCAAGACCAAAATCACATAATCATAGATCCACTAAAAGACCTTCTTAACCTACAAAATAAGATATAACCCACAAAGGTAGGGGATCTGATCTCAAAGAACCTCTTGGACCAGAACCAGTGTCTAAACCTATCTTCATCAACAATTACCATCCTTTGTGTTAATCTTGAGTTTAATATTATTCATCAAAATCTTATAAAATATAGCATCTCCTAGTATGAGGTTTATATCATTTCTTCTTGTGAAGCTTTTTATAATTGCTTTTAATGTCACACCACTATTCTAAGTTCGTTGGTTCATCTCATGCTACTTAGTATGAAATATGAAAGCATTTATGAGATAGCTCAACAATCTTCTTGCTTATTTATCAAGCCTAGCAACTGGCAATGAGATATCTTTTAGTATATCTTTATCTTTTCCAGTTCTTTCTAAATTAGCAATCTATCTATCATAATAATGATCAATTTATTAGAAACATGTTATGCCATAAAAAGAAAAATTAAATAGTATGTCTTGTCTATACTTATATTCTCAAAACCACTCAGCAAATACAATGTTATGAATCTTTTTCTATTCAAAATTTTCATTGTAATGCATAATGAAGGATAAGAAAGTAAAACTTTTGCATCCCAAATATAATTCACTATTAATTTCATTGAGTAGATTGTAAAATTTTATTCCATCTTTATTGAAACCCTTAATTGATATTTTATTATTGGAAATACCTATGTCTCCAGATAATTATGGGAGACCAAATGCCTCATATAACAATCCTTCAATGTCAACCCGTCCTCATTATTCACTACAACATCTTCATGATATTGTCTTTTGTGGTACCATGTTTTTTCTCCATAAAATGTCCAATCTGTATATGCCATAATCCATTCTCTCATTACTATGTATTCATGCACCTTTTACCTTGTCTAATTATGTTTATGTTCATACAATCTATTATCTTCTATTATGGTCTCTTATTCATGTAAGCAAATTCAAAAAATTCATCAACTCTCACAACATATCTCCGATCTAGTCAATTCTTTTCTTAACCCAACTATTATTTAGGAGACTACCAAAGATGTGTAATCTTGCTTCCTATGCTCTAAAAATAATTAAACATCATATAGTTTAGATATATTGAGATTGAAAGCTTTATCACTCAGTTTTAGAGAGATTAAAGGCTTATATCACAATAAGGCTCCTTGAGAAAGAGGTGTAAAAGTTACATCTCAAAGAAGTCGATCTCTATTTATAGATTTAAACCCAAATCTTACATTTTTGAAAGTCTGATACAACAGAATTTTCACTTTTATAATACTAGGCAATCAATCCTTCATAAATTGAACAGCTGAACTGGTAATAAATTTGGTATGACTTCCAACTTCAATAAAACCAAATAGTTGGTCATTCAGTGACTAGACAAAAGGTCCAATAGAAATTGGAACTCTCTTCTAGCTTTATCAAACCAAATAGCCAATCAATTCAAGTGGTTGCTCGATGTTTCTCCTCTCACTCTAATCTTCATTCCAATCCTCACCATCTCCACCACTAGGCTATCTTCTTCTTCTTCTTCTTCTTCTTCTTCTTCTTCTTCTCTTTCTTCTTCTTCTTCTTCTCTTTCTTCTTCTTCATCTAGATCATAATGTACATCTCCACAACCTCAATTGGGAACAAATAATCCCATAAAGTTCCAAAGGTAAAATCAAATCCTACATTATTCTCATGCAAATTTCCCAAATAAATGCACAACAAACAACAACAAGAAAATCAATCTTTGCATCAAAATTTACCAATTTTACCATCATAGTGATCCAAATCAACAAGGTATGTTAGATCCAAAGAAAAACCTAAAAAAAAAAAACTCAAGAGAGGGAGACAACAAGGGAGAAAGAGGGTTCATACCTTGCAAATATGACTTGCACTTGTCAATGTCACCAAGTCCTTCAAGCTTGTCAAAAATCATCGAGGATCACCAAATTTGTGTTGAAGGCGGGCTTTGAGAGCAAGAACATTTGTGCTATGGAGGAGAAGATGGGGTTATACAGGACCAATATTTGTGCTTTTTAAAGAAGGTGCTAGCCTAACTCCTCTTATAAAGTGTTGACACTTGTCAGCACCTCTTAGGAAGCACCAACAAATGCTGGTGTTTAATGAAACTTAGGCCAACTTGTGTTGAGAATACCCATTTTTATTGTAGTTTTTGGATTGAAGCCCCAATTTTTGAGGTTTCCCATTCTATTTGGATATCTTAGACTTAGGAGTCTAAGTTGGGGTAGGACTCAAACTCAACAATAATCATGGGATTGAAATTTATGTACAACCGAGATTTCTTCTAGGACTTGGCTTATAACACTAACTTGGAGGGACTACAATTAGGAAGAACATAGAGAAAGTGACGATAACTTAGGGCCATCTCCTATTAATCTCCAGAAAGGAGTTCTCAATGGTGAAGACACATGAAAAATGAAGAAAAGAAAGAAGAAAAGGATGAGAATGAGAGAAGGAAAACGGAGAAAGTGGAAGAGAACAAGAGAGATAGAAGAAGAAAAGAGAGTGTCAGATTTTGTGTGTGGTTCCTTCTAGAGTTTTAATCTCTAGTGGAGTTCTCTTGAATACCTTTTTGGGTTAATTGCATATAACTCCTTCGAATCTAGTGGAATTGCATATAAGTACTCATAACCTGAAAAATTATATATAATGCCTTAGGTTTCAATTGTTAGGGCAAATAAGTCCTTATCATCCAATGAAGGATTAAACCATGAATTAAATTTTAACCATGGCTATGAAAAGAACCTTTTGTTCTTGCCTTATCCTTTTATTGCTTACCTGTACCCATTTACTCTATTTTCTCTCTCAGAATTACGAAGCTCAAATCTATGGTTTGATCTCTAATCCAACTACATGATGAAGACCTGAATGAAACAAATACAATTGCATAGAACGCTGCAACCATAACCTAGTAAGAATCCATCATCATTCCTCCTTATTCATCTCTCTTTGATCTAGGTTTCCCTGTTCAACCATGTTCTTGTTTTCCCCAATTCTCCAATAATCAATATTCATGCCCATTTAGATATTTATTGTTCTATGGTTTCTCTATTCATCTTGTCTTCATTTTCACCCTTTCCCCATTCATCCTTGTTCATTCCCATTCATTACCATTCTCGGTTTTATATCTTCAAAACTTCACCTCGACAACAATGGATGATTTTTTCATCCCAAATTAGTCCAAGGAACTCTATTTTTATTTCAGTTGTTAATGTTTTTGGGAGAACCCTAACCAATTGAACCCCACCCTTGTGTTTTGATGTCAATCACGATTGTCTTATACCTTTATTATGTTTTTTAAAATTATTTATCACTTTGTTATGCAGTTACTTTGTCAAAGTCCTAGTCTTTCTAACAGTGGACCAATGTATAGAATCTCGTCCTGTTCTTTTGATTGTGTTTAGTAGTTAATTAATATAATGTATTTGTTACATGTGAGTGGTTGTGGTCCATCAGTTTGGTGATTGAGGTGTTGTGGTCCCAATTGAAATGATTTGTCTTTGTTTGGTTTAATTAAGAATGTGAATTGTTAGGATTTGCTAAATTATGCAATTGATTATTATTATAAATATGTGAGTTTGTATAATTAAGTATTAATACTGCAATGTGATCACTACTAGCATGTATTTATCATGATAACTTCTTAATAGAGCTTGTCTTTGTTTGTAACTAGAGGATAGTATATCCTGTGTAAGCATGTGTCTATTATAAGCATGCTAAAACTTTTTTTGACAAGTATTTGATTATTCTAAAGATTTGCTTAGGGTTTGTCTTTTATTTCATACTGAATTTCTTCACGTTAGGGTTTAGCTAGGCAACAAGTTCTTTAGTCAATCATAAGCACCTATGTTCAATTATAAGCATGTTGAAATATTGTTATATTCTATTAGTGTGTGTTTGATTCGAGATCAAGATCAAAATCATCCTGTCCTGACCAACTTATTATCCAAACACTAAAAAGATAGTAATTTATTTTTTAAAGTAACATAAAGATAGTCTAAAAAATAAACTACCATATTACCCTTACATTTATTCATTCAAATCTCAATAAATAATATACCTAAGGGTATAAAGGTCCAAAATAAATTTAAACCATTCACTAGCCAGATTAACATTTAAATACCAAAAATTTGACCATACTATCTTTTTGTACTTTAGTCTTGATCTTGAACTTGATATTGATATTGATTCGGAACCAAATGGTGCCTTAGGTATTTACAATCATCATGAAATAAGTACTTAAATTAATTAATTATTAGTTGACAAATTTTATCTGCTAGAAATTTTATTTAGGTTTTCTAATAATTGTGTATGATTTGAACCACTTGTTACTTATTAAGATATAAGTGGCTTTTGGAAGCGAATTCTAAGGAATCAAAGGCTGAAGAATAAATGTGGAAGTTTATTGTGGAGCATGGCATAACATGTCTTGCAAAGTTCAACTTGGATGTGGAGATATACTATTCTAGTCCCTTTGGAGCAAATCTTATTTTGTCATATGTAGTTCCAAAGTCAAAGCCAAGACAGTATTTGCTTGTGAGAACTAAGGAGCAATACATGATTGTGTTTGTTCAACATAATGAGACAAGAAGAGTTGAGATGTTTGCAATTCGGTTGAACATGCATACTTTTAATATGGTCCAAACTATCTTAGGCAATTGATTTGGTCAAAGAAGGTATAGGCATAATGCTGAAACTAAAGACGAGGATTTCATACATATTGATGATGAGCAAACAACATGGATTATAGGAGATGGTAAGGAGGTGATTGTGGAGGATGAGAATTTCATAGAAGATGAGGATGAAGCCAATAATTGCTACCCACATGAGTACTATGATAGAGTCTCTTTTGATGCTAAATCAGATTATGAGATTGAGAATATCAAAGATTATGAAGGGGAGCTCACAAGTGGTAGGGTTGATATTGGATTAGAGATGTTAAAGATATGACTCCATTGAGTGCTTTTGGATTACTCTTAGGAATCACCATATTGCTAATAATTTTGAGTTCTACTTTAAGAAGAATGGCCTTACTAGAGTGAGTGCCAAATGTTGAAGTGAGGATTGCTCATCGTACATACATTCTTCCAAGTTGGCAAACAAGAGAATATTTGAGATCAAGATTCTCAAGAATATACACACATATCTAGGTGTTAATAAAGCTGGGAACTCAAGGCCTCTGTGAATTGTGGATCATGTTGCTTCTAGAGTGAAGGACAAGCTTGGATTGTCTCCAACTGATGTGAGAAAAAACTTGAAAGAGAAGCATGGAATTGATGTACCATATCATAGGTGCTATAAGGTTGTTAAGGCTACAAACAATTTGGTGCATAGAGAAGCATTGAGGAGTCCTTCACATTTGTGCCTACATTGAAAGTGGAGGTTGAATGTAGAGACCCAATTTTAGTAGTGCAATATGAGCTAGATGAGGGAAGAAGATTCAAAATAATTTTTGTTATTTTTAGATGTTCAATTGAAGGTTTTAAAGATGACCTAAAAGGCAAGTATTTGGGAATACTTTTCTTTGTTGTTGCTTTGGACAAGAATAATAGTTTATTTCCTATTGAACTTGTTGTTGTGGAAAGTAAGAGTGGGAGTGCATGGTCTGGTTTGTGAAAAACCTTGACAAGGCTTTGGATGTGGACCACACCAATCTCACACTTACGGGGGACATGGAAAAGATACTGATAGAAGCACTAGCCATTCACATGCCATGAGCTAAGCACAGAGTATGTATGCTATTTTTATATAAGAATTTAAAAATAAATTGGCCAGGAGAAAATGTAGTGGAATGTAGCCCATTCTTATACTTAGGGAGGTTATAAGTTAGCAATGCTTGAGTTGAGGGCAATAGCTCCAAAAGTGCTAGCTATTTGGAGAAGTTGAAAGGAAAGGGATGAGCTAATTTAGAAAAGTTTGTTAGCAATAGTATATGACAAATTAATAATTTTTCTGAATCATTCGATCCATGGGTGGTGGAGGCAAGGTTGAGACCAGTTGCATATCTAGTGGATGCAATAAGAAGAAAATAGGGTGAGAAGATGATATAGAGAAGGGAACTCACAGCAAGATGGAAAGGTAAACTTGTTCCAATGACTCAAAGATATATGGTTGACATAAGCAAGAACTTCCAGAGATTCATGATCTTTAAGACTTCAAATGTAGCAATTGAGGTCCAGTTTGTATATGACAAATGTGAAGTTGACCTGGATCAAAAGAAACATTCATGTGGCGTATAACAAATTATTGGTCTCCCATTTTTTTAGACCCTAACTTATTTTCTGAACTTAAGATATATGCAAACATATGTGTTGCCAATAATTACTACAATAGACATAAAATAATGGTTCAAACCTATACTAGGGTTTGATGTAGGGCCACCTAAGACATTCAAACCTAGGAAAAGACCAAAGAAGAAGAGAATGAAGGGGAAAAATGAAGTAAAAAAGCCTCACAGGATTCATATATGTCAAAAAATGTAATACAAGAGGTCATCACAAGCAATCATGCAAAACTTCAATCAATCATAGCCAAGGTGTTACATGTACAAATGCTGGTGTGCAACGTACAAGTTAAGCTAGAGGCCAAGGTACTAGAGGAAGGGGCAGATGCAGGGGGCAAGTAGGCAACGTCAGGGGGCTAGTACCATTGACAATAACACAACATAAGGTATATTACACTACTTTGTTTCAAAAATATGTCTAGAGTGGTACTTGCTAATTTGCATCAAATACTATTTTGCTTAAAATGTAGGGTATAGGACTTAGAAGTATCAATCTCACTCACACCACCCATTCCCAATGACCATTTGAACCTTTCCCAAATTTCTCAGCTGAACCATAATTACGATGATGGGTATGATCTATATAACTTAGTTCACTAATTTTTGAAACTTACTCTAATTCAAAATTCTTGTGCTTTGTTTAAGATTGGAAATCAACTATTTACCTTTGAATTTTGTTGATGATCAAACTAACATTTAATAAGTTTATCAAGTTGTGATAACTTTCAAGATTTACAATAATCATCTAAACTTGTCGAGAATCGAGCCTCAAGATTAAAGCTTAAAGATAATAACTCAAAAAGAAAGAGGAAGATAATTTGAGGATGAAGATTGAAGATCAAGTTGGGAGGTCAAAAAATTTTCAAGATATGAGATCAACTCCAAGATCATAGATTTGATTTCTCATTTTATATTCAGTCGAGGATTTGATAGTTAATTTATTAGAGTTCTCTATTTTACACTCTAATTAACTTGAAAATATTTTTATTTAATCATATTATATTTTTCTAAGTTAATTTAATATTGCGTCAAATAACCATTTAACCGAATTTTTCAAATAAACTTTCAATCAAATTTCTATTAGGTTTGATCTCCTAAACTGCTCAGTTCGAGTGCCCGAACCAATAAGGAAAAAAGGTATTTTAGTTCTATAAAGTCTAATTATCTGAAATATGAGAGGTTTAGTCAATCAACCAAACACGTAAGGATAAAACATAATAGCTAGTATTTTACCGTTGAAACAGTTTGGTCTGAGTTCAGACAACCAAATCTATCAAAAATAGGTAGGGGTGATTCCTATCGGCTAGCTTTTGGCTCTAATGATTATAAGAAGTCTTGGGACTTCTTTGCTTGGGGAAGAAATCTAGGTTTCATATTTTTTACAACAAGTTCTATCACATTGCCTTTGTATTTTAATCTTTAAGAGACTCTAATTACAATAATTTTTTCAATTTTTATCATTCATACTCTCCTAAGTTGTTACGAGAAGGTTGAGTACTCTTTTAGGTTTTAGAATAGTGATAAAAATGCACACCTCTCTGTTTGTGAGGACTAATTAATTGACTTCGATATGGAGTAGCACTCATCATTTGCAAGATGATGTAAAGGTGTGGTTTCACTCAAACGAAGTGACAACTCTATTAAAGAATTTAAATTTTCAGGATTGAGACAAAAACCATAAAATAAGCATGATTGGTCACCAAACCATATTTATTGATTTTCATTCTCTCTACTCTATTTATTTTGTGCACTCAAATTTGATTGATTAAATATTCAATTTAATATTGATTAAGAAATTACATTGTGGATTGATCATTCTCATTTGGTTTAAGTTTTTTACAAATCAAAATTGAGTTTTGATCATCTTATTGTGATTGAAGTGATTTTGGGTTTTGAATCTATGAAAACTTGTTATTACCATTGTAAAACCTAATTCACTTTCTCTTAGGTTGTCATTTGAGGCCAATATCAACTTCACTCACAAGTCGAGCGGTATGAATAATTCCTAAGATTCATGAATTTCACAGGGTATGTCCAAACTTCTAGTCAAGCTTAATATAGGTTTCAAGGGACATGGATCCATCTCATGCCACTATGTTTATTCATCTTGCCATTCTTCTTTTGTATATTATAGGTTGCCAAGTCAGCAACCAACTTATGAAGAAGTCCAACATGCTTTTGGAAGTCATCCATCACAAACTACACCTAGGAAGTGGGGGTGCTTATAGATCTCATTTATTGTCCTTCATATGTGGGAAATCATTGCAAATCTTATTAATTGACAAATATATCTCAATTGACAAAAGAAAGGAATTGGTAAGGAGTGGTCAACAACTGGCTCATAGAGTTTGATTCTCTAAACATCACAGATAGAAAATATGTTATCTATTTGCAAATTTGGTTGACCAAATTTTGGAGTTTGATTTTCTGAACATGCATTCCAGACAACCAATCCACAAGATTCAGTTGTCCAAATAGAAAATATTTTTTTTTGTGAATCCAATTGTCCAAGGATCAAAGGATGGTTGTGCTTGAACTCTATTGATTGGTTGACCAAACTTTCGAGACAAATTTTCTGACATAAGATTTCTATAGCAATTGGAAAGAGCTCTGATCATAAGAATTATAGATTGCATGAGTAGCTATAATAAAGGAACTTTTTGCACAAGAATTATATAAGATAGAAATGCATCAATAATTACATTGTCAAATATAACTCAATAATTACATAGCCAATACAATTACATTGTCAAAACATAATTCAACAATTACAATACTTTTTGCTACAATTGTAATTAGAGTACAAATACTCAAAACCCTAAATCAATATAGTGTTTCTAGTGCACTCTTAACCATCTTATTCAAATTTTGGAGCTTTTGAATAATAAATCCTCTAATTGATTTCTTAATAGATTGTTTATCTTTTTAGCTTCATCAATCCTAAAAAAAAAATACACACCCTTTGCTCCCATCACCTTGAAATAATCAAACTTTTTAAAATAGTACATAATCAATTGAGCTAATAAAAACTAATCAAATAAATCTTCTAAACCTTATAGTTTGGACATCCAGAAAATCTCTTCCCTTGATTTTAGCTTAGTTGAGCACCGGATTATGCATTACTCTCATAAATGTATAGGAGAATATGTTGTCTCCCATCCTGTGGTCATACTTTATTCAAAAAAATTTCAAAAAAAATCATCAAAATTATAAAATTAAAATGAAAGTTTACTTATTATCCTTCTCCTACCTCCAACCACCAAATTTAGGGTTTGAATTGGGTTTCAATATAAGCTTCATCTTGCAATTTGGTGGGAACCAAACCACTTATAATGCATATTAATTCCTTCATATTAGTTCAAAATTAGATGAAATTCAAAGAAAACAAGTTATAAATGCAAACCTCATTCATATCAAATCAAAACATCAACACCAATCAAAGCAAGAGGAGAGTATTCATCAGAGAAGCTCACTAGGGGAGAGTATTCATTGGAGAAGCTCACTGGCAGAGAAACCCTAGAACAAAGCACTAAATGAAGCTCTAAAATAAAACTTCACATATAACTTAGATCTAAAAAAGGGCTATTTGGACATTTCATAAATATTCTTTTTTTATGGTAAATTCAAGCTGGAGGATTTTTTTTTTGCAAGATAAATTATACCCTAATAAGCTATATATAATTTTTAAAATCACAAGAACCTTGACAGCCCATATTGGCAACCTTGAAAGAGGAGAAGAAAGGTTTTGAAAATAAAATATAATTTTAAAAAAATTCAATGTCTAATATCATCCACCAAGGCAGTCACAATGTCATACAAATTTCAATCAATCACAAGTGCAATAAAAGTAAAACAAGATAAATAAAAAAATGCACCATGATTTTTCTGATTTAGAGACCAACCGCTCCTACTGTACGATTTTTGTCTCAATCCTGAGGACTTCAATTGCTTCACTAGTGATGTCACTTTTTGAGCTAAAGCCAAGCTTTTACAAACTCCAAATTAAAGTGTTATTTCCGTAACAGAAAAAAATTTACTGGTTTACCATAACTTCGGTTCCATATTTGACGTCTTCTCAAACTAACATTGGATAAATGATAAGTCAGTGAAGGCATTTCAAAATAAATTTGAGTACTAATCAAGAGGTTCTAAATTATTAATCTCAAGACAAATTCTTAATTACACTAGCACAAATGAAAATTTAAACCTAATAAGTTGACTTGATCTCTTGAGTTTTTTTCAAACCATGTTAAGATTTTTTTTACTGTATGGGTTGAAGCTTTCAACCTATGTGGTAATTATACATAATCAAGATAGTTTGTTGAATATACTGATATGATTGCATTTTTATAAAAAAATGGCCCATTCTTCTTACAAAATACTCTAACAAATTCAATAAATGACTTGTTATTTTCCTGTTTGTTTTGTTAGTAATTGATGTTGGAGAAAATCAAATTTTTTCAATACATTAGATTTCTGAAAATTTGGAATTTTCTGAGTGCTTCATTTGAAAGATTTAACAATTTTTGAATAGTGAACTTACCCCTAATTATATTATTTTTGTAAAGAGTAATTATTAATTTCTTCATTTTAAAAATTGTTCATATCCATCAACAATAAAAATTATCAACTGAAGCATAATTATAAAATCAAATTTTGAAAACAAATTATTAATTGTATGTTTTTAATAATACCTTTATAAAAATTGTATACTATAAATAGTAATTATTTTGGTTTCAAATATAATTATAATGTTATGCTTCTTAAGAAAACTTGAAATATTACTTATAATAAGGATTATTGTATTTTCAAACAAATACCATCAACATTGACAAAAAAATAAATGATCAGACCAAACAAAATTTTATTATAAACTAAAATAGATTGTCATTGATTAAATATAACCAAATATATAAGTTTTAGAAATTTTTATACCATAACAAAATAAAATATAAAAGTCTTATCATCATAAAATTAAATAGTCTTATGAATCCTACAACCATAGTAGTCTTACAAAGTCTACCAACTAATTATTACTAATTGTTCCTGTTAAACCCACTATAGAATTTCTAATCAATAAAAGGTAAGTGAACTTGACCATTGAATCATGACTATATCAACTATCCTAATATTTAAATTCAATATACATTAAATTGTAGAAGTGGATTTTATTTATTTTTTGTTCCACGGACCACACAAAAATTTGTTAATATTTTTCTAATTTTATCCTTTTGTTACTGGATGCTCTTCCATAAGAAAAAGGCATTATTCCTTTCTGCCACAAATAAATATTTTGAAAATCTCTTTTTTAATATTTTTATTTGATTCTAAAATTATATATTCTATTTTTTTTATTCATGAACCACGAATGCTAAATATGACATACGATAACACAATTTAGAGTACAACAATATGGATAGAGGAATACGATCATCACAAATATTATCGCAATCAATTGTTTTAAAAAAGGACATAAACAAACATAGGCATTAATATAATTAAGTAATATTACTCTTAGGAACATCCCTAAATAGTTAATCATACATTATTATTACATTATGACAAAAAGTGTGAAAGGCCTCAACCATCAACTTGTCAGCTATGGTTCAATATAAATTAGGGCGTTTGCAAATGAATTTATTATTAACTCCCCTTTGTGAAGTTCTCGCACAATTCTTAGTAATTTTGCAGCTTAAAAGGTGAATTTAAAACAATTGTAATGACAAAAGAGCTAGTGACACCAAATTATAATAAAATGGAAAAAAAAAATCGTAGCATTGTCTGAACTAATTTGGTTATAATTTAATTCTTAATAAGAAAAGAAAGCTAAGTTTGAGAGCTAGTTAATTAATAGTGAGAATTTTAGAAGTAGAAAAGTTATGAAAATATTGAGAAGGAGAAAAGTTCTATAGCTAGAAAATTAGCGGCTTCCTTGATATCCAAATGCTTCAATTTTTCCCAATTTTAAAGCAAATTAAAGATCTTCATCTCCATTGCTTGACACATGTAAACTTCTAATTCCAAAACAAACAAAGCCAAACAACATGCCTCCATAATTCCACGAAAATCCAAAATAAAAAAGAAAAAAAAATTCCCAACTTTCATTCAAGGGATAATTACCTATAAATCCCTGTAATTAGCCTTAATTATCTATAACCCCCGTAATTTTCGTAATTACCCACACCCCTCATTTTCGAAAATATTTACCCACATCCCCTGATTGTTATTTAATCAAATTTTTTCCAAAAAATTTCGATTTTACCGCCATTATTTTTACAATTAAACCCTTAAAAAAAATTTTATATTTAAGGCCCCGAAATTCGGTTTTTTGCAAATAACACCCCGAAATTACTTTGATTTACAGACAAGTCCCCGAAATTCAGATTTTTGCAAATAACACCCCGAAATTATTCCGATTTACAAAAAAGTCCCCGAAATTCGACGGCGGCCAGGTGGCGACGAGCGGGCGGCGACGCCGGAGCCGGCGACGGGAGCGGAGGTGGAGGCCGGTGCGCCGGCCTTAGCCTCCGTCCACGGCACGCGGGCGCGAACGACCTCGACCTTGGCCGTCCGCACCCTCGTGCCGGTGCGCCGGCACGCCGACCTCTGCCTCTGCTCCCGCCGTCGGCTCCAGCGTCGCCGCCCGCTCGCCGCCACCTGGCCGCCATCGAATTTCAGGGACTTTTCTGTAAATCAGAATAATTTCGGGGTGTTATTTGCAAAAATCCGAATTTCGGGGACTTGTTTGTAAATCGGAGTAATTTTGGGGTGTTATTTGCAAAAAAACGAATTTCGGAGCCTTAAATATAAAAAAAATAAGTTTTTAAGGGTTTAATTGTAAAAATAACGGGGTAAAATCGGAATTTTTCGGAAAAAAATTTGATTAAATAACAATTAGGAAGGTGTGGGTAAATATTTTCGAAAATAAAGGGGTGTGAATAATTCCGAAAATTACGGGGGGTTATGGGTAATTAAGACTAATTACAGGGACTTATAGGTAATTATTCCTGCTGAGAATCATATTCTCTAAGCTAAATGAGAAATTCAACTTAAAAAGTGAGAATTTTTAGCATCTTAATTAGCACCATTAATTTAGAGCTTCCTCCTCCGTTACTTGAAAATTTTGAACCCCTAATCTCATTATGAACAAAAGAAAATCCCACAAAAAATAAAAAATTTTACAGCTTGAGCATCACATTCTCTAAGGTAATTGTCAAAACCTAACAAGAAACAAGAATCATTAGCATCTCAATTCGACTTTTCCAACATTACTAATCCTAAAATCAAATTAAGCATTCAAGAGAAAGAAAAGGGATCGGAAGGAACCTACTCTGTCGGAGCAGGGGATCGGAATGTTGACGGAGTAGAGGCAGAAGCGGAGAAGGGGGGCACGTGGGAGACTGGCGACGGGCGGATGGAGAGCAAGTTTGCAAAGAAGGTGAGAAGAATCACCTAATCTCACGACAAACAAAAAAAAATCTTAGAAAACTAAAATTGTAATTAAGTATCATATTCTCTAAGCTAATTGCCAATAGCCAACTAGAAACAAGAATCGTTAGCATCGTAATTAGGGCTGTGAATTCGAATCGAATTCAACCGAATCGAAATTTTTAATTTTAAAAATTTAAAAATCGAACCGAATTGAAATATTATAAAAATTGAAGTAAAACTGAATTGAAATATTTCAGTTTGGTTTGATTTAAACCGAAAATCGAAAATTTAAACCGATTTTATTTTTTCCAATTTAAATTTAATTATATTCAAATTAAAATAAAAAAATCAAAATCAAAACCAATGTTATGTATTTATATATACATGTAAAGTTAATTTTGATAAAAAGATATTAATTTATAAAAATAATTTATTAATTTTTATCTTGATTTTAATTCTGATTTCGAACCAAACTTTACTCAGAAGTTAGAGATCGCGAGGTCAGGTGAGGGGAGGCAGAGAAGCAAATTTGTAAAGAAGGTGAGAAAACCATATTTTTGGGGGTTCTGATTTTCTATACCGGTTATGTGTGACTCAAATGAACAAATCAATAATTTCAAACCAAACAACCATAAATCAAAATTCTTCGCTTTAGCTATTTCAATTTTCTTAGAATTTTCTTATTCTACAAAACAAACACGAGAATTTAAAGGCATGTTCTGTTAAAAAAATTATTCTAATTTTCTAAAAATTCTAGATAAAAAATTAGAGATATTATTTAAAATTATTTTTTTTCTAATTAGAAAAACTAAAGACCATAATTTTCGTATTAAATTCTGAAAATATTTTAAATTTATTTTGTAAAACTTTTTTGTAATTTATTTTCACGAGAAAAGCGTTTTTTCGTATTTTTCACTTTTTTCACATTTCAAATCCCGTTGTTTCTTTTTTATTATTATTTTATATGTTATTGACATCCAACTTTTTATTTCTTCCCTAATCGCATGTCTTTTCTCTATTTCAAGTGTTTTTTTCTTGTCATTGTGTGAAATTCATAATCATCTTTTTTCTTTTTAGACGTCCTCTTACATAGACTAAATTTCATATTTATCAATTGTGATTTACCTTCACCAATTGAGATAAAGAAATGAATTTTCAAGAAGAACTTATATATAGGATTCACAAGTTTTACTGAAAGTTAGTTTTATATTTTACTGAAATAAATATAATATCTATTTTTTAAAGAATTTTTTATATAAATAAAAATATAGAAACAGAAATAAAAATAAAAAAGAAAAAAAAAATTTGTAACGGAATGAGTCCTAATATTTTTTAGAATTTTAATTTCTGGAACTCCAATTTCTACAAAATAAACAGGGTTATTTCAACCTAGGCTAAATCGTATTATTGTTCTCCATGGCGATTGACAATGGAAGAACATAAGGTAGTCTATTGCGCATTGCTGCACAGTAAATATTCAGTTTGACAGGATCAAAGCGTTTGAGGTTTTGATTTTGGGTTTTCTTTCTTGAGTTACGAAAATCTAATTTTAGTAGATCGAATATTCTAGTTTGGGGGAATGTATGGCATTTCTAGGCATTCATTTGAAATCAACGGAGTCGAGCACACGATTGAGCACAGGATGTTGCTTACATTCTTCGTATTTACCTTAATGCCATCGCTGCTGACATCCAGTCTTGCAAAGATGACGATGCGTGTTTCCATAGGGCATTTGTGTTGGGGATTATCGCTTATATTCTCTCTCCAATGCTGCTGTCAATGGCGAAACATTGCTACTTTGTATTCGTGAAGGTATTTTGATCTTAATTCTAACCTAACTTTCTTATTCTGTGCTTTATTTTATGAATTCTAAGTTTTTAAAAAAAATTTAACAAGAGTTTACATCTTATGCACGTAAAGTGTTCAGGTTCATGTCTTTATGAAAAGGTCTGGTCTATTTCTATTTAATTTTTGCATAAAAGATGTTTGTGTTTATGTCTCTATGAAATAAAATTTTACTTTAATTTTTCTTTAATTTGATCATTAACCAAGATGAGATTTTGGTCCGATATATTTTTGTGTATTATGACATGCATCAACCACTAACTTTTGCTTTTTTTTTAATTTCTCTATCAGTTATGTCGTTGCCTAAGCATGTTTTTTATCTAAAGAATCAGTATTATTAATGATGAGAAAGTCACACTATTACATTTTCATCTGCTGTTATTTCACCAAGAAAATAAGTAACATTTTGTATTACTTTTCCAAATTGACCATTTAGGTCCATTTGAAATGGGTCAAGGTCAAGGTTAAAAGAAAGGGTAAAATATAAAACACTAATGCGGTCAAGTAAATCCTGTTTGATTACTGATATGGCTAGCAGATGGTTAAATTTTTTTGTGGACAAAAATGCCCTCCAGCGTCGCCAACTGTGCACACAGCACTATTCATCTTCTTCGCGCGTAAACGACGTCACCGGCCGAGCTCGCGCACGGAGCTCGTCGGCCGAGCCCGCACGCGGAGCTGGCAGGCCTAGCTCAAGCGCGGAGTTCGCCGGCCGAGCTCGCGCGGGCAATGATGGCGGAGACGGCGTCTGCTGGAAGAGAATGGGGTGGTGATGGCGGAGATGGCGTCAGTTGCATGGCGAAGAGAAGATGAACAGTTGGCGAGATTTGAGTAGATCTCGGAGGAGAAGGACGGCTGTGATTGCGAGGATGATGGAGAGCGGGAGGTGGTGGGTCGAGTGCAGGACGTCGGCGTTGGCTGCGGTGAAGGAGAAAATTTTCTTATTTTATGATATCCCCAAAGTTGGGATTTCGTTGTATTAAGCATGTACTAATTTCGCAATTCCAGCAGAAATTGGGAGAGTAGGTTTCATTTTTTTGATTTAGATTCCTGACCTTTGCAGTGGGTTTATCCTGCATAATCTCTGCATTAATTTGCATTAATATCTATATTTTATTTATCGTATTATATTGTACTTACCTAATGCAAGTTGTAGTTGATGGTGCTCCCTATGAAAAATAAGTATTCAAATCTGATAAAAGTATTGTAATTTCAATTGGACCATTTATGTAAAATACCATCTTTTGTATCTGCCATTCAACATGCTAAACTTCTGCTTGGAAGATTTCATGGCAAAAAACCTCTTGTAAGTGATAGTGTATCTTGCATTTCACAGCACAATAGCTTATACATTAGAGAAAAGGAAACTCCAAATACTACAACAATAATTAACGGCGCTAATGAACAGGAAACAACGAATATTGTCTGACAAACACAATATACATTATTGTCAGATATATATAATAATTTTAAAATACACCGGAAACAGCGAGTACTGTCTACAAAATTATGGGTTGAAAATAAAGCATCAGCGAGTACTTCTTCGGCTACATGTGCGACTGCTTCGCAGTGCAAAAATATAACATTATTCTCTGCAAGTAAATAAAAGGTGAAAAAATTATTAACATGATGTTATAAAATTATGTAAATTATACTTACACTTTTATATCGAAAAAAGTAAACTATCACTTACGCTTCCCACAGAGCTGCAGTTATTTCATTCCGAAGAATTTCCCCATATCGCACTTCACGTTGCGATATACGGATGTTGGGTTCAGATGTTTCATTGTGTACTCCCAGAAATTGTTCAGTGGTATCATGAACCCCTTCGTTAGGCCTACAGTTGTGAAACAACTGGTTCTCACCGTGATTCCTACGTATAAAATTATGTAACACAGTATAAGCCACCACTATAGCACATTGTGTTTCATAAGGATATGGTTGTATTTTGTGTAATATTTGAAACCGCTGCTTAAATACGCCAAATGTCCTGTCCACACAATTTCTCAAACTGGCGTGCATGTAATTAAATTTGTCCCTCGGATTCCGATATCAGACTCAACCTTGACCAAACTGTCCAATGTAGTACCACTCATTTCGAAATAGTGCTAGAAATTTATTAGTATTGGCATACCCAGCATCCACCAGATAGTATTTACCTAAAATAAACTATGATTATCATTATGAACATTATCATTAGTCTTTAAAGGAAAGCAAAATTAGAAGTTTCACCTTCGAGGATGAAGAAATCACCTCGGCTTAAACAATCTCGTAAGATTCGTGCGTCTACCGCAGATCCCTCCCAACCGCTACAAACGAACAAAAATTCCATATCAAAAGAGACAACCGCCATAACATTTTGCGTAAGCAATCCATGGCGGTCTCGAAATGAAAGTTGCATTTCTCGACTCATAATCGCCGGTATATGTGTGCCATCTATAGCTCCGAGTGCATCCTACAAAGAAACACATAATATGTTAGAATATATGTTGACATTACTTAGAGAATATTGTAGAAATTTATCTCACCTTGAAAAAGGAATACGCTCCTCCTCAATTAAGAATTGCGGGATGGACTGGAGCATCATGAGGCGGCAATTGTATGTAATCATTATTTAGAGACATAATACCTTTCAAGACTTTATGGAAGTACCTGCTTATAGTCTCTGCAGAGTGTTGGAATGCCAGCTGTAAGTCTCTGTTAGATGCTCCACGAGCAATGGAGTAAAGAAAAATCCCTACTTGTAATTCAGCTGATACATGGGCTGTAGGCACGATACTACCCCACTCAACAAGTATTCTAGTGAGCAGTAGAAACACTTGCGGCACAAGTCTAAAGGTTCGAAAAAAATGAGCTTCATTACCTAGTAAGTCATACATAAACTCCATCCCAGTAAACACTCGATTATTCAGTAGACGGGGTGGTCTTCTCGCTGAGGTTGAGAAGTCTTCAAAATAAGTGGAAATGTCATCTTCGAATTGCAACTCTACTTCTTCCTCATATTCATCAAAAATGTCATCGTAATTCGACATATTGGTGTTACAAAGAAGAATAAAGTTGTGTTATAGCATCGGCAATAAGGTCGCTCTATATATAGAGATCGACCTGAGTCGTCAAAGTGATAAATCTTATCTGATTGATTTGACATGTCGTCCTGATGTTATAGAAATAGACTGTTGACGTTAGAGTGATAAATCTTGTTCGATTGATCGGACGTGTCATCATGATGTTACAGAGATGAACTGTTAACGTCAGAGTGATAAATCTTGTCCGATTGATCTGACGTGTCATCCTGATGTTACAGAAATGAACTGTTGACATCAGAGTGATAAACCATGTCTGATTGATATGACGGGTCATCTTGCTGTTACCGAGATGAACTGTTGACGTCATAGTGATAAATCTTGTCCGATTGATCGGACGTGTTGTCCTGACGTTACAGAAATGAACTGTTGACGTCAGAGTGATAAATTATGTTTGATTGATATGACAGGTCGTCTTGCTATTACCGAGATGAACTGTTGACGTCAGAGTGATAAATCTTGTCCAATTGATGGACGTGTCGTCCTGACGTTACAGAGATGAACTGTTGATGTCAGAGTGATAAATCATGTCTTATTGATAGGACGGGTCGTCTTGATGTTACGGAGATGAACTGTTGTCATCAGAGTGCTAAATCTTGTCTGATTGATAGGACATGTCGTCCTGATGTTACAGAGATGAATTGTTGACGTCAGAGTGATACGTCATGTCTAATTGATAGGACGTGTCGTCTTGATGTTACAGAGATAAATTGTTGACGTTAGAATGATACTTACCTCTCACGCCATTTCGGACTTGGTGCCAGCTCAACGTAAACTTTGTCTGCAAGCGAGAAGGAACACCCTCCAATTTTAGTCTCCTTGCCGGCTTTGAAAATTTAAAATTTCTTTAGATGTACGATGTGAGTCCCTCGTAGTCAATGTTCGCCACAAGAATTAAATAGAGGTAAGTTGAGATTAGAAAGAAGAAATTTGCGGCAAATATACCCTCTGTAAGATTGCTTAATTGCAAAAACATTCCCCTAAATTTTTTCATTGCATGTATCCCCTTCTAAAACAAAAATATAATTAATCATGAGTTGACCATGAACATCAAAAACATATTCACAATCCCATTTGATTTTTGGTAGAGCACGTACCAACAAAAATTAATACAACCTAAGCATCAGCTAGCATAAATTATGTTAATTAAATTGTACAGCATGTGATATACTACACAAACCCATGTGATATCACCATGTGATATAGTACAAAAACCCATGTTTCACAGTCACAAATCAGACAAGCATAGTTTCACCTCTATTACAATTAATCACAGAAGCACACCCTCGGTCACAAATGACATAATGTCATCTTCAAAATGGGGAAGCACACAGCTCCTTGACCTGGATCATGGACTCCATGGAATTTGATCCTGAAACTGGCCGCGGCAATGCATACTTCCTATGGAGGGTTATGCTTCTGTCGAGACCTTCCTTTTCTTCTTGTCCTTCCCTTGATTAGCACCAGCCTTGCTTGCCTTTGCTGCTGCATTTCCTTTCTTCCTCTTCACCTATAAACAATAAAAAAACTTAGAAACAAAGCTTATACAAGACATAAATGGATAGTGCAGCTCAAATTAAAAGTTCAATCGCAGAAAATTGCAATTAGGACCTACTTGTATATTATCCCATCATATGACAACCTATTCGGAGTTATCCGAGATTTGAGGGCACGACAGACGAGATTTACGTAACTGTGCCTTTCTCCGTTTTATATCATATTCTTCTACTCACCTCTCAGCCCATAATTCCAGCCCAAACGGATCCTCCTCTAGCAGAAAATATTCCTGATTATGTGTTTCTTTCAGACATTCAACACATTTAAACTTGTCTGCAGTGTTAATAAAAGTAAGGTTGAACAACTTGGCCATGCACTTCTTAAACGTCTCACTTGCAGCAATTCTTTCACTATACTTTTTGTCCATAACCTGCATCCACTTGTCCAAAGACTCTGGAGTCGCAGTTTGGCAAGAATTGCTCGCAGTACTTTTTAGAAACTCTCCACTACGTCTCCTATTATTTCTTCCACTGCTACGATCAAATCCCTCAAAAGAGCATTTCACATGTGTCACAGAAGTAGGGTTCTCATCAGGAAACAACCTCCAAGCGAGACGACTGTATGGATCGTCATCAGCCTCAGTGTTGTTTTGCATCGCTGGTGAGGCGGTCGAATCGGATCCCTCTTCTGCTGTAGGTGGCTCTGAAGGTGCACTTCTCAATGATAGCATCCACCTTCCTATCACAATTGAGCTCTTCACCATTAGTTCTACATCAAAAAACTAAGGAAACCCAATGATCCAAGCATTTTCGTATTGTGGGTTGTGCTGCCAAAAAGAAAAATGTGTTAGATATAAAATTAGGGTTTGTATTCCGAAAGTTACAACTAAAATGTAAAACATACGATAAAGAAATCTCTCATTACTCCCGGATCTCCTGCTGTTGGCCTATGCATGCCATAATCCCACGTCCATCCGCTCTTGTTCTTCATAAATTGAAATTCATTATACTTTTCTTTCAGTCTCTTCCATCTGTACCTCAATTGCTCTGCATCTCGTACCACGACAGATAATTCATTTAATTTCTGCACAACTTTATTCCAAGAATGCTTTCTGAAATTACCACCCTTGTTCCTTCCATCAACGTGTTCCTCCAGTAGCAACCGAACAAGTAAAGTGTCCTCATCAGTAGTCCAATTTGGGGCATGTCCAGCCTTGTTAGAAGATTGACCAGCTTGCTAAGTTGATTTTCCCTTTCCTTGTGTTCGAGGACTTCACCGAACTGGTGGATTGTGAGCATCTATTACTGTAGTAAAATCTGAACAAGTAAATATGCGGAACATGAAAGCATGTTTAACAGTGATTTGCAAGAAAACCTAAAACAAGCTTTATATAAGCAGATTCCACATTTAGTCAAGTATTCATCCATAGATTAAGTTAATGATAGTTGTTATAGTTGTATCTTTTCATGCGTAAAAGCCCTTCACAACAATTTGCTACATCAACCAAAACTCAAAAAAATCCACAACCTAGCTCACAATGCTGGTTCTAAAGAGAAATGACAAGGCCCCATTATATTGTGTCCATTGTCATCAAAATGAGAGATTAGCTGCAGAAGCTATGAAGCAGCAACAAGCTTCACTACAGTCTTCAGATTACACGATACAGGCTTCCTCTGCCAAAAAGGGCATATGTTAGACCCAAATGTTGCAGTTTCAACTTAGGAGAAGGAGAAACATAACCTAATGAGATTTGGCAAACATGATGCACATATAGTACCTACATTACCACCAGTCCTTGTGTTCGATTTTGGTCTAAGCTACATTCTTCTTTTAGTTTGATCAAACAACAGACAAAAATAAAAAGTCAAGGAATAATCATAATAAACAAGATATTATTCTTAAATGTCTTATCATGAAGATAGAATAGGTTATACTAGCTCTGGTTTTCCATTTCCATTAGATGCTGGTGAGGCAGTATGAGTCTGTGAAAATCAGCTAGTTGCTATTGTTGCTATTGTTATAAAAATCACTTGATCGAATGCAAGTTAATAAGCAACTATAAATTTAAAATATTTTTTTCCCCTAATGCTGTAGATTTTAGGCTCCTACATACATGACGAAATTATTGGAATAGGCACGATCCATATGAAAGACAAAAAGATTTAGAAGAACCACTTAATTAATTATATGTCGTCGGCGGGGAAGGAGGGGACTCCTGCGGCGTCTACTACGTCGTCGGCGTGGAAGGAGGACACTCATGCAACGACTGCTGTGTTGTCGGCAGGGAAGGAGGAGACTCGTGCGGCGACTACTGCGACGCCAGCGGGGAAGGAGGAGATTCGTGCGGAGTCTGCTGCGTCATCAGCGGGGAAGGAGGATACTCGTGCCGCGTCTATTGCGTCATCGGCAGGGAAGGAGAGGACTCGTGCGGCGTTTGATATGTCATCGGCGGGGAAGGGGGAGACTCGTGCGACGATTGTTGCGTCGTCGGTGGGGAAGGAGGAGACTCGTGCGGTGTCTGATGCATCGTCGGCGCGGAAGGACAATACTCATGTGGCATCTGCTGCGTCGTCGGTGGGGAAGGAGGGGACTCGTGCACCGTCTGCTGCATTGTCGGCGGGGAAGGAGGAGACTCGTGCGGCGACTGCTGCGTCGTCGGCGGGGAAGGGGGACACTCGTGCGGCGTCTGCTACATCATCGGCGGGGAAAGAGGAGACTCGTGCGGCGATTGCTGCGTCATCAGCGGGGAAGGAGGAGACTCGTGCGGCGACTGCTGCATCATCGGCGGGGAAGGGGGACATTCATGCGGCGTCTGCTGCGTCGTCGGCGAGGAAGGAGGAGACTCGTGCGGCATCTGCTGTGTCGTCGGCGAGGAAGGAGGAGACTCGTCTGGCGTCGGCTGCGTCGTCGGCGGGGAAGGGGGAGACTCGTGCAACGTCTGCTGCGTCGTCGGCAGGGAAGGAGCTTTGCTTCATGTTGGGCGGCGGCGGGGGCGGGCGCGGGGGGGGGGGGGGGGCCAGAATATATACTTAGGATTTTGGACGGTTCTGATCTGAGCCGTTGGATCGAGATCTGACGGTTCAGATCAAGTGAGGACATTTTAGTCAAAATATTATTATAATTTAAATGAATTAAATAATATTAGTGCAGTCAAAATTTTGGTATTTAAAAGATAATTTGGTCAGGACGGAATCAGCCTAGTCTTGACCCCGTTCCAAACGACCCCTTATGTTGTTTGGCTTATTTCGCAATGATGGGGAAGCATGAAGGGCTCCCAAATGTGAAGGATAATTTTGCATCGAGCAAAGATGGTGGAGGTCGACCACGATACACCGAATCCATTCTTATGTTCCACACTAGGAATCAACCTCAAAACTAGCCCAGACTCAATATTGACTCTTTCTCCCGGCAAATAGTCCCGACTTCGGGAGTATTCCACTGCACAAAGGACACTCCACGTGGTTTGGGAAGTTTGATAGACGACTCTCAGAACTACATGTACCTCCATGAAAAACTCTAAAAAAGTAATTCATCAAATCAAAAGCTAACTTCGATCCAATGCCGAATTCTCCGAGAAATAACTCCACCAACGTGAAAAATGTACACTGCACAATTCGAGAGCTCTGAAAGGTCTCACCAAACCAAAGCAGGTTCAAATACTAATTTAATCATGCAGGATTTAATAAAAATTAAATTTAATAAACTCCATTTGATAAACTATTACACATCCCGTACTACACTCTAGAAAGAGTTTTGCTTAATGATTTGCTATCGTTTGTAATCCAGAGAAGAAAGCTTTTAAAATAGGAAAAGTTTGGATTGAATAGAGGTCTGAAGATGTGGCATTGATATTAGGTCTAACTCTAAATGGAAGAGTTATAGATATAAATCCTGACAAAAAGGAAGGAAAGAGTCCAATAATACTTGACTACTTTTCTTGCGATATTTAACAAAAAGAACAAACAATTCAAGAACTCATACAATCAGTTTCCGTATAAGGTAACAAAGAGGAGAAAGACTTCGTGTTCTTACTGATAGTATTTATGTTGACATTTTTATTTGCCCACAAACAAACTTAAAGCCTCATGCTTAGATGCATCGACTAAATTGTATTAATGCTTATCTGAATGATTGCTACCAAGTGTAGCAGCATGTGTACAAATACAAAATAGAGGAGAGTCCAGGGAGATCGAGTACCTTATGTTGTAAAAAATAATATTATCTAATAATAATTAAATATAAATTATTTTAAATTAAAAATATAAAGGAGTGTGTGTTTTTGAATATGTTTATTAGTTTTGATTAAATATATCTATTCAGAAAAAAAAAATATTTGAAGTCATTACTTTATGAATAGATATATAGTTTATAAGTATAAACTTCTCATAAGTTTTGAGATAACACAAGATAAATATAAATTACAATAAAATAATAGTTTATATTCAAATAGACTTATCTCTTATGCTCTTAATATCGATTTTGAATGATTTAGACTTTTGAATAGATTTGGAATACATATCGAACTATATGCTCATATTATGGATCATTTCAGTAGGATATCTTCCTGTAGTCTAATTTGCAACATCATGGAGGAAAATACTATCCTAAAAAAAAAAATTCAAATCATCTTTCCTAATATTATCTTATATTTTTTATTTTTTATTTTATAATAATTATCTATATTTTTGAATTTTTTTATTTTAATAATTGTAGGAAAGTATTATTCTTTGAAGGTTTGATGATGATCAAAATAAAAAATTTAGAATATGGTAAAATAAATTTTATTTATGTGGTATTAAGTTTTTTTCTTGTAGATATGTGGTCATACAAACAAAAACTTAAAAAATCAAAATTGAAGGGTTGTTTTAAATGAGATGCACTAAAAAGTTAAGATGAAAATATAGATGGTTTAATAAGTATTCCATTTAGAAGCAATTACAAAGAGAGTACTTGCTTATTTATCTTCTTTATTATTAAAAGATCTATTAAGATAATTAATATTTTTCTTGAATGAGTTTATTAGTATAAGAAACATTAGCTTCATGGACGACATACAGCAAAGGAATAATGAGATGAAAATGAGAATTAATTTCTCAAATTATATATTTCAAATAGTGGAGCTATTAATCAAATGCAAGTGAAAACCCATAAAGTGACAAATTTTATTCAATAGAGATAACTGATATTTATATGTTACTTAGAATATTTATGATGATGTAAAATAATAATTAAATCTTATTAATACTTTTATGTAAAAAAGAGAGCAAGTTTGAGGAGCATGAGATTATTACCCATTGATAGGTAAGTTATTCGACTCACTCTATCACATTAGTATAAACTATTATCGAAAACAATGCATATGAAGGGTTTGATCTATCCAAATAAGTATCTACTAGAAAAATGTATGATCAGATCTTGTCATTTCTAATGCATAGACTCTAAGAAACAATGAAGCTAAAATTTATGCCTAAATAAAGTCTCATAACCATTGCATTGTATTCTATAATGAAAATATTGGACTTAAATGTTCTTAATAGATTCATTGCTTAAGTGAGTGCTAAAGTCGTTATGAATATTTCATTATGAATATATCTAAGCAGGAGATGATGCCACCTCCACAAATTATTATCGGTAAGATCTCGAAAGTACTTACTAAAAGGGACAAGTGCATGATCAGATATACAAATTCTGCTAACACTTAAATGCATTTATAATCAATTGCATATTGTCCTTTTGAGGTCATACTTCTGTAATAGTTTCAAAATTATGAGAGCTAGAAAATATTTTAAAATTTAGAATAATTATCTAACAATTATTATTATTAGATAATAAATAGGACATTAGTGTAAAAAAGAATATTATCTAATAATAATTAAATATAAATTATTTTAACTTAAAATTATAGAGGATCATATTTGTTTTGATTGAGTGTGTCAATTTAGAAAAAAATATATTATTTGGAGATATCACTTCATAAACATATATGTAGTATATAAATATACATTTTTCACAAGTTTTGAGATAACACAAGATAAATAGAAATTACAACAAAATAATAGTTGGCATCCGAATAAATTTATTTTTTATGCTCTCAATACATATTTTAAATGATTTAGACTTCTGAATAGGCTTAGAGCGCATACTGAACTACTTGTTCATATTAGATATTGTATCTCTGAGATAACTTTTTATAGTTTAATCTGTAATAGTATGAAAAAATACTATCTTAACAAAAAAAGCTTTTTAAATCGCCTTATTACCTAATATTTATTGGTCTAGATTGGCAACTTTTGAGGAGGTCTAGATAAGATTTTGTAAATAAATATATTTTTAATGAATAAGATCAAAGCCCAATAATATTCACCAAGATAAATACTCACAATACCATACAAATTTTAATCAATCACAAGTCCTATAAAATTAAAACACGATAAGAAAAAAAAATGACATCATAATTTACGTCATTTAGAGATCAATTGTTCCTACTCCAATGTCATTATCTCGCTTTTAAGGATTTGAATCACTTCATTAGTAATGCCACTTCTTGAGGTGAAATCAAGCCTTTATATCTATTTTTAATCTGCAAGTGTCACTTCCTTCAGGTGAATTTCTTAGGGTAAAGTCACATCTGTATAAATAATTTTGCTCCCACTAAAAAGTTCTATTTCATATCAAGGATTTTGTACACTCACACTCTTAATACGTAGGAGTGTTTATAAGTGGGGAAAAAACTAAAGATATTACATTTAACACTCACTACAAAATTTTCTTAAGTTAGGGACAAGAACTAGAAGATTTGATGTGAAATTTGATCATTTAGATCATTCTTGGGCTAGTAGGTTGAGTTTGATCTTTTCTCTAAGATAAATGTGAAATTATAAAAACTTTTTAAGAAAAGTCCAAGCATGTCTATTTATATTTTATAGATCAAAATCAATCAATAGGGGTGAAATTTCACAATTAGTTTCTCTCCAACGATCAAAACTAGCCGTTAGTCATGTAAAATCTGCGAATTAGACGTCCACTTGGACAATCAGACATCCACTTCTATAAAATCAAAACTAGCATATTTTACAAGTAGCCATTTAGTTTGCAACCAGTCATCCAGTTCTATTTAGTTTTAGAAATTTTGAATCTTCTATTCTGACCCAACCGGTCATTTGATTCAAAAGCGAACATCTGGTTCAGTCAGAAAAACTTTATTAAGAGTTTTCTACAGAACTCTACATGATGAATGATCTCAACAATAAATCTCTGATATGGCTAAAATAAATAAAAGTTTTAAACCTGTGAATCTTGAGTTGATCTTCCACTTTGAGCACCTTGAGTTTTCATTTTGATTTTTAAATTTCAACTTCAAATTATTATCCTTTTTATCTTTGAGTCATTGCTTTCATCATCTTCAAGTTTTAATTTCAAGACTCAGTCATTCACGAGTTTGAATGATTATTGTAAATTTTGAAGTTGATTAAAAATTTAAGAAACTTGTTAAATACTAATATTATAATCTATTTTTTATTTTCTTTATTGTATAATAATTCTCTATATTTTTCAATTTTATTTTAACACCTTAATGGAAACACTAATGAAAGGTTTATGTAGGTTTGGTTTCTCCCCCTCATATGATCAGTTCCTATAGTTAAAAATTTTTTCTAGAATTATACCACGTATTATATATAATAAAAGACAATCTTATTGTCAGAGGGGAACCTTTGAGAATACGATGGTCAAATTGACAATAAATCAGGTGAAGCTAAATTTGTGATAGAAATCTTATTTGATGGTCAAAGAAGCGGTATTGTAAGTACATATATGACCCATTTGACAGTGGATTTATGGTCATTTGTGTTTTGAGTGTTGGGGAGATAGTGATTAGGAATATCTAGACATTACTCTATTTTGTACATTTTAAATCTCTCAGATCACATTAAGTGTTGAATGATTATCCTTATGTATATTAAATTGAAATAGCTTATATAAAAGGATGGTCTAACTTGTGTCAATTTTGAGAAGGAAATAGTCTAGATCGACCAATTTGTTGAATAATAATAGCAAAAAGTTGAGCATATGCTAAATAGGTAATGTTGTTCTATTTCAACTGTGTGGTAAGAAAATTGAACAACTAATATTCAAAGTTGAACAATATCATCACAGTGTTGAACATTTGATATAATGATTGCTCCCAGCTTCAATTGCACTTCAAACAAAGGAAAAAAGTAAGAGATATTGTTGAACAGATTGGTTAAATTATTACAGAATAATCTCTCAGAGATATCATGTGAGTGGAATTCAAAAATGTGCGAGAAAATTGAGCCAAAGATTTGGAATGATAGGAAAAAGGTTGTAAGCATGGCCAAGTGAAATCCATATCACAATCGGTGATCCCTGGAAACAAAACGAAAACATAGAGAAAAAAAAAGGAGATGCTTGGTTACGTATAGTGTGGAGGGTAATTGGGTGATTTTACATGTTATTTCATTAAGTTAAAAATAAAAAAATCTAAAAAATAGAAAAGGCTGTTTTGGGACTCTATTTCTTCATCAACTTGGTCTGTTGTGTTTATTATCTTTTCTCTTGTTGCCTACACGAGGACCATTTAGTAGTTGATCGCAGGATAACATCCACAAAATCTTTGCGGTTTTGGAGTCATCTCTTAAGCACCATCAAACACAGGGTGTTTCTGCAAAAAATCAGCAATAGAGGAACATGGTCGGAAATACCACAATAGTTAGGGGGTCCATGGCAAAGTTCGGAACGAGAGGAGAGGAGAGGAGAACTGAGACGTCGAGGAAAATGCCGCAGCTGGGATCTTATTGCATCTCGGCTGCCCGGTTCCCCCGTTTCTGCCTTTATTCGGTGAAGCTTTCGCCGCCGAGCACTGGTTTCCTTCCCGTCGCCCCCAAACCTCGCCGGCGCCGGCGCCGGCGCTCCCTGGTCATCTGTTCCGCTGAGGAACCCCGGAAGGGAGGAGGCGATGACTCCGCACCCACCGCGATCCAGCTCTATTCCCAGATCGAAAGGTAAAACCTTTTTTTAGCTTTTTGCTTCTTTTTTTATTTGTTTTCCGTTCAATTTCTTCGATTTTCATGTGGTAGGAGTAATAAAAATTGTGTCTTTCAGACTGATAACGGAAACAGCAAAGGAATCGCAGGATGGATGGAGCAGTAACGGAGATTGGAGTGAAGTCGAGGTCTTTTGTTTTCTCACCAGTTCCCAATTTCTCGTCTTTAGTCCCGTAATTTGAATTTCCAGAGAAATGATAAACACATTGAACAGTTTTAAAAGAAACTAGAACACTTACTTGAGTTTTTGTTCGTCATATGAGAATAACTCGATTGGTTAATGGTTAGTAATCTGCTTGAAAAGAGAATAGCTTGGTTTGTTTTGATTAGTAATATGTTGTTTTGTGAATTATTTGTAGGGTGCATGGTTGCTCAAACCAGGCCGAATTCAGTAGTTCATTTTGTTGGCGGTCTATTTGTGGGGGCTGCACCACAACTTATATATCCACTTTTTCTCGAGAGGCTTTCTGAAAAGTTAGTTTCTTTTAGTTTTGTTGATTATGATGTGAATTCTTCAAGAGGCCTTTTGTTGAATTTTTCTTTTTGTAATTAGGGGTGCTTTGATTATTGCTACACCGTTTTCTAGTGGGTTCGACTACTTTCTCATAGCAGATGAAGTGCAGTTTAAATATGATAGGTGCCTTCGATTCTTAAAAGACATTGTGAGCTCATTTTTAAACATCTATTATTCTCTGTTTTCAATTGGAGCATTTCATGCTCATTTTTGTGGCTTTACAGGTAAATGACCTACCAACCTTTGGTGTGGGTCATTCCTTCGGGTCTGTCATACACCTTCTGATAGGTATCAATTTCATTATCTTGTGAACTTCTATTTTATTGTGATGTTGATATCATGGAAATGATTTACTTTGATTTTGAAAATCAGGATATAGATATGCAATACAAAGAAGTGGAAATGTATTGATGGCTTTCAATAACAAGGTACTCAATCAGCTGTTTTCTTTTCATCTTATCACTGAGAATACATAAATTGGTCTTCTAACTGTACTAGTTGTATAGTTAGTATTGCTAGATGTTTGAAGCTGCTGCATGATTCTCATTGGACTTCCAATAGTGCTGCAACTATGAAATTCTGGCTGAAGGTTAGAGTGCTATATGCCTTAAGGTGGTACCAGACTTTACATATGTTCTAGTATTGCCATCCTGAGGGAGGAGAATGTGATTCATCCAGTTAGTGGTGAAAGGTGTTTAGCTGCTGCTTTGTGCTCAATCATTTCAAGGATTACCTCTGCAATCATAATATTGGGTGATTAGGTCATGTGCCTCCCATTCATTGACTTTCTGAATTTTAAACATCACAAAATTGGATTTAGTTTTGGAAATGGAAATGATTTTCTTGGCTTGGGCATAGAGACATATATTTCTTTACATAGTATTAAACTCTGTGTTAGTTGTTAGCTTCAAAATTGGGAAGATTTCATTGACAAAAAATATTAACATCCTCCATTTTGCAGGAGGCAAGCTCGGCTATCCCACTCTTTTCTCCTGTGACTGTGCCCATAGCTCAGAGTTTTGGACCATTGTTGTCACGGCTTATCTCCTCTCCAACATTCTATCCAGGGCTGAGCACTTGAAACTTCCTTACTCCCTCACTAAATGGCTGTTCACTTTCTGCATGTCTAACCAGTTATAGGCTTATTAACATGGTGCCCTATTGCATCTCATACTGTTTGTGTTGCACAGTTACTTGTTGAGTCCAGAACCTTCTTTTCACTGTTCACATGCCACCCTGACATCATTCATTTAAAAAAAATAATATATGAAAGGCACGTACAAGCACGAATATTCGCTTGCACCTAACTGGTGTAAGTATTTGAATGGAACGATTGACTCTTATGTTGATATAAAAGCTTACAAAAGGCCTATAAAATGGTAGTGTATCTTGTTTTGGGTTTATCATATTACTAGCGAGTCTTTCATCATTTTGAATTAAAATGAAAAATTACAGGAATTACCAGTTTGTTCATGCCCTATTTTCAAAAGTACTAAATGAGCTAGTAAGGATTGAGGCTTGACCATTCCCACAATATGGGAATTTCAAGATGATTTTTTGAGCCCATGTACAAGTAAAGATGCATCCATACACAATATTGAAACAGTTTTTGTATTGTACTGCATTATCAGTAGTTTTTGCTACATAATGTTCTTAAAATTAATTATGCCATAATAAGTATCATGCACATGTATCATTTGAATTACAGATCATGTCCTTAGGTCTAGATTGCTTTTAGGCATTATCAACAGCAAAATAGAAAGTTCATTAGTTATAACTTTCTAAAACAGTGATGAAAATTGCATGTTTTGCTTTGGTTGGATGGACTCATGTTGCATGTAAAGGGCAGAATTATGCATCTTTCCTGCTATAGGGCATGACATCAGCATTTAACCTCTCTTTCTCAATTTTTTTTTTAAAAAATCCTATTTGTGTAAAATGATAGGTCAAATCTTTAAGAAATTTATCCTCTCATATATACTTCTCTCTTTGAGCTGATTCTCAACTTGTTTCTCTATGTTCTGCAGTCAGAATAAGCCATGAAGCAATTAGAAAATCTCAGCCCTCCAATCATGAAGCAAGTTTTGCCTTTGGTGGAGTAGCTTCCTCCATTGTACATGGATTTGGTGAAGGGAAGAGAAGATTTCATTCGAAAGCCAGAGGAGACTCGACGACTGGTAGGCAGGGTTTTTAATTAGTTTTATTTGGTGATCCAGAGATTCTTCTGTGCAACTTAATGGATTTTTCAATGCATCTGCCCCCTAAGCATATATGACTGTAGCCCTCTTTGTTTGAAGATCTTCTATTGATACTGCACAAACCTCATTGTCCAATAAATTGTTGCTTGTCTGATGTCTTTTTTTCCTCAGGCTCTGAATGGTAAAATGTCAAGTTTGACAATCATAGTGATGATTATGATGTTTTAATTTTATCCTTTCCACTTTTTATGCAGGTAAAGTCTTATTATGGCATTCAACAAAACCAACTCATAAAATTTAAGGATGATTCCATATATGAGACTTCAACTTTAGCTCAGATGTTTAGTGTTGAATCTGCAATAAGTTCAAGCCTTGACATGTCTATCTGCTCATTGTCTGGAGATCATGGACTTCCACTGCAACAAGTAAGTTCAAGGCAAAGATATCCATATCATCTTATGCTCTTACCTCAACTGGCAGAAGATCACTTTAATACTAATGAGTATTTTCTTGCAACATATGTGCCCAGCCTGATAAACTTTCATGCTTCATTCGCATTTTTAGGCTTTGATAGCAGCCTTCACAAGGACATGTATTATATATCCTACAGGTCTTCCCAGATGTTCCACCAGCAATGGCAGATGCAGTGAACCAGGGAGGCAAGCTTTTTGTGAATCTGACCACTGGCACACCCTAGGAGTTAGTAGCCAAAGAAATAGGCCGTACTTTCAAAGGAGGTTAATGTTCTTGTAGATGCGATAATATCGTGGATGAATCTGAACTTCAACTCTGCCTCTCAATTGCTTCAACCATGAAAAACATTTGTAGGAACAAGAGAAATAGAAATAGGCATCAATGGAAACAACCAATGACAGTTGCAGGATACCATTTATGTGTACAGTTTATATAGCCCCCAGCTTGTACATTTTAGTTATATACTAAATCTTTATATTCACCACAAGATTTAGTTGCCAAATGATGCTATATTTAGTGCATAATTAAACGAGCTATTTTTTTCCCTATGAATTTTATTGTAATAAAGAACGTATAAAAATTTAAATTAAGTCCTGAGTCACCCATGTCTGAGAGGTTAGCCTCCAGCATATAACTAGGGTGTTCTAAAATTAAAAAGGGGATTTTTCTTTGAGAAAGTGGCTTTCAGCAAAAAAAAAGGAAAAACAGACACTTCGAGAATTTTCCAGTTGAGCAATTGGTTTCTCCAATTTTTGAATTTCCAAATATTTCCTCCCATTAGCAACTGTTAGTACAAAAAAAAAATCAAAAAGACTATAATAATTATTATGCATTAATAATAATATATAAAATACTATAATAATAATATAATAGGATGTGAATATTGTAATAATAATACACGTAGTAATATCTATTTAAAGATTAATTATTATGATAAAAAATATATTTTTTTCAATCATATATGATTAATTTTAATCATATTGGTTTGATTTTAATTATTTTATTATATTTATGTTTATATTAGTTTGATTCTAATTATTTATTTTATTTTTATTTATTACAGAGTTGATATAAGTAAAAGTTAAAATGAAAGAGGGTCTTTAGAAAATTCAAAAATTAAAAGGAAAAATTGCTCAACTGAAAAATTTTCAGAGTGTATATAGGAATGTTCCCAAGAAAAAAAATGACCATATGACTTATAAAGCACGATTTGAAATCTCGGTCGTTTCGCTTTCCGCCCTGATTGAAATATTTCGGTTTCAACTCTGGCCAAAACGTTTCGACCATTTCCAATTTCATTTTCTAAGGTTCGCACAAAGAAGGAGAAGAAGCTCACAAATCCTTAGCTCTTGGACCGGCCAGTGTTCTTGTCATGTTTATCACGGCCTCGAGGATGTCGCCGAACTGCTCGAAGCACCGCGGGAGCTCCTTGGTCGGCGTCTCCCACACCAGCCCTCCAACGAACACCTTGGTCAGCGTCGTGTCCCCATATCGTGGGCCAGAAGAAGCCATCTGATTACTTCAAAAATAAAGATTAAAGATCTCCTCTTCCACTCTAGGGTTTCAAGACTAGTAGGACAAGTGAGCAGAAGAGGAGGAAGAAGGAGAAGAAGAAGAAGAATTAGGGTTTGGTGATTGACAACTTAGCAAGGCTTTCTTCTTCTCTTCCGAGATGTCTTCTCATCGGTGGCCTCTCCTCCTTCCATGACCTAGAAAGAAGAAGAAGAAGCAGAAGAAGTGGAGGAGAAACAGAAGGAAAGAGAGAAAATAAAAAAGAAGAGGGGAGAGAGATGGGCATTGAAGGAGGCCATTTCAATGCAAGTAGTTTCTCCGGCCTAGTTTCATGTCTGCAGACTTCAAGGCAGCACAATGGGTTCATTCTAATCAAGATGAGTCAATTTTCAGTTTTTGATGTTGAACCTGCAAAATAATGCAGAGTGGCCAGTGGGGATGCTGCCTCTTATCGAAGAGAACGTGGAGAAGGTGCTAGATGAAGTGAGACCTGTTTAATGGCGGATGGAGGCAATGTGGCTCTTCATGAGATTGATGGACCGTGGTTGTGTCGAAGGTTCAGAGTGCCTGCGGCTTATGCCCAAACTCGACTACGATGACAATGAAGATGGGGATTGAAACCCGCTTGGGAGATAAGATACTAGATATTATGACGGCCGAGCAAATCCTTGACATGGAAACTGGGCTCGAACTCAACGAAGAAAATGTTGAAAAGGTTATAAGAGCTCTTCATTGGTACTAATTTGTCTTGCAAGAAGTTCGTTGATCTTTGTATGCTATTTGTAATCCATCAGGTTCTTGCAGAGATAAGGCCTTATCTTGTAGGCACAGGAGGAGGAGTGCTTGAGCTTGATCAAATCAATGACTATGTTGTGAAGGTCCGGCTCATCGACCCAGTAGCCGAAGTGATGACAGTTAGCGTTGTGCTAACCCAGAAATTGAGAGAAAATACGTGCAATTGTTGCTGTTTAGCTTATAGAGTAGCAGAATATCATTGAAGGATCTGGTTCAGAATCTGCAGATGTATTTGTGTATTATGTTTTGTGATGACCAAGAAGTGGAACACAAATCCAACACGTGAACCAATTGACATTTTTGTATTCCATGGTTCTATATTACCAAATAACTATAAAAGTGAATCAGGAGCATGTTTAATTAGATTATATTATAAATAATAGATTATATATGTTTAAATTTTAAAGTAGATTTTAATAATAAATTAAATTTGCTTATGTTACTTTTTTAATTATTTATTAAATTTTTTAATATTTTTTTCCTTCTTTTTTATTTTTATATAATAATATAAAAAATTGACTATACAAATAATTAATTATCAAAATTAATTAAAATATTATTTAATATTATGGTAAAATTACTTATGAATTTAAATTTTTTTTTCAAATTTTTCATAAATTTTATAATTTGAAGTCAAAATATAATTAAAATATAATTATAAAAAATATATATTGGTCGAAACCAAAATAGAAATAATTTCGACCGAAATGACAAAAAAATATTGATTTTTTTGAGTGTCAAAATTAATTTCGAAACCAAAAATTAAAATCTTATTATAAAGTACTCTCCGTATCACATCTCAATTATAAGTGGAAACTGAGTAAACTACAAGTGTGTCTAAGCATAGAGTAAACCAACAAAAGAGACAATAATCCTTGTGTTACAAAAAATGCAAGGTAAATTGTGAAGCCCAAACCTGTGTTCTGCTCTCCAGCACTTAATTTTCATGATACAGATACAAGCCAAAACCGAACCGAGCACAAGCCTTGCAGAAGGCTATTTCTTCCGCTGCTGCAATGGGGTCTGCAAATTGGGTATCATTCGAGGAGACTGTTCCTGTGGATTCACGGTGTGCCTGTGTAACAGAATGGGAAAACAGAGCAATGAATTTTGGAACTTCGAAGCAAGTGTATTAACCCAATTATATAGCCATCTAAGCTAACAGATAAGCAAAACTGTACTGGCAAGTTAAAAACCTCGCAGAATGGAACCTATTAACACCTATCCACAAATCATTAAATTTATGAAACATTTTTGGGGCAAAATTCGCCCAACCAAGCACATGAACTAGCACAAAACCACTCAAGTTTACCAGTTCATGAGTTTTGAGCTGAATTTTGGGCAATCAAACACACCCTTGGTCGCACTCATGACATCCCGAAATATATTATGTACTAATTTAATGATAAGAATGTTAGATCAGTCAAAGCGTCCAACTATACTGCAATTAAAGTTAATGGCCCATAAATGGTCACTGATCAGTTATTGCATGCAGTCCCCCAATAGAAATCACAAGTTCTGAGGGCAGATAGAATTTAGTGAGAGAAATATTGCCATTAAGAAGCTTTTGGGATGGACCAAACAAAGACACCAACAGACAAATATTAGTATGTTCTAGATGGGAACTTAGACACACTGACACATCTGAATAGTTGACATGCAAGGAAATTTACTAGTTATCCTAAAGTGTTCTGAACAATATGGCCAAGGCAAAGTAGGGGATATGTTGGAAAGCAATAGCTAATACAAAAGGTAAAACAATCTGACAGAACACACAGCTCAATCAGTATAATCACTGCCATGATTATGCCTATATATGACAACATAAAGCATATTTGTACCTTTTCAATATCATGTAATATATAATAATGTGAATGGTGGCAAGAAGAATAAATAGTTCAAAGGATCAAAGGTGAGACTGCAGAGCAAGCTTTCAACACAAACGCAGCTAACGATTCTAGCAACTATGAGATGGAGCTTTATTGTGTGACTAATAAGAAGATTGCCATCAAGAAATCATATAATTATATACTGATTGACAAACTTGACTTCTCATTTCCACCCCACTTAAATTATCACCTCACTTACATTCTGATCCAATCATTTTAAAATGTAATAACGGCTCAAATCCTAATAGTTGGAGAAATAATTTTTTTTTTTGGATATGGAAGTTCAAGAAATACACAGCACATTTATCAAAAAACTAAAGAATCATCCTGCTGTTAAAAAATAAGATCATGCAACAGTTTCCACAACATTAAAGAGAGACCAACAAGATTTTCAAACAAAGATTTTGCCATAAAAATGTAAAATCGTGAAGGAATCAAGCCAAGAGGAAGAACATGGTAGAGTGAGGTACCTCTCCATCTGATCCCCGTATTGTAACACGATACACCACTGTAACAGTTGCATTATCCGAGTAAATAACATCACGTACTTCCCCACACCAACCTTTGGGAGTAGAAAAAAAAAATCATAATTAAAAAATGATTATGTTAAACAACATAATACAAGCATTTCGCATGTCACAATCGAGTCATAGATTTCCACAAAATTTAACTAAAGACTCGCACTGTTTTCCAACTATCCAAGTACAAACATATCATTCCACATGGAGATTTACTTATATGCCAATATCTGGAGAGGTTGTATCTGTAAATGCACCTAAAGGATACAAATGAAACACTCAAAGCCATAACAAGGATCTTCAACCCCTAATAGAAGAAAACTTTTAGCTTGTTTAAGCATTCAAAAGAGAATCTAAAAATTGCATCATTCAAGAAAAGTCCATTAACTTGCCAATCTAACAGAAAATTTCAGGAAAAACTTCAAGCTCCAAACAAACCATCACTACTCTCACGAGATAATGTCGATACAAAAGAGCATAAACACATTTGATACACAAAAGCTGAAAAAAAAAGTTCAAACTTGGGGGCTCACCTGGGGCGTAGAAGCTCAGCATTCTGTTGGTATGGTACCTAAACCAACAAAAATGAACCACCTTTGAGCGAAAAAAAAACATAATTTACAGGAAAATACAGGCATAATGAATTAATTCAATCACAAAAATATCCCAAGAAATCCAAACAAACCAAGGAATGGAATTATCATCAGGGTTAATAATATTATCCGGAACCCTCTTGTTGAGATCCCTCAGTATCTCAGCAAGAGGGCGAGTGAGCGATGAGGCCTTGTCGAAGGGCACCACATAGTTCGAGCTCGGCACCCCGACGACCACCCCCTTCTTCTTTTTCTTATCATTACCGGAACCGCCGTCTCCGCCGCCGGTATCGCTTCCGTTCGTGTCAAGGGACGAGGCCATCATCACCAGGGGACAGGACCTCCGGCCACAGGACCGGAAGCTAAGGGCGGTGCTCCGCCACCGCACGCTGCCAGCTGCGGCGGGGAAGAGGTGGAGATGGTGAGATCGCGGCGGCGGTGCCGTGGCCGTGAACGTGGCGGTGTCCATTGGCGGTGGATCGGATCCTATAGCGCAGAAGAAGAAGAAGAAAGAGAAAGCGAGAGTGGTAGGTTCGCTCAACAACCGGGCTACCAACTCTCTCTCAAAAAAGACCTAATAATATCGGATTTTGACATTTAAACCCTTAGAAATTCTTATATTTAACTCAACAAATTATAATCTCTTAATTACATATAATTTTTTAAAATTTTAATAAATTATATATATTTTTTTTCAAATTTAAAAAATTATATATAATTTTTTGAAACTTATCAAATTGTATATTTTTTAAAAAAATTTAAAAATTACATATCTCTTTGAAAAAGTTTTGAAATTGCATATTTTCTTCAAAACTTAAAAAATTATAATTTTTTTTCTTGATTACTCAATATATTGGAAAAATTTCGGATGTAAATTTATCATTAAAATAAATAATATTTAAAAGATATATATTATTTTGAAATCATTTAGATTGAAGTAAAAAATAAAAATACTTCTGATTAGGTATAGATAACGTAATATAAAACATAAGTAAAAAGTAGCTCCAAATTTAGTTTATGTCGGGTCTCATATATTACCTAAATTGAACCCTAATTCTAGTTAAAATTGGACTGAAATAAATTTAAATCAGATCATGGTAAAATTATTATTTACATTTTTGGTTTAAATTTAATTCGAGATCAAACTGAAATAGGTACAAATTAAATTAAGAAAAAATAGTTATTTTACATATTGGGTTAAAATTTAATATGGGATAAATCTTTCAACTAAATAAGATAGAGTTTTTTACAATAATAACTTAATTATCAAACTCTTCTCTAATTAAGTAAAAAATATCTTCGTTTTTTTACTTCAGTTTAAATGATGTTAAACGATATATCTTCTCCAAATATTTCTAAGTCTAGTGATAAATATATATTTGATAAAATTTTTACAATATATCCAGTGATACAAAAAATATTCAATTTTTAAGTTTAGAGGAGAAATGTGTAATTCAAAAAAATTTTGAGGAGTTATATGTAATTTTTCAAATTTTAAGGAGAAATATGTAATTTGCAAAATTTCTAAGAGTTATATTAACCTTTTAAGTTTAAAGAAAATATATGTAATTTAATAAATTTTAAGAAATTATATGTAATTGACTCTTTTTATAATAACCTCATGAATTAACATATTTTTGCTTTTTCGGAGGAATTATTTGAATTTTTCTTAAATTTAAATACCTTTAAATTATAGTAATGCTATTTAACCTCATTCAATATCAAATATTACTCTTTTCTTATCTGCATAACCTACTAAATTATGATATTGAATCTTTTTATGTCAATAACCTCAAAAATGATGCATCGAAAAGTAAAGAAAATACAAGAAATTTCTGAGTTAGAGTTGAAAAAAATTATAACAATAAGTCGATGATTTTCACATTTAAAATAAAGCGTGGCTCTTTAATAAAAAAAATTAACATCTCAAACAATTACTTAAGCAATTTAATTCATATGTGATTCCAGAGCATTATATGTTATTACAACAATTTGTGAGTGGATATATGTAAAAATCTCTTTAATTTATGCGATTTTTATTCTTCTAAAATAAATAAATAATGTCCTGGTTTTTAATTTTGGCACATATTAAAAATTTTCGCACCAGAGCTAGGCACATGATGCAAAATTGATGAAGACCAGCCATTAATTAAGATATTTTATTTATTAGAAAAATATAAAATAGTTTATAAGAGATTTGGATGACGCTAGACACTACAAATAGAAACCCCAATAATGAAAAGGGTTGAAGCATTACATTGGGAGGAAAAAAAAAAAAAAAAGAAAAATCATCATCAAAGTGTTCCCTTCTTCAAGAAACCTTCTTTGATTCATCCCTAACTTTTTTCCTTTTTTGCAATAAAACTAAAAAAAAATTGATCTGCTATAAATAGTTAAATACATGTGTTTTTTCAAAAAAAAAATAAAAATAAAACAATGATGACATACATCAGAGCATAGCTCAAAACGATGAAAATTTTTTTTCCTTTTCTTTTATTTCTAGCAATTCACGAACTTGCTTTTCCTCAAAGCTCGAGTGCACTGTAGATGTACATATAATAACCATGTCAATATTGCCATTGTTAAAACTAAGGCATCGCAAATTCGCAGCATCAACAATTCAGCTCAGCTTAGAATTTACAGAAATTTGCTTTGCATTATTGCTGGCACTGAACTGATTGTGATGTGCCTCACGCTCCGAGACCATGCCCATTACTGTGCGGCAGAAACTGGTACAAATTCGGTGCTTCATTTGGAATTGAACCTGCTGGAGTTTCTCTTCATATTGTCGCTGTGGAAAACCTGTATGATGTTTGGCCTCAGAATTTTTAGGTAGATATGCCAACCATAAGAATCTCCGCTGATGTTACTCGAGTTGCCAGTGTGGTACAGTGATGATAAAAAAGATTTTTAAGGATCGTAGAACATTGCTACTTACAATTAGATATTACTGAGCTTTAAAAGCAAAAGCTTAGGGCACATTTTGGTTCTGGATCAGACTTAAAATCAAGATCAAGACTAGCAAATTATTTTTATAAACTAATATTTTTTTGTCAAAATTAACACTTCAATAATTTTAATATTGAAAACCTATTTAATTTTTTATAATAATTTAATTTAATAATAGTGTAAAATAAGTAATATTAATTTCATAAGAAAAAAAATAATTTTGACATAGGTTAATACTGATCCTGATTCTAAACCAAACGGGGCCTAGTAGCTCTGATTTCATTGTTTCTTCTACTGGTAGCTCTTATTTCATTGTTTCTTCTTATATGCGTAAAAATTTATGAACTTTTTCCAAGAGGGTAATTTGGTGATTTGAAGGTTGTCCAATTATACAAAATAGGATTTGAAAAGCAAATATGATGCCCCGGAGGGAAGGTATGAGGGATAGGGAGAAGATCATCATTTTCTCGTAACGATAGATTCTTGAATTCATAAGAAAGATAGAAGGGAATAAACCAAAAATAAAATAATATTATTGATAGAAAAGATTTTTTTAAGGGAATAAACCAAAAATAAAAGAATATTATTGATAGAAAAGTTTTTTTTTCTTTATTATAATCTTGGACTGTATATATAGTGCTCTAATAAACTTAGAGTCCTATTTGATGTAGACTAAAAATAGGATTTAGACTCCATTAAAGATTTTACTTAACATATCTTAAATAAAAATATTTAAATCCTATTTTTTTATTGGTCTAGGACTATTATTAACTCGGATTGATAAATAAACCCTAATTTTATCTAACATAAAATCTGAATTATCCAAAATAATAAATAAGAAATTTGTACGTATAGATCTCAGCTTTCCAAAAGATAGTTATTTGTTAGATTTGGATAAATATCTTAGGAGATAAGACCTTTGGACTGTACCTATATTAATTTGACGGATCCTAATTATAGTCGGAATTCAACTTGGATTGAATATCGAATTTCACTGTAAAAAAATTATAGTTATTCTACATCAGACCCCTCCACTTGTTAAAGACTTGTCCTCAAGTTAAAAATTGAAGCCTCCATTGTTGCACTTGTGCTCATCTTGAACTCTTTCTAGTATAAAACTTGACGATGAAGACCAACTAGACTTTGCCAAAACATGTTAATTATTTGATCCTTATTCTTCCAATGCCTCAACTTATTTGCCTCTACTATTAGTCGGTCCTTGTACTTTTGCTCAACCACTAAAATAATATTTATGACCTGTAGGTTTTTATATTCAATTTTGCATATCAAGTAATCATAATAAATTTTTAGGTATGATGAATAACAACAAAAATCAAGTATTATTTCATCATTCTTAAGTGGTGAAAAATATTGTGAAATTTTCACATCTTTACTAGTAAATTTTGGACAAGATAATTGGTCTTCTCTTGAGATAATATTGGGATTTGTATCACTAATAACTTTATAATTTTAATTGAAATTTTTAATATGTGCATATGACTTCTCTTGTAAACTGAAATTTTCTTGAGAACTGTTAGTAGACATGTACAAATTCTTATTTAGACTTACTTCATCCACATAAAAAATATTTAGAATTATTTTTTACTATCATTTCTTCTTTGGTATTCATTATTATAAAGGAATAAGATTTAGTATAGGAAGAAATTATAGTAAAATCTATGATAACACTAATCTCTGAATGATTTATCTCGAAATTTATGATTTTCTTTTGAAATTTTTGAGAAGCTAGATTGAATGTTATCCTTTCTTGAATCTCATGCTTCAATTTAGTGTGTACCACCTCATAGTGAATAAAATAGTCCTCTTGTAGAAATTTTTTTCTAAAAGGTATCGTATCTCTAATCATGTTTGAAATTTTTGATAACCTTCTTTTGCACGTTATTCTTAAAGTTTCTCCCATTATAATAAAGCTTGTCTCTTAAGTTTTAATTTAACAATTTTAATTTTTATTATCTCAAGAACCTTTAGACATCTAAAAAAGTCTTCAAGTTATTCTGCCCAATCGAGAAAGTTTTCATATCCATAGAGTTGTCGCCATCAACTACGATCAATAGAGTTGAGCTCAAGAATAATGTCGCTTTGATACCGCTTGGTGCAATAGAGGGAAGGCATGAGCGATAGGGAGAAGATCACCGTATTCTTACAATAATAGATCCTTGAATTCACAAGGAAGATGGAAGGGAATAAACCCAAAATAAGATAATATTATTGATAGAAAAGTTTTTTTTTCTTGGTTACAACTTTGGACTATATATATATCCCTCTAATAAACTTAAAGTCCTACTTGATGTAAACTAAAAATAGAACTTAGACTCTACTAAAAATTTTACTTAACAAATCTTAAATAAAAATTATCTAAATTCTATTTATTATTAGGCTAGGACTGTTATTAACTCGGATTGATAAATAAACCCTAATCTTTATCAATATAAAATCCAAATTATTCAAAATAATAAATAAGAAACTTGTAGGAATTGATCTCAGCTTTCCAATAGATAGTTATTTACTAGATTTGGATGGATATCTCAGGAGATATGGCCTTCAGATTGTAGCTATATAAATCTTAACAGATCCTAATTGGAGTTGGAATTCAACTTGGACTGAATATCTAATTTTATTATAAAAAGGATGTAGTTGTCCTACATCAAAATAAATATTCTAACGCATAGAAGACTTAATCTCGGGGGCACATGTGCATTGCACTTATATACATATTTATTCTCAATGGAAACTTGTGAGAGGTTTCTTTTGGTTTTTATCTCCTTCAAATCAATGTGAAGAACCCTAATTTTTTTTTTTTGGCTTTCTTTCCTTCAAAATAATATTGTTTCATTTGCTTGGCTAATTTTCTCATCAAAAATTTATTTGTTTTAATTTTTTCAGTCTACTCTTTTTGGTGGTTCAAGATGTGTTCCAATGATAGGTCATACTAAATAAAGATATCAACTTTTGTTATGCTTTCATTGATTGATTGAAGATTGAAACTAGCAAATGCTTAGAAAGTTGACCTTAATTTTATGATGCAGCTTTTGTCTTGGTTGAGCCTTGTGGTGTTAATAGTGACATTGAAGGCACATCACTGTGGTCGGTAGGAGAAGGAAACTTGTTTGGATGTTTTTCTTTGATGGAAATGCTAATAGATGATTTTAAGACCCCTTTGGATGAATAAAATGCTATTATTTGGAAACATATCGATAAACTTCCATTTGTGCATGTCTTGACTCTATGCTTCAAAAAGCAAATTAAGAAAGGGTGAATTAAGTTATTTGAAAAATTTTATAAATTAAAATTACAACTAATACTCAAATATCAAGATTCAATGATGATCACATATCATACATATCACAAAGCAAATAAATGAGAATAAGAGAATACACAATAATTTTTACATGGTTTGATGACAAGCTATACCTACTCCACAGCTCCGACCACCTTAACTTAAAGACTTTCCATTTCGTTAGAGTTGTCGCTTTGTTGGTGCCCCTCATAACCTATTGCTCAACTCGAGCAAATGCTGCTACAAACCTTAGGAGCCATACATAAACTCTTGCTAACACCTATGGGAGTTTATAATCAAAATAGAGAAAAAATAAAATTAAATCTTCACTACAAGTTCTCTCAAGTTAGAAGATTTTCAAACTCAATCTAGATTTAAGATTGAAAATTTTAGAATTATTTCTAAGAGAGATTTAAGGCTTAGATCTTAAGAGGGCTCATTGATGAAAATGTGAAAAGTTGTATTTTGAAGAGTTGGAATGTGACGCCCCTGTCGTGTCCGATTGAACCACAACACAAGTGGACAACATATAAATAAAAGGTTTACAGAATACATAGAATTAAAATTTATTTCATCAATACGAATATAGTTCAGATAACATAACAAAACGTGGTCTCACTGGAAATACTCAAGTCCTCAAAAGTTTTCCCCTACATAAAAATAGAATAACATGTAAATAAATCAGCTCCAAAGATAGTTGCGCACGTACTTTCTGCTACCGTAGACACCTGTGCCAAGCTGCTACTCTCCTGTGGATAGGAACAATCAAAGAATGAGCCACGAATGCTCAGTAGGAAGTTACCTCCTCCAAACAGCAGGAGAGATCAATTTTTTGGTGGCAACAATAAGATTAACACAGTGGCAACAACAATAATTCGACGACAAAGGTGATTAGGTAAACTAACATCCACAGCAAGAAATGAATCAACAAGGATATCTTATGGGTGTGGCTGCCTCCCCTACCAAGCAGAGTCATATCACTCTGCACTCCCAACCGCTGATGGAGTGGTGATCCGTAATCAAACAGCAGATCACGCTTGATGGAGTGGTGATCCGTAATCACACAGCAGATCACGTCCCCTACCAAGCAGAGTCATACCACTCTGCACTCCCAACCGCTGATGGAGTGGTGATCCGTATCACACAGCAGATTACGTTTGATGGAGTGGTGATCCGTATCACACAGTAGATCACATTTGATGGAGTGGTGATCCGTATCACACAGCAGATCACGTTTGATGAAGTGGTGATCCGTATCACACAGCAGATCACATTTGATGGAGTGGTGATCCGTATCACACAGATCACGTTTGATGGTGATCCGTATCACACAGCAGATCACGTTGAGGGAGTGGTGATCCGTATCACACAGCAGATCACGTTTGATGGAGTGGTGATCCGTATCACACAGCAGATCACGTTTGATGGAGTGGTGATCCGTATCACACAGCAGATCACGTTTGATGGAGTGGTGATCCGTATCACACAGCATATCACGTTTGATGGAGTGGTGATCCGTATCACACAGCAGATCACGTTTAAGGGAGTGGTGATCCGTATCACACAGCAGATCACGTTTGAGGGAGTGGTGATCCGTATCACACAGCAGATCACGTTTGATGGAGTGGTGATCCGTATCACACAGCAGATCACGTTTGATGGAGGGGTGATCCGTATCACACAGCAGATCACGTTTGATGGAGGGGTGGTGATCACGTATCACACAGCAGATCACGTTTGAGGGAGTGGTGATCCGTATCACACAGCAGATCACGTTTGAGGGAGTGGTGATCCGTATCACACAGCAGATCACGTCCCCTATAACTCCGCCATCAAGATAAATAATTTCCATCAATTCCACCTTATGAACCTCCCCCCTTACAACTCCGCCATCAAGATAAATAATTTCCATCAATTCCACCTTATGAACCTCCAATTTATCATGTTATTATCAACAGCCATTGATCCAGCGATTCATCACCCAAGTCCTTAATAATTCCATTTAATCCTTAAGTCTAATTTAAACCAATTCCAAAACCAGAATCTAAACCAAAACCGATTCTGAGCCCCACCTAAACCAAAGCCAACTTTAAACGAAACCAAAACCTAAACCAACTTTTAACTAAACCAAACCGAAACCAACTTTCGGATTAAACCAAAACCATAATCAACTTTAAGTTAAACCTTAATTAAACTAATCCTTCTTCCTCCTCAAAACCCTAACCCTAATTCTACTGCCGCCGCCGCCGCCAGGCCATCCCACCGTCAGGCCGCCCCGCTGCCAGGCCACCACGCCGCCACGCCGCACGCCGACGTCTCCGCTGGGCCGTGGCTGCCGCCAGACCACCGCCTCCGGCGTCGCCAGACCCGCGTTGCCCCGCGCCTCTGGCCGACTCCGGCCTGTGCAGTCGTGCGCACGCCACCGGCCGCTCCCGACGCCGTATCACGCGCCAGCACTGCGTCGACACCGGGTCCGTGCTGCCTGCGCACGACGCCAGCACGCATCAGCGCCGCACGCCGCAGCACCGCACGCCGCCGCCTCCGCTGCCGGCCGCCGGCTCCGCTGCCGGCCGCCGGAGCACAGCGGACGATCGGGGAAGAAGATGGGAATTTTGCAATTTAGCCCTCTAATCTTTCTATTCTCAAAACATGCCATAGATTGATATAACACAGACATATCTATTCTCTACTCAGTTTTACTTAGATCTAGATTATCATCATCCTCCTAAATATCATGAGGGTCACTAAGTTTATCGATTATTCAACATGAATTTGTCTCGAGCATAACGGCAAAGAGAAACGGATGAAAGTAACACCACCTAGTTCGAATAGAGGTAAGGAGAAAACAAATGAAAGTAACTTAACCTACTTCGAATAGAGATAAGGAGAAAACAAATGAAAGTAACTTAACCTATCTCGAATCTCGATAACGATCGTCCCAAATCTTTTTGCCACTCCGTAAGCCTCGCCAACGATTGTCCCTTGACTCTCTCTATCCGTCCGGGTTTAGTGGGTGGTTGCTGCCTATAAATAGAGGCGGTTATTGGGTTGTGGGTTGTGGGCCCGAGTAATGGACCGTTATGGAGTGACGGGTGGTTACATTCCTACCCCGTTAAATAAATTTGGTCCCCAAATTTTAAAATGAACATACCTCAAAAGATATGGGGGTATTTGCCCCTGATGTCCTCCTCTCTCTCCCAAGTGACCTCGTCCACAGAGTGATGCTGCCACTGTACTTTTACCAAAGGGATCACCTTTCTTCTTAACACATGCTCTTTTCGTTCTACGATCCGAATTGGCGGCTCCTCACATGTCAAGTCCTCCCTCAGCTGTAACTGCTGAAACGATAGTATATGTGTGGCATCTGAGATGTACTTCCTCAGCATTGACACGTGGAAGACGTTATGCACATTAGCTAAGGCTGGAGGTAAGGCAAGTTTATAAGCAACTGCTCCAATTCGCTCTAAGAACTCAAAGGGGCCAATATAACGAGGTGCTAACTTGCCCCTCATCCCAAATCTCATCACGCCCTTTGTTGGAGAGATCTTTAGAAAAACATGATCGCCCACGGGAAACTCCAGATCCCGCCTTCTGGTATTAGCATAACTCCTTTGTCTACTTTGTGCTGTGAGTAACCTCTTTCGAATCACTTCAATCTTCTCGCTAGCTAATTGAACCAACTCTGGTCCCAAAATTTGCCTCTCACCAACCTCTGTCCAACACACAGGGGATCTACACTTCCTCCCATACAAAGCCTCATAAGGTGCCATTTGAATGCCAACATGATAACTATTGTTGTAGGTGAACTCGGCTAGACACAAATGAGAGTCCCAGCTCCCCTTGAAATCCAGAGCACATGCTCTCAGCAAGTCCTCTAGGGTCTGGATTGTTCTCTCTGATTGACCATCAGTTTGAGGGTGATATGCAGTACTAAAACGTAGCTGCGTCCCCAAGGCTTCCTGAAACCTACCCCAAAATCGTGAAGTGAATCTGGGATCTCTATCAGAAATGATGGTAACAGGTATTCCATGAAGTTTTACTACTTCCTCCATATATAGTTCAGCAAGCTTGTCCAAGGAGTAGGTCATCTTAATAGGAAGGAAATGGGCTGACTTAGTTAACCGATCCACCACACCCCAAATAGCATCCAACCCCTTCCTTGTCCTGGGTAACCCAGCCACAAAGTCCATGGTCACATGATCCCATTTCCATTCAGGGATAGGGAGTGACTGTAACTTTCCTGCTGGTTTTTGGTGTTCGATTTTGACCTGTTGACACACTAAACATTTGGAAACAAATTCTGCAATATCTCTCTTCATGCCCTGCCACCAATAATTTTGCTTCATGTCTCGGTACATTTTTGTGCTACCTGGGTGTACTGAGAAACGAGAGCGATGAGCCTCGTTTAGCAATTCTTGCTTCAATTGAAAGTCATCAGGGACACACAGCCGACCTTGAAATCGAATCACACCATCAGTAGTCACATCAAACCCTGGTTTAGAATTTTGAGTTAACTCAAACTTTAAAGTCTGCAACCTAGGATCTTTCAACTGGCACTCTTTAAGTTTCAACACCAGTTCTGACTCTAGGTGCAATCCAGCTAGCAATCCTCGTTGAGTCTCTGTTATAACGGTTAGTTCCATGTCTCCTAAGGTTTCTAAAATCTTCCATCTTCTTACCAATAAATGTGCTGAGTATCCTACCGATTTCCTACTAAGTGCATCTGCAACAACATTGGCTTTACCTGGGTGGTAGTTGATTGAGCAATCATAATCCTTGAGGAAATCCAGCCATCTCCTCTGTCTCATATTAAGTTCTTTCTGGGTGAAAAGATATTTCAAGCTCTTATGATTTGTAAAAATTTCAAATGTCTGTCCATAAAGATAATGCCTCCAAATTTTTAGTGCAAAAATGACAGCTGCTAATTCAAGGTCATGAGTGGGATAATTTTTCTCATGGACCTTTAATTGCCTAGAGGCATAGGCTATCACTTTTCCATGTTGCATTAGAACGCAACCCAATCCGTTGATGGAAGCATCACTGTATACCACCAACCCATCACCACCAGAAGGTATGGTCAGCACTGGTGCAGTAGTCAACCTTCTCTTTAATTCTTGAAAACTTTGCTCACAATCCTCAGCCCAATCAAATTTAACATTCTTCTGAGTTAATCGGGTCAGTGGAGTAGCAATCTTGGAAAAACCTTTCACAAATCTTCTATAGTAACTTGCCAATCCAAGGAAGCTCCTCACTTCCATTACGTTAGTGGGCCTCTTTCAGTCCAACACAGCTTCTATTTTCTTGGGATCCACTGATATACCAGCACCAGAGATCACGTGACCCAAGAAAACCACCTTCGACAACCAAAAGCCACACTTTCCAAGTTTGGCATATAATTTCTCGTCTCAAGGTTTCCAACACAATTTTGAGATGTTGCTCATGCTCATTATGACTCTTGGAATATATTAGGATGTCATCTATAAAGACAATGACAAATTGATCTAAATACTGCCTGAATACCCTATTCATTAAATCCATAAAGATAGCAGGTGCATTGGTCAAGCCGAATGGCATGACAAGAAATTCGTAATGTCCATAGCGAGTTCTGAAGGCCGTTTTTGGGATGTCCTCCTCCTTAACCTTGAGTTGATGGTAGCCAGATCTTAGGTCAATCTTCGAGTACACTTGGGTACCTTGTAACTGATCAAAAAGATCGTCAATCCGCGGAAGGGGATATTTGTTCTTTACTGTGCTCTGATTTATCTGACGGTAATCTATGCATAATCTCATAGTCCCGTCTTTCTTCTTCACGAAAAGAACTGGTGCACCCCAAGGAGATGCACTATGGCGTATGTAACCCTTATCTAAGAGTTCTTGTAATTGTTTCTTCAACTCTACTAACTCCACTGGTGCCATTCTATAAGGGGGTTTTGAGATTGGAGTTACACCGGGTAAGAGGTCTATGCCAAACTCCACCTCTCGGTCTGGAGGTAATCCTGATAACTCCTCGGAGAAGACCTCTGGATACTCTCGAACAATTGGGATGTCCTCTAATCGAGGTGTACTCAATTGCTCCTCCGAGATAAAGGCTATATACCCTTTACAACCCTTCATCAGTAGTTGTTGAGCTTGAAGAAAAGAAATGATGGGAGGGAAGTTTCCTTGTACACCGGAGAAGGTAAAAACGGTTTGCCCAGGTGGTCTGAAGGTTACTACCTTCGTGAAACAGTCAACACTGGCATGATAGGCTGCCAACCAGTCCATGCCTAGAATAACATCAAAGTCCTTGAAATTTAGTAGGACTAGATCTACGGTGAGTTCTTGATTTTCTATTTTAATAATACACCGTCTGAATACCTGGTCTACAATCATCTTATCGCCAGTAGGTGTTCCAACTATTAAGTTTGTCTCTAGAGGTTCAGCCTTTCTAATCAACTTGATAGCAAAGTGAGGGGCAATAAAAGAATGTGTAGATCCAGAATCGATCAATATAGAAGCAATCATATTATCAATAAGAATTGTACCTTGCACCACCTCCTCTGAAGCTTTAGCGTCGGCCTGGGACAAGGCATAAACTCGAGCTGGTGCTGGGTCCTTCTTCGAGATGGAGTTCTTCCATCTTTGATTTTGGTTATGTCCAATATTTTGCCGAGTGTGCAATGATTTTGGACAGTCTCTTGCAAAATGCCCTGATTGTTGGCACCTGTAGCAAAGAGGCTCCCCACTATTACTCCTTGGGCAAAATTCTGACTTATGTCCCCACTGGCCACACCGATAACATTTATCTTGGTCGTATGTCACAGTCCGCTCCGCGGTGGTCCTCCGCTCCGCAGGCCTGAATCTCTTCTCCGGCCTCCGCACTGATGTACGGGCTAGTGGTCTAGGATGATTCTTCAATGACTCCTCCCTTAATGACCAAGAATGAGCTTGTGTTTTCTCCACTGAGAGGGCCTTACTCACAACCTCTCTATAGGTCTTCAGATCAAAATAGGCTACATGCTCTCTGATCCCTTCAGTTAGTCCATCCTCGAATAGCTGAACCCATTCGTCATCCTTAGAGATGAAGTCTGGGAGAAAACGGCAAAGCCTGTTGAACTCAGCTTCATATTGTTGAACTGTTCGATTGCCCTGCCGGAGGTTGAGGAGTTTTCGTCGCATTTCCTTTCGAACTGCTGTAGGGATGAACTTTTGCAGGAAGTATTCTTTAAATTCTTCCCAGCTAACACTCTCATTGGGCTCTCCCAAAGTCCTCAGCGTGGTTCTCCACCAGGCATCGGCGTCGCCTTGTAATAAGTAGACTGCCAACTTCAACTTTTCCCCATCCGGGCAATCAATAGCCTCAAAGGTTTTCTCTATCTCCCGTAACCAGGTATCCACCTTGTCGGGATCATCACATCCAGAAAATGTTGGAGGCCCCATCTTCTTGAACTGAGTGAGAAAGGGGTTAGGGTTATTTCCTTCATCCCTTCTGCCTCCACTACTAGAACCGGCCCCCATTTGCTGGTTGAGGAATAACATCAGAGTTTCTTGGAGTGTCATCTCGGTATTTTCCTCTCCCGTCCCATAACCTCGACTAACTCCTATAGTTCTTGCACGTCGTGGAACACCCTCCTCAATATTGGGAGCGCCACGTCCACGGCCCCTGGCAACCGCTCCACGACCACGAGTAGGGACACGACGGGGAGGCATACTGAACCTGTAATTAAGGATTTGGAGATTCAGTATTTTGGATGACACCAAAGAACATTCTAAAGCGAAATAAATCTCAAAACTATGTCATTCTTAAACCTTATGCTCTGATACCATATGTGACGCCCCTGTCGTGTCCGATCGAACCACAACTCAAGTGGACAACATACAAATAAAAGGTTTACAGAATACATAGAATTAAAATTTATTTCATCAATACGAATATAGTTTAGATAACATAACAAAACGTGGTCTCACTGGAAATACTCAAGTCCTCAAAAGTTTTCCCCTACATAAAAATAGAATAACATATAAATAAATCAGCTCCAAAGATAGTTGCGCACGTACTTTCTGCTACCGTAGACACCTGTGTCAGGCTGCTACTCTCCTGTGGATAGGAACAATCAAAGAATGAGCCACGAATGCTCAGTAGGAAGTTACCTCCTCCAAACAGTAGGATAGATCAATTTTTGGTGGCAACAATAAAATTAACACAGTGGCAACAACAATAATTCGACGACAAAGGTGATTAGGTAAACTAACATCCACAGCAAGAAATGAATCAACAAGGATATCTCATGGGTGTGGCTGCCTCCCTACCAAGCAGAGTCATACCACTCTGCACTCCCAACCGCTGATGGAGTGGTGATCCGTAATCACACAGCAAATCACGCTTGATGGAGTGGTGATCCGTAATCACACAGCAGATCACGTCCCCTACCAAGCAGAGTCATACCACTCTGCACTCCCAACCGCTGATGGAGTGGTGATCCGTATCACACAGGTGATCCATATCACACAGCAGATCACGTTTGATGGAGTGGTGATCCGTATCACACAGCAGATCACATTTGATGGAGTGGTGATCCGTATCACACAGCAGATCACGTTGAGGGGGGTGGTGATCCGTATCACACAGCAGATCACGTTTGATGGAGTGGTGATCCGTATCACACAGCAGATCACGTTTGATGGAGTGGTGATCCGTATCACACAGCAGATCACGTTTGAGGGAGTGGTGATCTGTATCACACAGCAGATCACGTCTGAGGGAGTGGTGATCCGTATCACACAGCAGATCACGTTTGATGGAGTGGTGATCCGTATCACACAGCAGATCACGTTTGATGGAGTGGTGATCCGTATCACACAGCAGATCACGTTTGATGGAGTGGTGATCCGTATCACACAGCAGATCACGTTTGAGGGAGTGGTGATCTGTATCACATAGCAGATCACGTCTGAGGAAGTGGTGATCCGTATCACACAGCAGATCACGTTTGATGGAGTGGTGATCCGTATCACACAGCAGATCACGTTTGATGGAGTGGTGATCCGTATCACACAGCAGATCACGTTTGAGGGAGTGGTGATCCGTATCACATAGCAGATCACGTCCCATATAACTCTGCCATCAAGATAAATAATTTCCATCAATTCCACCTTATGAACCTCCTCCCTTACAACTCCGCCATCAAGATAAATAATTTCCATCAATTCCACCTTATGAACCTCCAATTTATCATGTTATTATCAACAGCCATTGATCCAGCGATTCATCACCCAAGTCCTTAATAATTCCATATTTAATCCTTAAGTCTAATTTAAACCAATTCCAAAACCAGAATCTAAACCAAAACCGATTCTGAGCCCCACCTAAACCAAAGCCAACTTTAAACGAAACCAAAACCTAAACCAATTTTTAACTAAACCAAACCGAAACCAACTTTCGGATTAAACCAAAACCATAATCAACTTTAAGTTAATCCTTAATTAAACTAATCCTTCTTCCTCCTCAAAACCCTAACCCTAATTCTACTGCCGCCGCCGCCGCCAGGCCATCCCACCGTCAGGCCACCCCGCTGCCAGGCCACCACGCCGCCACGCCGCACGCCGATGTCTCCGCTGGGCCGTGGCTGCCGGAGCACAGCGGACGATCGGGGAAGAAGATGGGAATTTTGCAATTTAGCCCTCTAATCTTTCTATTCTCAAAACATGCCATAGATTGGTATAACACAGACATATCTATTCTCTACTCAGTTTTACTTAGATCTAGGTTATCATCATCCTCCTAAATATCATGAGGGTCACTAAGTTTATCGATTATTCAACATGAATTTGTCTCGGACATAGCGGTAAAGAGAAACGGATGAAAGTAACACCACCTAGTTCGAATAGAGGTAAGGAGAAAACAAATGAAAGTAACTTAACCTACTTCGAATAGAGGTAAGGAGAAAACAAATGAAAGTAACTTAACCTACCTCGAATCTCGATAACGATCGTCCCAAATCTTCTTGCCACTCCGTAAGCCTCCCCAACGATTGTCCCTTGACTCTCTCTATTCGTCCGGATTTAGTGGGTGGTTGCTGCCTATAAATAGAGGCGGTTATTGGGTTGTGGGTTGTGGGCCCGAGTAATGGGCCGTTATGAAGTGACGGGTGGTTACATGGAATCTTATTTATGGATTCAAACTCAAAATTAACCATTATCAAACTTTTTCTAAAAGTAAGTAGAAATATTAGTTGTCCACTCAATTATCCGCTCAACTCGACCAGACAACTCAATCGTAAAAGATAGTCATTGCATGTCAATATTCTCTCAGTCTATGAAAATAGTAAGTAACCAATATGACAAAGAACTTACTAGTTCAAATATTAGACTAGACAATCAATGAGTGGACCAAACAACCAATCTTATGAAACTTATTTCCTATTTTATCTAACCAAATTGCCAGTGAGCAAACCGAACATCCGGTCTAATGAAACTTGTTCCTAATTTTATCATACTAGACAACCGGTGAGAGGACCAGATAGTTTGTTTGATAAAATTGGTTTGTAGTTTTATTAGACCAAACAATCAGTCTTATAAAAATTAAAGCCAATTCACAATTTCAATAGATCAGCTAGTTGATTCTCTCAAGACTGATTATCTAGTATTTTTAACTATTGAATTTCAATAAAGCCCAAAATATTTTGACCAACACCAAATCATTCTAAAATAGCAATAATAATTATAGATTGAATTACAATGACTTAACCAACTCAATACCTAGTGAAACTCACTTTGAGTCTTTCCTTTGACTTCTTCATAACATTCAATGATTACATGATCTTAACAAGACTACTTCAAACATGAATGACTTCTTTAGTATATTGCACTTCGTCTTCATTAAAGTCTTGACATAATCAATACTTTGGTGAATCTTATAAGATGTCATCATTAAGATAAAAAATAACCAACTCAATACTTTGGTGAATTACAATGACTTTGGTGAATTACAATGACTTAACCAACTCAATACCTAGTGAAACTCACTTTGAGTCTTTCCTTTGACTTCTTCATAACATTCAATGATTACATGATCTTAACAAGACTACTTCAAACATGAATGACTTCTTTAGTATATTGCACTTCGTCTTCATTAAAGTCTTGACATAATCAATACTTTGGTGAATCTTATAAGATGTCATCATTAAGATAAAAAATAATACAACATTTAATACACATATTAGCAACTAATAATGTCATCATCAAAACTAAAGAACTAATAAATTAAAAATTAGCAAAAACTGATAAGACCTCCCTTTAAATTCAAACTCAATTTTAATTTGTGTAATCCAGATTTTATGATATGCTATGTGTTTATGCTTTATTATTTTTTAGCTTGTAATGAAGGATATATAGTTCTTCTACAATGATTATGTTGATTCACAAAGTTATGATATGACTAACTCAATGGCTTCCCACTCCATCGAGGATAATGTGGCTGATGAAGAAGTGTCATCCCATCCCATCCAAGACACCTCTACTTGCACTTTGAGCAAATCAAAAATAAAGGGGACCCAAAACAAGAGATGGTCTTCAAAGTACTCTCTTTTTTATTAATTTTCTTGTGGATTAATGCAAGACATCGAGCTAAAAAGAGTTTCAAGCATATTGCCTTTGTTGTGTGTGCCAATGTAGTCAATGCAAAATTCAACTAGCACTTCACCACAGATGATGTTGAGAACTACCAAATAACCCTTAATAAGAGGTATATTGACATTAAATAGGCTAAGAAAACTAATGGTGCTAGTTGAGATGACGTGAACAAGGGATTAGTATAGAGAAGGCGATCCTCTAGAACTATAGAGAAGGCGATCCTCTAGAACTTCTTGGTAGTATATAACCAAATTGTAGCATTGTCACAACCAAACATCATGTTTATTTCCTTACGTTCATGTGTTTCTACCACTAGGAAAATCCTGATGTCAAGCCTTTTATCAACCAACATATACCTTTCTACAAAGAGAAGAGGATAATATGCAGAGAAGATTGAGCCATGATTCCTTTGCTGCGTCCATCTGTGATGAATTTGGGAGAGAGTGGCTGATGAAGCTGATGGGAGGATGGAGTTATCAAACTTGTCCTTTCTTGTTGACATCCACAATGAGAATAACTTGACCTGTGTGGAATCCCAAGTCAATACAGTGGCCATAGGATAGTCATCCACTTTTTCAGCTATGAAGAGAAATAAATGCAAGATTGGCAAAAATAATGTGATATGGGACACTTTGCTGTAGGGTATAAACTGTGTAGCTGCGACAATTGAAGATGCTCAAGGTGTTGCATGGAAGAAAGACCTCATCCCTTCTATCATGTCCATAGAATCTAATGGATTCTCCAAAAATAGTGCTTCAAAGGGCTTACAAATTTTTATGCCATGATGAGGTTGAGGCAGCCACCTCAACCTCATTATCCGTTTTATGCATGGGTGAAAACACAAGAGTTGACTGGATGATCCGTTTTGAACCTCTGAGACAAGCTTTAATGTATGGGGACAAGAATATCCCTAAGGACAAAGAAAAGGAAATTCAAAGAAATGAGGGCATTGAGCCCTCGCAAACTAAACCCAAATCCAAAAAGGTGGAAAATAATATAGCATTGAGCCCTTGCTATGTCGGGTGTGTTTGATGCCTCGATGATGTCATAAGAACTCAGAGATAAACTAATACACATCTTGTAGAATTCAGCTAACTACCAAGCATATTTTGTTGAAGAAAAGATGAAAGAGTCTTTATATGCATGCCAAACTCCCGTCATCACCTTCACAAATGATGACCTACTACTTAAAATAGTAGGCCACAATATACTATTGAATGTCATAGGAAATAGTGATGGGATCAAGATTAATCACATCCTAATTAACCCAGGTTCTTTAGTTAATTTAATGGCTCTCTTAACTCTAAAAGCACTAACTTTGGATGTGTGACACCTATCGTCCAAGATTATAACCATACAAGGGTTTAATCAAAATAACCAAAGAGCTCTAGGAGTTGTAACTATCCCTTTGAAAGTGGGTGAGTTGATGACAAATGCCAAGTTTCATGTGATTGATGCTGACACATTATACAAAGTACTAATATAGAGGCCGTGGCTACATGAAAATAAAGTGATGTCATCAACCCTATATCAGTGCCTCAAATACTTTGAGGATAATGAAGAACATCGAATTAATAGAGATATACATGCCTTTGATGTTCTTGAGGTACATTATGATGATGCAAAATACTATCAAAGATCTAACACTGATAGAGGGTCTGCTTCCATCAGTCAAGTGAAGCAAAATATTGCTAGCCTAATCTTTGCTCTTCCTCACCTAGGAAGCAATTTTGACCCAATATCTTTAAATGAAGAAGCTACAGAAGTCTACCTCGATTGTTATACTTCTAACGAAGATGATAACAGAGATCAAATAGAAAATACTCTTCTAATTACTAAAGTTTTAAAGGACTTATTTAAGCCGTTAGATGAGCTAAGCATCAATATCATGAAAGAATTAATAACTTTCTACATTTCTCCACAATTGAAAGGAGAAAAGAAAATAATATTTTATAAGGTAATTTCTTGTGCTCCAAGCATATATGAGAAATCATAGGGACTAAAGATTTAGCATATGATGGTGATCATCAACTGATAGTAATGCCTAAATATTTCTCAGACCAACTTTGTTGGATAATTAACCAATCTGGCTATGACATCCACAACCAAAGCGGGAGAGTTGTTTCTTCAAGAATATATAGAATCCATCCCAAGAATATGCTTACATTCCTAGAGGGGGAAACAAGAATATCAAAGGTCTAAATTATATTAGTCTAAATACCCATACATGTCATATAGTCATCATAGAACCTCTTTCTGATATTCAAGACATCAATACCCCTTAACACGTGTGTTGAGATGGTCATGACTTTTCAGATATCACAAAAAGGTGACATTCTCAATGGGATTTCATCAAAACCAAAAGAAAGGAGGCATAATGCAACCAAAATGTCTTTAGATAAACCTTTGACAAACCTCACTCAATATGATAAATCACTAGGTGAGGAAATAATACTCAGACCAAAAGAAGCTCCAGTATAACTTGAGGACGGGGCAAGCAACAGTTGATAAACTAATGGAGATCAATCTAGGCTCAAAGGATGACCCCAAGTTGACTTTCATCCACACTCAACTTTTAGAGAAAAGCCAAATTCAGCTCAAAGCAGTATTCCAAGAGTATATTGATTGCTTCGCATAGAGCTATAAGGAGATGCTTGGACTAGATCCTAAAGTTGTAGTTCACAAACTAGCCATCAATCCTAAGCTTCCACCTACCGAACAAGTACCTAGGAAGATAAAAGTCAACCTAGAACAAAAGGCGATAGAAGAAACAAAGAAAGGTCGAAGCAAGCTTCATCAAAGAGGAAAAATATCCAAATTGGATGGCAATCATCGTACCAGTCAAGAAAACGAATGGCCAAATCCACATTTGTGTAGATTATAGGGACTTGAATAACGCATGTTCAAAAGATAATTTTTCATTGCCAATAATAAAAAACATGATTGACAACATGGCTGATTTCAAAATATTCTCTTTCATAGATAATTTTTTAGGATATAATTAAATCAAGATGTATCATGATGATGAAAAACATACGGCCTTCAGAACACCAATTGGCATTTACTACTATAAGGTGATGCCCTTCGGACTCAAGAATGAATATAGGTACCACTTATCAAAGGGGTATAACTCAAATCTTCATACACTAATTAATGGAATGTTACATGGATGACTTGGTGGTTAAAACTAAGTCCAAAGATAAGTACATCCAAGATCTAAGAGTGGTATTCGACCACCTAAAGAAATTTAACCTAAAGATGAATCCTATGAAGTGTGTTTTTGGTGTATCATCGAGAAAATTCCTTAGCTTTGTTGTCAGACATCAAATGATTGAAATTGGTCTATCTAATATCGAAGCTATTTTGGATATGCCACCACCCAGTAATTTAAAGCAATTGAGGTCGTTCCAAAGTTGACTCTCATACATAAGAAGATTTATTTCAAACTTTTCTTGAAAATGCAAAATCTTCTCCAAGTTGATGGAAAAGGACACTTCATTCATTTGGGATCAAGATTGACAATAGGACTTTGAAGAGATCAAGCAATATCTCCTAAAGCTACCAGTCCTAGTAGCACCTCTACCCGATAAACCCCTACCTTATACATGACAACAATGGAAGGATCCTTGGGAGTATATTTTGCCTAGAATAGTGATGAGGGTAAAGAAAATGCACTCTACTATCTCAAAAGAATGTTGGTGGGAGCAAAAAGTAACTACTACCCCATAAAAGCATTATCTGGCATTCATATTCGTGGTCAAGAAACTGAGATATTATTTACTTTCTCATCAAGTCATTTTAATATCAAAGATTAATCTTATAAAGTACCTGATGACTCAACTTGTACTCGCTAGGAGGATATTAAAAGCACTTTAATTCTCATAGAATATATAATCAAATTCACTCCCCGAAAGACGGTCAAAGGGCAAGCCCTAGCTAATTTTCTTGCAGTTTATCTAATCCAGATGATTCTCCTCTAAATTGCAAGCTCCTTAACAAACAAATCCTTTTGGTTGAAGAAGGGGAACCTTATTAGAGGCTATACTTTGATGGAGCATATCCATCAAACAAGGGATTAGACCAAAGCTTCTGCAAATCAAAGTAGGAATTAGACTCATTGATGTCACTCTAAAAGGGGGTATTTTGTGATACTCCTATTCCCTATCAAACCGTGTATAGACAATAAAGCTAAATATGAGACTAATTGTAGGACTGAAAATAGCCCTCAATATATAAATATCATGCTTGCATATTTTCAATGATTAACAGCTAGTTATTAGCCAAGTCCAAGGCAAATATAAAGTCCTTAGATCTGAGCTCCTAAAATATTGTAAAAAGACTCAAGAGCTCATAAGGCAAATCTCACATGTTTAAATAACTAAGACTGCCTGGTCTATCAATGCAGAAGCTGACTCCTTAACCAAACTAGCCAAGGCACTAGCTAACCTTGGTCAAGGAGAAATTTTAATTATAGTCTATAGTAGACAAGTGCTGAACTCAATTTTTAGTATTAAGCATGAGAGGACTAAATCTAAACTAATAGAAGAGGTCAAAGGTTGAAGAATACCATTCACCAACTATCTTAAAAGTAGAGAACTCCCCAAATATAAATCCACTCAGACACAACTCAGAAAGAGAGTTGCATGTGTTCTACTTATCAACAACACTCTTTATAGAAGATTATTCGATCAATTACTTTGGTGTTGTCTCTTAGACAAAGAGGCTAAAGAAGTTATATATGAAATACATTTTAGAGTCTGTGGGACTCATCAATTGGGCCCAAAAATGATAATGAAGATTAAGCATATGGGCTATTATTACCCCATGATGGTAGGAGATTACATCGAATATACAAGAAAATGTCACCAATGCCAAATTCATATTGATTTCATCTATCAACACCTAAATTCTCTACATCCAATAGTATATCCTTATGACCATTCGAGGTATTGGGTTATGGACGTCATTGGCCCAATCGAACCATCTTCTTCTAAAGGCCATCACCTCATACTAGTCGGACATTCCATCACTCCTATTCTGTCTAGGATGGAATGTCCGACTTTCTCAAAAAGAAACACTCAGTCAAATATGCACTACATATTTCTCAAGGCAAAACATGGACACAAAACTCCGTCCATCTTGCATGGCTACTAAGCCTACATTTACATAGCACATTAAGTCCACTCTCATGTGGTAAATTAAGTTCATGTTATGTGGTGATTAAGCCCATATTTATATGGCGAATTAAGTCCACTTGTACGTAGTAACTTAAGTTCACTTTCACGTGAAAATCACGATCATTTCTACGTGACAATCAAGTTTATTTTCACATGACAATTTAAGTCTACTTTTAGGTGGCAAATTAAGTTCACTCTCACGTGGCAACATTAAGTTCACATTTACGTGACAAAAATTAAGCTCAATTTGGACCTAATTCTTAAAGAATTCAGGCTCAAATTAAAAGTGGGTTGAGTGGACTAGATTTTTGAATCAAAATTGGGCCCAAAATTCATTTAAAATATGGACCAAAATGACAAAATGAAAGAATTTTATAAATAAGTTCTTGAACTAAATAAATCTTCATAAATGGATCCTGGTTAAATTTACCTTATAAATAGGTCCTTGAAACAAGAATTTTATAGAAAAGCCCAAAAAAATCCTAAAATTACAAATCAGTCCCCCCAAATTTAGGATTTGTGAATAACCCCCTCAAAAATTAATAATTATAATTCGATCCTTATAAAATTTAGGATTTATAAATAAATTCCTCCAAAATTTTATATTCATAAATAAGCCCCTAGAATTTCAACTTTTCGCAAATAAGTCTCTCAAAAATTTTTATTTACAAATAAGTCTACTTTTTGTTCAAAAAAGGACCCTAGCAGTTTTAAAATTTTATAAATAAACCTCTTTGATGGCAAGATCTCCTATAGACCTTCTTTGAGAATCGCCTCCAAATTAGTTTGATATTTATCTAAGAATCTACTATATTTTCCCTCTAATTTTTTGTTCTATAGCCCTCTTTTATAGGGTTTCAAAAGATATTTTATTTGATCATTGCTTGATCTGAAATTGAGATTTTATGAATATATTATTGTCATAATTTTTATATTTGAATCTTTAATTGAGAGATCTTGAGATTATAATTTTCTTAACTAAAAATTTTGTTAATTTTGAAGATTAGACAAGGATTTGTTTCTATCTTGAGGATTCTATAAATGGCCAAGAGAATATTTGATTGGATTATCAATGAAATTAGAGATTTGATAAAATATGGCCTTACCATAAATCTCGAATTTGGATATGTTATTAATTGATTGAATTATTAATTGATCCAAATTTGAGATTTGATGGATATATGCTTGCAATAATCTTCATATTTGAGTCTCTAATTGATGGATCTTGATGTTACAATTTTTTTAACTAAAAATTCTGTTAATTTCTAAGATTGGACAAAAATTTCTTTCTTTCTTGAGGTTTCTATAACTGGCCAAGAGAATCTTTGGTTGGTTCAATTTTGGAATGTGATTTATAATCAGATTAGATCTCCATATCTTTGATCGGTAAGTAATCCCATTGATTGGTATTTGTTTACTTATAAGGAGATTCCAAAATTATTCCATCTTTGAATATTGAGTTTTTAGGATAATATTTGCAAACTTTTCAAAGAAATTAGACCAAAATATAATTTTATAAAATTTGGAGGGTTTTTTGTAAGAAAATTCTAGTCATGGACTTAATTGTGAAATTTATTTGGTTTAGGGACCTATTTGTAAAACTCTCATATTATTTCATTTTAGCTTAGGTTTTGGATGAATTATGGACTCGATTTTGATCCAAATATCTAGCCGATTTAGTCCACATGGGTTAAATTTAGCTTGAAACTAAATTTTCGAACAATGTGAGTCTAAATTAAATTTAATTTTTTATTGAATTTGACCATAATTTAGGTCCAACTAAGATTCACATTTGAGTCATAATTTAATATCATTTAAGTTTTGATTTTGATTACATTTTGCTCAAATTTGATTTTGGCAAAAATCACCTCAAATAGATACGTGTTTGAATTTGCAAATTTCTACTAAAAATTGATAGTTTAATTCTTAGTCAATGTTTAGTTATGATTTTATTTGTGATTCTGTGTAAGTTTTAATTGTCCTATACTCGACCTATCTTGTGAGCCTCCTCCATCATCCAATCGAACTTAGTCTAAGTGATTAAGTTTGCTCTAAGGCGTCCTTGAATTGTTCGAAGAGATACAAAAGGACCTAAATTGGTGGCCTACTAGCTAGTTTCATATCATGGTTGTTCAAGATTCGACGTGCCTTATTAAAGATTTGTAGCTTTGCTAAAGGAGGTTCCTAGGAGTCTTACCCAGTTTGCTACTTGTCCATGAGTTGTTTGTTCCTAGTCTTGGTTGGCATGGTTCTTGGTGAGCATCAAAAGCTACTAGAGGAAGGTTTACGATACTCTCACTGAAAACACCATTATTGTAATAACAATATCTAGTTTGATAGCTGATGGAGATTTGACTGTATAAGAGTTGCCCCATGCCCTAGTTTTGACTCAACACCTACACACAAGAACACTAGGAGCTATCATCGGGGGTTCTCTGACAAAGGATGCTCTGATACCTAAGTAAAAGAACTGGAGCTTGTTGATATCTTATCAAGGATGACGTCTCACCATAGCAAATTTGGTCCATGTCATTTGGTCTTCAACTCTTCTCTCTCTAAAAAATGACATCAATGATGAAAAGAAGAGCTCTAGTGCTTACTCTAACCTGCAAGTTGCCTGGAGAGAGTATCCCCAAAAATCACTTTGATACTCAAGTTAGAATGGGGAAAGCTTAAGCATAGGGAGAGTCATGCTCTCAAGGCTTAGATGAAGTTGGAACTCTAGAGAGAGAGAGAGGAGATAGAGCTTGCATTGAGGATTTTGGACTTGTGTAGGTGAAGTAGAACTTACCTTCTCTCTAGCGGGGGAGAAGTCTCACTATAATAAATGGGTGCATAGTCAGCATTTTTGACATGGCATTTCAAAAAGCACTGGTAGAAGGAAACCTATATTAGCATTTCTCAAAGTGTCATTAATCAGCAATGTTTTTTCTTAAAAAAATCATGAATTGTTGATACTTATCAAAAGCATGGGCAATTAGCGGTGCTTTGAGAAATGCCCTGCTAATTGTTGGCACTTTTCGAAAGTGCCAACAATGATCATACTAAAATCACAACCTTGCCCTTATACCATCTCCTCTAGGCTTTTTCTTCTAGATGCAATGCGAACGCAGTGCCTTTCTAGTCACCCTTAGTTGCCTTGCCTCTACCTCACTGCTAGTTTGTCAGGATTCTCCTCCGATGGCTCTCTTCCTCCATCTCCTCAACTACGGCTGATGCCTCCCCTTCTCATTCTCTTCTAACAACTCTACATCTAGCTATGACATTGTCCTTGGTCTAGTCTCCTTGAGTAATAGGTATGTGCCCTCAGCCTATTTTATCTTATTTTTAATCGCTCCACTTTGTGAAATGCTAATATCATATGTGGGTGCACTGGAGCTGGAGATGAAAAACTTAAATTAGTTATATGCAAGCTAGTGGCTTGGAAGCTTAGATAGGAATATGTGACTTTTTTTATTAGTTCTTTCTTTCATTTGTTGGGGTTTAGAGTTTCATTGTTGATCCATGCTCAATAATTTCACTCTTGTTGGTTATTTTCCTTCATTATGGAGAGGACATGGGGAGCTCATAGGAAAATTAAGGGGAGAGCATGAGGAAGACACAGGGAGAGAACGGTGAGAATATAGGAAGGAGCTTTTAGTTACCAAAGTGGCACTAATGGTAACTGGAGGCACTTTCAGTTACGTGTTACAAATAGATTTTATTGGAGGCCTTCGACATGAAGCACTGTCTTATATTATTAGTAGCGCTTGCCTATAAATGCCACCAAAAGTCATTTTTTTTACCATATTTTTTTGAAAATACTAATAATAGTATAAAATTACTGACATATTTTCAATATTGTAAGAAACACTGCCAATGACCTTTGTTGATATTTTAAAAATGCTGGTATCATATGCAACACAAAAGAACATGGCGATTCAAAAGTGCCACAAAAAAATGTCGGCATTGCAATGTCAGCTCCTTTTTGGACATTTGCAGCACTTCAAAAGCCAATGGTTTATTTTGTTGTAATGTCTACATAAGGATCTAGCTTGGTTGAGATTTTGGTTGTCATAACATGATTGATTGAGGAGTCAATCCCTGCATTCAATGGTGGAAGATCAAGGCAGGTGATATGCTTTTCATACTTTGCCAAGATCTCCTTCCCTCTATGGTGAGATTGTTATGCAGGAAGGAGGAGGCCGGTTGAGTTACTTGAGCTATTTTATGATCTATTGGTTGATGAGCCTTAGTTGTTGTTAGGTTGAGATGAGCTTGGTCTAGTCAGGTGACTAGCCTTGAACCATCCTAGATTGATTAGTTTGACTAAACCAACTTAGCAGACCAAATGGGTGAACCTAACCCCTTACAAGGTTCTAGATCTAGGAGGTGAAATGAGGGAGCTAATAGTTTTTCTATTACCTACATTTTATACTCAAAGTTCTACTCAACCACAAGGTTGGCCTAACTTGGCCTCATGCACCTAGGATAAAAAATATCGAGGGCACTTTGGTACTTTCTTAAGATATGGAGGGTAGTTATTTTTTTCTTGGACCTCCATACTAACAAAGCAGCACATCCCTATCATTTAGTGGGAGGTGGCACAAGCTATCACTCTCAGTATTGAGCATGGTTTGGTTGCTAGAAGATTCTAGATGAGTAGTGATGGATTTTGAAGTTTGGGACATCATGGAGCATCATCATAAGCATACACACTTGACCCTAAGGTATTTCTTCCATGGACTCAAGGTTGCTTTACCTTAGGTCTTGGGGTACAAAAGTTTTTGTCTTGAGTGTTTGCCTTTCAATTTGACTTCCCTAGGTTCTCTATATGGTCGTGGGTGCTAGCAAACTGAACCATTTATACCATGCACTCACCAAACCTTTTATACAGCTTGTGATTACCTATCATGAGCCATTGCCTAAGAAGGATTTCTAGAAAATGCACAACATAAGTGCACCTTGAGCTACCTATCAAAAATGGCCTCGTGGAAGAATTTCCAAAGCCAAAGTGAGATTTTGCTCTCGAAAAGTAAGGGAGTAATAAAATAAGAGAATATTAGGGTTTTTGGTGTTACCTGACTATTTAAACCTCCATTTTAACTTCACCACTAGGTTAATTGACTTGATCTCTTGCCTTTTGATTAAGAAACTTTGAGGACATTTTGGTCAATTTATTTGAGGCTCATGTCTCCCTATGAGGAAGATTTGTCACATAATAAGAGATCGAGTAATTTACCTCCCTTGGAGTGGAGGGACCACACTCTACAAGAATTGCACTATTTAAGAGTTCGTGCAAAAGTACCTTACTCTGGTACTTTCTTAGGATATGGAGGGTAGTTACTTTTTGCGTGGACCTCCATACTAACAAAGTGGCACATCCCTATCATTTAGTGTGAGGTAGCACAGGCTATCACTCTCAGTATTGAGCATGGGTTGGTGGCTAGAAGATTATAAAAGAGTAGTGATGGATTTCAAAGATTGGAGAATCATGGAGCATCATAAGCATATACACTTGACCCTAAGGTATCTCTTCCATGGACTCAAGGTTGCTTTACCTTAGGTCTTGGGATACAAAAGTTTTTGTCTTGGGAGTTTACCTTACAATTTTACTTCCCTAGGTCCTCTATATGGGCGTGGGTGCTAGCAAACCAAACCATTCACACCATGCACCTCACCAAACCTTTTATCTAGCGTGTGATTACCCATCATGAGCCATTGCCCAAGAAGGATTTCTAGCAAATGCACAACATAAGTGCACCTTGAGCTACCTATCAAAAGTAGCCTCGTGGAAGAATTTCCAAAGCCTAAGTGAGATTTTTCTCTTGAAAAGTGAGGGAGTAATAGAATAAGAGAATATTAGGGTTTTTGGTGTTATCTGACTATTTAAACCTCCATTTTAACTTCACAAATTGACGCGATTTCTTGCCTTTGGTTGTGGAAATTCCAGGACACTTTGGTCAATTTATTTGAGGCTCATGTCTCCCAATGAGGAAGATTTGTCACATAATAAGAGATCGAGTAATTTAGCTCCTTTGGAGTGGAGGGACCACATTCTACAAGGATTGCGCTAGTTAAGAGTTCATGCAAAAGTACCTTACTCTGGAACTTTCTTAGGATATGGAGGGTATTTACTTTTTGCTTGGACCTCCATACTAACAAAGTGGCACATCCCTATCATTTAGTGTGAGGTGGCACAAGCTATCACTCTCAGTATTGAGCATGGGTTGGTTGCTAGAAGATTCTAAAAGATTAGTGATGGATTTCGAAGTTCGAAGAATCATGGAGCATCATAATCATACACACTTGACCCTAAGGTATCTCTTCCATAGACTCAAGGTTATTTACCTTAGGTCTTGGGGTACAAAAGTTTTTGTCTTGGGAGTTTGCCTTGCAATTTGACTTCCCCAGGTCCTCTATATGGGCGTGGATGCTAGCAAACCAAACCATTCATACCATGCACTCACCAAACCTTTTATCCAACTTGTGATTACCCATCATGAGCCATTGCCCAAGAAGGATTTCTAGCAAATGCCCAATATAAGTGCACCTTGAGCTACCTATCGAAAGTGGCCTCGTGGAAGAATTTCCAAAGCCTAAATGAGATTTTGCTCTTGAAAAGTAATGGAGTAATAGAATAAGAGAATATTGGGGTTTTTGGTGTTATCTGACTATTTAAACCTCTATTTTAACTTCATCAATAGGTTAATTGACTCGATCTCTTGCCTTTTTGTTGAGGAAATTTGAGGACACTTTGGTCAATTTATTTGAGGCTCATGTCGCCCAATCAGGAAGATTTGTCACATAATAAGAGATCGAGTAATTTACCTCTCTTGGAGTGGTGAGACCACATTCTACAAGGATTGCGCTAGTTAAGAGTTCATGTAAAAGTACTACGGTAAGGATGGAGTTCATTTACCAGAGCTTCGGTTAGTGGGGGCCTAACATCCATAAGGGATCATCAAGCCCCAATAGAGTATTGCCAATTTGACCCATGAAATTTGGAATATGTATGCTTGCCAGAAGAACCCAAAGTTAATCTTGAAATCGAACCTTTGAAGTGCAGATCACGAGTTGGGAATGAATGGGTCTTTAATCACAGTATCAGGATCAGGATCAGTATTTTTCAGAATTATTTTTTTCTTATAAAATTAATATTACTTATTTTACACCATTATTAAATTAAATTATTATAAAAAAATTTAATACTTTTTAAAATTTTAAATTATTATATAGTTAATTTTTTTAAAAAATTATTAATTAATAAAAATGATTTATTAGTCTTGACATTTAACTTGATCCTGATACAAAATCAAATAGTATATAGATTCTCTGCCGTGATTCGTGAGAGTCTTGTCGAGCTTCAGTCAAGTCTCAATGGACTAGCACATGATAAATCTTAACTCAGAACTTTCCAGACTTAGTTTTTATGTGGTTTTGGTTCATGGGTTTAAGATTTGACATGGTTCGGTTTTGACCATAAAATTCGTTTCTTTAAAATTCACATTCTTTCTGCTAGTTAGATTTGCAGGTTTAACCCAAAGATTAGTCAACATCACATCCAATAATGGTGCAAGCTTATCAACGGAGACAATGAACCAGTCTTGGTTGCATGCATGCATGCAAGCTGATGCCAGATATGATAACAGTTGGTTGCATGCATGCAAGCTGATGCCAGATATGATAACAGTTGGTTGCATGCATGCATGCAAGCTGATGCCAGGTACGATAACAGGAGCAAATCATTATCGACATCACATTCAAATCTCTACAGCAATCTTAGCAACAATTTCACATGAACAACAAAATGATAGGCCTCTTTTGTCCTTTATTTTTTAATCAGAAAATATTTCTTGATTAATGCAGTGCATAATGGGGAACCTTCAAATATTTTCTAGCAGTATCTTGTTATGTGGTTGAGTTGCTTTAAATATTAGAATAAGTCATTAGTATCATAATACAAGATAATAAATAATAACTAATAAATAATAACTAATAACCGGTAGCGGATTTGAGCCTTGTTAGCAGCAGAATACAAAGAATGATAAAGAAATGTCTCTCGGAAGACAAGTTGACTGATGCGGTTTGTCTTCGTAGCAAGGAAAGGACACGATGTCTTGGTTTCATGGGTTCCGAGAAGATGACGGGCAGACCCATGTGAGCGCATGTGCACAGCGTCGACCAGCCCCGTCTGCTTCCATGTACAGTTGTGCATTATCCGGATAAAACCATAAAAAAAATCGATGAAATCGAACCTGAATGGACAATTGGATGTGGGTTATTTAATTTTCGATTGATTTTGATTTTGATTTTAAAATATAAAAAAAATAATTTTTTATTTTAATTACAAATTTGTAAAAGCAAAAAAACTAAATCAACCTGAACCGGGAATATATAAACTTAGATTTTGATTTTTATTCTTTTTTAATCCCAATGTCAACCTGGACCTTGTTTCTTTCCCCAATTCTTTGAGATTGGAGGCCTCGACCTCCGGCGCCCCTCCTCAATTCCAATCCTCTTCTTCGATATTGTCTCTACCGACCCTGCATTGTCTCTCTCCACTATAACACTTGTATCGATTTTGCTCTTTGACATCCCGTTCTGTCTCTCCTATGAGCTCCAATACTATATACCAATTGTGAAATATAATATTATTCTTTAATGCAAGATTTACAAATATATACGATATAAAATAGTATAAAATAATATTTCATATCTTAAGATCTAAAAAAATTGAATAACGAAATTCTGAAAATCTTGCTTGCAAATCTCAGTAAATTTACATTTAGTTCTTTTTTTTTTTAATGAGAAAGAATCAAAATGAAGAAAAAAAGATCAAAATTTCTTTCAATCAGGGTTTGAGATGGAAGAAAAATTAAGAACTAGCGAGAGCGAGAGCGAGAGCATTTTTTCTCTCTGTATTTACCATCTTAAAATAAGTTTTTTAAAGGTAAACAACACCTCTTTGCTCTCTAAATTTTTTTCTTCCTTCACCTAACTCTCTGTTCTTAGTCAACAAGAGATAAGTCTTCTTTTTTTTCCATATTTTACCCACTACACTTAATTGTACTTAGCCACCTTAATAATATTTTTATAAATAGATCCAATGACTAAATAACTTTAATCAATCAATCTAAATCCAAAATTTTAATCGGATTTAAGCCTAAAATTTATCCTCATTTAATGAGTCAATCTCAAGATGAGACTAAATATTGGATATACAATAAAATATTTTGACCCATCATAAAATATCAAATTGAGCACATAAATAATAATTACTTATTTAACAAAAAATTAAATTTGAGTCATTTACTATATTTTCAAATTGTCAGACTTGAATTACATAATTAAATTTATTTTAAAAATAAACTAATAAATAGCCTATAAGGCCACAAGATTAATAATCCTATACTTAGCCTATATATCTATTTATTTATACATATATAGATATATACTACTAATAATAATTTTTTGAGAAATCAATTTCATATAGGATTCCAACTGCGCAATTCAGAGACAATGAATCATATCACTTTTCCTCAGTAGTTCCTCTATATGTCTAACTATTAATGGATGCACACTAATAATATATCAACTATTTTCATATCAAAACAAGCAAAGTACTACATCAATTGAGTTGAAAATATCAAAACATAAGCACAGACAATGTGCTTCTAGAAAAAAACAATAATAACATATAATAGTAGTGAGAATTTTCATGTCTTTTTCACTAATGGTCTACTCACGTCATGCTTCTTTCAGAAATATGTCACTTATATGTATAAATCTTACTGAGGACATCCCACAAGTGTTAATACACAATATCTAAATGAAAGGTATAAAATGGATATAATGTCCAGTCATATATTTACCTCAAGTATTTCAAAAATCACTTACCTATAAATACTAAGTCCTCATATGGTGATCATCACCAACCAACTAGTGACTCATGACATTCCCAAGAACTCCATTTTTCATATTGAAAGAATAAAAATCAATCTCATCAATGAAATCACTTTTTAAATGAAAAAAACTGGTATTTTATTAATAGACATAATATAAATAAATATATTGCATGTAATGATCAAAGTATAATATCATCTCTACGAACTATCCCTATACGATTGATATACTCTTTAAATATTTTCACCGCAAGTTCTTTAGTTATTAAGATAGTCAAGTTATTTGCAAATAAGATTTATAAAATAATGATAACCTTTTGCTAAATATTTTCACGAATATAATGAAATTGCAACTTAATATGTTTTATTTTAGAATGATATCTAGTATCTTTAGTGAGAAATATAGTTGTATTATTACATAGACTATCTACATTGGTCTATCAATATAATAAACTATTTTGAGATCACAAAGAAAATAATTTAACTATATAGTATATTTACTAGTTTCGCAATAAATTATATACTTTGCCTCCATAGTTGATAAAATAGTAATAGTCTATTTTATATTGTGTCATAAAATAACCCTCTTTACTAAAGTAAATATATAATTTGATGTTGACTTCAAACTATTCTCACATCCTTTCTAATCAGAGTCTGTGTATTTAAAAATATTTAATGGTTTATAACTATTAAAGAGAAACACATAATTTTGAGTCTTCTTTAAACAAAAAATATTTTTTTAATTGCTCTCTAATGAGGCATTTCTTGATTACTCTAATATCTACTAAGAAGTTCTACAATAAAAGTAATATCTAGATAAGTACAAATCATCAAATACATTAAACTGTCAATAGTTGATGTATAGAAAATTTTCTACATCTCTTGTCTTTCAAACTCATTTTAAGAATATTGCTGAAGATTGAACTTGTTATCTTTGATTATGGGTAATTCTCCAGCCTTACAATTATCTATACCATATCTCTAAAACATTTTAGCAATATATGTCTCCTGAAAAAACTCAACCAATCGATGCTTTTTGTCTTTAAATATTTTAAAACCCAAGACATATAAAGTATTGCGCAAATTTTTTATCTCAAAAATTATAGATAATATTTTTTTAGTCTTTTTGAGAAAATTTAGTTTATTACTACCCAATAAGATATCATTAACATAAAGTATCAGTACCTAGGCTTTACTCCCACTAACCTTTATATATACACAATTATCAGCCACATTGTCCTAAAAATCAAACTTTGTAATTGTCTCATAAAATTTAAGATGCCACTGTCGAGATGCTTATTACAAACCATAAATAGATTTATGCAATCTATAAATTTTTGTTTGATTACCTTTTCTAATGAACCCTTCTAATTAAATCATATAGATTTCTTCCTCAAAATTTTCATTTAGAAATATTATCTTAACATCCATCTGAATGAGTTCATAATTATAATGTGCAACTAATACCATAAAGATTCTAAATAAATTTGTTTTGGAGACTGGAGAAAAAGTTTTATCATAATCAATTCTTTCTCTTTGAGTACAACATTTAGCAACTAACCTCGTTTTGTACTTGTCAACCTCACCATTGGTTTTCAATTTTATCTTATAAGTTAATTTATAACTAATTTATTTATAGTTCTTAAGAGCTTGTACAAGAGACCAAAACTCATTTTTCTGTATTGAGTCTATTCCTTCAATCATTGTATTTATTCAAAATCTTGCATTCTTACTGTTCATGAACTCTGAAAAATTTAGTGGATCATCGTTCTCTATAATTAATGACATAGATATCTCTTCTGAATAATCTAAACTTTGAGTATATATATCTCCAATTTATTTTAAATATGTAATGTAGTTATCATATATAGCTAACTAAAAAATTCTTGTAGGTCCTTCATTTAACTGACTCGGTATAGCCATTGAAGTTTTATTTTGTTCAACTTTATCATATTTATCTTCAAACTCAATTCTTTTCCTTTTACTTTCAGTGATAGACATTTCCTATTCAATAAATTTAACATCTTTGCTTTCAAATATAGAACCCTAAACTGAATTATATAATTCATAACCTTTATACCTTTCAAAAAAATCAAAAAATTTACAACTTAAATTGCAGGCTATAGTTTTTGGCATGCCAGATTCAATAATTTTGCCTTCTATATCACAACATTAGATTCTAAAATGATTTAGACTAAATTTTCTACTAAGCCATAACTTAAAAGGAGTTTTAGGAACTAACTTATATGGTCCTCTATTTAAAACATATGTAGCTATTTCTAGTATTTCACCCAACAAGGAATATGAAAATCTACTGTAAACCAACATACAATGAATCATATACATTAAGATTTTGTTTCTCCTTATAGTCATTCCATTTTGCTCTGTATTTTCTGGAATAGTTATATTTGCAATGATTCCATGCTCTTGTAAGAAATTTCAAAAAGCATATAAAGTTTACGCACATCCTCTATCTAACATGATGATTTTAATCTTTTTGCCTAATTGATTTTCAACTTCAGCCTTATATACTTTAAATATTTTAAATACATCTGACATTCTGTGCAGTAAACACATATCAAGTCTAATAAATTATCAAACCTTGATACTAAACTCTCTAACTCTTAATGCAATCCATACAAATATCAAAATCATCAAAATTTATATTTTGCAGGATTCAATCACAGCAAAGTCTCTCCAATCTATCTTTTCTAATATGACCTAAGAAACAGTGGCCACAAATGAGAAGAAGTTTTTAGCCAATTGTACATTCATATCATAAAAAGATATATACCTAGAATTAATATTATAATATTAAATTAGAGAGTTGACTTCTAATTTTATATACAATTTATTTAGACAATCAGATAAAACACTAATAGTAATAACAACACTGTCATACATTAAAGAGACAACTTTTACCACAAGTAAGAGAGTAACTAGTTTCTACAAGTCTAGAGACTAATAATAGATTGCATTTGATAGCTGATGCAAAAACTATATTTGACAACATAACAACATGATCACCACAGAGAACTAGAAAATATATTCCAAAACCAATAATCTCAGTTCACTCATTGTTCCCCATGAATATATACCTCTTTTCATCATGTAATTTTCTTAGATTCAGGAACTTCTGCATAATAGTTGAAATATGGACTGATAATCCCAAGTCCATAATCTATACATCAAGAGAAATATCAATATAATGTAATTCAAAACAAATCAGACACTTTAATTTACTTTATTTTTTTGTAGAAATTTTAATTTATAACAATCTCTTACAAAATGCCCCTTTTCTTGTAATAAAAATAAACCTTTTCCTTTGATTGAGTAGATGCTTTTCCTTTTACATTATATTTCTTTACAAATTTCTTCTTCCAAATTGACATCTTGAAAGGTTTTTTGAACTAAGGATTAAATTTCTATTTCTTTTCAACCAAATTTGCTAATTTAATCTTAACAAGTTTAGCTTTAACAATTTTTTCTTTCATTATCTGAGACACACTAATTCAGTAATTTATCCATCATTTAATTATGATCATGTGTATTATAATTGATAATAAAATTATCAAAGAATGTAGACAATGAGTCCGGGATGTAGTATGTGACATATTCACCATCAAAATTCAAACCCAAATTTTTTAACTTATATGCAATTGAAAATATTTTCAAGATATGTTCTCAGATGTTCCCATGTTCAGCCAATTGTGTGTTGTGGAGCTTGCAAGTCAAAGATAATTTTTTGCTTTTGGAGGACTCAACAAATCTATCATAAATACTCTGAGATATCTCCTTGGCAGAATAAATATCTAACAAACTGGCACAAATAGTTTTATAAACTGTTCTTCTAATTATTAATTTTGCTAATTTATCTACTTTGTGTCATTTCTCAAATTGTAACCTTTCAAACTGGTTAGACTGAAAAGGTGGTTCAGGGGTATCAAAAACAATGTCAGAACTTTGAAATACCAAATGAGCTTCTAATTTATTTCTCCAAGTCAGGTAATTTAATTCATTCAAGATTTCAACTTTGAAGAGCTGACTACTAAATTTCATATTGCAAATTTTGCAATAGATAGCTCAAATATTACTTCAAATGGGAATTATATTATGATCTTATATTAACTTCTTAGACTAACATAAATCACAACATCCCACAATATAACTATCAAAATTGAAATTGAGATTATATTGTCATATTATACTACCTCTTTTAGGAGTATAATAAAAATCACAAGATTCCATCAATAAAATATTCACAAAAATCATAACAAATAATAAAAATCCATTTTGGTTTTCTTATATTGTCACAAATAAATTTCCGTAATATTCTATATTTATTTCTTCCTTCACCAACTCAACCTTTAGGTTAAATTGACTAGAGTCAAAATAAGCACAAAATAACAATATTTATAAATTAAAATAATCTTAAAATCCTTTGAAAAAATATTTTGTCATTTTAATTCATAAATATTCCCAAGATTATCATGTAGAAAATCTCATTAGCATGAACAATCATGATTAAAATTCTAATTAGCATGCCAATTAACATAACCACACACAAGAATTCCATTAATGTGAATTAAATTCAACTTTACAAAAAAGCTTCTGTAAAATTTTAATTCACAAATTTTTTTGTTTAAATAAAAATAACTAATTCAACGAAAAGCATAAAAAGTGATAATTTTGGAATTTAATTTTGAATCTTATAAGGCCAATAATGTCAAAAATATCAATATTTTATTCAAAATAGTTTTAAGCTAAAACATGAGACAAAATTTTAATTTTTTAAATTAGGAATATGAGAAAATAATTGAAATTAAATTATATCTCAATTTTTCATTGATCAAACATCAGAAATTGACTTTGATACCAATTGTGAGCTTCAATACTATATACCAATTGTGAAATCCAATACTATCATTTGATGCAAGATCCATAAGTATATATGATATAAAATAGTATAAAATAATATTTCATACCATAGGGTCCAAAATAATCAAATAACAAAATTTTGAAACTTTTTTATGCAAATCCTAGTATATTCACATTTAGTTATTGTCTTTTTTGATGGAAAAGAATCAAAAAGAAGAAAAAAAAAATCCAAATTTCTTTTGACCATGGTTCAAGATAGTGCACTGGAGAAGAACTAAGAGCGCGTTTGGTTCAATTCCGGGTTTAGAAATCGTGGAATCGTGGGAATTGAGTGATTCCGGGGAATTGAAGGAATTGAAGGAATTAGATAATTACAGTGTTTGAATGAGTATTTACCGTAGGGAATTGGCAATTGGTCAATTTCTTTCTATTGTTTGGTTGACAAATGGAATTGATCAATTCCATAAGTTGTTAAATTCTTATGTTTGGATGAGTTTTTACTGTAAGGAATTGAGAAATATATTAAAATAATTAAAAATAATAAATATTTTTAAAAAAATAAAAAAAAGGTTATGTAAATATCTTATTATAATCAATTATAGATTTATTTAATATAATTTTGTTATTATCTTCTAAAATAATTTTTAATAAATATAGAAAATATATACTTATTTTTTTGAAAATAAGTAATATTTAAGTAATTTGAGTAATAAAAAAATTTTAACTTTAAAATTATTGAAATAATTTTAAAAATTAATAAGATTTTACAAAAAGACCCAAAAATGAAGGGACTTTAGTTTCACTATATGTACAAATATCATAATAAATATTACGATGATTTGTATCTACTACAGAGACAACTTAATATATTAGAAAAGATATCTTAGCAGGTTAATACAAAAGTCCGTTCAAAAGATGGTTAAATACATAATTTAACTTAACAAGTTATTACAAAATATATACTACATACTTATATCATTCATAAACTCCTGAAGCCACTCAATTTTGTCCTCATCATTCATACCATCAACAAATGTCATGCCATCAACCTCGTCCTCATGTAAACACGTACATACAAGATTTAGCCATACTGCCAGTAACATAGTCTGATCCAAAATCAGGAGCAACTCCTCGTAAAAGGGTATACGTGTGTTCAAAATATATTTAGCTTCCGAAATTTGCTGCAAGATTATATTTAAAATATGTTAGATGTAACCTAAACTGATAATATATTTACAAAATAAAAAAATAGAAAAAATATATTTCTTTGGATGAGGCTGGACGATTTCGTCGGAGAAGGAAGACGAGGCTGGACGAGATCGGTGGAGAAGGGGGGAGGATTTCGTCGAAGAAGGAAGACGAGGCTGGACGATTTTGTCGGAGAAGGGGGGAGGATTTCGTCGGAGAAGGAAGACGAGGCTGGATGAGATCGGTGGAGAAGGGGGGAGGAATTCGTCGGAGAAGGAAGATGAGGCTGGACGATTTCGTTGGAGAAGGGGGGAGGATTTCGTCGGAGAAGGAAGACGAGGCTGGATGAGATCGGTGGAGAAGGGGGGAGGATTTCGTCGGAGAAGGAAGACGAGGCTGGATGATTTCGTCGGAGAAGTGGGGAGGATTTCATCGGTGAAGGAAGACGAGGCTGGACGAGATTGGTGGAGAAGGGGGGAGGATTTCGTCGGAGAAGGAAGACGAGGCTGGACGAGATCGGTGGAGAAGGGGGGAGGAATTCGTGGGAAATAACGAAGGGAAAACGAGGGGAAAATTCAGAATGCTACAGTGAAAAACGAGGGAAAACACGAGAATTGGTGTTTTCCTCTTGTTTTGGCAGGGAATTAAAAACCGGAATAAGGGGAATTAGGAAATAACCGATTCCCTCGATTCCAGGTTCCGAGAATCGAAACAAACACAGCCTAAGAACCATAGTGACAACAAAAGTAAGCGAGAGAATTTTTTTCTCTATATTCATCACCTTAAAATAAGTTTTTAAAAGAAAATAAGACTTCTTTGCTTTCTAAACCTTTTTTCTTCCTTCACCTAACTCTCTGTTCTTAGTTAACAAGAGATAACTCTTCCCTCTATATTTTACTAGTTGCACTTAGTTGTGTTTAGCTACCTTAATAGTATTTTTATAAAAAATCCCTCAAGGATCTTATAATTAGCAACAAGGCCAAAATCTTTATAAATATGTCTAATGACAAAATAATCTTAATCAATCAGCCAAATCTAGATTTTTAATTAGATTTAAGGCCAAAATTTATCCTTTTTTAACTAGCTAATCTCAAATTAAGACCAAATATGGGATATACAATAAAATATTATGGCCTATCACTGAACACCTAATTGAACGCAGAAATATAATTAGGCTCCGTTTATACTTTCATCCATTATTATTTAAATATTTAATCAAATAATTAAATATAAGTTACTCATTACATTTTTCTAACTGTCTGGTTTTAATTTCACAATTAAATTTATTTAAAAAATAAACTAATAAACAATGTATAAGGTCACCGAATTAATATTACCAACTTCACTTTCTAGCATCAACCCCATCCCATCTTTCTCTCTTTGTCACTATAAGATCTCTGTCGGCTCTGATCTCCAGTTGCCCCATCTCTTCTCTCCGTCCTTTGCAATGATAGAGGAAAGCTTATTGATATTTTTTTTGAATGATTTGAGGGGAGGTTCGAGGATTAGTCATAAGGATTGAAAAATCGGTATTTTATAGTGCATCAAAAGAGAGGAAAACATTATCGCTGGAATCATAGGGCTACATTTGGTAATATATGAAAACTGAAACTAGTAAATCACTTTCGTAAATTAAAATTTTTTTATTAAAATTGATTCTATAATAATTTAAAGTCTGAAAAATTAATTAATTTTTTTCTTAATAATTTAATTTAATAACAATACAAAATAATTAATATTAACGTTTTAGTCTCACTAATTTTAATCTAATTCGTTATCAAAAATAAATATAAATGAGTAAATTGTGTAGCAAGCAAGATAGGGAGAAGAAGCTCTCTATGTATGTGAGTTCAAATGGTCTACATTTGTGAGTTTTTTGTTTTGAATGATGATGTTAAGAAGAAATATAGAATCCAAATGAATCTTGCGCATTTGACAAGCACGAGGAAAATATAGAATCCAAATGGATCTCGCGCATTTGGCAAGCATAAGGGAAAAAACAAATAATGAGTTGTGTTTAGTTGATTGATTTCGGATCAGTTTTCGGTTAAAATCAAATTAGATAAAAAAAAATTTACTTCACTTCAATTTGATTTTAAGGACTAATCAGTTCGGTTCCATCTTAAGCACTCAATTTTGGTTTGTTCGGTTCAAACCATTTGATTTGGTTCAATAACTGAATAAACCAAACACGGAGCATTATCTAAAAAAGCAAATACACAGTCCTTTTTCCACGAACATTTCTCGGGCATGATCTCGCGGGAATGCCATGCAGCACCTCGATCGATATCTGCCGTCAGATTCTTCAATCCGACGGCAGAAGAGAGATCCGCGAAAAATTTCAGGTCCCACCTCTGTAGGACATGTGATCTGGTTCCACGTGGACGATGATCTTTCTTGCCTATCGCCAATGTTACGGTGCGCCGCGTTGATGTCGACCTTTCGGGAGTTCGCCCGGTTTTATCTCCCTCTTTGGACCCCGGTGTTTGCATAAATACCGCTGAGAAAATGTGAATTGTTTTTTATTCATTTGATAATAATTATTTATTTATAGAGTTTATATAGCATATAATGCGATTTTTGTATTTGTAGAGAAAATCTCTTGCTGATTTTACAAAATATAAAATATTAAATGGAGATATTTGTGATAACTCTCCATTAACCTAATTAAAAAAATTATAATTTTTATGTCAAAAATCCAAATTTAAAATTTTGAAAAATACTCCATCCATTGAGAGAGCTTCCAACGGGAAGGCAACACATTTCCACATGAAACTGCTGCTTTTTGCTTCAGCTTTGACTGTGACCAGTACATTTGAGAATTCCGAACAGGACTCCGGCCTTAAGCTCCAGAATTAATGTATGTTGATCTTTTTTCTTTTCTTTTAATTTTTTTTATCCCCAATAACCAACAAGAAATTAATAGAAAAAAGAAAATCATAAAAGCAGCTAATCATAGCTTGCAAGCACAAATAATAATTTAGAGAAAAATACTAGAAAGAAACACCCAGGACTGGCCAAGCTGGTCCCCAAAGCCATGAATGCAACCAGGGCCTCATTTCCCTACATAAACCCCCTCTGATTACTCCTCTCCCATCTCAGCTCCCACCTGGAGAACAAAGCACCAAGCTAATGGCTTCTGCTTCTTCTTCTTCTTGTTTATCTCTCTTCTTCTTCCTCGTATTCATCTTCTTCGTCTCCATCACCATGGCTGGCACACCAAGGAAACCCATCAATGTCCCCTTCCAGAGGAACTATGCCCCTACTTGGGCCCTTGACCACATCAAGTACTACAATGGTGGGAATGAAATCCAGCTTGTTTTGGACAAATACACAGGTTCTTCCCTTGTTCACTTATACTCCATTCTAACGAACTCTTTTTCTAAGTATTTGGGTTTTTATTTTCAGGCACTGGATTTCAATCCAAGGGGTCTTACTTGTTTGGGCACTTCAGTATGCAAATCAAGATGGTTCCTGGAGATTCTGCTGGCACCGTCACTGCATTCTATGTGAGTTATAATGCAGTGGCGTTACATATATTACTGCTTTGCTGTGGTAATATTGACTCTGTTTTTTGGGGGGTTTGGTAGCTTTCATCTCAAAACTCAGAGCACGATGAGATAGACTTTGAGTTCCTGGGTAACAGGAGTGGGCAGCCATACATTCTGCAGACCAATGTGTTCACTGGTGGGAAGGGTGACAGGGAGCAAAGGATCTACCTTTGGTTTGATCCTACCAAAGACTACCATTTCTACTCTATTATTTGGAACATGGACCAGATTGTGTAAGTTTGATTAATTTCTCTCTTTCCTCTCTCTCAATCTTATTTTTATTCTGGATTGTATTTGTTGATGGGGATGGGACTTGAAAGAAATCCACTGCAATGGGTGACGACTGAAGAGGCATGTGAAATGTACTATGATAGATGACTAGAGAGCATGTGAATTGTGCTGAAGAAAGAGATCACACGTGGTTGGTTTCTGCTGTGGGCCTTACTAGTGGATCTTGATGTCCGCATGGACATGAGTTCTTGTTTCCTTATTTGTATCTAGGTCTTCTGTATAATATTCTTATTGGTAATTTTTTGTGATGTTGGCCATGGACTCGTTCACCTCCTTCCATTGGCTACTTCAGTTCCAAGTTTTGAGAGATCAGTTGCTTTGTCAGTAGTTTCCCTAAAAAAAACAAAATTTCTTTTTCAGCCGTTAGGTCTCCGTCTGAATGTCTTAGCTATTTAATGACATTTTTAGAAGCTCTAATCATAAAAGTCGATATGTTTTGATTCTATCATTACGCTAACTAACTCCAAGTAAATGTTTTGAGTTAAAGAGCATATACATTCCAAAATTGTCTGCTGATGCATTTTTGTGGGGTTTTGAGGAGCTTCTTGTGATAAATGGTTTCACTCTCTTCCATGATAATTCTCCTATGGTTGTTGATCTATATTTTTTTAACTAATTATCATGGAAGAGTTGCTTTGTTTATAGTCCAAAACTTGCTAATTTTCAAGGAAAAAACATGAGAAATTGTGTTGCAATGACGATGATTATAATTTTATTATTTCTAGAAGCATAGATGTTTCAGCCATTGGCTAACATATGTTCTTTTAAAACTTGCTAGGTTTTATGTGGATAACGTCCCAATCCGTGTGTTCAAGAACAGCAAGGACCTCGGGGTGCGGTTCCCGTTCAACCAGCCAATGAAGATCTACTCCAGTTTGTGGAATGCCGACGACTGGGCCACGAGGGGCGGCCTGGAGAAGACTGACTGGAGCAAGGCGCCCTTCGTGGCCTCCTACCGTGGGTTCCACGTTGATGGCTGTGAGGCCTCCATCGAGGCCAAGTTCTGCGCGACGCAGGGAATGCGGTGGTGGGACCAAAAGGAGTTCCGAGACCTCGACCCGGCACAGTACCGCTGGCTCCGGTGGGTCCGGCAGCGGTTCACCATCTACAACTACTGCACCGACCGGTCTCGGTACCCGACGATGCCGCCGGAGTGCCGGCGTGACCGGGATGTCTGAGCACGGTGGGAACATTAAGTGGCTTAGATGCTGCCGCTCTTCTTGGATTAGCTGCTTGTATGGCTTGCTGTTGCTTCTATAGGTTATCTTCATATCTTTTGTGTTGTAGTAGGTCATTTCATTGTGAGTTTGCGCGCGAGTCTGGGAATTCAAATTATTGATGAATTAAATGTTCCTGGTGTATAATATATAGACCTTGGCAAGTCGTCCAAGCTGAAAGATTAACAAGAGTCGAATCCAAAATGGAACTACAAAATGATGCTCTCTAGATAAAAAATTGATGCAGCACTAAGAGGCTTAATTTCTTTAGCTAACACAATTTTTTGATTCAATTTAATGGGTCTCTAAAAGATGTAAGCACAATAAAGGTCAAATGATCATGAGGTCCAATCATATTTGTATCTGAGAATTAACTTTGAAAAATTTGAAATTCATAATCATTTATTACGAATGTTTGACTGGATTACAACATAGAGATCATTACATTTTGGATATATTAAATCATTTCATACCTTATAAATAGTATGACTTTGAAGAGGGAAGAATTAATGTTAATTTTCATTCTCCATTGATAGTTTGGGTGATTTTTATTGACTTGAGTGTCAGAATAACTATTATTGGAGAGCTTCTAGTGATCTTCTTTATGATCTTCTTCTTCTTATAGACTAGTGAAAGAGTAGCCTAGCCGATTGAGATTTCAAAAAGCTTTTTGGACCAAAAATCAATGACAAACCAAGCTCCCTTAATAAATTGGTATTTTTGTTAAGAACTACTCAACCTCTTTTCTCCATTAATCTAAGACCGACAATCTGACCATACCTTCTAGAATAGTAAGATTCTCGTTGTCCAGAAATCTATCTAGGGGACATATAGCCTTAGCACTGGTGAAATCGCACAACTTGTCTGATGGATTAGGTGCGTCGACTCAACAGGGCAACTCGGTGACCCTACTATAGCAATAGCCTCGAGGAGCCCCCTTACCGACAATTCCTGATATAGTACTAGGTCCTTGCAATTAGGTAAGCTGGTAAGAGTTTTAGACCTTGGCCACTACTATCCAATAGATGAAGCAGTTGCTTAAGATTCAAGCGTAAACTATGCACAATGTACAAACCCAGCAGTTATAAAACAAATCCAAATAATGCAAAATCTCCTAGCTTCTTATGCTCAGTACTTAAGCTTTGGTTCAAACTCTAGCACAAAGTGCTACATCGAACCAATAATATGAGTTGTCGTCATATACCATGAGCTAGGTATACCCTAGTGGGCATTATCACCTAAGTCATCATGACCCACCCTTAGTGATAGTTTCAATTCGGTATCAAGACTTAAGAGATTATGACAGATATGAGCCCACATATGATCTAGCTGACGAGGCTATATATTACATAGACACTAGTCGAGCCTTGATTAGAGCTACATGAGGTATCCAGAGGGAGGATATATTGCGCACAAGTTGGGAAAGATCAAGGGCACCAACTCACCTGAACCAAGTGAGGTATGATACTCCCCTAATTCCTAAGATTCTCACTTCTCAGTGCAACTAAAGTTATACTAAATCTCCTTATGAAGTAAATGATGGTTTGAATGACCCAGTGGATCGTGTCAATATACTAAGAAACGCCATAATTCTATAAGGACTACGAGACTTCATCATGTGTAAGGCTTTTTTGATGACACTGCAAGACCTAGCCAGAGCCTAATACTCCGGACTCCCGAGATGCTCTATAATTTGCTTTGATGATTTAGTTAATAGGTTTGTAAAGTAGTTCATCTCACTGGTATCTTGATAGAAGAACCTCTCTACACTTCTAGCACTAAACCAAAAGGAAGGGAAGAGTTTAAGAGAGCATCTAGCTTGATTTAATAGGGCTCTATTGGAGGTTATCGAGCTAAGATAGTTCCACCATCTTTACTATTGTAGTTAATGAAATCCAACAAGCTTGTGTGGCCTATGAGATGACTCGCCAATCCCCCAAAAGCTTGGCAAAACTTATCCAATTAGTCTAAGAACAGACACCGAAGAGGTAATCTCGGCTAAAAGAAAATCCAAGGGTGACAACAAGTCGAAGAAGGAATCTTGAGAAGTCAAGCTCCCTGAGTTAAAGAAGCAAAAAATCAAATAAAGGGAGCGTAGATCTAAGTTTCAAGCATATACACTCTTGAACAATTGAAGGTCTGAGGTACTTGTTCAAATTAAGAATTGAGACTTCCTGCGGAAGCCTTTGTCAATCCACACGACTAGCCAGAATCTTGACAATCAAGATATTGCTATTTTCACCGAGATTATAGGCATGACATTGAAGAATGTAGGCACCTCAAAGATAAATTGAAAGACTCGTCAAAGATAGCTACCTCTGATAGTTTGTTCATCGAGGTGAATGAGCTGAAAAAGCCTATGCTTAGGAAACTCATCAGTGAGGTTCTCCCCCAAGGAATTCTACCCTCAAATTGCATAACCTACCAATCAAGGGTCATCTTAATATAATCCTAATAAGTCTGCCAACTCAAAGTGAAGCTTCAGTATTGATAAGCAAATATTGGACCATCACTGGGGATAGGAGGAGTTGAAGGAGGAGACAAATAGACAACACTGTGAGCTCAAACATGGAGACATAGTCTTTTCTAAAAAAGACTTAGAGAAAATTTTAGCACCCCACAATGATGTATTGGTAATCTCGATGATCTTGAATGACTACACCACATAACTAAGTTGGCCCTAGGTCGAGAGCATGTTCAATAAGTTGAGAAAGTTTCTTTCTTTAATTCTTTCTTCTTTCCTTTCTTTCTTTCTTTCTTTTATCCTTTGTTTTCATCTTTTTCTTTTCTTGTTTTCCTTTTTTTTGTTTTGGTTTTTCACATGGGATGCTCTTTCTCTTTTTTTGGTTTCTTGTTTCATACCTCTCCCTTCTCTCTTCTTCTTCATCTTCTCCTTCTTTCTTCTTTAGAGACCAACATGGCGGGCCTCAAGCTTCAAGCTCCTTAAGCTATTGGAGCTTGGTAGAGAGGTGTAGTTGTGGCCATAGCTTGATGCAATGGGCAAGATGAAGATGTGGCAAAGACAAGATCATGGATGGCTATGGTTGTGATGGAGCTTGCGAAAGGGATGGTAATCCACCGGTACATGGAAGGAGATGGGGTCATGGGTGACCGCGGTGATGATAGAACGAGAGAGCAATAGGAGCACACAAGGGGGGAGGGCCAGTAGCAAAGGCCTTGTTTTCTTGATGATGATCTCTTGGTCTCCACCTTAATGATGCCTTCCTGATCTCCTTTCTCTCTTATTTGTGCTTATTTTTGTGCTATTTTCCTCTATGTATTTTTGTACTTAACTTTTTGGCTCTTTCTGTTGATCTTTGCATGTTTTTATAGGATTGAGAGGATCTTTAAATTGAATCATTAATTGATTCAAATTTGAGATTTGATGGGATTAGATTTTAGATTTAGATCTTTGATTGATATATTTCGAGATTGCAATCTCGTTGACCGAAAATTGCATTGATTGATGATGAATTTGGAGAAGGATTTGTTTTTAGATTTGTAGATTTCAACCCAAACCGAATGATTGATTGAGAAATCGGTCGGTTCGTCGAGAGGTCACACTAGTCCCATCTTATTAGAACCAATCAACCAGCAAAGTGTTGTCAAGTCTAATTCATGAGAATCGGTTGATCAGTGTGGCCCACTTTAGTATTTGGGTCTGAAGTTTCAACGCATATTTATTTCAAATTGGATCCAGTCCATCATGAATTAAGTTTAAAGTCCAACTCTAATTCTTATTAAACTCAAAGTTGGAGTTAGATTATAAAATATGCTCAAACAATAAGTAATGAAACATACGAAATTGCATTTATACTAATAGAATTGATACAAAATTTACTCGAGCAGTTTACGAAGTGGAAGGAGTCTCCCTTGAACTAGCCTGACTACTGCCAGCATTACCTTGCTACTAGTATGCTACATCCGAAACCTCCTTAACTTCTCACAAAAATTATGTATTAGCATGTCAAATAAATTTCTCATACATATTATAAAGTAGCAAATTTTGGTTTATATTTTGGATTATGGGTTAGACCAAGATATGGTACATGGGAGCTAATCGAATATCTCCTTTTTGAACCTCTCCAATGCTAAAGCAATCTCCATCTGGACAAACACCTATAGTTCATTGGGGTATACCGAGCTTCCTCACCTTGCGATGATCTAAAGGAGGATCCTGAGATAGTCTTGGGAGTCAGCCCCATACCAAATGTCCACACCCGACTATATCTGTCAAGCATGAGCACCTGATCATTGATCATGTTTTGGGCGAGCATATCTAAGAGAGAGAGTCCTTTAATTGAAATTGCCTCAATTGAGTGATTTTCTCCTATAATATGAGCATTAAAAATATTAATATTACTTTATTAGAAGAAATATTGTTAAAAATAAAGTTAAATATTCATTATGGTGGCTGTGGATGCTATGTCAACTAGTTATCCGTCCTTCTTGGCATAGGATGTAAGGAAGACATCTAGCTTGGAAGGTTCTGCTCCAGTGGATGCCTCAAGCTACAAGTAATACAATTCACAATAAATAAAAAAATGCTTAATAAAGTGGCCCAACTTCTGATTATAAGTTGAAAAATATACCTCAGCTCTCAGGTTAGTATACCCCTTGTGTTAGAGAGAGTGGCCCATCGTTTAATACTTTCAATGCCTTCTATTTATCAGACTCAATTCCTAAAAGAAGATTGTGAAATTTTTAGACCATGTAATGTTAATGATAATCATATTCATATTCCAACAATCAAATACCAAAGCTTCTCTCATTCGCCAATATTTGACCAGGACATGCCACTGGTCTTTCTCTATCCATGGATTTGGATAAGTAACAAGTCTTTCTAGATCGCTCTTGTATGGTGTGAAGTATTTCTTCTTAAATCTGCCTTCTAGTCTCACCAACACTTGCCAAGGATCTATATGATGCCTTTTTTTGTATTTTCTCTAAATTTGTATTAGCCTGAACACAATGACATTACAAAAATCATAAACATGTGGAATATAATGAATAAAGCCATGTGAGAGAGCATATTAGAAATAGAAATGACCTTTATATCCATCCATATTTATTGCTTCCTTTCTTGGGCCATAGCCCACCAGTCAGTGCAAGTCATTGGGAAGTTGTTACCATCCTTCACAAAAATCCCAATCGGGTCGTGAGCCATGCCGACTTCTCGCCAATGACTTGGTCATGGCAATTGACACTTGGCAGTAATCTAGATTTGTTAGTATCGGCCATGACGGATCCTACTCATGGAAGCTATAGATGGACCTAAAAATCATGAAAAATTAAATTATAATATTAGAATTGTTAAATCAAGCTGAATACAGACATAATAAATTTAGCAATGAATTGCATACCTTCATTACTATCGGAATATATACCCTGATCTACCTACTCTGGAGTGGTAGAGTTCGCACTCTCACCAATGGAGTAATCCTCAAAATCTCCACTAGTCTCAATCCTCATAACTATTGTATCGACATCCTACAACCTGTCCATCATGTTTTTCACATATTGCATCTTTCCTTTACAATCCATGATGACTTACAAAATGGAGAATATATTTTTAGAATAATAAAATAATATCACAATATAAGTACATCACAAACAAAAGATAAATTTTTAAAAGATACTTACAAATATAAAAGAACTAAATCACGTCTAGGTGCATGGAGTAGCACACCTATCAGATTACCTATAATGTAATGAGATCAGAAATAACATCAGTCAAATAAGTAATGTAATCAATAATTTAACAATAAATAATAGTAAATAATAATTAATTAAAATAGTAAATTTTAATATAACATAATAATGACATTTACCCATTATTTTCTTTAAGTATAAAATTGTCAATTTCATCATCACTATCATATTTGTTATTTTATGAAAGGATTTTCTCTTTCATATCGGAATCACTGATCATGATATCATCTTCATGATCTTCTTCTGTATGTGACTGATATGACATATCTAACATTACTCCTTTGATATTTTTGCATTCAAATTCATAGTCAAAATTGTTCAATTATTATGTGGTGCAAGGCTTCATAACTGGCTCTTTGCAATTTTTATCTGCTATTCTATAGTTAAAGGCATAGTCGTACACCCTCAAAGTCATCTCCACAATCACCTATCACTCCATATCTAATGGATCTACCATATAAAACACATGATGTGCTTGACATTCAAGAATATAAGGCTTATCTCCATGTGAGTTGTATTTATGTATCAAACAGTTAAAGTTCATAATTGTAAATCTAAACTCATCGGTTGTCACTCTGGTATTATTATTGGCCTAGTCACATTTGAACGACATAAACTTAAGTTCATTATTGTACCATATCTCAATAATATTCATTAAAACACCAAAGAATTATACAACTCCTAATACAGGATTCTTGTCCTTTGCACTTGCAAAACTTCTTGTAGCTACCCTCAAAGTTACACCACTATTTTTCATACAATGGCTCATTTTTTTCATCTTCGTGTGAAACTAAAAATTATTTATAATATATTTCGAGTATCTCCTCACCCATTTGTTAGGACCAATTGCTAAGAATAACATCTCTCTCAAAATCTCAGGCGCCTTACCATATTTTTCTATTTTAGCAATCCAAAATAAGCCATGTGTCAGGATTTAGACATATAAATGCTTACATAATGTGTATATTAAGTCTTAGTTATACTTATGTGCTCTCTGAACCACTTAGCAAATGTGTTACTATGAACTTTTCTTCTATTTAAACCCTCCATCTTGACGTCGTTTATCAACTTTTACCAACTTCAAGTGTTCCCTACAAAATAAATTTTGATATTTTTAGAAGGCAAGTAAGTAATACCAGAGTTCATTAGAATCAATCAAACTATTACATATACCCATGAAAGGTTGCCACGATGTCTAGATTAATAGTACATAACAGTGTACTTGTATCCACTGAGTCTCGCCTATATAATGAAGTTCTTATTGTGCCCCAATTGGACACCCCTCTTCACCATGGAAATAATGATCTTGGTTTTGAGAAGGTTGAGTAAAATTCGACTGAAAATTATTTAGGTACATTGTGTAGAAGGTCACACATTTCTATGTCAAATAGTCTTCCACTATAGAACCTTCTAGATGATCTTGATTTCGCATATATTTTCTTAATTGGAAATATATTTGAATGAAAATGCGATTGTTCATTATCATTGATAGAAGCAATATATGTAACTTAAAATTAATAATCAAAATTTACCTCTTAATCAGATACATACAACAATACAAAATTGGCCCCTCATGCATTACTTTCTCCGCCAAGTAAATAGGCAAATGCTCTATAATATTAAAAAATGAAGGCAAAAAAATCTTTTCAAGGTGGCAAAGAGTCAGAGCAATCCTAAACTGCAATGCTTCTAATAGGTGGTTGTCTTTCTGCTCATTTCAATTAGAGCTTTGGCTACATGCTTAGGCAAACATCTCTGCACTATGATCAGTAGCAACTATTCTATCAATATGTGATAATCATGATTCTTTAAATCAGTGATACTCTAATCTTTTATATTCATGCATTTGAAAATATTTGATATGTAACCATCTGAAAATTTCACATTTTTTGATACACATAAGAAAATTTCTTTTCTTGTTTGCTCATGGTGAATGAAACGAGCACAAAAATATTATGTTATCTCTATCCTCCGGGTAAAGTGCCCTCTATATGCTAATAACTCTCATATCTAGTCGTGTATTTAAATTATATTTTGATTTGTCCAAAGTGCAAGCAACATCCACAACATATTTTCCAGAATTTTTTTTCAATGTGCATGATATTGAGATTATGCTTAATATACAGGGAGTTTAAGTACAACAAATCAAAGAAGACACATATCTTCTTCTAATTAGACTTCATATTGAAGCAACCTTCGATATGTATTTATGAAGTCTTTGTCCTGTTGGAAATGGGACCATAACCATGCCGCTCTATATGATTTTGAGCAGCTTCTACTTCACTTAGTGCCTCAGATCCAGATAGTCATAAGGAAGGGATGCGATACTCACATGTCCCATCAAATGCAACCTTATCATGCTAGAATTTATAATCAATAGGCAAAAATTATTTGTAACACATGTAATATACTTTTCTATACTATTGCAACCACTTGGACTACATGTTCTTTTCACAAAAAGAACACGCCTACTCATCCTTTATGCTATGTCCTGAAAGATATGCATATGTTAAAAAATCATTGATTGTTTGTATCAGTATTATACATAAACAAAATATTTTTTTTTTACTTGCATCAAATGTGGGAATGGTTGGTTCCATTAATTTTTTTAGCTCTTCAATTAATAATTATAGGTATATATTAATGTCATTTCCTGATTCCTTTACTCCGTCAATGATTATTGACAAGATGAATGATAATTATTTTATACACAACCAAGGAAATAAGTTATAAAGAATCAAAATCATAGGCTAAGTGCTATACGAGTAGTTCATTTTCTAAAAAAAATTGCACCGATCATAAGTTAAGCCCAAATAGATGTTGCAGATATTAGCACCAAAGTCCAGATATTGTAAGTCAAGCTCTTTTTACTCCACACTATCTCTATACCATCATGTGCATAGCCTTTAGCGTGTTATCTCATATATGGTATTATCATTATTGACATGAATAATCGTTACAACCTCAGCTTGAATGAAAAATATCATACAATTTTAGGAAGAATATTTCAAACCTTGTAATTATCATCATTATTCTGCGGTAATGAGGTACTTTCATTTCTGTAAAACATATAATTATTTGAGCACGCATGAATCTTTGTGTATTCTAGACCTATGTCTTTCATAATATTCCAAGTCTCCCGTTACGAATCGAAAAATAAAGGATACTAAGAAAATAACTCTTTCAATATCTCCAATAATATACTGAATGAGTGATTTCTCCATCGACACTTGAACTTCAAGGCCAACAATCGCATGATAAATGATAAGAACGTGAAGTTTTTACATCCTAGATATAAAGAAATATTAGATTTATTAAGTGTTTTATAAAATTTCTAACCATGTCAATCACGACCTTACTTCCCTTGTCAAACACATTAAGAAGGGTATCATCAGAAAATGCAAGGTCCCAAAAGGCATCGCAGATCAATTCTCCAGTATCATTTCCCTCATTGTCAACTATTGTCAACTATTGCCAATTTAAATACTGTGTCTCTTCACTATGAAATATCCAATTAGTGTAATACATATTCTATTCTTTCACAATTATATGTTCATTTACCTTTTACCTTGTCGAATTGTGTGTGTTCATGCAATCAATACATGGACACCTCATTTTTTGATATAGTCTCTGGCTTTTGTAGACATAGTCTAGAAATGCTTTTACTTCACTAACACATCTCACATCCAGTTAGTTCTTTATCTTAATTCAACTCTTGTCTATATTTTAGAAATATATGTAATTCTCAGACTAATGCTATGTACATACAAATACTTACAAACAAATTTAATTTCTAGCCTCATAATAACCTATCATTCAATTACAAAATAAAGAGCAAAAGTCCAGTAAATAAAAATAAATTATATTTTTCAATAATGCCTAAAAATTCTTTCATATACTAACTAATGTGAAAAATGCAACATGATGAATCAGAAACCAATTTAGGAATTGGGCATCTAGCAAAAGCATTTTGCCAATTTTAATACATCAAAACTAGACAATTAGTTGAGGAATCCGACATTGCATTCTACCAGTTTTGGTATACCAAAATTAGAAGAGCTGTTGAGGAATCAGGCGACCAGCAAAACTATTTTACAAATACTTAAAAATTTTTCTTCACACAAAGGTGTCAACTTAATAATAGGTTTTTGTTCACAACAGGGTTGTTCAGTCTTTTTCTCCCAAGAACCCAATAAGTATCCCATAAGTAACTCTACTTTAGGCTGGGAAAGCAGCAAGTAATGACCTTTGCCAAAGAAGTTGAGCTGGCTCCAAGCAATGCTTCTATGTCAACTTCAATCACTAGAATGGAGATCAGGGAGAGTTCTAGCTCAAATCAAGCTCTCATAAACAAAAAAGTAATGGTTTGGCCACCTCTAAGCAATCCAACACAAGTTACTCTATTTCAGCCTTTTTTAATTGTTTATGGCATCATATCCTATTGTAATGATATAAGTTTTGTTTATGTTCACATCATCTTGAACTGAACCAAAGATGTGCTGAAAACTGGTTAATTAAATGATGGCTCACATTAGTTTATGGCTTTTCAATAATTAAAAATTTTATTTCTCATGCCATAGTTGTTGAAGACTTGTTGAATGCTGCCATTAGAATAGGAGAATTGATCCAAAAAGAAAGAAAGGAAGAAAGGTCAATCAATCCAGACAATAGAAGTATCATGGAAATCTGAAAGATGAAATAAATTTCCAATTAGTCAACTTGATGCCCTTTGTGGATCATGTGAAATACTAGAAGAAGTCAAGATATGCTATCCATACTGTGTTGAACACTTTGGATTTGTTCTTTGTTGTATCCACCGTATCAACATCAACCAAAAAAAATAAACAAAGAGTATGTATAAGTCCTCATGATGTTATGAAACATAAAAATCCTGTTGGCTTAATTGTGTTTCAAATCTAGATTTTCCGGAGAGTCTTAATTATATTATAAAGTAATTTAGTGGGCCTAATCGTTATCTGGATTTATCTTCTACTAGATGACTTAAATTAGTAGAAGTTTTATTTGAGTCAGTCTTCTACTTTGATTTAAATACAGTTAGGCCAAATCTATAAATACTCTATTGATGTAAGGGTTTCAATATAGAGTGAAAGAGAGATACATAGATCAATACTTTCAAGACATCTTGTGACGGTTAGGCTACTTTGTCTTTTGTGAGAGTTGGTGATATTGGAATTTTATCTCCATCGTTGTAATCTTCTTTTTCTCTTCTCATTAATATAATATCCTCTGGATTATCTTCGACACATATATCTCTTGTGTACTATCTTTTCTCCTTTTCTGTTCTTCTTCTACAGCGTAAATTGTGATGGACATCGATATTTTGCACTACAAGTGGTATCAGAACTTGGTCAACATGTCTACTATGAAGTTCGATATAGAGAAATTTAATGAAAAGTAAGGATTTTCTATCTGGCAAGCAAGAGTTCATGCAATTCTTACTCAACAAGGGTTGAGAAATACATTGGAGGACATCAAGCCTGAAGATGTCACCGAAAGTGTCTGAAAAAACTAGAAGGCTAGTGCACATAGCACAATTATTCTCAGTCTCACCGATGAGGTACTCTATCCTTTTCTTGATGAAACATCACCTTCAGAGTTATGGAAAAAGTTGGAGAAACAATATATGAGTAAGTCTATCTCACATCGCGTCTACTTAAAGCAGAAGCTCTTCAATTTTCGAATGAGAGAAGGTACGAATATACTTGATTATCTTAATGCTTTCAATAAACTTGTCTCTCAATTATTAAGCATTAATATTAAAATTGAAGATGAAGACAAAATAATTATTTTATTATTGTCTTTACCTCCTTCTCTTAAGAATCTAAAAACTACTGTCATGTATGGAAAGGATTTAAAATTTGATGATATTTTTGTTGCCCTTCTATCTAATGAATATTTAAAAGAGATTAGAGGGGATGTATCATACTCAGAAGCATTAATTGTTAGAGGTCGTACCAAATAAAGATCAAAGACAAGGTCGTTCTAGATCCAAATCCAAAGAAATAAACTATAGGTATTGTAAGAAGATGGGAAATACAATTAAATAGTGTTGGAAGCTCAAAGCAAAGAAAGAAAGAGAATCTTAATCTAAAGAGCAAGCCAATGAACAAGTGTTAGTTGTTGAAGGGAGTTCTGATGATGATTTTGGTAATGTTCTCTCTATTAGTTCTAATTTTGATTATTACCATGATATTTAGATTCTTGATTCTAGTTTTTCTTACCACATGTGTCCCAATAAGGATTGGTTTGAAAGCTACAAGTCCTATGATGGTGGTTGAGTTTTGATGAATAATAACAATCCATGCAAAACTTTTGAAATTGGACCAATTAAAATTAAGATGTTTGATAATATTATTAGAACTCTTACTGATGTTAGACATGTTTCTGATTTGAAAAAGAATTTGATCTCTTTGGGTGCTTTGGATTCTGCTGGTTATAAGTATTACTTTTAAGGTGGAGTTCTTAAGGTTGCTAAAGGCTCATTGATAGTGATGAAGGGCCTAAAGCATAGAAATTTGTATAAGTTAGTAGGAAAAACTGTTGAAGGCGAAACAACAATTTCTTAGGCTTCTTCTTCTGATATGACTCACTTATGGCATATGCGTCTCGGTCATATGAGTGAGCAAGGTTTAAGTGAGCTCAATAAAAGAAAATTACTGAAAGGCCTCAACTCATGCAAATTGGATTTCTATGAGCATTGTCTCTATGGTAAACAGTCTAAGGTAAAGTTTAACAACAGTACTCATTGCACTAAAGGCTTAATTGATTATATTCATTCTGATGTGTGGTGCTCTCCTATTTCATCAAAATCCGATGCTCATTATTTTGTCAGTTTTATTGATGATTTTTCCAGAAAAGTGTGGATTTATTTTTTGCATCACAAAACTGAAGTATTTTCTGTTTTCAAAGAGTGAAAAACTTCAATTGAAAAAAGGACTGGCTGAAAAATCAAATACCTCAGAAGTGATAATGGCGGAGAGTACAAATCAATAGAGTTTCTTAAATTCTTTGAAGATGAAGACATCAAACGCCACTTTACCATCACAGGAAAACCTCAACAAAATGGTGTGGCTGAAAGAATGAACATAACCTTATTAGAGAAAGCATGTATTATGCTCAGTACAGCTAATCTTGATAAAGAATTTTGGGTAGAAGCAGTCAATACAATATATTTCATTATGAATCGCTCTCCTCAAACAACCATTAATTACAAGACTCTTGAAAAGATATGGAGTGGTCTACCTGTAAATTATTCTTCTTTAAAGATTTTTGATTGCTCTGCTTATGTACATGTTATCAAGAATAATTTAGATGCACGTTCCAAAAAGTGTATTTTCCCGGGTTATGCCAAAGGTGTCAAAGGGTATCGTTTGTGACATCCTACTATTTCAAATATAATTATTGAGAGAGACATAGTATTTGATGAAAGTATTATGCTAAAATCTCTCAAGAAAGGTCCCAATTATATAATGCAAGTGGAGGTGGAGCTTGTAGTTCCTTCAGAAGAAGATCTTTAGGGTATGCCCAACTCTCAAGAAAATTCTAAAAATCAAATTTCTAAGAAGACTCCACTTCGAAGATCTCAAAGAAAAATAAAGCCACCTGAAAGGTATGGTTTTGAAGATATGGTAGTTTTTGCTTTAGTTATTGACAATGGTGATCTTTCTTCCTATAAAGAAGTAGTGCAGGATAAGAATTCTTCTCAGTGGTAAGCTGCTATGAATGAAGAGATGGATTTCCTTCAAAAAAACTATACTTAGGATCTGGTGAAATTACCAGAAGGTAAAAGAGCAATTGGTTGCAAGTGGGTATTTTGAAAGAAATAGGATTTCTCTGAGATAGATGGTGTTAAATTCAAGACCCGTTTAGTTGCAAAAGGGTATCCACGAAAGGAGGGTGTTGACTTTAATAAAATTTTCTCTCCTGTGGTTAAACACATATCTATTCGTTTTCTACTTGCTTTCGTTTCTTTTCATAATCTTGAGTTAGAATAGCTTGATGTCAAAATTGCCTTTCTGCATGAAAAATTAGAAGAACAAATTTTTATACAATAGCCTGAAGGGTTCATCCAAGAAGGCAAGAAAAATTTTGTCTGCAATTTGAACAAATCACTTTATGGTTTGAAACAGTCTCCAAGGCAATGGTATAAAAGGTTTGATAGTTTTATGCTGGGACAAGATTTCATCCACTGCAAACATGATTGTTGTGTCTATTTTAAGATGTATGCCAATAATTCATTTATTATATTATTTCTTTATGTTGATGATATGCTTATCGCTACTCAAGACATATCTTTACTGAATGATTTAAAGTTTAAAATGTCAAAGGAATTTGAGATGAAAGATTTAGATGCTATAAGGAAGATTCTCAGTATGGAGATTGATCAAGATCGAAAGCATGAAAAATTATGGCTCAAACAGAGTAAGTATCTCGAGAAGATTATTTCTCATTTTCACATGCAGAATTCAAAACCTGTCAATACTCCTTTGGCATCTTACTTCAAGCTTTCAGCTCAACTATGTCCTTCTACAGATGAAAAGTATGCATACATAAGAACATCCCATTTTCAAGTGCTGTTAGAAGTTTAATGTATACTATGGTATGCACAAGACCTGATATTGCACAAGCAATCAACATGTTAATCGTTATATGGCAAATCTAGGAAAAGAGCATTGGCAGGCTGTGAAATGATTATTAATATATATCAAAGGTACTTTTAATATTGATTTATGTTTCGACAAGAATACAGTTCAAGAGGCCAAAATTATTGGCAACGTCGATTCAGACTATACTAGAGACTTTGATCGATGACAATCCCTCACTAGTTATCTTTTCACTCTTTGTGGAGGACCTATTAGTTGGAGGTGTACCTTACAGTCAACCGTGGCATTATCTACAATAGAGTTGGAGTATATGGCAGCTACAGAAGTCGTCAAAGAAGCTCTATGGCTAAAAGGATTGGCAAGTGAAGTTTTTTCTCAAAATGTTCTATATGGCAGCTACAGAAGCCGTCAAAGAAGTTCTATGGCTAAAAGGATTGGCAAGTGAAGTTGGTTTTTCTCAAAATATTCTTTTTTTATTTTTTGTGATAATCAGAGCGCCATACACCTTGTGAAGAACCAAATGTACCACGCAAGATCAAAGCATATAGATGTCCGATTTCATTTTATTCGGGACATTATTGAAGACGGCGAGATTTCTTTACAAAAAATTCATACTTCAAGAAATCCTGCAGATATGTTGATGAAGGTGATTCCGATTGACAAGTTCAAGCTCAGTTTGGACTTGATCAATGTTCAAGGTCGTTGATCCTGCACTATGAGGTAATGACAAAGATATCTATTGAAGATTCAAATTCAGAGAATAAGATAATTCGATCCAAGGTGGAGATTATTGGCTTAATTATGTCTTGAATCCGTATTTTTCAGAGAGTCTTAATTATATTAGAAAGTAATTTAGTGGGCCTAATCCTTATATAGATTTATCTTCTATTAGATGACTTAAATTAGTAAAAGTCTTATTTGAGTTAATTTTCTACTTTGACTGAAACAAAGTTAGGCCACATCTATAAATACTCTATTGATGTAAGGGTTTCAATATAGAGTAAAAGAGAGAGGCATAGATCAATACTCTCAAGACGTCTTGTGATAGTTAGGATATTTAGTCTTTTATGAGAGTGGGTGATATTGGAGTTTTATTTTCATCCTTGTAATCTTCTCTTCCTCTTCTCATCAATATAATATTCTCTGGATCATCTTCGACACATATATCTCTTTTGTGCTATCTTTTTTTCTTTTCTGTTCTTCTTCTAGATCGTGAATTGTGGTGAACATTAATATTTTGTGCTACAAAATCCTGTGATTATAGACAAACTTGGTTTACAAACCTAACACATTGAGATATGACTCAAGGGTCATAATAGGTATGGTTAAGGATGATACAGTCACTCACTGTCTGATGGATTTTTCATATCATCTTCGTATAACCATGTGCAGCTCATGTTCCTTTCTTTTCAAACAAAAATAAGTGTACCGAAACTTCACAAGGAATATTGAGCTCAATTATCCTCTTAATCTACTATGTCCATCTTCAACTAATATTACATATACATTTATCTCTTGGATTTTTTTTTGTGAGAACAAAATGAAAAGATGGATAATATTTTTTTGAAACATTAACTTGGAATTTTTTCTAAAAAATAAAAATCCTTCATAGAAGTAGGTGACTTATACCATGTTTCTTAATGCAACCTCCACCTGATATCAAACCTGCTATATAGTATTACACTTGATAATATTATAATTCTAACAAAACTACAACAACTGCATGATTCTGCATCTTAATCGACTACAACTCACTACTCTTCTTTCCTCATCATCCACTTAATGTGTCCTAATCATTTGTCAAGAGCATGCAATCAAATTTGTTCTACAATATGATATTCAGAAATTTTCTTTTTTTGATAAAAATAGATGGTAGCAAGTTAGAAAGCAACTAAAAATGAGTTACAAATGCTACTACAACTCAAGAAACTTAACATTCAAGCTCTGCAACACCAGGAACATCAAAAGGGAATTAAGACTGCAAATTTAGAGCTTTGACAATATTGAATCACTAATTCAAGCTAAGTTACACAATAGCATATTGTGGCAATTTTTGTAAAGAACTGCTCATTCTATGACAATTAGATGATCATATTGATTTCTAAAGAAGAAGAGAAGAAATCTCTAGCAACATTGGGACCTAACTTCTCAACAAAAATGGAAGGAAAACCTAGAATGCAAAAGGGGCATTCAATGAGCAATCAAATCAAAGACATACACAAATTAATGAGTGCAAATTGAGATGAATCAAACCTAAGAACTGGGAGATCACCGAAGGAGATCACACGGTTGTCCATTTGATTACAATATGATTACAGATCTTTTCCTTCTTAAATGATGCTTCTTTTCTCTTCATTAAAGAATACACTTCTACAGAGATGCATTTCAAGTGTGATTAGGTGATGTTTAGAGTTTGTTACTAATATGCACAGCCAAGGTTTCTAACAAGTCACACAATGATCTCTTTGATATTCAGTCCACCGAGTAATGTGTTGTGCAAATCCTTGAGTTGGATTTGGATTGATTCAGATACTATAAGGAAAACAAGGCAATAATGAGTTGTCATCCAACACAGTCCTGAAGGACTCTGAGAATAAATTTATGCTATTTTCTATTCAATAGTCCAATGTTCTAATTTTATTATGTGATTTCGCACTATTGTTTCTCTTGCAACATTACACTTCAGCAACAAAACACAATCTTGCCAGTGGGACTCTGGTTCATCCAAACTAGTTTCTCTTCCGTCTCAACGGTGCATCTTGTTATTAAGTTGGGGGTTTGTTTGGTTATTTTTCAGAGAAATATGATCAAGGAGGCAACAGCATTTCTCTTGGATGTCTTGAAGCTGAATCTAGCTGAGCATGCTTTCCTTCAGACAAAGGAAACTTCTCACATTTCAAGTTTATTGTTTTCTCTTGCGGAAAAGTTCGAGTCATCGTCTGATATTTATTGTTGATCTAGGTTTTGGGAATCAACTTGGTTACATATCCTAATGTTGCTGATGCTATATTAGCAAATGGCATGTTTAGTCACTATGATCATCCCCGAATAGTTCACCTCTGTGAACAAGTCATGCAGAGTTGCCTGATACCAAAAGAGTCGTCGTCAACACTGATGCCATTGAGCCCCAGGTTTGTTTTATTTCCTCGCACAACTTGGCCTTTTGATTCATCGACTTTCATTTCAGTTACGTGGCATTTTCTTTTGGAAATTATAAAACGCAGTCTTTTATAGCACTGAAGTTACATGAAGATTCTTTAGACTCTGCAGGCAACCAGTGCTCTGGATGCAGTCAGCGAACGACTTGTCCAGGAAGTTCTTGATCATTAGACGAAAGGGATGACCACACTGGTGATTGCCATAGACAGCACTGTGCAAAACGCGCATCAAATTGTTGTTTGTACAGAGGGAAAAATTGCTGAGTTAGGTACACGTACTGAATTATTGGCTGAACAAGGCCAATATAAGTCTGAATTTGATAATAATTATTATTTTTTTTCAAAGAGTAATACTAACTTAAAGTTTTGAAGGGGTCACTGTACTTCGGTGATCTCCTTCGCGGTATCTTTATATTATAGGTCATGTGACTAAATTAGTTCAATAAATCTAATCTGAAGGAGTTTTTTGGTTGGAATTTGATTTCATCAATAATAATGATACTTTCATTGAAATCAACTTCGCGGTCTCAACTGATCTAGAAGACTACAAACACCAATAAACCTTGACACTTGTTGCTGCAATTAACTTCAAATCATAGATCTGGGAGTTCTCCATAAATCTACTATGTGAAAAGTAAGAAGAGGCCTCCCGAGCCCCGATCTATCGAAAGAGGGGAAGTATGTATTGAACGGGAGAAAATCAGAGATCAAGTAGAATTGGTGAGAAACTCCAAAACTTTTATCTCTCTCTTTCTCCCGGTGTTGCTCTCTTCATCTTCGATCTCCAACTTAAAGACATGACAAGATGGCGAAGAAGCTGAAGATTTTCTGCCTTGGAGCCGGGTATGTTGGTGGGCTGACCATGGCCTTGAGCTCAAGTGTCCGACGGTTGACATCATTGTCGTCGACAACTCCATGGCTTGTATCGCTTCTTGGAACAACGATTAGTCTCCCATCTATGAGCCTAGCTTGGATGAGTTTGTCAGGTACTGCCATGGGCGGAACCTCCTGTTCAGCATTGACATCGAGAAGAATGTCTCCGAGGTCGACAGCATCTTCATCTCCGTCAACACCCCAACCAATACATGTGGTCTGAAAGCCGGCAAGGAAGCTAACCTCACTTACTTTGAGAGCTCCACCTGCATGATTGCCTATGTTGCCAAAAATAACAAGATCATCGTCGAAAAGTCTACCATCTCGGTGAAGGTTGCCAAGGCCATTAAGAAGATCCTGATGTGTAACAGTCATGGCATTAACTTCTAGATCCTCTCCAACCGAAGTTCCTCATCGAGAGCATGGCAATTCAGGACCTCTTCAACCTCGACTATCCATAGCCACAGTTGTTGAGTTTTGGGTGTCTCAAACTCCGATTAAAATTTGAGTTAAAGTAAGAATTCAAAGTTAGATTCAAAATTCTGATTGATTTGTAATATTAGGATTATAATTATAGTAAAATTCAGACTCAATAAGAGTCTATAAATATGCTATAATACATAGAGTTTAGGTATGTGGTGTAGTATTGAGATTGAAATAGAGAGAAATAGAAAGAGATGAATAGAGAGAATAGAGAGAAGAGAAAGAGAGAGAGTGTCGGCTCTCATGTGTAGGTCTTTCTAATACTTTTCGGTGGTCTTTCGTGATGGTTCCTCATGGTGTTCTCTTGGATATTCTCTCTAAAGATAGAGATGTTGCCGATACTTGGTAAAATAGTTTAGTTGAGTAAAAAAGAGTGCAGTCTTTTTTGTGAACTCTTATAAAGCCTTTTGATAGTAGATCCCCCGTTGTCTTTTCTTGTTATTTTCTTTTATCTTGCATTATTTCTTATTTTTTTTGTTATTTGAGAATAAAGTGATTCTTAAACTTTTCGCTGCGAATCCTAACAATTGGTATTAGAGCTTACGAACAAATAACCAAGATAACAAAATCCTTACTTGAAGTGGAGAAGTTTGATTGCAAGATAAATTTTACCCTATGATAGAAGAAGATGAAGGTGGTTCTTACTTGTTAAGGTCTGGAAAAAACGTTAGAGGGAAAAAAAAAAGAGACCGGCTAAGATAAGCGATGAAGACTAGGAGGAGATAGATTAGAAGACATTAAATTAATTATTGACGAAAAGACGATGATGAACATCTGGACAAAACTTGAGAAGTTGTATATGTTAAAAAGCCTCATGAACAAGTTCTACCTGAAACAACAGTTGTACGGATTACGTATGAATGAAGATACAACTATATTATCTCACTTGAATATCTTTAATAAAATTATTAATAATTTACTAAAAGTTGATGCGAAGTTTGAAGAGGATGATAAGGCGCTGATTTTCCTAATGTCTCTTCTTGTTTTGTATAATCATGTTGTGGCTATAATTTTTTATAGTAAAGAAACTTTCAAGATGGAAAATATGACAGCTAGTCTTCTTTTTAATAAGAAAAGGAAAAACTCTAATGTTAATATGGAGTTTGGTGAAGGATTGGTGACTCACGAAAGAGTAAGATTAAGAAAATGTGAAAAAGGTAAGCAACGGTCCAAATCAAAATTGAAGGTGAAAGTACAATGTTATTCATGTAAGAAGTATGACCACATTAGATGACATTACCTTGAACGTGGGAAGATAGAGTCTTCTAATATGGCGATAGCAATAGTGGATGATACTTCTGAGAATAGTGCAAATGGAGAAGTTCTTATAGTATCCACAAAAATCGGCACTTTTGTTAAGTGAATTTTAGATTTTGGTAGTTCTTACCATATTTACTTCAGGAAGGATTGGTTTACTTCTTATTAAGAGAATAAGAAGAAAGATACTATTTGGTTGGACTATAATTCGACCTTTGAGATCACCGGTATGAGAACAATCCAAATTCAGATGTTTGATAGTGTGATTTGTACTCTTACTAGGGTAAGGCATGTTCCCAAGATATGGAAGAGTCTAATTTTGATTGGTGTACTGAACTCAAAAACCTGTAATTTTTTAGTGAGAGATGGAGTTATGAAGGTGACACATGGTATTAGAATCTTAATGAAAGGAGAGAAGTGCGATAATATTTATCTATTAGTAAAAAATACTATTGCAGGTGGAGTTCCGATGACACGCTCGAGTTCAAGCCAAGGTGGATATTGTTGAGTTTTGGGTGTCTCCAACTCAGATTAGAGTTTGACTTAAAGTAGAAATTCAAAATTGGATTCAGACTTATGATTGATTCATAGTATTAGGAGTTATAATTATAGTAAAACTCAAACTCAATAAGGGTCTATAAATATACTATAATACATAGAGTTTAGATGTGTGGTGTAGTATTGAGGTTGAACTAGAGAGAAATAGAGAGAGGAATAGCGAGAATAGAGAGAAGAGAAAGAGAGAGAGTATCAGCTCTTGTGTGTAGGTGTTTCTAGTGCTTCTCGGTAGTCTCTCATGGTGGTTTCTCATGGTGTTCTCTTGGAGATTTTCTCTGAAGATGGAGGCATTGCCAAGACTTGGTGAAAGAGTTTTGTTGAGTAAGAAAGAGTATAGTCTTTTTTGTAAACTTTTGTAAAGCCTTTTGATAGTGGATTCCTTATTGTCTTTCCTTATTATTTTCTTTTATCTTGCATTACTTCTCATTTTTTGTATTATTTGAGAACAAGGTGATTCGTGAACCTTCTATTGCGAATCCCAATACACAGTCATGCACAACTCTAGCTGCACTCCCCACAAGCTTTGTTGTGCTACTGCTCACTAACCAGCTTCGGCCGACCAAATGCCTCTACGCATTGCCCACCACACTGCTGACCTATACTTTGCATGCCTGGACTCACAAGGGCTCCCCTGCATGAATCAAGTCCTTGCCATGCAACTCTACCAGGGTCTGAGCCATCGTGCCACCGTCGAAGGCCAAACCTCTTCCTCTTCGCACCAGCATCGACTTGCTTGCGCCTCACTAGCATCGGCCCTTCTTACTTTGTCTCCACCAACTTGGCTCTTCCATTGCCAAACCTTGTCAACCATCTCTCTCTTTGATGCCTCTCTGATGTGTGTGGGAGGCCACCCAGCCTCGCCAAGGGTCCCTTGTTGGAGAAGAGTCATTGTCAGCCTCGTTATTGGCTAGCCGACCAACCTCGGCCTCCACTACCCGTTCCATAGCTGCCTGTGGCCAGCCATCGGTTGCCTGTGCCTCACCAATCAGAGGTCTCCACCATTGTTTGCTGTCAAGGTTAGATTTGACTAGATCTAGCCAAATCCCGCCATAAAGTTAAACTACAAAAATTATATTAAGAGAGAGGAGAACAGAGTTGAATCGGGAAGAAGCAGTATAAAAAAATATGGTGGCGAGAGTTAGAATTAAGAAATAGTAGCATCTTAGGTCACCTTTGTGGCCAATTGAAGTGTGAAAACCTGCCAAACTATTTGATCAAAAGTCTTACTTAAATGACTTTATGAATAGGGTGTATTTATTCCTTTTTTTTATCTCTCTATATTTTTTTTGATTATATCATAATGATTAATTTTCTTTTTCACTAATGTAAGATATAGTATGGTGAATCACTAATCTTTTGAGACAAAAGTGAATAAGCATATTCAACACTGGCCTCTTGTAGTTTAACCTCCAAAATAAGCAATGTGATCCTAGGCATGACCTCCTGTAGTTTGGTCTTCAAAATGAGCAACATGATTCTAGGCACAGCGTAGAGAATTGACCTCTAGGATAAGTAACGCAATCCTCGACACAGCTTCCTATAGATTAGCCTCCAAGACAAGCGATGGGTCCTTGACATGACCTCTTGCAGTTTGGTCTCTAGGATAAGTAACACCATCCTTGGTTCAGCCTTATGCATGAGCTTGCTTATAACTCGAGCTACAACTTGAACTGCCACCTCTAGCAGCTTGGCTCTAACACTCAAGGTACAATTTGGACTGCCACCTCCAGCAACTCGGCTCTGGTACTCAAGTCCTCAGCTCCACCCAAGACACCTAGCCCTTACTCCAAGTTAGGCCACAAAACCCTCAATTCCGCCTGAAGCACCAAGTCTTGGCTTCAAGCTAGGCCACAAAGCCCTTAGTTCCACCTGAGGCACTAAGCCCTAGATCTATGTCAGCCGAGTAAACCCTCATTTCTATCTGAAACACCAAGTCTTGATTCTAAACTAGGCCACAAAGACTTCATTCCATACGAGGTATAAGACCTTGGCTCTGTGCCAAACATAAAGGCATCATTTTATATGAGATATAAGACCTCGGTCCATATGAGACATAAGTCCAGACTCTAAGCCAGGCCACTAAGCCCTTGGTTCTACCCAAAGCTGTAACCACCCGTTACTCCATAACGTCCGATTACTCGGGCCCACAACCCACAACCCAATAACCGCCTCTATTTATAGGCAGCTACCACCGACTAAATCTTGACGAATAGAGAACCAATTTTAAGGTAGAGAGTCTCAAGGAATGATCGTTGGGGAGGCTTACGGAATGGCAAGAGGCTTCGGGACGATCGTTATCGAGATTCGAGGTAGGTGATATTACTTTCATTCGTTTCTCTTTACCTCTATTCGAGGTAGGTTGAGTTATTTTCATCCGTTCTTTCTTTATCTTTATGTCTGAGACAAGTTCATGTTGAATAATCGATAAACTTAGTGACCCACATGATATTTAGAAGGATGATGATAACCTAGATCTAAGCAAAACTGAGTAGAGATTAGATGTGTCTAATTTTTGACGTGTTATACCGATTTATGGCATGATTTGATAGTAGAAAGATTAGAGGATTATATTTGCAAAATCTCCATCTTCTTCCCCGATCGTCCGCTGTGCTCCGGCGGTCGGCAGCGGAGGCGGCGGCGTGCGGTGCGGCGGCGTGCGGCGCTGATGCGTGCGGGCGTCGTGCGCAGGCAGCACAGACCCGGTGTTGACGCAGTTCTGGCGTGTGATATAGCGTCGAGAGCCATCGTTGGCGTGCGCACGACCGCACAGGCCAGGGTCCGCTAGCATGCGGCTGCGCAGGCTGCTCGGGCTGAGGTGGCGCCTGCTTCGGCCCGACGGCACGGGTTGAGGACGACCGGAGGTGCGGGAGAGCACGGATCTGACGACGCCGGATGGCGTGACGGCCTGGCAGCCGTGGCCCAGCGGAGACGACGGCGTGGCAGCGGGGCGGCCGGACGGCCGGACGGCGTGACGGCGTGGCAGCGTGGCGGCCTGGCGGCAGCGTGGCGGCCTGGCGGCAGCGGCAGCGGCGGCGGCGGCGGCGGCTGCTGCAGTAGAATTAGGGTTAGGGTTTTGAGGTGGAAGAAGGATTAGTTTTAATTATGGTTTAACAAAAGTTGGTTCTGGTTTTGGTTTACTTTAAAGTTGGTTTTGGTTTAGGTTGGGTTCAGAATTCGGTTTGGGTTTTAGATTCTGGTTTTGAAATCGGTTTGAATCAGGCTTGAGGTTAATCGAACTAATGATAAAGTGAATGGTTTAGTTTAAGTTAAGTAATCTGAATTCATGATTTGGTTCATTGAAATGAGTCTGATTATTATAAATTGGAATTGAAATTGATTGCAGATTAGATTTGAGGTATTTAGTAAGATCAATTAAATTGATTGATAAACTGATTTGGATTTGGGACAATTGAATTTATGATGGTGTTGAAATTTGACTGAGATACTTAAACTTCATTGATGATGGATTTGTAAGATGGAATCAAATTATGATTTGTTTGGAAATCGACGGAATTGATTATAACTTAGAACTTGAGGGACCAGTTTGTGAATCAAATTCGTATTGGGGACTTTTGTGAAAAATATATTGTAAGGATTGAATTTGGAATTATTAAAGACTTGAGTGATAAATTGCTGGATCAATGGTTGTTTATAATAATATGATCATTTGAGGTTCATAATGTAGAATGGATGGAAATTATTTATCTTGACGACGGAGTTGAAATTTGAAATGATATAAGGGCTAAATTGCATATAGATATTTGAACAGTCGTAACTTTCTCATTGAGATTCGATTGGGAGGATTTAGGAGTCATTGGACTTGGTTTCTCATGCTGATTCTATTGGTAGTCTCAAATCCTTCCTTTGATGATATCTTCTAGCTGAATAGTCTGATTTGTGATCGAGTCGACTTCTTTCTATCACTTGGCAATCTTGACTCGATATTTATTGTAGCTGAGCCTTTGGTATCTTGGGGGACGTATGCGGTGGGACTCTATTTGACTGGTACCAGTCGGCGATTCCCTACTTCAGTACGGGATTTAGTGAAACTGTTAGACGTGACAGTAGTCGGTCTCCTGAGTGGTAGGGGACGTGATCCGTTGTGTGACTAGACGGGATCACCACTTCATCAGCGGTTGGGAGTGCAGCGTGGTATGACACTGCTTGGTAGGGGGTCCAGCCACACCCATATACTGATTTACGTGTACATTGGTTCGACTCTGCTTGGTAGGGGGTGCAACCGTCTCCGTAATATCTGTAGGGGAGTCCATAGTCACCGTCCCTAACCATTGGCTATCGTGATTGCGATATCTTGTGTGGTCGGTCTCCTCAGTTGTAGGGGACGTGATCTGCTGTGTGACTAGATGGATCACCACTCCATCAGCAGTTGGGAGTGCAGCGTGGTGTGACTCTGCTTGGTAGGGGGTCCAGCCACACCCATAAGATATCCTTGTTGATTCATTCCTTACTGTGGATATTGGTTTACTTAATCACCATTATCGTTGCATTATTTTTGTTGCTATTGTATTAATTTTATTGTGCCACCTAAAAATTGATCTTTCCTACTGTTTTGGAGGAGGTAACACCCTACTGAGCATTCGTGGCTCATTCTTTGATTGTTCCTATCTACAAGAGGGTAGCAGCTAGACACAGGTGACTACAGTAGCAGAGAGCACGTGCGCGACTACACTGGGAGCTAATTTATTTACAGGTTATTCTATTTTATGTATGGGAAGACTTTTGAGGACTTGGGTATTTCTAATGAGACTACGTTTTGTTATGTTATCAGGACTATATTCGTATTTTTGAAATAAATTTTAATTCTATGTATTCTGTAAACCTTTTATTTGTATGTTGTCCACTTGTGTTGTGGTTCGATCGGACACGACAGGGGTGTTACAAAAGCATCAAGCCTTGGCTCTAAGACAGGCCACGAAGTCCCCAGTTCTACTCGAGGTACTAAACACTAACATAATAGGCTTTTCCCAACACAAATAATCTGGTGGTCAGATCAATGCAGGCAATTCTTGGCTATTAATCACAAATGCTGAGAATATTTGGTGTTCCAAGACAAACAATTAACCACAAATGTTGAAAATTCTTGGCATTTCAAGACAGACACTGAGAATATTGTCCTACCTAGTTTTGATAATAAATAAATAATATTTAATGATCTATTTGAGTTGTGGTTTAAGCAAAATAATGATAGCTCTCAAGGAAATGTTCAAAAGCCTAAAGAAAAGGGAGCATGATAGTGTATTAGTGAACGTGGCTTGATTAAATCAAGAGACGACTCTAGATAGCTTGAAGGTGTAAATAACCACTTGAAGATCCAATAATGACGCAAACAAAACCAAGGAAACTCAAGAGATCGGCTTCGATTAGGTTTAACTTTTATTTTTAGTCAAGTCAAAAATTTGATTGAGATAATTTGTTTAGAGTTGGATTATTGCATGGAGTCTAGTAGCAAGCTTTTGACAGAGCTTGCCAAATTGAACAATACACCCGATTTATATCGGATGTCTAGTAGGTACAAAAGAAGTAGCTTTGCACTCCATACCAGATGTCCCTTTGGACATCTGAAAGAAGTGAAAAACATATATCTTCTATGCTTTGTTGGACATCCGATTATAAATGAACTTCCAATTTAGTTTGAATCTACATTATAATGACTAGTTTTTTGACCATTGGAGCAAACCAAACAGTGAGATCTCACTCCCAATGGATTCTTTGGACCCAAAAGTTATAAATAGAGTGAAAGGGACTTCACTTAATAACTTTTTATAAGTTTTATATCTTCTGATCTTTGAGTCAAGTGAAAAAGCCCTCTTTCACTCCCTAGCCTTGATTTAGCTCTAAACTCTTTAATTTCAAGCCAATTTTCATTGCTTTTTCTTTTTTTCTTGAGATATCTTTGCAAGAGCTGAAATTGTAATACCTATTTATAGTTTCTTCCACTTGTAATCTACTCTAAGGTTGTTTGAAGTGGTGGAGAGATTCTAACTCTAGTTTGGAGTTGTATCTTATCGGTTGGAGTAAGAGAACTTGTACGAGGTTAGCTTTACGGATGAAATGATACTCTTAGTGGAGAGTTAAAGTCTTCAAAATTGAGGCAAGAGCCATGGAGTAGGAGCGACTAGTCTTTGAGTCTTTGAACCATATTACATCATGGTGCAATTTAACTTAATTTTTATTTAAATTTCACCTGTTATTGCTTACTATTGGCTTTTGATTATTCAAATTATGATTGAGGATTGAATTGGTTTTTATTTCATTAACAAAATTGCATTACTTTATCAAAACCTAACTCACCCATAACACCCCCCCCTCCTCCCACCCCCAACTCTTAGATGATCTTTGTGCTTTCAATTGGTATCTAAGCCAAGTTGCTATTATTTTCAGTTTAATCACCTACAATTTTTTGATCCTTATTTATGGACAATTTTGGTACTTCACTATTCTTTTAAGAGGGGCAATTTACCACTTGTTCACTGCTATTTAATGGCACAAATTTTAATTATTGGAGAGTTCAAATTCAAATATTCATAAAAGTCATTGACTATGACCTATGGCGGTTAGTGGAGGAAGGATACACTCCATCTACCAAAATAATTGATGGGATAAGGATACCTAAGGCCAAGGACAAGTGGGATGAGGACGATAAGAGAAAGGATTATTTGAATGTAAAAGTAATGAATATTTTATATTGTACTCTTAATCCATCTGAATTTAATTGAATTAGTATTTGTGGGATGGCTCACCAAATTTTGCATATTTTGAAGTTACCCATAAGAGTACAAGATAAGAAAAAGAGTCTTAAGTGAATATATTAGTAAACTAATATAAGCTCTTTAAGATGAGACCAAGTGAGTCTATTACCAACATGTTTATACGTTTTATCAATATTATCAATACTTTAAACTCTCTTGATAATGTTTATACTAATGATGAGATAGTTAGAAAGATTTTAAGGTGCTTGCCTAGGCCATGGGATCTAAGGGTGATGGTAATACAAGAAATTAGAGATCTCAATGCTTTACCTTTGGAGGAGCTCTTAGAATCTCTAATCACTCATGAGATGACAATGAAAGACTGGAACTAAGAGGACAATGAAGAAAAAAATAAGAACATTGCATTCAAAGCCAAAGAATCAGGTGAAGAAGAAGAGAAAGATAGTGATGAAGATATGATGCTTCTAATAAGAAAGTTTAAGAAATTTCTCAAGAAGAAGCACATGTTTTGAAGCTAAAAAAAGGTGAGAGGAGTAACCCAATCATGGAAGAAGAGAAGGACATACCCACATGCTTTAAGCACAAGAAGTCGAGCCAAATGAAGGCAAATTGCCCTCTCAACATCCAATCCAAGAAGTTCAAGGCTAATAAAAAAGGAAATGGTCGTAACATGGGATCACTCCAAAGAGAAAAATGAAGATGCATCATCCGATGATGAGATTATGAATCTATGCCTCATGACAAATGAGGATAAAGTTTGTGACTTATCCTTTGAAGAGTTATAAGAAGCTTTTAAAGAATTATTTTCAAGGCATGAAATATTGAGCCTCAAGCATGTTTCATTGAAAAAAATTTATTTGCACTTGAGAAAAATTTTAATGTTTTAAAATCTTCTAAAAGTATTTGCAATTGCAAAAAGAATATAGATGCACTATAGATAGAGTATGATATTCTAAAATCTTCTAGAAGTACTTGCGAATGCCATAATAAACTCGTCATGCTTAGAGATGAAAATAGTTACTTGAGAAAAGGTTTACAAAATTTCTTTCATGAAAATACTACCTTGAACATGATTCTTTAAAGCCAAAGAAATATTTTGAATAAATCTGGATTAGGATTCATTTCAATATCTAAGATCAAAGGTACTAAAACTACTTTTGTAAAGGCTTTCACTACAGGTAACTCTCACATGAGTTGCACTTATTATTGTAGATATAGGTACCTAAGGGGATAAGCTCAAAACTTAAGGAATCCAAGTTAATTTGAATTCCTAAAATCTCACTTGCATGATTATGGTTGGAGTAGTTAGGGATGGCCCATATGCTTTTATTAAATATATCTCATGGTCATTCTCTAGCTAACATAGTATAGGTAAGTAATTACTTTTTATGTTTCGTGCATGTTTAATTTCATTTTTGTCTTATTGCATAATCATTTCTCTAACCTTGAGGACCATTATTGAGAATGGATACCAATCCAATTTTGATGTGTTAGTGATGCTTTCACTCCAAGAAGAAGAATTAGTAATGGTTCCTCGATGGTAGATGCTCGAGACATATGATGGAAAATCCATCTATGTTCAAGGAGTTGACAAGTAAAGATGGTAGATTTGTTACTTTTGGTGATAACAGTAAAGATAAAATTATTAGTAAAGGTGACATTTCTATTAGTTCCTCTCTTATTAAAGATGTACTCCTCGTTGAGGAACTTAAGCATAACTTATTGTCTATTAGTCAATTATGTGATAAAAGCTTTCATGTTTTATTTAAATATAATCATTGCATAGTTAGATATAATGATAGTAACAATATAGCATTTATTGGTTATCGTGATGAAAATGTTTACACTATTGATCAAGATGACCTTAATGTTGAAAAGTATTTTGTAGCCTATGAGAACCATGAATGTCCTTGTCATAGGAGATTTAGACATGCATGCATGGATATAATAGCCAAGGTCAATTGGAAGGAGCTTGTGAGAGGACTACCCAAAGGCAAGTGCATCAAGGATTAAGTATGTGATGTATGCCAAACGAGAAAATAAGTGAAGTTATCATACAAACTCAACTATAAGGCCGTTACAAATCCTACACCTAGACTTGTTTGGACTCATTGGGATTACAAATCTAGGAAGTAAAAATATGCTTTTGTAATTTTTGATGACTTTTCTAGGTTTACATGGATTTTATTTCTTCCAAAAAAATGATACTTTTGATACATTTATTGGTTTTACAAAATGTGCTCAAAATGAGAAAGGTTATTTGATTTTCAAAATTAGAAGTGATAATGGAGGAAAATTTGAAAATCATTCTTTCAAAGAGTTTTACATAAAAAATGGTATTGAGCATAACTTTTCGGCTTCTCACACTCCATAGTAAAATAGAGTTGTTGAGAGGAAGAATGGGTCACTTCAAAAGATGACAAGGGTCATACTTAACGAGTACTCCTTACCCAAGTATTTTTGGGTGGAAGTCATTAACATGGCTTGCTATATCTTGAATAGAGTATTTATTTATTTTATTCTCAACAAAACCCCATTTGAATTGTGGAATGTGAAAAGGCCTATTATTGCATATTTTCATTTTTTTTTGTTGTAAATACTTTATGTTGAATACAAACAATCATTTATTAAAATTTGACTCTAAAACTTTTGAAGGCATATTTCTTGGATATTCTTCTAGCTCTAGAGCATTTAGAGTCTTCAACATGACCTCTTTGGTTATTGAAGAATCTATAAATATTGAATTTGATGATTCTAACTCTTGCTTAGAGAAATTTTCTTTTGATGATGATGTAAAGATCTCCAAGAAGATGAATATCTTGCAAATCTCAGAAATAAAGGAGGGTGAAACTAGCAAAGGACCAAATGAGAAGAATGTTGATGATGGAGACAATGAGCCAAAAGAGCAAAAGCATGACAAGGAGTTACCTAAGGAGTGGAGATTCAAGAAAAATAATCCAATATATCAAATTATAGGTGATGTTGATCAAAGGGTAAAAACTCGGGAAACTCTTAAATATAATAATAGTTTTGATAATGAACAAATGATATTTGATGATATACTTGAGTTGTGATTTAGCCAAAATAATGATAGATCTCAAGTAAATGTTCAAAGTGTAAAGAAAAACGAGGTGCGATGGTGGATTAGTGAACATGGCTTGATGAGATCAAGAGATGGCTCTAGATGGCTTGAAGATGTAAACAACAACTTGAAGATCCAAGAATGACATGAACAAAGCCAAGGAAACTCAAGAGATTAGCTTTGACTAGGTTTAGCTTTCTTTTATTTTTAGTTAAGTCAAAATTTGATTGAGATAATTTATTTAGAGTTGGATTATTGTGGGGAGTCCAATAGAAAGCTTTTGATAGAGCTTGTCAAATTGAACAGGATGCCTAGTTATATTGGATGTCTAGCAGGTACAAAAGAAGTAGCTTTACACTTTGTATTGGATATTGCCTTAAAATATTTTTTGCTCTGTCAGATGTCCATTTATAAATGGACGTCTGATTTAGCCTAAATCTACGTGATAATGGTTAGCTTTTCAACCATTAAAGTGAACCAAATGGTGATCTCACTCCCAATGGATTATTTCAACCCAAAAGGTATAAATAAAGTGAAAGGGACTTCACTTAACATCTTTTGACAAGTTTTATATCTTCTTATCTTTGTGTCAAGTGAAAAGTCTTCTTTCACTCTCTAGCCTTGATTTAGCTCTAAATTCTTCAATCTCAAGCAAATTTTTATGGTGCTTTCCTTCTTTCTTGAGAGATTTTTGTAAGAACTGAAATTATAACATCTATTTCCATTTTCTTCCACTTATAATCTACTCCAAAATTGTTTAGAGTGGTTGAGAGGTTCTAACTCTAGTTTGGAGTTGTATCTTGCCGGTTAGACCAAGAGAACTTATACAAGGTTGGCTTCACTGACAAAATGACACTCTTAGTGGAGAGTTAAAGTAAACTCTGAGGATAAGAATTCAGATAAAAGCTCCAATGAAGTGTTTCCCGATTTGGCCTAGTCAGAGCTTCTAAATGAGACTAATACCCAAACTGGAGCATGGTCCACATAGGCTGCAAAATCAAAGAATGAAAAAGACCACAAGCATCATTAGAAGGTTAGTACAGCTGGAAGTTCTATAGCTTCTTTGTTGATCAAAGATTTATGTTCGAATTTTATTTTGACTTGATTATCAAAGGCACTAGATCGGGGTGTAGCTTTATTGAAAGTAGACAAACTTGTCACTAGGCATAATATTGATGACATGGAAGAGACAATTCTCTTGAATATATTGAGGGGAGATATAACAAGGATTATCATCTATAACACATGTTTATGCTTGTTCCATTTGCCTTTGAATTGTTATGCAACCAATTATTCTGTCATTTTTAGATTAAGTAGATGTTCTCTTATTCTTCCATATTTCCAATCTCATCTCATTTTGGTTGGTCTAGTTTCATAATGTTTTCTATAGGGTTGTGTTGTTTTCGTCTGAATGAAACAATATCCATAGTTCTATAGAAATTTATCTACAATTGTCTTGGTGCAAATTATTTTTATATATTTTGTCCCAAGATAGTTGCATATGGGAGGTTTCATCTTGTTTCTAATGGCTAGCAAATAAATATAGTACTTTTATATATGTATAAATAAAGACTTAGAGAAGATCAGAGTTGCTATTTGAGACAATGTCTCTTTGGTCTTTCAAATCATAGTGAATGAAATGTTTATTAGTTTCACATCATTTAGGTATTCCATTTGTATTACTACTGATTGATTCGTTATGGATATGTCAATGATGGAATAGTTGGTAGATAAGAACTAGCTAGTGATAAAGCCATTGAAAAGGTTATAATTGAGTTCCCTGTTATAATGTCAGGTGTGATTAATTACTCCCACATCGGATATTGGATAGATAGAGTCTAATATATACAGTGAAAAAAAGGCTCATATCCCATAAGCTTAGACTTTTGAGATATTTTAGTGTTCGACCCACTATATTGATCTGGTTTGACGCTCTTTTGATTTTTCCCAACAAGTGATATCAAAGCTTTAGGTTGAAGCTATGCAAACTCTTAATACTAAAATTACTATGATAATGTAACTAAATTAAATTGCATGTTAGTCTCTCTTAAAAAAAATAAAAATTAAGATAAAAATCCATTAATATGGGTTATATAGTGGAACTGGTCAAGTAAAAGAGTTCCATGATGTTGTGACTGAGTCGAGTCGCATGTTAGTCTCTCTTAAAAATTCAAAAATTGAGACAAAAAAATCTATTAGTATGGGTTACATGATAAAATTAGTCAAGTAAAAGAGTTTTTGATTAAGAGTGTTACAATTCATGTAATCAAATCACACCTGAAAGAGAAGATTGTTATAATGTTATGTGTGATGACTTAGTCCCACATCGGATATTAGATAGATAGAATCTAATATATAAAGTAAAAAAGGCTCATATCCCATGAGCTTAGGCTTTTGGGATATTTTGGTGTTTGACCCACTATATTATTCTTATTCAACACTCTTTTGAATTCATCACTCTGATACCAATTTATTATGTGAAATATCAATGTCCACTATAATTCATGATGTAAAAGAAGAAAAGAAAAGTAGAAAAATAGCACACAAGAGATTTATATGATTCGGTCTATAACCTACTCCATGGGTGAAGACAATCTGGAGAATATTGTATTGATGAGAAAGAAGAGGAGATTATAATGATGGAGATGAAACTTCAATATGACCAACTCTCACAAGAGACTAACTAGCCTAATCATCACAAAATATTTTGAGAATTTTGGTTTATATCTATGTATCTCACTATATTCTAAAACCCTTAGATGAATAGGGTATTTATAGAAGTGGCTTAACTGAGTTTGAGTCAAAGTAAAAGACTGACTTAAATAAGGGTCCTATTAATCTACGTCTTCTGATAGGACATAAATTTAAATAAGGATTCGACCCACTAAATTATTTCTTAATATGAATTCTAATTTAATTAGGACTCTTTAAAAAATTCAGATTCGAGACTTAACTAGGTCAACAATCTCCACCTTATCTTGAGTCCTCTTCTTCTTTGAATTTGAATATTTAATAGATGTCTTCACCATTGCCCCATAGGGTAGGATCAAGCACCTTGAATATTGATCAAATCCAAGCAAAACTTGAACTTGTCAATCGGAATCACCTTCATCAACATATCTATAGGATTTCCTAAAGTATAAATCTTTTATAAAACAATCTCACTGTCTTCAACAATATCCTAAATAAAGTGAAATCAAACATCTATGTGCTATGATTTAGCGTGACACATTTGATTCTTCGCAAGGTGTATGACGCTCTGACTATCACAAAAAAATAGGAAGAACATATTGAGAAAAACCAACTTCACTTGCTAAACATTTTACTTGTAGAGCTTCTTTGTCTACTTTTGTAGCTGTCATATACTTAAACTCTACTATAAATAATACCATAGTTGACTGTAAGGTATACCTCCAGCTAATAGGACCACCATAAAGAGTGAAAAGATAACTAGTAAAGGATCGTCATCGATTAAGATCTCCAACATAGTCTGAATCGAAGTAGCCAATAATTTTGGCCTCTTGAACTGTGTTCCTGTCAAAACATAAATCAATATTAAGAGTACATTTGATATATCTTAATAACCACTTCACAACTTGCCAATGCTCTTTTTCTTGTATTTGCCATGTAATGATTAAGAATATTGACTAGTTATGAAATATCAGGTCTTGTGTATACCATAACATATATTAGACTTCCAATAGTACTTGAGAATGGAATGTTCTCCATGTATGCATACTCCTCATCTGTAGAAGGACATAGTTAAGTTGAAAGTTTAAAGTGGAATGCCAAAGAAGTACTAACAGATTTTGAATTTTGTATGCGAAAATGAGAAATAATCTTCTCAGGATACTTGCTCTATTTAAGCCATAACTTGCCATGTTTTTAGTCCTGATCAATCTCCATACTGAGAATCTTCCTTGTAGCACCTATATCTTTCATCTTAAATTCCTTTTTCATTCTAAGTTTTAGATCATTAAGCAGAGATATGTCTTGAGCAATAATAAGCATATCATCAACATAAAGAAGCAATATAATGAATGAAGTATTAGCATGCATTTTAAAATAGACATAGTAATCATGTATACATTGGATAAAACCTTTTCCCAACATATAATAATCAAACCTTTTATACCATTGCCTTAGAGACTGTTTCAAATCATGAAGTGATTTATTCAATTTGTAGATGTAATTTTTTTTTATCTTCTTGGATAAACCCTTCAGGCTGTTGCATAAAAATCTACTTTTCTAATTTTCCATGCTAAAAGAGAGTTTTGACATCAAGCTATTTTAACTCAAGATTATGTAAAGCAACTAATACAAGTAGAAAATGAATAGACATGTATTTAACCACAGAAGAGAAAATTTTATTGAAGTCAATACTCTCCTTTTGTAAATTTGCAACTAAATGGGCCTTGAATTTGACACCATCTATCTCAGAAAAATCCTCTTTCTTTTGAAGTACCCACTTGCAATCAATTACTCTTTTACCTTCTGGTAATTTTACCAAGTTCCAAGTATGGTTCTTTTGAAGGGAGTCCATCTCTTCATTCATAACAACTTGCCACGGAAAATAATTATTATCCTGTATTTTTTTTATAGGAAGAAAGATCACCATTATCGATAAAAAAAGCAAAGACTACTATATCCTCAAAATCATACCTTTCAGGTGGCTTTATATTTCTTTGAGATCTTTGACAAGAAGTCTTCTCAGAAATTTTAACTTGACTCTCGGAATTCTCTTCAGAGTTTGGCACACCTTGAATATCTTCTTGTAAAGGAACTACATGCTCCACCTCCACTTGCATTATATCATTGGGACCTTTCTTGAGAGATTTTAGTATAATACTTTCATTAAACACTACATCTCTCTCAAAAATTACATTAGAAATAGTAGGATCTCACAAATGATAACCCTTAACACCTTTAACATAACCAAGGAAAATACACTTTATGGAACGTGCATCTAACGTATCTTTGACAACATACACATAAGCACAGCAACCAAAAATTTTTAAAGAAGAATAATTTGCAGGTTCACCATTCCATACTTCTTCAGGAGTTTTGTAATCAATGACTGTATGAGGAGAGCGATTCACAATAAAACACGTTGTGTTGACTACTTCTACCCAAAAATCCTTGCCTAGATTGGTTACATTGAGCATACTACATGTTGTCTCCAATAAAGTTTTGTTCATTCTTTCAGCCACACCATTCTATTAAGGTTTTCCTAGGATGGTAAAGTGGCGTTTGATGCCTTCATCTTCACAAAATTTGAGAACGCTACTGTTTTGTACTCTCCACCATCATCACTTTCAAGGTATTTGATTTTTCTACCAATCTTTTTTTTAACTGAAGTTTTTCACAACTTCAAAATAGAAAACACTTTGGTTTTGTGATGCAAAAAATAAATCCATACTTTTTTTTTTGAAAAAGCATCAATAAAACTAACAAAATAATAAGTACTAGATTTTGATAGAATAGGAGAGCATCACATATCAAAATGAATATAATCAATTAAGTCTTTAGTGCAATGAGTATTGGTGCTAACTTTACCTTAGACTGTTTACCATAAAAGCAATACTCGTAAAAATCTAATTTGCATGAGTTGACGCCTTTCAATAATTTTCTTTTATTGAGCTCATTCAAACATTACTCACTCATATGACAGAGATGCACATGCTATAAGTGGGTCATATCAGAAAAAACCTGAGAAATTGTTACTCCACCTTCAACGATTTTTCCTACTAACTCATACAAATTTTTATATTTTAGACCTTTCATTACTATCAATGAGCTTTTAGTAACCTTAAAAACTCCACCTTCAATAGAATATCTACAACTAGCAGAATCCAAGGCACCTAAAGGAATTAAATTTTTTTTCAAATCAGGAACATGTCTAACATCAGTAAGAGTCCTAATAATATTATCAAATATCTTAATTTTGATTGTTCTAATTCTAACAATTTTGTATGAATTATTATTATCTATCAAAATTAAACTAATAAGACTTGTAGTCTTCAAACCAATCCTTATTGGGACACATGTGGTAAGACCAACTCCACTGTGTGACCCATACTAATAGGTTTTTGTCTCAATTTTTGATATTTAAGAGAGACTAACATGTGATTTAATTCAGTCACATCATTACGATAATTTTGGTTTTCGGATTTTGCACAACATCGAACCTAAAACTTTGATATCACTTGTTGGGGAGAGTCGAAAGAGTGTCAAAGTATATCAATATAGTTAGTTAGGCACCCAAATATCTTAAAAGCTTAAGCTAATGGGATATAGTCCTCTTTTCATTATATATATTAGACTTTATCTATCCAATATCTGATGTGTAACTAATTAATCATACCTGAATTATAATAATCTCCCCCTTCAGGTGTGATTTAATCACATTAATTTTAACATTCTTAATTAAAAATTTTTTTACTCGACTAGTTTCACTGTGTAACCCATACTAATAAGTTTTTTTTTATCACCATTTTCAATTTTTTAAGAAAGACTAACATGTGACTCAACTCAGTCAGTTCATTAAGGTACTCTTTTACTTAACCAATTCCAACATGTGACCTATACTAATGGATTTTTGTCTCAATTTTTTATTTTTTTAACGAGAGACTAACATGCGACTCAATTCAGTCGCATCATCATGATAATTTTGGTCTTAAGAGTTTGTACAACTTCAAACCTGAAGCTCTGATACTATTTGTTGAGGGAGTTGAAAGAGTAACGAACAAGAATAATATAGTGATCAGACACCAAAATATCCCAAAAGCCTAAACTCATGGGATATGAGTCTTTTTCACTATATATATTGGACTCTATCTATCCAATATCCGATGTTATGACACTCTTCTTCATCTTTTCTTTCATTATCCCCTCCTCTCTTTGTCCCCTTTGAAGTCTCTATTTTCTCATGCTTGTTGCTGCTGTTGCCCCCTCTTCCTCAAGGCTTATACCCACCCATAGCCTACCACCACACGTTCTTAGTATCCCAAGTTTGAACAACCGAATCTAAAAGAATCGGGTGTTTGAACCCTATCACGGGCCTCTCTTTTGTTCATCAATAACACAACCATCCATGACTTCATGCAAATGGATCTCCACCAACACCATGGCCATCCGCAACCCTCCATATGATGGCAAATTCCCACCAACATCACGATCAACTGCAGCCATTCGCATGGTAGTGAATCTCCACCAATGGTGTGGCCACCTGTTACCCTCTGTATAACAGTAGATTTCCACCAACACCATGGTCACCAATGGCCATTCGAATGATGGCAGAGCTCCACAAACACTATGTCCACTTGTGGCCCTCCATATGATAGTAGATCTCAAACAACACTATGGCCACCCACAACCTTCCATATGACGGTGGATCTCTACCACATTATGGTCACCTGCGGTCCTCCATCTGATGATGGATCTCCACCAACACCATAGCCACCCGTGTCCCTTCGTATGATAGTTGATCTCTACCAATACCGAGGCCTCCCATGGTCGAAAATACTGGTGAATCTCTATCACCATCACAGCTACCTGCGGCCTTATTCATCACCATAGCATTATGTCGGAGAAAAATTGATGATGAGAACCTCTTGAATTGACAATAAGGAGGAGAGCAAGAACAAGTACAAGAATAAGAACAAATAGAACAACAAAAAATAATAATAACAAAATATCCTAACAAGATGGTTTAGGGTCAGCCTGCTGTCTTATCAAAAAGTTAAAATAGTTTAGGACCAACCTACAATCTCGTCTGATAACTAATTGACTTAGGATCAACCAGCAGTCTTGCCTAAAAGTCAAAATGATTTAGGGTCAACCTATGGTCTCACTCGACAAGCAATCAACTTAGGGCCAACATGTGATCTGACGCAAAAGGTAAAATAGTTTAGAGCTAGCCTGCAGTCTCATCTGATAATCAATTGACTAAGGGTCAGTCTATGGTCTTGTCCGAAAGTTAAGATTATATATGGTTAGCTTGTGATTTCAACCGACAACTAATCAACTTAGAGCCAACTTGTGATCTCATACAAAAGTCAAGATGATTTAGGGTCGGCCTATGATCACGCTTGATAACCAATCGACTTAGAGCCAGCCTACAGTCTCGTCCAAATGATTTAGGGCCAACCTACAACCTAGCCTGATAACCAATCAACCTAGGGTTAGCCTACGGTCTCGCTGAAAAGTCAGTTTGAACTTATGGCCGGTTTGTGAGCTCACCATAATGTCATTATGACAACAGAGGGACCTTGAACCAAATCAATAAATACAAATTGATTAAATTAAAGTACCTTAAATTGAATTTCAAATTAGACTCAATCCAAAATTGAGTTTTGCACATTGAATTAAATCAAATTTTGAACATCAAATTGAATTGAATCAAATCAGACCTAGGTTTAGGTCAAGTTCTGAATATTAAACTAAATTAGACATAAATCTAAACCAAGTTTGAATTTCAAATCGGGTCAAACTGAATCCAAGACCGGCTCGAACTTAACCAAAGCACAAGTCAATTTTGACTCAAATAAGTTCAAATAGAACTAAAACAAGATCAAGCTGAATCCCATTGTATGTTCTAAATCTCTAGTAACACTCCAAGACTATATCCAACCCCATGAGCAATGGGTAAGGCTGTCATCCTAACCCAAACTAGCATTGGTTTGAATATAGCTAAATAACATCAAACACACAAGTCTCATTGGATATGCCATTAAAGCCATTGATGATAGCTCAGGCCCAATTGACAACATGTTTGGGTAGACTGTCGATTAACATAAGCTGAAACCACTGATCTTTCTTCCAAACCAAGTAAAACAAAAGATGGTCTCACAATAACTTAGTTAGTTAGCCAAGGTGCCTTGTCCTAATACTTTAACAAAAAAAAAATTATCACCTATGCCACTTTGGCTATAAAAATATTTCAAAATCCATGGAGTTACCGCCAATACCTTATTGACTAATAAAAATATTTTAAATCAAATAAAGTTATCACAAATGCCTTATGAGCTAACAAAAATACTTTAAACTAAGAGGCCAACACCTATATCCTACGGGCTATAAAATACCTCAAAGCCAATGTAAGTTATCACCTACACCTTATTGGTCATGAAAATACTTCAAAAATCAATGAAGTTATTCCTTACATCTCATTAGCTATAGAAATACTTTGAATTCAATGAAGTTATCATTTACACCTCATTGGCTATGGCAATACTCAAAATAAATAAATTTATTGCTTACGCCTTATTGACTATAGAAGCACTTCAAACTAAATGAGATTATCATCTATGCTTTATTGACTATGAAAATACTTCAAAATCCATGAAGTTATCACCTATGCCTCATTGGGTATGAAAATATTTTAAAATCAATGAAGTTATTACTTATGCCTCATTGGTTATAGAAATACATCAAATCAATGAAGTCATCACTTGTGCCTCATTAGTTATGGAAACACTTAAAATCAAATGAGGTTATTATTTATGACCCATTGGCTATACAAATACTTTAAAATCAATAAAGTTATCACTTATGCCTCATTGACTATGAAACACTTAAAAAATTAATAAAGTTATCGCTTATGCCTCATTGGCTATAGAAATACTTCAAATTCAATGAATTTATCACCTATCCCCCATTAGCCATAGGAATGATTTAAAATTTACAAAGTTATCACTTACACCTCATTAGCTATAAAAATATTTCAAACTAAATGAAGTTACTACCTTCACCTCATTGGTTATGGAATCCCTTCAAAAAAATAATAGAGTCATCACTTAAGCCTCTTTTCTTATAAAAATACTTTAAATTCAATGAAGTTATCATCAATGTCTCATTGGTTATGCAAACACTTCAAAATCTATGAAGTTATTACTTACGTCTTATTGATTATAGAAACACTTCAAAATCTACGAACTATTACCTACGTCTCATTAGCTATATGAAAATACTTCAAAACTCATAAAGTTAACACTTACATCTCATTGGCTATAAAAACACTTCAAACCTTTGAAGTTATTACCTATGTCTTATTGGCTAAGAGAAACACTTCAAAACTAAAGAGGTTATTACCTACGCCTCATTGGCTAACGAAAGCACTTCAAAGTACAATATTATCACCAATACCTTATCAGCTAACGAAAATAATTTAACCAAAAGAAGTTATTGCCAATACGCAAGCTATCAAAAATACTTCACCCCCCATTTCCCTTCCATGTCACATTGAATGATACCATTAATATCTATCAAAGACTGAGTCAAGACCTATCCGAGTCAAGATGTCATGTGGTCTAGCACACGAGAGTGGGATAACAACACACATCAGAGCTTCTTCCCCACTATTTCTTTTTTTTAATTACTTCTTTCATATTTTCTATAATTCTATGTTAAAATTAGTTGTGAAGTGAGGGTATACCCATACTTAAGTCATATACCCTTTCTTAGAATCAATTGAATGCTTTATTCTTTTTTTAATCTTTATTTTATTAGCTAGATTTCTTATTTTAAGAGATTCCTAATAATTATCAAGGTAATTAATGATAGAAACTTGTGCATGTTAGAAAATTTTTTCACAACACTTGATAGGATACTTTGAAATTAAAACACACTTGGATTTGTGAGTTGAGATAGCTCCCCAAGTCTCCATCACTCTAGGCCACCAAAATTAATCCTATAGGCTCTAAGCTAGGCCACAAAAATCTCATTCTATACGAGGAAAAAGACCTCAGCTCCATTCCAAGTACAAAGACATTATTCTATACAAGACATAATACCTCGGATTTATGCTAGGTACAAAGATCTCATTCTATACGAGGCATAGCACCTCAGTCCATACAAGGCATAAGCCTTTACTATAAGTTGTTATCCTTTATAGTTTTGATGATAAACAAACTTTGTATTTGATCTATTTCTTGAGTTTCATGTAGCTAGTAATCAAGCCAAACTCATAATAAAGTTCAAGCCCATTCAGAAGTCTTAAGTGTGGATGAACATGAAGATATCATTGAAGATGTGTTATGGTGATAGACCAATGGACAAAACTTAAAGAAACGAGCTGGCTTGGAGAAGACTCAAGAGACGACTCACTAGATTTAGTTTTTTTTTTCTTTGAGCCGAAGACTTGTTGATTGAATTTTTGGCTTAGAGTTTTGGCTAACACTCAACCTATCTTAGAATGCCTTCACTTATTAATCCAAGGTCTGGTTAAGGAGATGTCAAATATGAAATATGAAGTTATAGTAACATAGAAGCTATTCTGTCTATCAGCTTTGGATGCTCGAACATAGTAGATCTAGCTTTGAAAGGTACTGACAGCTTCAGACATTTGAACCTCAGGATTGGATGCTTAAAGATTTGAAAGTTGTAGCTTCCGAAATTTTAGGGTCAGGGTTCAGATGCCCAATGCATTGGTCAGACATTCGAAACTATACTATTTGGACATTCGAATCTTGTGGCCAAACACCCAAACCTATGACATCAGCTTTAACAGCTAATAAATTTTGACCATTGGGAAGTTTTAATGCCCGAACCTTTATGGTTCAGTTGTCTAAATGTGTCAAAGCACAATTCAATAGCTAGTACTTTCATCAACTGGTATTTAAAGGATTAAAGCTTGTTCTTTAATAACTTTTTGTACATTATTAAGTAATTCTCATATGAGATAACAAGTTCTCAATAGCCTTTTAGCATTCAAGAGCTGTAATCCTTATACTTCAACTTTCAAATCTTTAAAGCCCTTGTTCTCATTTTGAGTGATCTGGTAAAGAGAGAAAAGAGCTAGATTTCTTCTTTGTGATTGAGTGAAAATGCTCCAGGGCTGTTTGGAGTCGTTGAGGGACTAAAGTTTCAGTTGAGAGCTCATATAATCGATTGGTACAGGAAGACTTATTAGGAGTTAGCTTCCTCAATGAAGCAATACACTATTAAAGTGTTAAAATCCCCAAGAGCGAGGCTAGGAGCGGTTGGTCTCTGAACAATATTACATCATGGTGCATATTTTCTCAAGCCCTTTTTGCATTTGAGTTTGATTGAAATTTAGTTGAAATTTCATTCGGTAGATTGAATTAATTTTGATTGTTTGAAAAAGATGCCATGATTTTCAAAAATCTAATTCACATTGCCCCCCCCCCCCCCCAAAACCAAAAAAACCCCCCCACCCACACCCCAAACCCCATGTTAGGTGGATTTTATACTTTCAATTGGTATCAACGCCTCATGTTCATGCTTTTGAATTAACATCTTTGAGTATTGATCTATTTGCCAATTTTTGATGATCTAGTGAAATGATTTTATGGTATTAGAGGAATATTTAAAGAGGGATAGTTATTTGTATTGATAGTTTATATCCCTTTGTACTACCTTTATGTGCTAAATTGCTCGAATTAGACATGTTTTGTTAACATTCTAAATTAGGGCTTTTATTCTTTATGGACTTTCCCTTATGTATATCTTTGTACTTGTCCATGTTGTCTATATCCTTTTTGTTGATGCCAATAGGGGGAGATATATGATATGGCTAACTTACTCTAAATAGAGGGATAATTGTTAGAGTTAGGGAGAGCATATTAGTTATTGTTAAAGCAATATTTTCTATATGCTTTGGATTTTCATGCATAATTACTCTAGTTGATTCATATATTCAATTGCAAATCTTTTATCAACTAATTTATTGATTTTATATTTATGAAAGTTTGTCAGCATTAAAAAAGGGGAGATTGTTGTCTTTTGTAGTTTTGATGATGAACAAACTTTGTATTTAATCAATCTTAAGCATGTGTAGTAATTATCCAAGCTAAGTTTGAAATGAAGATCAAGGCTGTTCAGAAGCCTCAGGTGTAGATGGATTTAAAGATAGACTTGAAGATGAGGTATGATAATGGATCAATGAACAAAATTTGAAGAATTGCAGACGGCTTGAAGAAAGCTCAAGAGATCAAGCTTGGCATCGACTAGGTTTAGATTTTCATTTATTTTAGTTGAGTCAAGGATTTATTTTGACAAACTGAGTCCTATTGGGTGTATTGAATCTTTGGCAATACTCCAAAGGTATGAACAATGGGTGATATTATCACCCTTACTTGAACTAAAATTAATTTGAATATAACTAAATAAGGTCAAACTGAGTTTCATTGAGTGTGCTACGAAGGCCTTCAGTAACACTTCAAAGCTAGTCAAATCTAAAAATCATTGATGATGCATCTACCAAGCTAAGCTAACCCAAAAGCATTAACAATGCTTCAAATCAAACCAAACTAAGGTAGGCTTGAACTTGCTTAGTCAATTGGTCACAACACCTTGTTCAAATCAAAGACCTTAATTATCAATACATTCAAAGCTGTTGGCTATACTTTAAAGGTATATCCAACCCCATAAGCTATTGATGATGTTGCTAAATCAAAGAAGTTAATCGCCAATATGCTCTAAGTTTTCGGTCGCACTTCAAAGCTATATCTAACCCCTTAAGTCGTTGGTGATGCTATTAAACCAAAGAAGTTAATTACCAACATGCTCCAGGCTATAGGCCACACTTCAAAGCTATATCCAACCTCTTAAGCTATTGGTAATGCTATGAATCAAAAGAATTTAATTGCCAATATGCTCAAAGTTATTAGCTACAGTTTAAACCTAAACTAACCCTCTAAGCCATCGGTGATGCTACCAAACCAATGAAGTCAACCAACAATACGCTCAAAACCATTGGCCATACTTCAAACTAATCAACCCCATAAGCAGTTGATGACACGCACTTACAAGCTAGTCAACCCCACAAGCAGTTGACGATGCACCCTTTCAATCTAGTCAACTCCATAAGCAGTTGATGACACACCTTTCAAGCTAGTCAACCTCACAAGCAGTTGACAAAATGTCCTTTCATACTAGTTAACCCCACACATAGTTGATGATGCACTCTTCCAAGCTAGTCAACCCCACAATCAGTTGATAATGCGCCTTTCAAGCTAGCCAAACCCATAAGCAGTTGGCGACGCATGTTCAAGCTATACCCAACCTCATAGGCTATTGGTGATGTTACTCAAAATTAATGAAGTTATCACCTACGTTCTATTAGCTATGAAAATACTTTAAAAACCCTAATGAAGTTATCGTCTATGCCTTATCAGCTGTAAAAATACTTCAAAAACCAAATAGGTCATTGCTTACACCCTATCAGCTACTGAAACACTTCAAGGTTAAAGGAGTTATCGCCAATGTCTTATTGCCTAATAGAAACACTCCAATCCAAATAGAGTTATTGCCAATGCCTTATTGGCAAACCCAAAAGAAGTTATTACTTACGTCTTATTGGCTATGAAAACTCTTCAAATTTCAAAATTATCGCTGAGCAAGGATGGAAATGGAAAATGCTCATGTCTAAAACATATAAGCATATGCAACAACTCCTTTCTAAAAAATACATAATGATGTTAAGGGGCATATTGTCCGAGCATATATTGTGAATGTTTAGTCAAACACTAAATCCATCCTCGCATAGAAGAAGATAACAAAGGTGAAGTTAAGACCTCTTATGCTTAAGGAAAGTATATTGCTAAAGTATTTGAAGTGGACAACCAATCCATTGGGTTAATACCGAGTGAAATCTTTATTTCCCACCATTAAGAGGTTATAGATAAGAAAATCAAGACTATTGTCAAGTACTCACAAAGGAAGCATATAGTTAAGACTTCAAAAAAAAAAATGCAAAAAGAGGTGATTAAAGGTTTTTCCCTCATCTCAAAATACTAGGGGCAAATAAAATTTCCTCATCTAATGCTTAAGAGACGTCTATCGTTATAGTGTTCAAAGAAAACTAATATATCTGATATTTTCTATTATTTTTATAATCAATAGGTCAAGTTAAGTGTCATAAAATTCTTGATAAAAAATTCAAATAGACTACTTATATAGTGCTAAAGTCAAAACATGCTATCCTAAAGTGGCAAAATCAAGCTTATCACCTCTAATATGATAAAATCAAGCTCATCTCCTCCAAGGTGGTAAAATCAAACTTACCTTCAAAATGACAAAATCAAATACCTCATTTATGAGGATTACAAAGTCAAACGTGTTATCTTTAATATGGCAAAGTCAAAATAGCAACTTTAAAAACTAGCCAAGTAAAGTTTATCTTGTGTGGCTACTGAGTTTGCATTTAAATGACACATTGAGTCCACTTTCACATGGCAACTTAAATCCACTTCAACGTGCCAATTAAGCCCACTCCCACGTGGTAAATCAAGTCCATTTTTACGTGGCAAACCAAGTCCACTTTTACGTGATAGTCTATGTCCACTCTCACGTGGCAAACCAAGTCCACTTTCATGTGGCAAACTCAGTCCACTTTTACATGGAAAACCAAGTCTATTTTCACATACCAGCCTAAATCCACTCTCACATGACAAACCAAATTTACTTCCATGTGGCAAATCAAGTCTACTTTTATGTAGTAAACCAAGTCTACTTTTACGTGGTAAACCAAGTTTACTTTCGTGTGGCAAATAAGTCCACTTTCACGCGACAAATTAAGTCCACTTTCATATAGCAGTCTAAGTCCACTCTCACGTAACAACTTAAATCCACTCCATGTAGTAACCTAAGTCCACTTCTCATAGCAAACAAAATCCACTTCCACATAATAGCCTAAATCTATCATCTCATGACAAATCAGGTCTACTCTTGTGTGGCAATTTAAACCCATATAGTCAACTTCTAAAATGTTGATGAAGGAGCATGTGATCGAAATTTGCTCACAGCCTTTCCTCTCACCATAACTCGAGAAGAGACTATAAAGAGGGCAATCTGTTTGAGGTAATTTTTACTACAATCAAAATTAATTAAAATATGATTAAGATTAAAACTTATATATCACTAAATTATAACTCAAATGTGGGTCTCGGTCAGACTTAAATTACGTCTGAGTTTGATTGAAAATTGAAACCAAATCATTGAGAAATTTAAGCTCTAGCTAAGCCTAATCTAAATGGGCTGAGCGAACAGAATTTTTGGACCAAAATTGAAACCAAAATTCATCTGAAAATTGGGACAAAATGATAAAATATTAGAATTTTGCAAATAGACTTTGGATTAAATAATCTTTATAATTGGATCCTTGACCAAATTTTTCTTGCAAATCGGCCCCTAAAATAAGAATTTTGCAAAAAAATATAATAAAATCTGAAAATTATAAATTAGTCTCATAAAATCCAGATTGTAAATAAGTCCCTCAAAAGATTGATAATTATGATTTGGTCCTTATAAAATTTAGGATTTACAAATAAATCTCTCCAAAATTTTTATTTATAAATAAGCCCGTAGAATTTTAATTTTATAAATAAATCCTTCAAAAATTTTATTTTCAAATAAGTCTAAATTTTATTCAAAAAATAACCTTAAAAGTTTCAAAATTTTATAAATAAAATTTTCTTACAAAAAAACCCTTGTAAATTATAAAATTATAATTTATCCTAATTTTTCAAAAATAATTGTAAATAGCCACCCTTCAATTTCATAAGTTCACAAAAAAATACAATTTCATTCGCAACATAAATTTTGAACAAGAATTGTTGTATGATTCAAATCCCGCATCCCACCACCACCACCGAAGGCTTCCCGACCTCTTCGCTATTGTGTTGCTTGTTTCTACAGTCACCACCGTCTGGGGCCCTATAGCAGCTCGAACTCAACTGCTCGGACCTTGGCACTGGGGCCGTGCCTTCGACCAAGATCTCACCAGATCTCGTCTAGCCTCCATCTCCGGCGATCCACGTTCATATTTACACCCTTTTCTCTCAATCTTCTGGTCTAGGGTTTCTGATGATGCCGAAGGCAGAGAGGAAGCCAGTGTTATAGAAGTCAGAGGGTCAGAAGTAAAAGGGGACTGTGGCAGAGAAGGCTCCTGCTCAGAAGAAGCCCAAGGTGGAGAAGTGAACACCGTCGAAGGACTCCACTTCTGGCGACAAGAAGAAGAGGAAAAAGGCAAAGTCAATGGAGATCTATCTACATCTTCAAGGCACTGAAGCAGGTGCACCCGGATATTAAGATCTTGAGCAAAGCCATGAGCATCATGAATTCCTTCATCAATAATATCTTCGAGAAGCTTGCAGAGGAGGCTGTCTGCCTAGCGTGCTACAGCTTCCGTGAGATCCAGACCTCCATCTTGTCCTTTCCTTTGCCCCTCGCTGGTAGATCGGGGCCAAATCCGGCCAGATCTGGTCGGATCCGGCTGGTAGGTTGCTGGCCCATCATGGCCTAGTGAGGATCAAAAAATGGGGGGATGAAGCAGGCTTGAGGTTGAAGAAGAAAAAAAAGAAGGGATAAAAAATATAAAAAGAAAGCTTGAGTAGTAGCTAAAATATGGGAAGGGTTTTGACCGAGAAGCAAAAAAAAAGAGTAAAAAAATTATTGTTATAATAAAAAGGGAAAGAAGGGGAAAAATTCCCCAAAAAAAGCAATAAAAATATTTTCAATACCGCCGCACTCATGATCTTCGAAATGATGGTGGATTTTTGACAATATTACACGCACTCGTACCTCTTGATGATAAAAATGGTAAATCTATAATCTGACTGTAGTCATCCGTGACCTCTCAAAAATGGTGATGAAGACGGTGAATCCATGATTATGCTGTAGCACCCACAGTCACTCAAAAACGATAATGAAGATGATGAACTCATGACCCTACTGTGATCGCTCATAGCCCCTCGAAGATGGCAAATCCCCATCATCACTCAGTCAAACTCAGGCTCACACTCAGTCAACTTTTGAGCTTGCACTTAGCCAGCCTTCGAGCTTGCATTTAAATAAGCCTTTGGACTCTCACTTATCTAGTCTTCGGGTTCTCACTCAGCCAGCCTTTGGGTTTGCATCTCAGCTAGGTTTTGAGCTTGCACTTAACCAACCTTTTGGCTTACATCTAAACTAGTCTTTGTGTTTGCACTCAACTAGCCTTCAGGCTTACACTTAATCAGCCTTTGGGCTCGCATTTAGCAGGCCTTTGAGCTCACACTTTGCCAGCCTTCGAGCTTGTACTCAGCTAACCTTTGAACTCACACTAAACTAGCCTTTGAGCTCACACTAAGCTAGCCTTAAGACTCGCACTCAACCAACTTTGATGCTTATATTTAGCTAACTTTTGGGCTCACACTCTCTAAAGGTACGAATAATGATTGATGTTATCACCCTGCCTTGAACCACAATTAGTTTGAATTGAACTAAATAAGGTCAAAATGAGTCTTGCTGAGTGTTCTACAAAAGCCTTTAGTAACACTTTAAAGTTAGTCAACTCCAGAAGTCATTGACGATGCATCTACCAAACTAAGCCAATCCAAAAATATTGGCAATGCTTTAAATCAAATCAAAGTAAGGTAGACTTGAACTGCCTTAGTCAGTTAGCCACAACACCTTTTTCAAACTAAAAAGTTTAATTACCAACATATTCAAAGTAGTTGGCCACATTTCAAAGCTATATCCAACTGCATAAGCCATTGGTGATGTCAAATCAAAAAAATTAATTGCCAACATACTCTAAGATATTGGTCATACTTCAAACCTATATCAAACCTCTTAAGCTATTAGTGATGCTATCAAACCAAAGAAATTAATTGCTATTATGCTCCAAATTGTCAGTAATACTTCAAACCTATATCCAACTCCTTAAGTCATTGGCAATGCTATCAATCCAAAAAAAAAAAATTGCTAATATGCTCAAAGCTGTTGGCCACACTTCAAAACTATACCTGATCTCCTAAGGCATCGGTGATACTACCAAATCAATGAAATTAACCAATAATGTACTCAAAGTTGTTGGCCACACTTGAAGCTAGTTAGCCCCACAAGCAGCTGACGATGCATCCTTACAAGCTAGTCAACCTTACAAGCAGTTGACAATGTGCCTATTTAAGCTAGTCAACCTTCAAATAGTTTATGATGCACCTTTCAAGCTAGCTAACCTAGAAGCAGTTGACAACACATCTTCAAACTATCTAACCCAAAATCAGTTGACAACAGATCTTCAAACGATACCCAACCTCACAAGCTCCTATGCCTTATTGGTTATAGAAATACTTAAAAAATCAAAAAAGTTATTATCTATGTCTTATTGACTATAAAAATACTTCAAGGTTAAAGCAGTTATTGCCAATGCATTATTGGCTAATGAAAACACTCCAATCCAAATAGTGTTATTATCAATGTCTTGTTAGCTAACAGAAATACTCTAACCCAAAAGAACTGATCGCCTATGCCTTATTGGCTATGAAAACTCTTCAAATTGCAAAGTCATTGTCAATGCTCAAAGCTATTGGAAATAATTCAAACTTATCCCATTTTTTTTCACAGTTTGGGTCAGACGCTACGTGGTCCAGTGTAGGGGGAGCGAGGCAGCAGCACACATCAAAGCTTTTTTTGCACTCTCTCCCTTTCTCCTTTCTTTATTTCATTTATGTTTTCCATAATTACATGTTAAAATTCATTGTAAAGTGAGGGTATGTACTTACTTAAGTCATGTACCATCTTTCTTAAATTAATCAATCAATAATTCTTTCTTCTTTCTTTTGTGTCTTTATTTTGTTAGCTAAGTTTTTTACTTTAAGAGATTTCATGCAATTATTAAGATAATTAATAATAGAGACTTACACCTATTGGAAGTTATGTTTTTACAACACCTGATAGTGACTTAAATTGAAATAAATTTTGATTTGTGATTCAAGATCACTCTTTGAGGTCTCTGCTATCCCAAGTAGTCAACTTCAATCCCACACCTACGTTTTTATGGATCTTATTTAGAGGAGATACACCTTCTACCGCCTCTATTACTTGGGATGGCTCTTAAGATCATTCCAACTTGTTGAGCTTCTGGCTCATTTGTAGCATCATCTCCATCAATTTCATGATTTTCTTTTGGGCTTCATCTTTCTCTTTGCTTTGTAGTCTAAGCTATTTTTACAATGCTTCTATAGTCACTTCTTAATTAGAGCTTTTAGTTATGACCAAGGCTTTCATCAAAACATAATGGTCTATATCTTGATAATTAAGTCTAGGCTCTAGGTTGAGGCTAACTTCTCCCATTAGTCAAGTTATCTCACTTGATTTTACTCATGGAGCGGATCGTCACACCTTATTTTTGGTGCTATAACAAGGATTGGTTCATAAGGGCCCTCTCCTCTTAAATTTTTTCATCAGTAAATCTCACTTGGGTAGCGTTCTTTTGGCATTTGACTAGCAGAAGTGTGGGCTTGAGATCCCTTGTAGAGTTATGGTGAGAAATAACTCTGATAGTGTGGGTGGCCTCCCTTTATAAGTCCCCATGGTGAGTTGTAGTCTTATGATGGCTCTTATTATTTTGCTTGGTGATTTACCCATTTGCCACAGGTTTAAGGCAAGACTGAGCCCCTTGTGTTTAACTCCTACCCTTCTCTACATTGCTTAATGGAGCGAAGGAGTTGGAGGTTGGGATGGTAATGAATGACTTTATTTGAGGGGTAGGTTTTCCAAGTTGGCTGAAAATTTTAACAATTTTTTCTTTACTTGTGAGAGTAAAGATGAACTCTTCTTTATCAATGCCTAGATCTAGATTTGCTTTTGATTACACCTTGTGAGGATCTTGGTGAAGGTAGTCAAAAATTGAGCTTTACTTTGGTCCTAGCCTCTAGAAGATTGATATCCTTTTTGGTTAAGGTATGACTTCTAGCTTCTCATCCGAACAACCCTTCTTATTGGGGATGATGACATCAGGCCTCCTTTCCCTTAACGGAAGGTAAGAAACAAGTTGGTTTTGCATGACAACAACTTTAGTTAGCACAATAATAGGTTCCTTCTCAAACTAGATGACCTTAAAGATGGTCTTGAACTTGTTCTAAACTTTAGCAGCTTCTATAGCAGTCATTGACTATGGTAAATGCATAGTTCATCCTGTCGCTAGGATGATGGTGTATCTTGGGGCAGTGATGTTCTTCATTATTGTCATTATATTCTTTCTGTTGAAAATGAGAACATAATTGATCAGCCTTCAATCATAATTATACTTTATTAGTATCTCTCCCATATTAGTTAGGTTTATACATTTGGAAAAAAACTCAAATCCCACCGGGTGTGCCAGAATTTGTGGGAATGAAGTTGACCACTTGGGATAATGAAGACCTTGAGGAGTAACCTCAAATTACAAATCATGACTTTCAACAAGTACAAGCCCCTATTATTAATTGCCTCGATGATTTTCAAGAATCTCCTAAAGTGAGAAACCTAGTTAGTAAAATATAGACATAAAAAAAAGAAAATATTTAATTGATTGATTTAAGAAAGATGGTACATAACTTCAGTAAGGGTATACCCTCACTTTACAATAAATGTTAACATAGAATTAAAGAAAACATGAAAGAAATAAAGAAAAAGCAAGAGTGGAGAAGAAGCTTTGATGTGTGATGTTACTCCGCTCTCTTTTGCTGGACCATATGGCGTCTGACCCAAATTGACACAATCTTTGGTAGGTGTTGGTGGCATCATCTGATTGGATGTGAAAAAAAATGAGAGAAGTTTGAAGTATTTCCAATAAGTTTGATCATCAACGATAACTTCATTTGGTTTGGCATTGCCGGCAACTTGTTAGGATTGGCCTAAAGTATTTTTGATAACTTTAAGTTTTGATGATAACTTCATCATTTAAAGTATTTTTGTCAGCCAATAAGGCATTAGTAATAACTTTATTTGAGTTAGAGTATTTTCGTTAGCCAATGAGATATTAGCGGTAACTCCATTGCCCTTGAGTATTTCTATAGCTAATAAGGTGTAGGCGATGATTTTTTATATTTTTTAAAGTACTTCCACAACTGATAAGACATAGGAAATAACTCCTTTTAGTTTGATAAGATCACAAATAGCTTATAAGGTTGTGTATAGCTTTGACTAATTTGAAAGGGCACATCATCAATGACTTCTAAGATTGATTAGTTTGAAGAGGCACATCATCAATCGCATTTAGGGTTGACTAGCTTGAAAGGCATGTCAGTAACTATTTATGAGGCTGGCTAGCTTAAAAGAGTACGTTATCAATTGCTTCTAAGGTTGGTAGCTTAAAAGAGTGCATTATCAATTGACTAGCTTGAAGTGCTCGTCGCCAACTACTTCTGAGGTTGGCTACCTTGAAAAGCATATTGTCAACTGCTTTTGGGCTTAACTGATTTTAAAGTGTGATTAATGGCTTTGAGCATGTTGTTGGTTGATTTCATTGATTTTGTAGTATCACTAACAGCTTAGGGAGTTGGGTGTAATTTTAAAGTGTGGTCGATGACTTTGAGCGTATTGACAATTAACTTCTTTAGTTTGGTAGCATCACCAACTACTTATGGAGTTGGGTATAGCTTTAAAGTATTACTAAAGGCCTTTGTAGCATACTCAGTGAGACTCAATTTGATCTTATCCTTTGTTTATGGTCTCAGAGTATTACCAAAGGTTTAGCACACCTAGTAAAACTCAGTTTGACTCTATTTAGTTTTATTTGAACTAATATAGTTTGAGTCTATTGATATCACTTAACTTGAGTCAAGTTTTACCTTGTGTTAGACCTTTATTGAGTTCAGGTTTATATCTTGATGGACTTCAATTCAAGTTCAAGTCAATTAAGTTTAACTTGGCTTTGGTTTAGGCTCAGCCTAGTTTGGTTCTGGTTGAATTTGAGTTTTTCTTTTTAGTTTGGACTTGATTTAACCCAATTAGGGTTTGAACTGGGCTTAGTTCAATCTTGATTTAACTTGATTTTGATTTGCCCCAACTTGGATTTGATCAGGGTTGGGTTTATGTTTATTTGGTCTAGGTTAATTCAATTTGGAATTTTTTTGGAGTCCACCTCGATTCGAGTTTTAGTCCATTTATTTGACCAATTTAAGTTTATTTGAGGCAATTTGGATTTTTTTTTTATTTGTTATGATTGAGATACTTTATATTAATTAATATAATTTGAGGATCCTTAACTATTTATGATAATTTTAGGTGGACTTATAGCCCAGCTTTAAATATGCAAACCTGAGAGCTGGATTAGTCTGCGAGCTTCAAAGCTGGCTTAAAAGTTTAAGCTCAAGGGCTAACTAAATGTGAGTCCAAAAACTAGCTTAGTGTAAGCCTGAAAGCTAGCTGAGGTGTGAGCCTAAATGCTGACTGAGTACGAGCCCGAAGTTGGCTAAGATATAAGCTCGAAGACTGGCTAAGTGTGAGCCTAAAGGCTGACTAAGTGCGAGGCTAGAGGCTAGTTAAGGTGCGAACCCAGAGGCTAGCTGAGTGTGAGCCCAAAAGCTGGCTGAGTATAAGCCTTAAGGCTGGCTGAGTGTGAGCTCGAAGGCTGGTTCAGTGTGAACTTGAAGGCTACTAAGTGCGAGTTTGAAGGTTGGCTAAGGTGGGAGTCTGAAAGCTGGTTAAGTATAAGCTCGAAAGCTGATAGAGTGCAAACCCGAAAGTGGCTAAGTGCAAGCCTAAAGGCTGGTGGAGGTGCAAGCTAGAAGGCTAGCTAATTGCAAGCTCAAAAATTGGCTAAGTGCAAGCCCCAAAGCTAGTTGAGGTACAAGCTCGAAGGCTGGCTGGGTGAAAGCCTAAAGGTTAGCTAAGTGTGAATCCAAAGGTTGAAAGAGGTGTGAGCCCAAAGGATAATAGATTGCAAACCCGAAGGTTGGAGGAGTGTGAGCCTGAAGGCTAGTAGAGTACAAGCTCAAAGGCTGGCTATATTGAAGGTTTACCATCTGCGAGGGGATGTGGGTAACCACGAATAGTGTTGAGGGTTCACCATTTTTGAGTGACCGTGAGTAGTGTCGAGAGTCCACCGTCTTCAAGGGGCTGAGGATGACCATGGTGTTGATAAAGTTCCACTGAAAATCAATATGAGAGATTTTTTTTTCTTTTTTTCCTTTTTTTTTTAAACAAACTCTTCTTTCTTATTTTTTGCCAAAATTTCTTTTTACACAACAACTTTTTTTTCCTATTTCTCCTTCTTCCTCACCCAAAACCTTTCTCCCCTATTTTTGGCTGAATTTTCTTTTTTTTACACAATAATCTTTTTTTATATTTTTTTACTTCTTATCTTCCTCCCTTCGTCTTCTCTTGTAGCCCATTCTTATCTTCTTCCCTCATTCAAAATTGAAGCCCTCTTCCTCCTCTCCATTGGATCAAGTGGCCTGGAGCTCTTCTTGGCTGGATCTAGCCTCTTCCCCAGCAGGAGGATGGAAGTGGGGTCCCCTTGGTGGTGGCAACAACGTGCTCATTGCTGGATCTAGCCCCAAGCTATGGGAAACGGTAGGAAACCACCCTCTTGGTAGTTCTGCAAGGTGGTGTAGGGCTCGGCTAGCTAGGATCCTCTAAGATCACAACTGGAGGCACGCAGGATGGCAGCGATGAGCTCAAGGGTAGTGCTCAGGTTTTGAGGAGGTGCCACTATCCCTATGCTCCTAATGACGGAGTCAGGTACCCTGGCATTAAAGAAGGCGTGCAATGCCTTAGAAGGAGTTGGGAGCGAGGTGCTAGTAGAGGTGAACAACTGATGGCCACATGCTGCTACTGCTGATCCTGGGGCTAGACATGGGTGGTGATGTGTGGAGAAGACCCAAGTGACATGGGCCTTCACCGAGGACCCTTGGTCAACATGACAGGGTTTAGCAAATAGGCCAATGGATCAACATTATTCTCATCAGTACATAGAGCTATGGTCAAGGCCTTGAGTGTGAAACTGGTGGCAACAAATGCAGGGTAGCGGGTATCTTGGCCGAAGACAGAGAAGGGGTAGCAACAAGATGAAATAGGTCTTGCAAGGCACACAAAGAACAGAAGGGTAACACAAAAGATAAAAAAATAGAAAAGATATGAATTTCGCTTATGCTTGTCTATGTTTCCCATATTTCTTTATTTGCTTTACCCTTCAATCTGTAACTCCTTAATTTGCTAATTTTCCTCCCCCTCTTTGTTTGCAAGAGACTACAGGTTTCATAGGTATAGGGAGATAGAGATTAGGTCAAGTTGATATCAATCAATCTATTTTGAAACATGGATGAAGTGTTTATATTTTAAATGTAGATGTGATTCTAATTGAGATTGGATAGTTCTCTGGAGAGATATAGATGAATTTGTTTGTTGTACATGACAAAAATTTGAAAATTGTACTCATCCTGGATAGTAAAATTATAAAGAAATTATTTATATTTTTTTGAAAATTGGACTAAACTATGATTTTATGACTTTCAGAGGTCTTTTTGCACAAAAAGGACTTGTTTATAATGTTTTGAAACTTCTAGGGTCCTTTTTTGAATAAAATTTGGACTTATCTATAAATAAAACTTTTGAGAAACTTATTTATAAAAAGTTAAAATTCTGGGGGTTTATTTGTAAATACAAAACTTTGGAGAGGTATATTTACAAACCCTAGATGTCATAAGGATCAAATTCTAATTATCGATCTTTTAAGGAGGTTATTTGTAAACTCTAAATTTTAGGGGACAAATTTGTAATTTTAGAATTTTATTAGATTTTTTTTGTAAAATTCTTGTTCTAAGAACCTATTTAAAAGAAAAATCCGGCCAAGATCCCATTTATGAAGATTTATTTAATTGAAAGACTTATTCACAAAATTCTTATATTTTGTCATTTTGGTCCATATTTTAAATAAATGTTTGGTCTAATTTTGGTCCAAAAATTCAACTCACAACCGATTTAGTTTGAGCCCAAATCTCTTAAGAATTTAGGTCCAAATTGAGCTCATTTTTTGACAAGTTCAAACGGGATTTAAGTCTGACTGAGACCCACATTTGAAACATAATTTAGTGACCTACAAGTATCAGTTTTAATTAAATTTTAATCAAATATGATTGTGGCAAAATCACCTCAAACTATGGTGAATGTTCAATCACTAAGCTTGGCATTGATTTTCACAAGAACATTTATTAAATACTGATCAATGAATCTAGTTGGAGCAATGTTGATTTTGATTCAGATTTGATTTGACCTATTTCAATGTTCAGGGCTCAATATTGGTTCGATCCTAGTTGTATTTGATTCAGGTGGAGTTTGACCTTGTATTTGACCTTTATTGGATTCAAGTTTACATCTTGATGTACTTTGGTTCAAGTTTAAGTCAATTTAGTTCAACTTATCTTCAACTCAAGCTCGGCCTAGTTCTGGTTTAACTTGAGTTTGACCCTGCAGTTTGAACTTCATTTAACCCAATTAGGGTTTGGTTTGAGTTTAGTTTGACCTAGATTGGACTTGATTTGAACTTGACTTGATATCGAATTTGATTAGGATTGAGTCTTATTTTGGATTTTAGATCCAGTTTAATTTGAATTTTAGTCTATTTATTTAATCAATTTGGGTTTATTTAGTGGTTTATCTCAGTCAATTTGGTTTTCAGCTCAAAGTGATTAAATCACTTTGTGTTAGTTAATTTGATTCGAAAATCCTTGGATTTCATGATAATTTTTAGGTGAGCATAAGGACTATTTTGGATGTACGAGCCTAAGGAGTAACTTGACTCACAAGCTCAAAAGCTAGCTTAGAGATGTGAACATGAGAGCTAGCTTAATGTTGACAGGTTCAAAAGTTGGCCTGAGTTCGGTAGGCTCGAAGGTTGGCCTAGGTTTGATAGGCCCAAGGCTGGGCTAGGTTAGGCTGGTCGAAAAGCTGGTTTGAGTTTGGCAGGCCCGTAGGCTCGCCTAGGTTTGGTGAGGCCGAAGGCTGCCTTGATTTGATAGGCCCGAAAGTTGCCCTAGGTTTAGAAGGCTCGAAGAGTGGCCTTGGTTCAACAGGCCTGAAGACTAGCCTGAGTTTGATAGCCCGAATATTGGCTTGGGTTTGGTGGGTCTAAAAGCTTGGCCTATATGTGAAGTCGTGAGTGACTACAGCGTTGATGAAGTTTATCGACGCGCAAAGGACCATGATTGATCATGGTGTTGATGAAATTCATTGATATGTCAAGGACCGTGGGTGACCGTAGTATTGATGAAGTTTGTTAATGCGTCAAGAATTTTAGGTGGCTACAGTGGTAGTGGTGTGAAAATTAAGACAAGAGGAACTTTTTTTTGGCACAAAAACTTTTTTATTTTTTATTTTTCTATTTCTTTCCCTCTTCTTCCTCATGCCCATGCCCTAGCCCTTCTTTTTCTTGAGCTCTACCAAGCCATATTGGCCCGGCCTTTACCCTGGCAAAATCTGACTAGAAATAGCTAAATTGGGTCTGTCTTCCCAGCAGTAAGGTGGAGGGGCAGCTCTATCCCTCATCTCTTGGCCGGATCCGATGATTCGAGGCCAGATCTAGAGTGTAGCAATGGGGTAGGAGGTAGCTACAATGGGGGCTTTGTGGGCTGGTTAGTGTTGGAAGATGAATATCGTTGGAGGAAGTGCTGGCTGAGGCAGGCTAGCTTTATTAAGGAGTTCCAGGTGGTGATGATGGCCAAGCCCAGGGTAGTTCAAGTGAGGGGGCAAGGTGGGCAACTTGCAAGTGGAGGGAAAGGCTCTAGCAAGGAGCTGGTTATGGCAGGACAAGAAATTCACTGATGGGATGGGCGACAAGCTTGGGTGAAGTAAGGCTGGCGCAGGTTTGTGGGCACCAAGTTGGGAATCAAGTAGAGCACAAGCTCGGGTGATCTAGCCCCCCAGCATTGCTTCGGTGAGGCTGGGTGGCTTCTCACACTTAAGGCTAAGGAGCAAGATGAAGTAGCAGTAGAAGTTGGGGATTGGGAAGCAAAAAAATAAAAGCGGTCAAGAAGAAATAGAAAAAATAGGGTAAGAAATTCCCTATTTCTTCTTTTCCTCTACGATGATTTCCTAATCTTTTCTTGATTTCTCTCCCCATTCTAATCCTTCTCTTCGTGTCTCTCTTGATCTGTCTCTCCTTTGATCTTTGTTTTCTTTGTGTTATTCTTTCTTTTCATGCAAGGCCTTCATCGATTTATAGGTCTTGAAGAGAATTAAAATCAAATCCCTCATTGATCTGATTTGGAATGTTATTGGATCTTGATTTGATTTGTAATGGAATTGTATTTGATTGTATTTCCAAAATTTTCTAATTAGCATGTGATATCTTTGATTGGGATTTGTTTCTCTAATAAAGAATTTCAAAATATGTATTATTTTCGAGATGTTAATTTTCAGAGTGGTTATTTACAATTTTTTCGAAAAAATTAGACCAAAATATGATTTTGTAAACTCTAAGCACTTTTTATAAAAAATATATATTTGTGAAAATTCTAAAATTTTCAAGGTGCTTTTCGAATAAAATTTGGACTCATTTATAAACAAAAGTTTTCAAGAGATTTATTTGTAAAAGTTAGAAATTTTAGGGATTTATTTGTAAATCTAAAATTTTGAAAGATTTATTCATAAACCTTAACTTAGCCTAAATCCTATTGTGGTTCTTGATTGAAACTTGGGTCCAATTCAGTTTAAGGATCTATGTCTAAATTTGGCTCTATCTCCCCTTTGTCACTTCTTTTGTTTTACGTCTTCTTCTCCTTTGTAAGGTCCTCATTGCCCCATGCTACTACTACCCCTCTCTTCCTCTCCCAAGCTTGTAGCCACAGTTCTCCTCAAGCCATGTTCTCGATATGCTTGGTCACCTAAGTTTGGGCGACTGAACTTAGAAGAATCATGGCGTTCAAACCCCACCACAAATGCCCCTTTGTCCCACCCATCTACAGCCACCTATAGTCTTACGTGTTGATGTTTCTCTGCCAATATTATGGATGGCCATGGTTTCATGCATATGCAAGTCTTCACTATCACCCACGGTCACCCGTAGCCTCTAGTATTAATGAGCCTCCATTGCCACCGCTATCATGCACATTAGCGAACCTCCATCAACATCACGACTATCCATGACTTTATGTACTCACAAATTTCCATCAATACTATGGTCACCCATAGCCTCGTGCATCAATAGATTTCCACCAATTTTGTAGCCACTCGTAACCTCGTGGATCAACAAATCTCCACTAATATTGCAGTCACTCACTGCCTCATACATCATGGATCTCCACCAATACCACGGCCACCTGTGGTCCATGCATCAATGGATCTTCACCAATATTGTGATCACCCATGGCCTTGTGTATCAATGGATCTCCACTAATATCACTATCACCCATGACCCCCGTTTCTATCACAGAGTCCTGGTTGAAGAACTCGAGCTTTGGAGTCTACTAATTGACAAGGGATCACTTGAACTTGGACAAGAATAAGAAAGAACTCAAATAACTCAAAATCACACTATTCTAAGGTAGCTTGCAAGTTGATCAGCCAACCTGTGGGCTCACAAATTTAGACTAAGGCCAACTTGTCAGCTCATCAAATGTTTATTTAGACTAAGGTCAGCCTGCGAGTTTGCCGAATGTTCATTCGAACTAAGAATAGCCTACGAACTTGCCGGACATCTATTCTAACTAAGGCCAGTCTATGAGCTAGCTGAACTTTCATTTGGACTAAGGCTAGCTTATGGGTTCACTGTATATCTATTATGACTAAAGTCAGCTTGTGGTCTCACCTAACCTCTATTTGGACTAAAGCCCAGTTTGTAGGCTCGTCTAAAAGTTAAAGCAACTTAAGGTCAGTTCACGGGCCACCCAAAGTCATTATTATAGTTTGAGGGCTCTTGAACTAAACTACTAAATTAATTAATATAAATCGGTTATGTTAAATGACTTGCATATTGAACTCAAACTGAATCAGCTAAAGCAAATAAATAAAATCAAATTAACTCGAACAAACCATCAGATGGGCCTAAACTAGTCATATAAATGGTCTAACACTCAAATTGAACTAGATTTAGATCCAAATTGAGTTAATCCAAGTCAAATTAATTCAGATTTAACCCCAACCAGGTTTAGATCAGGTTAACCAGAAGTTAGACCAAAATTCAAATCAAATCCCAATTGGGTTTAATCAAGTTTGAATTAAACCCTAATTGGGTTAAGATGAATTTCAATCGGATTAAAACAAATTCAAACAAACCCTAATTAAGTCAAATTGAACTCAAATCTAAACTCAAATTGGACTAAGACAAGTTCAAACTAAACCCAACCAAGTCAAGATAAATCCAAACCAAACCCAACAAGGTCAAGACAAATCTGAACCAAACCCAATGGTGTCAAGACAAATTTGAACCAAGCTTAATTAGGTCAAGCCAAATTCGAACCCCGCCTCATTTGTGCTAAATAAAACTGACCCAGTTAGGTTAGAACTAGTTCAAATAGAACTTAACTAGAATAAATCAAGCCCCACTGGGTGTACTACAAAAGCTGTTGGCAGTAGTCCAAAGCTATGTCCAACTTCACAGCAGTGGGTAATGCTATCTTCAAAATCAAAGATATTATCTCCTACACCTTAATGGCTATTGAAACACCTTTAAAATTAATAAAGTTATTGCTTACACCTCATTGACTATGAAAATATTTCAAAATCAAATAAGTTACCACCTATGCATTATTGACTATGAAAATATTTCAAAACCAAAGAAGTTATCACCTATGCCTCACTGACTATAGAAACACTTCAAATTGAAGAAATTATCACCTATGACTCATTGGCTCTTCTCTCTATTCTCTTTATTCTTCTCTTTATTTCTCTCTAGTTTAATTTTAGCATTGCACCTCATCTAAATCCTATGTATTGCCAGAGTATTTATAAGTCCATGCTAAATCTGAGTTCTATTCTGATTATAACTCCTAATATTACATAATAGGTATTCAAAATTAGACATAAATTTAAATCTAACTTTAGATTAATATTTTAACTCAAACTTCAATTCGAGTTTAAGACATCCAAACTCAATATTTTTCACATTGGTTTGACCTTGGGCATGCCATCATCACAAATCTCCAGCCGTCATCTCTCATTCAGCCCTTTTCTTGAGCTTCTAGCTTGTTTAGTTATTCACAAGATGTGAGCTTGAGCTAACCTCAAATCCACTATTCATGTCTATAGCCTTGTACTTCTGGAAGCTCTTCAAAAAAGATGTGTTCATTATCATAACAAAAATTACTCAGAAAGAATGTCTATCTTCTCCCGAATCAATTTGAGTATGACACTTCCTCCTTGTCGTTGTAGTCATCAAAACTTCACCTATAATGTTATTCCCTACTAATCGATAAATATTTCTGTATTTCTCTTCTTTCATTAAGATTCTAATGCCATGTTCTATCTTCATAACTCCATCTCTCACTAAATAATAATAGTCTTTTGAATTTAGTGTACCAAGTGAAATTAGATTTTTACATATCTTAGGGACATATCTCATCTCAATAAGAGTGCAAATCACTCTATTAAACATTTACATTTCATAAAAACAGCAGATTTATCCCATATTTGTTAGAAGTTGAGACCATCTAAAAAGAAGGAAGAAAATGATGCGAAACCTCTCACTAAATTCAAATACCCACGATTAAAATCGCTACAATATCTCAGCAAACAGGCCCAAATGGCGAGGAATATATAGGAAAGAACCATCAAATGAAACCGGTTTATGAAATAGCCAACGTGCCCTAGGAATGGGTTGGATTCCGGTCGTGCCAAATCCGAACCGCTTCAACCGAGTCAGTCCATCAGAATGTCCAAAATTAGTTTGGAGATTCCGATGCATCGACATTTCTACGGACACATGACGAGCAACTCCATCTTTCATTCACAACCCTTTAGAAATACCAACGCAAATAAAGATGTCACTGGTCCGAGTTCTCCTCCACTGCTCAGCCACTTCTCCTTCCCAGTTCCCGGCCACAACCCAACGCCAACCTCGCCACAAACACCAGTCATCGGACACAGTCTCGTTCCCAACCTACGCCCACCAGGTGCTCGACGATTTGCCGCTCAGAGACACCTTCGCCTGGAACGCGCTCATCCGCTCCCACATCGCCGAAGGTGACCCCGGTAGAGCCATTCTTGTCTACCGCCAAATGCTCCTCCGTGGTGCGTGTGCTGACAAGCACACGCTTCCGCACTTGATCACTGCCTCGCGGCTTGCTGGCAATGCTTTTTATGGCAAACAAGTGCATTGCCATGCGCTGAAGCTCGGGCTTGGCGGAGATGACTATGTTGTTACAGCTCTCATGGAAATGTATGGCCAACTTGATGGCGCCGGTGGTGCGTTGAAGGTTTTCAAGCAGAGTGTTAGAAATTCAGTTTCGTGGACACTTCTTGCAAAGCTTTATTCGATGGAAGACCAGCCTCTTTTGGCTCTGCAAGTGTTTGATCAGATGGTGGAATCAAAGGTTGAAGTCGATTCAGTGGCACTGGTAACAGCATTGAGAGCTTGCATGCAGTTGAAGTCAATACAAGAAGGGAGAAAAGTTCATGAGACTGCTAAGCAAAGCGGATTGGAGTCTGATGTATTAGTAGGAAACATGTTGTTGAAGATGTACATAGAGTGTGAAGGAATTGAAGAATCTCGGGACTTTTTTGATCAAATGCCGAAGAAAGACGCCGCTTCTTGGACCACAATCATCAACGGCTATGTGCAGAGTGGAGGTTTTAATGAGGCATTGAAGCTTTTCCGATTAATGAGTGTGGATGGTCAGAGACCTGATTCGTTCTCGGTCTCTGCTGTGCTCCCTTCTTGTGCTAGAATGGCTGCTCACAAGCATGGCAAGGAAATCCATGCTCACATAATTAGAAATCAGATAGAAATGAACTCCACAGTCCAAAATGCTCTCATGGACATGTACGTGAAATCTGGGAACATTGATGCAGCATCAAAGATCTTCGAAAGGATGCAACACAAGGATGCTATCTCTTACACTGTGATGATACTAGGCTATAGCCTACATGGGCAAGGAGAAGTAGGGGTCGCATTGTTTCATGAAATGGAGAAGCAAGCAAAGGATTTGATTGATGAAATGACCTACACTGCTGTGCTCTTCGCTTGTAATTCTGCTTGCTTGGTTGATGAAGGGAAGCATTTCTTTGAACGCTTAAACAGGCCTCAAACAGAGCATTACGCTTTAATTGTTAGCCTTCTTTCTCGCGCTGGATGCTTTGACGAGGTGCGTGCCTTCGTTAGAGACCATGAGATCGGATGGCATGCGGACATACAGAGAGCAATGCTCAGTGGATGCAGAGTTCACCGCAATTTAAAGCTTGGTAAGCCCATTGTTGAGAAATTGATGGAATTGGAACCTCTGAATGCTGAGAACTATGTCATGCTATCTAATCTCTATGCTGCAAGCAATAAATGGGGCAAGGTAAAGGTGCTAAGAGAGACCATATTGGATATGGGACTAACCCCAAGGAAAGCATATAGCTGGATTGAGCTGAAGGGAAAGATTCATGTATTCGGAGTAGGCGACGTTTCACATCCCAGATTGAAGAGGATCTACTGGGAGCTCGATTGTTTGATGAAGAAGATGGAGGCGAAAGGCTACGTGCCTGAAAATGACTTCAGCCTGCATGATGTTGATGAAGAGAGGGAGTGCACTCCTTGTGGGCACAGCGAAATGCTAGCCATTGCTTTCGGGCTGATAAGCACCAAGAGAACGGTTGTGAGAGTGACGAAGGGCATCACTGTTTGCCGCTGTTGCCACGCGTCTGCAAAAATGATCTCAGAGCTCGTTGAGCGGGAGATCATCTTGAGGGATCCGCATCGGTTTCATCACTTCAAGGATGGATTTTGTTCATGCAGAGATGCTTGGTGATCAAATTTGAAGGTGCACATACTGATAGGCACAAACAGAGTTACATCTTGTGTTGATGGGTTTCAAATGCCTTTTCCGCAACTGATTCTTGCTGAGACGAGTGACATAGGATTCAAACTAAATGAACTCAGGTTTGGAATTTTGCTTATGTGAGACATGTCTTACATTGCATTTGGTGATGGACCTGATGAACAATTGAGGATATTAATGGGAGAAATATCTGTGCTTTGAACACCTCAAAAAGGGATACGCTGACCTGGTTTGTATCGTCGTCAATCATTTGAAGCTCAGATGCATGGGAAGACTCAATGACAAGCTGAGAGCTAAATGCATGTATATCATGCCCTTGGAGTATGGCTTGGTTAAACTTCTGGGAAGCACACCATTGTTAGCTTTTATATTGTATTTGTTGTTTCTTGTATTTTTTTTTTTTTGGTAAAAATTGTTTTTCTTCTATTTCTTGTTTCAATTTTGTCCAATAAAAAAATTCGAGCACTCTTTGCTTAGTAGGAGAGACATTCTTTCTGAATAGAAATTGTACTCGGAGGGTTCAAAACTCGCTGGGGACTGATACTATTTACGAGATGCAAATAAATGTTTTACCCTTGATGATTAGAAAATCATATAATCTTCGCGGAGGGAGCTGTTCGTAGTTATTGAAAATTGATGCATTATATTTATAGTGTCAGAATTCTCATATAGTGATCAATTAGGTCGCAGATAAAAAGTGCAGATTGCAGATAATAATCGTGAGTTTAGTGGACAATTAATGATTGAGATTTATTTTTACATGGAACAGTGGATAACGGATAACGGATATTGATTTGCCTTAAATTTCAAAGTATTTAAGCCAAATTTATAAAATCGTTTTAAATCCTATGGTGGTAGCAGAGGGCTTAGGTTGGTAAGCATAGCCCCAATAATATGAACTGATTTGGTAATTGATATAACCATAGTCTATATTGGGTGAGAGAAAATATAATGACATCCTAAAATGAAATGTAAATGTTATTTTACAGAAAGGTCCTGAATTGAATTTTTTTTATAAAAAAATCTTTAACCAGATTTTTTCTACAAATAAGTCCTCGAGATAATATTTTTACAAAAAATCCAATAAAATTATAAAATTATAAAATAATTTCTGTAAAATTTAGAATTTGCAAATAAATATCTCAAAAGATCGATAATTATATTTTAATCTTTATAAAATTTAGAACTTCTAAATAAATCCTTTAAGGACTTTATATTCGCAAATAAATCCCTATAATTTTAATTTTGATAAATATATCTCTTCAAAGTTTTTATTTATAAATAAATCTAAATTTTATTCGGAAAGAAACATGAGAGTTTTAAAATTTTATAAATAATTTTTTTTACAAAAAAGCCATGAAACTTATAAATGGCAATTTAGACTAATTTTTCAAAAAAATGTAAATAACGTACTTTATAAATTTAATATCCGAAATGAGTATAATTTTCAAATCAGTATTATCTACAACAAATAAACACTCATTCATATTTTTTTATACATTTATCCTATTTCAAATAGTCCGCGTCCACATTTTTTTACAACCATATCTAACATTCACAATTTTAAACAAAAAAATTAAAATTCAATCTAATTTCTTCTTTTCAACCTCTGTATAAACTCAGTTAATATAAAAAAAAAATGGAGATCAGAGAAAGGAGGGAGTGAAGATCGACGGACTGCACATCGAAAAGAAAAAATAACAAATCAATGTGAAGAATTGAAGGAAAAAGTGTGAGTTCCTCGTCACTTAGAATTCTTTCCTCTTTTCCGAAACCCTTGCCATTTTTGTGGTTCGCACGAATCCCTGCTGCTTCCCATCCCGCCAAGGGCCAGGTCCGGCTCGACATGGCCGGACCTCACCATCTCCTCCTGCACTTGGCACCCCTGAACTGGCATCGCAAGCTTCCACTGGACCTCATCACTCGCTCCCTCCTCTGCCATCACCGCCAGAGAAATCGAATCCAGGCCCTCCCCTCTCCACTCCATCTCTGTCAAAGAAGCGGAGAAGACCGAATCTTGCCTTCTGAGCCTGCTCTGACTTTGCCACTGCGCCAACTAGCCCGCCTCCCCATGGACTGGCTGCCCTTCATGCGCTGTGCTTCTCCAGGCCTTGCCCACAAATCAAACTGGGCTGCGTTGTCGCCAAGCACACCACCCAAGCTCCTCGTTGCAGAAGCTCACAGTTACACCACCTCGCACTTGCCGGCTGAACCCCGCCTCCCTCCAGCATAAGTGCCGCCGACTCGAGCTGCTGCTCCCGGCTGCCCCATTGCGCAGCCAACCCAAGCTCCAAATCCGGCGCGCTGCATAGTGGCTCCCAGAGCTCTGCCCGCTTAGCCGACATCTGCCGAGTCGCATTGGAACCCTGCTCCATCCGCACCCATATGCATTCGCGTCGGGCCGCCATGGCCACCTCCGGGCGGTCTTCGCCGTCTGTCGCAACCGCCTTCGGCCTTGGCCAGATCTGGCCCGATTGAAAGCTCTGGGCCACCAGGCCCCCGTTGGTGGAAGAGGAAGAAAGCCCGGGTTTAAGAGGAAAGGGAAAAGGAAGTGAAAAAAAGGAAAAAAAAAAAAAAAAGAAAAGAAAAAAGGAAGAGATGTTGTTGGGAAGGAAAAAGAGTAAAAAAAAAAAAAACAAATGATGGGAAAGCTGTAGGTGAAAAGAAAAAATGAAAAAATGTGGAAGTTATTGTAAAAGGAGAGGAGAAAGAAAATAATAATAAAAAAGAAAAAATTACTGAAAAGATATATTTTTAAAATTTTAATTTGTGTGCTTAAATTAAGTATACAGATCAGTATGCAAGTTCGCTCAAAAACCAATTTCCTATTCAAGGTTAGCTTGCGGGCTCTTTTAAAAATTATATTTGGATTAAATTTAGCTTGCAAACTTGCTGAATGTTTATTCAGATTGAGATTAGTCTGCGGGCTCACCAAATGCCTAATTCAGACTTAGGTCAATTCATGAGCTCAACAAACGTCTAATTCAAGTCTACAATAACCCGAAGGCTTGCTAAATGTCTAATTCAGACTAAAAGCGGTTTGCGGTCTCACTAAACATCTATTTAAAATAAAGTCAGTTTGTGGGTTTGTCGAATATTTATTCAGACTAAGGAAAGCCTATAGATTTGTCGAATGTCTAATTTGAACTTAGGTCAGCCTGTAGACTCGCCGAATGTTTATTCGAACAAAGGTCAGTCTGTAGGCTCATCAAATGTCTATTCAGAATAAGACTAGGTGGCAGACTTAATAAACGTCTAATTCAAACTTAGGCTAGTTTGTAGACTATCCGGATATCTATTTGAAGTAAGGCGAATCCTTGAGCTTGCCCAACCTCTATTCGAATTAAGACTAACTTGTGGATTTATCGAATGTCTAATTCAAACTATGATCAGCTTGTGAGCTTGTTAAATATCTATTTTGACTAAGATTAGCCCGCGGACCCGTTGAACATCTAATTCAAATTAATGCCAACATACGGACTCGTTGAATATCTACTCAAACTAAGGCTAGCTGTAGCCTCTCTAAAAGTCTAAATCAACTCAAGATTAGTCTATGAGCTCACTGAAAATTTAACATGATTTAGGATTAGGTCGCAAACTCACCTAATATCATTAAGACAGTTTGAAGACTCTCAAACCAAATTAATTAAACTTTATTAACATAAATTAATTAAATTAATTGATCTAATTATATTGAAACTAAGCCGATTTAGCTAAATCAAATAAAACAAACTGATTAAATCAATTTGACTCGAATAAACCACCAAATGGACCTAACTTGATCAAATAAATAGATTAAAATTTAAATTAAATTAGGTCCAAATCCAAATTGAGTTAATCCAAACTAAATCAATTCACATCTAGCCTCAATTCGGTTCAAATTAGGTCAATCTGAAATCAAATTAAATTTAAACTAACCCTAATTAAGTCAAATCAAACTTGAATCAAACCCTTCTTGGGTTAAATCAAGTCCAAATTGAATCCTAATCAAGTTAGATCAAACTCAAATTAAAATCGAAACTAGGTTGAGCCTGAATCAAGACTTGGTTAAACCTAAATTGGCTTGAACTTGAACCCAAGTCTATTAAGGTTCAAACCCAAGCCCCATAAGGGTCCAATATAGTATTGTCTCTCTTAGTTTTGATGATGAACAAACGATATTTAATACTACTTGAGTTGTGTTTTAGTCAAAATGCTTAAAGCTCTCAAGGAAATATTTGAAATGTTCAAGAAAAAAAAAGTGCAATGGTAGGTTGGTGAATGTGACTTGAAGAGAGCAAAAGATGGCTCAAGGTGGCTTGAAAGGTGCTACTACAATTTGAAGAATTGAGGATGACACACACAAAATCTAGGTAACTCAAGGACTCAGCTTCGACTAGGCTTAGTTTTCTTGTTATTTTCAGTCGAGTCAAATATTTGTTTGATATAAATCATTTAGTATTCAATATTATATAGAGTTCTGTAGGAAACTCTTAATAGAGCTTTTCTAACTAAGTCAAACACCTACTTTCGAACCAGACAGTCAGTTGAATTAGACTAAAAATTTAAAATTCATCATCATTTTCTTTGGGATCATGTCTTAAGAAAGGATTTTTTTTTATTTTCATTGAATCTGATCGTCAACTTGCGGGTATTTTTACAAAATCTTTTGAAATTGGTTCTTTAGTTTCTTTTCTAAACTTTACGGGGTTATGCAATCTTGTCTGAATCGGACACCCGATTGATAAATGGGCACCTAGTTCTGTAGTTTCTAGTAAGCCAAAATTCATTGTCAGATGCTCGTTTGAATAATGAATGTCTAGTTTATGAAAATTTTATACTACCAAAATCACTATCGAACACCTAATTTATTAGATGAACATCCAAAATATGAAGATCTAGCCCAATTTTAAACTTTGAAACCCTAGCTACCATGACACTTTCATTTTATTCTTGTGCTCAACTCCCTCAAGTGAACCCCCTAAGTGCTCCAGTGGTGGACCTCTAGCGATTGAAGGCCTCCACCTCGCTTTGGTCCATCTTCCTCCAATCCTTCACCTTCCCCCTTCTCAATTTCGAGCTTTTCACCTTCAATGGATAAAAGGATCAAGCACCTCTCCTCCAAGAAGAGAAAAGGTGAAGGATCCTTTTCCACACTAGGTAATGATGATTTTCCTCTTGAATTTGCTTCCATTGAACGATTTACCATATTCCAACATAAATTGGCTACTTCTCACATAGTAGTCCCTCAGATGGTTGATTTTAATGATATTTCTTCTCTAAGCCTTAGATCACTATTTGAATATCAAGGTTGGCTTTTCATTGATCAATAACTTGAGGCATAGCATGATCATGACATATGAGTCATCTATGCTAATGCTTCATTTGATGAAAACTCTACCACACTCAAAATATCTTATAGTGGTAGAGACATGATTTTGACACCCATAGTGTTAGGCACTATCCTTAGTATACCAATGGAGGGGGGCTTGACTGGACCTGACTCAGAGATGGTCTAGCCACCTTCCTTCATACACCTCAGTTGTTAAGGTTGTATTTGAGGGAAATTGAAGCAATGCCATGCGAAGGCTTCAGTCGAACCTCCACCCTCCTCATGTCTATATCCTTCATCAGATCCTCACCTACACCTTTCTTTCAAAGGGTGGGCATTGGGATGAGGTTTCCTATATTGACTCTATATTATTTACCACTTATTGACTCAGTGTAGGGTTCACCACATAGGCCATTATATTAGGCATTCTCATGCTACCATTGGTTACCTCAGGATCATTTCACATATCCTAAAGAGTGTTGGGGCTCTTGTTCCTACTTGTGATCTCTCTCTATCACACTTTCACTCCTACTGATACCTTATCTCATTTTACCCTTTTTCAAATGTGCTTTAGCAAGTAGGATGATATTTGGACTCGAGCTCATACCAGAGACACTGAGCAGGATAAGGAGGCAGAGCATGGCTAGAGACCAGGTCCTGCATGAGTTGGATGTTCACATGCCACATCCACTGACTTCAAGGCTGACTTTGAGGCTAGGTTTGCACATCTTGAGGATCTAACTTAAAGTACAGCTATGTAGGTGACCCATCTCCAAACTTTGGTGGATGGATGTTAGAGATGGTTTGCATCTCCTTGAACAAGATGTCAAAGATGATTCACACCTTGCTAGACTACACAACTTCCAAACAAACTCTTGGACTGAGTCCCTAGATTGAAATTGTGTTGGTTTTTGAGTTTTTTGGATTATGATTATTTTATCCTTGTATGGATGCTTTTAGTGTTTTGATTATTGATTATGATTTTTGGTTTGATGCTTTGTGACTTAATGTTATGGTTATTTTATGGATATTTTTGATGTTTTTCTTGTCACTTGGATATCCCAATCTTAAAATACATCAAGTCAGAGAGAGCTTAGTATCACTTATAATAGGTTATGATGACATTATTTTTATTTCTATGTATCCTGTTAGTTGTGACGATGATTTTGCTTGTATACGAGTTGGGTTCTTTTATTTATAAGGGACACTCTGTCCAATTTCAATTGTGTATAATACCTTTTTGTTGATGTCAAAAGGGAGAGAGAGCTATATTGATATTGTTATACTTATGCTTATGATCCTATATGTGCTTTATGCTCTATACATGCTTATATGCTTATCCATACTTAGTATATGACTACTTCCACTTTAAAATACTACGTATTTATTGGGAGTTTGTCATCATCAAAAAAGGAGAGATTATTATTCTTCCTAGTTTTGATGATGAAAAAAATAACGTTTAATATCTACTTGATTGTATTTTAGCCAAAATACTTAAAACTCTCAAGGAAATATTAGAAAGCTTGAAAGAAAAGAAAGCACAATAGTGGATCAACGAACATGATTTGAAGAAATCAAGAGATAGCTCAAGGTGGCTTGAAAGGGGTCTACTATAACTCAAAGAACTGAGGATGACACAAACAACTCAAGAACCCGGCTTCGACTAGGTTTAGTTTTCTTTTTATTTTTAGTCAAGTCAAAAATTTGTTTGAAATAAATCATTTAGCATTCATTGCCACATAGAGTTTTGTAGAAAGCTCTCAATAGTGCTTTTATGATTGAATCAAACATCTACTTCTGAACCGGATGACCGATTGAGTTAGACTGAAAATTCAAAATTAAGTCCTATGCAGAACCAGACATTTGATTGGCGATTCAGATTCTAGTTTATTAAATAAAACTGGATGCTCGGCTGGGGTTCAAGTTTTGATAGAACAAAATGCTCGATTGGGTTGTAAGCCAGTAATGATAAACTGGAACTGGATGACCTGTAATCTAAAATAGACATCCAATTTAGATTTTTTTGCACGATTAACGGCTAGGTTTTTGACTATTGGAGTGAACCAAACTATGAGATCTCACTTCCAATGGCTTTTTTTCAACCCAAAGTTATAAATAGAGTGGAAGGGGCTTCAATTAACAATGTTTACAACTTCTACTTCTTAAGAAAAGTAATCAAAGCCCTTTTATACTCTCTAGCCATTGTTGAGCTCTAAACTTTCCAATCTCAAGAAATTCCCTTTACTTCTTTCTTGAGAGATCTTTGTGTGAGCTAAAATTGTAAGCTCTACTTTCATTTTTCCACTTGAAGCCCACTCCAAGGTTATTTGGAGTAGCTGAGAGATTCAAACTTTGATTAGGAGCTCATCTGATGTAGGACGCTCAAAGGAAGTTCAGAAATATCAAAAGGAGCTAATTCAGAAGTCAAAGGGCCATGACAAATCATTTGATTCACTCCTTTATTTAAACTTAGGATTTACCTTACTTAGTACCTTTCTATGTTTGAATTCTCTTCATTATGATGTCTTAGGTCTTATTTTCGGATTCCACTAACCCAAGACTAATTTTGGGCTGAATCCTATTCAGTTTAGGACTTTGGAAGGATGAATCCTTATTTAAAATTTTATTTTCGTAGGTTAACTTATTTAGAACTTCTATCAACCCAATTAATGGGTTCAAGCTGAGTTGTATTCAGTTTAGGACTTGGAAAGCTAAAAACTTACTCAAATTGGACTTCTGGTATTTGTATAAATAGGCCTTGAGCCCTATGGACGGGAGAACAACTTTTATTCTCAGTAAAGTTCTACTTTAGTAAATTTTCTCTCTTCCTTGTGGATTCAAGGAGTTCTTAACAGAGGCAATGGTGTTTTCTTCATCTACCACGCTTGTTGCTACGTCAAGTGGTATCAGAGCGAGGCTCTCCTTGCTTAATGTCTAACGACGACGCAACCAGCAGCAACCCTAGGGACGGTGCTCCTATGGGTAATCACATCAGCCGTGAGTATTTTGATTCGACCATGGAGGCAATCCAAAACTCACTTGCAAGGTTGATGCTGAGGATAGATCAACTTGAAGGCCGGAATCAACCACGTCGACGAATCGATGAAGTGACTCACGATCCAATTGGTCGAGGAAAGACTCCGCAAGTGAATCCAAAGGGTTTGCAAATCCTTGAAAACTCCAGCGATGAAGAAATTGAAGACATCCTTCATTGACCAGTTTCTGAGCATGATATACGTCATAATTTTCGCTTGAATATTGATCTCCCATCTTTCAATGGCCAACTTCAGATCGAAGATTTTTTCGATTGGCTCGCTGAAGTGGAACGGTTCTTTGACTACATGGAGATTCCAGATTCGAAGAAAGTAAAGCTTGTTGCTTACCGACTAAAGGGGGGTGCATCAGCATGGTGGGAATGCATCCAATTGGAAAGGACACGCCAAAATAAAGCTCCAATTCGAGCATGACCACGAATGAAGGCTCTTCTCGAAAAGCAATTCCTTCCCATAGATTATGACCAGTCCTCTCAGCAATATCAAACACTTGTCGACAGGGAATCGCCGGGAGATATTGTGAAGGCATCTGCTAAGGAGTTCTATCGCATTCAAGCACATAATAATCAATCAGAGGGACTGCATCTAATCAAGTGGCCACGGATTCTCGGGGCTACGCACAACCATCCAAGATAAGATTTCTTTGCAACCTATTTGGACGGTTAATGAGGCTGTGAGGAGTGCAACTCGTGTGGAGTCCCAATTGGAGCGACCTGTCATCAGAAATCAGGTGGGGAGAACCATTGGTGAGAATTCAAAAAGAGCACAATCTATTCCTAATAGAGGTGTAGCTACACAACCTCCTCGACCTCCCACACAAATGAGTCTTGAAGCTAGACCTACAAGGCCATTAGGAAACACCACATCAGCAAAGAACCCAAGTTCAAATCCTGATCTAAAGTGCTATCGCTGTGGAAAACTTGGACATCGTTCTAATGTTTGTCCAGCAAGACAACCTGTGAACTTGGCTATTGAAGATAACTTTGTGGCTGACAATTTACATGACTCAAAAGATGATGACCTAGCTTGTGATCAAGAAAACTATGAAGATGGAATATTCGAGGAGCCTGATGGTGAAAGGTCATCTTTAATAGTTCGGAATCTGATGTACATCCCAAAGTAAGAGGAAAACTTACAACGTCACAATATCTTCCGCACTCGATGTACAGTAAATGGCAAGATCTGTGACATAATTATTGATGGGGGAAGCAGTGAAAACATCATCTCCAAGACTATGGTTGACAAGCTTCAATTGAAAATGGAATCACATCCCTCTCCCTACAAGATCGGCTGGATTAAAAAGGTTGGTGAAACCAAGGTAACTGAACGGTGTCAAATTTATTTTTCCATTGGAAAATTCTACAAGAATGAGGTAACCTGTGATGTTATGGAGATGGATGCATGTCATATTCTTCTTGGCAGACCTTGGCAATTTGATAGAGATTCTACACATCGTGTGCGAGACAATTGCTACATCTTCTTCAAAGATGGAAAGAAAATTGTCCTTACCCCCATTGGCGAAGAGCGTCGACCCAAAAATTTACAAGAGGAGGGTCACTCCTTCCTAATTGTGCAAAATTTTATAAATGAGGCTAGAGAGACATCTCAAATATTTGTTGTGATTGAGAAAGGAATGGAGACAATGCCCACTGAAGCTCCAAAAGGCTTGCAACCCTTCCTAGATGAATTCAAGGAAATCATGTCGGATGATCTTCCTGATGAACAACCCCCAATGAGAGATATTCAGCACCACATTGATCTTGTTCCTGGAGCGAGTTTACCAAATCTGCCCCACTACAGAATGAGTCCAAAAGAGTCACAAATTTTACAAGACAAGGTTGAAGAGTTGATCAGAAAAGGAATGGTCAGAGTCAGCATGAGCCCATGTGCAGTTTCAGCCTTATTGACACCTAAGAAAGATGAAAGTTGGAGGATGTGTGTAGATAGTCGAGCTATCAACCGAATCACGGTAAAGTATAGATTCCCAATTCCTCTCTTAGAGGACATGTTGGACATGTTGGAAGGGTCAAAAGTATTCTCCAAGATAGATTTGAGGAGTGGATACCATCAAATTAGAATTAGACCCGATGATGAATGGAAAACTGCTTTCAAAACAAAAGAAGGACTTTATGAGTGGCTTGTTATACCTTTTGGACTCTCAAATGCACCAAGTCCCTTCATGCGATTGATGAATCAGGTACTCAAACCTTTCAATGGTCATTTTGTTGTTGTTTACTTTGATGATATCCTGGTGTACAGTCATAATGAAGAAAAACATAAAAGGCATCTAACAGAAGTACTTAATGTGCTGAAGAAGGAGAAGTTGTACATCAACTCAAAGAAATGCTATTTTATGACTGACCACTTGGTGTTCTTGGGTTTTATTGTAAGTGCGGAAGGCATTCATGTTGATGAAGAAAAGGTAAAAGCTATTAAGGAATGGCTGATACCCAGAAGTGTATCAGAAGTTAGAAGCTTTCATGGTCTAGCAGCATTCTATCGGAGGTTTGTCAAAAACTTTAGTTCCATTATGGCACCAATAACTAAATGTTTAAAGCAATGCAAGTTCTCCTGGACTCAAGAAGCTAATAGATGCTTCAAATTAATCAAGGAGAAGTTATCTACTGCACCTGTTTTGGCATTGCCCAGCTTCGAGAAGTTATTCGAGGTAGACTGTGATGCTTCGTACATAGGCATTGGAGCTGTTCTATCTCAGGAAGGAAGACCAGTAGCTTTCTATAGCGAAACGTTGAGCGAAGCTCGAAAGAAGTGGTCAACATATGAGCTGGAATATTATGCAGTTGTACAAGCAGTTCGTCATTGGAAGCACTATCTAATTTAACGAGAGTTCATTCTATATACTGACCACCAAGCTTTGAAATTCATTGATAGCCAGAAGGACTTGAATCGCATGCATGGTCGATGGTCGTCATTCTTACAGCAATACACCTATTTTTTAAAACACAAATCTGGACAAAAAAATAAGGTGGCAGATGCTTTGAGCCGCAGGGCAGCCTTGATGGTAACTATAAGCAACGAAGTTGAAGGGTTTGATTATTTGAAGGAATTGTATGCTGAAGATGAAGATTTTAAAGAGGAGTTTAGAAAGTGCCAAGCAGGACAAAGACGTGATTTATATTTCCATAAAGGCTTTCTCTTTAAGGGTTCTCGTCTTTGCATTCCAAGGTGCTCCTTGAGAGAAAAGGTGGTGAAAGAGTTGCATAGTAGTGGCCTAGCAGGGCATCTTGGGCGTGACAAGAGCATTGCACTAGTTGAAGAGCGCTACTACTGGCCACAACTTAAGAGGGATGTCGGTCGTTTTGTACAAAGGTGCTATGTATGCCAAACAGCCAAAGGAAGCTCTCAAAACACTGGCCTTTATACTCTATTGCCTGTGCCAAATGCCCCATGGGAGGATCTATCGATGGATTTTGTTTTGGGTCTCCCCAAGACTCAACGAGGCTTAGATTCAGTATTTGTTGTTGTTGACAGATTTTCCAAGATGGCACACTTCATTCCATGTAAGAAGACAGCAGATGCAACAAGGGTGGCTAATCTATTCTTTCAAGAGATTGTAAGGCTACATGGAATGCCAAAGATTATCATTTCTGATCGTGACACAAAATTTCTAAGTCACTTTTGAAAGACATTATAGAGGCGATTTGATACGTCTCTACAATTTAGCAGTGCTTATCATCCACAAACAGATGGATAAACTGAAGTGGTGAATCGAATACTTGTAAACATCATTCGGTGTCTTGCAAGAGACAAACCAAAACAGTGGGATTATGCACTCGCACAAGCTGAATTCACTTTCAATAACATGAAGAACAGGTCCACAGGAAAATCACCATTTGAAATTGTCAATAAAAGAACCCCAAAGCACCCGTTGGATTTGGTGGTGTTACCCAAATTGCCAGGAACAAGCATAGCTGCAGACAATATGGTGGAGAGAATTATTGAAGTGCATACTGAGGTAAAGAAAAAATTAGAAGAATCCAATGCCAAATACAAAATTAAAGTGGATATTCATAAGCATCCAAAAGAGTTTCAAGAAGGAGATCTGGTGATGGTGCACTTGAGGAAGGAACGATTTCTAGCTGGAACTTACAACAAACTGAAACAAAAGAAAATTGGGCTACTGAAGATACTAAGAAAGATAAATAGCAATGCCTATGTCATCGACCTCCCGAAGGATTTGGGAATCTCAAACATTTTTAATATTCAAGATTTGTTTGACTACCATGCACCTGAGGACTCAAGTTACGACAAAATAACTCGAGGACGATTTCTTTACAAGAAGGGGACACTGATGTAGAACACTCAAAGGAAGTTCAGAAATATCAAAAGGAGCTAATTCAGAAGTCAAGGGGCCATGACAAATGATTTGATTCACTCTTTTATTTAAACTTAGGATTTACCTTACTTAGTACCTTTCTATATTTGAAGTCTCTTCATTATGATGTCTTAGGTCTTCTTTTCAGATTCCATTAACGCAAGACTAATTTTGGACTGAATCCTATTCAGTTTAGGACTTGGGAAGGATGAATCCTTATTTAGGATTTTATTTTCGTAGGTTAACTTATTTAGAACTTCTATCAACCCAATTAATGGGTTCAAGCTGAGTTATATTCAGTTTAGGACTTGGGAAGCTAGAAACTTACTCAAATTGGACTTCTGGTATTTGTATAAATAGGCCTTGAGCCCTATGGACGGGAGAACAACTTTTATTCTCAATAAAATTCTACTTTAGTGAATTTTCTCTCTTCCTTGTGGATTCAAGGAGTTTTTAACAGAGGCAACGGTATTTTCCTCATCTACCACGCTTGTTGCTACATCATCATCTTACCAATTGGTGGAAGAAGAGTTACACATGGTTGGTTTCACTAACAAAGTGATACTCTAGTAGAGAGTTGAAGTTTACAAGATCAAGGCAAAGGCTATAGAATAGAAGCAGTTGGTCTTTAAAACATGTAAAAATCATGGTGATGGTTTGAGAATTACTTGCACTTGTGATGGTTTGAGAATTGGCTTTGAATCATGATTGGTGGATTGAATTGATTTTGATTTATTGAAAAAGTTCTATTTATTCTCAAAACCTAGCGTATTAAAACTATTACGTGCCCGTGCGCGCAAAGAGGGGGGGCTCTCTGTAATTCACCCACCCCCCCCCCCAAAAAAAAAAACCAAAAACCCCCAAAACCCCCGGCCCGCTCTCACTTAGGTGATCTTTGCGATTTCACATGGGTCGAACCCAAACCCATTGGCGGTTAAGCTCAGATATAATAAGAATCCATTAAGAGTTTGATCCGAAATCCATTGAAGATTTATTAAGAACCCATTGAACCCAAGGTCTAGTAAAAATCCAATAAGGGTCCAATACAAGGTCAAACATAACCCGAATAAAACAAGTTTTGAACATCAAATTGAATCAAATCAAACTCAAAATAAAATCATTTATGTTTATTTAAAATGAAACCAAAATTATTTATTTAAAATCACATCCATGTTTCTTAGTTTATGTTGATCTGCATTGACAAATATCATTTATCTCATAAGTTCATTACCATTGTAGAAAGTGTAATTTTGACAATGATACTAAGGTGTTGATGTCTGTGAAGATTAGTACTAAATTCCTTAGCAGACCCCAGTATCAATTAGCTCATGCCTCATGCTTTGATTCTCCCCCCATGCAACATTTTGCCAACTTCTTAAGTGCTTTAAGAAATTGATATCACAAACAATTTGTACTCAAACATTAATTCCTTTTGTATAACTAGCAAATTCCTTTTCCTTCCAGAAACTTTGAATGTGATCCCTGAATGATAAGAACCCTTTAACTCTGCCCAATTATACAATCCATTGGTAGCATCATATCGGCAGCGAATGGAACAGCCGATGCCCTTCTTCTTTGGGTAAATCTTATAGCATAATTAGCTTACAGAAAATGGAGAGATGGGCGACATATGAAAAATGACACAAATGACAACACCCTTTGCTTCCCCATCAACATGCAAATCCATGCCAGAATTATCTGCCTAGGAAATGGAAGAGCAGTTGATAACCCTACCTTTTTGGGTAGCTTTTCTACCATAATTAGCTGCACAATGTACAACTAATTGAGAGATCCAATATGCACACTGAAGGCATAAACAGTATAGAGGTTTAGGCCTTTATCTCGAGTTTATGGTATGCTGATTTCAATTTCAGAAACAAAGTAGTAATAGGCAGATCGGATGGCAATCCTAGCCAAATAACCCATGGTTTGGAAAATGTGCATGATCCTATCATTTAGTGCGGATTTACATTGTCATGAAGGCTTTATCATTTTGCAAAAACACCAAGGGCCAATCCAATCATCAAAATTTTAAATTAGTTAAGAGGAGCAGATGGTCGTGTCCAACTGACAAAGTGAGGAAAAGGTAGCATCAGGCAAGTCAGAATCTGAAAGGGAGAGAACAGAGGCAAGGGAAACATTCTTTATTGCGAAATATGCTAACAGAAGTAGGAACTGACTGAATGTCTATATTCCATGATACAAAACATAGCATTGCACCTGGGAAGCAATTTGTCAAAAGAAATTATTTATTTTCATTTTAAGAAGTCATATTGGGTAGCCAAGGTCCAAAATTAGTAACAGTACTATTGGAATTCAAAGAATGCAACATCTAGCACTGATATCTAGGTTGTAAAAGAGTCCAGCCAAGCTGAGCTGATCCAAGTGCAGGCTTGGCTTAGCCTTAGAATCATCAGCTTGAGTTTGGCTCAAGCTTGAGCCGAGCTGAGCTGAGCTTGTGAGCTCAAACGAGCCAAGCTCAAGCCAAGCTCAGCTCATATTTAAATTTTAATAATTAATTTTAACTAATTTATATTAAAATAATTATTCGAAAACCTAATATTAACATAATAATTTAATATGATTATATTTAAATAAAAAACTACATCAATTACAATATCACAATTAAATAATTAAATTAATTATATATATACAATATATTATATGTTATATGATATATTTTTAAAATTATTTTTTATATATTAAAAATAAACAAGCTCTCGAACTAGAACCGAACGAGTCAATGCAGCTTGGCTCAGTTTATTTAGAAAACAAGTTGAGTTTGCTCATTAGAAAACGAGCCAAGCCAAACTCGAGTCCAAGCTTGAAAAATGAGCTAATTTGACACCGCTACTAATATCTATTTTATCTCTCCCCACAATTTTCAAACTCATTGCAGCTACAAAATTCACATAATTTACATGATAACAGTATAAGTACGCAATCCTAGTGGATGATCCCAAAATCTAATGCTGAGCACATTTTCACATGAAATGCTGTTGATAATCACCAGAAGCATGGACTTAAGAAAGCAAGTTGTTTCAATGGCTTCTTTTCTGGTTCTTATGGAAGTCTTATGCCTTGAACTGTTTTATTTATCTGGTTTCTACAATAGAAACAACCATATATATAATTGTCCGAGCAAGGCATACAAACTAGCAGTTTGTTGCTCTTCATATTACTCTTGTTCACATATATTATAAATCAGATTAACATCTCAAAACTTGGATGATGGTATACATCCTCCAAAAGCTGCTGAAAGTCTGGTCAGATAATTTTTTTCCCCTCGAATCATAGCTTCTTTCAATTGAACCTGCAGTTAGGGTTGTGGGTACTTGTATGGAAGCAACAGCCAACTGGCTGGTTGAGTAGTCTTAGTGGTACCTCTAACTACTAGTGTTCTCAATTCCCAAACAATAATTGTCAGAATATCGCACTCTGAACATTTTGAGCTATGAATTTCTTTTCAAACAAAAGGTCAAATTTGAAAATAATCCTTAGTGAGTATTATATCAAAAGGAATAAGATGATTGAAGACCAAAGTTTTGAGCAGACATAATAATTTTCTTAAGATTGTCAAAGATGATTAGTTCCTAGTGCAATAGAATTTCCATAAATGTAGTGATCATGTACACAAATAAAACCCAACCTCTAGGATGTGCATATCTTTAAAACAGTATGATAAAAAAGAAAAATACTTGTTTGGATGAGACTTCATATTCATCTTGCCAGCTTTTACTAGCTTTTTCAATTGAAGATGCCTTTCTGTATTTGCTTCTCAGCTCAGCCAAAGGCATTTCCCTGGAGAACAGAGGATAAGTTTTTAATACACCTAAATTCCTTTCATAAAGAACACGCTTGACATAATTAGCATCCCTTTTACTGTACTGCTTCACCAACAGCTGGATGAAATATATTAAACATTCCTGTTGCTGAACTGTCGGGACAAATTGACAAAAGAAGATCATCATGTAGGATCCACCATTACGATGAAAATAACAGGAAATGTGAAAAGAGAGATAATTGTGTATACATTCATACTATGATCAGATATTAAGTCCACTTTTTTTTATTAGGATCTAGTCATTCTTAGGGCGCCTAACTTTGTATTAACACACTCGTGTGCTACTACAAAGTTAGGCAGCCTAAGAATGAGATAATCTTAATCCAAACAGGGCCTCAGTTAAAAAAAGTAACAGCAAGATATAAACTGGCGTCTAGAAAATGCAGAGAATTGGAGAAGCAATTTAAATTCCATAAGCATGTGCCACTAATGAACAAGGATGATATGGGCATTGGCCTTTTGTTATAACTTAATCAACTTGAGATCAGGTTCTCTTTGAAAAAAGAATGAGCTGGAAGTTAACCAAATAACTGGTGCACTACATACCATTCATGAGCATTCAACAAATACCACCAAAAAATGAATTTTGCATTGATGCCACTCCTGCTACATCCAGAATCAACAAAGTATTTTGATAACAAAATGAGCAGGGTTATATTTTCCATAATTGTATCTAGCCAAGTATATCATATCCCCCAGTCATACTCCTTGAAGTAATAGCAACACTGAAACGTCAGTTGCATTCTAAATAAATAGGCCAGTACCAAGAGTTCAGCACCACCAGTAAGCAACTGGTTCTTTGCAAGGATGCCAACAGTTGCTTGGGCCAGGAGATTGATCAACATATACAGTAATTGAAACATTATCAACTACATGAAAACTAAGAATTCTAGTTATTTCTGGTTTCAAAATTTCAGTTGATGTTACTTACAAGTTGTGGATTCTGTAGCTTCTGCAGACCTGTCCTGAACTCAACCAAGCTGGTTGAAAATTGAGGTTTATCATCTCCAAAATTAAAACTGTCAAGTCTAAATTGACCTTCATTTGCATTGCTTAGTCTACTTAAATAAGTTATAATAACCATTAACTCTCACATTTTCACCCTGTATCCCCACTTACAATCTTTCCTATGTACTTGTAGTTCAGTAGGGCTGAGCAGATGCTCTCAAGCCAAATGCCTTTTCCAAGTAATACTACATAATGACATTATGAATCAATGCACATCATCTTTGGATAGTCATCATCGCATCAACATCTTAATCTCTGCTGTTGCTGCCAATAATGTTTCTTATGCAAGCAGTTTCCTTGCTCAATTTGCTGCTCCCTATACTTGGCTACCCTTTGATCAATTACTTCAAGCAGGTTTGGCAACCATACATGATACTCTGGCCCTTACCTCATATGTAATCAATCTTTCTCCTTTGGTCTTAGGAATAACTAGCCATAATCACACAACCAGGGGTTATTCACTGATTGACCACCACCTCCACAACCTCTCGTTCTATCTAAATGTAGATCAGTATTGCCATTTGAGCAGTAGCTTCCACCTACTAAGATTAGTCCATGAACGATGACCTGTTGATTCTATCCAATTAGCTGGTTGGAATCAGCAGTACTTGCAGGTTATTATATGATAGATAAGTTTATCTGCTAACAAGACTTGCTGTAGATAATTGTGTTAAAAGATACCACATGATAGCTACAGTAAGGTATTATAGCTCCTTCTGCAAGAGCAAATCTTGAAACATGGTAGTAGTACACAAACCAACTAGAGACTAAGTTTCATTTGGTAAATGTCAAAGTTGGTTAAAGAGTTTGTATAAGTGTGATCATTGCGTTTTTTTGTGGTTGAGATTGAATGAAATGCATGATTAGACTTGTACACATTAGTTAACCAGCTTTAACTTTTTACCAAGCAGAGTCTATGATGCTTAACAAAACAAATGCTTCAACTAAGAAGGGTGAAAATTATGTGCGATGCTTCTCACTACAAAAGTAAATAATTTGCAGCGTGTGCGTTAAGGACAAAAGGAGCATTCAATAGTCTATTCTTTAGACACGAGGCATGCACCAAAGCAGGCCATTTTTAGACACGAGGTTAGATGATAGCAGGTATGATTCCTATGACGTAAACTTTGTTTACTTTGTTATCCCAACATGTAAACCAAATTAACTTAGTATAGTTATTATTGAAAAGAACATAAGCTATAACATCCATGCCCATCAGCATACCAGACGCATTTGTATTTTTAGTTTTCTACAACAGCATCCTGCACTGTGATACACGCATATAAACTGATAAAAAATTTGTTTGGAATCGAGTTCTTTCCTAATTGTTGAATCATCACGAAAAATATGATTTGATTAAGGCTTGGATGCTGGTGGTTGTCGTTGAAGTTTTAGGGTTTCTTTGTGATGAAGAAATGAGAAACAAATGGAAGAGAGATCTGTTATTTTCTGAGAGAAAACTGATACATACATAACCCTGATACTCAGCCTCTATTTATATATGAGAGAGTTCTACTCCTACTCAGACTGTTACTCATGACCCGTTTACATTGATACACACTTTTCTGCTTTGGCTGGAATTCTGAAGGAATTCTGAAGGATTTTGGGCTTTCTAATTGAGGTATGGTGAACCCTCAGATTGTACGAGTATTGTAAGGCACTTGTATGCAATAATACTTGTCAAATTCAAATCCTACATGGGTATTTCTGAGTTATTATTTCAGTTCTTTCAACAGTTGTGACAAATTATTGACATTTTTCTTCACTTCATATATGGTGATGTTCTGCTAAACAACAGAGCTTAGGCAATCTAAACGACCACATCTAAGAACCATAGAGAACACAAAATCAGCTGCAATCAAAACTACTAAAGTTGTATTTACATCACAATCCTAGGGTTTTAAATGGCGGCCACCTAGGCGCAGGAGGCACCTAACCGCCCGTCTAGAGCAAGGTGGGTCTTAGGTGGGCTGCCTAGGCAGCGCAAACATCTATGCGGCCTAGCGGAAATTAAAAGAACCGAATCTGATACCTGTAATTGGGTTCGGATCCAATTAACTTAATGAAAGAACAATTAGGCTAAAGTTTCTTTTATCGCCACCCACATCCCTTCCCATCTTCAAGGACTCTGCGCTTTGGCTTTCAGCTCCACTCTGACGGCCCGCTTGGCTACTTCTTCTCCGGTTCAACTCCACCATGACAGCGAGCACTATTCTGGCGGCCAGCACCATATCTCCGGCTGCTTGAACTGTCCTTGCATTGACTTGTGTTGGTTTTACTACTTCAACTGCAATTTTATTGTGATCTATGTTGTTTTCTAGTCTACTAATCTTGCAAGTCATGTTAGATACAAATTAGATGAATCATTGTGGTAAAAATGCAATTTTACAGCCTTATTTCATTAGTGATTAGTATATAATAATTAGCTAGGAGAGAACATGATGTTATAATATGTGTGCATATTTATTCTTCAATTGTTCAAGTATTTTTAATATTTTTCCATATTATATAATTTTAAAATAATTTTTATTTGAAACGCTTAAGCGCTATGCAGTCCCCTAACAGCCTATGTCCACCAAAACCTTGCACAATCCTTTAAAAAGCCAGCATTATTTAGATCAAGTTGGCAACCACAACCTCAACGCACTTCACAAAAGGTCTACCAATCTTCTACCCAAGAAATACGCTCAACTTCAATTTGTAAATATAGAAAAACCTAATCAAAAACTACATTTGTTTCTGTTTCAGATAAAAAAAATAAGATACAAAAAAACAGCCTCAACTACTTAATTTTTTTGTATATAAATAATTATATTTGTTCATTTAAGTAGCATGGAGAAATTTCACAGGGCAACATTTTGAGAAGTCCATTGGAAAAGCAAAGACAAAGGAATAATTTTCTAGAAATACATACTCTTCAAATGCTAAGATAAAGTGTCTCCTTCCCATCCATTCCCTCTTAGATTCATAGAATCCATCTGCATTAGAACTAAGTCCATCTTTCTGCCTCTCATCAAGTATGCCTTTTGCGAACGACAAAGACAGCTAAATTCAGGAAATTTGCGTATATTGAAAATACTTCAACATAAACTGGAACAGTCACATATGCTGGAAGTTGTACATCCAAAGTGATCCCACGGTCAACAGTGAAGGTAAACAGTAGAGCAGAAGCACCAGACTAATCGTCCACATGAACAGTCTAAAGATGCAATACTTCATACACCCATCAAATAACTAAATTTTGTTGTCATAATAAATGTTCTGGAGGAGAGAAAATACCCTGGGTGATCCCTGCAGTTCAATCATGTTAGCTTTAATATAAAAAATTCCAGTGTCAAACTGTCCCTCGCTATGTGCATTATGCACAAGTAGATCAAGAATGGTGATAAAAAATTCAAAAGGCCTGAAGGTTGAGAAGGAAATGTCAGTCAATATTCAGAAAATGACAGCTATAGTCAACATGTAACAAAAGCAATCACAAGCCTGTTTTGGATGTCTGGAGGCAATCCCAAAAGCTGATTTAGAAAACGTCCAACATCATGCATGTCAGAATCCACTACACATCCAGAAAACTTGCCAGCATCCCTTCCAATGCCTGCTTCAATTACAGAAAGAAATCAACTACCAAACAGAACACAAAATAGTGAATTGATGAAAGTACAAAATATTAGAAGCATGGAATGAGGTGATCTAGACTATTTTCTTTTGTGGCCTCAAAAACAGTGTACCTAAAAATGAGGTTGATGCATCCACATTATGCTAAGATGTCCTCAAACATGGACAATAGCGCCTGTTGCCAAAAAAAGAATGTGACAAATGGATATATTCGTCAAAATCTTGGTAGGGAGGAGCATATTTGGGTGTTAAAAACACTCCAAGTTGCACTTTTGCTCTAATTCCCAGTGACACTTTAACCATGCCCTACACAAAATGTAGAAAATCCGGGCATGAGCTGTCCGGATTTTCAGGGATTTATTCCAGGTTATTTTAGAAATATCTATTTTTAAGGAGATTATCCTTTTTTTTACTGTTAGACATCCTCTTGATTTATAGGAGAATATCATAATAGATTTTTATCTCTTTCCTTTTTTGATTAAACGGCAAGGAGAGGTTTGTCTCTTCTGCTTATTTATACCAGTGTTCTTCTATGTATTTTCTCAAAAAAATAAGCGGAATAAAATTCTAAAAATATTCCATTATTTTCTTCATGGTATCAGAGCTTGCTCTGGACCTTTCTATCCTTCATTCTTTCCTGAAACCGTCATGAATAAGTACCTGAAATCAACCACGGCCAGTGAAGTAGAAAGTGGAACTTCCACGTCCATATCTAATCTCGTTTCAGCTCATCCTATAACCATCAATGTACCAAAGAGCAGTACATTTTACATTACAGGCCACAAACTCGACGGAAACAACTATAACCTATGTTCCCATTTAGTGATGATTTTCGTGCGTGGAAAAAGTAAGGAAGATTACCTAACAGGCGCGGCTAAGGCACCAGAGGAGAATAGCCCAGAATACCGTATTTGCAAGGCGGAGAACAACATGATCATGTCTTGGCTATTAAACTCTATGACAAACGAAACGGGTGAGAATTTTATGTACTACAAAACAACCAAAGGCATATGTGAGGTAACTCTAGAAACTTATTCCAACAAAGACAATACATCTACTCTCTTTGAAATTAAGGATTGCCGCATGATCTAAGGTAGGGAGAAATATCTACAACTGACTATTTTAATACTCTTAGTACTGACAACAGTTAGACATACTTGAAAATGTATCTTGGGTCTGTCTAAATGACAACAAATAATATAAACAAATTCAGAAGGAGCATATCTATAAATTTCTCCTTGGACTAAATAGGACTTTGGATGTTATTCGTGACAGGATTCTCGGTATCAAACACCTACCAAATGTTCGTGCCGTATTCTCTGAGATTCGTAGACAAGAAAGCCGAAGGAGGGTAATGTTTGGTTCCGCAATAAATAACAATCTCCAAACACAAAGAGTTCTGCACTTGTTGCTCATGAATCTCAGTCTAACAACAATCAGCAACGAAAATACAATGAACCGCGGTATGAACATTGTCGTAGAATCGGTCACACAAAGGAAACATACTAGAAGTTACATGGAAAGCCTGCTGATTGGAAACCTCGCTTCTCACAAGATAGAGACAGTAGAGGAAATAGTGCTGTCACCGTAAATCCAATTTCAACTGAGTCAAGTCCGTTTAACAAGGAGCAAATGAAAATTTTGTAGAAATTACTCTAAGAATCTATGGAGAATGCGCTAAATATAACTAATACAGCAATAATTGCAGAAAGAGGTAATTCTTTGATGTTATAATGTCAGGTATCATGAATTAGTCCCACATCGGATATTTGATAGATAAAATCAAATAAATATAGTGAAAAAAACCTATATCCCATGAACTTGAGTTTTTGAGATGGTTTGGTGTCCGGCTCACTATATAGATCTGGTTTGACACTCTTGCGGCTCACCAACACTTTGATTGCACTTAGTCCTAGGAGAGGTAGCATAAAATCTTGAATTGTAGACTCTGGTGCATTTGACCACATGATACGAGATGCTACTGTTTTTAGTTCTTACAGCCCATGCAGTGATAACACTACCATCCGAATTGCTGATGGGACCTCATCTAAAGTAGCTGGAATAGATTCAGTAGGGATTTCAAAGGATATAGTTCTGAATTTAGTTCTTTTTGTTCCAAACTTGGGCTGTACTTTTTTTCTATTAGCAAACTTACCAAGAATCTCAATTGTGTTACTAAGTTTTCTCCCAATTCTTGTGAATGTCAAGTTTTAAATTTGGGAAGGATGATTAGCAATGTTAAATTGTGTGTGGTTCTTTATCTCCTAGGAGTTGATTAACTTGAAAGACAAACAAAAAGGTTTTTGTGTGGCTTTTGGTTCTAGTGAAAATAAAGAGTGTCATAATGCTTTGGCACTATCAGTTAGGACACGCTAATGCTTTGGGTACCGTTTGATTCGGAATCAGAATCAAAATCAATATCAAGACTAGTAAATTACTTTTCTAAATTATTATTTTTTTATCAAAATTAATCCTACAATAATTTAAATTTTGAAAAACTATTTAAATTTTTTTATAATAATTTAATTTAATAACAGTGTAAAATAAGTAATATTAATTTTATAAAAAAATAATTCTAAAGAATATTGATTCTGATTCTTATCCCAAACCAAACGGTACCTTGTATCTCAAAAATTATTCCCTTCATTATTCAATAAAAATATTTTAAATTTTGGTGCGAAGTTTGCCAATTGTCAAAACATGTCCATCATTTCTATTACAAACAACTCTATAAACTATCTCAACCCTTTTCTATGATACATAGCGATATTTGGGGACTTTCTAAGATTAATAACCTTATTTCTAAGTTTATTATTTTCATTGACGATCACAATTGAATAACTTTATTGTTCTTAATGAAAAAAAGTCTAATGTAGGACAAATTTTTCAAAATTTTAATAATATGATATAAAATTAATTTTAGGTAAAAAAAAAATAAGTTTTTCGAACAAATAATAACAGGGAATTCTTTCACTCGAACCTTGGGTCTTATCATTTTGAGAATGGCATCATACATCAAAGTTCTTGTGTTAATATCCCATAGTAAAATTGGATTATTAAGAGAAAAAGCGAAGACATTTTGAAGTTGCTCGGTCCCTTATATTATCTACACATATTCCAAAATAGTTCTGGGATGAAACTGTTTTAACCACAACCTAGCTCATAAACCGCATGACTTCTCATATTTTATAATTTCAAACTCCATACCAAAGACTCCTTACTATCAATCCTACTCTTCGGTAATATCTGACATTCCTATCTGAGGCTTTGGATGCACTATGTTTATTTATATATATCAGCCACACTATAACAAATTTGACCTAAAATCACTGAAGTGTGTGTTCCTTGGCTATTTCCCAAACCAGAAGGGTTACAAATGTTATTCCCCAACTAGCAAAAGATTTTATAATTCCCTTGATGTTACATTTTTTGAATACAAATCTTTCTATCCCAAATCTAACATTCAAAAGAAGAACTCTATAGTAAGGAAAAATTAATTTTGGACTCCTCCTCCTTTACGTAAACCATCTGTCTATTCTGCACTTACGTTTGTGTCTCCTGAAACAGCAAGCAACCCATGTTTGCAGAAAATAGTCAATAAATCATGTCGCTTATAAACAGCCAGCATTTTGATCATAAACCAAAAATTAATACCAAAGATTTCGAAAATACTTCTAACTAAATAGCGATCCCATAAGGAAATATAAAGGAGTTACTTGTTTATTCAAGAAAATATAAAGCTTTAAAGGAACAAGAGAACTGTACATAGCCCAAGCAAAGTCAAGATTTTGAACCAAATCCAAAAACTTGCTCAAGTAATTCCCTTGCTGAATTAATATCTCTTGAGAATTTTGATAATCTTGATTAATATATTGCAGTCATGTACCCAGCATCCTATTGATAATTTTATTTTCTATAAAAGAGTATTATTGTCTTTTAGAGCCTTCACTACAACTTTTACAAATATTTAGATCCCAAATAATGCGCAAAAATCTCTCATTCAACCACAATGGAAGGCTATAGTTATGGAGAAATTGCGGGCTTTAGAAAAGAATCACACTATGTTCATTAAAGGAGCTTCCGGGGATAAAAAAAAGTTATTTTAATAGCTTATATTGACAATATTATCCTGATTGGTGATCATGTGAAAGAGATAGAAAATCTGAAAAACTACCTAGTCCAAGAGTTTAAAATCAAAGACTTAAAATAACTCATGTACTTCTTAGACACAGAGATAGCTCACTCTAAAAAAGATATCTCAGTCTTTCAACACAAATACACTTTTGATCTCTTAAAAGAAATTGGAATATTTGGTTATAAACTCGCAGACACACTCATTAATCCAACTAGCAAAATTGAGATGGAGAAGGACGGATCACAAGCTGATCGAGATAGATTTTAGAGGTTTCTAGCTCATACTAGGCCAGACAGTGAATATGCAGTAAGTATGGTAAATAAATTTATAAATAACCCAACTGAAAACCATATGAAAGCGGTATATAGGACACTGCAATACTTAAAGGGAAATACTTGAAGGGGACTCCACTTCAAGAAAGTATTAAACGGATAGGTTGTGATCTATACAGATGCAGGCTACGGTAGGTTTTCTAATAAACTAAAGATCAACTACTGGCAATTGCAACTTTGTGTGGGAAAATTTGGTGACTTGGCATAGCAAGAAGCAACTAGTGGTGAAGCCGAATTCAGAGTTATGAGTCACGGCATATGTAAAGAAATATGATTGAAAAGAATGCGGAGAGAGCTAGTTATTCCTATAAATAGTTCAATGACTTTACTATGTGAATCCCATTCCTATCACTACTCTTGCTCCCACTTTATCCTTTTAAGGTAAAATGAAATTGGTGCATCATTACAAAATTCATTAAGAAGTCATGAGAGTAAAAAGATAATAGGATGAGCAATGTGTTAATTTTTTTAATCTAGTGTTTCCCTTTAAGCAAGACTAAGATTGGTGTTCAATGATAAGAGCAGCCTCTCTCTCTAAGAGCAGATTTATGCTTTTTCACCTTGAGAGTACATGTTGGTTTATATACCTTCAGAAATCCTAACAAACTCAAACTAACATACACTCCTACTCCAACTTTTATTTGGATTTTATTTTAGATTTTACTCATAATCGATTTACAATTTTAATGGTTATAATAAATCTGGATTATTTGGATTTCTAAATGGCACCTTTTGGTGCAACCAAGTCTTGTATAGCTCAACTTATTATGGGGACTAAACCTTACTTTCTTTCCATTAACATGATGTGGTTGAACTATTGTTAGCATATCAAGAGCAACAGTAGCATTTAATATAGGTCTAGGGTTCGAGACTTCAATAGGTTTGGGGTTCGAGACTTCAGAATAATGGGACCCTTGGCAAGCATACATACTTATTCGCTTGCTTGGCAACTAAAAAATTATTTGTTTTTGGTTAGGACTTTAGAGACTTTAGAGTAGTAAGTCTGAGGTTCAACACTAGTATTTAATGTAGCTCTGCCTAGTTTGCATTTGAAAATGCTACTAATTTTAATTATTCGCCCTTTTTGTACTACAAATCCAATTATGGAGATTTCTCGATATATCTAAGAATTTAATTCACTATCATTAAATATGAGCTTCTTGGATCTTGCATAAATTTGCAAATTAAGCCTACTACATGACTAATGTCCTATTTATAATTATTAAGTAAATAAGCTTCCCAACTAACCTTTTATATGTTAGTGGAGTCATTTAATCTACTTCGAGTTTGACATTAGTATGTAATGATACTTTGGCAGTCCTACTTTTTAATAATCTTGTCTCCTTCAACAAATCCAATACATATTTTCTTTGTGATAATACTAGACATTAGTTGAAATTTGCTATCTCAATTCCAAGAAAATAATAGTGTCTTCCCATATCCTTGACCTCAAACTTGGTTTTCAGATATTTTTTCAGTTCTTTTATTCTCATGTTGTTGTTTTCCAATGATGATGATGTCATCAACATAAACAAGTAATATAATTATGTCATACTCATCTATTTTTAAAAATAATGAGTAATCAGCTTGAGTTCTTATGAGTCAATATTGTCATTGCTAAATCAAATTTTTCAAATCATACTCTAGATGATTATTTCATGTCATAACGAGTTTTTCTCAGTTTGCAGATTTGTCCTACCGTGCTTATATTGAATCCTAATGGCTTTGACATGTATACTTCTTCCTGAAAATCTCTATGTAAAAAGTATTTTTCATATGTAATTAGTTCATTTTTCATTATCTATTAAGTGCAAATGATAATATCACTCTAATGATGTTAACTTTTGCCATTAGAAAAAAGTTTTCAAAATAATCACTCCTATCTTTTTAGGTATAATCCTTTATCACTAATCTACATGTATATCTTTTCACTATTCTATCAGCCTTGTATTTTAAGTATATACACACTTACATCTCATAATAAATTTATCTGTTGGTTTAGACACCAATTCCCAAATGTCCTTTTTATGCAAAGCCTCCATCTCAACCATCATATCTTGTCTCCATTTTCTATTTGCCAAATCTTTGGTAACACTCAGTGCAAAGGTTTTGTAAGAGCGAGCTAGATGTTGGTATCACATAAATTTAGCGATTAGGTGTTGAGTATATGCTCTTTTTTCTTTCTTGAGAGCTATTAACAAATGAAGATTACTAGTTATATATGATATTATAACCTAAAACCAAATTCAAGATTCTAGATGAGGGTATCCTTCTTACTCTAACATAACATATGCTTTAGGTTCTTCAGTAACTTGTTCTTGGACCTCCTGCAAGGCTTTCAGTTGATAGGAATGTTGTTGGCTAGTCTCCTTTTCTTTTTTTGGTATACATAAGCATCTTCCATTCCTTGCCTAAAGTCAAAAGTAATTAATCCAGAAGCACAAATAAGAGTATCTTGTTCTCCTCTTAATTCTATGAAGTTATCTTTATTATTATCTTTCTTAGAGTAAAATGTGATTTCTTCAAAAAAGATTATATCAGCTGAAATATATATTTTATGTAATTGGGGGTTATAGTATTTGTACCCTTTTCTATTCTGGAATACCTCATGAACATGTAATTTCTGAACCTTGGACGTAACTTATCCCTAAAAAGGATTATGCCTATGAATATAACATAAACATTCATATAATTTAAGTGATAAATAAAATGACTTTTCTTTGAGATACAAAATATTGAAATGACTTTCATTGCTAAGCGAAGGTGTGGATCTTCAATTTATTAAAAATGATGCAGTAAGGATTGTATCATTCCAGAAATTAGTAGGAACATTTATTCTAAACATCAGTGCATGTATCATTTCTAATAAATGCAGATTTTTCTTTCAACAACTCCATTTTGTTGTAGAGTATATAGACATCAAATTTGAGAGATTATATCACATTCCTTGACATAATCTTAAATTTCATTAGACAAATATCCACTTGCATTATCTGATCTTGACATTTGCATTCAATTGATTTCAAATATTTTTTTTGGAATATTCTAAAGACTTCATAAAATTTTATTTTCTTTTCAATAGATATAACCATGTTACTTGGAAATGGCCATCAGAAATGACAAAATATTTGCATTTAGTTAAGAATTGGTTATTGGTTATCCATACATCACTATGAATAATATAAAATAAATAGAAATTGATTTTATTAATTCTTGAAACATAAATAGATATGTAATGTTTAGATAGTACACAACACAAGACTGATAATGTCACCTGCTAGATAGGTTTAAGTTCAAAAATAAAAGCTTAAGTACATCTGGAGAGGAATGACCTAACTCACTATGTCATTTGATGATATCTTCTTCTTGTGAGTTCAAAACTCTTAGACAACATGTTTCAAAGTTAAGAAAATAGAGTCTATTGTTTTCAATATCTCTATCAATCTTCATCCCTATTGTAAGGCCCTTAAAAACACAATAAGTGGGGAAGATTATTACATAATAATTTAGTTTTTTGATTAATTAGCTAACTGATAATAAATTGATTGAAAACTTGGGAACAAATAATATTGATGATAAATCAACAATTGATTTATGCAATCTCCCTAAATCACCAAATGATAATAATGTTCCATAAGCCATTATTGACATGCAATACATATTTATAAATAGCTCTAGCTTACCTACCATGTGGTCTAATGCACCTTAGTCCATAATCTAGAAATTTTTCTATAAATGTTGGCTTCCTTGGCTTATCGTCAAGATTTGGAGACCATAGACAAGTTGACTGTATATTGAAGTAACTTATCATACTCTTCTCTGGATATAGTTATATGCTTTTCAGTTATGAGATTTGATTTCTATTCTTTGAGTGTGTTGAATGATCTTGTGCAATGGTTTGTATATTGTTAGCCCCATATTGGCTGATCAATCACAAACCGATACATGTCTATTGAGTGATCAATTTTTTTCACATTTAATGGATTAGAGGTTAGGATCTTCTCTACCTCTACCTCTACTTCTTGCAAGATCTCCTCTACCTCTATCTCTTGTGAATTATGAACATTTCCCATTGTATTTGTTATAAGTATTGTTATCTTTTATATAAGGGTGATCCTTCTCTAGAGGTCGTGAGGTCTTTGTTACTGTCTTCCTCTTTGAACCTACTATTATAGCTTTTTGTAATATGCAATATGCTTAATTCAATAAGGACATCTCATTACTGCTCATAAACTTAGATTTTAGATGCTTGAATGCGGATCCAATTCTATTAGAAAAAAGAAGATCTTAACCTCTCATTCTCTTCTTACTTCTATTCTGCAATTCATCTCACAATCCACTCATAATTTCAAAATACTCATTTAACTCTTTTCCTTCTTACTTGATAGTAAATATTTGTTTATATAATACAGTAACTTTAGAGAAGTTATTTTCACTATTTTTTGAGTTTCTTCTATATTGCCTTTGAGATTTGACAACAAAAGGGTAGTCTTCCTACATTGGATTCAAGGCTATTTAGAATTAATGGAGTTACTTCATGAACCACAATCTTCTCTTCTATTAGTGATTCCTTTACAAAAAAATTCTACTTTCTTTTACAGATTAGACAAATCTCTACTGCTCTTGTCCATAAGAGATAAGTTTGTATCCCTTTCAGTTTAGTGGAGATAATATGTAAGTTTTCTCCTCCACACTAGCCATAGTTCATTTGCTTCTTCACCATCCCGGAAGCTTTGATACCATGTTAATTTTTTAAATCTAAAGTTTGTTTTTGAGGAAGGACAGAATTAATTTTCAACAATGAGAGCAATCTCTTTTTTTGAGAGCAAAAAAATTCTTTCATCTTAAGAGAGTACATGTTGATTTTCATACATTTAGAAATTCTAGCAAATTCATACTAACCTAAACTCCTACTCAAATTTTTACTTGAACTCTATTTTGGGTCTTACCTATGACTTGTTTATAATTTTAATGGCAATGATGAACTCAAGGTACTTGGGTTTTTGGATGGCATATTTTGATGCAATCAAGTCCTATATAGCTTGATCCCGTATGGGGATTGAGGCTTTTCTTTTTTTTTTTTCTTTAATGTAATGTGATTGAACTATTATTAGCATAGCGAAAGAGACATTGCGATTTAACGTGAGTCTGGGGTTTGAGACTTCAAGGTAATGGGCTCAAAATATATTTGTTTTTGGTTGGGATCTCACCTAATCCAGATCTAGCGGGAGCTTCTCAAAAAACAGGATGTGTAATGTGAGATGTTACCCAAAAACCGTGAGAAGAATCTAGTTATCAAGAGTGTAATTTTATTCTACAACACTGATAGAAAGGAATGGATGGTGGTATAACAACACATTAGAATTTTGATGATTTATACAAATCTAAATGACCAGAATGCATCAATCACATCAGCATACACCAGACCTATTCTCAGCCAATCCCCCAGATGCTAATGATAACAGAACCAACATCCGAACAATAAGTTTTAGGTGTGCTGAAAGTAAATGTGTTCAATATTGTTTTTTCTAAATGCAAAGTTACATGTATCCTAAGGAGTATTTTCATGATATTGCTAATGTGCAATGAACTAAGGATCCATAAGAAAAGCATAGAACTAATGTCTTGAAATACCCACTAGATGACTAATTATCTACTTTTATGTTCTTCTATTAATTTTGAAATCCTCGGGGCTTAAACATGATGTTTTGAGGCATGTCTTGCTATAGCATGGTCCTTGGATGCATAAATTTACCGATTTTAGTCCTTAAACAAAATGCACAACCCAAGCCTATGAACTAATGAATCCATACCATTTATCTTAATCTACAAATCATAAAATGACTAACGCATGAATATTGTAATAATATTATTTTTTATTATGATTCCATAAAATGTTATTCCTCAAGGAACCAGACAACATGCAATAAAATTTAAAACATGCCATTTGGGTTCACACATGCAAAAAAAGAGTGGATCAGGTCATGTCTTTGTAAAATAATTGAACTACTTTTGGCTACACATGATGTAGGCAACTGAGAAAAGTCAACTGGTAGTTTATTCTAGCGAGATCACCATCCAACTAATGCAAATCCTCAAGTGCAAGAAATAAATAGCAAAGTGATGATTATTTTTTGGGCCTAAACTAGCATTTACAAACATAACTAGTATGTTGACAAATGGCTTGCCCTAACTGACTAATGATAATACTTGGACACTTCGACAAAAAGGATAGGTTAACTACAGGTACATTGGTCTTGCTGCATCAACTCAAAAAGAATAGGTTAACTACAGATACATTGGTCTTGTTGCATCAACTCAAAAAGGATAGGTTAACTACAAGTACATTGGTCTTGCTACATCAACTCATCTGGCAATCAAAATCAACATATTTGTCACATGGACATATAAGGTCCTATAGTAAAATATAATGTATATTCTGAGCCTATTTGTTTTGTGGGATTTTTTTAAATTCGAAGAATTATAAAATCTAGTATGTATTATACAAAATTTTAAAATTTTAAAACTTTCAAAATCCAATAATTGTACGATTTAATAATTTTCTAAATTTATTTAAAGTTTCAAATCTAACATATAAAATCACATACTAAACTTTATAGTCAAATAAAATACAAAATTGATAATCTTAGAATTTACAAGTCCAACAAAACAAATACAAAATTTCAAAATTCTAAATTTACATGTCTTATAATACAAAAATACTATCAACACTTTCAAATCTAGGATTTAAAAATTTTAAAATATTAAAATTCTTAGAATTTTTAAATTTTACGAAATAAACATATCTTTTTTCTCATGATACAAAAACAGATCAGCAAAGTTAATAAATAATTGCAATAGAATTGTATCCCTGATAATTCCCACTGAGATAAGAGCAGCTTTTGCCTTGATGACGAACTCCTGAATTGTTTCTAGATTTTTGGAGGAACATCCAGGAGAAGCAACAGGCAATGGATCCTGATAAACTCTTTTATTTAGAAACACAACAATAGTGTACTCCAATATGTGAATAAATAGTTAACCTGCTCCGTTATTCCTCTATACATAATCGCAAGGGCCTTTTTCCAAAGTTGCTGTCACAATTAAAAGCACTCAAAGATGGCCCAGCCCTGTAGACGCGGACTAAGCAATACGAACAACAAATTTTTCTGAAAGTATTTCAACAAATCATATGGAAAATTTACATTCACCCATACCTTCGATGTCTTTGTGTTAGAGCTCCAAGGGTTTTGAGCCGCTTTGCACCTATTGATGCAAAACGTCGTTCACCACCCAAATTTGTGAACAATAGCCTAAGAAATTGAAAATCACAGATCTTGTTAAACAAGTAAATATAGCAGGTGGTCCAGCTACATTGAATTCAAGTATCAAAGATCACATATTTAGGAACTGTAACCATGTAAAAATATGAATAAGAAAGAGATAGATAAGAAGATATTACATTGACTTATTAGATATATCAATAAGTTGACAAATAAAGTTGGGTTGAACAAATGTATGGCAGACAGTACAGGGAAAACCATATGCAAGGAAATGGTTATGGGCAGGGATGAATAAATGATTCAAATTGCTAGTGTTGATGATACTTCTGTGACGTGTTAAATGCTAAAAGTGCAAAGTTAGTGAATTTTATTGGATTCATTTTAGCATTAGAAACTTCAAATATAGAATTATGAAGTCAGGAGACATTAATTCTGTTCTCCACAAATATTAAAGAAAAATGAGAAAACTTGATGAAAACTTTCATCAATTTTATTGTCTACAATATCATGAATCACTATCACCCAGAGCTAAAATTGATCCTAGATCAACTTCTATCCATTCAGCAAGGTAGCCTTCTCAAAATGAGGTTAACTTCTAGTTCAACTAAATGCTAATATTCTCATTGAGGATCCAAATACCATTATGATATGCTTCTAATTGGCTAGCCAGATTTTCTTTATTTTGATGGTGAACTTTGAACATGAATAATCTAATACCATGCCGCCACCAAGCATTTGCACCCAAAGTAGTGATCTGTATGAATTCTATTTCAACTAATGCATATTAGCAATGCTAGAAAACATAAAAGTATCATTTGTTGTCTGTATTGATTTAGTCATTTCACTTATTTCACTTGTTACACAATTGAGTAGTCGATCTTATGAGCACTTATTCTGAAAACTAGCTGTTATAAAGCCAACTTAAGTTGCAAAAACATTGAATACATCCTCTCCATCCAATCTTTTGGATTTACTAGAAACTCTCATTATATTTCTCTTTCTATAATTGTGCCACCGAAGCATTTGATGCCTATGGCTACATTTCCACATAGCATTTGTATATTTGTAGCATGTAACTAATGGGAAATTTTTTAGGCCTAATTACTTATACCTTTTGTAATATCTCTTAATTACGAAAAACTCACCAGAATTTCTGTAATTACCTATGTTACTCTTCTTTTTAAAATATTTACTTACACCCCCTTATTGTTATTTAATCAAAATTTTTTCTAAAAATTTTGATTTTACTCTCCGTAATTTTTATAATTAAACTCCTAAAAACTTATTATTTATTATTTAATTTTTGGATATTTGCATATAACATCCTGAAATTAGTCATATTTACAAAAAACCTCCGATATTTATAGTTAAATATCTGCATTATTTTCACTATTGTCTTAACGAGACTCGCGCCCTACCAGTCCCCCACGCCGCCACTCTGCCGATCCCCCGAACCATCCCCCACCCCCCCTCCTCCGCGAGCAAATCGGGCTCCACTTTCCTTGGTAAGTCGCTTTCCTCCCGCTCGTAGAGGTCAGCGTGAGGGCACGCGGCATGGACACCCGAGACCGGCACCCCGCCTTCGGCATCCACGTCAGTGCGCCATTGCGTCGCCTCTGAGAGCCGCCCCCGCCTTCCTCCTTCACGCGTCCTCGCTGGCCTCAGGAGCGAAGGAAGAGAAGGGGGGGGGGGGCGCAGCTCGTAGACGCCAGCGCGAGGGCACGCGGCACGAACGCCCGAGACCAGCACCCAACCTCGGGCGTTCGCGCTCGCGTGCCATCGCGCCGGCCTTTGAGAGTTGCCCCCACTTCTTCCTTCACATGTCCTCACTGGTCTCGAGTGCGAAGGAAGGGAGGGCGGCTCGCAGACATTGGCGCAAGGGCGCGCGAGTGCGGACGCTTGAGGCTGGATGCCGATCTTGGGGGTCCGCGTCGCGCGCCCTCGCGCCGGCGTCTGCGAGCGGGAGGAAAGTGACTTACGGAGGAAAGCGGAGCCCGATCTGTTCATGGAGGGGGAGGAGGGGGAGCGACGGCACCGGGGACCGACAGAGCGGCGAAGCAGGAGACCAGCAGAGTGGCGGCACGGGGGACCGGCAAAGTAGGGCGCGAGGCTCGTTAGAGTAACAGTAAAAATGACACGAATATTTAACTATAAATATTGAGGATTTTTTATAAATATGATTAATTTCATGGTATTATATGTAAATATCCGAAAGTTAAATAATAAATAATAAGTTTTTAGGAGTTTAATTGTAAAAATTACAGAGGGTAAAATCGGAATTTTTGGAAAAAAATTGATTAGATAACAATTAGGGAGATGTAGGTAAATATTTTGAAAATGGAGATAGTATAGGTAATTACAGAAATTTTGGAAGATTTTTCATAATTAAAAAATATTACGGGAAATATAGATAATTAGCCTAATTTTTTATGGGGTACATTGAATATTGAAGATCACTTTATCTGAGCTTTGCCATCTATCTAGGAACAATGAAAAGTCGGACGTGCCTTCAATTCCTGCCAGCATGAAGTACCTTATCCAATTTATGGACTTGACATGCAGAATGTAAGATGCTGATAACAGCTTCACATGGCTCACTGACCATTTAATAAAAACAAAGTCATTTGAATGGAAAAACATATGTCAATTGGTTTTGGGTTTCAGTATAGGATTTTTTGCCTATGTATTACCCCGATATCAAAGTATCTGCCAGAAAAAGGTAAACCCAGCAGTACGGAAATCTTTACAAATCAATAAAACTGTGCTCCTAATACTCAACATATTCCTTTTATCAGAAACCATTACTGCCTCAAATTAGGGAAGATATGAATCATTGCACTATGGAAATTCCTTTATCAAAATTAAATCTCAGTTTTAACTCCTAACTCGTTTTTATCTCATGGATAAATAGATCTATATCAGATTTAAAATTAATAAAAATTTCCACTAATATTCGAAAATTGTTTCCATCAAGACTTCCAAGACTTGCCAAAAGAAATTACGAGTTCAAATTAACATGTCAACACATTATGAAGCATTGTATACATTGTCTCCTACATGGATATATTTAAATCATACTTCTATAGTGTAGGTGCACATATGTAGGGTGAACTCAACAAAATGCTTGTCACATATTGGTTTACTATAATAGTTTCATGACAAAAGTTTGAGCCAATAATAATTATAAACTTCAATCCAAATATCAATTTTACAAGCAAGGTTTTAAGTTTTGGTTTAAATCCAAAGCAAACAAATTGTTCCAATTGGTTTGAGTTTTGGCCATTGTTTCAGTTAGATACATCTTTAAACAAGAATAAAAACAGAAAGAATTTCAAAATAAAAATGAACCTGGAAGTCTTTCACAATATAACTTTGACATTTTATGCTCTTTATCATTTTCTTGTTATTTTTTTAGAATGTACAAACATAGTGAAATTTCAGTAAGAGGAAAAAAAAATAAACAAAATAAGTCATCTTTGACAGATTACAACTGAAATTTGAACAGATTATATGAAATCCTAGGACAACCATATTGAATACCTGAGAATGTCAATCACTGCTAGATTTAGGCATGGAATCACATGATGCCAGTAAACCACTAAACTCAGATGATCAGCAACAGGGTTATACCATCAAAAAGGAATGTGGTCATGCTTCCTAACAATTGCTAGTTTGTGCATGTAACTGACTGTGCATCTAGGGTTGCTAATGATTTTACCCCCCAAAACAAATGAAGTTATCAAATATAAGGTATTCTATATAAAGCAGAAACATTGAAATGCAAGTAAAGATCTTACAGGTAACTGGTGTCAAGATAAACAACCTCAGAAATGGCACCTGACAGGTACAGACAAAAATTGCATGAACTTATCAAACATAAACCAACCTATATTCGGGTGCAGATGCTTGATTAGAATGATAGGTTTGTCCCAATTGTTGTATAGCACAGTCAGCGCTCCAAGGAATTTCAAGAGTTAAATGGACCCTTCTTTTCTGGAAAGCAAAATTCACATGAGAACCAAAAATTGTTTCTCCTTTTGCTAACAAAAGATTCACATATGCACAATTAAATGAAACAAGAGAGGAACAAGGCAAAATTATGGGAGATTAAAAACCTGATTTAATGCCCTTCTATCAGCTTGCAACCAAACCCCAGCAGATCCAGCTTCAGATATGATAGCAACAAGTTTTTTTCCATCCAAAAACAATTGTTTCTCATTCATGTTCACCGTGTCCATTGCAATGTCCTTTCTGTACGACGGTATTATTTACATTAATAAAATGACCATTTTGGAAAGAACAAGAGTATGTAAAATCAGGCCTCACGTGTTCGGCATCTGATAAATAACCCCTTTTCCACCTGAGACTCTCACAAGCATGTCTCTCCTACCATTCATTTCTACAACATTTTCAGGACCTCCAAGCTGCAACAATCATGTCAAGAAACAACATTAGGTGTTGTACATCTTGATAGGTTGTAAATTAGATAACCATCAACCAAGAAATGGAGTAAACTGTCAAAAGTTTAGTATTGGGATTCGTAGCAGAAGTTTCACGAATCATTTTATTCTCAAACAATATGAGAAACGAGAAAAATACAAGACAAAAGAAATTAATAAGAAAAAATATAACGATATACATGGTTTACCTAAACTCGGGTTACGTCCACGGAGGGAACGAGATCCATTATCAAAAAATTTTATAAGAGTTTATAAAAAAAAGCTATACTCTTTTTACTCAACTAAACACTTTCACAAAGACTAGGTAACGCTTCCACCTTCAAAGAGAATCTCCAAGAGAATACGACGAAAAACCACCACGAAAGACCACCGAAAAATACTAAAAAGACCCATACACGAGAGTCGATATTCTCTCTTTTTCTCTTCTCTTTATTCTCTCTATTCATCTTTCTCTATTTCTCTCTAATTCAATCTCAACACTATATCACACCTAAACTCTATGTATTATAGTATATTTATAGATTCTCATTGAATTTGAGTTTTATTCTAATTATAACTCCTAATATTACAAATCAATCATAAGTCTGAATCCAACTTTACATTCCTACTTTAACTTAAACTCTAATCCGAGTTGGAGACACCCAAAACTCAACAAAGATTCAGTTATCATCTCTCATCCAACCCCTCCCCCTAAACTACTAGCTTATTCAGTTAATCGCAAGACACAAGCTCAAACCAACATCAAATTTGCTCTTCATGCCTATAATCTTGTATTTTTGGAAGTCTTTCGGATGACCTATTTTTGTTATTATAGTAAAAATAACTTGAGAAGAACGTCTATCTCCCGTTAAATCACTTCAAGTATCATACTTTCTCTTCACCACTGTAACCATTGGAACTCCATCTATAATAGTGTTCCTTACTAATCGATAAATATTATCGTATTTCTTTCCTTTCATCAGCATTCTAATACTGCATGTCATCTTCATGACTCTATCTCTTACTAAATAATTATAGCCTTTTGGTTCCAGTACACCAAGTGAAATTGGATTCTTCCGTATTTTGGGGACATGTCTTACCCCAATAAGAGTATAAATCGTTCCATCGAACATCTGAATTTGGACTATCCTCATATTGGTGATCTCACAGGTCGAATTATTCCTAACTAAACAGTACCTATGTTCTTATTTTTCTCATAAAAAGTAAACCAATCCTTCATGGAGAAAATATAATAAGAATTACTGGAATCTAAAATTCCCCTCTTGAGATTATGACTAAATTTTTAATTATGGGTTTTCTATTTTTCTATTAAAGGACAACATAGTGGCTCTTTGAAGCCTCCCAAACACTTCTACCAAGGTGGGAACTTCATTGTTGCTCATAATGTTTGCTTTGAACTGCTCATATTAGGGGTCTAAATCACCTAGGAACTTAACAACTTTGAGTTCCTTGTGCTCCTTCACAACATCTATCACTCAACTCCCAACCATCTTGCTTAACATTGAAGATTTCCTACAAACATTCTTGAGATGTTATTCTTGCTTCCATACATCTCTTGAAGTCTACCCCAATCCTCTTTTGATGTTTCACAATAGAGTAGCCCTCTACTCGCACTTAGCTCTGTACTATTTCATAAAGAGACATTACATCTGAATCTTCATCATCCTAATCCTTTGGCAGGCTAGTAGCTCCTTTGATGGGTCCTCCATGATGCATCTTCTCTTCTTACTATAATTTTCCTACCTCAGCTAGGAATTCAAGCTAAGGAAAAACTAGAATTTTGGGATAATAATGTGGGAGTTAAGTATCTCCTCTTTTCTATATTTAGAACAGTGAAACATCCTTATATCGGCCTTTCCCAAAACCCTATTTGATTCCTACTCAGACTCAAACTTTGATTAGATTTTGGGCTTTAGTACTGACCAAATTACGCAAGTTTTGAGCTATGATGAACCTGAGGCATTAGAGCATTTGGAAGGCACTTCCTAGTACAACCATGTCATGTATTGCTTTGCCTATATGGGGACTGAGCTCTACATTGTTGTCCATATCACTTCTCAAGCTGGGCAATAGATATCATACATGTCCAATTTGCCTTTTATTCTACTTAGTTTGTCTGATTGTAAGAACTTGGTGAACATATCTGCTAGTTGGTATTCTTTTCTCAGATAATTTAGTTTGATTTGTTGGCTCCAAACCTTATCCTTTACAAAATGTAAGTCCACTAGTATATGTTTAGTTTTTTTCAAGGAAGACTGAGTTGTTTGAAATGTGAAGTGTGTAAGAAATTCAAGGGAATGTATGCTAAAACAATCCAGAAATATTCATGTCAGATCATTGAGAAAAATAAAGATCACGGAAGCGTACCTGATTCCATTGGGATAAAACTGACACCCAATCAAGCCCACTGCGCTCCGACGACTGGCAGCGGAGACGGCGGCGTGCGGTGCTCCGGCGACCGGCAGCGGAGACGGCGGCGTGTGTCGCTGCTGCGCGCAAGCGTCGTGCGCAGACAGCACAGGACCCGACGGCTCGGCATCGTGCGCAGGCAGGCGTCATGCGGCAGCCGTCGTGCGCAGGCTGCTCGGGCTGCGGCGGCGCCTGCTTCGACCCAACGGCTTGGGGTGACGACGACCGGAGGCGCGGGAGAGCTCGGCTCTGACAACGCCGGACGGCGTGATGGCCTGGCAGCCGTGGCCCAGCGGAGACGACGGCGTGGCAGCGAGGAGGCCGGACGGCATCATGGCGTGGCAACGCGGCGGCCTGGCGGCGGCGGCGGCGGTGGCATGGCAGCGCAGCGGCCTGGCGGCGGCGGTGGCGGAGCTAAGGGAGAAGATGGCGGCGCTGGAGGAGTTAGGGTTTGGGAGGAGGTCTTCTAACTGTTTGGAATTTTCCCCATGATGGATCTAGGGTTTCTTTTCCCTTTTATATCAAATTCCACAATCAGGGACCACACCCATAAATCTTAATGGGTTAATTGTTAATTAGTCCATCAATAATTAACAATTAAACCCCAGAAATTCTACACATTCACAATTTAGACACCACACTTATATTTTAGATGACAAAGACCCTAAATTAAATAGATCACCTCAATTGGGTCCTTATACCATATAATAGAAATATATACACAATAATTTCATGCAATACATATACGTCTACATGTCCTTATGCATAAATGTACATGATTTATAGTCCAAATTCTAACAATCTCCCACTTGGACTATATATAACCATGTACATATAACTTCTATTGCATATACATCTCTACATCTTTAATGTGTACACAACTAGAAAAGTCATCTAAACCGATTCCGTCCATTAGTCTCACTAACACAAGGACTAAAGAGGCAGTCGTTGCTATTGTTTGCAACTAAACCCACATTAATCTCATGCATCAATTTAACTAAATGACATAAATCAAGTGTGGATGTGTAGCATGGAAATTACATGTAATGTGATCTGCACATGCCTATTTCCAACTGGTCCAACTTTAACCAAATGACATCAAAATTCAGAGTAAACAATGAAAACTGAAAATAACTGAATAATTTATTAATGTCATGACATTAAGTACAGTACCAAGCATAAATAAAAACACAAACTCCCACTAAATCAAATGGCATCAAATGCAACAACACCCATATTTGTAACATGATCATGAAAGGCCTTGGGTGCTAATGCCTTAGTGAGCGGATCTGCAATCATAGAGTTTGTTCCTACATGCTCAATACTAATTAACCCACTCTGAATTCTTTCCTTCACAACAAGGAACTTAATATCTATATGCTTAGATTTTGAAGAGCTCCTGTTGTTATTTGAGTACAAGACTGCTGCTCTACTGTCACAGTGCAACTTAAGTGGCCTTTCAATACCATTAACTATTTGCAGTCCTGAAACAAAGTTTTGCAGCCACATAGCTTGATTAGATGCCTCATGACAAGCTACAAATTCAGCCTCCATAGTGGAAGATGCAACGAGTGTTTGTTTGGCACTCTTCCATGAAACTGCACCTCCAGCTAGCAGAAAAAGATAGCCAGATGTCGATTTACGACTGTCTTGGCATCCAGCAAAATCGGAATCAGAAAACCCAATGATGTCAAGTCTATCCGACTTCCCATATGTGAGCATTAAATCCTTTGTGCTTTGTAAGTATCTGAAGACTCTTTTGGCTGCTACCCAATGTTCTCTTCCTGGATTAGCTTGATATCTACCAAGCATTCCAACAATATATGCAAGGTCCGGACGAGTGCAAACCTGCGCATACATAAAGCTCCCTACCGCTGATGCGTAAGGAATATTTTCCATAAACTTGGAATCAATATCAGTTTTGGGACACTGGTTCAAACTAAATTTATCTCCTTTAGATACGGGGGTATCATGTGGCCTGCAATTTTGCATGCTAAATCGTTTTAATAAACTTTTGATGTAACCCATCTGTGATAATCCTAAAACTCCTCATGAATGATCACGATGAATTTGGATCCCTAATACGAAGAATGTTTCACCAAGATCCTTCATTTTAAATTGTTCCGAAAGAAATTTCTTGGTTTCTCGAAACAGTTCTACATCACTACTAGTAAGCAAAATATCATCCACATATAAGATTAAGAAAATAAATCTACTCCCACTGAACTTATGGTATACACAATATTCAACAGGGTTCACTTTAAACCCAAATGAGAGAACAACCTGATGAAACTTTTGATACCATTGACGGGAAGCTTGCTTAAGCCCATAGATGGATTTCTTAAGTTTACAAACCAATTGGCTAGATTCGTTGGAATCCAACCCCTCCGGTTGTAACATATAAATTGTTTCCTCAATGTCTCCATTAAGAAAAGCGGTCTTTACATCCATCTGATGTAACTCAAGATCAAAATGTGCTACAAGTGCCATGATGATCCTAAAAGAGTCTTTCGAAGAAACTGGAGAGAAAGTCTCTTTATAGTCAATGCCTTCCTTTTGGGTGAATCCTTTGGCGACAAGACGAGCTTTATATCTTTCTGCATTACCTTGTGAATCCCTTTTGGTTTTAAAAATCCATTTACAACCAATAGGTTTCACACCTTCAGGCAATGAAATAAGATCCCAAACGTCATTGTCTTTCATGGATTGCATTTCCTCACCCATGGCATTAATCCACTTTTGAGAGTTGGAACCATTGACTGCTTCATGGAAGGTGAGTGGATCCTCTCCCTCTAAGCCAATGTTATTCTCATGTTCCTGAAGAAAAACAACATAATCATCTGAAATTGCTTTTCTCCTTTCTCTAGTGGATCTTCTTAAAGGCACAGGCTCTTCTTGAATTTGAGTATGTTGAGTTTGATCCACATTTTCCTCATGAATAATGGTTTGAGGAATAACTGGATGATCTTGATGAGTTGGAAGTTCAGCATTGTCTTGGATTTGTACCGGATGTTGTTGAATCATGTTAGGAATGAAAGCTTGATCATGATCAACAACTACTGTAGGAAAAGGAATATTTTCCAACTCCTCCTCAAACACAAAACCTTTAACATTATCTTCCCTCCCAAACTCAACATCCTCAAAGAACCGAGCATTTCCCGTCTCAAAAAATGTTCTTGTTTTAGGATCGTAGAATTTAAATCCCCGTGATCTTTCAGCATATCCTACAAAATAACTACTAACAGTTCTTGCATCCAGTTTCTTTTCATTTGGCTTATAAGGCCTTGCTTCAGCTGGACATCCCCAAACTCGTAAGTGCTTTAAGACAGGTTTCTTACCCGTCCATAACTCATAAGGGGTTTTGTTAGCAGCTTTTGTAGGAACTCTATTGAGAATATACATTGCGGTCTTTAATGCATCTCCCCATAGTGAGTGAGGTAAAGTTGTACGACAAATCATACTTCGTACCATATCCTTAAGGGTTCTATTTCATCTCTCAGCTACACCATTCATGTTCGAAGAACCCGGCATGGTGTATTGAGGAACGATCCCACACTCACTAAGAAATCTAGCAAATGGACCTGGACGTTGTTCACCTGATCCGTCGTACCTTCCGTAGTATTCACCACCACGATCAGATCTTATAGCCTTAATTGATATACCATGTTGGTTTTCAACTTCGGCTTTGAACAACTTAAAAACATCCAATGCTTGTGATTTCTCATGAATTAAATATAGGTAGCCATATCGAGAGTAATCATCTATGAATGTGATAAAATATTGTTGACCATTCCAAGAAGCTGTAGGGAACGGTCCACAAATATCTGTATGTATCAAGTCTAAGACTTCCTTAGCTCTCTCAGCTCCTACTTTGCTCTTATTTGTGATTTTTCCCTTTATACACTCAACACAAATATTATGATATGAATCATCAAGTTTTTCAAGAATTCCTTCTGACACAAGTCTGTCAATTCTCCTTTTAAGATATGACCCAAACGCTTATGCCATAATTTAAAGGAATTTTCATTTGAAAATTTGCGTTTAGTGCCTTTTGTTTCAGTATTATGGGACTCACTGTATGAACTTTCTATATGAAGCAAATAAAGGTTGTCATTATCAGTTAAATGACTGGTTCCATACAACACAGAATTAAAATAAATATCACATTTTCTATTACCAAATGAACAAACAAATCCTTCTTTGTCCAAAATAGAAATTGATATCAAATTCCGTCTAAAAGACGGTACAATAAATGTATTATTTAATTCTAAATAAAAACCAGTACGTAATAACAACCAAAAAGTCCCAATGCCCACAACTTCAACCCCTTTTCCAGCCCCCATATAGATGTACTTCTCGTCATCATTTGGCTGTCGGGAGTTCAGGCAACCCTGCATAGATATACTTATGTGAGTTGTGGTAGCCGAATCCAACCACCAAGTATATCTAGGTACTGAAACTAAATTAACTTCAGAATTAACAAGAGCAAAAGATGTACCTTTCTTCACACGCCAAGCGTGAAATTTGGCACAATCTTTCTTAAAATGGGAAGAGTCCTTGCAAAAGAAGCATTTCTTTTCCTTATGTCCCTCGGACGTATTTTGCTGCTTCTTTTGTAGTTCCTTCACCGCAACATCTTTAGTTTTTCTCTTCTTGCCTTGTCCATAAGAAGATGATGCCAAATGAGCACTCTCAGTTTTATGGTGTTTCATCCTGTCTTCCTCTTGCACTAAATGAGAAATGAGCTCATTCATTGTCCATTTCTCCTTCTGACAATTATAGCTCACTTCAAATTGACTGAATTGCGGAGGAAGAGAAATCAACACTAAATGAATGAGCAAGTCTTCCGAAAGCTCTAATTTTAGTGTTTTTTAATTTTCCTGCAAGATTAAACATTTCGAGAATATACTCCCTTATGTTCCCGTTACCCTTGTACCTCATGGAAACAAGTTTTCTTAAGGCTGCACTTGTTTCTGCCTTATCGCTTTTCATATAGCGCTTTTCAAGGGTTTCAAGGAACGTTTTAGCATCAGTCTCCTCAGACATAGTGTCCAAAAATGTCTCTGGGATAGTATTTTTCATTATCATAAGACTCAAGCGGTTAGAGCGTTCCCACCTCTCAAAAGCTCTCCTATCATTAGCAGAGCTTTCATCTGCAAAAGGTGCAGGACGTGGCTCCCTCAATGCTAGGTCAAGTTCCATACATCCCAAGACTATAGTTACCTTATTTTTCCAAGTTTTAAAATTGCTCCCATTGAGCACTGGAATGCCATTGATATTGGCAGTGACAGCAGAAGCATTCATAAAGTCAACTGAAAGAGAACAAAAATTCAAAACACAATCAGAAATTAAATCTCATCTCAAGATACCTAGCACAACATTGAAATTAAGTCTTTGGACAAAATTCAATTTGTAAGTGGTACTCTTGGTGTGACAATCAAATATTGACAATAAAGTCCTGTCAAATAATAAGCCTTTCTTTGGACCGACTTATTACCTACATGGATAAAACCAAATAATTGTCACATATTTATTACCACAAATATGCTTTGATTTCGGCCAAATAATAACCTTCCTTTGGGCCGGTTATTATCCGCATGAAACTTCAAGCATGTAATGCCTTCCTAATATTTTATTTTAATTCAATCTACACAATAGAGGTTACTTTGGCAACATATTGCTTGAACCAAATTAAATTAAAATATTAGTAACTGAATCCATGAAAATATGCATTCTCAAAAACCCAACATGAAATCTGGCTCTGATGCCACTTGTAAGAAATGCAAGGGAATGTATGCTAAAACAATCCAGAAACATTCATGTCAAATCATTGAGAAAAATAAAGATCACAGAAGCGTACCTGATTCCATTGGGATAAGACTGACACCCAATCAAGCCCACTGCACTCCGGTGACCGGCAGCGGAGACGGCGGCGTGCAGTGCTCCGGCGATCGGCAGCGGAGACGGCAGCGTGAGGTGCTCCGGCGATCGGCAGCGGAGACGGCGGCGTGCGGTGCGGCGGCGTGCGTCGCTGCTGCGTGTAGGCGTCGTGCGCAGACAGCAAGGGACCCGACGGCTCGACGTCGTGCGCAGGCAGGCATCGTGCTGCAGCCGTCGTGCGCAGGCTACTCGAGCTGCGGTGGCGCCTGCTTCGGCCCGACGGCTTGGGGTGACGACGACCGGAGGCGCGGGAGAGCTCGGCTCTGACGACGCCGAACGGCGTGACGGCCTGGCAGTCGTGGCCCAGCGGAGACGACGGCGTGGCAGCGAGGAGGCCAGACGGCGGCGTGGCAGCGCGGCGGCCTGGCGGCGGCGATGGCGGAGCTGAGGGAGAAGATGGCGGCGCTGGAGGAGTTAGGGTTTGGGAGGAGGTCTTCTAACTGTTTGGAATTTTCCCCACGATGGATTTAGGGTTTCTTTTCCCTTTTATATCAAATTCCACAGTCAGGGACCACACCCATAAATCTTAATGGGTTAATTGTTAATTAGTCCATCAATAATTAATAATTAAATCCCAGGAATTCTACACGTTCATAATTTAGACACCACACTTATATTTTAGATGACAAAGACCCTAAATTAAATAGATCACCTCAATTAGGTCCTTATACCATATAATAGAAATATATACACAATAATTTCATGCAATACATGTACGTCTACATGTCCTTATGCATAAATGTACATGATTTATAGTCCAAATTCTAACAAAGTGTTGTTTGATTGTCACATAATAACATTAGTGGTTCTCTAACTGGGAATTTTAGCTCTATTAACAAGTTTCTCAGCCATAGTACTTCACATGTTGATATTGCTATTGCTCTATACTCAGCTTCAATACTTCACCTAGCCACTACATTCTACTTTTTACTCTTCTATGCAACTAGATTAGCTCCAAATTATACATGCATTCTTATGATTGATCTTCTCTCATTTGGTGAACCAACCCAGTTAGCATCTAACTATGCTCATAATTTTAGTGCTTCACTAGTTTTATGTCATAACCCTAAGTTAGATTGTGTTTCGGTATATCTCATGATTTCGTAATTTGCTTCTAAATGAGATTTTCTTAAAATTTGCATAAACTGACTGACCAGACTTACAATTTGGCTTATATTTGACCTTGTAATAGTCAAGTAAAATAATTTTCCAACCAATTCAGGACCTTCAAGCGATTTCCTTTGTTATGCCAAAAATTTGATATTGCTATTCATGTGTACCTTGGTTGTTTTGCTTCCTAACGTTCCCATTTCCTTCAACAAATCTAGTGCATGCTTTCTTTCTATCATTACCATGTTGAGAATATGCCACCTTAATTCCTAAAAAAATAATATAATTTTCTCAAGTCTCTGATGACAAATTTTGTTTTTATAAACTCTGAGTCTTTGTATTATAGTTGTGTTGCTTGCAATAATGATATATCATTTGCATCTACAAGGAGAATGATAATATATTCTTCATTTTTCTATATAAACAGAGAGTAGTCGGTCTGACTACTATTGAACTCATATTTTTCCATAATTATGCTAAACTTCTCGAATTTGCTTCTTAAAGATTATTTTAAGGCATAAAGTATTTTCTTTAACCTACATACATGTCCTTTTGGATTTATATTGACCCCAGGAGGTTATCATATAAACCTCTTCACAAATATCTCTATGAAAAAAAAAGGTATTTTTGACATCAATTTGACACACCTCTCAATCTCTATTGACTAGAAGTGAGGAAACTACTCTAATTATATTCGTCTTGGCTATGGGCAAAAAGGTTTCAAATTAATCAATACCTTGAGTATGTGGATCTTCTTTTATAACTAGTCATGCATTATATCTCTCAATGAATCCATTAGCCTTATACTTTATTGTATATATCCATTTACACCTTATAATGGATTTATCACTTGGTTTTGGGACCACTTCCCATATACCATTCTTTTAAAGGGCTTCCATCTCATTTTTCATGTCTTATCTCCATCTATTATCTATTAAAGCTTTTTGTATTATCTTTGGTATTCTTATGGATGATAGATTCAAGATGAATAACTTATATGTTGGGTGCATGCTTTTTTCCCTTTTCTCAATGCTATGGGTCAACCATTATTATTTTATATTCACTATTCTACTATTAATTCTATTTTTAGTTGAGGATTAGTTTTTTATTCTTATTTTGATTAAAGTTCTTATAACTCCTCATATAGTTCTTATGACTTGTGTGATTGGACCTCTTGTAGTGGTATTAGAAGGTAAGGGTTCTATTGACTATCCCTTTTTCCTTCTCCTAATAAACACAAGTGTCTTCTTTCATTGCTTAACTCAGCAAGTAAAAATTCACTAGGCACAAATAAAGGAAAAGTCTCTTCTTCATCTAAGGTTGCAAGGTATTTATTATTGTTTTTCAATTTGTCTAAATAGTAAGTCTTCATGAAATGTAACATCAGCTATTATATAGATTCTATGACTTTTAGAGTTGTAGCATTTGTAAACATTTTTAGTTCTAAAATACCCTAAGCATCTATATTTTATTGATTTTGGTTGTAGCTTATCTCTTGTGGGATCATGATTATGAGCATAACAAAGACAACCAAACATTGAAAAAAATAAATAAAAGGATTTTTCATTAAGACACAGGACATTGAAAGAACTTTGATTATTTGACAATGATGTACAAGTTCTATTGATGAGAAATAATGTTGTGAGAATAGCATCAACTCAAAGAAATGTTGGAACATTTCTCTTAAACATTAGTGTCCTTTCTACCTCAAAAAGATGTTGATTCTTCCTCTTAACAACCCTTTTTTTTAGTATAGGAATATGATGTTTGTAAAATAATATCATATATTTTTAGGCAGTCTTGTAATTTAGCTTATATGTACTCTCCCCCATTATCATATTTTAGTATATTAATAGCTACATCAAATTGATCTTGAAACTTTTTTATGGAATATCCTAAAGGCTTCAAATAATCAGACTTTTTTTTTGAGGAGATAGACCCAAATTATCCTTAAATGGTCATCAACAAAAGGTATAGAGTGTTTGTAACCATTTAGTAAGTGATGTCTAACTGTTAAAGTATCATTATGAATTATACAAAAAGAATGAAAACTAATTTTATTGATTCTAATAATATAAACAGTTTTGTGATGCTTTACAAGTTCACAAAACTAACAATGCTTCCTACTAGATAAATCTAAACTAGGAAATATGGTTTGAGTACATGTAGAGATAGGTGACCTAATATATGATTCTATTTGACTAGGTCCTCCTCCTAAGCAATACTTTTGGGTTTTGTATTCCAAGGTCAAGAAAGTAGAGGCATTTATCTCAAGTACCCCATCAAGTTGCTTTCTTGTTAGGAGGTTTTGAATAGCACAATGAGTTGGGAAGAAAGTCACATAACAATTCAATATTTTAGTTAGCTGACTAACCGATAATAAATTAAATGTGAGCTTGGGGACCAGTAGCACAAAAGACAAATCAATAGAGGAGGGTGCACACTTCCTTTACTAGCTATAGGTGAGAGAGACCCATATGTAAGACTAACATACTTTGATATAGATGAATTGTTAGGTGTAGAGAAGAGCATCACATCACTTGCTATATAATTTGATGCTCTTGAATCTATAATCTAGGTGCTCTTCTATGACGATTAATTTGCATATAGACCTTGAAAAGCTTGATATGTTGGTTGCTCCCTAAAATAACTTGTTGTACTCCTCTCAAGAGATAATAATTTGATCAATTCTTGGCCTTTGCTCCTCACTGTCTTCTTGTCTTATTGGTGCATCCTATGTATTATCAACCTAAGCTAGTTTTCCTATGACAAACAAGCATTTTTTGATTGTATGACCTACTTTTTCACACTTGATACATTTCAATTTTGGATTTTCTTGACCTTTGCCATGACCTGGTGAACCTTGACCTCTTCCTCTAGTTGCAGCTCCATCTCCACCATATGATACTACCCTCCTAAGGTCATTGTTAAACTCTTAATTATAGTTTTATGAGTTGAGTTGAAGTTTTATTCATCTAGTCTTAGTATTCTCTTCAATATTTCTTCAATTGAGGAAATTTCACTCTATCATGAACATTGTCTGGTAATGATAATATTTAGCATCTAGACCATTTAAAAACTTCATGACCTTTGCTCATCTTAATCCTTCTTCCATTCATTAGTGGTTGTTGGCATGTGGTATCATAAATCATCCCACAAGCCAGTTAAGAGATTGTAGCATACACCAATTTCTCTCTCATCTTGCTTTAGGTAGTAGATATGTTCACATATATTGAACACTAAGCCTAGGTTGTTCTTGTTGTCATACATCCTCTATAGCTTCTCCCATATTGCTTTTGAGCCCTTGCACTTGAGCAATCCATGACTTATTTTGGTCCTATGTTGGCCATGAGCACAACCATGACTTCTGAGTCTTCATGTTCCCAATCTTCAAACTTGGCTTCATCCTTTGGTGGATGATCTGTGAGATATTTGGCATTCCCTTCTCATTTTAAAATAGATTTCTATGATTGCTGCCCAAGAAATGAATTTTTTTTGTTCTCTTGAGTTTCACAGTTACAATCTGTAAGCTTATTTCTTCTCTGGATTGTTTCTTGTCTTCATTTGAAGTCATCATCTCTTGATAGCTTCTACTCTTAGATCCCCTATGAATATAAGACTCTAGTACCTTCTTAATTTTTCTACCTCAACTAGGAATTTAAACAAAGGAGAAACTAAGGTGATTTCGGGGCAATCGTGAGGGAGGGCTTGAGAGCTCTCTCTTGAGCCTCTCCTCTTTTTCTTATTCAGAATGGTTGAACATACATGTTTTTATAGGCTCTTCTCAGGCTTCTACTTGAATCCTACTCAGTCTCTAACTTTGACTAGATTTTGAGCTTGACTATTGACTTGATTACATAAATAGGTTTTAAGCTACAATGAACCTGGGGTACTAGAACATCTGGAAAGAACTTTTTAGTGCAATCATGTCATATACTATTCAGCCCATATGGGGACTAAGTCCTACATTATTCTTCAACACTTGCAAGCCTTGAGGTATATCTCCATTGTTTGGGCCCATGAAAGATAAATTTCAATACCTTAGATTTTTATGATGGTGATTTGTAGATTTTTCACCTTCTCTTAAAGACTTGCGCCTTCAATGGTGGCCATCTAGGGTTTTTGTGGTTGACTTTCCTTCACCATAGCTCCATGAAAGGCTCTGATACCATGTTAGTTTGTAGAATCTAGGGTTTCATTGAGACAAGATCTAAGGTATGTTAGTGATGAGAGACCTTTTTCCCTTCTCTCACTAAGGATCACTATTTTTCTTATTGAATAATTCAGCATATACAATCTTATATAATCTAGAGATCCTACTCGGACTTAAAGAGTCCTACTCAGTCTCCTACTTGGTCTCTAACTCTACTTAGACTTCACTCATGACCTTGTTATAAATATAAATCAGGGCAATGATGAAACCAGGCTTAAATTTGGATGGCACTTCAATGTGCAACCATTATTTGTATGTTTTGGCTAAATATAGGAACTATGCTCTACATTTTTTCAATAAAAAGATTGTTGAATAGTCGCATATTAGAGTACTTAAGACAACAATACAATAATTTCTAGAGCACAAGAAAGCCATAACACCAACCTCAAAAGAAAAGCATGAACTATTGAGTAGGTTGAAAATTAACTCACTTTTGAAATAAATATTACATCAATATATAAGCGAGGCACTAGATGAAATATCTCCATAGTTATCTCAGTAATTAATATGTTTTGCACAAGATTTTAGCTTCTTTATGACAAGGCTTCTGCTACCAATGAAATGTTCTTATTTTCTTTTAACAAAATTAGTAGCCAACACCATACTCAATTCCTCCAAACCAAATTAAGACCTTAAGCTGCTAACTCACAACCAATTCAAAACCATTATGTCCAAGCACAACCCTCTTTGTAGAATATCTATTGGACCAACCAAGCTTTAGACTAAATATATCCAAAATCTACTCTATTATGGCTAGGGACCCACTTAAAATATAACTTGCACCTAGTTTTCCAGAACCACACAAAGCTCAAGAATATATACAAGCCAAAATCTAGCTATTTTGCAGGCCAGGGTTGTGAGTAGGTCAAACTAGCCAAAGCAATTGACATCCCTAAAAATCCTTGTAAATAGATTGGCAGGTATTTTACTCATGACTTCAATGAAGGCATGAAGGTGTTAATTATGATAAAACTACAAGCACTCAGACCAAAATTTGTTGTTCTTTTTTTATATATATTTTCCCAAGAGCCTAGATAGCCTCCATTCCTTCAAGTTTTTGTTAGGAATCTAGGATTGCACAAAAAACCCAAGCATCTACCAAGTATTGGAAGGCACTATGTTCAACCATACAAGAGTAATAGATGCCATGAAAAGGAGTAATTTGAGCCTTTGTCATTCAATAGTGTTGACCTTCTAAAAATGGCTCCTATGAAGACTAATTGCTATTGGAAGACTATGCATATGAGTAGAAAAATTAGAAGGGTCACTAATATAGTCATCTTGAATGCAGTGCAAGATGTGCACTTATTGGCCCAGATGAGAAAAGACTAGCAACCTCAACAACTCCTACCACTCCTAAAAACAAGTATAGTCCATCAATCAACTCTATACCACTCCTACAACTTGAGGGGCATCATATCCCTCAAGCACAAAATGTCTTGGACAACCATGAACCTACCATTGAAGAGCCAACAACACCAGAACCTGAGGTCATACAAACCCCAAAAACTATAATTGAAGATGGCTGACAATTCTAATAAGATACCTACAATCAAACTTGGAAGAGTTCACATAATTTGCATAACCATATGCAACAAAACAATTGGAACCTCAAGAATATGATATATCAAAGGCTTCAATTGTATTAGCTCATGACATCCATTCCCATGCCCAAGCTAAAGAATGTGGGACTATGGATAGAACATCAAGTGTGAGCATCTATTGCTTCTCCATCCACCAAGGAATGAGATGGTTATAATGAACTTTGTGAGGAAGGAAAGCTCATGGTGGAGGCTGACCATGACAGCAATGGTGTGAAGTTTCTAGAGCTCCTAGAATCTGGCACATTTTGGAAGGAGATGCAGGTATAGACGGGGATGGAGTCGAGGTAGAAGCCACTCATGATAGTGTGAGTCATACTGTCACCCCTGGAGTGGGCCTACTAGGAAAAATTGGTCATGGGGGGTGAGGTCTGAGAAGGCATTGCAAAGCCAAAAATCAGCTCATGGATGGCTTGAAAAGGGTGGTTGGCATGGAGGTGGTTAGTGGTGCGAGGTCTCAAAGGGGGAAGCCCATATGGACACAAGTATAGGTGCCCTAAGGCTACTTGTTAGGGGTGCAAGTGATGAGGTAGTGAGCTTTGATCCAACAATGGCGTGTGGATGTGCTCAAGTGCCAAAAGGGCACGTAGCTATGTGCAATAAGAGAGAACCTTGCAAAGAGAAACCAGATAGAGAAGAGAGGAAGAAAAAGAACAAAACAAAGAGAAAGATAAAAACTTACATTTTCTTCTTTTCTTTCTCAGTCCAATTTTTGTCTCTCAATTTGAATCTCCTTTTCTCCTCCCCATATTTTTGATTTGCAAATTCCATGAATTTTTATAGGACTTGAAAAGATAGAGTTGGACTGGAAATAAATTTTTTCTTTGTTTGAATTTTGAATGATGGATGTGAATGTAGACAAATATGGATAGAGTTTATGCAAAGTTTGGATAAGCTTGTGAAGAGATATGTATAAATCTATTTATTATAGATGATGATATCTTGAAAGTTATACTCATACTAAACACTAAAATTATAAAGGGAGTATTTGCAAATTTTTTTCAAAAAAATCGAACTAAATTATAATTTTATAAATTTCAGGGGAGTTTTCTACATAATTTTAAAACTTTCAGGATCTTTTTTTGAATAAAATTTGAATTTATTTATAAATAAAATTTTTTTGAGAGACTTATTTGCAAAAGGTTGAAATTTTAGAGACTTATTTACAAATAAAAAATTTTGGAGGGATTTATTTGTAAATAGAGAATTTTGAATGAGTTTATTTATAAATTTTAGATTTTAGAGGGGTTTATTCATAAATAAAAAATTTTGGATGGGTTTATTTGCAAACTTTGAATTTCAGGAAGACCAAATCATAATTATCAATCCTTCGAGGGGTTTATGTACAAAACCTAAATTTTATGTGATTGATTTGTAATTTTAAAATTTTATTAGATTTTTTTGTAAAATTCTTATTTCAAAGACTTATTTGTAAGAAAAATCTAGTTAATGATCCATTTATGAAGATTTATTTAATTTATAGATCTATTTGTAAAATTCTTTTCTTTTGTCATTTTGGCCCAAGTTTTAGATGAATTTCGAGTCCGATTTTAGTCCAAAAATTCAGTCCAATTAGCCCATTTAAATTAAGTCTAGTTAGAGCCCGAATTTCTCAATGATTTGAGCTTGATTTTTAATCAAACTCGGACTCAATTTAAGTTTGACCAAGACCCACATTTGAGTTATAATTTAGTGACATATAGGTTTTAATTTTAATCATATTTTAATCAAATTTGATTACAATAAAAATTGCCTCAAATAGTCTAATGAGGCCTACTTGGAGGAACACAATCTATCTATTGTTCGGACAGTCGGTACAAATCCTAGCCCTCTTTTCCTCGGGCTTACTTATCCTACGAGAGACCTTTGCCATGATTTTAACAATATGATGCGGTATGGTAGGGCTTGTGAAGTTCTCCTTCATAAATGAGTATTTGAAGGGGCAAGGAGGGACTCCTTGGATGGTTTCGGCTCTATTGACTCAAAAGAAAATCGTTGAGCTCAAGGTTGCTACTCCTTCCCCAATGATAGCTTAAGGCCAAGGAAAGAGGAAGAAAGAGGAGGAGAAGAAGGGCCAAGGTGCTAGCAAGGAGTGGACAAGGAAAAAGCAAGCATCAGCTCGTTCCTCCTCTCCAGCATTCCAAGCTGTTGCCTCCAAGGACAATGCCAATTCACCAACTCATCGCTTGGTGAAGAAGGCTAACTATGGCAAGGGAGTCACTCCTACCTCTATTTCTTCCTTGACTCATCTTGAGGTGCATAGACATTCTCCTTTTGGACATAGATATCCCAAGGGAGGTCGACGCTAAGGAGTACTTTCTTGACAATTTTAGGAGTAGTGCCAACTCCTCCATTCCTAAGCTTTCCATCGACAAGTTCTTTTTAAAGGGAGCCAAATATAATTTGGACATGAGTTTGCCTAGACCTTCTACCATGAATTTTCTTGTCTTCATTGCCTTGACTTTTAGCTCGATCATAGGTTGCGAGATTTTTCCACTACGTAGGACGTTGTTTTTACAAAGCTTGGAGGGAGGCAGCCTCTGAGAAAAGCAAGGCTAACGAAGAGATAGACCTTCTTCGTTCTCAACTAGCTTCTCTACAAAGTAATTTGGATAAGGAGAAGAGGATGATGGAGGAGGATAAGAATCTTCTCGTGGTAATGCTTGATTCAACTCTCTCAAGCCTAGAGGCTCTAAAGGTCCAACATTGGATTGAGCTAGAGGATAGCAAGAACCAAGCAATCCATGTATAACTTCAAAGTACTCAACATACTGATGCCTTGAAGATGATGAAATTGCAAGTTCTCATGGAATACAAGGTTAGTGACAAGTACTTCTGGATGTGTGCCAAGCTTTCCACAAAGGGCTTCATTGAAGGCTTCCTCATTTGTCTGACATGATGAAGTAGACTCATTGTGTTGCCTACTTTGAACTTGAAGACCACCGGGTGGAATTTTATGAGGACTTGAGGGTTCGGCATCTCAGGCGACTATAAGGAGCTTCTTTGGGTGGAAGTCAAAGTGGGAAAGATGAGGGAAGCTAAGGAGGTGGGGTTTGTCAAGGTGGTTGGAGCTTCAGAGCCTCTTAGTATCTCTGACTAATTGTTTCTTTTCTTTATGCATTGAAAAGGCCTTTTGTGCTACTCTTACCTCTTAGTTTAACAAAATTTGTCTTCCTCTCTAAACTTTTGTTGTCTAAGTCTTACTTTTCAATCATCGCAAACAAATTCTATTTTAGTGTTACTAATAGCTAAGCTAGTGAGGCAAACTTATTTTTCTTGGAAGAAATCTTTCCAAATGTCAGTTCAGCAAGTAGGATCAACACTTTTTGCGCACGGTGTGCTAAGGTTTTTGTGCCTTAGCTAGACTAAGATCTTTTTGTCTTAGGTTGACAGAGGTCTTTTGCCTTAGATAGACCAAGGTCTTTTGCCTTAGAAAATCGACAAAGATTGTTTGCCTTGTGGATAGATAAAGGCCTTCTACCTCAAACAATTGAGGTTTTATTACCTTGGATTAACTAAGGCCTTTTGTCTTGGAGGAACAAGTTCTTTCTGTATTAGGTAGACTAAGGTCTTTTATCTTAGAGAATCGAGGTCTTTTTGTCTTGAGTAGACCAAGGTTTTTTGCTTCAGAGGATTGAGGTCTTTTTATCTTGGGTAGACCAAAGCCTTTTGCTTTTAATGGACTGAGCTCTTTTGCATCGAACAACCAAGGTCTTTCGATATTGGATAAACTAAAGTTTTTTTTAGTAGTCCAAGGTCTTTTATCTTCGGAGGATCAAGATATTTTTGTCTTAGGTAGACCAAGGTCTTTTGCCTTGAAGGACTGAGATTTTTCTACCTTGAATAAACCAAGGTCTTTTACCTCAAAAGACTGAGATTTTTTTGCCTTGGATAGACCAAGGTTTTTTTGTTTTAGAGGACCTAGGTATTTTTGTCTTAAGTAGACTAAGGTCTTTTTGCCTTATATAAACCAAGATTTTTTTACCTTGAGTAGACCAAGGTTTTTTGTCTTAAAGGACTGAAGGCTTTTTGCATTGGATAGACTAAGGTCTTTTACCTCGAAGGATCGAGGTCTTTTTATCTTGACTAGATCAAAGTTTTTTACCTCGGAGGATTGAGGTCTTTCTACCTTAGATAGACCAAGGTTTTTTATCTTGAAGGACCAATATTTTTTTGTCTTAGATAGACTAAGGTATTTTTACCCTAAGTAAACTAAGGTCTTTTGCCTCAGATGACTGAGGTCTTTTTTCCTTAGAGAGTCGATGTCATTTTGTCTTGGATGTACCAAAGTCTTTTGTATCAGAAAACCAAGGTTTTTTTGCCTTGGGTAGGCCAAAGTCTTTTGCCTTGGAGGACCAAAGTCTTTTAGAAAGTTCCTTCCCAATGTTATTTTAAAACATGATTTCTTTCTAGAAGATAACTTATCGTAAGATAAAAACTTTTCTAGAAAATAAAGTAGAGATAATTTATCTCAGAAATTGAACCTTTTGGGGCTATTAGCATGCCATGCTCTTGGGATGGATCTACCGTTAGTGCATTTGAGCTTGAGGGCACTTGCTCCCATTATATGAATAATATTAAGGGGGCTAATTCGCCTTGGGGACAACCTTCCTGAGTCTCAATCCATGAGCTCGAATCAGAGGAGTACCCAGTCATTTGGCTGCAACCTTCTCTTACTCGCTTATAATCATGTCGAAGAGTCATTCCACATGTTTGGTGCATGCCTTCATTGGTTCAAAGGGAGATTCCTCGATTTCTATAACCATCAAGTTTTTTTCTTTTTGGATGAGGTTACTTTGCCAATAAGTCAACTCATACTTTTTTGCAAGGTTTTGATCTCCCCACACTTCTCTTATGTCATGGTTAGTGAAAATCTCATAATTATTATTTGGAGTTGGTTCAATGCTACGTAGCTTAATATGACATTATAAGCCAAATGGGTTCAAATTACCATGAACTTTGATTTGCTTGTAGCACTTTTTGTATTTTCTTCCACCATCAAGAGTAGGTCAATCATATTAAGTGGGTGACCGAATCTCCCACGAACCCAGTCAATGTTCCTTGATATGGTTCCAACTTCTATTCAATTTTTATTTAGCTAAAAGCCCATGTAAACAAAATGTTGACTGAGCTTCCTATGTCTAGCAAAATATGCTACATGGAGTAGTCATCCAAAATCACCAAGATGACTAGCATGTTATTATGGAGTGCCAAAGTACTTTGCAAGTCTTTTGCTAAGAAGATGATGTTTCCATACTTGGGATTGCAGTGTTATCATTTGATAGAGTCCCATTCCTCCTGCCAACAATGATGGCTGGGCATTGGTCAATTGATGTCGAGGCTTCACATTATGTTATTGGACTTTGCAGCTTTGGGGTTGGATTCCTCCTAGGAGAGCCTTGTGAATGAGCTTTTGAGCCGGGGCTTCTTCAGCCCTTTCACCTAAGCGCATGAAATATCCAAGGTTGTCTTCCTTGATGAGCTTCTCAATATCATATTTGAAGTGTTTACATTTCTCATTATCATGACCATAGTCTTTATGGAATTAACAATACTTTGACTTATCCAAATATCGCTTGTTCATACTAATGGGGGGAGGTTTCTTCAAGAAATCTTGATCCTGTAGTTGGGCCAATTCCTCCAACCGTGAAATGTTCAAGGAGGCATATGTTCAAAACTCCTGTCGTCATTTTGGTCGCTCAGTCCTTTGCTTTTTCTATTTGAGTTGCTTCGTCTCACAAATTTTCTTTTTTTGGCTTGCCACTACCTTGGAGCTCTCTCTTTATTGATATAATTTCTTTGGCATTAGTGTGCTTTTGAGCCAATTGAATTAACTCTAACAAGGTTTTGGGAGCCTTGCGAGATATTTTTTTGGCTACCTAAAGTTGCCTAATCTCGTTAATTGTCGCAGGAAAGACAATGGAGCTATATAGCTTTAAAACCTCCAATCAAGCCTTGTTAAACCGAGCTAAATACTTCCTTCAAGCCTCTCCTTTTTGCTTTAAGATTAGGAGTGTGGAAAGGTCCTTATGCTGAGGTACTAGTGAAATACATTGTTCAATGAACCTGTCAGGTAGGTCATGAAAGCAAGTGATAGAGTACTTTGGGAGCCCAGCATACAAGACCGAGTTGGGCCTTGTACTATCATAGGGAACTTCTTATACATGATGGAGTCTTATATACCTTGAAGGATCATGGCATTTTGGATTGTGTTTCCTTGGTCGATAGAATTCTTTGAGCCATCATATATCTCACATAGTGGTGGACAAAACTTTGGCTGTACCTAAGAGTAAGTGATTTCGAAAATGAGGGGATATTGTATCTCATCTAGTTGATATGGATTAGTGCTCCAAATATTCCCCAAGCTGCGTGTGGGTCATCTTTCCCTTGGACGCCTTGAATGGCTCTGTCGCTGGCCCAACTTATAGGGGTATAGTACATAGCCTTCTCAGCAGGGTCATAAGTGGGGGTCGTATTCTTCGAAACCTCTTAAAGTTTGGTACAAAGTAAGGCTTCCACTTAAGGGTATTGATGACTGGAATAATGATGCATACTCTGATGCAACGGACTCATGACATATGAGTGTGGGTCAACATGTTGGTTCAAAGCCTCAGCTTGAACTAGAACTTGTGGTTGATATTGAGTGTAATAAACTTGGATGTTTTGCATCATTTGGGTCTGATTTTGTGATTATTGGGCCTACAAATTTTTCATAGTTTGTGTTTTCCAGTAGTTGTGTCATTCACTAAATGCAGCAGTTAGTTTTGGAATTCTTGCCAACTCATTGAGTTAGAGAGAGGTACTAGTAATTCAGGGATGGTTTCTAGAGGAGCTTCTTGGGTTTTTTTATTATTTGATTGGTTGTACGACTAAGTTGTTTTGGCAAATCGGTTCACCCAACCCATTGGAGAAATTATGTGACTCCACCAGTAGGAAACAATTTACCTCCCAAGATGATTTTTTGACATCGACGCCCTTATTGTCAAAGGCATGATTGAGGAATTTTTCAGATATATCAATGGAGAAAGATGGTGGAGCAAATCTGAATGAAAGCACCATTTTGTTGATGAAACTTGGTTTTGCATTAATTTTGGCCTGGAAAACTCCTTCAGATGAGATTTTCTAGGTCACCTTTTCATCGACTTACACAGAGGAAAAAAATCATGAAGAGGACCGCTAGAAGCTTTTTGGTGGTAATCACTCTGACGCTCAAATTTAATCTTTACTAATAATAAGCGAAGAAGCAGTAATTGGACATTAACCATGACCTTTCTGCTCACTATGCTTTTTATAGTGTTGTTCAGAGATTTATGGTATTGATATCCTGTGATATTAGGTAATCATTGGGTCCAACTTCTCGTAATGCACAGCTATTAATTCCGAATTTTTTGGGATTGATTTATTGAGATATCTATTGATTATTTACCATAAGTGTATAATGATTAGTTGTGAATCAACCAGAACATGCGAGTTTACTCATAGTCTCGACCACATTCCTTATAGAGTTATGAGCCCACGTATGAGTCTACTATTGAACCTAAGGCAATCAAGCTAATTGCTTAGTCAAGTTTTTACCTCAGGGATATTAATTCAGCACTCAACTTTTGGGCTCGATTCTAGTGTCCTATTGACGTAAAAGTATTTTCCTCGGATGACTACCTCAAAGGCCAATTCATGATTACCTTAATGAGAATTCACTTCAAAGGTTAATCATATGCTTTGGTCATTAGTTTGGGCTTTGGTTTACGCCATTTTTATTTTGCCAAGTTGGCCTTGGTGATTTTGAGATACCATTATATTTAACTCACCCTTAGTTAATTACGAATAGTTTGTGAGGTCTTTTATTTCTAAGTATCAAGACTGTTAAAAGATAATATCTTGGACATAAAGTGTGACCTAAGATTTTACTGTATTTGGCTAGAGCTTTGTAATTCCTACCTCAAAAGTAAGCAAGTTGTGTGTCGATTCCCTTAAAAGAGGCTAAGTAATTGGATCTTGTTGAATTTGATCAAAGAATTAAGAGGTTATTCTATATTGATAACATCTCTTTTAGCCTCATATTAGTTTAGGGATTGTTGTGGTCATGAGAGACACAACTTGTGGACTAATTGTACCATCTTTTTTAAGTAGATAATATATAAAATCTAAGGTATTTGGAATACTACAATTTTAGAAATATGAGAGTGCAACTTATTTTGTAAGGCACTAATAATCTCAACAAAAATCCTAAAATTGACAAAATTTGTTGACAATCATGGCTGATGAAAATATTACTATGCATAATTTGGATCGTCATGAACTTGTGAATTTTATTGGTTAAAAATGGAGTTCTAATAAATTAGTTGAAGTCATTACCATGAATCAACAAATAATTGGTGGAAAATCTTCTAGAACCTCACCTCATAATGGTTCAATGAATTTTGTACATATAAAAATCTCATCTAATAAAAAACCTTCTCTAGTAGATGTAACCGAGGATCCAATATTACAAATTCTCAATAAATTATTTACACAAAAATTCTTGTTTATTATTGTCCTAGTAGTAAATAATATATGACTCTTTATTGTCAATTTTTTTATTAACTTTAAGACACTAAAATGGGGTCTATATGATGGAACAAGAGACCCTAATTATCATATTGTAGTTATTTCTAATGCACAGAGTTATAGGAACAACGAATCTTTGATGATTCACCTTTTTCAAAAGTTGCTAAGCCCGAAGTGCCTTTAGTTTATCATTGGTCCTCAAGAGAAATCATTTGAAATGGGTTTTCATTGTAGTAGGGTAAAAATTTGAAGGACCAATTGAGTCTGATTAACTAAGGAAGTGAAATTAGGAAAAGAAAAGAACTTTGTCTAGCCTTTGAATAAGAAAAGAAAGAGAAACTTTTTGATAGAATTGTTGTTAATTAATGTGTATATCATATATATTATAAAGAAAAAAAATGCTCCTAAGCAAGTTTTGTAGGCATGATGTAGAGTATAGGTAAAAGAAGATGTCAACTGTGAAGTTGTAGGAAGAACCAACTTCAGAATTAGCATGAAAACGAAGGGGAGTAGATCAAGAAGGATGAAGAACAGGAGCGCTTTGTACGCTCTATGGCTCTTGATAAGCTGAGTATGGTGATCATGCAAATCCTGCTCAAAAGAAACAAATCATGCTCGCATATCAATGATCTTGGCATTAAGTTGCCGCACAAATAAAAATAGGTTAGGACTCAATTAACTTAGTCCTCCAACCTTTGTTGACTTAGAAACTTCAAATAAAAATCATCTCATAGCGGAAATAGTCCTTGGAACAGTCCCATCAAAAACCTTTACTACTATCTTTTGAACCGCAAGTATAAGAAAAGCTCCTTATCATGTCCTCTCAAAATTTCTCTATTTCATCCAAAACTATTCCCTTGCAAGGTCAATTCCTGGAACAATCCCATCAAAAAATAAGTTAGGACTGTCTCTTGAATTATAAGCACAAGCATGACTCCTTAGTGTGTTACGACAAATTGTTACCTTTCGAAACATCGCATATATGTTTATAAGCCCCTGGATTGATCCATAGTCTCAAAATATTTTAATTGATTTCTTAAACTCATTTGAAGTTTAACAAGGCAAGCAAAAAAATTTGACCAAATTTGTCCTTAAAAATGGTTGTCATTTTCCAGTTATTTCACATATCACTTCCTTCAATGCCTTATTAAAGGTGGAGTAACTATAGATATTCATTTTTTTCATACATCTTTTACATCCTCTTGTGCCACATAGAACCAATTCCTTTTGGATTGTTTTCATGATTTGGACTTGAATACGATTTCTGAACTTTTCATATATTTATTTGCAAAAAAAATTATTATAGACTTATTTGCAAAAAGCTAGTTTTTTGTATTTCCTGCTGCATGATGTGATTCTCGGAAGCTTTTGAAGGTTTTAATTACAAAATTATATTAATCTGAACTTATTCAAAAAACCTAAATTACAAGGACTTTTCTGAAAAATATGGTGTGATGATTCTTAAAGTGGACTTGTGAAAAAATTTATGAAACATTTGAATTATTTTGTAAAATGAGTCCTCTTAATTTCTGGAGAAGCATGAGCCCTAATTGGAGTCTAAAGTGGTGTGGGTGCATATACCCACGCGGGCTCTAGCTCCGCGGCGCCCATCCCAAAATGGTGGGCATCCAATCCTAGGCAGCTAACCCTAAGATCAAGCCTCACCTACGTGAGGCCTGGATTTAAGTCCTCATGCTTTCATTCTATTTGCCGAGATTTTTATCCAAAACTTTAGCCCAATTTTTAAACATAAATTTCAATTCAATTTGAATTTCTAGTGGACGACCCAAATTTTAGAGAGTTTATTGGATTTTAAATCCTAGTTACCAAGACCTTAGACATGTCAAATGGTTCATTTGATTGGATCACCATTATTATTTCAGCCCTATTGTGCCTAATTTCTTTTTTTTAAAAAAAAATAAAATATAACTATATACATATTTCAACAATAATTAGCAATGAATTATAGTTTTATTGGTTAAGATTTTTAGATTTTTTTTCAATTATCAGGATTTAATTTTGGGCTAGAGGAAAAAGAAGGAGAGGGAAATGAGAGATTTGAAAAATTATAAAAAAAACACTTAGGCTTGAGTCTTGACTGGTTGGCCAATTAAAATTGAATTAGAAAGAGAGAGGAAAAAAACATGGGATGATATATGAGTTGGGCCGATCAGTCTACGTGTTATGTCATGTCATGTCTAACCCAATCGTGCTACATATTGTATCTAGCTTGTAGGTCATAAGGAAAGCATCAAGCCCGACTTGAAATCTACAATATTTGGGCTGTGCCAAACTAACCCGTTGATCACAAGACCATTTTGGCATGTCTACAAGGCCTTAATTCACATGTTTTAATTATATCGATTGATTTTTATTAGTCTAAAAGTTTAATTTTTTTACTCCTATATTCAATCATCCAAGTGACTTAAGACCTTGACCATTAAGGGCCCGTTTAGTACGCGGTCAAGGTCAAGGTCAAGATCAAGACTAGTGAACCACTTTTGTAAATTAATATCTTTTTATCAAAATTAAGACTTCAATAATTTAAAGCTCAAAAAACTATTTAATTTTTTATAATAATTTAATTTAATAATAATATACAATAATAAATATTAATTTCACAAGAAAAAAAATTCTAAAAAAAGTTGACCTGGTCCCTAACCCCATTCCAAACACAACCTAAGAGATCCTTTGATCAAAAGACTTTCTACAAGAAAGTGATTAAGGGTTACTCAGTGTGAACTTTTCATCAAATTTTATTATGTGTTTTGCTTGAGTGGCTCTGTAGCCCCTAAAATTTTCTTGTGAAGGTCTTTTTGAAGTCCGAGAGAGCATTTATGTGTGGATCAAGGAAGGCAAAGGATTACACAAGTGTTATCTACTTTTTCTCTTTTTTTTCTTTCTTTCTTTTCATTACTATTATTTTCCTTTTTATTTCTCGTATTTAGGTTAAAATCATTAGAATTTTCTTGTATGTATTCAGTTATCTTTAGAAAATCTAGAGGTGATAGGTAAACCTTTACAATTTTTTAAAATTTATTCATTCTGCAAACAAGATGCTATACTAGGAATCTCATAATGTTTCTCTTTATTTTGTAGGTATGAGCAAAAATAAGTCGAAGGCCATTAAAATGAATATATCTTATGCCAGGTGAAGAAGAGTATAAGAAATGAAGAGTGGTCCTACATTATACTTGTTCCTCCCACTCCGCCAATGGCTTAGAGGTGATATCCTTTTACAAGAGATGCCCAAGGTGATTTCAGTTATGGGTCAAGGATGATTGTTAGGACCAGCCTCTAGTTTTGGGGTCTAGGATCATGACCAACCATCCTTGTTTTGCCTTCTTCTCGATGGTACCTTCCCTTGGGCTGTATTGCCATGTAAGGAGAGCATGATTGTTTTGTTCAAACTTATTCCCAGATGTGTAGCCTTTCTTGTGTGGCCCTTGAGCATGCTATTTCATTGATTTGGAACTCAGCTCAACTTCTATTGTGTCAATCAATTTAGAGAGGGGTTGAGTTGATTGGTTCACCTAGACCTGATGGGACCTAGTTCCATCAATAGGCATTTGGACAAAGGACTCAACAATGATGCCATACCAAGTAGTGTCATTTTGTCTTGGCTTTTGTGGTAGTGTGATGGAGACTAGGATCTTCATCAGAGGAGGCTTGTTGGGAATCCATTCGTCCAATTGATTACCCCTAGCACATAGCTTACTTCTATGTCAGCATACTATATGAATTAGTTCTAGTCCAAAATTTACTCTCGATTTTCAATTAAAACACCATTATTTTCTTAATAGAGATTGAGAACAAGCTTTGAGCTAGTCCACCCAGGTGAGATGGAAGCCGCTTTCGCCTACCTACAAAACCAAGGCACCATTAGTTACCCATCAGAGATTCACTAGCAAGGGAAGTTCTGATGTTTAAATGAGCAATAGAATAGTGTGGATTCAGATATTTTTAGGTTAGGGAGAGCAGGGGTTTTTCGTCACCAACTACAACCTTTTTGTACTTGAAGCATAACTCTACATGGAATTTAGGTTGACCCATTACTCTGCCCTCAGGTTGGGAGGTAATATCACCATTACAGTACTTTCACTAGGCCTCAAGAGTAGAACGGACTTTTTAATTGAGCATTTGTATGCTTGTTACGTGCCCCTCCTGGTTGCTTGTCGATATGAATGTTTGTCTGTGATTTTCATCTCTTCAAATCATATACCATTTGAATTATCTTTTAACCAAATATTGTAATATTTTGACTTTTCCATATGATATACAAAAAGCCAAAGAAATAGATATAATGGTCAATCAAGGAGATGTAAGACATATTAACTTCAAGATTGATTTAACCAGCTACTATTGTACTATGCCTCATTCAGGATTCAAATCGTAAATCTCTTCAATTTGTCTCCTACAATATAAATTTTAATGCTATCACCTTATGAAGAGTGTGTTTTTGAGCACTAATTAGATGGATAAATAAACTGTATATAAAAAATGATCTAATAGTATTGAACTTAAAATATTGGTCCACTCCATTTATAAATTGATAGTATTTAAGGTATTTCCATTTTTTTTCATGATTAATGATGTTCTTCCGTTATAATTGAGTTCACGAGACCAAATTTGTCGACTGGATTTGTTACATAATTACTATAAATGTAATAAAATGCATATAGCATGTAATTGTCGATCATTAAAATAATAATTGTAGTATTTGAAAGTAAATCAAATAAAATAATTCAAACTTACTATTTTCATATTGCTGCATTATAAATACTAAATTCAACCTGATATTTGAGATAATATAAACAAGCATATATTTTTCCTTCTAAAATGATTTCAACAACAAATGCTACTTAGATTCTGGCAACCATGTATTTCTTCTTTTTTTTTTTTGGAAAATTGCTATTTTGTTCTTTCTTATGTTTAAGAAAAAGTTAATTACAAATAAGTTCTTAGAATTTTTTATGTAAAATTAAATTATAGTTGTAATTAAGAAAGGTCCTTAATGGTGATTATCCATATGTTTATTTTGTAGGACATATAAATTAAAAATTTTGAAATTCGGTATTTGTTTTATTGGGTTTGTAAATTTTAAATTTACAAATTTTATCTTTGTTTAATTGTATTTTTTATGATATGATTATCACTAAATTTGAGTGATGAGATTATCTCACTTCAAATTTATTATTTTTATTTTAATAATATTTAAATATTTAAATATTTTTATTTTATATGAGATTAATGAATAAAATATTATATTACATAGTAGAGAAATCAAGATAAAGATCAAGTAGAGTTGATCTTATGTTTCTATTGGAGAAATTTCAAGAATATGAAATATCTATACAAACCTCTTGTGGTTTATGGAATTGCAACTTTATTCAAATAGTTTTTAAAAAAATATTAATAGAAGCCAAAGTAAATTTAGAAGGTCTAGTCATTTAATTTATTGGATGTGAAAAAAGCCCAAGATCATAATATTTCATTCCATTGTTCTTAAATGCAATATTATCATATCATCATGCTTTCAATTATGGTAGGGAGTTGATATAATTTTTGCATACCTTGATAAATAATGACACTGCAACATTATAAAAGATCGCATCCAAGATTGAGATAGTATATAATTTATAAAATAAAAAAATAATATTATGATTATTTACTGTATTTTCTCGCCTTAGACCTAATTAAAAATAAGAAATTGAAAAACCTAATTTAAATTTTATCAGGAAGACGACATACAACACTAGCATCCTTAAAGTGAAGAAAAAAATGAATCCTGATGTCAAAGACCCAAGAAACAAGCACAAACAACATAAAAAGTGAAAAAATAATAGTAAAAAAATAGAAGGAAAAACATGTAAAAAAAAATTGATCAAACTATATCAAAAGGGATTTGAGGGGTTAGCCTGTGACAAGTCTTCGGCGACAGTAACATTTGGGAGAGTGGATGAGGGGAAGCCAAGAAAAAATAAAAAAACAAAGAAAAGGAAAAGAGTGGGAAAACTAAACTTGTAAAAATTAATAGAAAAAAAAATTTATAGAGTTGGGAGTCAAATGGCGATGAAAAATACTTTTGGAGGTAATTATATTTAAACGTAAATTTTATTTAACACATTATATCAAAATTTAAAATTTAAAATTTTGAAATTCGATCAATTTTAAAGACCAATAAATTTTAAATTTATTAGAATTTAAAGTTTTAAAAATTTAAAATTCTCTGTAACAAATATTATTTATAATTATGAAAGTTTAAAAATAATAGAGCTTTTAAATCGTGCCTATTTGTTTTGTAGAATTTCAAAGTCACAGAATCTTCAAATTCTGATAATAATAAAATTTAGTATTTTATTATTTATAATTTTGAAATTTCAAAACTTTTAAATTTTAACAAATTTGGGATTCACTGGTACTCCAAAATTAATCAGACTTCAGAATTTTAGATTTAAAAATCTTTCATATGAGATCACGTGCTGAATTTTAAAGTCTACGTTTAGGTATTACACTATTTCAAGTATCTTTTTTGCTATCATTTAACTCTTTATATCTCTTTTTTCTTCAATTATCTCCATAAGGTTAGTTTCTTTTTCTTGCGATTTTTTGAAAAAATATTTATTGTTTAATATTTTTATTATTCATGTTTGATATGATTTTTGTTTGCTTTGACTTCATGCTTTGATTCTCTTTGATTTAGCCTATGTTTAATTTTTTATGCAATTTTTATTGTGTTTAGATGATTGGAGAATATTTCGTTTCTATCTACATTGGCATTATGTCTCTTTGCTCCTTTATTTGGTTCTATTTTAGAGCAAATTGATTTTACTTTTATTTTTAACTGAAAATCCTTAGAGGATGTTGATTTTTAATGGTACTTCGAGTCTTGATTATCACTATAAGAAAAAGGAGTCATGTTGGCAATTATTTTTTGGTAGTCAAAAAAATACCGACCATTATCGGTGTTTATCTAACAACTAGACATTGCCAGTATTTGTTTGGTATTTTAGTTCAAAGGCTAACAATGGTTGTGTTTTAGTACAAAATGCCGACCATTGTCAACGTTTGAACAATAACGCCGACTATTACCAGTGTTTCACGAAAAACGCTAGCCATAGCTGGTGTATTCTTCAAATTACTTTAACCCTAGCCATTGTGAAATGTCCTCAAATGTCACCTGCTACCTACGTGTGTGCCCATCCCCAGTACAATCGTCCCCAACCTACTCCCAGCTGTTGTCCTTACGCTAGTCCCCTACCGCGCCGTCCCCGACCTACGCCTGTCCCCCACTGGTCAATGCCCACTTGTTGTGCCTGTTTCTTCCCTTGGCTACGCTCAACCCTAGCCTGCACCTATCCCCCATCGGCTGCGCCCATCCCCACCCACACTGGCCTATGCTCGCTAGCTAGGTCTACCTGCTCTTGCCCACACTCGTACTGGTCCGTGAGCACTATTCCTGAACTTCATTTAGGTTAATTTCCATTTTCAAATTGAGCATGTATGTTTTTTTTCCTTAAGAGTACTTAGTCACAAATAGCTTTAGTTGCTCCTCAATACTTATGAAGTAATGTGTTTTTCAAGGAAAAAAAAGTATTGTAGGAGCAAAACTTCATGTTTACAAGCATAAATATAGTGTTAGATTGATAGAATGAATTGTAACTGATGCATTAAATTTGATGGCAAATAAAGTGAAAAAATTATTACCATTGATATAAATAATTCAAAGCTAAGTGTACCATTCAACAAGTACACAAAGACGTGGCAGATAACTAAAAGTAATTGGCTTTTGTAGAGAATCATAATATTGTATTCCAACATTTTCACCATGTATAATGAATTCAATTAGGTCCTTTTGTATTCCAAGTATATAAGATCTAAATTAAAATGTATTATTAAAATTATAGGCTTCCCACATGGAATGTCTTAAGTGGAGCAAGAATGGATGAGGTTTAGTCTAGACAAGTCATTGGCAAATTAAAATGCTGGACTGGAACTCAAATAATTGCTAAATTTATTAGGAGAAATTTACATATATACCCCTAAAAACTTACATTTTCACTAATAGCCTCTTTAGCTAGTTAATTTTTGATAAATGTCCAAGATATTATCCTATACTTGTATATATTCTCAATCATTTCACATGTGTATATTCTCAATCAGTAGTTTATATAGATAACATTAAATTAAACTAGTACATGAATATGGATGAAACTGATATACATTATTGAAGGGTATGTATGTAATTTCTAACTAGTTTTAAGTGTAGTTTTAGCTTCTATTTGTTTGTCTTTAGATTTGGTTTCCATTTATCAATGATATGTAAGTCATATATAGGATCCTATCCTATAGTAGCACAATGGATAAAAGTTGGATCAAAATAAAAAATTGGTTGGACCGAAGATATATCACAGAAGTTTGTGTATTTTTTGAATATGCCTATAGGAACAAAAGGATTGATCAAGTGATAAGTTGTCCATGCATGATTGTATAAATATTCACAATTGGATACAAAAGAGGTTTATGAACATGTAATAATAAGGGAATGAAGTTTGTTATATACTTATTGGACTTTTCATGGAGAGGAACCATGATATCAACATAGAATGTAGCATATTCAAATTGCAGAATCAGTTAAAATGCATAATGAAGATGGGGATGATATCAAATATTTATTGCACAATACATTTGGTGTTGCAAGTAGGGAAATATCAATATAAGTTTCCATGAAAGATAATATTAAATTCTTTAAATTATTGAATAAGGCTAATAGAGAATTGTATCCTGAATACAAAAATTTTATATTCTTATCTTTCATCATGCGGTGGTTGACAGTGAAAACCAAGTGTCTTTGGAGTAACAAATCTTTCAACATTCTATTTGAGACTTTGAAGGACATGTTCTATGAGATTACTTTATTTTCAGATTCTTATTGTCAGACTTGAAACATTGTAAAAGATCTGAACCTTAGATATAAAAAGATTCATACTTGTCCCAATTATTATATGCTTTATAAGAATGAGAGTGAGCTAGGTACATATTACATATATTGTAAATCACCACAATACGAAAGTAATGCTGATGTTGATAGTCAGGAAGTGCGAAATATACCATTAAAGGTGGTTAGATACTTCCTCTTAAAGACAAAATTACAACCACTTTTTATGGTAGAAAAAATATCTCCACATATGAGATGACATGCTGAGGGCCATTTAGTAGATGGATCATTTTGACATCTAGCGAATAGTATGCCATGAAAGGATTTTGATAATATGTATGCGGATTTTATAATGGATTGTCATAATGTACTATTGGGGTTAGATTTAGATGGATTCAATCTATTCAAAATAATGAGCATATCACATAATATATGTCACATTGTTCTAATTCCCTAAAATTTACCTCCGTGGTTATGTATGAAGAAATCATCATTCATTCCATTCATGCCTATTGAGGGACCCAAGAAAATGACATAGATGTATATTTACAATTTTTGTTAGAAGAATTGAAAGAACTATGAAAACCAGGTGTACTAACATATGATGCTAGTAGAGAAAAGATGTTTTGTATGCATGCAGCACCGATGTGGATTATTAGTGATTTTTCTTCATATGCATATATGTTCGATTATTTGATGAGAGGACAAAGGTTTGTCTAGTTTGTGTGAAAAATATGCATTCTCATGAAGCATAGTCATAAGTTTTGTTACATATGTTATCGATAATTTTTGCCAGTACATCATAAGTTTTAGCTAGATAATTCATCATTTAATGGGACATACGAACATGATCTTCTTCCCTCTAGGCAATCCAGAGAGAATACATTGAATGAAGTGATTAGCGTTGTAAATGACTTAGAAACTCATACAGAGTTACTTTCAATCCAAAAAAGGAGAAAGATCAGAGGAGCTACATGTGATATAGTGAGGTGTAAGAGCAATTAGAAAAAAGGTAAGTATGTTCTTTGATTTATCATACTAGAGCACATTACAAATCTAACATAATCTTAATATTATGCATATTGAGAAAAATTTCTTTCATAATGTATTGTAGACATTGTTGGGAACACCAAAATCAAAAGATAATATGAATATACTGTTAGATTTAAAGATTATTGATATAATAAAAGAACTCTCTCCACAAGAAAGAGGTCGTAAAACTTACATGCCCCCTGCTTCATTTACCATAAACAAACAAAAGAAGGATATATTTCTCAGTGTATTAAAAAATATCAAAGTGGCTGATGGTTACGTGTTAAATATTTATAGATGCATGAATGTGATGGATCGGATGATATCTAGTTTAAAAAGTCATGATTTTTATACACTTATATAACATTTATTATCAATCATAGTAAGAATTTGTTTTCTGAAAACTATAGCCAAAATCTTATTGAAATTAGTAGTATTTTCAGACATTTGTATGTGAAAAATGGGGATATGCTAACTTTGATGAATTGCAACAAAGGATTGCCATTGTTTTATGCTAGCTTAAACAAAATTTTCCACCCTCATTATTTGATGTTATAGAACATCTGCTTGCCTATTTTGGTGGAAGAGACGATAATAGCTTGCCCTGCACAATATCGATCTATGTATCCAATAGGAAGGTGAACATTGATAATCCTGCACATGCATTGAATATTAAATGATAACATATATATACTCATGAACGAATGTACATTATCATACATTAGGTACCTTTTGAAACTCAAGAATTACGTATAAAATTAGACTCAACCAGAAGGATCAATCGTAGAAAGGTATGTAGCTGAAGAATGCATGACATTTTGCATAATGTAATAAATAAGTTTCAGTCCAACTTTTATTCATATTCTCAGAATCATGAAGGTGAGTCTAAATTTGTGGTAGAATGACCAATTGGGTCATTGCATAAGACTTATTACTTGCATGAGATTGCGTGTACGTAAGTTCATTATTATATGTTTTTCAATCTTAACATGGTCAACACCTATCATGAGTAAGCGATTATTTGTGATTACTCACCATAAAATTCCTAGTCGCACTTAAAAAATCATATGCTTATATTTTGTTGGGGTTGTAGGGCACACTTGTAAACAATAAAAGGTGGATTAAAGACATAGAGGATGGAAATTTGAAAGGAACAAAATTTCCAATGAAATATTCCCCATATAGTTCAAAGATCATGTAAGCACCTATCACATACTTTTTTTTACAGTTGAAGTTTTTGATTATGTCAAAATAATCAATGATTCATATTTCTAGGTTGTCAATTTAGAAAGAAGAGGCAGTGCAATACATGTATCAAATAAGATCTCTTTGTTAGCTTTTAGACTAGACAACTGGGCAAGGAGATATTTGGGGTACTTCATTAATGGATTTTGATTTTGCACAAAAATTTGCGAGATGAATCAACTGGCTCAAAATAGTGGTATCATTTTAAAGGTAATAACAAGAAGATTCTCAAGCTGAAAGGATACGCATTCCACGTTTGAACATTCATAGCGTACATTATTGAGCTTCGGTGCAGCAACAAATTTAAGTATGTATTGTTTAATTCTGATTAGGTGGACAATAATGTCAGAACAAAGACAGAGGATTTTGGTTTCAAATTAGTGAATTTTAACCACTTGATATACAAACACAATCGGCGTTCTAACGAGCCTTATATTTTGGCTCACCAACTTCATCAGGTATTTTATTTATAAGATCTAATATAATACGAATGACATATGGTTATCGAGATGACTCCTACAAAGTATGTTAATACTCTTGATCAGGATTCAATTAATGTAAATAATGAAGACCCAATAATAGAATCATGTAACACTCAACAACTTGAAGAATGTGACATCAAAAATACAAGGGTAGACATCGAAGGTCTATTTATTGACATATCTCTTTCCGATTTAGTGCGGTTGTGTACAAAGAAAAATGAAGAAAATAAATTCATTAGTGATGAATCCAAAATAGACGAGTATGACAACTCTTTTTGGAATAGTGATGATTATAATATTGATACTGATGATAATAATTTTATGTCCGATGAAAATGAGCATTAATATAAGGTTTAGTCTAGTTTCTTATGTTTGTATATTAATATGCACATATCATGTTGTACTGATCATATTATATATAATATATTATTATTATTAGTTTTACTTTTTTATAATTGTATATTAATATGTTAAATATTTTATTTTATTAATCTGCAGGTTAAAATAGTTCATCCAAGAAGACATATTAGGACCATCCAAGCTATCCTTGATAATATAGAAATAGAGGAATCGGTGTTACCAATTCTCATCGGGTGGTGGTTCAAACTTGAATTCTAGCAGAGATAACATGTCTTCCTTATCCCATGGAATGGAAAACCAAGAGATAAACCATGATGAAGCTTTGAAGATTTTTCCATTAAATTCATATCCATTGAGTGGTATATATCTATATTTAAGCATTTTGTTTTAAGATCCAAGTGGCATAACTTCTGTTAAATGACACGAGCCTAGCAGACCAATTGGTGTTTGGGGCATAGAGGGATACAAGCTGGAATTGACCATTAACCTATATGACCAAATCATCAGATCTAATTCGGAAAAACTCACTACCCAATTGGATATCATGGCAAAAGATGGTAACAAATTTTCATTAACTTACATTGATTAGCCAACAATACCAGAAGCAAATAAATAGAAATTTGGTAAGCTATCAAAGTAAAATTTTAACCATGCTATATATTTTCTTTCTATTTGTATATTTGTATGTTAACAAATTGGTATTTTACTTTACAAGTAAATACAACTTTAGAGGAAGATTATAAAAAGCTTGTAATACAATTGTTAGGTAAGAGATGATGAGATTGGAAGATAGATGTGAAGATGATATATTTCACACCATTGAAGAACCAACCAGAGCAACTTGTCATGCCTTGCGTATCGCTCAGGGTTGAGTTGAATCAGTGGCCCCTTTTAGTGATATATTAGCAGAGCTCTAATGTACGAGTATCTCTTGTCTCTTTTATTTTTTTGTATTTTTAAAATATCATACATGTTAACTAATTAAATTAATTATGTCCTTTTATTTTTTAGGTAAAAAGTCGAGAAAATAGAGGATTTCGAAAAAAATAATGGATGGGTCATTCTCTAGGTTGTAAGGGCTATGCCAATTTGAGAGCCAAAGTATTTTCATAATTATACATAAAATTGATATATATTATTATATATTCTTATATAATATACTTTTGAGTTTATCTCCTATTACACTTTTCATAGTTGGAGGAGTAGTCTAGTTCTGAGCCTTTAAGTCTTAAAGTGTTTTTAGCTTTTCATACAAAAAAGATGGACAACCAGTCAACAAGGCACTCACAGAAGTAATAGTGAGAATATTTGTATAATGTATTTTTATTTTTTATTAATGACCTTATTTGCCTACATTTTTTATTGTGTATAGGCCCAAATTGACCAAATGTGATAAGCGCTGTTGGATGATTCTCAATCGAATATTGTATCTCAAAATGAAATTCATGCTAAAGTATTTGGTCATGATAGAACATGGTTAACTATAGACTTTTGAATTGAAATCCATGTCCACACAGGTTTCTGAGAGTACTTCTAGGAGGACCCATGGTGAATGTGGTTATACATATGCTGAAGTAGATGTGCTTGTAGGCGCATGGGTATAAGAACAAGTAGAAGCATGTATTGGTCCTCTTCATGAGACTATAGCTAGGCTCAGAGTATTTTTGTGACTTTAGAAGCTTATTTTGGCAGTCGATACACTATAGCCTCCATGGTATTGATTATCGTTTAACTGAACTTCTTTATTTGTTATATATTATTATTTCATGACGTAACATATGTTATATGACGTAACATATGTATAAAAATAGATAGGTTCTAGACATAGCAAACCAACAAAAAACTGATCAAGGATTCAGAATACGGACAAGATCTAGAGGAAATCCATCTTCTTCTTTGTTACCTCATGATATAATCATGAAAACTTATGTTGTTATATGTATTTCTATATTATGCGTTACAAATATTATTCGTTATTTTTTTCTACAAGGGAATCAGAGTCGGTCTAAGATTCACAGTTACGTTTGAAGGTGTTAGAGATGTTGTCCCATTTGTTCTATGCTTTTATGTTATTTTCTAAGGACTATGTATATAATTATCAGTATTATGTATGTTTAATTTTTGAACTATTATATATCAATATAATGTATATTAAAATTTCTTCCAGTTTTCAATATTTTGTATGTTTCATAATATTATATGCTTTGTTAGATACAGGATATTTACTAAAAATAAAAAATATTTTCAAGTTATTAGGATTTTTTTGGTATTTTTATGGGAAACGCTAGAAAAAATCAGCAAAAAAGTTGGCATTTTCTTGGGAAACATAGATATTTTTTCCGGTGTTTTCCATCAAAATGTCCAAAAAAATACCAACATTTTATTACTAAAACATGGGGAAAGATTTTTTTTGCTAATTTTTCAAATGCCACAAAAAATGTCGGTAAAAGGTTTCTCCGACATTAAAAAAATATTGAAAATTTTTGCTGCTATTCCATTTGAGGTTTTTAATAAATTTTTGGAAAAAATGTTGGGAATTCTTTACTGATGTTTTTTTTATTTGAAATGCTAGGTATATATGAAAATGTTGTAGTGTATTTACAAAAATAACATGGACTCAAGGTTTTTTTTTTAGCTGAAAAATCTTGAGGATGCTGATGTTAACGATAAACAAGATTTTAACACTAAACCCTTAACATCTAAAATGAGTGAAAAAATGTAAAGCTATTTTGGGGATCTATGCATGCTTTTCTTAATGTTTGTCGTTCGTTGATGTTGATCACTCAATTCAAACTCCAGTACTCTCTCTATGAACCATCTCACCCGTCCTAGTTTTTAATGCCTTGGCAATTGATCGTGTTATCATCAAATAAGTTGTCCGACATCTTAGCATGAAAGTTTCCTATGGTTCTGCATCACTCGTATTGATCTTCCTTGCATATCTTTTCTTAAGAGATATCTTGAAAAGGATAAAATGTGATCTCAATGTGGGTTTTTCATACATTGTTCTAATTTTGTGGATCTATTATAACATCAGAAATTCATCTTGAAAACTAACTATAGGCACCATGCTTAGAAATATTTAATAAAAAGAATTGGCACTATTTTTTGTATTGTTTTCTTATCTTCATACAGTCGTCATCAACTTGGTGCCCTCACTTGGGTTACATGCTTCTACTAATGTGCGTAGCCTTTTTTTTGTATTGTTGAGAATGAAAAGTTGAAGAGCAATGAATGATATGCATTTCTCTACCTTTATCAAAACTTGTTTTTGCTAAGCTTCAACTTCTACTTGCTCTGTGATTGTAAACTGCAATATCTTAGTGTTGCATTCTATCTCTTCAATGTTTTCTCTTGTAGTAGAAAGGTCTTCTTTGTGCCATATCTGATGAAACATGTAGAATCTATGTTATAAACCAAAAGTTGAGAACTCCAACAAGTAAAGATGTTTACATACGTAGATCATATTATTACTGTTGGCTCTTTTGTCATGTGCCTTTCTTTCCTTTCCGTCATATTCATGGGGTTAATATTATTATTAGCTATAATTTTAATTGCTTGTCACTTTAGTTGTAACTATCAAATAAATAATTTTTTATAGGCACATCCAAGAGATGAAAATTTTTGAATAATCTAATTTCAAATTATGAATAGTCTATGGAGAGATAATGACTATAGAAAGATTTAGTCACTAAAACAATCAATCATTAGAAAAGTCGATAAATTCTGATATTCAAATAGATGATAACACCAACAATGAGGATATTGAAGTTGGTGGTCTGGGTAATATGAATGACTTTGATGTAGCACTTGACATTTCAAAATCCACTTACATTGGCCAATGTATTGGGACTGCTAGCACCTATAAGGAAAAGGCTATTGAAAAAAATCAAGACAAAAATTTATTGATGAAGCAATTGGCACAAATGTTAGCTAATACCGTGTAAAAAATATACAATGATAGATCTTTGTTATTTGCAAAAAAATTAGTAATTGAAGCTTGTAGGTTGTGAGATTATGTCTATACTCCTAAGGAGATTAAAATTTTTTTAGAATACCTCTTGAATGATTTATCTAAGACTAAAACATATTTTGTCATGGATGAAGAAAAGCAACTAATTGAAGCTGCCGAATTCTTTACTTCAAATGATTGTTATAACTTATGACATTATAATATTTTGGTTAACTTTTTTATGAATATCATAAATGCCCAAACTAATGTATTAATTTATATGACATTGGATTATATGTGGTTACTTCAAATATGATATTTGTTTGCGTATTTTTTATTAGAAATTCTATAATTTATGCACAATAAAAATATTATTTGATTTTTAAATTGATATACATATAATTATAGGTAATAGTAAAAATAAGTTCGCATATACAATTTGTCAAATCATTATTTAAATTTTATTTATTTATTTATTTATTAATTAGAAGTTTAATCTATTATTAAGATATCAAAATTAATACTATTTAATATAATATTTTATTCATAATATCATATAAAATAATAAATTAAATGCTTAAATATTATTAAAAAATTTAAAATAGGATAATATCACTATACAAATTTTGTGGTGATTATATCATAAAATTTAATCAAACAAATACTAAACTTATAAATTTAAAATTTAAAAAATAAATAAAATAAATATAAAATTTTAAAATTTTGAATTAGTATGTCTTATATAATATATACATTATTAGAATTTTTAAATTTAAAATTATAAAAATTTAAAAGTACTGGCCCTAAATAAACAGGCCACTGTGGAGACCGCACACAACAGTCAGTAGTCAACCGCCACGACATGAATCTCGACGCTGACGTGTAACGCTATGAGATGGAAAGGGCGCAACACTCTAACCGCATCCATTTCACCTCACAAACATCTTATACAAACTTACACCGCATACGTGGCTCACTGCTATTTGCCATCCTCTCGTGTATTTCTTTGTCGGACAAAATCTGATAACGGACAGTACCAGTATTTGCCACGTGTCCCACGATAAAATTCGGAATGGCCCTGGTCACGAACTCCGGTGGCAACCAAAATGATCAAAACTAATGCTCGAGCGATCACTTCGAGGTTTCGAGCGGTGAGACTTATGCTCTAAAATATTTTCAATTTCGGTGGAATTTTTCGATTCCAAGCAGAAGCAGCGATTTTGCTAGGGTTTTGGGGTATGTGTTTCGCAATTTTCCCATTTTGAGTATTTTGTTCTTTTCTGTCTTCAAATGGTGGGAAAAAAAATCCCATTTTTTGGCTGGCAGCATGGTCAACTCGTTGATCTGGCTGGTTTTCCGGGGCATTTTCTTGTTTTTGACTGTTTTGATCATGTTTTCTCTTATTTTGGCCGTTTTTCAGCTGGTTTTGAGCCATACGTTACCAGGGTTTGTTTATAGGCTTTAGATCTGGTTAATTTTTAGCTAGTTTTGTAGAAGGGTTGATGTTTTCGATATTTTTTTTGGCGGCTATTTTGTTTGGTTTTGCTTGCTTTTTTGAAGGATGGAAAGATGTACTTCTTTAATGTCTATGTTCGGTTTGTTTTCCTTTTAGTGGCTTAAAGTTTCAATTTGCCTAACATTGGTGTTGGTGTTGCTGGTTGTCACTTCACTCATTGGTTGTGTACTCATCTTTAGAGAGTTGTTTTGAAATTTGCATTGTGATTGCAGTTCTCTCTTGTACAAGTGGAACTTTGGTTTTTGAAGTTGTTTTCCTGGTTTTGTGCTTCTTCAACCTGCAGAAATGTTGTTTTGGTTGTTGCCAACAGCAAATATATCTTTGAATACTTCAATAAACTCTTCTTCTTGTTTTTTGAGACTCTTGTTCTTATTGCTGTATTGAATTCTCGAGAAATGCTAATATTTATCGTTGGATGTGCATTCGTTTTTATATTCTGTGGTAGCGCAGTATTTGTGAGCAATGCAAGGGCGGTCAAACTCATCTCCGAGTTCATCATCCAAGGACAACGTTATCTTGGATGTGAAACCGTTAAGATCTCTAGCTCCAATGTTCCCAGCTCCACTAGGGTGCACCACAGTCTCTTCCTCAACTGTCCCTCCCTTGGTATATGTCACTCCATTTCCACCTTCTCTGTCTGCCATACAATCAGGATTCTGTCCTGCAGCTCCTTTTGGTTCTCCACATGGTGCCAACCCTAGCACCCCTGCGTTCTCTCCTTTTGTTGCCTCTAACCCTACTGCATTGAACTTGATGGTTAGGCCTGCAAACAACAGGCTAGGGCATGAGTCAAATTCTAATGGGACTCTTCATCTCACACCAAGTTTTTCCTTCTATCAGAAACCACCAATGAGTGTGACACGTTTGAATGGACATGATGATGGTCGCACTTCAGCTTCAGGAAGGAAGATTAAGCAGCCAATTGACCTAACTAACTATTCAACCAGTGGTTCTGACAGAGATGGCAGTGACAGCAAGAAACAGGCACGCAAAAAGCCCAAGAAAATCCAGGGTCTGGAACTAATGTTGTTACCCCCATCACATGATCCAAGGGAAGCTGTTGAGACTGTCCTCATGTCTTTTGATGCTCTCCGCCGCAGACTGTTGCAATCAGATGAATCAAAGGTGGCGTATAAGCGCGCCGACTTGAAGGCCTCGGCCATTATGATGACCAATGATGTCAGGGCGAATAAAGAAAAGAGAATAGGATCTGTTCCGGGTATTGAGATTGGAGATATTTTCTATTTCAGGATGGAGTTGTGCCTGGTTGGGTTGCATGCTCCAAGCATGGGTGGTATTGATTACATGACTGCAAGGTTTGATAATCAAGATGATCCTATAGCTATCAGCATTGTTTCTGCTGGGGGTTATGAGAATGATGAGGAGGATAATGATGTGTTGGTTTACACTGGCCAGGGTGGTGGAGGTGGCAGCAAACACGACAAGAAAATGGATGACCAGAAGTTGGAGAGGGGGAACCTTGCACTTGAGAGAAGCTTGCATCGGGCTAAGCTGATAAGGGTCATTCGGGGTGCCAAAGATTTCAGTGTTATAAATGGCAAAATTTATATCTATGATGGCCTGTATAAGATTCATGAATCATGGGTGGAGAAAGGGAAGTCAGGTTTTAATGTCTTCAAGTATAAGTTGGTTAGGGAGCCAGGGCAGCCTGATGGCATTGCAGTGTGGAAGATGACCCAAAAATGGTTAGATAACCCATCTTCTAGAGGCAGAGTGGTTCTTCCTGACATATCCTCGGGTGTTGAAAATATTCCTGTTTGCTTGGTCAATGATATTGATAATGAGAAGGGACCTAGTCTTTTCCAATATGTCGCTAAGGTTACATATGCGAGACCTATTAGCTCAATGAAATCTCCACAAGGCTGCTTATGCCTTACTGTGTGTGTTCCAGGTGATACCAATTGCTGTTGTGCCAATCAAAATGGGGGGTATCTTCCCTATAGCTGGAATGGATTACTTGTGGGCCGGAAACAGATGGTATATGAATGTAATACTTCTTGTCAGTGCACTGTTAGATGCCGCAACCGAGTAACACAAAAGGGTGTAAAGCTACACTTTGAAATTTTTAGAACAAGAGAATGTGGTTGGGGTCTTCGATCTTGGGACCCTATCCGTGCTGGCACATTTATCTGTGAGTATACAGGTGAAGTCATTGATAAGGTGGAGATGAATGATTATGGTGAAGAAAACGAATATATATTTCAAGCTAATCACATTGATGAGAAAGCATCAAAATGGAATTATAGACCTGAATTACTTGGGGAACCTAGTACTGATGCCACAAATGAGGTTTTTAAACCATTACCCATCATCATCAGTGCAAAGAGCATGGGTAATGTGTCTCGCTTCATGAACCATAGTTGCTCTCCCAATGTCTTTTGGCAACCAGTTCAACATGACCATTGTGATGATGGATGTCCACATATCATGTTCTTTGCTTTGAAGCATATCCCTCCCATGACAGAACTTACGTATGATTATGGTGCTAGTGCTCTTGGATTTTGTAGATCGAAGAAGTGTTTATGTGGCTCGTCAAAATGCAGAGGATATTTTGGCTAAACATAACCAAATGTGCATGGTGTACAGTTAAGCTATTAATCCGACTACCAAAGGTGAGAAGTTTTGCCATATCAGTTCATTTTACAGTTCACTTTAGGCTATATTTGGTGGACATATATAATCATTGCTTCTTGTTTAATGTTTGTCCCCATACTTGTTTCTCAACTTGCATGTCTGTGGAATTTTATGGTTTGTTTATTGATAGAGTTCATTTCATGTAATATTTCTTGACTTGGAGTGGAGTTAACTTGACAAGGGAAGGAGCTATAATCTGATCCTCATGTTATCCACATGTGTATATCATTTATTGTTGATGCACATGCATGAACTATGTTTGATGTGGTGATGTCAAGATTTAGTTAATTAGAATTGTTTGATCAGGTGACAAGCATATACTAATTAACAATAAAACATAAGCAGAAAAGTACTTATCATTGCCTGAAGAATTAGATTGTATAGAGGAAATGTTTCTTTTTGATCAGGCTGCCTATCATGATTATGTGTGCTTATTGCTATGTTCGGTACCTTATTAAATATGGGAGTTCAAGGAAGTTAAGACAGATTGATGTGGAACTACACTCTACTAATACTATTGTGGACATTGATATATTTATTCACCGTGTGTGTATATTTTTTTATATATGCAGTAATACAAGTGCTATAACATGAGTATTATTCAAATAACATCTAATAAGAAAATCTGTGAACTGCAGAATAACTTGTGGCATATGCTTGATTTTCATTGGTTGAACAATAGATGCAGCTAGTCCATTCTATTGTAGGGCAAATTTCATGCCACATGTTGTTTTACATAAAACAATTTTGTTCATATGAACTTGCACCAATTTTATAACATTGCTTTTACTTGTCACAAAAAGAAAAAGAAGAAATTGCTTCTGCTTTTAGTGCCTCGGGGATAGATACACTTGTCAAATGAGCTTCCAAGACATCAGCATATGGATATTGTCTCCCTTTAATCTCATGTTTGTTTTTGCATTGACCTTCTTTCTTTTCTAAATAAATTCTTTAAATTGTCTTCTTGATTTGGGACTTGCTTTTTTATTGATTTTTGGGGATTATATGTCAAGTAGATGTGGAAGGCATCTATCAACTAATTAAGTGATGTAATTATCAACAGATGCAGTTGATGCATGCTGTCACACCCGTTGTGAGTGGTCGGTGTCACCATAACGAGATCATATAACGGACCTCATGATCTTGGAAGCAATAGAGCGCCTCCAACGTATGTATGCACGGGCAGCACACATATGAGGAAACAACCAACTCTGGTGGTCGGTGTCACTACAAAGAGTATCATGCGTGTAAGCGCGTGATTATGCGAGGCGACGGACTGCCTCCAACACATGTGTGCGTGGGCAGTACATATAGTAGTAAGTATCGGAGTCACGACATATTCGGATGGAGACCCGAACAGTCCAAACAGTCCCGCAGATTGAGCAACGAGATATGTTAGCTAAAGTGAACTGCAAGGGCATGTGAATAGCTTGGACACTTGACGTTGCAGGTTGAAAACACATGGCTGTAGGCTGGAGAATAAGAGTTGTAACTGTCAAGGGACATGTGGCGAGTAAAGAGGCAATTGAGGGCTCATGGGACAGGTGGCTACAGCTGGAGGGAGTCAAGGAAGCTGTAAGGAGAATATTGTGGATTATATTCTCCATGATCCCAACAGGTGGACTGCAGGGAGAATATTGTGGAGAATGTTCTTCATGACCTCCAATAGTTGGACTGCAAGGAGAATATTGTGGAGAATGTTCTCCATGATCTCCAACATGTGAACTGCAGGGAGAATATTGTGGGAGTAGGTTTTTCATGATCTCCATGGGTGGCTCATAGCCAAATATGTGTATTATAAATAGACTAGAGGGTCTATTGAGATGAGACACACACAGGCAGAGAGAGACTTGTAGTGTCACTCCATATTAGAGTTGTATTCCTTTTATATGAGTAATAAAAGATTGGTAAGATTGTTGTACTTTTTTTATCCTCTGTGCTCTTGTGGGCTTGTGCGAGTTTGGTGGGTTGAGGTGGGCGAACCTTGGCGCCATCACGGGCAAAATTTCAGGGTAAAAGTTTGGCTATGTGACAAGTGGTATCAGAGCCCAGTTTGGTGGAAATTCGGTTCAACTGAAACTAAGATCAACAAAAGCCATGGGGACCTAAGTGGAGTTTCAGGATCGGTTGATTCGCATCGAGGGGATGCTGGGAAATCCTCAAACCGAAGATGTGGACAGCTTATGGGCGCAGTTGGCTTGGCAAGAGAGGCAAAATGATGTTCTCAAGGAGGTTCTTGCAAGTGAGGTGAAAAGTGCGGAGGAAAGGTATGCTGCGATCATGGACTCCATGAGATCGAGTCTGAAGTCCTTGGAATATGACTTGATGGTGGTAAAGAGAGCAGTGGCAAACTTTACTATTGAAGACGGAGCTTCTTCAAAGGTGAAAGTCCCGAAACCCCATTCCTTTAATGGTTGCAGGAATGCAAAGGAGATGGAGAATTTTTTGTGGGATATGGAACAGTACTTCAAGGCTGCTCACATTTCAGAATGGGAAAAAGTCACCATCACCAGGATGTACTTAAGTGGAGATACTAAGTTATGGTGGCGTACTAGAGTATCGGAGAATGCTCGAGTTGGGAGAGTTCAACTAGAGGATTGGAAAATCCTCAAGAAGGAATTAAAGGAGCAGTTCCTTCTGTGTAACACAGGGTGGGTTGCACGAGAATTCCTGAAAAAGCTGTGGCATTCAGGGACCATAAGGGAGTATGTGCGGGAATTCAGCTCTCTCATACTCGACATCACCAACATGTCCGAGGAGGACAAGTTGTTCAACTTTCTTTTTGGCTTGCAGCCATGGGCTCAAGCTGCACTCCGATGGCAAGCAGTGAGGGATCTTCCTTCAGCCATTGCTTCTGCGGAAAGCTTGGTGGATTTCAAGTTGACAACAACTACTAAGAAGGTTACAGATGGAAAGAAGACGGTGCATGCAGATAAGGATGACAATAAACCCAAGGGTAAGAGCAAGAAGGTTGCGGAGCCGAGGCAGTCCAAGCTGCAGCTCACCAACAGAGAGTAGGGCTGTTTTATATGCAATGGTACTCATTGGGTAAGAGAATGTCCAAGGAGGGAAAAACTATCTGTTTTAAATATCAGGGAATCTGAGGAAGAAGGACGTGGTGCGGCAGCAACATCACGTATGAATCCATTGCAGCTACTCAACTCAATGACGACAGAAGGGCAGCTGTTTTGTAAAAGGTTGATGTATGCATCGATGCTATTAATTGGGAGGCCTGTTTTGGCTATGCTGGACACAAGCGATTAGCAACTTTTTCTCTCATAAGTTGGTAAGTGAATTTGGTTTGCAGGTGTAACCAAGTTCATGAAAAGTGAAGGCGGTAAACTCCGGGCCAATTCCGATTCATGGAATGACCAGTGCAACCCTCAAAGTTGTAGTTTGGTAAGGAGAGATCAGTGTGACAGTCTCGGCGCATGATGAGTTTGAATTTATTTTGGGGATAGACTTCTTCATCCAAGTGAAGGCTAGCTTGATGCCTCACTTATCAGGTATGCTGATTTTGGTGGAGGAATTACCATGCTTTGTACTGGCAGCGTATGAGGGGAAAACTGCAGCAGCGGTATGTAGTCTCCTCAATAGCTAAAAGTGGGTCTCAAGAGGGCGAGACCACCTATGTTGCAGCACTAATTGAGATACAACCAAATTAGGTTATGGAGGTACCTGATGATGTTGTAACTATCCTGGTGGATTACACGGACGTGATGCCACTAAAACTGTCTAATGAACTTCCTCTTCGGAGGGCAGTTGACCAAAAAATTGAGCTGGAGGCAGGTGCTAAACCTCCTTCTCAGGCCCCTTATTGATTGGCAAATGTAGAGCTTTTGGAGCTGAGAAAACAGCTCAACAAACTGTTAGATGCGGAATTGATCTAACTGTCAAAAGCCCCATATGGTGCTTCGGTGTTGTTTTAGCGGAAACAAGATAGTTCAATTTGGATGTGCAGAGACTATCGAGTGCTAAATAAGGTGTTCTCTCGACTTAGAGAATCTAAGGTTTTCATAGAAGAAGAGAAATGTGAGTTTTATTGGGAGTGACAGAACCAAGTAACAAATGCATTGAGCTGAAGGGAGGTATAATGCTATGTAACTGTACTGTTCACAGTGCAGTCAACCCTGCTGCAGAGGGTTAAAGAGCAAGCTGACGCGAACCCAGTATATATCCAACTCAGGGAGAGGTACGTGAAGGGGGTAATTAAGCGTTATTGGCTTAAAGATAACTTGTTGTATGCTAGAGGCAACAGGTTGTACATCCCGAAGGCGGGAGGTCTGAGGCATGAGCTGTTGCGGGAGATTTACGATGCTCAATGGGCAAGACATTCTAGAGGACAAAGGATGATGACATTCTTGTCCAGGTCATACTATTGGCCAAAAATTGGGGAAGACATCGAGATGTACGTCAAGACTTATCTTGTGTACCAGCTTTATAAGACGGAGAGGAAGAAGGAGGTAGGGCTGCTGCAACTCTTGTCTATTCCGGAGAAGCCGTGGCAGTCCATTTCTATGGACTTTATCTCGGGCTTTCCCAAAGTGGATGGGATGAGCTTAGTGCTAGTTATCATCGACCAACTCTCGAAGTATACGGTGTTCATACCAATATCACATGCATGTCCAGCAGAGGTAGCAGCTCGGCTGTTCTACAAGCATGTGGTGAAGCACTTCGCTGTGCCGAACATCGTGAGTGATCGAGATACTCGATTCACGGGCTGGTTTTGGACAACACTTTTCAACTTGATGTTTCAAAGTTGAAGTTTTTTACGGCTAATCACTCGGAAACGGATGGCCAAACGGAGCGCATCAATGCCTTGGTAGAGAAATACTTAAGGTATTATGTAACGGCCAGCCAGCATAATTGGTTGGAATTGTTGGGCACAGGCTAAGTTTGTTATAACATCCATAGGTCGTCGAGTACAGGAATGAGTCCTGCAGAGTTTGTTATAGAACAGCAGCCTCTCACTTTTCTCGAGTTGGCTCAATCAACGAACCAAGGAAAGTGCTCTGCTGTCTATCGTTTCACCAAGGAGGAGGAGGAGCTGATAGAATAAGCTCGGGACAGCTTGCACAAGACAGCAAAATGCATTAAGAGGTATGCGGATGAACGAGGGCGTTCATTAGAGTTCCAGGTTAGAGACATGGTGTTGCTGAAACTTGTTACAATGTTAGGTATGATGAATTAGTCCCACATCGGATATTGGATAGATAGAGTCCAATAGATATAGTGAAAAAAACCCATATCCCATGAGCTTGAGCTTTTAGGATGGTTTGGTGCTCGGCACAGTATATTATTCCGGTTTACCACTTTTTCAGCTTTCTCAACAAGTGATATCAGAGTTTCAGGTTGGAAGCTGTGCAAACTTTTAACACTAAAATTACCGCGATAATGTGATTGAATTGAGTCTGATGTTAGTCTCATAACAAAGATCGGTGAAAGGGTACGGGCGTTGGCCCAAGGGCTCGGGTGCCGGCGTGAGGTCGGCGTGTGACCGGAGAAAGGGCGCGTGCGTCGGCACCAGAGGCTGGTGCAAGGCCGGCAAGGGTGCGGGCGTCAAAGGCCGATGCGAGGACATGAGTCACACGGTGAAAGTGGTCGAGTAAAAAAGTTCTTAATTAAGATTGTTAAATTGATATGGTCAAATCACACCTGAAGGGGGAGATTGTTATAATGTCAGGTATAATTAATCAATCCCATATCGGATATTTGATAGATAGAGTCCAATAGATATACTGAAAAAGACATATATCCCATGAGTTTGAGTTTTTGCGATGGTTTGGTGTCCGGGTCAGTATATGGATTTGGTTTGACACTCTTGCGACTCCCCAATATAAACTTATTCCACAAATATAAAAGAAAATTGGCAGAAAGACCGTATATCGTGGGTTGATACCAAGGTATGACGACTCCTTTGAGGTGATGAAGAAAGTCGGGCAGATTGCTTACCAGTTGAAACTACCTGACAGGCTGAAGGTACATCCAATATTCCATATTAGCTTTCTCAAACCTTTCAATAGGGGCTTGCTTGGAGATAGATAGCAAGTCAAAAGAGCTTCACCAGTGGTTCGAAAGCAGTTTGATAAGGAGGTTGAGAAGATCCTTGCATACCGGACAATGGGGCAAAGAAAGAAGAATCGACAGACTGATTTTCTTGTGATGTGAAAAGGCGGCAGTGAGACCGATGCCACGTGGGAGCGAGACTTTACACTATGGCAGTTTGAAAGACAAATTAAGGAGTATATGAATTTTACTCCGATGAGAACGTCGGACTCTCCTGTTGGGCGTGGTTTGTCACACCCGTTGTGAGTGGTAGGTGCCACCACAATAAGATCATGTAACGGAACTCATGATATTGGAGACAATGGAGTGCCTCTAATGTTGTGTGCATGGGCAACACACATATGAGAAAACAATCAACTGTGGTGGTCGGTGCCACTACAAGGAGTATCATGTGTGGGAGTATGTGATCATGCGAGTCGATGGACTGCCTCTAACACATGTATGCATGGGCAGCATACATAGCAGCAAGTGACGGAGTCATGACATATTCAGATGGAGACCCGAACAGTCCAAACAGTCCTGCAGAGTGAGTAGCGGAACAGGTAGGCTAAAGTGAGCTGCAGGGCATGTGAACAGTCTGGACACTTGGCGTTGCAGACTGAAAACACATGGCTGCAGGTTAGAAAATCATAACTGTAACTGTCAAGGGACATGTGGCCAGTAAAGAGGCAATTGAGGGCTCATGGGATAGGTGGCTGCAGTTGGAGAGAGTCAAGGAAACTTTAGGGAGAACATTGTGGATTATGTTCTACATGATCTCAACAGGTGGACTGCAGGGAGAATATTGTGGAGAATATTTTCCATGACCTCCAACAGCTGGATTGTAGGGAGAACATTGTGGAGAATGTTCTCTATGATCTCCAACAAGTGGACTGCAAGGAGAACATTGTGGGAGCAGGTTCTTTATGATCTACATGGGTGACTCACAGTCAAATATGTGTATTATAAATAGAGTAGGGGGTCTATTGAGTTGAAACACACACAGGTAGAAAGAGACTTGTAGTGTCACTCCACATTAGAGTTATATTCCTTTTATGTGAGTAATAAAAGGTTGGCAAGGTTGCAGTACTTTTTTTTTCCTCTATACTTTTGTGGGATTGTGCGAGTTTGACGGACTGAGGTGGGCGAATTTTGGTGCCATCACGGGCAAAATTTCAGGGTAGAAGTTTGGCCGTGTGACACATGCCATGACGCTTGGTGAATATGATTTGGTGTTATGAAACAAGCAACCTAAAAGGACTATGGCAGTTTGCCAGAGATGGAAGTCTTAAGGATACCCGGCTAGGACATGATATTGGGTATGGGTGATTCTTCCATGCTTTTTGTTCCATGGCCTTTTGAGTGATTTGCTAGTTTTTCTTGCAATCTTGATGTTAGTTGAAATTGATTGCTGAACATAATAATACAACATAGAATTGAGGGCTTTGAATCAATAGTTTGTTGACATACATGAAAGGTAGTGCCCCTTGGTGATTAAATTTCATTTTTTGATTCTGGAGAAATGGTTGACACATTTTTAAGTAATTGTTCCCTGGTTGACATTTACTCGTCAATAATGAAACCTGGGGAGCAGATAATAAAACTAAGATGTTCAGATTTGTGTGGTTCAGTTTACTTACCATGTTCTCTCTTTTATGTTGCACTCGTCCCTAAAAGGGTTTTGTTAGGAGGCTACATGGTTGCTATAGTAACAAGTTAATTTAGCAATCTAGTGTAGCTAACAAATTTTGTTTCAATGAGATAGATTATCTCTGGAGATCCATGTTTCTTTCAGATCAGTGTTGAAGTAAAATCACATGTATTGCAAATCTTGGGCACCGGATACAAACTCATGTCCAAGATATATAGTTACTATTGTGAAATGTAAGTTTGGTTGTGGTTACAAGTTTTATGAAAAATATCAATCAGATTACTGCCAAAGACAGCCACCCTCAGTGGCAACCGGAGGAGGAAATGTGCACCTGGGCAGTTTAATCAATCATCTATACTATTAATGTGTCTAATTAGGTAAGAATGTTGATTGTTCCACCTAGTTTTAGGTGGCAATATCGAAAATAATAGGTGGAAAAATCAAAACTCATTAGTATTTGATTCTTTGGCTCATTGAAATTGATGGTTCCACTCAAAAGTGAGCAAAATATGAAAATGATGGGTGGAAGATTCAATACCTATTTTGTAAGTTTCCAAAAAACAACCAGTAAACTGAGTTAAACAAAGTTTGACGCACTTGTTTTTCTCCGTTTTACTTGAAGTTGGTCTTCCATGACAATTCTTAATTTAAAGTTCAATATTTAATGAAGACATTGATGTGGTAGAAACAAATTCTGGAAAGATCAAGGGATAGGATTTAGTTCTAGGCAATTGTGCTGATCCGAGAATATTACAACTACCCTGATTATCTAGAGCCAGTTTGTATTGGTATGGAGTAAGTTAATATTGGATAAATCATCATGAATATTCCAATATATGGCCATTATTGCTATGCAATAGCTCATATTGTATCTATGCTGAAGTATATGTACCTATGGTATCCTTCCCCATAAAAATCCTTGAAATAACTGCATGTAAATGCCTTATATCGCTTATTTCCTGCTCTATTTTTTGTATTCATTTGTACATCTATCCTTACCATTCCTTCTCCTAATGCTTTTGTGGATCATTTGTTTCTGCAGATATCTGTTTTGGCAGACTAACAAGCAATGGTGCTATGTAGAAATCATCTGTTTGCATATGCGCTCTTCCTTGTGAAACAATGAAGCCGACCATTCCGTTGGAAGAAAGCATATCTTTGGAGCTATGTAGGTATGCTAGCCAGTTTAGAATGGCTTTTTAGGGAAATGATGGAAATTCTTGCTGTTGAAACTCCCCGAGGGCATCAAATTTTGGAAATAATGTAAACCCACTCTGTTGACATCCATTGCTGGTTATGTTCCGAAGTTTCTTCTAATTGTACTTCCATATCACGCCCTCGATTTGCTTCTGTTGTACAAATGGTGGTTTAAATTTGTAGGAAAAGTCAGGTTGGTTGCAATAGATTCTAACTGGGTTGGCAAACCTCGTGGCACTTTCATGTCTGCTCTTGCAGCAATATGTGCTTCTTCAGGTATTGTATTGTAGTTCATCTGTGAGTTAATATCCAATTAAAAGTGAATCTGTATTTGTCAGATTTTTCAGGCCTGGGTGTTTGGTTTGAGCAGATGCATTCTCGTAGTTTGTATTTGTTCTGATTATGCATTTTTGATTCATACTGCTCCATCAATTTGCTGTATGATCTTTTCATGGGTTTTGGTTTTTAGTCATGTATGCCCCTGTGAAATCATGAAATTGCATGGCAACTGTCATAAATTTTGTAATGGCATTTGTACTGTACATTTGTAGCTCGAAAAGTTCTTATATGTGTAGATACGAATTGTGCAATAAATGGGTATTTTCATCCTTTATCATGCTATGCAAAATTGTTATGTTGAACCAGCAAGGCCGGAGGGACTAGTTTTTGAGAGAGTTTTGGGCCTTTTGACGCTGTTGTGGTTGGATCAAAAAGTATGATTTTCCGGTTGGATCTTCCACCTATTTCTGTAGGAGCTTTATAAAAAAAGGGAGATGTATTATGTACAACTTCTTGAACTTTTAGTAGAATTATATATACCTCTTTAAATTTTTAATAATTAATGCATTTTTCTTGAAATCTGAAAATACTTTTCAAGAAGCTTCCAAGAAGGATATAAGAATTCAATGTATGATTGAGGCTAACGAGGGGTATCAAATTCTTTTAGTTATCCTAGCCACTGATTGGGCAATTCCCCTCTATATGTCTTAGCATATAAAAGAGTTCAATAAGAAATGTTATCTCAAACAACCAACCGAGATTTTTATGATTTCTCATAAGTTTTTTGTTTTCAGAAAACATATCACAGCGATGCTCTTCTCCTCATACTCCATGTCATCTAACACCGACAGCCAACTATGAATCCAATTCTCTGCACCATATTGGCTCCGCAACGAAATCCAAAATATAATTTTAGAATTTCTTACTCCAATAGCAGTTGTTTTTTCGTCAACAAACTTGAATTTCTAGCGACAACAAAATCACCAACACTTGTTGCTTGATTATTTGGCTTCTCCCATCGGCCTTTATCTTAATAATTGCAGTGGAATTGTTGGTCTCGCTTGTAGGGCGTTGCGCAATTTCATTACGAAGAAAAATGTCAACCACAGAATTAGATCTCCTTGGCAATGTCCATAGCTGAGGTGATCTACTGCCCCTCTTTGACTATTCTACATAACTATGTCATCGCAACAGATAGACCAATATAAAGCAAGAAATAACCTGCGCCAAAAATTTCTCCTAAATTAGACACGCTTCCATAAGAAAGAAGAGTAGTAAGCATGACAAAGTCCGTCACTCATTTTGCCAAGCCGAATATATCATGCTAGTGAAAGAATCAAATTCAACACTTCCCCTGCAACTTCATCAATTAAATTTCGTTGTCGCAACTGTTAAACGTATGTAGACAGAAGACTTCAGAGATAGGCAATAACAAGCTCCAAGGCAATCTTGGATAGGTTTGAAAATTAAAATGAATAAATATTAATGTTTCAATCAAACTAATCTTGTTACTATTTGTTATTAGGCGAATAAAAAATAATATGTTTCAATCAAAACAAACTTGTTACTATTTGTTATTAGGCGAATCAAAATAATCAATCTTTCAGATATTTTACATCTTTTTGCAATTTTGTTACTATTGTTATTAGGCCAAATCAAAGTAATTTTGTTAGTATTTTGCAAATATCTCCTTCATAGTTATTCATATGATAAAAATCACTTTTCACGATAATTCATCATCAACTCGTTATTTCTATAAATCAAAATAATATTTTTGCTATTTGTCATTAGGTTGAATCAATCTTTCAAATATTCCATATATTTTTTTTGTAATTTTGTTACTCTTATTATTAGGTTGAATTAAAATGATTTTGTTACTATTTCGCAAATGTCTCTCTCATAATTATCCATATGATAAAATCACTATTTTACAATAACCCTAAATATTAGTGTCATCAACTTTACTTCTATTGATCAGCGCAGCGATTGGAAAAAATATTGCTACAATATAATATGATTTTTTGATTAAAGTGACCTACGCAATTATAAGATGATATGTTACCTTAAAAATATTTTCATTATTTTATACTTATTCGTGTTCTCCTATTAAATACGTGCCCATCATAAGATTTGGATCACATACTTCGATCCAATTCAGGTAGGGTCTGGCCTTAATTTTTGCGAGCAGGTATCGGCCCCTTTGCATCCTTACTTCCAATCATGTGTTCAACCATCGTGCCATCTCGATCTCCGATCGCTACATCCATTTTCCAACATCCACCTCTCCTCTCTCTCCCACCTCGCAACACACATACACACACACGTCAATCCCTTTCCTCCCGCCCTTTGATCGTTGGGAATTTGCATGTCCGATCGCCGCCAACCACATCGTCTCCCAAAGAGCTTTCTCTCTTCTCCGAAGCTGGTGGCGGAGGGAAGAGGAATCGGGAGCCGTTGGGGTGAGCGACGACTATCCAGATTCTAATGTCTTCCCCGCAATTTTTAAATCCTTGTCCCTTTCATTTTTGAATTGTCTTCTTGCGTCGGCGTAATGCTTTCTTTTGTTCTAATTGAGAACTTCGAATTTATATTTATGCCAGTTGTTGTATGTGTGTAGCATTCGATTTGAACTGAAAATTTTTATCTTTTAGCTGAAAGGAGATACCTCGGTGCAGTTTACATTATGCTTGGTTCTTCTCTTTTTTGATGCAGGATGCAATTCCTGAATGGATTGCGTGAGAACTGGAGGTGGTAAGTTTCCTAGTGGTTTGCTTTATTGATCTGGTGATTGGGAGTCCTTGAAGTAGTAGGATGAACATTGTCAAGAGAGTTACCGAGCTTATTCGGAGGAAATGTGGCGGCCAAAGAAGTGAAGGTGTCCCTTCGCACCATGCAAAGAAATCTGCCCCATATCTTAGGTTTCATTTTGGTATTCGCATTTTTATCTTTATTGACTCCTTAGTGCTGCAGACTGGCGTTTGGTCTCTAATTTTGTTTTATAACATTCCTTCATTTCTTGTAGCATATAAGAGATAGGACGTCTAACCACTAATCAGGAAAGCTTTGAGTGCAACAGACCTGATTCCTAAATGTTAAAATGATTGCCATGGTCAAGCTCAAGATGTTACCTTGGTAAGAGGAAAATCGAAGTAATCTACCATAAATGAAAAAAAAATAACAACTGAAAATAAAAGAAGCATATAATGAATTTTCTTTGTCAATGATAAAGTAGTAGCAAATTCGAGAAAATATTGAGATGCCAATTTTGGAGCTACCATCGACTATTTGGGATAATTAGAGATCCCAAAAGTAATTTCAAAATGAAATTTAAGTGGATTTTAATATCGTATCAGATATTTTGAAAACATAAGTTTCAATAAGTATAAATCTCTATTGTTAATTATCCCGACAATCGTTAAGAGTCTTGTGAAATAAAAAATTTAGTTAATAAAATAGAGATGTAAAAAAAACATGATTTGATTAATTCGAAGTTAGGGTGCATGATTTTAATAAGGATATACTTTCACTCTATAATTTAAAAATTTAAATCAATAACATCAAAATGGCATGAAATGAGAAAATGAAGAAGGGATTAGGAAAGGCTTAGTATTCACCATTGTTCACTACTATGCACTTGCTTGAGTGGAACTAGATTTGGATGGATGGTTGATTTGATCTTTGATGGATATCGATAATTTTGCTTGATTTTAGAGTATTGTTGATGACTTTAGCTAATGTCAGCTAATCCTATTTGATCTTGAAGTGTTGTCGTGACTTTATACTTGTTGTCAATTGATTTATTTTGACTTTAATTTGAGAGAATGGTTAGTGAATTTAGCTTATACTAATCACTCTTGGTTTGATAATAAATGATTTTAAAGCTTTTTGTCAATTAGGTTGGAAATATTATTGATGACTTTATGCTTGTGTCGGTCAAGTTTGAAGCATCATCGATGACTTTATACTTATATCAGTGAATTTTCTTCGAACATGATGTTTGGCTAACTAATCGAGTGCAATCCTACTTTAATTTGATTTGATTTGAAAAAATATTAGCAATCTTATGTTATGCTAATTATTCTTGATTCGATAATCGATGACTTTTTTTTTACCTTGTTGTCAATTAGATTTGAAGTGTTATTGATGGTTTTATATTTGTGTCAGTTGAGCTTGAAATATTATTGATAACTTTTATGGATGGAGTTCGGGCACGGGAGCCAAGGTGGGTCCAAGGTGGTTGCGGCAAGAGTTGCTAGTGGTCGCGTAGTGGCAGAGCCAGTCGGTTATGTGGGCGGTGGAGCAAGTCTGAGTCGATGTTGGGGGTTGCTGCTGGTCGCGTAGGGGCAAAGACGGCGGTGGGAGCAGCAAAAGGCACTCTAGAATTCCTCGAAGACAAGACAACAAATGGAAGAGAGGAAGTGGAAGAAGGGAGAAAAAAGAGTATACTAACCTCTCTTTATTTTTTGATTTCTTCTTAACCTCTTTCTCCCTATCCTTTTGCTCTGTGTTTGTACATTTTTTTTGTTTTTGATATTACAGGACAGATCAAATCATTTTAAAATAAAAAAAGTATTTTCTCTTCTTTTATTTATTTTTTGAACAGATCTTGAATTGATAATTCTAGAATGTTATTGTGGGTGAGGGGTTTTGATTGGATCCCCAAATTCAAATTTGGAATAAATATAGATATAGATAAGGATTTGATTTATTTACTTATGAATGAAAATTATACTTATTTATGATATCCATTCTTCAAGAGGGTTATTAGAAATTTTTTTAAAAAAAATTTAGACCAAATATAATTTTGTAAATTCTAGAGGCTTTGTTTATAAAAAAAACCTTTTTATAAAATTTTGAATCTCTCAGAGTTTTTTCGAATAAAATTTTAATTTATTTATAGATAAAAATCTTTGACGAGTTTATTTGTAAAAATTAGAAATCTCAAGAGGATTATTTGTGAATATAAAATTTTGAGAAATTTATTCGCAAACTCTGATTTAGACCGAATCTTATTTTTATATCTGATTGAAATTTGGGCCCAATTTGGCTCATCACGAATCCAAGTCAAACTCAGAGTAGAACTACAAAATCTATTTAAACAAAGTGCTCTTTTCGCATTCACCTTATAAACTTCCTTAGTGAAGGGAGTGGATGCGAAAAGAGGAGTGGACGTATTATTTCTTATCACTGCTTCCACAAGTGTTTAACATGTAAGATCTCTTACTTCTTTTCTTATTGTTTCATGCTTGCTTTCTCTTTGTTTCTTCACTTGTTTGCTTTTCTTTTCCTTTAAAGGCATCATGAAACCTTTTGTGTCGATGAAAATTTAGAATGGGAAAGAATACAGCTTGGCTTTACGATGCTTTCCTCCTATCTTGGGAATTGACATTGAAGCAATTACCATGTACAAACCTCAGGAGTAATAGAAACGAGTGTGGTTTGATAGCTACCACCCTTTTGTATGTTTTTCCAAAGAGAGAATGCTATGTGCAAACGAAGTGGGTGAGTTTTCATGTTGGAGCCCATCGGGCATTTTAGGCAGTGAGAGCCTTTAGAGAGCTTGGGATTTAATATCTTGAAAGACCTTTTATTTTCTAGGGGATGATCCTTCTTACTTGTCGGAGTAGTGCCGATTTTGCCAAAGTACTCAAGTGGGTTGATGTGTGGTATCTTTTTAGCCCAACTTGTAGGCCTTGACATTCTAGAGGGAGTCATAGCATCTAAAGGATAGTATACCAGAGATTCAAAAAATTTGCATAGCATGATCGAGATGTGAAATTTGCATAGCATCCAAAGGATAGTATACCAGAGATTCAAAAAAAAAATGTCTTTCACATGCCATATGGTGAGGTCAAAATCTCATTATAGGACATAAGATAGCTAGCTAGAATTTCCATCTTCGGGAGTTTCTATGATGAATATATCCCTACTGATTATCATGTGAGCCTCAGCTTCAGTTATACCCTTTGTGATCTCCCTGGAATCTATGATTAGATGGTGACATTTCCCGAATAGTCAAAAGCAGGTGTATTTTGACCACTGGATCAAACTTTTCTATGACAGGAGCATGACGAATGACTGACAAAATTTGACTAGATTATGCATGACACAGGGGATGTCCCTTCCAGAGTTTTGCCCCTAGACTTATTTTGCTACTTTCATCTGCTTGTGGCTCTGTCGCTTAGTTATGCTGCATGGTAGGTGGTACATTCATTTGGAGTTGTTTGCGATGGCCTGTAGGATGGCGCATGGATCAAAAGTTTCTCTAGCTTCTACAGTGCTAAGCTCATTATATACAGGTCTCAAAGCAATGGTGGATAGTCCCACAGGGCCAAGTAATTCTTCTACTTGGTTCTCCCCCCACTTTCTTTATACTTGGATTTATACTCATTTTTAGAGGACATATACTGAGTTGGAGCTTAGCAATGAGGTTAAAGGTTTTTGTCATTCATACTCGGTTCTTGTTCTTGAGATGGTTCAAATCATGAATGCAATTGCTTCTACCTTCTCTCCTAAAGAAGCCAGGATTCATGTGTGGGATTCCTAAAACTTCAAGTGGCGAGCTTTTTCTTATATTCTTTTAGATTTTAATATGTTAATGGACATGACTTGTCTTTTATTATCTTTAGAGACTTATGAGTACATTATTTATTTGCAGGATGGAGTACTTCCACTTTGCTTAGGGGAATATTTAGCTGTAGAGTCTTATAACCTGCATTGGTTTTGTTGGTAGTTTGGGTATGATCAAGGTTTTCTTGAGAGTGTTCCAGTCCTCTACCACCATTATGTCTCAGCTAGGTAGTAGGCTATCGGCTACATCTTACTTGTATCCAAGATGAATCAAAGTACCATATTTTAGATATTGGATAGGAGGCCAAGATTCTTTGCTCATATGTTGTAGTATGGTTTAATAGCATAGGAGGATATTTTTGCATAGACCCAGAGTTTCTATTCCAAAGCTAGCTTGGATCGTGCAGCAATGGAAAGTAGGTGGCAAGAGGGTCAAAGCAATAGAGGACTCAAGAGGTCTGGGAAGCTCTAGCTCATAAATTTGCTCATCTTGGATCCAATGGAGAGAGGCCTATTCCTCCTTGTAGAGTTAGCGATGGCCATTTTTAAGGTAATGTAGGTCCTAGTTGAATCTGAGGCACCTCGATCCATACATGACCCTTGTGTGTCTAATGCCTCAAGGGGCTTGGCGACATATGCGAGTTCATCTATTGGCGGGAGCATGGGGGCAAGTTCACATACACCACTGTGAGGCTCAATCTCCTTATTTCCTATTATCGTCATGAGTGCAGGGCTAGGGGCATCTCTTCCTTCACTGATACCAGTATGCTAGTCTTTTGATATGGATTTGAGTAGAGTGGTCCGACTAGCCTCTTCGCTACCTACACCTGGCTATCCATTAGATGTGAGCATCCATTAGTATTGATAATAACCCCTTCCTTTTTCCCCTTTTTTTGGCTGAAAATCTCTTTTCTTTTAGGTAGATGAGGATTTGAGAGGCCTTTTTGATGATATTTAGGACTCTAATGGTAAGAGATATCTCAACTTTGTCAATCTTTATATTGTTCATGTACTAATTTTTCTCTTGTTATAAATGTGGTTCCTAGGTCATGCTTTAGTCGAGAGATATTTGTGTTTATGGGTATCCATCCACCATCACCAGCATTAGGTAATAGTCTATTATCTCCTTCTAACTTTGAAAATTTTCTGTCTCTTAATGTGTCATTTATCTCTTCAAACGATGATGGAAAAGCATGGGTGAGCGATTGCTGCATCACCATTATCGTTAGGAGGCATCATTAAGCTTTATGTATCTTAGGATTATTCTTGTCCTTATATAGAGCTGTTGCTTATTTTGGTTCTCTTTATTTAGGAATATTATTATTATTTATGAAATTTCTTTGCCTCACATCAGATTTTGATTTTGCAACTTTGTATTTTTTTTCTTTTGCAACCCAACTCGCAAAATGAATTCTAATTTTTTTCACTTGTTAGTGAACTTGACTTGTTATGTGACAGTAGACTTAACTTATCATATGAGGGTAAGCTTAAGTTGCCACATGGAGTGGACTTAGTGTGCCACAAGAGGTGAATTTGTTTTGTCATCAGGAGTGAACTTGGTGTGCGATGATGGGTGGACTTGAGTTACTTCTAAAAGTGGGCTTGATTTGTCACAATGAGTGAATTTTCTTTGTCATAAGAAGTGGACTTGGTTTACCGCGAGTAGTAGACTTGAGTTACTATAACGAGTGAACTTGATTTGCCACGATAAGTGGGCTTGATTAACCATAATGGGTGGATTTTTATGGAGGTGCAAACTTGACCATCACACAAATTGGACATAGTTTTATGCCCATTGTGGGATCGAAATTAACCACTCGAGATTGTGAAGACCCCGAGAAGCGACCTCAAATGATAAATCATAACTTATTTTAATTTAAATTGTGCTATTAGCTATTGTGGAAATATAACTTCCAATAGGTGCAAGACCCTATTGTTAATTACTTCAATGATTATCAAGAACCTCCTAAAGTGAGAAACCTAACTAACAAAATAGAGACACAAAAAAAGAAGAAAGTATTATTTGATTGATTTTAAAAAAGATGGTACATGGCTTAAGTAAGGGTATGCCCTTACTTTACAATAAATTTCAACATAGAATTATAGAAAATTTAAACAATAAGAAAGAGAAATATTGGGGAAGAAGCTTTGATGTGTGTTGCTATCCTACTCCCCTGCGCTGGACCACATGGTGTCTGACCCAAATCGACTCGGTCTTTGGCAGTTGTTGATGGCATTGTCCGATGGGACACAAAAGAGAATAGGAGAAGTTCAAAGTGTTTTCAATAGCTTTGAGCTTTGATGATAATTTCATAGTTTGAAATGTTTCATTATCTAATACGACATCGGTAATAACTCCATTAATCTTGAAGTGTTTGTATATCCTATAAGGCATAGATGATAACTTCTTTGGTTTTTGAAGTATTTCATAGTTGATAAGGCATAAGTGATAACTTCATTTGAAGTATTTTCATAGCTAACAAAGTGTAGGTGATAACTCTTTTTAGTTTCGTAGTGTCACCAACAGCTTATAAGGTTGAGTATAGCTTTGTGGTTGACTAGCTTGAAAGGGTGCATCATCAATAACTTTTAAGGTTGACTAGTTTGAAGAGGTGTGTCATCAACTACTTCTCGGATTGGCTAGCTTAAAGTGTGGCTAATGGCTTTAAGGATCTTGGCACTTAACTTTTTTGATTTGGTAGCATCACCAAAGACTTAGGGGGTTGGGTATAGTTTTGAAGTATGGTAAATAGTTTTTAATGTGTTGGTAATTAACTTATTTAACTTGGTAGAATCACCAACAACTTATGGGGTTGGGTATAGCTTTGATTGGGTAGTGTCACCAATAGCTTATAGGGTTGGGTATAATTTTGAAGTGTGGTCGATAGCTTAGAGCATATTAGCGATTAACTTCTTTGATTTGGTAGCATTATCAACGACTTATGAGATTGGATATAACTTTAAAGTGTTGTTAAAAGCTTTTATCGTACACCCATTGAGACTCAATTTGTCCCTATTTAGTTTTATTCAAATTAATTCTGGTTCAGGTTAGGGTAGTAATATCACCCTTTGTTCATAGCCTTGGAGTATTGTCGAGGGTTCAACACATCCAATGTGACTTGGTTTGACCTTATTTATCTCCGTTGGGACTAATATTGTTTAGGTCTGAGTTTGATTTCATTTAATATAAATCAAATTTGACTTTGTGTTGGACCTTTATTGAGTCCTAGTTTGCATCTTGATGGACTTTGATTCAAGTTCAAGTCAATTTAGTTCAACTTGACTTCAGTTTAGGCTTAGCCTGACTTGGTTCTAGTTTGAATTTGAGCTTAGTTCACTCTTGATTTAACTTAATTTTTAATTGACCCAACTTGAATTTGATTAGGGTTGGGTTTGAACTAATCTGATTTGGATTAACTCAGCTTAGACTTTGAGTCTAGCTTAATTTGGGTTTAGTCCATTTTTTTTGACCAATATAGGTCCATTTGAGTCAACTTAGCCTTTGTCCATTTGTTTAATTGAGTTTAATTTTAATATGATTGAATCAATTCACATTAATCAATTAAATTTGAGGGTCCTTGACTATTTATGATAATTTTAGATGAACATGTAGCCTGACTTTAAATGTGCAAACTAGAGGGTTAGCTTAACTTGCAAGCTCAAAAGCTAGCTTAGTGGTGCAAGCTTGCGAGTTAACTAGCTGCGAGTCCAAGAACTAGCTTAGATGCTAACCCAAAGGCTAATTGAGTGTGAGTCCGAAGGTTGGTTGAGTGTGAGCCCAAAGGCTACCTGAGGTACAAGTCCAAAGGCTGGTTGAGTGAGAGCTCAAAGGCTGGTTGAGTGAGAGCTCATAAGCTAGCTAAGGTGTAAGCCCGAATGCTAGCTAGATGCAAGCCTGAAGGCTAGCTCAAGTGTGAACCCAAAAGTTAGCTAAGTGCGAGCCTACGGACTGACTTGGATGCGAGCCCGAAGGTTGGATGAGTGCAAGTTTGAAGGCTGATTAAGTACAAATATGAAGGCTAGCTGAGGTTTGAGCTCGAAATTTGGCTTGGCACGAGCCTAAAAGCTGATTGAGTGTGAGTTTAAAGGTTAGCTAAGTGCGAGCTTAAAGGCTAACTGAATACAAGCCTGAAAACTGGCTAAGTATGAGCTTGAAGGCTGGCTAAGGAATAAGCTCGAAGGTTAGTTGAGTGTGAGACTAAGGTTATCCGATCTTGAGCTCGAAGGCTGGCTAAGGTGCTAGCCCAAAGGATGGCTAAGGCGCTAACTCGAAGGCTGGCTAAGGCACTAGCCCAAAGGCTGGCTAAATGTGAGCCTAAAGGTTGGCTGAGTATGAACCCAAAAGCTGACTGAGGTAGGCTTGAATGCTAATTGAGATGAGAGCACGAAGGCCAGTTAAGTGTGAGTTTGAAGGCCGGTTAAATGTGAGCTCAAATTCTAGCCGAGTGCAAGTTCGAAGGCTAATTGAGTGTGAGCCCGAATGTTAGTCGAGTGTGAGCCCAAAGGCTGAGAGAGAAAGAAAGAAAGAAATACAAGGAAAGATAAGCAACAAAGACTTACCCCTTTGTTTCAATTTTTTGGGGTTAATCTTCTCCTTCAATCTTCATTGATTCCCTTCGTCTTGATTTCTTCTAGTTCTAATTGCTCTCTTCGTGCTCTAACCTTCCCCCTCCCATTCTCCAATTTTTCTTTGTCTGATCTCCTTTTTTTTTCTTTGTCAATAGGTTTATTTAGAACTCGAAGAGATGAAGTTGGGCTGAAAATAATATCCTTTATTTGAATTTTTTAATGATGGATATGGACCTAAATAGATATGGTTATGACTTATCTAGAATTTGGATGAACTTGTGAAGATATATGGATAAGTTTATTTATTGTAAATGACAAAATTTGAAAGTTGTACCTATCCCAGATACTAAAATTATAGAGGGTTATTTGCAAATTTTTGAAAAAATTTAGACTAAATTATAATTTTATGAATTTTCAAGGGGATTTTTATAAAAAAGACTTGTTTATAAAGTTTGAAAACTTCTAGGGTCCTTGTTGAACAAAATTTAAACTTATTCATAAATAAAATTTTTTTGAGAGATCTTTTTGTAAAAAATTATAATTTTAGGAGCTTATTTCTAAAAAAATTTTGGAGAGGTTTATTTGTAAATCATAGATTTCATAAGGATCAAATCATAATTATTGATCTTTTAAAGGGTTTATTTGTAAATCTTAAATCTTGTGGGACTGATTTTTAATTTTAAGATTTTATTAGACTTTTGCATAAAATTCTTATTCTAAAGACCTATTTGTGAGAAAAATTCGGTCAAGTACTCATTTATGATGATTTATTCAATGAAGGGGTCTATTTATAAAATTCTTATATTTTATTATTTTGGTCCAAATTTTAGATAGATTTTGGGTCCAATTGTGGTTCAAAATTTAGCTCACTCAGCCCATTTGGATTAGGCTTAGCTTGAGCCCAAAATTTTCAATGATTTAGGTCCAAATTGAGCTCCATTTCAGCCAAACTCAAATGTGATTTAAGTTTGACTAAGACCTATATTTGAGCTATAATTTAGTGGCATGAAAGTCCCAATTTTAATTAGATTCTAATAAAACTTTATTGTGGTAACCTCTTCTCGAGTTCTAATGAGAGGAGAGGGTGCGAACAATTGTCATGCACATGCCCCTACATCAACATTTTAGGAGTTAACCATATGGGTTTGAATTGTCACATAAGAGTGGACTTATATTGTCATGTGAAAGTGGACTTAGTTTATCACGTAGAAGTAGACTTAATTTGCCACGTGAAAATGGATTTAGGTTGTTATGTGAAAATGGACTTAAGTTACTATAAGAAGTGAACTTGATATGCCACAAAATATAGACTTAATTTATCAAATGAAAGTAAATTTAACTTACCGCATGAAAGCGGGCTTGATTCACCATGTAGATATGGGTTTAATCACCGTGTAACATGAACTTGATTTATGGACTTAGTTTATCCGTGAATGTGGACTTGGTTTGCTATATAAAAGTAAACTTAGGTTACTACATAAAAGTGGATTTGGTTGGCCATATGGAAGTAAACTTAGGTTATTACGTGGAAGTGGACTTGGTTGGTCATGTAGAAATGAACTTGGTTTGCCATGTGAAAATGGACTTAGTTTGCAAGCTTAATAGCCACACAAGATGGATGGAGTTTTCACTATCTTTGTTTCGTGAATTGTAGCCGACATATATTTGGACTTTTTGCAAATAGGCCCCAAATTTATTATAATTACAAATTAAAATTTTATAATTATAAATAAGGCCAAATATTTATAGAAAGGTCCAAATTTCAAATAATTCAAATAAATCAATTTTAAATCTGATTTTCAATCAGATTCTGTCTCATAAAATTTATCCTCCTTCAACCAGGTAACCTCAATGTGAGACCTGATGTTGGATATACTGTAAAATGTTCTGACCCATCACGGAACATCCAAATAAATATACACATATATAAAATTTGGATCCATCTATGCTGTCATCTATTGGCATACAAATATCAATTAAAGAGTCAAACCTGAACCACTCACTATATTTCCAAACTGTCTGACCCGAATTGCACAATCAAACTTATTTTAAAAATAAATCAATTTACAGTCTATAAGGCCATAGGACTAACAATACCCCACTTGGTCTATAGATCTATTTATTTATACATATATAGGTAGATGTATACTGAAAATAATTTTTGAGAAAATAATTTTCACATGGGATCCCAATTGTGCAATTCAGAGACAATGAACTATACCACTTTTCCTCAGTAGTCCCCATACATGCTTAACCATGGATGGATGTATACTAATGATATACCAACCATTTCTATGTCAAAGCAAGTAAAGTATTATATTAGTTGAGCTAAATAACATCAAACATAAACATAGACAATGTGCTCATGGAACAAGGCATATAATAAAACATAACGATAGTGAGAATTCTCATTTTTTTTCACTGACGGTCTACTCGCTTCATGCTTCTCTTTGAAATATATCACTAAGATGCATAAATTTTACTAAGGATATCCCACAAGTGCAAATGTACTTCATCTAAGTGAGAGGTATAAAATGAATATGAGACCCAGTCATACCTTCACCTCAAGTATTTCAGGAATCACCTACACATGATCACTAGGTCCTCATGTAGGTGGTAATCACCAACCTACCTAGTGACTCATTGTATTCCCAAGGACTTCACTTCCAAATTGGAAGATTAAAAATAAAACACATCAATGGAATCATTTCATATAGGAAAAGTAATATTGTACTAACAAATAAATTGTAACCAAATAAAAATGCATGTAACAATCAAAACATAACATCATCTTTGCAAACTATCCCCATATGATTGACATGATCTTTAAATATTTTTACCACAAGATCTTTAGTCATTGGATCAGCCAGATTATCTATAGAGGAGATCCGTGAAACAATAATATCCTTTTTCTGAACCTTTTCACAGATATAATGAAATTGCAGCTCAATATGTTTTGTTTTGGAATTACATCTAGCATCCTTAGTGAGAGATATAGCTGCATTATTATCGCAGTCTATCTGCATTGGCTTGTCAATATAATCAACCACTTGGAGGTTAGAAAGAAAATATTTCAACCATATAGCATGTTTACTAGCTTCACAATAAGTTATGTACTCTGTCTCCATAGTTGACAAAGCAGTAGTAGTCTATTTCATACTACGCCATAAAATAACTTCTTTTGCTAGAGTAAACACATATACAAATGTAGACTTCAAACTATTATCACATTCTTTGTAATCAGAGTCTGTATATCTAAGAACATTTTATGATTTATAACCATCAAATAAGAGCACATAATTTGGATTTTCTTTAAATAATGAAAAACCTTCCTAACTACTCTCCAATAAGTCATTTTTGGATTACTCTGGTATTTGCCAAGAAGTCCCACAACAAAAGCAATATCTGGACCGGTATAAATTATTAAGTACATTAGACTGCCAACGGTTGAAGAATAGGGAATTTTCTACATCTCCAGTCTTTTAATTTCATTTTGAGGATATTGCTGAAGATTAAGCTTATCACCTTTGACTATAAATAATTCTCCAGCTTTACAATTATCCATATCATATTTCTGAAGAATTTTAGCAATATATGTCTCTTGAGAAAGTCCAAGTAATCAACGCTTTTTGTCTCTGTATATTTTAATACCCAAGACATATGAAGCATTGCCAAGATTCTTCATTTCAAAAACTGTAGATAACATCCTTTCAGTTTTTCTAAGGAAATTCAGTTCATTACCAACTAATAAGATATCATTAACATATAACATTAATATTTGAATTTTACCCCCACTGACCTTCAGCTATACACAATTATCAACCATATTCTCCCGAAAGCTGAATTTTATGATTGCCTCATGAAATTTAATATACCACTGTCGAGACGTTTTTTTAAACCACAAATAGATTTATGTAGTCTTCAAACTTTTGTTTCATCACCTTTTTTGATAAACCCTTTTTCCTGAATCATATAAATTTTTTCTTCAAGAATTTCATTTAGAAATACTATTTTAACATCCATTTGAATGAGTTCATAATCATAGTATGCAACCAATGCCATTAAGATTCTTAATAAATCTTTTATAGAGACTAGAGAAAATGTCTCATCATAATCAATTCCTTCTCTCTGAGTATATCCTTTAGCAACTAACCTTGCTTTATACTTGTCAATTTCACCATTGGCTTTCAATTTAGTCATATAGACCCATTTACAACCAATTGGTTTATAGTTTATAGGAGTTTGCACTAGAGACCAAATCTCATTTTTCTGAATTGAGTCAATTTCTTCAATCATTGCATTCAACCAAAATTTTACATTCTCACTAATTATGGCTTCTAAAAAATTCAATGGATCATCATTTTCTGTGATCAATGACATATGTATCTCATCTAAATTATCTGAACTCTGAATATACATATCTATAGTTTCCTTTAAATATGTAACATAGTCATTTGATATAGCTAATCTACGAACTCTTCTGGTCTTTCATGTGACTTGTCTGGCATAGCCATTGGTGCTTCATCTTGTTTAGCTCTATTTGACTCATCCTCAACTTTAATTCTTTTCCTCTTACTTTCTATGACAGATGTGCCCTGTTCAATAAATTTGACATCTCTATTTTCAAATATGGAACCCTGAATAGGATTATATAACTTGTAACCTTTAGATATTTCCAGAAAACCAATGAACTTATAGCTTAAACTTTGAGCTACAATTTTTGGCATATTAGGTTTAGCAACTCTAGCGTTTGCATCGCAGCCCTAGATTCTAAAATGATTCAGACTGGGTTTTTTGCCAAGCCATAACTCAAAAGGAGTTTTAGGAATATATTGGGATGGTACTCTATTTAAAATGTATGTAGCCATTTTCAGTGCTTCACCTCATAAAAAGTCTGATAATTCACTAAAAACCAACATACAATGTACCATGTCCATCAAAGTCCTATTCCTTCTTTCTGCTACTCTATTTCTCTGCATTTCTTAGAATGGTTGTATTTGTAGTGCTTCCATGCTCCTGTAAGAAGTTTCAAAAAATATCTGAAGTCTATTCACCTTCTCTATTTGACTTGATAGGTTTAATCTTTCTTCAGCTGATTTTCAACTTCAGCATTATATACCTTAAATATTTTAAACACATCCAACTTTCTGTGCAACAGGTACACATATCTATATCATGAATAGTCATCAATAAATGCTACAAAATACCTCTGGCCATTCCTTGTGGTATCCCATTAGGATAACAAACATCTATATGGATTAAATCTAATAAATTATTAGACTGTAATGCCTTTGGAAATGATGCTCTTGTCATCTTTCCTTTAATACAATCCACACAGACATCAAAATCATTAAAATTTATATTCTATAAAATTTCATCATGGCAGAGTCTCTCCAATCTGTCTTTACCAATATGACCTAAACGACAATGCCATAGATGAGAAGAATTCTTATCCAACTGCACATTCGGATCACAGGAAAATATATGTCTGCAATCAATATTATAGTACTATACTATAGAGTCAACTTCCAATTTTACATGCAATTTATATAAACCATTAGATACAGTACTAGTAGCAATAAAAACACCATCATACATCAAAGATACACAATTTTTGCCAAAAATAAAATAGTAACTAGCTTCTGTAAGTCTAGAGACTAACAATAAGTTATGCCTAATAGCTGGTGCAAAAACTATATGTAATAATAAAATAGTATGACCACCATGGAGAATCAGAGTGTATATCCCAACATCGACAACCTCAGCTTACTCATTGTTCCCCATGAAGACATACTTTTCCTGATTATCTGGTTTTCTTAGGTCGAAGAATCCATGCATAATAGTTGATATATGGATCGATGATCCCAAGTCCACAATCTATGCATCAGGGGAAATATCAATATAATTTGACTCTAAACAAACTAGACATTCCCATGCTCAGCCAATTTTGTGCTGTGGAGCTTGCAAGTCAAAAATAATTTCTTGGCTTTAGAGGACCCAACAAACCTGTTATAAATACTTTGAAGCAATTCTGTGGCAGAATAAACATATGGCAAGTTGACACAAATTATTTCAGAAAATGTTCTTCTAATTATCAATTTTGCTAATTTATCTGCTTTGTGCCATTTTTCAAACTGAGATCTTTCAAACTGGCTAGACCCAATAGGCGGTTCAGTAGTGTTAAGAGCAATGTCAAAATCTTAAAAATGCCAAATGAGCATCTAGTTCACTTCTCCAAGTCGAGTAATTTGATCCATTCAAGATCTCGACCTTGATGAGCTGACTACTATATTTCATACTGTAAATTTTACAATGGATAACTCAAATACACAATAAATGCATTTCAATAATAAACAATCCATGATTCCATTGATTCAAATAGGGATTATCATTGTGATCTTCTATTAGTTCCTTTGGGAAACCAACACAAATCACGACATCTCACAAATCACAAGCAAAATCAGAAATGGAATTAAATTATGCCTTCTTTGGGAAAATAATACAAATCACGAGATCCCACAAACCACCCGTGAAACCAGAATCATGATTAAATTATGATCTTATACTACCTCTTTTACGAGAATAATACAAATCACAAGATCTCACCAATAAAATCTAGTAGGGCAGGTGGCACATGGTGCAGCCCGAGGGTGCCAAAGGGCCATTAGGAAATGGTTAGAGGAGAGGCTCAAGGGTAGACCAACAGTGAGGAAGGCATGGCCATGGTTGGAGCCAAAAATCAGCTCGGACAAGGTGAGAGGCCAAGCATAGGGTGGTAGAGGTGAGTAGGACCAGTGAAGCTTCAATAGGGTGTAGGTGGTAGGTTTGTGCAGGCTGGCCGGTAGGATAATGACGACGACGAAAGTTGTTGGTGGTCACACAGGGGCGGAACATGTGGGCTGCAGCTTGGAGTGTGGTGGCCAGAGTCCAGATGCAAGAGCCAAGGTGGGTTTGAGGTAGCATCGGTGGGAGTTATTGGTAGTCACACAGGAGCAAAGCCAGCCTGGTTGTGTTTGTGACGAAGTAGGTCCAAGGTAGTGTTAGGGGATGTTGGTGGTTGCACAGGGGCAAAGATGGCTGCCAGAGCAGCGAAAGGCACTCTAGAATTCCTCAAAGAGAAGATGGTAAACAAAAGAGAGGAAGTAGAAAAAGAGAGAGAAAAGAATAAAGCTAAGTATACTAACCCCTCCTTATTTCTTGATTTCTTCTTTAGCACTCTCTTCGTTTGAATCCTCTTGCTTTGTGTTTTTTCTCTTCCTTTTTTTTCTGCTTAGACTCCCTTTTTATATTACAAGATGGACTAAATCATTCCAAAATGAAAGATTATTTCCTCCCCATTTTCTATTTATTTATTTATTTTTTGAGTTGATCATGAGTTGATAATTTTGGAAGGTTGTTGTGGGTAGGGAGATTTGATTGAAATCCTCACATTTAAGTTTGGAATAAATGTAGATATAGATGAGGACTTGATTTGTTTACTTATAAATGAAAATTATACTTACTTGCGATATCCAATTTTTGAGGGGGTTACACAAATTTTTTTTCAAAAGTTTTAAATCAAATATAATTTTATAAATTTCAGAGGCTTTTTTATAAGAACTTATTTATATAATTTTAAAACTCTTGGGATCCTTTTTGAATAAAATTTGAGCTTATTTATAAATAAAAATTTTTAGGGGGTTTATTCCCAAATCTTGATTTAGCCCAAATCTTATTTTTGTCCCTGATTGAAATTTGGACCAATTTAATTTAAGGCTCCATATCTAAATTTGGCTCATCACGAGTCTAAATAAAGTTGGAGTAGGGCTATATAGTTTACTTAAACAACTTATACTAACCACCTCTGATTTAGCAATCGATATCATTTTGGTTTGTTGTTAATTGGGCTTGAGGTGTTGTTGATGAGTTTGAGATTATTATCTACTAACTCTGCTTGATTAGAGTTTTGTTTGATTTAGACTTGGTTTTGATTTAAATATAATTTGATTCAATTTAATGCTCAAACTCTATTTTGATTTAAGTCTAGTTTGATTCAATGTGATATTTAGACTTGGTTTTGGTCTAAGTTTAGTTTGATTCAATTAGATATTCAAACTTAGTTTTAGTTCAAGTCTCATTTGATTCAATTTGATGTTTAGGCTTAATTTTTGTTTAAGTCTGATTTAATTCAATTTAATGTTCAGACTTAGTTTCGATTCAAGTTTGTTCAATTCAATGTTCAAACTTGATTTTAGTTTAAGTCTGATTTGACTTAGTTAGGGTCAAATTTGGTCCTATGTTAGATCTTTATTGGGTTTTGGGCTTAACCCTTGATAGACCTTGGACTTGATCATTATTGGATTTTGGACATGACCCTGATTGGATCTTTATTTGACCCTTGTTGGGCTCTAGTTGGACCTTTAATAGATCTTAGATCTAACCCTTATTGGATTTCTGTTGAATCCTTGATGGATCTTGGATCTTAATGAGTTCTTATTGGATTCTTAATCTACCTTGGATCCAACCTACCCTTGTTGGGTTCTTGTTGGATCCTTAATTAAGTTTGGATCCAACTCTTATTGGGTTCTTATTAGATTCTAAATAAATCTTGGATCCAACTCTTATTGGGTTCTTATTTGATCTTTAATAGAGTTTTAATCTAATCCCTATTAGGTTCTTTTGGAATCATTAATGGATCTTGGATCCAACCCTTATTTGGTTCTTATTGGATCCTTAATGGATCTTGGATTCAATCCTTATTGGGTTATTATTGGATCCATAATGGATCTTGGATTCAATCCTTATTGGGTTATTGTTGGATCCATAATGGATTTTGGATTTGACCAATCTTGAATTCTTATTGGATCGTTAATGGATCTTGGATTCAAACCTTATTGGATTTTTATTAGATCTTTAATGGACCTTGGATCTAACCCTTATTGGGTTCTTATTATATCATTAATGGATCTTGCATCCAACCCTTATTGGATTTTGATTAGATCCTTAATGGATCTTAGATTGAATCTTTGATGGGTTATTATTGGATTGTTAATGGATCTTGGATCCAATCTTAAATGAGTTTTTATTCGATCATTAATAGATATTGGATCTAATCCTAAATAGGATCTTATTGGATTCTTAATAGAGCTTGAATCCAATCCTTGTTGGATTTTTGTTAGATCCTTTAATGGATCTTGGATCAAACTCTGAATGGGTTCTTATTGGATCATTAATGGGTTTTGGATCCAACTCTTGTTGGGTTATTATTGGTTGGATCTAATCTTGAATGTGTTCATAATGGATCCTTAATGAATCTTGGGTCTAACCCCTATTGGGTTTTGGGTTCGATCCTTAATACCCATATTAGACTCTTATTAGATTTGGGTTCAAGTCCAACTTGGTTCGGATTCAAATTTGACTTAGTTCTAGTTTAGGTTCAACTTAGTTTAAATTGGTTCAAATTTAGACAAGATTTGGTTTTGGTTTAGGCCTAGTTTAATCATTAGGTTTTGGTTCAAATTTGGTTTAACCTAATTAGAGTTTGATTCAAACTTGATTTAACTAAATTGGGATTGATTTGGATTTGCTTTAACTCAATTAGGGTTTGGTATAAGCCATTTTGATTTGGGTTGACCTAACTTGAATCCGATTGGAGTTAGTTCTAAATCGATTGGATCCAATCAAATTTAGGTTGATCTAATTTGAACTCAATCTAACTTGGGTTGATCCAATTGAGATTTGGGTCAATTTTAATTTGAATTTAGTCCATTAATTTATTTGATTAATTTAGGCCCATTAGTGGTTTGTTTGATTCAAGTCGGTTTAGCTTTATTAGGTTGCTTAACTTGCCTAAATCAGCTTAGTTTTAATTTGATTACATTAATTATTTTAATTAATCGATTTGATTTCATTGATTAGAGAGCCCTCAGTCTTTCCATTAATAGAATGACTTTTGGGTAAACTTGTGAGCTATCCTGAGTTGATTTTACTTTCAGGCAAATCTGCAAGCTAATTTGTAGTCAATTTGATTGTCACGTGGATCAGCAAGTTGGCCTTCAGTGATATTAACTTTTAGGTGAGTTTGCAAATTAGCCTTTAGTTAGATTGACTTTTAGGTAGGTTCACAAGTTAGCCTTTAGTTAGATTGACCTTCAGGTGAGCTTGCAAACTAACTTTTAATCATATTGACTTTTAGGTGAGCCCATAAACTTGTGTTTTGTCGATTTGACTCTTAGTCGAGCTTACAAGCTAACCTTTAATTGATTTTACTTTCAAGCAAGTCCACAACTTGAACTTAAATCGATTTGACTTTTAGGTGAGTCTATCAGTTGATCCTATATTAATTTGACTTTCAAGCAAATTCGCAAGATGACTTTCAATCGATTGACTTTTAAGGAAGCTCATGAGCTAATCTTGAGTTAGATGACATTCAATGAATCTATGAGTTGACCTTAAGTCAAATTTACTTTCAAGCAGTCCAAAAACTAACTCTAAGTTTGATTGACAAAAACACATAAGTCGAAGCAAGAGAAAGTACCTGTTTTCCTCTTCTTTTTTTTCTTCATTTCTCTTTTTCTTCTTTTTATTTTTTTGTTTGCAAACTAATGTGAATCTCCCTCTTTCTCTTTATTTTTCTCCCCCCATAGCTGGTACTCAGCGGCAACTTTTTTATTTTTTAATTTATTTTTTTTCTTTCCTATTTCTCCTTCTCGCTCGCTTCTTTTTCCCCCATTATTTCCTCTTTTTCTCCTTGGACAACCAATCTCTCCCATCTTTGGCCGGATTTGGATAACTTTGGCCTAATCCAGCCTTGTAGCTATAAGACGAGGGCTTGACTTTCGATGGTGTGGTGGAAAGTGACAAATTCTTGTGAAGGTGGCAACACCCGGCGGCTTGATGGGCCCTCACAGAGGCAAAGACCCCCAGTGATGCAATAGAGCTCCTGAAAGCGACCACAGTGGGTGGTAGTAGGTTGTGGTGTGCATGATGGCGATGGATGCAGATGCGACTAAGGAAGTGGCATAGCACAGGCATCGAAGCAAGTGGCACGGGTGCAAGCATGCGGCTGTAGGGAGCTTCCGTGGTAGTGTGTGTATGCGAGTGTAGCAGTTGTTGAGAGGGATGAGACTATGGAAGCCAATGACAATAACAACAGAGGGGGGTGGTGCGAGCATGAGTTTGCAGAGGCAAAGGCCATTGCAGCTGTGCCTAAGCTTTGACAAAGGCAAGATTGGAGCACAGTGGCTGGAAGTGAGCATGCCTGGTGGAGGTTATAGGCTTCACAAATTTGGCTAGGATTTGGCCTAGTTTCAGCTGGAATTGGCCGTGTTCTGGTTGGGATGCGACGTGGTTCAGCTGGGTGTAGCAAGGTTCCCGTTGGGAGTCCTAGTAGAGATTTAGCATGTGCGAGCTACTGAGTAGAGGTGGTGCAATGTCAGAAACTAAGGATCCTACAAGGAGGATTAGAAGTAAGAGCAGAAGAGCACAAGAAATAAAGAAGGAGAGAACAAAATTAAGCTGAGTTTGACAATTGCACCAATTTTTCTTATGTGATTAGCCTCTGATTCTTCTCTCCCTCGTCTTCGTTTTTTCTGCTTGTCACCCTTGGCCTCTGATTGTTGTTTTTTTTTCTTTGCTTCTATAAGTTTTTATAGGGGTGAAGAGATGATCAGATTGGATCAATACAAGTTTTAAATTTTGAATCAATGTGATAAGAGGGATGTGATTTGTTTGAATTTGAATTATATTAGATGAATGGGTAAGTTTTTTTTTGAATGTATTGTTATATTTTGGGGTGAAATGTGTGAGATTTCAAGTTGGTACCATTTTGTGATATTTAGGAGGTTATTTGTAATTTTTTTTAAGGGACTAATTTATGATTTCCATGAATTCAAGAATTTTTTTGTGAGATTGATCTTGATGACCTATTTGTGAAGTATACAGACTTTCAAGGTCTTTTTGTAAAATTTAATTTGCGAAATAATGAAATTTGAACTTGTTTGCAAATAAAATTTTCAAGAAACCTATTTATAAATTTATAATTTAACATTTTATGGAGGATTTATATTCATAAGATGGAAATTTTCAGAGATTTATTTACAAATATAAATTTTGAAGATTTATTTATAAAATCTAGATTTTATAAAGATTAATTTATAATTATTAACTTTTGAAAGATTTATTTGCAAATCCTAAATTTTTGTGAGGATTAATTTATAATTTAAAGAGTTTTATGAATTTTTTTGTAAAAATCATCATCTTATGAACCTTTTTGTAAGAATATTTATCCGAGAGATTTTTTATAAGAAGAATCCGATCAGGACGTTTTTTGTATGAATTTATTTGGTCCAAATGTTTATTTGTAAAAGTTTATTTCTCTCATTTTGGTCTAGTCTTTTAATAAGTTTTGGACTCAATCTTGATCTAAAATTTGAGCCTATTTAGCTCATTTGGGCGAAATTCAATTTGAATCTAAATTTTACAATAGTTCAAGTTTGAATTGAGATTAATTTTTGATCAAATTTAATTATGATTTAAGTCTAACTAAGATACATATTTGAAATATAATTCAGTGGTATTTAAATTTTAATTTTGGCCAAATTTTGATTAAATTTAATTTGACTAAAAATCGTTCAAACATCAGTAATGACCTTTATTCGTGCCTTGTACCATTTTGTTTTGCATATTGTAGCAATTGTTTCATGTGTTATGGGTAAGAGCCTTTATTAACTGTAATAAGGAATTGAACCACTATTAGGGCCATGGGAGAATCATTACTATTGAAAGAAGAGGTTTGGAGTTCCTAGTTTCTAGAGGGTCAAGGTAAAATTATGGGATTTTGGTTGGGATCCTTGCCTAACCATGCTCTAGTGGGAGCTTTAAAAAAAAATAATGCAAGAGAGATAGAGAAAGGGATACAAGACAATTAAGAAAATATCTTTATCTAGAAAGTCATTGGAGACTGTGAATTAATTCATACTTATAAGGGTCTATTTGGATACCCTAAATTTCATAGAAATTGTAGATTTTATAGGATTTTTCCTTCATAGAAATTTTTTACATGTTTGATGATATTTTTTGATAACCCCAAATTCCTATGAAATTGTTAGATTTCCTATGATTTCCTATGATATTTTTTACATGTTCTATGCTAAGTGATTATTATGTACTAATTACTAATTAGATAATGCCCTACAATAATTCTTATATATAACTTAAACATAAAATTTCATGCAGAAAACATCAATTATTACAACTAATATTAGAAAAGTATACCAACAAAACATTAAGGGCCCATTTGGAACGGGATCAGGGCTAGGGTCATCTCGCCCTTACTAAACTATCTTCCAAATACTAAAAATTTGACCAGACTAATATTATTTAATTTAATTTAATTATAAATAAAAAATAACTAAAATGCCCTCGTCTCCCTTGGCGAGCTCGACCGGCGAGCTCTTCGCGTAAGCTCGGCGCCCGAGTTGCCTGCGCGAGCTCGGCCAGCGAGCTCCGCGCGCAATCTCGGCCGGCGAGCTCTGCGCACGAGCTGGCCACCCGAGCTAGCCTGGCGAGCTCCCCATGCGAGCTCGCCGCCCGAACTGCCCGGCGAGCTCGCCAACACGCCGGACCTCATCGGAGAAGACGAAGTCGGCGGCGGCGGCGAGGATGGCTACTGAGGGCAAATTTGTCCAGAAAAAATTTAAAACACCCTCTAGTCAGATCAGTAACCAAACAAGATTTACTTGACCGCATTATCATTTTACATTTTACCCCTTCCTTTGACCTTGACTTTGACCCGGACTCCATTCCAAACGGGCCCTAAGTTCAATAGTCAAATAGCCTTATTACACCAATAAAATATGAAGCTGAAAAATCCATATCACTAACAAAATATAAAATTGAACATTTCCAAAAAAAAAAGGAGGACAATAGTCTACCTTCATGTTCTTGCTCCAAAAGATCTTCATCGGAATCATCAAAATATTCAAAAGTAACATCATCTTCCTTTTTTGATTATGCAAGAGCAACATATCTCCATCATCTCTTTGTGAAGACAGAGGATTTGAAGTGCCTCTCATAGTTCTCTCACTTCTTCTTAGATGTGAAACTTCATTAGCTCCCAATGCTTCTCCAACCAAGCCGCATGTTAATCCCAAGAGAAAACTTCTTCATTATCAATTCCACCTTTAACAGCCCACTTTTGTGCATAACTTTTTTCTTTTGTAAGCAACGAGTGTTTTCTTTTTTCTCTTATTGTTCTTTCAATTTGGAATTGAGTTCTAAAAAACTAGGTCATTCATTTTCTTCACCTCCAACTTGCTTCTTTTTTCAGTATACATCTACACAACACAAGAAGAAAACACATTCATGAATTTAATATTCATATTTTAAAAAAAATTGAAATTGACTTAAACCAAGTTTGAATCAAATACTAGTTGGAACCTAACCCTAATTAAATTAAACCAAGTTCAAACTAAACTCTAATCGGATTAAAATTAGTTCGAAGCAAATCCTAAATGAGTCAAATCGCACTCAAATTCAAACTAAAACCAGGTTAAACCTGAACAAAAAATTAGGTCAAATCTGAACAGAACCAAGTGAAACCTGAACCAAAATTAAGTTAAATCTAAAGCAGAAGCAAGTCAAACCTGAACTAAAAATCAGATCAAACTTGAATCAGGACTAGGTTAAACCTAAACCAAGATAGGTCAAGCCCAAACTAAAATCAAAGTTAAATCAAATCAATTTAAACTTAAATTAAAGTTCATTAAGGTTCGAGCCCAAATCCATTAATGGGTTTAGCCTGGATCCACCAAGAACCCATTATGTGTTGGACAAAGATCCATTAAGGATCTATCTAGAACCCATTAAAGGTTGGATTCAATATTCATTAAGGATCCATTAAGAACTAATTAGGGGTTGGAACCAATATCCATTAAGGATCTATCAAGAACTCATCAAGGGTTGGATCCAACATATATTAAGAATCCATCAAGAATCCATTAAGTGTTATATCCAACATCTATTAAGGATCCATCAAGAACCCAATCAGGATGGGACCTAAGATCTATTATGAATCCAATAAGAATCCAACTGGGGTTGAATTGAAGGTCAATTAAGGTTAGTTGGCAATAAACTTAAAGCCGTCGACAATACCTTAAATTTAATCAACAATAAACCAACAAAGGCCATCAATTATTAAATCAAAGATGATTAGCGTAACCTCAAGTTACTAATTTCTTCAAATCAAACTAAATTAAGATAGCCTTGAACTCACTTAGTCATCCAAATCGCTATTTAAAATAAATTCAACTAACAACACACTCAAAACTGTTAACTACACTTCAAAGCTAAGCTAACTCAAAAGCCATTGGTGTTAAGCCAACCCCAAGGGCCATTGGCAAAATATCAAAACTAATTGATAACAAGCCAAGAAAGGCCATTAATTATCAAATCGAAGATAGTTGGCATAAACTTAGGCCACTAATTATTCCTTCAAATTAAATCGAGCAAAAGGTAGGATTAAACTCTCTTAGCCAGTCAGCCAAATATTTTGTCCAAATAAAGTCAACCAACAATGTGCTCAAGGCTATTGGCTATACTTCAAGACTAAGCCAACTCAAAGTCATTGGTGTCGCTTAGCTAATCCAACTCCAAAAAGCCATTGGCGATGCTCCAAAATTAATTGACAATAAGGTAAGAAAGGCAATTGATTATCAAATCAAAGATAATTGCCATAAGTCAATGTCGCTAATCATTCCTTCTAATCAAACCAAATTAATGTAGGCTTAAACTCGCCTAATCAGTCTGCCGGATGTTCAAATAATAACACTATGAAAGCTATTTGTTGCACTTCAAAGCTAAGCCAACTCAAAAGTTATTGGTGATGCTTAGCTGAGTTAACTCAAAGCCATTGATGATGCTTCAAACCTAATTGACAATAAGCGAAGAGGCTATTGATCATCAATTTGAAAATGAATAGCATAAGCCTAAAGTAGCTAATCATCCTTTCAAATCAAAAAGTGGGGCAACAATGAGCAATAAAGCTTCTTTCCCACCTCCTCTTTTTTATTTTCATACTGTTCATAATTATAAGTCTAAATTCATTAAATTATAATGTGAGGTTATGCCCTTATTTAAACTATGTACTCATTTCTCAAATCAATCAAATTATATATTTTTTCTTTGTATCTCTATTTTATTAGTTAGGTTTTATCACTTTAGGAGATTCCTAAAAATTATCAATATAAATAATAAGGCTTGTAATTGTTGAAAGTCATTTTTACACAATACCTGATTCTGCACTCAAACCACCATTAATTTTGATTTATTTTTCAAGATCTCTCTTCGGAGTCTTCGCTATCTTGGGTGGTCAATTTTGATCCCATGCTTGTAAATACTCATAGGATATTAGGAGTCTGTGAAGGACAAGACTCCAGATTTGGAGTGTCAAATTACTCAATGAAGCAAGAATTATATGGATTGACTTCATCGATGAAGTAAAATCACTAGTGGAATGATTCAAATCCTTAATAGTAAAAGTAAGGACTGTGAAGTAAGTACGATTAGTCACCAAATCACGTAAAATTATAGTGCACTCTTCCACTTACTCATTTTATATTTTAACACTTGTGATTTTTCTTACTTTTGGACTTGTGTGACTTTGGATTGTAAATTGAGGATGATGCTTGCGTGACATCCTGAGCCTCCTAAGTTATTTTTTGGCCTTCAATTGGAATCAAATATCTGTGCACTTATTTTTGATTTAAGTATTGCCCTTTGTAGCTTAAATGATGAATAAACCTTGTATTTGATTATTTCTTGAACATATATACCTAGTAGCCAAGCCAAGATCAAAATAAAGATCATGCCCGTTCAGAAGTCTTAAGTGTGGATGGACTTGAAGATGATATTGAAGATGATGCATGATGGTGAATCAATGGATAGAACTTGAAGAATTGGAGAAGACTTGAAGAAAGCTCAAGAGATTAAGTCTGCTCGCTGGGTTTATAATTTTCATTTATTTTAATCAAGTTGAAGATGTATATTTAAGATTATTTATTTAGAGCATTTGTCATGTTAGGTTCTGTAGGAAGCAAACTGGATATCCGCTTGGCTTAATGGATGATTGGTCATGTTAGATAGACAATTCAAACTTCTGATCCTAAGAAAACTAGATGACTGACTAAATTTGCCAAGTCCTAGCTCACCCAATGCAGCCAACCTATTCATAAAGTGGTCGATCGATTTGGGTTTCTTGTGTGACTAACGGCTAATTTTTTGACTATTGGAGTGAGGCTAGTTGGTAATTTCACTCCCAATGACTATTTTTGACCCATAAGGAATAAATAGGCATGGTTGAGCATCTGTAAACAAGTTTTTTACAACTTTATATTCATTATAGAGAAGAGATTGATTCCCTCCAACCCTACTATTCAAGAGTACTCTAAGCTATCAATTTCATATTAAATCTTCATTGCCCTTGAACTCAATTTTAAAAGAACTTGTAGTGAATATAAAGTGTCAAATTCTTATCTTTTTTCACTCATAAACACTCCTAGTTTATTAGAAGTGTGAGAGTACAAAAGCTCTGGATTAGAGTGATGCTTGGTTGGAGCAAGGGATCATACAAGCGTGGTTTCACCCTAAGGAAGTGATGGGCATGACTTCATCCGAAAGAAGTGATACTTGTGGATTACAAGTTAATATAAAGGTTTGGATTCATTCAAAGAAAGTGATGAATGTGGTTTCACTTGAAGGAAGTAACGCTTGTAAATTGTAAGTTGATGTAAAGGCTTGGCTTCACATCAAAAGTGGCATCACCAGTGAAGTGATTGAAGTCCTCAAGAGTAAAGCAAGGGCTATAGAGTAGGTGCAGTTGGTCTCCAAACTAGATAAATCATGGTGAATTCTTTTCCTTATCTTGCTTTACATTTATTACACTTGTGATTTGCTTGAGTTCCATGAGTATCTCTCTTGGTGGATTATATTGCAATTTGATTTCCTCAAAATCATATTTTGTTTACAAAACCAAATCCACCCCCTCAAAGGTTGTCATTTTGGGCTTCAATTAGTACTAGAGCCTCGTGCTTACGATTTAAAACTAATACCCTCAAGTTTTTGATCTATTCTTATATATGAAAATTTTTAATAATATAGTAAAATTATTTTAAAAATGAGGAGAATATTTAGGTGGATATTGTTATATTATTTTAACAGATGACCGATTATGTTAGACAAAAAATTTAAACTTTTAATCCTAAGCAAACTAGATGATTGGTTGGGAAACTGAGCGACTAACTAAATCTGCTAAGTTGTGGTTCGCCCAAAGTAGTCGATCAGTTCAAATTTTTTGCATGACTAATGGCAAGTTTTTTAATCATTGGAGTGAGACTAGCTGTAGAATTTCATCCCCAATGGATAATTTCAACCCATAAGATATACATAGGCATAATTAGGCTTCTCCAAACAAGTTTTTTACTTCATATTTATTATAGAAAAGAGAACAAATCTCTTCAATCCTACTAGCCTAAGAGTGCTATAAATTATCAATTTCATATCAAATCTTCATAGCCCTTGTACTCAATCTTGTGATAACTTGTAGTAGGCATAAAGTGTCAAATTCTTATATTTTTCTCCTTGTAAACACTCCTAGTTTGTTAGAAGAGTGAGAGTACAAAAACTCCAGATTAAAGTAACATTTGCGTGGTTAGAGCAAGAGATTGTACGGATGTGGCTTCACCCTAAGAAAGTGATGGGTATGGCTTTACCCAAAAGAAGTGATATTTGTGGATTGCAAGTTGATGTAAAGACCTGTCTTCGCTTCAATAAGTAACATCACTAGTGGAGTGATTGAAGTTCTCAGGAGTAAGACAAAGGTTGTGGAGTATGAGCAGTTGGTCTCCAAATCAAGTAAATCATGGTGCATTCTTTTTCTTATATTACTTTACATTTATTACACTTGTGATTTGCTTGGGTTTTGTAAGTATCTCTCTTGGTGGATTATATTAGGATTTGATTTCTTCAAAATTATATTTTGTCTACAAAACTTAATTTCCTCCCCACAATTTCAAGATGACCTGATGAGAAAGCAAATAATGCCTTAGTTTCTTGACTATAAATATGAGAATCAAATAATACTTTTCAAAAGAGAAGTAGTTGCTTTTGGCCTCCACTAGCATTTTACTCGGATAGTAGACTGTGTTTTCTTTGCACTCTCCATTATTCTAGGCAAGAAGTCCCCCAAGGATCCTTCCATTGTGGTCGTCTAAAGGATAAGGGGTTTATCAGGTAGAGATGTTGCCAGAACTAGTGGATTTAGGAGATACTGCTTGATCTCTTCAAAGTCTTGTTGGCAATCTCGATCCTAAATGAATGAAGTATCTATCATCATCAATCTAAAAAAAGGTTTGTATTTTTCGGAGATGTTTGAAACGAATCTCCTTATGTATGCAAATCAGCTTTAGAATGACTTCAATTGCTTTAAGTTGCTATGTGGTGACATATCTAAGATAGCTTTGACCTTAGATGAATCAATTTCAATCTCTTGATGTCTGACAATAAAGCCAAGGAATTTTTTTGATGATACCCCAAAAGCACACTTCATAGGATTTATCTTTAAGTTATACTTCCTAAAATGATCGAACACTATTCTTAGGTCTTAGATGTGCCTGTTTTTGGACTTAATTTTTACCACCAAGTCATCTACATAATATTCTGCCAACTAGTATATGAGGTTATCAAAGATTTGGGTCATGACCCCTTGATAAGTAGTGCTTGCATTCTTGACATCACCTTGTAGTAGTAAATGTTAGTTGGTATTCTGAATGTCATATGTTTCTCATCAGCAAGATGCATCTTGATTTGGCTATACCCTAAAAAATCATCTATGAAAGATAATATTTCAAAGTTGACTATGTTATCAATCATGATTTTCATTATTCACAATGAAAAGTCATCTTTTGGACATGTTTTATTCAAGTCTTTGTAGTCTAGATAAATGTGAATTGGCCATTCTTCTTCTTGACTAGCACAACGTTTGCCATCTAATTTGGGTATTTTTCTCTCTCTAATGAAGCTTGCTTCAATTAATTTTTTTGTTTCTTCTATCATCTTCTATTCTAGGTTAAATTTCATCTTCCTAGGCGCTTATTTGATAGCAAAAGTTAGGAATTGATGGATAACTGTAATTTCAAGATCTAGCCCATGTATCTCCTTATAGCTCCATGTAAAGTAGTAAATGTTCTTGGAGCACTACTTTGAGTTGGGTTTGACTTTTCTCTAAGAGTTGAGTACTGATGAAAGTTGGCTTAGGGCCCTCATCTAAGCTTAGGTTGATTTTCATTAGTTCATTGACTTAGCTTGCCTCCTATTCTCAAATTCTAGTGGAGCTTCTTTTAGTTTAAAGATTATTTCTTCACCAAGTGGTTCATCATGTTGAGTGAGATTTGGCAAAGGTTCATCCGAAGGTATTGTGACTACATCACACCCCTTTCTTCTAGTCCCAATTAAATTCTACCAAGAATGTCACCTTCTTATGATATTTGGAGAGTTTCAGCTACCTTGGTACAACGTCAAGGGGTATTGATGTTATTTGGTCATTTTAAATATCAAAGAGAGATCTACTGGTGACTATGAGGCACGTGTGGGTGTTTGGAGCAATATAGTCTAGTCCTTTGGTGTTTTTGTTTGCTCTTCTAGGAATATAGGCATGCACTTATTGTAGATCCCATAGATTATTAAAGAAATGACTCTAGCTCTTGGTTTATGGATGTCTATAATCAGAGTAGTTAATTATCTAATGAAACTAATCTAAGAAATATTTTGGCATGACTATTGGTTGATGGTCACCATCATCCTCCAGATCTTTAGTTCCTAAAATTTTATGTATGCTTGAGTCATAAGGAATTGCCTTATAAAATAGTATTTTCTTTTCTTCCTTACACTATGGAAGAATGTAGAATGTTGTTAATTCTTTCATGACATTAATGCTTAGCTTATCTAACGGCTTAAATAAGCATTCTAAAACTTTAGTAATAAGGAGAATATTCTTCATTTGATGTTTGTCATCATCTTCTTCAGAAGTGTAACCACCAAGTAGACTTGCGGGACTTCTTCATTTGAAGAGTCTCGATTAGAGTCACTTCCTAGGTGAGGAGAAGTGAAGGTCATGTTGACAGTCTTTTGTTTTACTTGATTAATAGAAGTAATCCTCTATTAGCATAGGATCTTTGGTAATATTTTGCATCATCATAATGAACATCATGAACATCAAAAGGATATATATCTCCATCAATTCGGTGTTCTTCACTAATCTCAAAGTATTTGAGGCATTAATATAGGATTGATGGCACTACCTTAGTTTAATGTAGCCACAGCCTTCCTTGCAGTGCTTTGTATGATGCAAGTATTGATCACATAAAACAAGGCATCTATCATCAATTCACTTACTTTCAAAGGGATAGTTATAACTCCTAGAACTCTTTGACTATTGTGATTAAACCCTTGGATAGTTATAATCTTAGACAACAAATGACACACATCCAAAGTTAGAACTCTTAGAGTTCGAAGAGTCATCAAATTGACTAAGGAACCTAGATCAATTAGGATATGATTGATCTTGATCCCATTACTATTCTCTGTGACATACAATGATCTATTGTGATATGTTGGTCTAGATAATAGGTCATTATTTGTGAACATAATGGTGAAAGTTTGACATACATACAAAGACTCATTCACCTTCTCTTTAGCAAAGTATACTTGGTAGTTGGCCAGATTATGCAAGATGTACACGAGCATATCCCTGAGTTCTTGTGCCATATTTCTACCTTCTTGAGTACATATTTAATTTGTTAAGTCTCAATGTCATTATTTATCTACATTTTCTTTTCCTTATCCTTGGTAATGTTCTTGTCCCTAGGCATTGGAGTTTGTCTTAGAGTAGCACTTTTCCACCTCAAAGTTGTACCTAGTTTATTTTTCTTAGTTGAAATATGGCATTGTGAGACTAATAAGGCTCATCTTTGGAATCGCTACCAAGGCTAATCATGTGACAGGAGATAATGAATCCTTGTCCCTAGTCAGTTGTTCTCTGAATGTCTTTGTAGGATGTGACTAGTTGATAATCATTCCATTCAATATCAAAATCAGGCACGTGAGGCTTCCTCATAGAGAGTTCTTCAGAGACTCTTTGGATGAATCCTGCTACTTCATCTCTTGGCATAACCTTCTTCAAGACTTTGTATTGAGGATGTTTCTTCCATGGATATTCAAATTGGCTTGACTATGGATATTTAGATTAACTTGATGTCAGGGCAGAATGAGCTTTAACATTAGCTCGTTTGATCCTCTCCCAAAATGCTTGCTTCTTCCTTTGGCCCTTGATAGTGTAGGACCTTCTGAAGCAGTCATAAAATTATTTTAACTAAGACATGGAGTCATTCATTGTTTATGCCTTGTATGCATAATTTCTCTAAAGTTGGTAAAGTACATCCTTCCACAAGTTCTAGAATTGGGACCTCGCCAAACCTAGTAGGTTGAGCATTTATTGCTAGATTTCCTAATGGAGGCTAGGATAGTTGCTCATCAATATTTACCTTAGATGTATAAGTTATCATGCAACAAGAGGTCATAGTCTTAGATAATTCTACTCAATAGTGTCTATATTTCTTGACCTATTTCTGAATTAAGTGGTACGAGTGATCATTCTAATCCTGAGGAGGTTTAGCAAGTAATTTCTCACCACCCTTGTAGAGTCTTTTATATGACCTTTTCTTTTCTACTAGCACCTTCTCTATCTTCTCAACTTTTTCATAAAGTATGGTAGTCATATTTATCATGCTTTCTATGTGGGCAGTCATAGCCTTCATGTGCTCATTTACCATTTGCATTTGCCCCTTGATAAATTTCATATTAGTTATAGTTAGTTCTTTCATAGTTTCTAACTGTAGTTTGAGCATACCATAGTCGTACTTACGGGCGAATCACTCTCTAAGATAGTTGTCTCGGGAGCAAACCTCAAGAAGAACTATGGAATCTCTCATTTCATTGGTAACATGCCCAATGAATATGTTCACTCTTTCTTATCTTGCACTCTGAATTTCATCATTATTGAAACAATAGGGTGGTGATTGGTTCAGTTATACACCTCTGACAATAAATATGGTGGAGCATGTTGCCACTGGAAGTTCACTTTTTTTACCTTCCACATTATGGTCCTCTAGTAGAGCTTTGAGTTTGTCAGGAAAGATTTTTTAAGAGTTACTTAGCTTCTTTCTCCTTGGATATAATCCTCCAAAGCATCGATATATGCCTGGATAGCTGATTTCTTGACATCATATTCATCCAACTAAACCAACTTCTTCTTCTTGGTTCTATTTTTTTTTCTTGATGCTTTGCATAGGTAAGGCAATTTGCTCTAATAAGGCTTTCTTCATCACCATCCCAAGTTCTTCAAGGCTTCTAGTCATCTTCTTCATTAGTTTTTTTAGTCTCTTTAAAATGTAGATATTGCATAAGTGCCTTTATTCTGGAGTATGTTGTGCATTTTCCTTGTAGAGAAACTCAACAAGTGGTTCATGGTCCTTAAACATGGTAATATAATTGATGTGTTCAGTGGACATTTTAAATAAGGCTACCTTCAAGAGAGTTAGCTTGCCCTCCTAGTATTGCTTTTTGACCTAATCCTTAAACACAGCAATCTTCAATGGTATGCCCCAAAACCCTATGGTAAAAATAATAATTTGGGTGATCTATTTTATTAGCCTTCCTTGGCCTCTTGAATTCTGACAATTAGAGGCCTAACTTTAGGGCATTCTAAAAGATTTTATCTACTCTCTCTCTTGAAAGAACATTTCTTTCTGAACCTTTATTGGAGATCATTGAATCATTCCACTTCCCTATCTCCTCTAAGAGTTTATGGTTTCTGAAGGTTAACCTTATTTACGATAGGGTTTGGAGGTTTATTTACTCAATTGTTGTGAATGCAGCCCTCACATTCTTGGAAGGCTCTCCACGCTTTATCTTACCTTTTTTATATTTTAAAATTTTGTGAACTAGATAAGGTTGGTGGGCTAATTCTTTCTAGCTTCTTTACTTATATAATGAGTTCTTGGAAGATGTGAATAGAAGAGGCACTCAAATAAGGTGTCATCAACTCTCTTATTATGTTATCAAGGACTAGATTCACCGTCTTAAATTGGCCCATAGGTTGTTCATACTTAATGTTGAGGTTTCTCCACCATGTGATATAGTAAACAATTGACTCATTGTCACATTTCAGTGTTGAGACAAGGTCCATGATAGTCACTTTATTGTTGATTGCTCTGAATATGATTCAGAAAGCCTTTTTCATTTGTGTCTAAGTTTGTATAGATTCCGATTGTAAATTAGCATATCACTCAAATGCTACTCCTGTTAAGCTTGCCAAAAATTGACAGAGTTAGAATGAAGGACTATTACTTGAATCCTCACACAGAGTCACAAAATGTGCTATGTGCTATTTAGGGTTGCCCATGCCATTAAACTATTTGAAGTTGGATACTTTATATCCTATGGGATATGACACTCGGTCGTCATGGCTAGGATATGGTTTGTCAAATCATTTATTCTACCCATCTCACTTTCTTACCTTAACTATACAGCCACCATTTGTTGTACCTACTATTATATATTTGCTAAAAGTTTCAGATCATTAGGGATCCTTGAAAATAAAAATTAGGTATCTCTTGCTAGAAAAGGTGCTTGTGAAGAGCCTACATTTTCGTGGATCTCATCTACAAGTGATGCACCTTCTGCCACCTCTGCTGCTTGAGATGTCTATTGAGATTATTCCAATTTATCAAGCTTTTGACTCATTTGTAACATCATCTCCATTTACCCCATGACCTTCTTTTGAACTCTAGAGAATAGTGCCAATCTCATAACCCGAATCACACAATGAGTCATCTACAGGTTTTGATTCCACCACGTATGAGGTGATTTTTACTAAGAAGGCTACTAAAGCTCGAGCTTTAATAGTTCTTCAAACCTCAAAGGTCACATCGAATTGACTTAAGTTGATGGACCATTTGAGTAGTCTCCCCAAGGTTTACAGCTTTTTATAGTGTTTGCCAAAGTGGGATATTGGTGAGTACTGTGACTGAATATGCTTGGAAACATGGGCGGAACTTTGAAGTTGTTAGCACCACAGCATATGCTAGTTTCTCCAACAGAGGGTACTAAACCTTTGCCTCCATGAATACATAGCTCACATAGTATATAGGGTGTTACTTTCCACCGTAATCACTTATTAATACTAATTGGTCCTAGGCTACTATTGAGAGAAAGAGTACCTCATTTGCCTCGGGTCTCACCATCAGGGGAGGCTCAACTTGAAACTTTTTGAGATCTTCAAAGGCTCAATCACACTACTCCATCCATTTGAATCTAGAGCTCGGCTTGAGTGTCTTAGAAAAAAAGACAAACGCTTCTCTCTAGACCTGGGTAAGAAGTGATTGAATACTACCAACCGATTTGTGAGTCTCTGCATCTCTTTAATAGAGCTTGGAGGCTTCATTTTCATGACTACATTTTTTTTGGGTTGGCCTCTATCCCCCATTTTGACACAAGGTAACTAAGATGCTTTCCCAAGCCTATCTCATAGACACACTTCTCCTAGTTCAACTTCATTCTAAACTTCCAAAGTGTGTTGAAAGTTTTTTCAAGATCCTTCAAGTCTGCATCAATGTGGAGGATTTTCACCAATATTTCATCAACATATACTTTCACTTTCCTTTTGAGCTGAGGCTCAAAAGCTTTATTTACCATCCTTTAGTACATCACTCCTATATTCTTTAGTCTAAAAGGTATTATGACATAATAGAAAGTACCTTAACTAGTGATGAAAGAAATTTTCTCCTCATACTTGGGGTGCATCTGTATTTGATGATAGCCTAAGAATGCATCCAAGAATCTAAAGAGTTGGTGGCCCGATGTAGAATCGACAAGTTGGTTTATCTTAGGCAGACGATAATTGTCCTTTGGGCAATCTTTATCCGAGTCAGTAAAGTCGATACATATTCTCCACTTATTAGTGGACTTTTTCACCATTACTACATTTGCTAACCACTCAAGGTAATAAATTTTTATGATGAATCCTTCATTGAGAAGTTTGTTTACTTTATTAATGATAGCTTTCTGATGTTTGGGGGCGAAGTGCATTTTGTTATTTGACTGGCTTATAATTTTCCACCACTACTAGCTCATGCTACGCAACCAAAGGGTTATGCCTTAGAGATCTTTGAAGGATCTTGCAAGGACATCTTGGCTCCTTTGCAAGAACTCCCATAGTTTGGTGCACAAAGGCTCCATGAGATTCGCCTTGAGCTTCAATGTTCTCACTAAGCTTTCATCAACAACCAAGTTGATAAACTACTTCATAGGTTTGGCATGCACATTTTTTGGCTTGGTGGCAAATTCATTGATTTTTGCCACTACCAAACCCTTGGCTTTCTGATTAGAGTTATTCTACCAATAAGCTGCCTCATACTTTTTAGCAAGACTTTGATCATCTCACGCTTCACCTATATCATGTTTAATTGAAAATATTATAACTAAATGAAAAGTTGAGATTACTACTTAGAGTTAATTAAGCATTTGATGATCTAATATTATATTGTAAACTGAGCATGTCCAAACCACTATAAACTTTGATATGATTATAGTGCTCCTAGGATTCTATCCAACTGTGAGGAGTAAATTGATCATTCTGAGCGGGGTAATTGAGTCTCCCATGAATTTGATGAGCATCCCAACATATGACTCCAGCTTTTACTTAGTTTTCATTTGACCATAAACTCAAATGAATGAAATATTCACCGAACTTCCTGTAGCTGCTATGATGCATGGTATTTCCGGCCATGATTGCTAAGATTAGCATTATTGAGGGGCATAGAAATTCCCTCTAAGTCTTTCATAACAAAGACTACATCTCCATGTTTGGGTTCATGGTGTTATCTTTTTGTTTCCTCCTTTAGTTCCTCCTGCCCCCCATCAATAGTTTAGCATTTGCCAATTGAGGCCAAATATTCACTCTAAATTGGTGGGCTTGTGAGGATCATATTGAGGTTGACTAGTGGGTTATACAACTCAGGGGTAGGATTCCTTCAAGGAGAAATTCACGAATGAGTTTCCCACACACGAGCTTCTTCAATTCACTCAACTCATCATACAAACTGTCTGGGTGGCCTTCTTTAATGAGTTTTTCAATTTCATCCGTAAGGTGCCTACATTCTTCTATATCATGACTATAATCTTGGTGAAAATGATAGTACTGTTATTTGTCGAGATTCTGCCTAGTGGTGCAAATTAGTAAGGGCCTCCACAGGAAGTGCCAGTGTTTGATTTAAGCCAAACCTTTGCTCTCGAGTTGTTCAATAGGGTATAAGCTTGAAACTTAGGTTTGCACTCTCTCTACTTGGTTCTTTGCTTCTTTGATTTAGGGAGCTTAACTGCCCAAGATTGTTTCTTTGTCTAGCTGCTAATCTCATATTTTGTTTTAGTCGAGATTACCTCTCAATATTGATGTTCTCTTAGACAGGTTGGATATATTTTGCCAAACTTCTAGGAGATTGGTGAGCCATTTCATAAGCCACACGAGCTTATCTAATTCTCTCAATTATAATGATGAGGATTATGGAACTATCTAGCTCGATAATCTCTAGCTTAATGTTGTTAAATCAAGCCAAATACTCCTTTAAGCTCTCTCCATCTTTTTACTTCAGTGTTAGGAATTTAGAAGGGTTTATCTACTACGATACCAATGAGATGAATTATTATACAAACTTATCTACCAAGTCATCAAAGTAGGTTATGAAGTAGCTTGCGAGTCTAGAGTACCAGGCTTTAGCCATGCCTTGTAGTGTCATAAAAAATGCCTTACATATGGTAGAGTCTTGTATCCCTTGTAGGATCATGTATCTCAGATATTAAAAAAGTATCATACCTCACTTGGCTCCCATGAGTTGGTGCCTTTGATGTTTCCCAACTTGCATATGACATAGCATCTCTTTGGGAACCTTGTACAGCCCTAGCCAAAGCTAGAACTATCATGCATGTAGTAAGTGGCCTCATCAGCATGATCATAGTTGGGATTGTGCTCATCATAATCCCTTGAGACTTGATACCAAAGTAAAACTACTAGACAAGGTTCATCATAATTTGGGTGATGATGCCCACTAGGGTGGACCTGGCTCATGGTGCATAGCTATGATTCACATTGTTTGGTTTGGTGTAGTACCTTGGGTCAGGCCTTAAGCTTGAGTTGGAGTCTACTACTAGACATAATGAGCCTGAAGAATTTCCATCATCTAGGCCTGATTTTGTAGCTATTGGTCCCTGTAGATTTTGCATAACCTACACCTAAACCTTAAGCAACTACATCATCTATTGGATGATACTGGCCAAGGTTTGGAATTGTCTATAGGTGGTCTCCCCGGGTCTATTAAGGTGGTTAGGCTACTGAGTTGGTATGATGAGTCAGCCCACTTGTTTCATTGAATGAGTTATGTGATTCTTTCAAGGCTAGGGCTATCTACCCCCCAAATGGATTCCTAGATGACAAGGGTCTTATTGCACTAGGAGGCATGACCAAAAGGATGTTAGAGACCTCTTAGATAATCTAAAAAGAGAGATAGACCAGACCTCAGTGAAACCACCAATTTATTGATGGAGTTCAGTTCAACACTGATTTTGGTTTGAAAGACTCCTCAAGATCTCAATTTTCTAGGTCATCCACCTACTAATCTACAAGAGAAAGAAAACCATGAATGAGACCTTGAAAACTCTCTAGTGATGGCCACTCTGACACTCAAGTTAGTAGAGAGATTGCAAATATAGTGAAAAAGAATAACTAGGCATTAGTACCTTACCGTTGTGAATACTACGCAATTTATAGGTTGAAAAAGTGGCTAGATAAATTCAGGACTTCTTGATTTCTATCCTAACCACACCAAAATCTCTATAATCGATTGCCACAAATCATAGACTCCTAGGGGATGATCTTTAGGAATCATTATATATTAGTTTTCATAAATACCTGGTTATTTCCATCCATGGGCCAAATGCATCGTATTTTCTTAATCACTTTGGGATGAGTATTTGCCAAATGAGTAACACTCATGGCACCAAGCTAACTTGACCTCATTGATATTACCTTATATGATAGCTTCAATGCCCGACCTCAGTTACCTTGGACGATGGCTTCAATGCCCAAACCTCAGTTACCTCAATTGGTAGCCTCTGTTAATGACTCGGCCTACAAATTGGATTTCGATTCATTCTTAATTTGGCTATTTTCAGCTCAGTGTCCCATTAGTATCCATAGGCATAATGGTTATTTTCATTTGTTTTTTCACTACAGAATCAGTTCTTAGAGCCACTTAATAATTCTCTCAATAATGTAAATCTTCTTTGAGGTGTCAAAAATGTTTGACAAATCACTGCAGTCCTTACAGCTACAATATGCCTAGGCTCAATGAAATGGAGCATTATACAAGCTTTCCAATGTTGCTTCTGGCTTCTAGTTCCACTTAGATATGAGTCATATCTCAATATAACTTATCTTGAAAGCAATGCAAGAAGTCCATGCATTTCTATTTGATAGTTTAGTTCCATAATTAACTCTTCTCATGATCGCCAATAATCCCTATAAGAACATACACCATCTTTGAAGTGATGGAAGCAATTCACATCCCTAACAATTATTTCCCAAGTTCAGCATCTATGTGTTCTCAAACTCGATATATCAACTCCATGATGTTGCAAGGTGGCTTTCCTAGCCATTTTGTAGGCAACTCTTCTCATGGAATTCCATTCAATATTGCAAGTAGGAAGATGGAGCTATCCAAATTATTGACTTGTATTCTAGCTGTATTGAAGTGTGCCAAATAGTCCCAAAGGCTCTTCCTTTCATTTTACCAAATTGCCAACAATATGGACAAGTATCGACAACATTGTACTAATAATATGAATTGGCTGATTAACTTATATTTGAGGTTTGGGAACTTGGTTTGGGATCCTCTCGAGAGACCCGAGAACTGAGTTCTATAGTTGGACCATGTAGCTAGGAATGCTTTGCACATGGTTATCTTTGTGGCTTCATGTAAGAGGATGCTATTCTTGAGTAAGCTTATGTAGTCCACTGGTTCTCAAGTTTCATCATAAGTCACCTATAATGGTTGCTGAAACTTCGGTTGTGGAGGCTCAAATAGGATATATGGCACCAAAGCACTCATTCCACCATGTGAAGCAATTGATAGACCTATTGCACGGCAAATTTGCTGCTCTACCATATCCATGGATTCACTATTCAAGATGACTACCTTCACTGAGGATGAGAGTTCATTTGTCTCATAATCCTTTGATGAACACTTATTGGGTGTGATGGCTCTTGAAGTTCGAGCAACATTTCTCACTTGCCTTTGTTCTTCATATTTCTTCACGTTATGATCTAAATTCCGAAATGCTCAATGTTAAGAGGGATCTCAACTCTGAGCTTTCAGATATCTTCCATAGAACTCAATTACATTCTCCACAACTTGGGGTCTAGAGACTCATCCTATCCCAAAACCAAGTTCTAAGGGTTGCCCACATGTTCAACTAGTCCACAAGGCTAATGAGGTGTCAACCACAACTCCATCAAGCATTGTTGGTCTTTGACAACTTGGCTAATAGCGTGGACTTCAGCTTGTAACTAGTTGAACTTGGAATAAGTCACCAAGATGTTCATTGAGTCAACTTGGATCATCTCCATCTTGGAAGAGGGTCCAATATGATATTACTATTAGCTTATCAAAGGTGTATTCTCACTGGGTTACTATTGGGGAGTCCTTGTTGTTGTGGCCTCAGAAGAGGTTATGGTGATCTCAACAGAAGATTCCTACAAAGTACCTCTAATCATAGCCAATTGTCACCCAGTCATTAGCTTGCCTAAATGTGTTTGTATGGGCATTAGTTAAACCTAAATTTCATTGGAGGAGTGTCGGAGGAGACCTTAATGAAAGTGCCAATGATGTGTAGATGAGGTTCGAGTAAGCCTTGATGGAGTTGCTCCCAACCAGATAAGGTCCTTTGTAAGCTTCGAGAATAATTTGAACTTGCAAAAAATATAATGAGCTATCCACTAGATGAGCTCTAACAGAGATCAATTTGATTCTTAAGTTAGCAGAGGGTCTAGAGATGAGCTTCAATGATGGGAGCTATCTTCTTTAAAGAGAGAATGAATGGAAGAGGAGAAAAAAAAATCCCTGAGATGGTCTCATTTCATAATCTTTATATATGTCTAATTGGTACTTTTGAACAAATATGGGACTAGATATGACCTTTTTCCTCTATTTCTATACATAAGAGAGTGTTTCCATTATCATTTTAGGGAGACAAAGTAGGAGGTGGGGTAGGAGGCTATAATCCAAACTATTGGAGATTTTTTCTGGAATGATAAAGTCTATTCCCTTGAGGGGCTACATCACAAGGCTATGGCTAGGACCTTGAGGTTTTGGGAGCAGATGAGATGTTCCATGACTCAATCTCCAAAGGTTTGGCTAAACTATAGAGGCTCAACAGGGCTTTGGCAACTCAAATTGGTGATCATAGTACTCATGTAATGATGATGTTGTTAGAAAAGCAATGTGCCACACAACCTGAGTGTTTTAGACTAGGTTGAGTTCTAGAATTCATGGAACAACTAACATGCTATGGAGTCATAGTTTGGAGACTGAGTGGTGCTTTAAAAGCTCAGTTGGCTCCTTATAGCATTGAATAGTGACTTTAGTCTTCTCCATGTACCTTTTTGAGATTAGATGTCATACTTGGAGGTATGCAAGGGACTTATTAAGAATTTAAAGAATGAAGTGTTCTCGTGGAACTCAGCATGTGTGATTCAAGTCTCTAAGCTTAGTTCTCATGAGTATGCAAAATTTCTGGACCATGTAAGCTTGGCCCCATTAACACTCAACAACCTTCATGCTTCTCCCAATCTCTCCAAAGCTCTGCTGCTTGGATGGAGCAACTCCTTAACTTAGGCTTCTTTGAGAAGCTTGTTGCCTCTATCCTGGTTGCCATCGGTGGTGCCTCCACCTCCACTGCTACTGATTGGATCCTTCCCACCAACCACTTCTCCTCCTCCTTCCTCCTCCTTATTGTCCACCATCCATCTCAGCATCGACCACTTCTTCACTACCTACAAGTGCCCCAACTCCTCCCACAGTTGCCTCCCTCTCTTCCTTCACACCTCCTCTCCCCCTCTTCCCTTCCCTCCCTACTCAGCCCTCTCCCTCAATCACACCCCCCTCCCTTTCTCCTTTGTGGTCTTCCTGGCTCAAGCAAGATCTCCATCGTGCTCATCCTCACGTTATCGTACTGGTTTCTCTCTCTTTCTCTCTCTCTTGCTCTTTCATACTATTACTGTCAGTGTCAAGGACATATGTGATGCAGTGGATCCCACTAGTTGCATATGCACCTAACACTGCACCATCCTCTTCATCAACAAGGTCCACCACTTTAGCAAGGCCCAACAAGATGCCTTTCTCCTAACAATCAAGGATAGATTGATCATCTTTGTTGTTGTCAACCCTAAGAACCCCTCCTTCCACCTCACCATTTTGATGCTCTCCTACCTCTACATCCTCACCTTTCAGCCTCTCAAGCCTCAACTCATTGAAGCCCTAATCTGCCTCAACCTAAATGACTTTGAGAATGGTCTTGCCATCACCATACATGCCCCTATCCCAATTGACTAAGAAATGGTAGATTTCCTCTCCATGAACTATGATGGTGATTCCCATGTCATGCCCAACAGGCTAGAGATTGTGGGGACAATAATGGTGAACTAAGAACCTAGCAGCAATAACATCAAAATCTTATTGGACAATGTTAAGGAAACAATGCAGTGCAAGAATTTGGCCTATGACCATGCAAGAGATAAGCATTAGCACCACATCAGTGCACACCACAAGTCGATGAGGGGAAGTGATGCTGATGCTACTATTTACAAGTGTAAGCAATCATACCACTTCCCACATAACCATGTTGTACCTTGCATCCTTGATCAAAGTGTAGTGGTGTTACCCTTTTTGCTCAAAGTCTGCAAGCTACATAAGCTAATAGGAGTCCCTTGTGGACATCATGATAAGGTGACTGGACTCATTGAAATCTTCATCAAAATAAGCCCACGTGCTTCTCTCCACATTGGCAAATCCCTATATTACTATAGCAAACATGTGCAGCCAGGCAAATGCTAATGACACATGCATATCAGGGCTAGACTTCATGTGTCCCCAAAGAATGCACACATAGCTATCAACAATGTCCTCAGGTGTGAATTCTTCAAATTGAAATTCATGAAGAGTTCTCCTCATCACAAAAAGAGCAAAGTAACTCCACAAGTGTTTGCTACAAAATATGTTCAAAACTAATTACATATAGCTAGAAAAAAGAAATAATAATCAACATGAAGTTTTTATGACTAGAATTAGAATAATATGATCAATACTAACTATATTTGTCTAGAAAGAAGTTGCTATGATAAAAAGATAGCATATATGATATAGGCTATAATGATTAGAACCAAGAAATAACAATGCATTTGCTAGAAAATGGTCAAATTCATAAAACAATTCAAGAACTTACTCATTGATTGTCTCTAAGAGGAAGAGTTGGATTGCATCTAACCACTCGTCATCCAACAAGTCTATCCCTTTTAGAGTAACAACCTCGTGAAACCCATCATTTGATGTCTTGATATCATCAATAACCTTTTACAATTATTCAAACTTGATCCAGTCTAGGCCCTCATTGATTTCTTTTGGGGGACTCATTGGTGGGTCTTGTGTATCCCTATCTCCTGGCTGGGCACCACCTTGGTTTGGGAGGACCGCTCCGTTTCATCTTCTTTCTTGGTCAATACAACTCTTCCCATAGATCTTATTTTCTCCCTCCTTCCCTTCCATTGCTCAGTCAGGACATCCTTCATTTTGGATGACTCCTATGGAAGCTTGCCTAAACATACAATAATATAACTATATCTTCAATAGTATGATCATCCATAACCAAATACAATAAAAAATTATCATTCACGCATTTACCTTTTTCTAATGATTCTCAACTTTCAGTAGGGATGGACTAAATTTTCTCTCCATCCTCTTGTTCCATGGGTCTTGTGCCAACATCACACAAATTTACAATGTATAATGATTACAAGAATGTCTGATCCAATTGTAGAGCAGCTCAAGTAAAATAAATACATACCCTACTTGATGGGTGTTGATGGCTTAGCAATCCCTAGGTTCATATTCTCTACTTCTAGGAGGGCCCCTTAGTGGCCTATCAGTTCAATAACTTGAGATCATAAGTGGTGGTTAGATCCAAAAGGAACTCAGCCAACTTATGCTCCAATGAACTCAAGTTTTTCCCCATCTTTCTGAGCCAAAAATTGTTCTTCTTAGAGCATACCTATGATGTCTTTTTTCTCCTTATCAAAGTTCTTTGTGATTTCCTATAAATTATTTCTAATGTCACTCAAGGATGTCTCCATGCCTCTCATGATTCCCTCATAAACACCAACAACATTAGTATGGCTTCATGTAGATCTCTAGGAGGGTCTTGTCACATATGTTTCCAATGACCCCGCTGATCCCACCCATGTTCCAAGTTGTTGATGTGTGGATGGGCCGAGAGCTGCTTCTCAAGGGGTGCCTGTAGTATGTATTTCTCCACATCATCAGGCTAAAACTCATGCACCTAGATGAAATTAGTATATTTTGAAGTTATTTATATAATAAAATAATATAATATGCCAATCAACACTACATTATAATAAATACAATCCATTCTGATCAAATATGACATATGCTAAACACTTCCAATACATTATGCTCACAACTTAAGCATAATAAAAAATAAAAAGGTATAATATTTAATATTTGTATAGTATAATATGCACACATTCTCTAGCCTAAACTCAATAGTCTTGCCTCTAAGCACAAAGCCACCTTCCTCTTCTTTGTAAGTGAGAAGTAGCTCATCAAGCAATAAGTTGTCATTGTCCATGTTAGAAATATCAATTAATCTTGTGAACCATGTTGCCCCTAGCAACATTTTATGGGTCCTAGACTAAAAGGCAAAAATTGACCTAAGAGAGAGGGTGAATTAAGTCTTATATGATAAACACTTTTTTGTAATTTAAAACCTAATTCACAAATCAATATACAAAATCATAAGTTCACATGTAAGAAATCAAACCACAAGTGCTTATGAAGAAAATTAGAAGAGTAAAGAAGGTACTGAAATTTTTACATGGTTTGGCGATCAACTACATCTATTTCATGACCCTTACCTCGATCTTGAGAATTTAAACTTTCCACTAGAGTTGTTGCTTCATAGGTGAAGCCACCCACTAACAACTTTGCTTCCAACTGAGTGAATATGTACTCCAATCTAAAGTCTTGATCCTCAACCTAGGAGTATTTACAATTATAGAAAAAATAAAAAATTTCACTGAAGCCTTACTACAAGACCTCTAAAGAACTACAAAGGCTTTTAAAGATTTGAAATTTGAAGAGTAAAGCTTAGAGCATTTAGAGATTAGTAGGCTAGTGGAAGCTTGTGGCACTGTTTGGTTCGAGATCAGGATCAGGATCAGGATCAAGACTAGTGAACAACTTTTATAAACTAATATCTTTTTATCAAAATTAATACTCCAATAATTTAAAGTTTGAAAAACTATTTAATTTTTTAATAATAATTTAATTTAATAACAATGTAAAATAAGTAATATTAATTTTATAAAAAAAATAATTTTGAAAAAAGCTTATCTTGATCCTGATCCCAAACCAAATGGGGCCAGTATTTTCAGACAAAATTACTCAAGATGTGCAAAAATATTTTTTATTAAACAAGCTCCAAACCATTAAATACCTATTGGGGAGAGAATTAGGTATTATTGGCTACTCTCTACCATGTTTAGACATCTAAACCATAAGATTCAAGCATCTGAATCAATCAAATAGTCAAATTTAACTAGTTATTACAACTGATGTCATAAGTTCGAGTATCTGAACAAGCAAGGTTTGGGCCCTATATTAGACTATCAAAGTTAGAGAACCTGAAATCTTGAAGTTATAGCTTCTGAACTTTGGATGTCCAAACCTAAGGTTTCGGCTTTCGAAGATATTGATAATCTCTAGAGTTTTTTTGCTATGTTCGGGCGTCCAAACCTTGAAGTTCGGACATTCAAAGTTTACAGAAAAGTCTTAACTAGTTCACTACAACTTCAATCCTCATTTGATATTAACTCATAACTAACCTTGGATAAAAAAAAATAGGCTAGTGAAGGTATTCCAAGATAAGTTTAAGTGTTAATCAAAACTCTAACTAAGAATTCAAAATGTAAATCTTCGACTCAATAGAAATGAGAATAAAAATTCTAAACCTAGTAAGCTAACTTGATCTCTTGAGCTTTCTTCAAGCCATCTCTAATTATTTAAGTTTCATCTATTGATCCACTATCACCTTATCTTCAAAATTATCTTCATGTTGATCTATAGTTGAGGCTTTCGAATGGGCTTGATCTTTATTTCAAGCTTGGCTTTGCTACTAGCTATATATGCTCAAGATATGATCAAATACAAACTTTGTTCATCATTAAAACTACAAAAGACAATAATCTCTCCCTTTTTGATGATGAAAAATTCTCATAAGAATAAAATAAATAATTTAGTTGATTCAAGAAATTTTTATAATTTAAGCAATTTAACAACTAGAGTCATGAATAACATAGATGTGAATCTTACACTATATAAGAATTTTAGTAATATTTGAATGAAAATATAAGATACTCTCTTACTATAACAACTCCCCCTATTGGAAATAAATAGCTAGCCATTTCTATTTTTCTTCCTTTTGACATCAATAAAAAGATTGAATATAAACAAAGTACATTGCAGAAACCATGAATAGTGTGATAGCATAGTAAGTACATAAATATGAACAACTATATCCACACACACGAATAATACCACAAGTGAGAACAAACAAAGATAATGCAATTAAGATCAAGGTGCCATACCATAACTACAATATAACATAAGGTTCCACATCCATATAAATCCAACATAAAATGATCCACAAGAGTCAAATATATAGACATAGACATAAACATAACGTAAAACACAAAGTCAAAACATAAATTACCAAAAATCCACAAATACTGTCATCAAAATACAAATATAACTCAAAACCATACAAAGGCACAAAAATATGATATAAAAGCCCCTTAGCAATTATCCCCTCAAGTCTGATCAACCTCTCAGTTAGCTCATCCAGCTACTGATCAATGGATCGATGTGAAGATCCAACATCCTCATTGTTAGCAATAGCTCTAGCATCCTTGGTTGCTCCAATGGTGCCAACAGTAGTGGGGGCGACATCCAAATGGTGTCATCATCCTCCTACAGGCTAAAGCCCATGCAGCGAAGAGAGGCTTTAATGAAAGTCTAAGGAGGGGTATATCTATAACGTGGACCCTAGGAGGTAGAAACTACCTCAAAATGATAGAAGATGTGAGTGATGGTGCTAGGATGGCCAAGGATGATAGTGGAGTATATAATGTACTGGGTTTTGTAATGAAGAATAATGTAAGGGAGGTTGACCAGTCTCTATGTTAGAATATAGTAGATCAAGTATAACTCTATGCATGAAATCTCATTATAATGCCCACCATTTGGAAGGATAGTGTTTGCAAGGATCTAATGGATGACATAGGATTGAAGAGGAAAGAGGTTTGATACTTGGGCCTTTATCATTTGCATGACCTATGCATGATTCTCCTTAAAAACTCTCGAAATAGCCTCAAAGAATTTGAGGGGAAGGTTTGCATCAGACCATTACTGAGTAAAGGTGACCTCTTCCTCTTCATTAGGAAGTTCTAATATGAGTCATAAAATGTCTAGATCTACAATGATCAATGTATTTCCATAGTAAGTAATTAGTCATGTGACTATAGCCAAAAGAGGCATTCCCAAAAAAGATTTGCATGTCCTCCTTATTGTAGGTCTCAAGGGAGGATATAAGTTCAAGCCACCCTTGGGCAACAAAAAAGGTGGATGGGTTTAGGAAAGTAAGTTCAATGAAACCTATGATACGAGGTAGAATGGTTCTAGAACTAGTAAAATAATCACAAAAACATATAAAGTTTTTCAAAGAATGAGATTGAGGTTTCTCACCAAAGGTTAAAACTAAAAAACATTTACACTCGGATGCATGAGTTTTGATGTGGGGAGCCATGGAGAATTTGAAGGATTGGGGAAGGAGGAAGGTGGAAATAATGGGAAAACATCGGAAGATCAAGCATCCGGCTGGGGTTATAGGCAAAAATTCCATGTTCAAATGTTCAACCACCTTGTTTCGACATCCAATAATAGTAGATAGAGAATAAAAAGTGCAAAAATGCATTCCGCTATCCGAATGTATCTGTTTGATCATCCAAAGGCACTTCAGGAGCCTGAACTATCTTGGTTGATCATCTTAAGAATAGAAGCTATGAGCTCAAATTTCATACCAAAGTTTGGACGCCCAAACTGTCATGGTTGAGCATTTAAAATTGATAGGCTATAAGAAAAATTTAGCAAAATAAAACAAGTCAATCAATTTTCAAATACTAAATTAATTCAATTAAGTTGTAAAACTCTAATTTCATTTTGAATTAAGCAAAACCCCATCTCATTCGAATGTTTGGTGAAAATATCCACAAGTTGATGATCGATTTTAATAAAAATCAATGAAATATTCTTTTTAAAAGCATGATCATGAATATAGTGATGTCCAATATCAATATATTCTAAACGAGAATGTAGTATCAAATTTTTGGCCAAAGTAATAGTACTAGTATTATTACAGTAAATTGGTACATTTGAAAACTCACAATTAAAATCTTGAAATGTTAGTTTTATCTAAAAAAAAATTATGAGCAATAGCACCCACGGCTACAGATTCAGCCTTGGCAGCAAAAAGAGCTATGAAATTATATTTCTTGGAGCTCCATGATAAAAGAGCTTTCCTAAGAAATTGGTATATGTCACTTGTGCTCTTCCTATTCATACAACAACTGACATAATTTGCATTATAGAAACTAACCAGATCAAATAATCAACCCTAAATACCATAAGCCTAGATCTAATCTACCCTTAAGATATCTAAATATACATTTCATGATAACTAGATGAGACTTCCTAGATGATGCTTGAAATCTAACACATAAGCAAACACTAAATATTATATCAAATCTATTTATGATAAAATATAATAAACTACTAATCATACCTCTATACCATTTTTTTTTTATCATCTTCGTCTTTGTCCAACTTGGTCGGAAAAAAAGTTGGATTTTCTATTGGCTTAGCTTCATCCATATTGAACTTCTTGAGTAGTTCTTTAATGTATTTAGTTTGGTTGATGAAAAGTCTGTCCTTTAATTGTTTGACTTGAGTCCAAGGAAGAAATGTAACTCTTCCATCATGCTCATCTTGAACCCCTCTTGCATAGTATTTGCAAACATCTTGCATAAATTCTCATTAGTAGCTCCAAATATAATATCATCAATATAAATTTGTACTACTAATAAATAATTTTTTGCTTTTAATAAAAATATTGTGGTGTCTATACAACCTATTTGAAAATCTTTTGAAATCAAGAAAGAGCTTATTTTTCATACCAAGTTCTTGAAATTTGCTTTAAACCATACAAAGTTTTTCTCAATCTAAAAATATGATTGGAGAAATATGTGAAAGCCTAAAAACCACCTAAAAGGGAGGGCGAATTAGGTTTTAAGAGAGCTAATAATAACTTTCAATAAAAAATAAAAACCAATTTAATCCATAAATGCAATAATGTAAATCAAGTAAGAAAGTGTGCAACGCAATATAACATTATTCAAAAATCAACCGCTTCTACTTCATGACTCTTACCTTATTCTTAAGGACTTTAACTCTTTATTAGAACTGCTTCATTGGAGAAGCCAAACCCTGATACTTGCTTTTACTCCAGCCAACAAGACAAACTTCAATTTAGAGTTTTAATCTCTCAACCTCTCCAAACAACCTTGGATGGTTTATATTTGATGAGAATGATGAAGATTGATGCATTTGCCTCACTACAAGATCTCTCAAAAAGAGAACAAGGACTTTAAAGATTTGAAAGTTGAAGAAGAAAGTGTAAAGCTCTTGGAGGCTAGTGGTCTTTTGAAAGTTTATTTTTTGAGATCAAAATTTGCTTAATAATGTGCAAAAATTCTTTCCCAAGTGCTTAAATACCCATTGGTGAGAGCACTAGTTGTTAGGCTCTAGTCTATTGAGTTTGAGTGTCTGGACCATAAAGGTTTGGGCATTCAAAGAATCCTAATGGTCAAATTTAACTAACCATTGTAACTAATATCAAATATTTGGATATCCACTAATCAGGTTTAGTACCCGAACATCACAAATTTAGGTGACTGACCAAGACACTGGGTATCTAAACTCTAAAATATAAAAAGTTCAGAAGTTACAACTTCTAAATTTTTAGGCATCCAATTATGAGACTCAAGCATCCGAAGTTGTTGGTAATTTCAAAGCTATTTCTACTAGATTTGGGCATCTGATGGTGGAGGTTTGGGCATTTGAAGTTAGGAGAAAAAATCTACCAATTCACTGTAACTTCAGTTTCATATTCGACTTATTCTCAAACTAATATTAGATAAATGATAAACCAGTGAAGACATTCCAAGATAAATTTGAGTATTAATTAAACTTCTAAACTAAGAATTCAAATTGTAGATCTTTGACTCAAACAAAATAAAAAATCTAGATCTAATGAGCTATCTCTTTAGCCTTCTTCAAGCCATCTTCGATTCTTCAAGTTTCATCCATTGATCTACCATCAAGCCTCAACTTTGATAATGTCTTCATATCCATCTATACTTGAAACTTTCAAATAGGCTTGATCTTCATTTCAAGATTTACTTGACTACACGCTACACATGCTCAAGATGGAATCAAATATAAAGTTTATTCATCATCAAAATTATAACGGGCAATAATCTAAGTTTTCAAATCTAAGAGGTTTCTTAGCATATACTTCCTTTGATAAAACACCATTCAAGAAAGTGCTTTTAACATCTATTTGAAATAGTTTAAATCTTGTAGAACATACAAATACAAGCAAAACCTGAATAGATTCCAAACAAGCTTTGGGTATAAAAGTTTCATCAAAATCAAGTTCCTCTATTTGATTGAAATTTTAGGCTACTAATCTAGCTTTATTTTGAATTATAACACCTTTTTTTATCTATCTTATTCCTTAGACCCATTTGTTACCAATTATTAAGTAGTCATTTGGTCTTGAAATAAGCTCCTAAACTTGATTCCATTCAAATTGATTTAGTGCTTCTTACATGACAAGAATCCAACTAGCATCTTTTCTAGCTTCATCAAGATTTTTTGGTTCAACTTGACAAAAAAAATGATATGATGAAGATTATATTTAATAATATATCTAATTTTTTATTGATCAATATTATCAATGACTTTATCCTTTGGGTGATTTTTCTTGAATTTTCAAGCCTTGGGGATGTATTTATCTCTATTTTGTTCTACTTGTTCATCTCCTTCGTCTTCATCATTATTTCCTTTTGGATCTTTACTTGACTCACCCTTTTCATTCTCCTTGAGTTGTATCTCATTTATTTTTTTAATATATTTACATCATCATCAGTTCATTTTTTTCTCCAATAGAGAGTTAGTTTCATTAAATACAATATTTATAGGCTCTTCAACAACTATACAACACTTATTGAAGATTCTATATACCTTTAAATAGTAGAATAATAAAAAAAATGTCTTCAAAGGTTTTTAAATCAAACTTAGACAAATGATCCTTTGTATTAAGAATAAAATATTTATTTGACTCTTTTTCCATTTCACAACTTCAATGGAGTTTTGTCAAAAATTGAACAAATAAAAACTTGATTCAAGGTATAGCAAACCGTGTTAACGGTCTCCACCTAAAAATACTTAGGTAAAAAGTACTTGTTAAGCATAACTTTTGTCATTTCTTGAAGAGACCTATTCTTTCTTTCAATAACTCCATTTTGTTATTATGGGATGCATGGAGCTAAGAAGTTATGTTCAATGTCATTTTTTATGAAATAGTTTTCAAAAGAATAATATTTAAATTCATCACTATAATCACTACAAATTTTAGAAAACCCTTTTTTTATTTTAGACTCTTTTACAAAATCCAACAAATGTATCAAAAGAATCATTTTTATGATAAAGAATAAAACCCATGAATATATAGAATAATCATCTATAATAAAAAAAGTATAATTTTTACATCCTATACTTGTAATTCTAATAGGTCCAAACAAGTATATATAAAAAGGTTGAAGTAGTCTTGTTGAAGTTACCATGGCTTTGGACTTGTGGGAGGACTTCATTTGCTTTCCTATTTGGCATGTATCATGTATGCAATCCTTGATGAACTTGCCCTTGGGTAGATCTCTCACTAGCTTCTTCCAGTTGACCTTGACTAGGATTTACATACTAGCATATCCAAGTCTTCTATGCCAAAACTACTCATTATCATCTTCAGTTATAAAGTACTTTTCATTTTTCGGGTCATATTGGTCAATAATATAAATATTACCATTACAAGGACTAATAAAGACTATTACATTATCAACATCATGTCTAACTATGTAAAGTTTAGACTTAAATAAAATATGAAATTCTCTATAGCATAGTTGACTAATGGAGAGCAAATTATGCTTAAGTTCTTCTACTAAAAAAATATTTTTGATTAAAAATAAACTAATAAAAATATTACCAATATTTATAGTTTTATTTCTAGCATTATTCTCAAATATGACATGTCAATCTTGTTCTTTTAACTCTATAAGCATAGATAATTTCCTGTAATGTACCTTAAGCAACCACTATCTAGAAATTATTTTTCTATTTGATCCTTAGAATAAAAGCATAGCTAAAATAATAAAAATTTATTGGGATAGAACCCAGTTTAAGTATAAGTCCATAAAGTTAGAGAGTAAAATAAAAATGTACTAAAAATATATGAATCAAGAATGAAATGTAAAATAAACTAATATAGAGAAAATCTTACATTTTTGGATTAGTTAGAGAATAAACATAAGAATGTATCAAATTAAATCTCATTGGCCACTTTTAGTTAACCTAAGCTTCTCAACTAGAAGATGCTTTAAGAACTCAAATTAGTTTGGATTCCTTGGATTTTAGGATCATCTCCTTAGATACCTAAATTTATTTAAGAGAAAAGTTTCTCTTTATTGGATAACTAATGGAGACATATATACTTTGACAATAATAATTGCATTTTAACTTTGAAAATCTTGAACTTGAAGTTTTTACAAAGTTAGACTTGGTTCATTTTGATCTAGAAGAGGAAATAAAATCAAATTTAGATTTACCTAAAATATTTTTTTGGCTCTTCAAAATCATGTTTAAAGTAGTATTATCAACAAAAAAAATTTCAAATGTCCATTTGAAGTCCAAATTTTCTTTTTGAAGTTTATAATTAATACTAGTCTTACGATCACAAGAGACTCTAAATGATTTTAAAGCATAATTTTCCTTTTCAAAGTACTCCAAGTCCTTCGTGCAATCACAAGAACTAGTAGATGATTTTAAAGTATCAAACTTATTTTCAAGTAAAAACAATCTATTTTTCAAGAATTAATACTTATGAAGTAATTTCTCATGTCTATCATATAAGTTCTCAAATGCTTCTTCTAATTCCTTGAAAATTAAATCACATACCTCATTCTCATAGGTCATGAAGCATAGATTTTCCACTTCTTTATCAGTTGAAGCCTCTTTATTATCAGCCTCTAGTTCATCCCATGTGACTACCATATTTAACTTTCTTCTTTTTCACTTTGAGCTTCCTTGATTGGGAATCAAAAGGATAATTCACTTTCATATATTTAGGTTTTTTGCATTTGAAGCAAGTGACCGTGAATTCATCGTCATCTATAGTGATGGCCTTCTCGTTCCTTATTGGTCTCCTTAGTATATGCTTCTTCTTCAAGAACTTCTTGAATTTTCTTATGAAGAGAGTCATTTCTTCATCATTATTCTCTTCATTCTTATTGCTTAACTCTTTGGCCTTGAGTACTATAGGTTTCTTCCTTGTTTTTTATTGTTCTTCTTCTTGACTCCGATCTTTCAAGGTTCTCTCATGTGTACTAAGTAACCTAAAAACTCTTCCAATGATATCTTATTGAGATCCTTTATTTTTTGTATCACAGTCACCTTTGGATTCCAAGACCTAGAAAAATATCTCAAAATCTATTCTACCATCTCACTATTAGTATACATTTTACCAAGTGATCTCAAAGTTTCTATAATATTGATAAAATGTGTAAATATCTTCGTAATTGACTTATTTGATTTTATTTGAAAGAGTTCATGTTGGATAATTGATATATTTATTTTAGATTTTCTTACTTATTATGTTCTCTCATGGGTAACTTCAAGACAATATCAAATATTGTGAGTCATTCCATAAATACTAATTTGGTTAAATTCATTTAGACCAAGAGTGTAATATAAAATATTTATATTATTTGCATTTAAAAAAATTATTTTTCTTATCTAAATCATTTCATTGCTCTCTAGACTTGGAGATTCTCACACCATCAATTATCTTAGTGAGTGAAGTATACCTCTCTTCTACTATATACCAAAGATCATAATGGTTTTTGTAAAGATTCTAATACAAAACCTTCAATAGTTAAAATGTATACCATTGAAAAGAGAAGTTCTTGTAGTGAATTGCCTCTCTTGGAGAAATAGATAAATACCAAACTTTGCCATATAAAAAGATCAAAAGACTCTAAGCCATCATTTGGTTTGGGATCAGGATCATCATTTTTCAAAATTATTTTTTTTATAAAATTAATATTACTTATTTTACACCATTATTAAATTAAATTATTATAAAAAAAATTAAATAGTTTTTTGAACTTTAAATTATTATAGCATTAATTTTGATAAAAAAAATTAATTTATAAAAGTAGTTCACTAGTCTTAATCTTGATCTTGATCCTGATATTGATTTCGAACCAAACGGTATCTAAGAGGTTAAACCCAAAAATAAGAATACTGGGCTTTGATACCAATTGAAAATTAAAAAATGACCTAAGAGAGAGGTGAATTAGGCCTTATAAAAATGATAAATATTTTTTTCGATGTAAAACCCAATTTATAAATCAATATACAAAATCACAAGTCTACAAGTAAGAAATCAAACCACACTTATAAATAAAATTAGAAAGGTAAAAAAGGTACCATAATTTTTACATAATTCAGTGATCAATTGTACCTTCTCCATAGCCCTTGTTTCGATATTTGAGGATTTAAACTATCTACTAGAGTCATTGCTTCGTAGATGAAGCCACTCCTTTTTAATTTTACTTTCAACCAAGCGAATGTACACTCTAATCTGGAGTCTTGATCTTCTCATACTTTTAACAATCTAGGAGTGTTTATAATTATAAAAAAGATAAAAAAAAATTTACCTCAAGTCTCACTACAAGCCCTCTTAAAGGAGTACAACATTTTTGAAGATTTGAAATTTGAAGAGTAAAGCTTAGAGCATTTGGAAATTAATGGGCTAGTGGAAGTTTATGTTCTCGGACAATGATTATGCAAGATGTGCAAACAAAATTTTATTTATCAAGTCTTAAGCCCTTAAATACCTAATGGGAAAAGAATTAACTGTTATTGGCTATTTTTTGTCAAGTTCGGACATCCAAATCATAATATTAAACATTCAAACCAATCCAATGGTCAAATTTAACTAACCATTATAACTGATGTCATGGGTTTGGGGTTCAATCATCAAGTTCAAACATCTAAGCAGGAGAGGTTCAGACAATCGAATCCTGTACTAAACAATCAAAGTAGAGAACCTAAAATCTTGAAGTTACAGATTCTAAATTTTGGGCATCCAAACCTGAGATTCAGATGTCTGAAGCCATCAATAATCACTAAATTCTTTATGTTATATATGAATGTTCAAACCCTAAAGTTTGGACATCCAAAGTTTATAAAAAAATCTTAACTACTTCATTGCAACTTACGGTCCCCATTTGATATCAACTTATAAATAATCTTGGATACAAATGATAGGTTAATGAAGATATTCCAAGATGAGTTTGAATGTTAACCAAAGTTCTGAATTAAGAATTCAAAATGTAAATCTTTGACTCAAGAAAAATTAAAAAAAATGTAAACCTAGTGAACCGACTTGATCTCTTAAGCTTTCTTCAAGTCATTTTTAATTCTTCAAGCTTCTTCCGTTGATCTACCATCACATCCCATCTTCAATATTATTTTCATGCCCATCTACACTTAAGGCTTCTGAACATACGTGATTTTTATTTTAAGTTTGACTTGATTACTAACTATACATGCTTAAGATATGATCAAATACAATGTTTGTCCATCATCAAAAATGCAAAAGGCAACATGGATATTTTGCTCTTCAAATGATCCACCACTGAATTTAAGGTCGAAAAGTTGCACCTATGAGAGATTATTGTCTTTTCTTTTGTCATTGTAACTATAAAATAGATTACAAACACATAACTATAAAAATTAAAATATCAATAATGACATAGGTACATAATCAAATATCAACCAAACTATATCTTTTATTGCTTATGTAATGAAATTTATTCTATTATGCATACAACTTATCGAAATCACGTATAATAAACCTTTATGCATAAATATTTTATAGCGCATAATAAATGTAGAAAACTATATAGTTAGAAACTATAAATATATTACAACTCTGAAATAAATATAATCATACAAAATTCAACTTTGACCTTCCAATATATGAACTATTGTGTTCCCAACAGCATAGGTACACAAATAATTAGAAAAAATCTCATATGCTTATAAAACATGCTATAGTAGTTAAATAATTGTATATCAATAGATAATAGATATGAACAGATATAGACAGATATAGATAGATATGGATTTAACAAATAAAACTAAAGGTAATTTTTCGCCAATTTTATGTATCTAATAGAAGAAGAAAATTCATAGAATAAAATTACAAATCAAATTTTTTTTATAACTTATAACTGCAAGATACAAATCATGAAATTTATCCAAAATAAATATAATTGAGCTGAAAATGAATAACTACAAATCGTGTGGCATAAATATACTAATTTGTAACATATAAAGCATTGACAATTTTCCACATTCAACAGTACATATCATTGAAGCAAAAAACGAGCAATTGAGACACATATCATTTTCAACATTCAACACATTATTTTCCACAAAAGTAAGAGAAAAAAATACAATAATTGAGACACATCATTTCCTAAATTCAACATCATAAGCTTTTTACATAACATTTACTGTCTTCTCATTATCTTCCAAAATGAGAGAAAAAATAATACAATTACAAAAAATTATTAGTTTTTCTTTAATGAAGGGTTGATGGAGTTGCACGACCACCAAAATAGGAATAATCACTAGGAGGATCCAAGATGAGCTATAGAAGGAGTATAATATTAGAGACGACCAACAAAACAAGTACTGGAGATGGCTTGCCACACAAGCACAAAAGCAATTTGGAACGATGACAATTAGAAGATCGATGGAACAAGAGAGCAAGAGTAAGAGTGAGAGAGCAACAATGATATTAAGAGATCAGAGGAGGAATAGGAGAGACAAACAACTACCAAGATTAAAAGGCACTTTTTAAAAAATTAAACCAAGAACAAAAAGTAATTTCATCCTCTTTTACAGCATGTTTGTTTTGTGAAACTTCAAAATTCTAGGAATTTTAATGTTCTGAAACTTTAAAATTCTAAATTAAAAAATTCTAATAGTATATTTTATTTTGTAGAACATGTAAGTTTAAAATTTTTAAAATTCATTGTTTGTTTATTGAATTTGTAAATTCTAAATTTATAAATTTGGTATTTATTTGATTGAAATTTAATGATATGGATACTACTAAATTTGGGTGATAAGATTAACCCTTTTAAAATTTATTTTACTTTTTTATTTTAATAATATTTAAAACTCTTTTTTTATTTTATATGAGATTAACAAATAAAATGTTGCATAAGGTTTTAAATATCTTACATCAGGAACACTAGTTTTTGCTGAATGCCGATCAACAGGCGTGCGTGTTTTGGAAGGGTTGAAGGCAAATTGATCAAACAAATTGTCTGTCACACAAAAAGAAAGACCAACAGATAAGCATCTGTTCTTATTGGAACCATTGGTAAATTAAAAAAAGAAAATATTACGGCCTAAATTCAAGAAAAATATCAAAGAATGCATAATTATAGAAAAATTAAAACCAATACAACAGACAAGCATGAGGAGCAAATATTAAAACCCAAAAATTTAAGCTAAGATTTAGTAAAAACAAGCATAAAGAGAGAAATAAATGAAAAACATCATATTTCATAAAGGAGTACATTGGCACCAAAATATGAACCAATTAGAGGAAAATATCAAAGCAATTGCTAGAGAAACAGATGACTGAAGGCAATCCATATGAAATTGGTACAAGAATCAAAAGGAAAAGGTCAGGGAAACTGGAATATTGAAACAAAAAACTTTCCACGGGAGAAGAAAATTGCATTGAAATAAAAAAAAACAACACGAAAAATTTGCAGCAAAAATTCCCAAACTCACCTAAACCCATGAAACAACAAGATCATACGCAATTAGGATCAGTCCGGGACAAAGAAAAAATTTCAAAAAGAGAAGCTTGACATTCAAAGAACAATATTTTTCACACAAGAAAAAAAAACAATGAGATTTACTTATAAAAAAAACAGCAACCAAATTCCCAAATCCTAAATTCATGAAACCCAAACGAATATCACAAACAATGCTCCCCAATACGAAAATAATCCTAGAAAATAGAAAAGAGAAGAAATTGCATTGAAATTAAAAACAGAGAAAAAAATTACAGCAAAAATTCCTCAAAACACCCAAACCTATGAAACAGCAAGACCACAAGCAAATAGGCTTAATCAAACGACCAAGAGAAAAAATCCAAAAAAAGAAGCTCAACATTCAAAGCCAAAATCTTTCCCTCACAAAAAGATGAAACACTAGCATTGAAATTATGTGTTATGTATAAAAAGCAACCAAATACCCAAATCCCAACTTGATGAAATTCAAGCCAAAATCACAAACAATAATGAAGCAAACAATCCTAGAAAATGGAAAAGAAAAACCAAGAAAAATAGAAAGAAAAGGCACCTTGGGGTCAAAAACAACCAATGAATGACAAAAAGAACAATTGCGAAATCTAAAATGCACAAAAAGAAACAACTTACTTGGATTTGGAGGAAAGCATTGTGTCCTGAGGCGGAGGCAACGATGGAAAACATCATGAGAACAATAAGAAAAAGAAGTATAGGAGCTTTTAGGATTTTCTCTAAAAATAAAAATAAAGAAAGAAAGTACAAAAAGACAGTGAAAAAGAAAAGCACGAGATCTAAACTTTATAGAGATCAATCAAAGAAGAAAAAAAATGCAAAAACAGTAATTGCATGGTAGAGTAACAGCGAGAGAGTCATTAGAAATAACGTGATTTTTAAATTCAAACCTTAAAATATAGCATGTAATCCCACATGTTGAATTCTAAAATCCAACTAACTTTGGAGAACCAATAAATCCCAAATTTATTAAAATTTAAAAATTATATGTAATAAACATAAGATCTTATAGTTATCAGAATTTAAAATTTTCAAAACTTTCAAATCCCATAAAAAAAATACTTAATTTCTTTAATAATATCAGGATTTTTCTTGTGAGTTATGTCACATTAGAGTGTGGCTAAACAAGGATTTCAAAAATCAGGGAAAATTTTTAGAGTTGGGGGAGGTGGGGTCTATAAATCTTTCCTATTATAGAGCCTTTGACGATCCAAAATTTCTTCATCAACCGAATAAATTTCTCCATTGATTTATCTAAAATTTCTTCATCAACCAAAGAAATTTCTCCATTGATTTAGGAACATGATTGTAACAAACAAGAGATTGTGTTACCAAAAATTCATCAGCCAAAAAGACATCAGTGCGTGACAATTGTTTTTTTTTCCCATTGTGGTTTGCAATTTTATTTCCTTTCGATGCACAGAAATTTTGTTTACTGGATTTGTACAACTACAGTTTCTTTGTTTCTCCTTTTCAACAATAAATCCAATGTGTCAAGCATAAGATTTGTAGAAATTATCTTTGTTTTCTTTATTAATAATAAATTATTTTCAGACTATACCACTATAAAGCTAGAAACGAGGTGGACTAAACAAGTAGCTCAAAGTACTCCATTTTTCCACATGTTTACTCTACTTAACAGGCAGGCCACTCTCATGAGGGAGCTTCACCAAAGAGGACGATCTGACTACTCAAACCCTAGTGATATGAGACGGAGAGCATCTGCCTGAAGACATTATTCTGGAGGCATCATTGAAAACGTTGGCATGCCATCAAAGTAAGATTTGCAAAGGAAATTGAAGAGTCGTTCAACACTACCAGCATCTATTTCAATAAGAACAGTGGCATCACCCCATCCCCCAAAACGAGCATCCTCCTCGTATTTGAGGGCTTTAGGCTGATTGAGTTATGCAATCTCAAGTACAAAATCATATCCAAATTTTAGGCAAAACGGCTGAGAAGGATGATCATCTTATTATCTCCACAGAGTGACATATTCTTAGCTCAGAATGCTAATTCTATCATCACAAAGAATTATTTTATACTGTCCATCAAGCTAGTAGAAATAAGGGGTTTAATGGTCCTGAGGTTAAATTTATCCAAGTCCTATGACAGCATATCATGGGACCTTAGTCATCTTACAACATGCCTCCAGTATGGTTTCCACCCAAGTTTCTTAGATTCACAACTGTTAAATGGTTATGTATCATAAATAGAGGTTTAACTAAGGACCACATCTGCGAAAATCTGACAATCCTTCATGCATATTTGCCTTCTTTACACGGGTTTATTCTGATTTTTCCTAATCTTTGCATGGTCTAAAACTCAATTGGCTTAAGCATATCAATTTGTCCTTGTATTACAGATCATATAGTCAACCCTGTCAAAAGCTCTTTCTTTGATTGAAGCAGCATCACCAACGGATTCTTGATTATATCATGTAATGGAATTGCTCACTCAGGCTTTTCAGAGGTTCAGGGATTTAATTTTTCCTATTTTTAATTCTTGCTGGACAGAAACTTTATGCTACAAGGGCAGAACACTAATAGCCTGTCATGGCTAGAAAGCTAATCTTGAGCCAATTGCTGCTATGTCCATCTCCATCTTCATAACGCTCTCACGTCGCTTGTCTGCGAATTCCCTACAAGCTGGTGAGAAAAAAAATCAAAGGTGCTTGGATTGTCTTCTCCAGATAACGCCAGGACTTGAGATATTTGGAAACAATTAATGCTTAGCATGCAAAGAAACAGTGAGTCAGAATTCAGCTCTTGTGAGGATCCTACATGGAGCAAGAATCTGATTACTCACACCCAAGAGAAGTTATAAAGCTCAGCTGCAGCGTAGAAGCACCCTCCAGGTTCGGCAACAGGTCTACTCGGCTTCAATATCATGTTTAAATAGGTTGCTGAATTATACCGTTACAACAAGGCTTAAGTTGATAATACATGCAGTAGGCTGCTGAAAGACGTTTCCAATGCTTTATACTTTCTTCAGGTTAATGGTTCTTATGGAATGTTCCACTACTAAGGCTTTTCTCAATCACACACTTATTCATGTCAACCACTTCTCAATGCTGTTATTGTCACATTCTAAGCCACATTTCCACTGCTTATGTAATCAATGTGTCTAAAGGAGATTCATCCTTAGTTCTACAGGCACTATGGAACTCCAGGAATTGCAGACCCACAGGAATTGTTACAGGGATAAAGGACTACTGGTTGTACTGTTCAGGCAGCTAGGACAGCATCGATCACATCCAAGGAAAATTTCATCCTTTCAGATAAGATGTTCTGGTTGTCCATGCAGCTTGCGAACTAGCTTGCTGCTGTTGGCTGTGGTAATCAAGGTGAAGACATCATATTGTCATCTGAGGTATGGTTGTGGAGATCTAGAATTATTTTTCTTCCATATGAAAGACTGACCGATCACTTCTAGAGCAATTTTGACCGCCAATGTAGCAACTAGATCTTATAATGCACAATACAAATTGGTAAAACACAGACATATGAAACTGCAGCAAATTTGAACTCCACTGGGCTAAAGTTTCCCAGACACGAAGAAAAGCAAACCGTACAAATATCACAGAAATTTCACTTGATTTTTAGCTCCAAGCTTGTTCTTGATGTTCAATGCAAAAAATGACATTGAAAATGTCTTCAGAAACCACGAAAATGACATAATTTGCATCCAAAATGGACTATGAATGGCCTAGTTATATGTCACCAAATTGTACGCAGCAAAGAACATTTAGATTGCTGGAACCATCAGTCATGAAGCGTGCCCAGTATGTCTTCATCTCTGTAGAGATGATAGCTGTAAAAGCATTCAACAATGATGAGAAAATTAACACAAGATATGAAATGAAAATTACAGCCCCAGTGACTTTTTAATCTTAAGAATCCAAACAAACATGAGTAATAACAATAGGGTAAATTAGGATGATAAACAAATCAACTAGAATACTTTACAAGGTAATACTAGATGGTCAACATGCACATTAAACGTCAGAATGTTAATTAGTGGAACTTGCAAGAGTCCAGTCACATCTCCCACATCTAGTTGATACCAGATTAAATTGATCTAAATTCTAAGTTTGCTTGTTGATCTGCTTCCTACATTCAAATCACTATATGTATCAGATAATGGTAAAACCAATTTCTCTGTCTAATGCTATAAAGACAGTCCCCTAAAAAGAAGGAATTGAGTGCAATCAGGTTAAATGTACACTACAGTCAGAACTAATGGAAAAATAATGGTGAAAGAAATTGCTTCTATAGTGTTATAATTCAAAGATTAATACCTATTTTTTACTAAAATCAAGAAAGTGCTGTGACAAATGAGGCCTTATCTAAGTAGCAGCAAGAACCATACAATATCTGAATGATGAAAACAGTGCAGATTCATCAGTTTGCTGCCCCCAGTACATTTGGTGATGGCAAAGCTACTAATATCTAATAAATATCCAGATAAATGACACAGAAAACTTTTAACAAGTACAACATACTTAATCTGAACAAACATACCTACAAATACAAGGATCAACTACAATGTCATAAAGGAAAGGGCATTGCAAAAGAAAAGTAAGATGCATACTCCATGTTCCCAAGTTTTACTTCAGTCCCACCATATTCTGGTAGGAGGACAACATCCCCTTCCTTCAGAGACACAGGGATAATGTTCCCATTTCGATCAGGTGCACCAGGGCCAACGGCTATGACTTTCCCAGAGTTAAACTAAAACAAATTCCACAGAAAATCATCATAAGATTATATTCCAAGCCAGGGAGAAGAATGTCACCATCAAGTAATAATTACAGGTGATAACACCTTCAGTTATATCATAAACCAAAGAAGAATAAAAGATGACTAAAGCATCGTTTGGTTCGGGATCAAGATTAGGATTAGAATCAAGACTAATGAACCACTTTTGTAAACTAATGTCTTTTTATCAAAATTAACCTTTCAATAATTTAAAATTCAAAAAACTATTTAATTTTTTATAATAATTAAATTAATAACAGTGTAAAATAAGTAATATTAATTTTACAAAAAAAAAATTCTAAAATGGGCTGATCCTGATCCTAATCTCAAACCAAACGGGGACCTAACAGTTTAATTGATTTACTAAAGATCCTAAAATCCAATATTCAAGCCATGGAGTACAATCAAAAGGTCAGAAAACATTACAATGATAAAAAAATAGAAATACATGGTATCCTACCATTGTCCAAATAGCTACAACCATAGTTTATATGTTCAGAAAACTTACTGATGAAACAAGCCTAAAAGAGAACTAAATAGCAAGACATGGGTGTTCAACCTATTTAAACAATCCTGTGTGCATGTAACACCAACAATAAGGATAAATGATCCGTTCAGCAAGGATAACCTAATGACTGTTCCCTCAGAAAAAGAGCACGATGACTGTATTGAGACTGCTAGAATCACAAGCTGATGTTTCAGCAAGAATGTGAGGTTTGCTGCTGATGCAGATACGAGTTAAATAGTGGAAAAGAAATGGTACTAGCTGGCCATATCATAAGATCCACAAGAAAAGTTCCTAGATGGTCAGTCATAAGATCCACAAATTCACTGACAAGGAGCACATAAACTACAAGTTCTGCAGTTTCTCAAATAACCCTAAAAGGAAGCAAGGGAAATGTACCAGTGAGATAAGCAAATGCATACTACATTGACACTCAAAAAGAAACTGCAACATAAGCAATAACAGAATAGCTGAGAAACCAATTCAGGGCTAACAGAACAGCAGTAAGATTACTACGTACTCCTAGTTTTCTATCTCCCTACAGTTCATAGCTTGGATCAGAATACAACACAAAATCTTTTATTTAATTTGTCATTTTTTCCATATTACTTTTAATTCTCTCATACTTGAAAAATATAGGAAATTTTCTTGATACCAAAATAAACATTGAGAAGGAAAGGGTAATAAAGGTTTCCTAGGCTGTTCATCCATTAGTCTGAATTTGGGATTTAGTTCATGAGCCCCAAAAAGACAGTTCATCACTTGTCATTGATCAAAGGACTTCAATTTTGTGCAACAATTTCAAGTTACATGAATTCAATCTGTAGGTGTGACATCATTAAACCCATGAGATACAAACAAAAGCAACCCATACATAAAATATAATTAAGCCAAGCAATAGCTGATCAAGGTACTTCCAACAATTACAGTTAGACTAAACAAGGCCCCTTGGCACCCCTATTCATCTAAACAAGATTGATTTTGATTGGCACATTTTCATTTTCTTTTTCACAGTCTAACTGCATCTACAAGGCATTCTAATCTTATCAAATCCTTGGGAAGGTACAGATGAAATCAAATCTGTCAAGAGGGAGGAATTTCATAACCACAACTAATAAATCTATGTCAACTAAAATCTATATCGAGGTAGCAAATTGGACTATGAAAAAGAAAAACTATAGTTGCACCCTGATATCAGGAAGGGCAACTATAGCCTCATCAGTCAAAGACACCGTAAGAATACGGCATTTCACACCCTCGAGCCTCTCATCAACTCTGCGAGTATCAGCAAAGCTTAAAAATGACACATTGGATTTCATTTAGAATAGCAAGAATTCAGAGGGCTTGACCAGCCACATCAATGTCAAGAAAGTGCAGCAGTGTTTGCCTAGCAAAGGGACATATGACTAATCTAGTTTGCCCTTTTCTTCAGCATAGCTTTAGAAGTTTTTAGTCGCCCTCATCATTTCCATCCCTACATTTTGTAATGTTTGTAAAAGCGTTGTTCATGGTTGAATGGTTAACCTTAAACAACAGAAAAATAACGCAAATTCATGAAGAAAACAAAACCTTATTATATGCCAGTTAATTCAAGTACGATGATTTTGGCATCATATAAACATATTTCAAAAGAACTCCTTTTTGCACCAAAGATTTTTCGCATGACATAATACGAACTAGAAACACGATCATACCACTACGAAACATGGATATTAAGTACGTTTCAAGTTCTAATCCTGCATAAAAACACTAAATACTCATCAAAACACCAACTTCTTATAATTCGCACCTAAAAAATTCTAACCGAAATAACATAAAAACCGCAATCTGAACAGATCGCAAGAGAGGATGGAAAAATGAACGCAATAACCCACAATGCAGAAGGCACGATTAGTTCATACCGTGAAACATTAACAGAAAAACTAAATCAAACAAAAAGCATGACAAAAATCAAAGTATCATCTTGAAAAAAAAAATCAGTTAGAGAGTGGTTTGAGCCCGAAACCTTGGCGCTCTTCTCAGGGAGCAGGATCCCGCCGGCGGTCTTCGAGGGCGGAACGATCTTCTCTACCAGAACCCGGTTCAGGGCCGGAATAAGCCGCTTCGCCATCGAAACCGACTGGAGGCAAAGGAGTCGCGGTAGGGTTTAAGCTTTTATCGGAGGAAATGGAAAGGGAGACTGACAGAAATACCCATCCGGCTGGGCGATTTTGATGATTTATTCTGAGGAATTGATGAAACACTGGGGGATAAAATGGTAATTGTGCTAAAGCTTCTGCTTCTGGCCCTTTTCGCGAGGCTTCAGGAAGGTTCCAGAATGAGCCTAACGAGCGGCTGCGATGGCGTCCCGATCGGACTAGAAAGGATAATTAATATATAATTCTTTCCAAAACTATCCACAAATTTCAGGGATTATAAAGAATTTTCTCCATTATCTTTGCTCTTCACTTTGCAGTAGCTATAATTTTGAAGAACCGGGACCCAAAAAAAAAAAACAAGGATGTGCTTGGATAAGGGGTTAAATGGAACCTGATATGAAGTTAATTAAGGTTAATGTGTGTAAGGGGTTAAAAGAAATATCAGGATTAAATTTAGTCTAATGATGTTTAACTATTCTTGAATAGGTCATATACCAGTAAAATCATATCAAATCACAATGTATACATGTATACCAATAATAAAAGTAAGAATTTATCAAATTTGGCTTAGGGTATTTTTTTATTAAGTATAAACCAAGATTTTAAAGTTTATGTCGAAACGTTTTTTTCAACCTAAGCAACAATATTTTGGTACAAAATTTGATTTAAAATATAAAATATATATTTTATTTAATTATATTTTTTTTTTAAATTATGAATTTTGGTTGGTCTTAATGGTTACACCTAGATCACAATGATTCGAGTTTAAATATTGGTTGTTACATTTTTTTTTATATCTTAGATAATTCTTTGTTAAAAAATTATGTTTTTAATAATTTTTTTAAAATATATATGCAAATTTTTTGACATTTTTTGTAAATTTTTAATATTTTAAATTTAAAATCAAAGTATAATTAAAGAAAATCTTAAAATAATTTGATCAATCGAAATGTTATTGGTTTCAATCAAAACAACTGAAATATATCAGTTTCGTTGGATGCTGAAATCGATCACAAAATTGAAACTTAATACCTTAATATATGTAAAATTTTAAACTATTATTTTAAGGTTTTTATTAAATATTTAAAACTATATTTAACATATTTTATGATATCCACAAATAAATATTTAATTTAAAATAACTATATTTTAATCTTGATTCTAAAATTCTATGTATGTAAAGTCATACACTATAATAAATCAGGGTATTTGTGACAGTTTTTCTATGACTGTCATAAAAACACTGGAAATTCTTGGTATTTATGTACAAATGCTAGTAATTTCTGGCATTTTATTTTAAATGCCAAAAATTTTCAGCATTTGGATATAAAATGCCGAAAAAATCTGGCGTTCGGCGGGTAAATACCGGATTTTTTTGAATTTCAGGGAACACCAAGAAGAAACCAACATATTCTCAACTAGGGTTCTAAACCCTAGCTACCCCCTCTCCCCTCGACCCCCAACCCAAACGGCCCTAGCCTCATCCCGCCTCTACCCAGCCCCAGCCCCACCTCGATCTGCGCCGCTCGTGCTAGGTCCTGCCGTGCCCCGACCTGCACTACTCACACCTAACCCCACCCCACATTACACTGCCAGCACCTACCTCACCTAGCCTGCACCGCCAATAGCCTACCCTGCCTTGACCCGGCCTATGCCGCCTGTGAATTAGTAGGTAAAAAAAATAAATTATTTTCACTCTTATGTTCTCTCTTCAATCTATATCGAGATTTTACCAAGAATTTTGACTACAGTTTGATATGATATTACTAATATTTCATGTCTCTTTCATTGTTGTTTTATCATTTTGGAGTCATTTTTTCTTTGCTATCTAATCCGAAACTAATTGAGCTTTTGCAAATATAATGTTTCTATTTCTAATTTTGGATATAGTAGCTTTTGTATTTCGATGGATAGGATTGGTTGTAAGAATTCTTTGATTAGGTTTGTAGAAGGTGGAATTTTACCATGGATATCAGAAAATAAAGTTCAATTTTAGAGTTCAATATTATATTTATATTTTGAGCAGAAAAATAAAGTTGAACCATTGCTTTTCTAAACTAATTTGATGGAAGTGGTGTAATATCTAGTATAGCATGTATTTTTAGATTGTATAAGATACTTTGTGACTTAGAATCTCATCCTAGTGACTTAAGAGTTAATACATAATTATCTATTTTTATGAAGATTATTCCAAAAGAGGTTGAGATTTTCAGTTTGGAAAAAATTTGGTTCTCCCTCAAAGTTTTAATATGTCATAAACTTAAATCCTAAGACGTGACAACTTTTACTCTATGTATTGTGGCTTCAAACATAAGTTAGTATTTTAAGGGAGACAAAACCTATAATTAACCATATAGTTATTGGGATGAAAACCTGCATAAAGCCATAATATAACTTTTCCTCTAATATTTACTTATTTGTTGAATTGGACCAATGACAATTTAGAATAAAGACTTATTCTTGATTAATAAACACGATTTGAATTATGCTTTAGGATAAGACTTCTAGTTGATTATAATGATGTCTGTCCTGACATAGTTTTTAAGCACTGAAATAGAAATAGAAAAGATGAAAGAATAACACAAACTCATAGTTCTATCACTAAACTTCTTGTTTATATTTTTTCTTACTGTATCTGAGTAAAGCATATTTTGTCACTAGATCACTTTGCTCTATAAATTGTTATTCAAGGATTATTTGGACTACAACATTGTATGCAATCACGACAGACAAAAGCTGGATCAATATAAATAATTAATTGGATAGAAGATATCTTGAAAAATTTAGTGCATTTCTCGAATATGCTTATATGAGTTAGAGTCATAATCAATTAATAAGATGTCCATACATTGATTGTATAAATATGCACAATTATATACGAAAAGAGGTTCATGAATATGTAATAGTAAGGAGATGGATTTTGTTATATACTAACTTGACATTTCATAGAAAAGAGTCATGGTATTAGTAAAGAATCCAATATAGCCAAGTTTCAGAGTCAGATGTAGTGAATGATAAAGATGAGAATGAATTTGAATGTTTGTTGCATGATGCATTTGGTATTCTAACTAGAGATATACCACTAGAAGTTTCTGTGATAGATAATATGAAAGTCTTTGAACCACTCAAGGAAACTAATCGAGAGTTGTACCCTGGCTGCAAAAACTTCACATTCTTATCCTTTATCATGTGATTATTGACTATGAAGGCTAAGAACTAATGGAGTAACCGGCCATTTAGTATTCTATTGGAGAATATAAAAGAGATGTTCCATGAGTTGAGTTTATTTCCTAGTTTTACCATAAAGCATGGAATATTATAAAAGACTTGGGTCTCAAGTACACAAAAATTCATGCTTATTCCAATTATTATATACTATACAAGAATGAGAGTTATCAAATACTTCTTGCAAGCATTGTAAAGCACCCAATATAGACAAGTGAAAACTCAAAATGATACTGATAGCCATAAAGTGCATAATATACTAATGAAAATTATTAGGTAATCTCCCTTGAAGATGAAACTGTAATGACTTTTTATGTCTGAGAAAACTACTCCATATATAAAATAACATATAAAAGGTTATTTAGGATTGCAATATCCTGCAGATAGCATAGCATGAAAGAATTTTGATAACAAGTTTTCATACTTTGGATGGATTGTCACAATGTATGGCTAGGGTTGGCTTCAAATGGATTCAATCCTTTCAAGAAAATGAATATATCGCATAGCACTTGACTTGTGGTTCTAGTTCTATGCAATTTACCTCCATGGTTATGTATAAAGCAATTGTTATTTGTTTTATCCATATTTATTGAGGGACTAAGAGGCCCAAAAAATGACATAAATATATATTTATAACTGTTGATAGAAAATTGAAGGAATTGTAAGAACTAGGCATCCCAACTTATGATGCAAGCAAAAAAGAGATATTTTGTATGCATGTAGTATTGCCATGGACTATTAATAATTTTCCCGTATATGTCAGGTTATATGACAAGAGGAGAAAAGGCTTATCCACTATGTGGCAAGAACATGCGCTCTCGTTGGTTGAAACATGGCTATAAGTTTTGTTACATATATTATTGATGACTTTTACCTGTAGATCATAAGTTTTGTATAGACAATCCATAGAGGATATCATGCATATTGAGAAAAATTTACTCAACAATGTATTGTGGATACTATTGAAAACTTCTAAATTAAAAGATAATGTGAATGCATAGTTGGATCTAATGGATATCGGAATAAAGAAGGTACTATATCTAATCACAAGAGGTAGTAAAACTAACTTATCTCCTGCTTCATTTAGAATGAGCAAAAAAGAAAAAGAGACATCTTTAGTATGTTGAAAATTGTAAAAATATTTGATGTTGCACACCAAATATTTCTAGATGTGTGAACATGAAGGATTAGATGATATCAGGTTTGAAGACTCATGATTATTATATAATTATGTAACAGTTATTACTAATCACAATTAGGGCTTATCTGTTAAAAGATGTGGTGAAAATATTTATTGAAATGAACAGTATATTTAGGCAATTATTCATGAAACCCTCTTGACAATCTGACTTTGATGCTTTACAAGAAAGGACCGTCGTTGCTCTATATAAGCTTGAATAGATCTTTCTGCCTTCATTTTTTAATGTTATAGAATATCTTCCTATCCACTTGGCAAAGGAGGTAGGCCTTGCTGAGCTTGTGCAATATCAGTCTATATATCTTATTAAAAGGTGAAATTTGACAATTCTTTATATAGAATACATACTAAACTATTGACATATATATTTTTGTAAACTAACCATTATTATTGCACATTAGGTATCTTCTTAAGTTCAATAATTATATGTTGTTCATATTCTTGCAATCACGAGGATGACTCAAGATTTGCTATAGGCAAGCTAATTGGTTTATTATAAGGAGGTCATTACCTGCATGAGATTGTGTGGGCCCAAGCTCATCGATATATGTTGTTTAATCTTGATATTATTAATACTTACTGTGAATAAATACTAGTATGAATTTCTCATAATTTAGATTATTTGAAATTACTTGGTGCTGTAGGGCACACCTTCAGACATCAACAACATAGAGAATAAAAATTTAAACAAGAAAAAATTCACAATGAAATATTTTTGAAATAGTTCAAAGATCATGTAAACACAAAGATCTTCGGTAGTCATTTTACAACATGTCTTATGTTTAAGTTAATTAGTTATTTGTATTTGAAGGTTACCAATTTAGAAAGAAGTGACAATGCTAAATATGTATCCAAAAAAATCTCCTTGTTAGCTATCAGGCCTAATAAATGGGTGAGAAGATTTTTGAGGTATCTTGTTAATGGATTCAAGTTTCATACTAGAAATCATGAAATGAATTATCGAACTTAGAATAGTAGCACCATCTTAAAGGCATTCACGCAAAGTTTTGCAAACAAAAAAGATATGCACCCTACATTTGAAGATATCATATTTTATAGAGTCCTAATAGACATTATTGAACTCCGATACAGTAATGAACTTAGATGTGTGTTGTTTAAGTATGACTGAATAGACGACAATGTGGGAATGAAGAAAGATGACTTTGAATTCAAATTAGTAAATTTTAATCACTTGATGTATAAGCACAATCGGCATTCAGATGAGCCTTATATTCTATCTTATCAAGCACATTAAGTTTTTTATGTGTAAGATCTAGTACAATGTGAATGGTATGTGATTGTGGAGATGACCCACATAGAATACATGATTATAGTTTATGAAGAATCAGAAGATGCTAATGAAAAGACTTAATGGAAGAATCATGTAACTTCCAATATCTTGAACATGACATTGAAAATATAAGAGTAGACATCGAAGGTCTACTAATTGACAAGTCTCTTTCAGCATTGCCTTAGCAATATATAGAGGAATGTGATGAAAATGAATTCATTAGTGATAAGGAGGACATCGATTGTGACAATTATGATGAGATTGAAGATGATGATTTCATGTCAGATAAGAATGAGTATTAATTTGATAGTAAGATCTATTTTTATGTTAGCTTATTCATTTGTTATATATATAGTGTTATTATACACATTACATTTTTATGACTTGTTAATACATTAACTATATGTTGATTATGGGATCGATTTCGACGGTCTGAGATAGTGAAGACCCCAAAAGCAATCTTGAATCATAAATCAGAGTGTATTTAATGTGAAGTACACTATTAGGTATTATGGGAATATTAACTTTTAACAGGCACAAGCTCCTGTTGTTAATTATCCCGACAATTATCAAAAACCTCCCAAAATAAGAAACCTAGTTAATAAAATAGAGACACAAAAAAGAAAAGAAAAAAATATTTGATTAATTTTAAGAGATGATACATAACTTAAATAAGAGTATACCCTCACTTTATAATAAATTTCAATATGAGATTATAGAAAATATAAAAGGAATAAAGAAAGAAAAAGAGTAAAAAAGAAGCTTTCATGTGTGTTGTTACCCTGCTCTCCCTGCATTGGACCACATGGCATCTAACTCAGATTGATTTGATCTTTGGCAGGTATTGATGGCATCATCCGATGGGATATAAAAAGAAATAAGAGAAGTTCAAAGTGTTTTCAATAGCTTTAAGCATTAGTCATAACTTCATGATTTGAAGTATTTTCATTAACTAATAAGGCGTCATCGATAACTTCATATAGGTTAGAGTATTTTCATTATCTAATAAAGTGTCAATAATAACTCCATTGACCTTGAAGTATTTTCATAGCAAATAAAGTATAAGCGATAACTTTATTGACCTTGAAGTATTTTTATAGCTCATAGATGATAACTCCTTTTGGTTTAGTAGCATCACCAATAACTTATAAGGTTGGGTATAATTTTGAAAATCGCACTATCAACTACTTTTGGGGTTGACTGACTTAAAGAGGTGCATCATCAATTACTTCTAGATTGACTAGCTTGAACGATGCATTGCCAACTATTTCTGAGATTGACTAGTTTAAAAAGGCACATCGTCAACTACTTTTGGGGTTAACTAGCTTAAAAGGTACATTATCAATTATTTTTGTGATTGGTTTAGCTTGAAAGGTGTATTATCAACTACTCCTGGGGTTGACTAGATTAAAAGGTACGTTGCTAACTTCTTCTAGGGTTGTCCAGCTTAGCGAGATGTGTCATCAACTGCTTGTGAGGTGAACTAGCTTAAGAGCACATTATCAAGTGCTTCTGGGGTTGACTAGGTTAAAGAGTGCATCATCAATTACTTGTGGGTTGACTAACTTGAAGAGTGTCTTGCCAACTACTTGTGGGGTTGGCTAGCTTGAAGGAGTGCGTTATCAATTGCTTATTAGGTTGACTAACTTGAGGGCATATTATCAACTGCTTGTGGGGTTAACTAGCTAAAAGAGTACATCATTAATTGCTTAGGGAGTTCACTAACTTGAAAGGTGCATTGCAACTACTTGTGAGGTTTTCTTGCTTGAAGAATGTATCATCAACTACTTTTAAGGTTGACTAACTTAAATTGTAGTCAACAGCTTTAAGCATGTTATTGGTTGACTTCATTTAAATAAGGCATTGTGGCTGACTAAGTAAGTTTGAACCTATCTTAGTTCAATTTGAATTGAAGCATTGACAATACTTTTGGGTTGGCTTAGATATTAACTTCTTTGATTTGGTAGCATCACCAATGACTTATAGAATTAGGGATAACTTTGAAGTATTGCTGAAGGCTTTTGTAGCACACCCCATGAGACTTAGTTTGACCTTATTTAGTTCAATTTGAACTAATTCAAGTTCAAGTTAGGGTGGCGATGTCACCTTTTATTTATAACCATAGAGTATTGCCAAAGTTTTAATGCTCTCAGTGGGACTCAGTTTGACCTTAATTAGTTTCATTGGGACTAATATAATTCAGATCTGAGTTTGATTTCATCAAGCTTGAGTCAAGTTTGACTTTGTGTTGGACCTATATAGAGTTCTGGTTTGCATCTTTATTTCCAGTCCAAGTCAATTTAATTCAACTTGGTTTTAGTTTAGGTTCAGTCTAGTTTGATTTTGTTTTGACTTTGAGTTTGCCCTTTTAGTTTGGATTTGATTTAAACTTAATTTTAAATTGAACCAACTTGAACCTGACTAGCGTTAGGTTTGAGTTTATTTAGCTTAGGTTAACTCAATTTGGGGTTTTTTTGGAGTTTACCTCAATTTAGGCTTTAGTCCATTTGTTTGACCAATTTAAGTCCATTTCAGTTAACTTGGCCTTTGTTCATTTGTTGTAATTAAGTTACTTCATATTAATCAATTTAATTTGGGGGTCCTTGCTTATTTATAGTAATTTTAGATGGACCTATCTCCTAGCTTTAAGTATGCGAACACAAAGATTGACTTAGCTCGCGAGCTCAAAAATTGGCTTAGAGATATAAGCTCGAGGTTGACTAGATGTGAGTCCCAAGACAGGTCTTGATATAAACCTGAAGATTGGTTGAGGTGCAACCTAAAAGTTGGCTAAGGTATGAGCCCGAAGCCTTGCTGAGTGCAAGCTTGAAGGCTAGCTTGGACACAAGCTTGAAGGTTAGTTGAGGTGTGAGCCTAAAAGTTGGCTAAGGTGTGAACCTAAAGGATAGGTTGGATGTAAGCCCGAAGGCTAGCTAAGTGCAACCCCAAAGGTTGGCTATGTGCAAGCTCAAAGGCTAGCTTTGATGCGAGCTCGAAGGCTAATTGAGTGTGAGTTCAAAGGCTAGCTTGGATGCAAGCCCAAAGACTAGTTGAGTGAGATCCCAAAGGTTGGCTAAGGTGCGAGCTTGAAGGCTGCCTTGGATGCAAGCCTAAAGGTTGGTTGAGTGAGTTTGAAGATTGGCTGAGGTGTGAATCTGAAAGTTGGTTAAGTGTGAGCACGAAGGCTTGCTAAAGTACGAGCTCGAAGGTTAGTTAAGTGCAAGCCCTAAAGCTAGATGTGTGCCTGAAGACTGCCTAATTGCAAGCCTGAAGGCTCACTAAGTGAGAGACCAAAGACTGGCTAAGTGTGGGCCTAAAGGCTGGCTAAGTGTGAGCCCGAAGGTTGGCTAAGTGTGATCATTCAAGCTAGCTAAGTGCTAGCCTGAATGCTAGTCTGGATACAAGCTTGAAGACTAGCTGAGTGCGAGCCCAAAAACTAGCCTAGATGCAAGCCCAAAGGATGATTGAGTACGAGCTTGAAGGTTGGCTAAGATGAGAGCAAGAAGGCTAGCTATATGTAAGTAAAAGGCTAGCTAAGGTGGGAGCCTGAATGCTAGCTATTTGTGAGTCCGAATGCTAGCTATCTGTGAGCCCGAAGGCTGGCTTTGTTGTAGCCTAAGGCTAGCAGAGTGTGAGTCCAAAGACTAGCTGAGTGCGAGTCCAAAGGCTAGCTTGGATGTGAGTTTGACAGCTTGCTGGGTATAAGCTCAAAGACTGACTTAGCTATGAGCTCAAAGGCTAGTTAGATATGAGTATGATGACTAGCTTAGATGTGAGCTCAAAGGTTGGCTGAGTGTGAGCCCAAAGGCTAACTAAGTGCAAGCTTGTTGGCTAGCTTGGTGCAAGCCTGAAGACTGGCCTAGTGTGAGCCCGAAGGCTAGTTGAGTGTGAACCCAAAGGTTGGTTGGATGTAAGTCTGAAGGCTAGCTAAAGTGCAAGCCCAAAGATTGGCTGAGTGCAAACCTGAAAGCTAGCTAGATATGAGCCTGAAGACTAGCCTAGTGAGAGCCCAAAAGCTGGCTAAGTGCGAGTCCAAGGGCTGACTTGGATTCAAGCCTAAAGTCTAGCTGAGGAGCAAACCCAAAGGTTGGCTTGGATGCAAGCCCGAAGGCTGACTTAGATGCATGCTCGATGGCTGACTATGTGAGAGCCTGAAGATTGGTTTGGATTCAAATCCAAAGGCTGACTAAGTATAAGCCCGAAGGCTAGCTTGGATAAGAGTCTGAATGCTAGCTGAGTGCGAGCCTAAAGGCAAGCTAAGGTATGAGCCTGAAGGCTGGCTTGGCGGGATGAGAATTTGCCATATTCGAGGGGCCACAAGTGGGCACAGTAGGGTTATGGATTTACTATCTTCATCACCATCTTAAGGGGTTATAGGTGACTGTGTGAGGTCATGGGTTTGTCATCTTCATTGCCATCTTTAAGGAGCCACGGGTGGCTATGATGAAGCTATAGGTTCACCATTTTCATTATCATCTTTGAGGGACCGCGAATGGTCCCAATGAGGTCATGGGTTCGCTGTCTTCATTACCATCTTTGAGGGGCCACGAGTGGTTATAACGAGGTCATGGGTGCTAAAGGTCGAGATGAGAGAAAGTTCCTCTCTTATTCTTTTTTAGGCAGCAAATTTTCTACTTTTTATTTTTATTTCTTCTTCCCTTCTTCCCTTGCTCCCATGCTCCTCTCCTCTTTTTCTTCTTCATGAGTTCCATCAGGCCAAGGCGGCCTAGCTTCTTCTATGGGTGGATCATGTTGAATGATGGCCTAATCCACCAACTTCTTAGTGGCAAGGTGGGGGGGCCCTGTTTTATGGCTAGATCTGGCCCTAGCATCGGCAGGGCACCGGTAGGGCAAGAAAGGCCAGTGCAAGATGAAGCTCTAGGTTAGATTGTAGCGAGGAAGAGGTAGTTGGGGCTCAGGTGATAGCTATGATTGCATGGAAGAGGTGATCAGGATTAGGCGACGGCGGTGGTCGTGCAAGGAAGAGGCAGCAGGGAGTAGTGGTTGTGTATTAGTCATGTAGGGAAGAGACAGTAGGGTTCAAACAGTAGTTGTGGGCTATGTGTGGCAGTGGAGGCAAAGGCTAGTCAAAATACGTCAAAAACATTGTGCAGAGAGGTTTGATAGGGGTGGAGATGGGCTTTGAATGGGCTAGGGTGCATGTCGGAGGTGCATGGGCTGGGATAGAGTTTGGCCTTCCCTTCTCTCTGATGGCATGCAGCTTGAGAGGAAGGGGAGCAGCAAGTCAATGGTCCTGTGAGTAGGAGAGAAGGGGCACAAGGCAACGTGGGAAAGAAAGAATAGTGAAAGCTAAGTTGAAATTTTTCTGACCTTTCTCACTCTTTGATTCTTGTTGATAATTCTCTAATTGTCTTCCTCGATGATATTTTGCCTGATCTCTCCTCTCCCATTCTCTATCATCATTCTTGTTCTAATCCCTATTCTTTTTTGCATATTTCTTCATTAATTTTTAGGCCTCCTGGAGAATCAAGATCAAATCTTCCATTAGTTGATTTTAAAATGTGATATGAGTGTGATTGGATCTTGATCTCTTTAATTGATTTCATTTTAGGAATAAATAGGATTGGATTGAGGATTAAATTGTATTCTAAAATCTTGTGATTATCATGTAATTGATTGGTATTTGTTTCTTTGATGAGAATATTCAAATTTCATACTATTTTCGAATGCTAAACTTTTAGGGATTATTTGCAAATTTTTTGAAAAATTATACCAAAATATAATTTTATAAGTTCTAGAGATTTTTTTATAAAAAAAAATATATTTGTAAAAATTCTAAAATTTTTAGAGTCCTTTTTAAAAAAAATTTAGAGTTATTTGTAAATTTTTTTTTTGAGAGTTTAGTTGTAAATTTTAAAAAATTTAGGGGTTTATTTGTAAAAGTTAGAAATTTTAGGGATTTATTTGTGAATATAAAATTGATGTCCAAGTTTTGATCACAATCTGGCAGTATTTAATTTCATATTTGGACTAAATTTTGATTAAATTTAATTTTTGGTCAAAATTGACTCAAACAAATGCACCTTCGCATCCACTTCGTGAATTTTCTTGATAAGAGGAGTGAATGCAAACAAATTCCCCAAATGCTCACCCTTTGCATCAACACCTTAGGAATTGATCATGTGAGCTTGAACTACCATGCAGAGCAGCCTTGAATCATTGCAAGGAGTGGATCAAGCTGCTATGTTAAGTGGATTTGATTTTGTCACATGAAAGTAAATTTGGATTTTCATGTAAAAGTGGACTTGACTTACTACGTGAAGGTGGACTGGACTTGTCATATGAAAGTAAACTTAATTTGCCATATTGAATGGGCTTGAGTTACCACAATAAATGAATTTGATTTAACATATAGAATGAGCTTGAGTTACCATAATGAATAGACTTATTTTACCACGTGGAAGTGAATTTGATTTGTCACAAGAAAGTGGACATGGTTTGCTACATAGAAGTGGACTTAAATTACCACATAGAAGTAAATTTGGGTTATCATATGGAAGTTGACTTAATTTGTCACGTGAAAATAGACTTGGTTTGCCACGCAGAAGTGGATTTACTTTGCCACATGGAAGTAGACTTAAGTTGACATATGAAAGTGAACTTTTATGGGAGCATGGATTTAACCAACACACAACTTGAGTGAAATTTTGTGTCCATATTTTACCTCAAGAAACATAGACTGTATGTTTGACTGGACATTTCCTTTGGAGGAAGTCGGATGTTCTGTCATAGACAAAACATAGATACTTTTGGTTGTGATTGTTGTTGCTCTTACGACTTAGACATAATACCTTTTGAGGAATCAGTCATTAATTGGTGGCATAGGCCTTTCCCCCTTTTCATCGATCAATTAGTAGAATCTCCCTTCAAATATCCTTTCGATGATATAAAGGCCTTCCCAATTAAGTTCAAACTTACCTTTCTTGTTTCGGTTTCGAATTATGGGTCTTTTCAAGACTAAGACCATTTCCCCCATCTAGAAGGACGTAAGTCAAACCATCTTATTATAGGACTTGGACATTTGTGTTTGATATATTTCTAGGTTTCGCTAGACCGCAAGTCTTGTCTCATCCAAGAAGTCTAGTTCATCAAGGCAAAGATGAACATTGTCTTCTCTTGTAATTTGTTCTTACAAGACAATCTTAGAGACGGGATTTGCACTTTCAGTGGCAAAATCGTCTCAATCTCAAACACCAATGCATATGGCATTGATTGGGTAGGGGTTCGATATGTAATGCAATATGTAAGGCCTGGTGGGGCCAGTGGGCCAGTAGGCAGGCAATGGGCCTGTAACTGATAGCAGTTATCTTTAGTCCCACATCGACAAAGTGTTGGAGTTGAGACTGGGCTAAATATGATGACTGTCATAGACCCAACAACGAGGCCTTTTCCTGGGGAACTGGGAAAAACAAAATCCTGGGGTCGGGTGGGCTGTGGGCCGCAGACGCCCAGGAACAATATCATACTGGGTTGGGGGCGTCACATAGTGGTATCAGAGCCACTCCGCACCTCTTGATCGATGTGGGCTAGTTCAGCAAGGACGCTGAACCCTTGAGGGGGGGAGATTGTAAGGCCCGGTGGGGCTAGTGGGCCAGTAGGCAGGCAATGGGCCTGTAACTGGTAACAGTTGTCTTTAGTCCCACATCGACAAAGTGTTGGAGTTGAGACTGAGCTAAATATGATGATTGCCATAGACCCAACAACGAGGCCTTTTCTTGGGGAACTGGGAAAAATAAAATCCTGGGGTCGGGTGGGCTGTGGGCCGCAGACGCCCAGGAACAATATCGTACTGGGTCAGGAGCGTCACACAATAAGCCCACAATGTCTCAGTAAGGTTTTGGTGCAAGTCTTTCTTATTTCTATCAACAACTTTTTTCAAAATATTGGAAAGGTTCTTGTTGAATGCCTCAGCGAGCTCATTAGCTCTCACATTGTAGATGAATTAATATCTCTAATCTATCTTGTGATAATGCATGAATTGTCCTACCTTACAGCTTCTGAAAGATGATTAATTATCATAAACAATCCTTTGAGGGACACTAAATCAGTACAAGATATTTTTTTTAAAGGAAGCGAATAATAGTATCTACTTTTATCTCTTTCAATGGAATCACTTCAACCCACCGAGAGAAATAATCAATTGTTATTAGTATGAAGTGGTGGCCTTTAGAAGAAGATGGTTCAATTAGGCATCACCTTATAGTAGTAAATGTCAATTGGTGTCCTGAAGGCTATATGTTTCTCATCATCAGGATGTAACTTGATTTGGTTATAGCCTAAGAAATTATCTATGAATGAGAATATTCTAAAATTAGTCATATTTTCAATCATAATTTCTATTATTGGTAATGAAAAATCATCTTTTAGACATGTTTTATTCAACTCCCTATAGTCCATACAAATGCAAATTTGCTCATTCTTTTTCTTAACTGGTATGATGCTTGCCACCCAATCTACGTATTTTTTTTTCTCTCTAATGAAATTTTCTTTGATCAGTTTCTTTATTTCTTCTATCACCTTTTATTCTAGGTCAATTTTTATCTTCCTAGGTACTTATTTGACAGGCGAAAGCTCGGGGCTGATGGCCAGTTTATGGATTGCAACTTTAGGATCTAATCCCGGCATCTCCTTATAGCTCCATGTGAAACAGTTAATGTACTCTGGGAGCACTATGTGAAGCAGTTAATGTACTCTGGGAGCACTATTTTGAGTTGGGTTTGGCTTTTTTCTAAAAGTTGAGTGCTGATGAAAGTCGGCTTAGGGTCCTCCTCTGAGCGTAAGTTGATCTCCATTAGTTCATCAATTATGGCTTGCTCCTCATCCTCAAGTTCTAGTAGAGCTTCTTTTGATTTGAGAATTATTTCTTCACCAAGTGATTCATCAGGTTTAGTGAGATTTGGTAAAAGTTCATATGAAGGCATTTCAACTACATCATGTCCCCTTTCTTTTGGTTTTGATAAAATTCCACCATGGATGTCACCTTCTGTGATGTTTGAAAAGTTACTGCCACTTCAGCACACATGTCAGGGGGTATTTATGTCGTTTGATCATCCTAAATATCAGACAAAGGTCCAATGGTGACCATAAGACATGTGTGAGCATTTGGGGTAATATAACCCAGTCCTTTGGTGTTCTTGCTTCCTCTTCTAGGAATTTAAGCACGTCATTATGGTGGATCCCATAGATTCTTAAAGAAATAACTCTCTCTATTTGTTTGTGGATGTTAATAGTCAAATTTGTTGATTATCTAATGAAGCTGGTTTGAAAAATATTTAGACATGACTACCAGTTGATGGTCACCATTATCCACAAGATCTTCAATCCCCCAGAATTTCATGTATGCTTAGGGCATACGGGATTACCTTGTAAAATAGTTTTTTTTTTCTCCTTTATGTTACGGAGGAATATAGAAAGTTATTAATTCTTCCACGATATTGATGCTCAGCTCATCTAATGACTTAAATAAGCCCTTTGGAACTTTAGTAATAAGGAGAGTATTTTTTTTTTATTTGACCTCTATTATCATCTTTGTTAGAAGTATAACCATCCAAGTAGATTTGCGGGCTTTTTTCATCTGGAGTGGCTAAGTCAAAATCGCTTTCTAGGTGAGGAGCAAAGACTAGGCTAGTAATCTTTTATTTTATTTGACTGATAGAAGTAGACTCCCTATCAGCATCAGTTCTTTGATAGTATTTCGCATCATCATAATATACCTCATGAACATCAAAAGGGTATACATCTCCATCAATTCAGTGTTCTACATCATCCTTGAAGTATTTGAAGTTGATGTAGGATTGATGACATTACTTTGTTTTTTATGCAACCACAGCCTCACTAGTAATACTTTGTATAATACATCAGTATCGATCACATAAAACTTGGCGTTTGTCATCATTTTGCCTACTTTCAGAGGGATAGTTATGGCTCTTAGAGCTCTTTGACTATTTTGATTAAACCCTTGTATGGTTATAATCTTGGATGACAGGTGACACACATTTAAAATTAGAGCTCTTAGAGTTCGAAGAGTTATCAAATTGACTAAGCAACCTAGGTCAATCAAGGTGCGATTGATCTTGATTCATTACTATTCCCTATGACATAAAATAGTCTTTTATCATCTATTGTTCCAGATAGTAGGTCATCATTTATGAAGGTAATGGCAAGAGATTGGCATGTATAATAAAACTCATTCATCTTTTCTTCAGCAAAGTATGCTTGGTAGTTATCTAGATTCTACGAGATATGCACTACGTATCCCTGAGTTCTTGTGACATCATCAAGGCATCAAACATACTTAGCATAGCAGGGATCTTCTTGAGGTAGGGTGCTATGTTGTACTCTACATTTTTGGGTATAGGTTCAGTTTGAGGACTTGATGCCCTCACTTATCTGAATTTCCTTTTTCTTATCCTTGGGGATGTTCTTCTCCTTGGGCATTGGAGTTTCTCTTAGAGGTAGTGTCTTCCCACCTCAGGGTTGTATCTGGTTTGTTCTCCTTAGTTGAAATTTGGCATCATGAGACCAATAAAATTTATCTTTGAAATCACTCTTGAGGCTAATTATGCGACAGGAGGTAGTGGACCATTGCCCCTAATTTGTAGTTCCTTGAATCTCCTTGGAGGATATAATTGGCTGATAATCATCCCATTCAATATCAGAATTAGGCACATGGGATTTCCTCATAGAGAGGTCTTCAAAAACTCTCTAGATGAACTCTTCTATTTTATCTACTAACATAATCTTCTTTAGAACTTTGTATTTAGAATGTTTCTTTCATGAATATTTAGATTAGCTTGACTGTAGATATTTAGATTGGTTTGATGCGAGAGCAGAATGAGCTTTAGCATTAGCCCGCTTGATACTCTCCTAAAATACCTGCTTCTTCCTTTGGCACTTATTGGTGAAGGGCCTTCTGAAGTAGTTATAAAGTTTCTCTAAGTCAGACATGGAGTCGTATTCATCGTTCATGCCTTGTATGCATAATTCCTCTAAAGTTGGTAAATTGCATCCTTCCATAGGCTCTAAGACTAGTACTTCAACAAACCTAGTGGATTGAGCATTATTTCCTAGCTTGTCTAATGGAGGCTGGGATAGCAGCTCGTTGGCATTCACATTAGATATATAAGTTACCATGAGACAAGAGGTCATGGAATTATATAACTCTCTTCAATAGTGTATAGCTTTTTTGACTCATCTCTAGAGTAAGTGGCACAGATGGTCATTCTGATCCCAAGGAGGGTTGGTAAGTGGTGTCTCATCGCCCCCTATAAGGTCTTTTATATGGCTTTGTCTTTTCTGCTATCACCTTCTCCATCCTCTCGATTTCCTCATAGAACATGGTAGTTATATTTGTCACACTTTCAACATGGACAACCATAGCCTTCATATGCTCATTCAACATTTGCATTTGTCCCCTAATAAATCTCATATTAGTTGTAGCTATCTATTTCACAATATCTAACTGTAGTCCAAGCATGCCATAGTCATATTCATGGGTGAACCACTCTATAAGATAGTCATCTTAGGAGTAGTCCTCAAGGAGACCTGTGGCATCTCTCATTTCATCAATAACATCTCGAATCAATCTAATCACTTTTTCTTATCTTGCACCCTAAATTTCCTCATTATTGAAGTGGCAGGATAGGGATCGGTGTGGTTGTAAGCCTCCAATGGTAAATATGCTAGAGTATGTTGCCACTAAAAGTTTACTTTTTCATTCCCTACAACAGGGTCCTCTAGTAAACCTTTGAGTTTGTTAGAGAAGAATTCTGCAAGAGTTACTTAACATCTTTCGCCCTAAACATATTCATCCAGAGTATCGATGTATTCTTCAATGACTATTTTCTTAACATTATATTCATTTGGCTAAATCAACTTCTTCTTTTTGCTTCTGTTCTTTTTCTTCTTGATGCTTTGAGCAAGTGAAGTAGTTTGTTTTGATGAGGCCTTCTTCATCACCATCCTAGGTTTTTCAAGGTTCTTAGTTATTTTCTTCATCAATTTCTTTAGCCTTTTCGAAATGTAGATATTTCATAAGTGTCCTTGTTCGGGGGTAGGTTGTGTTTCTTCCCCAAAGAAGATTTCAGCAAGTAGTTCATGGTCCTCGAATACAGTAATATAATTGATGTATTCGGTGGGTGTTTCAAATAGGATTACTTTTGAGAGAGTTAGCTTACCTTCTCGGTATTGCTTCTTGACCTAATCCTTAAACACATAGCAATCTTCAATGGTATGCCTTAAAACTCTATAGTCAGGATAATAGTTTGAGTGATGTATTTTGTTAGTCTTACCTAATATCTTATATTCTGGCAATTGGAAGCCTAACTTTAAGGTATCTTGGAAGATTTTAGCTACTCTTTCACTTTTGAAAGAATATTTCTTTCTAAGCCTTTGTTGGAGATCATTAGATCATTTCACTTCTCCATCTTCTTCAAGAGTTAGTGGCTTCTAAGGATTTTCCTTGTTTATAGTAGTGTTCAAAGGTTTCCTCTACTTAGTTGTTATGAATACAACTCTCACATTTTTTGGAAGACTCTCCATACTTTACCTTATCTTTTTTTGACTTGAAATTTTGTGAACCAGATAAGGTTGGTGGGCCAATTCTTTCCAACTTCTTGACTTGCATGATGAGGTCTTGGAAGGTATGGATAGAAGAGGCGCTCAGATAAGGTGTCATCCATTCTCCCCTTATGTTGTCGAGAACTAGGTTCATTGTTTCAAATTAGCTCATGGATTATTCACACTTGGTGCTGAGATATCTTCACCATGTGATATAATCCATAATTGACCTACTATCATATTTCGATGTTGAGACAAGGTCTACAATGGTAACTTTATTATTAACTCCTCCAGACCTGATTCACTACTTCTCTTCACCGTGTGATATAATATAGAATTGACTCATTATCGCATTTTAGTGTTGAGATAAGATCTACAATGGTCACTTTATCGCTAATTTTTCTTTTATTTGTGCCTAAGTTTGTATGGATTTGGGTTGCGAATTGGCATACCATTCGAATGCTACTTCTATCAAGCTTGTTGAAAATTGATGGAGTAAAAATGAGAGACTATTATTTGAATCTTCACACAAAGTCACAAAGTTGGTTATGTGTTATTTAGGATTGCCCATGTTATTAAACTATTTGAAATTAGGCACTGTATAGCCTCTCGAATATGGCACTCGGTAGTGATGGCCAAGATATAGTTTGTCAACATCATCTCAATTGTGTAGCTATCATTTATTATACCTATTATTATATGTATGCTAGGAGTTTCGTATTGTCAAGGATCACTGAAATAGGGGATTAGGTATCCCTTACTAGAGGAGGTGCTTGAAAATGGCCTACATTTTCATGGATCTCATTTATGGGATATGCACCTTTTATCACTTCTGCTGCTTGAGATGGTTGTTGAGATCATTCTAACTTATCGAGTTTTTGGCTCATTTGAAGCATCATTTTCATTAACTCCATGACCTTCTTTTGAATTTCATCTTTCTTTTTGCCTTGCTGTCTCAGCTATTTTTGCAGTGCTTCTATGGCCACTTCTTGATTGGAGCTTTTAGTTATGACTAAGACTTCTATCAAAACATGATGGTCCATATTTTGAGAATCAAATTTAGGCTTTGGGTTAAGGCTAACTTCTCCCATAAGTCAAGTCGTCTCATTCAAGAGTCTACTCATGGAGCAAGTCGTCACACCCTCTTTTTAACATGGTAGAAAGGATTGGTTCACAAGGGCTCTCTCCTCTTGGATTTCTTCTTTCATAAGCCTCATCCGAACAACCTTCTTTTAGCATTTGGCCAGTTAGGGTGCAAGCTCATGGTCCCTCTCAAAGTCATAATGAGAAATAACTCTGACAACGTGGGTGGTCTCCTTTGATGAACTCTCGTGCTGGGTTGTTGTTTTACAATGACTCTTGTAGTTTTGTTTGATAATTTTCTTTTTTGCCATAGTTTAAAGATAAGACTGTGCTCCCTATGATTTTCTACTACTCTTCCCTAAATTGCTTAATAAAGCAAAAGAGTTGGAGGTAGGGATGGTAATGATCAACTTCCTTTGAGAGGTAGGTTTCCCAAGTTGGCTGAAGATTCTAGCAGCTTTTTCTTTACTTGTAATAGTCAGGATGAGATCTTCCTCATCAATACTTGTGTCTAGATTTGCTTTTGATTGTCCCCTGTGAGGAGCTGGGTGAAGACGACTAAAAACTAAACTTCATTTTGGTCCTAGCCTTTGGAGGACTAGTATCATTTTTGGTTGAGGTATGACTTTTAGTTCTTCATTTGAATAGTTGTTCTTGTTAGGGATGATGATATTAGGTCACTTTTCCCTTGATGGAAGACCAGAAATAGGCAAGTTTTGCATGATGATAACCTCAATCAATGTAGTAGTAGGTGCCTTCTTTAACTGGATGACCTTAGAGATGGTCTTAAACTTGATCTGAACTTCAGCTACTTCTATAACAACCATTGACTAAGATAAATGCACATCTGATCCTACCCCCAGGATGATAGTGTATCTCAGGGTGGAGATATTCTTCGTTATTGTCATTTGATTCTTTCTTCCACGAAGGAGATTATAATTGATCAATCTTCAATTGTAATTCTACTTTATTAGTGTCTCTATTATATTAACTAGGTTTCTACATTTGGAGGAGAAGTCAAATCCCACTAGGCATGCTAGATTTTATGGGATTAATTTTGATAATTCCAGATAGCAAAGACCCCGAGAGTGACCTCGAATCACAAAAAAGTGTTTGTTTTGATTTGAAGTGTACTATCAAGGATTGTAGAGATATTGACTTTCAATCAGTGCAAGCCTCTATTATTAATTACCCTGATAATTATCAAGAACCTTTTAAAGCAAGAAACCTAGTTAATAAGATAAAGACACAAAAAAGAAAGGAAAAAAGTATTTGATTAATTTTAAGAGATGATACATGACTTAAGTAAAGGTATATCTTCACTTTACAATAAATTTTAACATAAGATTATAGAAAATATAAAAGTAATAAAGAAAAAAACAAAGAGTGGAGAAAAAACTTTAATATGTGCTGCTGTCCCATTTTCCCTGCACTGGACCACATGGTGTCTGATTCAGATCAACTCGATCTTTAGCAGGTGTTGATGGTATCGTTCGATAGGACATGAAAGGGAATGAGAGAAGTTTGAAGTATTTTCAATAGTTTTGAGCATCAATGATAACTTCATAATTTGAAATATTTTTTATTAGCCAATAAGGCATCGGTCATAACTTTATTTAGGTTGGAGTGTTTCTGTTGTGTTAGAGATAACTCTGTTGACCTTGAAGTATTTTCATAGCTAATAAGATATAGGTGATAACTTTGTTGATCTTAAATTATTTCCATAACTAATAAAACATAGGTGATAACCCTTTTAGTTTGAAGACACACATCATCAATTACTTTTGGGATTGACTAACTTGAAGGGTATGTCGCCAACTATTTCTGAGGTTAGCTAACTTAAAAGGGTGTATCGTTAACTACTTATAGGGTTAACTAACTTAAAAGGTACATCATCAACTATTTCTGGGGTTGACTTAGCTTGAAAGATGTGTCATCAACTGCTTCTGGGGTTAACTAGCTTGAAAAGTGTGTCACCAACTACTTCTTGAGTTGGCTAGCTTGGGGAGAGGTGCATCATTAACTGCTTGTGGGGTTAACTAGCTTGAGAGCATGTTGTCAACTACTTGTGGGATTAACTAACTTGAAGAGTACATTATCAACTACTTGTGGGGTTGACTACCTTGAAGGGCATATTGCCAACTGTTTGTGCAGTTGGCTAGCTTGAAAAAGTATATCATCAATTGCTTATGGGATTGACTAGCTTGAGAGCACATTGTCAACTATTTGTGGGGTTGATTAGCTTGAAGAGTGCATTATCAATTACTTATGGGTTAACAACCTTGAAGGACGCATTACCAACTACTGTGGGATTGGCTAACTTGAAGGGTGCATCATTAATTGCTTCTGAGGTTGAATAGCTTGAAGCGTGACCAACGATTTTAAACATATTGTTGGTTGACTTTATTTGAATAAGGTATTGTGGCTAATTGACTTAACAAGTTCAAACCTATCTTAGTTTGGTTTGAATTGATGCATTGCCAATGCTTTTCGGTTGACTTATTTTTGAAGTGTGGCTGACAGCTTAAAGCGTATTGACAATTAACTTCTTTTATTTGGTAGCATCACCAATGGCTTATGGAATTGGATATAACTTTAAAGTATTGCTAGAGGCTTTTGTAACATAGCCCATGATACTCAATTTGACTTTATTTAGTTCTATTCTAACTAATTCAGGTTTAGGTCAGGATGGTGATATCACCCTTTGTTCATAGCCTTGGAGTATTGTCGAAGTTTCAACATTCCTAGTAGGACTCGATTTGACCCTAATTAGTTCTATTGGGACTAATATGGTTTAGGTCTGATTTTGATTTTTATTTAGCTTGAGTCGAGTTTGACCTTGTGTTGGACCTTTATAGAGTTCTGGTTTGCATCTTTAGTTCAAGTCCAATTCAATTTAGTTCAACTTGGTTTTAGTTCAGACTCAACCTAATTTTATTATGGTTTGATCTTGAGTTTGCCCTTTTTGTTTGGACTTGATTTAACTTGATTTTGAATTGGCTTAACTTAAACCTGATTAGGGTTTGGTCTAAGTTTATTTGGTTTAGGTTAACTCAATTTGGATTTTTTTTTTTGGAGCCCACCTCATTTTGGGCTTTAGCCCATTTGTTTAACCGATTTAAGTCTATTTGAGCCAATTTGACCTTTATCCATTTATTGTAATTGAGTTATTTCACATTAATCAATTTGATTTATGGGTCTTTGATTATTTATAATAATTTTAGGTGGACCCGTGGCTCAACTTTAAGCATGCAAACCCAAGGGCTAACTTAGCTCGCAAGCTCAAAAGTTGGCTTAGTGGTGTATACCCGAGGATTGACTGGATGTGAGTTTGAAGACTGGCCTGAATGCAAAATAGAAGATTGGTTAAGTGCGAGTCTTAAGGCTGGATGAGTGCAAGCCTAATGATTGGCTGAGGTATGTGCCTGAAAGCTAGCTAAGGTGCGAGCTCGAAGGTTAACTTGGTTGCAAGCTCAAAGGCTAGCTATGTGCGAGCTTAAAGGCTAGTTTGGATGCCAGTCTGAAGGTTGGTTGAGTGTGAGCCCGAAGACTAGCTAAGTGCGAGACCAAATATTGACTTAGATGTGAGCCCAAAGATTATTTGAGTGTGAGCTCGAAGGCTAGCTAATACACAAGCCTGAAGGCTAGGTATGTACAAGCCCGAAGGCTAGCTTGGATGCGAGCTTGAAGACTAGCTTAGTGCGGCTCAAATGCTAGCTAAGTGTGAGTCTGAAAGTTGGGTAAGGTGCGAGTTTGAAGGCTATCTAAGGTGCGAGCTTGATGTCTAGTTAAGTACGAATACGAAGGTTGGCCTAGTGCGTGCCCAAAGGTTGGCTAGGTGTGAGCCTGAAAGCTAGCTGAGTGTGAGCCTAAAAGCTAACTTAGATGCAAGTCCAAAGGCTCGCTAAGGACAAGCCTGAAGGATGACTTAGATGCAAGCCCGAATGCTGGCTGGGTGCATGCTTGAAGGTTGGCTAGGTGCAAGCCCAAAGGCTGGCTTAAATGCGAGCCTAAGGCTAGTTGGGTGCGAGTGCAAAGACTAGCTTAGATGCAAATCTGAAGGTTGGCTATGATGCAAGCCTAAAGGCTAGCTATGTATCAGCCCAAAAGCTATCATGGTAGGATGAGGATTCACCATCTTCAAGGGGCCACAGGTGGCCACAGTGAGGTCATGAATTCACCGTCTTCATCACCATCTTCGAGGGATTGTGAGTGACCACAATCAGATCATAGGTTCACTATCTTTATCACCATCTTTGAAGGGTCATGGATGGTCTCGGTGAGACCATGGGTTCATCGTCTTCATCATCATCTTCAAGAGGCCACAAGTGATCACAGCGAAGTCATGGGTTTGCCGTCATTATCACCATTTTTGAGGAATCACAGGTAGTTACAGCGAGATCATGTATGCCAAATGTCAAGACAAGAGAAATTCCTCTCCCTTTATTAAACAGCAACTCCTTTTTTCTATTTTTTCCCTTTTATTTCTTCTTCCCTTCTTCCATTGCTCCTGTGCCCCTCTCCTCTTTTTCTTCTTCATGAGCTCCATCAAGCCAAGTGGCCCAACATCTCCAGGCGGATCCAACTGAAAGATGGTTGGATCTACTAACTTCTTGGCAATGAGGTGGGGGTGGCTCCGCCCCCTATCTTATGGCCGGATCCAGTTGAATCTTGGCCAAATCCAGCCCTAGCACTGGTGGGGCAGCAGTAGGGTTAGAAAGGCCGGTGTGGGGTAGAGCTCTAGGTTGGATCGTGACAAGGAAGAGGCAATCGGGGCTCAGGTGGTGGTTGTGATTGCATGGAGGCAGTGGTTGAGATTAGGTGGCAGTGGTGGTCATGCAAGGAAGAGGCAATTGGGAGCAGTGGTTGTGTAGTTGTCACACAGGGAGAGGTGGTCGGGTTCAGGTGTTAGCTGCAGGTTGCGCATGGTGGTGGAGGCAGAGGCTGGTCAGAGCACATTAGAAGCAGCGCTTGGAGAGGTCCAGTAGGGCTAGAGATGGGCTTTGAAGGGACTAGGATGCAGGCTGGTGGTGAATGGGCGAGGATAGAGTTTGGCCTTCCCTTTTATCGAATGGCTGGCAACTTGGGAGGAAGGGGGGCAGTAGGTTGATGGTCTTGTGAGCAGGAGAGAAGGGCACACAGGGCAACGTGGGAAAGAAATAACAGAGAAAGCTAAGTTGGAATTTTCCTGACGTTTCTTACTCTTTGATTCCCGTTGATGATTCTCCAGAGTGTCTTCCCCCGTGATATTCTGCCTGATCTCTCCTCTCCGGTTCTTGTTGTCATTCCTATTCTAATCTCTATTTTTTTATAGTAAATTTCTTCATCAATTTATAGGCCTTTCAAAGAATCAAGATCAAATCTTTGATTAGTTAATTTTGAAATGTGATATAAGTGTAATTGGATTTTGATTTCTTTAATTGATTTCATTTTGGGAATAAATAGGATTGGATTAGGATGAAATTGTATTCCAAAATTTTGTAATTGGTATGTAATTAGTTGGGATTCATTTTCCCGATGAGAAAATTCAAATTTTATACTATTTTTAGATGATAAAATTTTAGAAGGTTATTTACAAATTTTTTCAGAAAAATTGGATCAAAATATAATTTTTTAAGTTTCAAGGGCTTTTTGATAAAAAGAATATATTTGTAAAAATTCTAAAATTTTTAGACTCCTTTTAAATAAAATTTGGACTTATTTATAAATAAAATTTTTTAAGGAGTTTATTTGTAAATTTTAGAAATTTCAATGGTTTGTTTGCAAAAGTTAAAAATTTTAGAAATTTATTTATGAATATAAATTTTTAAAGGTTCATTTGCAAACCCTATATTTTGTAGGGATCATTTTGAAATTTTAAAATTTTAAGAAATTTTTTACAAAATTTTCTCTTTAGAGCCTTATTCGTAAGAAAAATCCGACGAGGGACTCATTTATAAAGATTTATAGTTTTTATTTTGGCCCAAATATTTAATAAATTTCAATCCTAATTTCAATCCAAATATCTGATCTAATATACTCTCTTTAATTTAAACCCAGATTTTTCAATAATTCAAATCCAAATTAAACCCAATTTTTAGTCGAATTTGATTATGATTTCGGGTCAATTGAGGCCCATATTTTAATCACAATCTAGTGGTATTTAATTCTATATTTTAACTAAATTTTGATTAAATTTAATTTTTGATTAAAATTGACTTAAACATTGATGTTATAACTATTATTTTTCAATTGTAGCTAAAAATGGTTTATCCAAGAAGGTATATTGGAATTGTCCAAGATGTCTTAGCAAATATCGAGATTGAGGGACTAGTATTGGAGACACAGTTCTCTTCATATTTCAATGGAGATAGCATGGCTTCGTTACCTCATGCAGTAGAAAATGACGATATGTACTATTATAAAGATTTGCACTGCATCAATTTAATTTAGTTTTTATATACAAATAATCGTACACATTATATACATTTATATATTTATACATTTTCTTTTTTAGATATGAGTGGCGTACCTTCTTCAAGTAGTGCATACCAGGGGCCTAGCAAGCCTATCGGAGTATGGGGCACTATAGGTTATCAACTTATGTTGACCGTCAATTGGTATGGCCAGATTATCAGGGAGAATTCAGCAAAATTGGCCACCCATTAGTGATAATAGTGAATGATGACAATGAATTACCATTGACATACATTAATTGGTAGGCAGTGCCAAAAGCAAAGAAGTAGAGGATTTGGGAAGATATCAATGCAATATAATGTTATGTTTCTGTATTTGTGTATTTTTTATTGAATTTTATTCTTTCATTTTACAGGAAAATCCTAATCTGGAAGAGGACTATAGAAAGTCCATAATGAAGTTTTTGGACAAAAGGTGGCAAGATTGAAATGCGGATTTAAAGAGCAAGTATTTCACACCATTTAAGAACTAATCAAAGCAACTTGCCACTTGTTCATTAATGAGGATTGAGTGAGATCAATGGCCCCATCTTGTGACATATTGGCAAAGCTTAGCTATTCAGGTATATCTAGTTTGTATGAAATTTATATAGCTACGATCTTCTACATATGAGCTTGTTAGACTAATATTATGTTTGTTGTTTTAGAAAAAATAGAGAGAATAGAAAAGCTAGGAAAAAACAAAAGATCACCCACTCACTCAGTCACAAAAGGTTATGCGAATTCGAGAGCCAAGGTATTTGCACACTTAAACGTGAATTTTAGGTCAGTTATTATATATTATCATTGAGTTTGTCTAATACATCACTTTTCACATATGAAAAAGCAACTTAATCTGAGCCTTTAAATCTTGAGGTATTTTTAGCATCCCATACAAGAAAAGATGGAATACAAGTTGATAAAGCATCTATAATAGCAATAGTGAGAATATTTTCATAATCTATTTTAACATTCTATTATTGAATAATTTGCTTATATTTTTCATTGTCTTTTATGTATAGTCCTAAATTGAACAACTATGATAAGAGTTGTGAGAAGATTTTCGATCAAATATTGTAGCTCAAAATGAGGTTCACATCAAAGTATTTAGTCGTGAGAGTCATGATCAACTGTGGACACTCGGTATGGGACCTACGATTACACAAGTTTCTAGGAGTACCTCTAGAGGATTGCACGACAGACATAGTTATATGCAGGCCAAATTAAATATGCTTGTACAAGTAGAGGTACAAAGCATAGGTAGAAGCACAAGTGCAAGCATAGTTAAAAGCAAAGGTAGCAGCACACGTTGCTCCTTTTTAGGATACCATAGATAGGCTCCAGAGTGCTTTCAATATGTTAGTGGGTAATGTGGGCAGTTGACACTCGACCGTCTCTATGGTATATATTATCATTTAATTGAATTTTTTTTCTTTATTATATAATTTTAGTTCACATTACTATGCAAATATATGAAATAAAATAGGTTCCAGATAATATAGGCAAGCCTAGAATTGAGAGATCTGGTACACAAGCAAGCAGTAGTTGAGTATTGCATGAAGGCTAAATTCACAATTTGTAATTTTATCTCATGTTATATAGTTATTTTTTTTTTTTTCTATATAAGTGGGGGCGAGCTACTTGGGGATCAACAGCTATATGTGACGGCAAGACCCGAGAATGAGAGAGAGTTAAGGATGTTACAGCCTTTTCTTTTTGTTTATATTATGTTTGTGTCAAACTTCACTTAAGATATGTCGTTCTGAGGCATTTACTTTTATGTTTGCTTGATGTGACTTATTTGACCTACTTTGTTTGCTCTAACTAATTTATTATTATTATTTTTTCATTAGTTTTCTTTTATATATGTCTATTATGATTGACAAATTTTTTTAAGCTTAACACTACTAATACTAGTCTCAAACTCGAATTAAAAAAGTAAAGAGAGTTGCTTTTAATTCTTCATTTAATTTGCATTGCCCTGACTCATTATTTCATTTCATAGGTCTCCCTCAAACTTAAAGTCTTAGATGAATTACAAAGAGGATATGATTTTAATGCTTGGCAATGATAAAACATTATTGCTGCTGAATGAGAGTATAGTAATTGAATAAATACGTGATTGTTATTGATGTATGGTATAATTGTATAACATGTACGATTGTAATTTATATATGGTAATTGTTTAATTATACCTTTTCATTTTTGTATGATATATGTTCTGTTGTACAGTATTAGTATATTTAATTTTAAAAAATATAATTTACAGCAAAAAATTTTTTTTTGGTGTTTTTGGTCAAAATGAAAAAATTACTGACGTTTCAAGCCTAAAACACTAGGACTTTTCTTGGCATTTCTAGCCTAAAACATTGGGAAAAGTTTTTGGTGTTTTTGTACAAAAATGTCAGGAAGTTTTTTGGCATTTTAGGCTAGAAAGGTTGGGAAAAGTCTCGGCGTTTTTGGCCTGAAATGCTGGTAAATTTTTTGATTGTTTTTATTAAAAATGTCGAGAATAGTTCCTTTTCATTGACTTTTTTCGAACACTGTGAAAAACACTAAGAAAATATTTTTCTGGCATTTTAGAAATGCTAAGACAAGTTCCTAATAGATTTTCTCGATATTTTTGAAGTGCTAGGAGAAAACACCCCCATCATGTATTGCTCTTTTTGGGGTATTTTTAAGTGTCGATAATGCCATATTTATTATAGTGCATAAATACCAAAAATCTATATTTCACTCTTTGTATTTATAGTCATCCAAAGTTTTCATTAATAACGTAGTCTATATAATCACTATTTTTGAAATTTCCATCAATATACACATTTTCACTGCTTACATTTACAGTCATCGCATTTGTCTAATCATCCATAAATTGATACAACAACAATGATGAATCCTACTGATAGGTGAGTGATCTACTGCACTAATCTCAAGGTGCAAGTTAGGTCGGCACTTCTAATAGGTCAACACCCCTGCATATAGAAATAAAGGAGAAAAAGGTCGGTGATCACCACATAACCCAACACTCTCCTAGTAGTACAACTTCATTCGCACAATTTTCCTATATTAATGGGCCATTAATGTAGATTTGATTATTACCATCAAATATTTAATAATAGATTCACTATTCACATTAGATCTTTAATGAAAAGATTCGAGTATTTAATAATGAAGTCAAGTTTCTTGGAAGATTGACTATTAATGTCAACGGTGATCAAATGCACCAAGAGGAAATTTTTTCAAGATATCTTTGGCAGAACTAATCGGGAGGTCACCCTAGAGTTCAACTGCCCTCCTCACCATCATGCCATCCTTCTCTGATCACACCATACTTGGTTAGATATATAAGCCCTAAAGAGACTATAAGTGAAGTGTGTTGCCCTTTGTAGTTTTGATGATGACCAAATCATGTATTTGATGAATTCTTGACCATGTGTAGTTTGTAGCCAAGCTGAGTTCCAAATAAAGATCAAGCCCATTTGGAAGCCTCAAGTATAAATGGACATGAAGATAATATTGAAAATGAGGTATGATGATGGATCAACGAACAAAACTTGAAGAATTGAAGATGACTTGAAGAAAACTCAAGATGTCAAAGTTGGCTCACTAGATTTAAAATTTTCATTTGTTGTTTGAGTCGAAGATATGCTTTTTGAATACTTAGTTTAGAACTTTGATTAACACTCAATTTACCTTGAAACACCTTCACCAATGTTGGCTTAATTGTGTCTCAAATTCGGATTTTTTGGAAAGTCTTAATTATATTAGAAAGTATTTTAGTGGGCCTAATCCTTATCTGAATTTATCTTCTACTAGAAGACTTAAATTAGGAGAAGTCTTATTTGAATCAGTCTTCTATTTTGACTCAAATACAATTAGACCACATCTATAAATACCCTATTCATGTAAGGATTTATATATAGAGTAAGAGAGAGGGACATAGATCAATACTCTCAAGACGTCTTGCGATGGCTAAGCTGCTTAGTTTTTTGTGAAAGTTGGTGATATTGGAGTTTTGCCTCTATTATTGTAATATTCTCTTCCTCTTCTCATCAATACAATATCCTCTGGATTATTTTTGTCACATAAATATCTTGTGTGCTATCTTTTCATCTTTTCTATTCTTCTTCTACATCGTGAATTGTGGTGGACATTGGTATTAGTGCTACAAGTAATATCAGAGCTTGGTTCAACATGTCTACTACAGAGTTCGATATAGAGAAATTCAATGAAAATCAAGGATTTCCTATTTGGCAAGCAAGAGTTCATGCAATTCTTACTCAACAAGGGTTGAGAAACACATTGGAGGATGTCAAGCCTGAAGATATCACCGAAAGTGTCTGAAAAAACTAGAATCCTAGTGCACATAGCACAATCATCCTCAGTCTCACTGATGATGTACTCTATCCATTTCTTGATGAAACATCACCTTCAGAGTTATGGGAAAAGCTAGAGAAATAATATATGAGTAAGTCTATCTCAAATCGAGTTTATTTAAAGTAGAAGCTCTTCAATTTTTGAATGAGAGAAGGTACAAATATTGTTGATCATCTTAATGATTTCAATAAAGTAGTCTCTCAATTATTAAGCATTGATGTTAAAATTAAAGATGAAGACAAGACAATTATTTTATTATCGTCTTTACCTCCTTCTCTTGAGAATCTGAAGACTATTCTCATATATGGTAAGGATTTGAAATTTGACGATATTTCTGCTGCCGTTCTATCTAATGAATATTTAAGAAAGATTGAAGGGATGAGTCACACTTAGAAGCATTAATTGTCAGAGGTCATACCAAAGAAAGATCAAAGATAGGTCCCTCTAGATCCAAATCCAAAGAAATAAACTGCAGGTCTTGTAAGAAGATGAGACATGTAATTAAAGAATGTTGGAAGCTCAAAGTAAAGAAAGAAAGAGAATCTCAATCTAAAGGGCAAACCAAAGGACAAGTGTCAATTGTTGAAGAAAGTTTTGATGATGATTTTGGTAATGTTCTCTCTATTAGTTCTAATTTTGATCGTTACCATGATACTTGGATTCTTGATTCTAGTTGTTCTTACCACATGTGTCCTAATAAGGATTGGTTTAAAGACTACACGTCCTATGATGGTGGCTTAGTTTTGATGGGTAATAACAATCCATGCAAAACTGTTGGAATTGGAGCAATCAAAATTAAGATGTTTAATAATATTATTAAAACTCTCACTAATGTTAGACATGTTCTTGATTTGAAAAAAAATTTGATCTCTTTGGGTGCTTTGGATTCTTCTAGTTATAAGTATTTTGCTGAAGGTGGAGTTCTTAAGGTTGCTAAAGGCTCATTGATAGTGATGAAGGGCCTAAAGTATGGAAATTTGTATGAGTTAGTAGGAAAAACTGTTGAAGGTAGTGCAGTAATTTCTCAAGCTTCTTCTTCTGATATGACCCACTTATGGCATATGCTTCTCGGTCATATGAGTGTGCAAGGTTTAAGTGAGCTCAACAAAAGAAAATTACTAAAAGGCCTCAACTCATACAAATTGGATTTGTGTGAGCATTGTCTCTGTGGTAAATGGTCCAAGGTAAAGTTTAACACCAGTACTCATTGCAGTAAAGGCTTAATTGATTATATTCATTCTGATGTGTCGTGCTCTCCTATTCCATCAAAATCTGGTTCTCATTATTTTGTTAGTTTTATTGATGATTTTTCCAGAAAAGTGTGGGTTTATTTTTTGTATCACAAAGCCGAAGTGTTTTCTATTTTCAAACGATGAAAAACTTCAGTTGAAAAAAGGATTGATAGAAAAATCAAATACCTCAGAAGTGATAATGGCGGAGAGTATAAATCGATAGAGTTTCTCAAATTTTGTGAAGATGAAGGAATCAAACGCCACTTTATCATCCCAGGAAAATCTCAACAAAATGGTGTGGCTGAAAGGATGAACAAAACCTTGTTGGAGAAAGCATGTAGTATGCTCAGTACAGCTAATCTTGATAAATATTTTTGGGTAGAAGCAATCAATACGCTATGTTTTATTGTGAATTGCTCTCCTCAAATAGCCATTAATTACAAGACTTCTAAAGAGGTATGGAATGGTCAACCTATAAATTATTCTTCTTTAAAGATTTTTGGTTTCTCTACTTATGTGCATGTTATCAAGGATAAGTTAGATGCACATTTCAAAAAGTATATTTTTTTGGGTTATACCAAAGGTGTTAAGGGCTATCATTTGTGGGATCCTACTATTTCAAATGTAATTATTGAGAGAGACATAGTATTTGATGAAAGTGTTATATTAAAATCTCTCAAGAAAGGTCCCAGTGATATAATACAAGTGGAGGTAGAGCATGTAGTTCCTTCAGAAAAAGATATTTAGAGTATGCCCAACTCTCAAGAAAATTCTAAGAATCAAATTTCCAAGAAGACTCCACTTTGAAGATCTCAAAGAAACATAAAGCCACCTGAAAGGTATGATTTTGAAGACATGATAGCTTTTACTTTAGTTATAGACAATGATGATCCTTCTTCCTATAAAGAAGCAGTGCAAGATAAGAATTCTTCTCAGTGGCAAGCTGCTATGAATGAATATATGAATTCTCTTCAAAAGAACCATACTTGAGATCTGGTGAAATTACCAGAAGGTAAAAGAACAATTGGTTGCAAGTGGGTATTTCGAAAGAAAGAGGATTTCTTTGAGATAGATGGTGTTAAATTTAAGGCCTATTTAGTTGCAAAAGGGCATTCACAAAAGAAGGGTGTTGACTTTAATAAAATTTTCTCTCCTGTGGTTAAACACATATCCATTCATTTTCTACTTGCTTTGGTTACTTTTCATAATCTTGAGTTAGAACAACTTGATCCAAGAATAAATTTTTATGCAACAGCCTGAATGGTTCATCCAAGAAGGCAAGAAAAATTTTGTCTGTAAGTTGAATAAATCACTTTATGATTTGAAACAATCTCCAAGGTAATGGTATAAAAGGTTTGACAGTTTTATGTTGGGACAAGATTTCATCCACTGCAAACATGATTGTTGTGTCTATTTTAAGATGCATGCCAATAACTCATTTATTATATTGCTTCTTTATATTGATGATATGCTTATTGCTACTCAACACATATCTCTGCTTAATGATCTAAAGTTTAAATAAAAAAGGAATTTGAGATGAAAGATTTAAGTGCTGTAAGGAAGATTCTCAATATGGAGATTGATCAAGATTGAAAGCATGGCAAATTATGTCTCAAACAGAGCAAGTATCTCGAGAAGATTATTTCTCGTTTTCACATACAGAATTCAAAACCCATCAGTACTCCTTTCGCATCTCACTTCAAGCTTTCAGCTCAACTATGTCCTTCTACAGATGAGGAGTATGCATACATGGAGAACATCCCATTTTCAAGTGCTATTGGAAGTCTAATGTATGCTATAATATGCACAAGACCTGATATTGCATAAGTAGTCAGCATTATTAGCCGTTACATGACAAATCCAGGAAAAGAGCATTGGTAGGCTATGAAATGGCTATTAAGATATATCAAAGGTACTCTTAATATTGGCTTATGTTTTGATAGGAATACAGTTCAAGAGGCCAAAATTATTGGCTACATCGATTCAGACTATGCTGGAGACCTTGATCGACGATAATCCCTCATTGGTTATCTTTTTACTCTTTGTGGAGGACCTATTAGTTGGAGGTGTACCTTACAGTCAACTGTGACATTATTTACAATAGAGTCTGAGTATATGGTAGCTATAGAAGCTGTCAAAGAAGCTCTATGGCTAAAAGGATTAGCAAGTGAAGTTGGTTTTTTTCAAAATGTTCTTCCTATTTTTTGAGACAGTCAAAGCGCCATACACCTTGCGAAGAATCAAATGTACCACACTAGATCAAAGCATATAGATGTCCAATTTTATTTTAATTAGGACATTATTGAAGATGGTGAGATTTATTTACAAAAGATTCATACTTCAAGAAATCTTGCAGATATATTGACGAAGGTGATTCCGATCGACAAGTTCAAGCTTAATTTGGACTTGATCAATATTCCAGGTCATTGATCTTGCCCCATGAGGTAATCGCAAAGACATCTATTGAAGATTCAAATTCAGAGAATAAAAGGATTCGAGCCAAGGTGGAGATTGTTGGTTTAATTGTGTCTCGAATCTGGATTTTTTGGAGAGTCTTAATTATATTAGAAAGTAATTTAGTGGGCCTAATCCTTATCTGAATTTATCTTCTACTAGAAGACTTAAATTAGTAGAAGTCTTATTTTAATCAGTCTTCTACTTTGACTCAAATACAGTTAGGCCACATCTATAAATACCCTATTCATGTAAGGATTTATATATAGAGTGAGAGAGAGAGGCATAGATCAATACTCTCAAGACGTCTTATGACGGCTAGGCTACTTAGTCTTTTATGAGAGTTGGTGATATTGGAGTTTTGCCTCCATCATTATAATCTGTTATTCCTCTTCTCATCAATACAATATCCTCTAGATCGTCTTCGCCATATAAATCTCTTATGTGCTATCTTTTCTTATTTTCTATTCTTATTTTATATTGTGAATTGTGATGGACATTGATATTAGTGCTACACATCGGCTCATTATTAATCTAAGGTAAACTTGAGATGATGTCAAACATGAATTAGAAAATTGTAACAAAATAGAAGATTTTCTATCTTGAACCTTCGGACATCCACACTAGAATATTTGGACTCCTGAGCAATGTAGAAATAGCTCTCTAGATTATTGATAGCTTTAGATGCCCTATCCCAAAGTTCAAACACCCAAGTTTGGAAGATGTAACTTTTGAGAAAATTCTTATTCAAAGTTTGATCACCCAACAAGTTGGTCAGATATCCAAAACCATATGGTTTAGACATCTGAACACTACGATTGGATGCCCAAATCTATGACATCAGCTTTAAAATTAGTAAAATTTGGCCATTAGGAGGCTTTAGATATTTGAATAGGTATAGTTCAGACGTCTGAACATGACCTCTATAGCTATCTCTCTCACCAATAGTTATATAAAGGCCTAGGACCTCTTTTCTCAGTAGTGAAAAAATTTTTACACCTTTGATTATTTTTAGGAGATAAAAATAAGTTTCCCAAGCTTCTAGCCTTCAACTTGCTCTAAACTTTGATCTTCAACTTTTATATCTTTTTACCCTTGTACTCATCTTGAGAGGCTATTATAAAGAGGTAATTTGTACTTCATTTTTAATTCTTTTCACTTGTAAATCAGTCCAAGGGTATTTGGAGTATTTAAGAGATCAAATCTCTAGTGTAGAAATCGAATCTTGCCGGTTGGAGTAAGAGTTGTGTAGGTGCGATTTCACCCGAAGGAAGTAACACTCTGGTTTGGAGTTTGCTATAAAGCCTTGGCTTTACCTCAAGAGGCGACAACTCTGTTGAAGAGTCCAAGTCCTCAAGACAAAAGATAAGGGCTATGGAATAGGCATGATTGATCACCAAATCATGTAAAAATCATGGTGCATTCTTCTTCTCGTTATTTAATTTATTGTATTTGCGGTTTAATTTCTTGCTTGTAGACTTGTGATTTTATCTTTGGGTTGTGAATTGGGTTTGATTGTAAAAAGATATTGTTATTATTATTAAACCTAATTTACCCCTCTCTTAGTTTGCCATATTTGCTAGTAATTGGTATCAGAGCCCGGTGCTCGGATTTGTGGTTTAACAACATTACATTTTTAATCAATTTCTAGTATGATAATTTTTTATAGTTCCCCTTATTTTTGAGAGGTTTAATCCAGTTTTCATCATCGTTACTTTGATGAAACCAACTTTAGTGTTTGAAAAATTCATTTTTAAGATTTTCATCAAGAGCATTGACTTTGATCTTTGGTACTTGATAGGAAATAGGTACTCTCTGCACACTAAGGAAATAAATTGCATGGAGGTTCCTAAATTATATCAAAAGTGGATTAAAAATGAGAAAAATTTAGATTCCACAAATGCCAAAGTCATGAATATACTTTATTGTGCTTTAAATGAAATTGATTTAAAAGAATCTCATCTTTTGAAATTGCTCATGATATATGAAATAGTTTATTGCTTACTTATAAAGGGATTAACAAAGTAAGAGATTTAAGAATCTCATTTCTTGTAAATAAACATGAGTCTTTCAAAATGTATTCTTTTGAAACTATATCATATATGCTTTCTCTTTTTATGGAGATTTTGAATGGACTTCATTTGTTCGGCAAATTTTATACTAATGAAGAAGTTGTGAGAAAGGTTTTTAGGTCCTTGCCAAGCTCATGGGAGCCAAAAGTCATGGCAATTCAAGAAGCAAAAGACCTCAAGATGCTCCCGCTTGAAGAACTCATAGGTTCTTTATTGACCTATGAGATGCATCTCAAAGAGTCAAGAACGGATGATGATAAGAGAAAAGCCTCAAGGAAGAAGAAGAACAAAGAGAAAAGGAAAGGAAAGGAAATTCTACATGGGAAAGCACAAATGACGACTCCAGAAAATACAACCTCAACCTTTGCCTCATTGCCAGTTATGAAAGTAATGAGGATTAGGTAAGTGATTTAAATTTGAAAGAATTAGAACAAGAATGTGAGGATCTATATGCTAGATATGAGAAATTTCTTCATAAATACTTTTCTTTGAAAAATAAATTACTTTCACTTGAAATTGAATTTGATACCCTAAAACTATCTACTAGTTCTTGTGATCACAAAAAGGACTTGGAACATCTTGAAAAGAAAAATCATGCCTTGAAATCATCTAGAATTTCTTGCAATTGCTAAACTAGTATTAATAAACTTTAAAAGGAAAACTTGGATTTGAGAAAAACTCTTCAAATTTTCTTTCATGAAATTAATACTTTGAATAAGATTTTGAAAAACCAACATAATATTTTGAATAAATCTAGACTTGGTTTTATCTCATCTTCAAAATCCAAGAGAACAAAACTTACTTTTGTAAAGGCTTCAAATGCAAAATTTTCAAAATTAAAATGTTATTATTGTAGCTTTCATGAGCATGTTTCCACTTGTTGTCCAATCAAGAAGAGCACTACTCTTAAGTAAATTTGGGTACCAAAGAGCATATAAGAATATGAAATTCAAACGAGTTCAAGTTCCAAAATTCTCTACTACTTAAGCTATCTTTATTAGTTGGGAATGGTAATTTCTTTAAAGGTTTCATTTTTAGTCATCCTCTAGGTTAATTAGCTTAAGTAGGGCTTTCACTTTCATTTAATTTTTTTCTTAATATTTCATAACTTCTATTTATGATAATATACTATACTACTAATTCTGTCTGCATAGATAGAAATATTTGGTTTATAGATTATGAAGAAAGACTTAGATTAGATAACATCCTATAAACACTAAAGGGTATTTTAGTCACATAAAGTAATCCAATCTCTTCCAACTCTTTTTAACTTCCCTCCAATGCAACGATCATCAGATAATATTTCTCATTTTATATGCATTAGTGGAGTATCATGCTACAAGTATCATAGGAAGAGGGAGTGTTTATTTGTGTTTTATGATTTGACCTTGTGTTTTGATGATGTGGTTGTGGATGATTGATGGGCTATGACTTATTTATGTATTTTGGTGTCTTTTCTATGTTTGTGGATGGTTTAGCACTTATGTATCTTCTTTGGGTTTATTTAGATGTTGACTTTTCTTGTTGTTTTACATTATTACAGATGCATTCATGATTGTTATCTTGGTCTCTCCCTATATTTGTAACCTTTTTGTTGATGTGAAAAGGGGGAGAGAAATATGAAAAGGAAGAGTTTGCTATAGTAAAGAGGGAGAGTAACATTATAAGGGGTGTATTACATTTATGCTTAAAAATATGATTAAAATCTAAATATTCTTATGTATTATATTCTTAACTATTCTTAGTTACTATATTCTTATTTGCTATCAATATTATGCATCATTCTAGTTGTTAAATCGTGTTAAAATTTTGAAAGTTATCTTTAACAAAGCATATTATACATTTTATAGTTGTGAGGGTTTGCATTATCAAAAAGGGGGAGATTGTTGTCCTTTGTAGTTTTGATGATGATAAAATCATGCGTTTGATGAATTATTGATCATGTGTAGCTTATTGCCAAGTCAAATTCCAAATGAAAATCAAGCCCATTCGAAAGCCTCAAGTGTGGATAAATATGAAAATAATATTGAAAATAAGACATGATAGTGGATCAATGGATGAAACTTAAAAATTTGATGATGACTTGAAGAAGGCTCAAGATGTCAAAGTTGACTCACTAGGTTTAGAATTTTCATTTATTATTTGAGTCGAAAATATGCTTTTTGAATACTTAGTTTAGAGGACTAGCTAACACTCAATGTACCTTGGAACACCTTCATCGACTCATTATTAATTCAAAGTAAGCTTGAGATAATGTCAAACATGAATTGGAAAGTTGTAGCAAAATAAAAGCTTTTCTGTCTTAAATATTTGAACATCCAAACTGAAATATTTGGATGCCCTAATACTGTAGAAATAGCTCTCTAGATTATTGACAACTTTGGACACTTGAACCCAAGGTTTGAACACCCAAAATTTAAAAGTTGTAACTTTTAATAAAATTCATGCTCAGAGTTTGGTCACCTGACGAGTTGGTTAGATGTCCAAAACCATATGATTCAGATGTCCAAACACTGTGATCGGGCACCGAAAGTTGTGACATTAGCTTCAATGGCTAATAAATTTTGACCATTGGGAGGCTTTGGGCCTCTGAATAGGTACAGTTCGGATGCCTGAATATGGCAAAGTATAGCTCAATGGCTATTTCTCTCACCAATAGTTATATAAAGGCTTGGGAGCTCTTTACTCGGTGGTGGAAAAAAGTTTATACCTTTGATTATTTCTAAAGATAAAAATAAGTTTTCTCAAGCCTCTAGCCTCCAACTTGCTCTAAAGTTTGATCTTCAACTTTCATATCTTCTTACCCTTATACTCATCTTGAGAGGCTATTGTAGAGAGGCAATTTGTACTTTATTTTTTATCCTTTTCACTTGTAAATCACTCCAAGGGTGTTTGGGCATGCTATTTCCAACAAGTCCCTATATGCAATCACCAATGCTAACCTTTTTGGAAGGTTCTAGAGAAACTAGTTTGGCAAAAAAAAGATCACTAGGGAAAGCAAGATACCACCTATTTTTGTGGACATTGGAAGTGAGACTCATGCGGCACGAGGGATGGATCCAAGTAGGCTCAATTGGTAATGATGGAGGTGACCTCAAGTCTTCTACTTTTCTGTGTCTCCGGTATGGTGGCTTTCATTTTCTTTCTCTTTGTTACCTCCTTTCTCTTCCTGTCATCTTCTCTTCTCCTTTCTTTGAACTGCTCAATCTCCTTTTTGGCTATGAATTGTCTAACAAGGAAGGCATGCAAGGCACTTGATTGAGGATGTACACCTCCTCAACCTACAAGAAATCAACACTGATTAAAATATAAGTATAAAAGATAGATAGAAAGGCATTGTCTCAGTATCCATTGTAGTGAGTAAAACCAATATGCCCTAGCTAGTAAGCACAACTCCACTCCATCATATTATGGTGGTCCGCTTGGCCTATTGAAGAGTATGATTTGCCTCTCTCTTAGAGGTATTGCTTCTTGCTCTCACCTATACCTTTGGATGCCCAAACTTTGACCACAAGTGGAGATTTTCTATACCATATATTGTTACCGGATACTTAGTCCAATCATAGATTTTTTCAGGATGGTTTTTGAAAAATCTCCTCCCAAAAATGACAATGAAGTATCATGCATCCCCAAAGCCTTAGCAGTGAAGCCTTCACGGAATGACAACATAGTTGCCCTTACCCTATCCACGGTGCATGGGCCCAAGAATGACATAGGATCTTGCCAAGAGTTGGAGCAATCTAGTGAGAAACTAGATCAAAACTAACCAACATATCCTTGATGAATGATGTGACAAAGAAGTGGAGTCCACACTAAAAAGTAATTTTAGAAGACCTCGACTTGATGAGGTCAATCATCGGCGATGACCCCACCCTCCTCTATAACAAAATCCACCTCAATGCAGATTAGAAGTTGGTAATGCCAAAGTTTCACCCAACAAACTACGAAGAGACAAATTCAAAAATATTGACCTTGCCTAGAGAAACTCAAAGCAGAGATAGTAGTAGTTATTATTAGAGTAGTGGATGAAGAAAGAGGAGCAATGCCATGATCAAAGATGTTGCAGGTAAAGAACTATAAGAGGAAACCTAAGGGGCAAAAGACAAGAAAGTACAAGAAATAATTCACTATAGAAGAAGTTAGTGAATTATAATTCAAGCAAGTTTTAAATATCAAGTTGAACCAATTTCAAACTCAAATTGAAATTAAGTGTTGAACTGATTTTGAACCGAACTTATACCCGAAGTATATAGTCCTCACAAAACTAAATAGAATCAAATCAAATCCCACTAGATGTGTTGAACTTTCAACAATACTCCAAGGTTATGAACAAAGGGGTAATATTCCTATCCTGACTTAAACCAAAATTAATTTGAATAGAACTAAATAAGTCAAACTGAGTCTTACTGGGTATGCTACAAAAGTCTTGAATAATACTTCAAATCTATACCCAACCCCATAAGTCATTGGTGATACTACCAAACTAAAGAAGTTAATCACCAATATGCTCTAAGTTGTTGGCCATACTTCAAAGCTATACCCAACCCCTTAAGCAGTTGATAATGCTACCAAACTAGAAAAGTTAATTACCAATACACTCAAAGTTTTCGGCTATACTTCAAAGCTATATCTAGCCCCCTAAGACATTGGTGATGCTACCAAATCAAAGAAGTTAAATACCAATATACTCAAAGCCATTGGCTACACTTTAAGATAGTCAACCTGAGAAGCCATTAACAGTGCACCCTTCAAGCTAGTTAACCCCAGAAGGAGTTGACGACACACTCCTCAAGTTAGTCAATCCCAAAGCCATTGATGATGCACCCTTTCAAGCCGTTCAATCCTAGAAGCAGTTGATAATGCACTTCTCAAGCTTGTCAACTATAAAAGTAGTTGATAATGTGATTTTCAAAGCTATACACAACCCTAAAAGCCATTGGTGACGCTACCAAACTAAATAAAGTTATCGCCAAGACTCAAAGCTATTGGAAATATTTCAAACCTCTCTCATTCCCTTTCACATCCCATTGGATGATGCCATCAATATTTATTAAAGACTAAGTCAATATGAATCACACACCATGTGGTCCAATGCAGGGGAGCGGGGCAGCAGCACATATCAAAGCTTTTTCTCTACTCCTTCTTTCTCTTTTGCTTTCTTCATTTCTTTCATATTTTCTATAATTCTATGTTAACATTTATTGTGAAGTGAGGGATACCCTTGCTCAAACTATGTACCATCTTTCTCAAATCAATCAAATGATGCTTTTTTTTTGTATCTCTATTTTATTAACTAGGTTTCTCGCTTTAGGAGATTCCTAACAATCATCCGAGTAATTAACAATAAAGGCTTGTGTCTGTTGGAAGTCAATATTTTCACAATACTTAATAGAGCACTTCAAATTAAAATAATTTTTGATTTTTGATTCGATGTCACTTTTGGGGTCTCTGCTCTCCCAAGTCACTGAAATTGGTCTCACAAAGTCCACTCATCGTGGCAAATGAAGATAACTCATTATGGCAAATCAAGTCTGCTCATTGTGGCAATATAATTCCACTCCTTGTGGCAAATCTCAACATAGAAACTTAAGTCCACTCCTTGTGGTAAACCAAGTCCATTCTCATGTGGTAGAATAAGTCTACCTTTACATGGCAATCCACCTCTATATGATAAATTAAAGTTTATTTCACATAATGGTCAAACCTCCATTGACATGACAAATCAAATTCATTCTTACATGGCAAACATAGTAAACCTCATATCATTAACACAAGGGCCAAATACCTAAAAATTATATGCACCCTCTCCTCTCGTCATAATTGGAGAAAAAACTACGAAGGGGGCACTTTGTTTAAGTGGCTTTTGCAACCCAACTCTAACTTTGAGTCTAACAAGAATCAAAGTTAGACTTTGAGTTTAATTAGGGATCATTGAAGCCCAATTTAAAATAAAGAAGGGCTAAAAATTTGGTTTCCAACCATCAAACTGAGCCATACCTGACGAATGGTTCCAAACGGAATGACCAGTTTTGATAGGATTGAGAAACCTCCGCTTATAGTCAAACGAACGGTTCCCAATTGGAAGGCATAGTCTCATAATATCAATTTGAGATTCAAATATAAAATTTATGGCAAGAATATATCCATAAAATTTTTAAATCAAATCAATCAATCACCAAAATTAGAGATTCTTTCAACCCTATATATATGGGGTTAGGACGCATGGATTTCATATACTTTTATACTTGACTATTGGGAAGATTATGCATGAATCAAAGGTGAATTTGAAGGTTAATCCTTGAGGAAGTTCTATAGGAGTTGAAGGAGGAGATTGTGCCAACCAAAAGGAGACCAAGAAGGTATCATAAGGATGTAAGATTTTCTTTCTCTTCTCCATTTCTCTTTTCAATTTTACTCTCCTTTTTCCATGCCTCCCGTAGGAACTCTACTATTGTTGTTGTTCTGAGCCCTCGCGGCCCCATGTTCCATTGATCTCCAAAAGATGACACACTGCTGCCCATATTTGGGGGAACAAACCTAAGAGAACTAGACATTTGGACCTTGCTAGGTGCTTCCCTTGCTTTACCAATACCACAGCTACTTGTGGCTTTGAGCATCGATGTCTCTACTAACACCAAGGCCACTGGTGACCTCTTTGATGTATTAACAAAACTCCACCAATATCATGGCCACCTGTAGTCTATGGCGTATTAAAAAAACTCCACTAATATTGAGGCCAGTGGTGGTCTTTGTGGCATCAAAAAAATTCCACCACTATTGTGGCCACCCATAGCCTCCTTTGGGGTATCGAAAAAATTCTACCACCACTATAGCCACCTGCGACCTCCTTTGGGGAATCAACAAAATTTCATGACTACCCACAATATTTGAAGTATTATTAAAATTTTATCACCCCACAGCCACTCGTAGTCCTTGGTACCTCGATGGTCTTTTTCATCACCATAATCACCCCCGAACCTATTCCCTTGCGTACCATGACACAACCCCTCATGAGGAAAACTCAAATTTTTTTAGTCCACCATGAAACTTCATGAAGATGGCGGAGAAACTATGACAAAGAACCCACTTGAACTTGGACAAGAATGAGAAGAACCAAAAATTTATAAATTTGGAATAAGATAACATTCAAGCCTAATGAATTACACCAATCCTCGGGCTTGCATCTATGGGCTAGCCTTTGGATCCGCAAAATCAAGCTAGCCTTGGAGCTCACATCCATAGGATAGTCTTCGAGCCTACCAAATCAAGCCATCCTTCAGGCTTACCAATTTAAGTTAGCTCTCAGGCTTGCATCCATAGGCCAACCTTCGAAACCACCAAATTAGGTCAACCTTTGAGCCTGCCAAATTAGGCCAGCCTTTGAGCCTGCCAAATCAGTTCAGCACTCCGGCTCGCATTCATAGGTTAGTCTTCAGGTCTATCAAATCAAGCTAGTCCTCGAGCTCACACCCATGAGCCAATATTCAAGCCCACCAAATTAGTCTAGCCTTTAGACTCATCAAATCAATCTAGCCTTCAAGCTTACATCTATAGGCCAACCTTCAAGCTCATCAACTTAGGCCAACCTTTGGACCCACCCAAATTAAGTTAGCACTTGGGCTCACATTCATAGGTCAGTATTTGGGCTCATCAAATTAGGCTAGCCTTCGGTTCTACCAAATCAAGCCAACCTTCGGGTTCACACGTATAGGCCAGCATTTAGATATACTAAATCAAGCCAGCCCAGAAGCTCACACCCATATGCCAATCTTAGGGCTCATCAAATCAGACCAATCTTTGGGCTCGTTGAATTAAATCAGTCCTCAAACTTGCATCGATAGGACAACCTTTGAGTCCCACTGTATCCATAGGCCAGCCTTTGGGCCCGTCAAATCAAGTCAGCTTTCAAACCCACTGAATTAAGCCAGCTCTCAAGCTTGTATCCAAAGGCCAACCTTCGAATTTATAGGCCAATCTTCGAGCCCACCAAATAAGGCTAGTCTTTAGGCTCTTCAAATCAAGTCAACCATCGGGCTCGCATCCATAGGCTAACCTTTAGGTCTACTAAATCAAGCTATCCCTTGGGCTCATACTCATAGGTAAGCCTTTGGGCCTACCAAATCAACTTAGTCTTCAGACTCATATCCACAGGTCAACCTTCGGGTCCGCCAAATCAAACTAGTCCTAGGGCTCACGCTTATAGGTCATCCTTCAAAATTGCCAAATCAGGCTAGTCTTTGAGCCTACCAAATCAAGTCAGCCCTCAGACTCACATCCAAAGGCCAACCTTTAGGCCTACCAAATACTAAACCAATCTTCGGACTCACATCGTAGGTCAATCATTGGACCCACCAAATCAAGCCAAAACCTGGGTTCGCATCCATAAGTCAACATTTGATCCCACCAAATCAGGCCAACCTTCAGCCCGTCGAAACAAGCTAGCCCTTAGGCTCGTAAGCCTTCAGGCCTGCAAAATCAAGTTAGCCCTCAGGCTTACACACATATGCCATCCTTCGGGCTCGCTGAATCAAGCTAGCTCTCGAGCTCGCACCCATAGATTAGCCTTTAGGCCAGTCAAATCAGGCCAACCTTCAAACCTATTGAATCAACCCAGCCCTCAAGCTTGCATCCATAGGCTTGCCAAGTCAAGTCAACCCCCGAGCTCGCATCTATAGGCTAGTCTTTGGGCCTGAAATCAAGCTAGACTTTGAGCTTACTGAATTAATCTAACCCTTAGGCTCACACTCATATATCAGCCTTCAAATTTGTTAAATTAGGCTAACATTTGAGCTCACCGAATTAAACCAATCCTCAAGCTCACACCTATAGGCCAGCCTTCAGATCAGCCAAATCATACCGATTTTTGGGCTTGCCAAATCAAGGTAGCTTTGGGCTCGCACCTACAAGCTAGCCTTTAGGCCCATCAAATCAAGCTAGCCTTCAGGTTAGCTAAATTAAGTCATCCCTCAAGCTCGCATCTATAGGCCAGTCTTTAGGTCCGCCAAATTAAACCAACCTCGGGCTCACATCCATAGGCCAGCCTTCAAGCTCATGAAATCAAGCCAACCTTCAGACCTACCAAATCAAGCTAGTCCTCAAACTCACTAAATTAGGCTAGTCCTTCAGCTTATCTTCATAGGCCAGCTTTTAGATCTACCAAATAAAGCCAATCTTCAGGTCTATCAAATCGAGCCAACCCTTGGGTTCTCACATCTAAGGTCAGCCCACAGGCTCACCCTAAGTTATCATTATAGCACAAGAGTTTTCAAATTAAATTGAATAACATAAAGCGACTCAATCACATTAGGCTCAGTTAAAACAAATGAACAAAACCAACTTGATCCAAATGGACCCCCAAATAGAGCAAAATTAATCAAATAAATGGACTAAAAGTCAAATTGAATTGAACCCAAAATCTAAATTGAGTTAATCTAAACCAAATCAGCTATGACCCAATTCTAATCAAGTTCAAATTGGGTTAATTCAAAATTAAGTCAAGTTCAAATCAAATCCAATTTAGATCAAACTAAGATCAAATTAAATTAAATTTAATATTAAAAGCTATCCAGGTCAAATTGAACTGAAAGTAAAACCAGAATCAGGCCAAACCTGAACTGAAATTAAGTTGAACCTAAATCAACTTGAACTTGAACCAAAGTCTATTAAGATACAAATCCAAACTCAATAAGGGTCTAACTCAAGGTCAAACTTGACCCAAATCAAATAAAATCATACTCGAGTCAAAATTGAGTTTTGAACATTAAACTAAACCAAATCAAACTCGGGTCAAAATCAGTGAATGGTTAGTATTTGATAAATGTTCTTTTAAAAATCAATGCTAAGCTTGGTGAATTGAATTTGTTATTATGAATTGAACATTCATCATTAATACTAGCAATGATTTTGGGAATGGATATTGCACATGGTTCCCCTGGTTAATCTAATGTCCCTCCATGGCTATGGTAGTCTATTTACAATAGTGACATTTGATTTTATGCTATAAAATATCAGTGTGAAACTAATCACCAAAGGTTTTGGGAAGAGAAAGCAAGACATATCATCATCTTCAAGGAAGGAGTTAGTGAATCACAATTCAATCAAGTTTTAAACATTGAATTAGATCAAATCAAACTCAAATCAAAATTGGGACCTAAACATTAAACTGAATCAAATCAAACTTGATTCGAATTGAGTCAAATTAGACTCAAGTCAAAATCAAGTTTTGAATATTAAATTGAATCCAAACTGAACTCAAACCTAAACAAAATTGGTCCAAATGTAATAGAAATATGTTAAACTAAGTCCTATTGGGTGTGTTAAACCTTCGACAATGCTTCAAGTTATAAACAATGGGTGATGTTACCATCCTAACCTAAGACAGAACTAGTTTAAATAGAACTAAATGAGGTTAAATTGAGTCTTGCTGGGTGTGCTATAAAAGCCCTTGGCAGCACTTTAAGGCTATGCCCAACTCCACAAGTAGTACATTATGCTACTTTCAAACTCATAAAGTTATCACTTACATCTCATTGACTATGAAAATACTTCAATGAAGTTACCACTTATACCTTATTAGCTATAAAAATACTTCACAATTAAAGAAGTTATCACCTACACCTCATTGTCTTTGGAACATTTCAAAATCAAAAAAATTATCGCTTATGCCTTATTAGTTATGAAAATAATTCAAAGAAGTTATCACTTATGCCTTATTAGCTATGTAAAAACTTTTAAACCAAAAGAATTATTACTTACACCTCATTATCCATGAAAGCACTTTAAAATTAAAAAAGTATCACCTACACTTCATTAGCTATGAAAATACTTCAAATTCATAAAGTTATTACTTGCGCCTTATTGGCTATGGAAACATTTCAAAATCAAATAAAGTTATCACCAACGCCTCATTAGCTAATGGAAATACTTCAAACCAAATGAAGCTATCTCCAATGCCTCATTGGCTAACAAAAATGAAGTTATCACCAATACCTTATTGACTAATGGAAGCACTTCAAACTAAATAAAGTTATCACCAATGCTCAAACCTAGTGAAAATATTTCAAACTTCTCTCATTTCCTTCCAAGTTCCACTAGACTAAACTATCAATATCTACCGAGGATTAAGTCAAGACCCATCCGAGTTAGATACCTATGGTCTAGTGCACGGGAGTGGGGCAGTAGCACATATCAGAGGTTCTTTTCCATTCTTTCATTTTTTTTACTTTTTTTTTATATTTTTTCATGATAAAATTCATTGTAAAATAAGGGTATACCCTTACTTATGCTATATACCATTTCTCAAAATCAATTAAATGATACTTTTTTTTGTGTCTCTATTTTGTTAGCTAGGTTTTTCGCTTTAGAAAATTTCTAACAATCGTCGAAGTAACTAATAATAGAGGCTTGTGTTTGTTGAAAATCAATATTTTCACAATACCTAATAGCGTACTTTACATTAAATAACTTTAATTTGTGATTCAAAATTGCTCCCTAGTCTCCACTACTCCAAGCCACCGAAAATGATTCCACGTAGTTGAGAAAAACTAAAGCTAAATTCTCAACTCAAAAGACCCTTCAAGAAGCAAACACGGAGGAAAAGAAAGTTTATAAAGAAGAGAGATGATATGAAATGCAAGGCACCAGCTCAGACAAAGAAAAAAGTTTATTTTATTATAAAAAAAGTCAAGACATTTTATAAAATATTGTCACAAGTTGAAATTTCAGCAAGAAAAGAATCAAGGTAAATGAAAGTACTTTGTTTGTTTTGAATCAAATTATGTTGATATTTTTTTATGCGTAAGTTTTGAATTTGGGATCATTGGTTCATATTTCAATCATTATGCACATGTTCCTAGACACAGGAAAACTAGGTGATCATGAGAGGTATGTATTTAGAGGAATAATTGAGCAAGCTGAAGTCCTTGGTGGAGGGACGCACTCTTTGGTTCTTCATGATGGCAATACTATTTTACTAATAGACACAATTTTTTCACTAATTATTAAACAAAATCTTTTGCTAGTTCCTAAGCTAATTGAAGTTTGTTACTCTTGGTTTTTGTAAAGAATGCATTTTTTTTATATATGAGAATGTTGTTATTGGTACTGGCACTATATTTGATGTGTTATTGAAATTGTATATAAAACTAGAGTTTGTATCTTTACTTCAATGCTATAATATTTATTTCAGACATGTGTCTTCTTGTGATTTAACTGCATAATTGGATAAAACTTATCTTATTTGTGGTATTGTTATTTAGGTCACAATGGTAAACATAGACCAAAAGAATTATATCATAATGGAATCTTAGATAGCATAAATTTTGATGATTTTGGCATTTGTATGGATTGCATAAAGGTAAGATGATAAGATTATCACTCCCAAAAGCATCAAGTTCTAATAATTTATTGAACTTGATTTATACAGAATTCTGCAAATGGTGTCAATACTTGAAATAGCTAGAAGCACTGTCTTTTATTGATGACTATTTATGTCATAGCTATTTTATATTTGCTGCACAAAAGAAATTATTTGAAATATTTAAAGTGTATAATGTTAAAATTAAAAATCAGTTAGCTAGGAAGATCAAGGCCATTAGATGAGATAAAGGAGGTGATTACACTTAAATGCTTTACAAAATTTCTTACATGAATATGGAATTATTGGAAATACTACTATTCCATAACATGCATAACAAAATGGAGCGACAGAGAAAAGGAACAAAACTTTGATGGATATGGTGCATTGTATTCTTGTTTACAATGAATTACCAATTATTTTGATGGGTAAAGCCTTGAAAATGGGTCCATATAAATAGAGTATCATTCAACATTGTTCCAAAAAATCCTTTTTAATTCTTAATAACCTTCAGATTAGGGATGGTGATGAAGTGGTTGCACCTCATAGTTTGAGTTATAAATTTATTTATTTTTCTTAAGGATCTAAAGGTCTCAGGTTGTGTGATCCAATTTGGGTTTCTATATTTGAAAGTAGGCATATCAGATTCATTAAGGAGGGAATATCTATCATGAGAAGCAAGAGGAAAAAAATTGAAATTGAATAGAATAACACACCAATTCATGTGCTAAGTCAGTTGAATGAGAGATCCAAAGAATTAGGAAGTTAGTTGTATCAAACAACTATGTTACATATCTTAATGAAGTTAGAGATTTTTATATCGTTCATAATTTAAATGATCTAGAGGACATGCCTATGTCATCGATTACAAAAAAAGATTCTCCACTAAGTTTTTCAAATGTCATGAGTAGTGATAGGCTAAGTCCTAGATGGAGGCATAAAAAATTGAGTTATACTCTCTTACGCAACATCGTTAAAACTACAAGCCAATTGGTTGTAATTGGGTTTACAAGACCAAACAAAATGCAAATAGAGATGTTAAAAAGTATAAAGCATGCTTAGTTGCTAAGGGTGATAGAACCTTTTCTTCATTCCCTAGAAAGATCATTAAAAATTATTATAACATTAGTTACACATTATGATTATGAGCTAATCCAAAAGAAAGTTAAAACAACCTTCTTAAATGGAATTCTTGAAGAAGAAATTTATATAACTCAACTAGAAGAATTCATGAGCAAAGGTGATGAAATAAAAAATATAGATTGTATAAAGCTATTATGGTTTGAGAGAAGCATCTTGATAGTCGTACTTTGAATTTGATGAGGTAATTACAAAGTTTAACTTTTAAGATAATGTGAATAATTGTGTATACTTGAAGGTTAATACGGATAAAATTTAGATATTGGTACTTTATGTTGATGATATTTTATTAGCTAGTAATAAATTGAATTCCTTCAAATATACTAAAAAGATTCTTGCTATAGTCTCTAAGATGAATAATCTTAGCAATGTTTCATGTCTCTTGGGTATTAATTGTTGTGGAGATAAAAAATATCAAAGAAAATATCAAGTATTAGGACTTTCCCAAAAGACATATATTGCTAAAGTTCTTCGAACAACTATAAGTTTAGTGAATCATCTATAATCAAGGGAGACAAGTTGAATATTCAACAATATCCTCATAATAAGCTTAAAAGAATAGCAATGTAGAAAATTCCTTATGCATTAGCTATTGGTAGCTTGATGTATATGATTATTTCTACTCATCCAGATATTAGTTTTGTTATAGGACTTTTTTTGTAGATATAAGAATTATCTAGAAAGGAGGCTTATTGGAGAGCACTTAAAAAGGTTATTCACTCTTTGAAGAAAGATCAAAATTATATGCTTCTATTTTATGATTCTAAATTATTAAATATTCTTTGATATATAGTCTCTGATTGAAAAGAACATGAGGAGACTCTAAAGTCAATCTCTTGTTATGTGTTTATGTTGGCAGAGAGAGTTATTTCATGGCACAACATGAAACAAACTACAACTGATTTTTCAACTATGGAGGCAAATAACAAATCTTATTATGATGTCAATAAACATGCTATATGATTAAAATATTTTCTTTCAAACCTCAAGGTAGTTGATCATGTTTACAAGCTAATGCAGATTATTTATGATAATACTATACTATATCTCTCATTGAAAATGCTAGATGTTATTCTAAGGTAAAACACATTACTTGCAATTTCATTATATATGCAAGAAGGTTCAGAAAAAGGATATTATTATTTCATCGATTTTTTCTATTGATGATTTATCTGACTTAATAACTAAAGGTCTTATAATAAAAATCTTTAAAGAGAATGTCAGTCGCATGGGGATGGTTTTTAGTAGAAATGATATCATGATTTGATTATTGCATGCAATGCTTTATCTAGCTTGTTTATGGTTATGTTTGAAATCATATTAACATGTTATATACTTGCGTATATTGTTTATAAGTGAAATGCTAGTTTTTCCATGTGATGTAATTCCATTGATAAATTTTGGGTTGAGTCTTCCAAAGTTAGAAGATGGAGTTCTTGGGGGCAACTCCTAAAATAATTGAAATGAAGGTGTGATTAGGTGTCATATTTGGTTTATACCTTTCATTTAGATAATGTGTTTAGCGTATGTGGTGTGCCCTTGCCAATGTTCATGCATATAAATGACATATTTTTAAGAAACACAAAGTAGGAAGATTATCAATGAAAAACATGAATACATTGATTATATCTCACTACAAATATATTTGATTACATCTCTTGTTCTATGAGTACATTGTCTATAGCTATACTTTGATATTATTTAGCTCCAATGAGATAGGACACTCATGATTGGGCATGTACAGAGGGCTATTAACAAAAAGTAGGTTGATCCAATGCCCTTAGATTATTTTTAATTGCATAGTTGAGATTCCTATAGGTCAATTGGGAATTTTTAGTCGTAATATCCCTATAGATTGCTCATTTAATTTTTTTGAATAATAATTTTGTTGTATAATTTTGGTCAAACGGTTCAAAATATAGTAAATTGTTTAATTTGACTCTTTGGTTGAATATTAAATGGTAATGGGAGACAATATAAATGGAGCCCAGTTTATTAAAAATATACTCAATTGGGTGTTTTATGATAGGTTGGAAGTTATTTGTGCATAAAATATCTAATCTCACTTTGGAATTCCCTAATTAAGAAAGAATAATTTTCTAAAAAAATTTAATTAAACTTGAATTTGGTTTTATTGGGCTAAGCTTTAATTGGGTGAGCCCAAGCCCATTTGAGCATTTTCCTGGTCATAAGCAGTACGAAGAGAGATCACATGCTGCAACTCAAACTCACAATACTCCTTATTCTTTGTTTATACAAATCCTTTATACATATTGGTATTATCATTATCCAATAATGGAATTTAGCATGAAAAAATTTTCAGAATTGAACTTTTTTAATTTTTGATGGAAGCATTTGGCTAAGGAGGAGCTTATTAACAAAGATTTGATCAAGTTTATCACTACTAGAAAAAAACCATGTCATTGAGAGTAAAAATGTCAAAATAGGCCTATGGCCCATGGGCCAGCCCGCAATGGGTCATGCTTAGTATGATTTGATATTTATAATAATTAGGTCATGCCTATCGCGGCTCATATGTGGGGCCATATCTTGACTCCTTCCTCACGGCCCACGGATTAGACACAACTCACAACATAATTGAACTGGACAAGGCATGGCCTGACCTACTTTTTTTTTCGAAACCCTGATTCCCAATCTCATTTCCCTCCCATCCCTCTTTCTTAGGGTCAAAAGTGGGTCAAAGGTTCGGTCTTCATCAAAAGTGAGCATTATTTTTTTTATTCAATTTTATATTACAAAATATATAATTAAAATTTTATAATCATTAAAGTACTTTTTTATTTAACTATAATTTATAAAATAATAAAATAAGTTTAAAAAATAATAAAAATTATAAATTAGTCAAAAGTATTTTTTAAAAATTTTTCAAAAATACCCTTTCCAATAACTATTTTTAAGGATATTTTGGGCATTTCACGATCTCAAAATTCCTATAAATGCCCGTCATACAACTTATTTTTTTGCACAACTCACAAGCAACTTTTTTCATACTCTCTCAACTCCCAAGTCTTTAATCTCCAATTCAGACTTCAAGTTTTAATAGTCTATTCTTCAACTTTTTAGCTTTTGGCTCTTCAAGTTGAGATATTTGAAATCAAATTCATTTTAATTTTTTCATAATTTTGTTGATAATGACAGTATCTTTCAATCCCTATTTTTCTTTTGAGGATGTATATCAATTTTAGAATTCTCAACTGAATGTTAAGACTAATGTTGACCAATCTTCTTCAGTCAATGTAACCAAAATTTTGAAAGAAGGATCAGTGATGTTTGGACATAATATGATATAGTAGTGGTGAGGAAATAGTTATTTGTAAAAAATATAGTAATCAACTAGATGCTAGAAGTGCACATGAAATTGGCCATCTTCGAAGTTACATCTAATCTTATTTTAAAAGGGAGCATGACTTAACTCAAACACAACTTTTTTTTGTAACTACTTCTTCTTTTAGTTCACTTGACATTCATAAATTTTTGAAAAAAAAGGTTAGAGAAAATTCAGTTAAATATATTATTTGGTATGAACAACCATTTTCTTTTGCAGAAAATTTTAAAATGAAAGACCTAGTTTAAGAATTAGATCCAATCTTGCAACAAATATCTAAGAACATTGTTAAGAACAATCTAGCGAAGATGTTTATTATAAACAAAATAAATTAAATTTTGTTTTGCATATTATAATCAAATAATTACTCTCGCATTCAATTATTGGAGTGCTAATTATGGGGCTTCTTATATTTGCATTATTGCTCAATACATTGATGATACATGGATGTTGTATAACCATATTATTAGTTTTAGACTTTTACAGTATCCTCATAATGCAGTTAACATTACCAATGGTATTTTTCAAACTACTTTTAGTATAATATTTAAGATAAAATATTTAGTATTAATTTAGATAATGCTAGGAATAATAATTGTTCTATTAATCTACTTAAATGTCAATTGTCTATTTTATTGGATGGTGGATTATTTCATATTCATTGCACATGTCATATATTTAATTTAGTTATTCAAGATGAATTTAAACTTGGAAATATAGTCTATGAAATTAAAAAACCTTAGAAATTTAAGTAAATATATTATAGTTACTCCTAGTTATGCTTAAGATTTTAAAGCTTTGTGCAGGCCATTTCAGAAGCCACATAAAAAAAATTTTCTTGACATTGAAAATAAGTGAAATACTACTTATAAGCAGTTAAAATTTTATCATAATTATTAAGAGATACTTATTCTTTTTTGTACACAGTACATAAGTGATTGTTTGTTGACTGATACAACTTGAATAGTATGTAAATTATTTATATTATTATTAAAGTATTTTTATATTGCAACTACAACTCTTTCAGCTAGTTACTATTCTAAAATTTGTTTGGTATTTAATGAACTTATACTTATTTTCTTCTCTTTTTAACAAATATAGATTATTTTCTGAATTTGCACAAGTTGTCCCTCCAATGAAAGTAAAGTTTGAAAAATATTATGAAACTATCAATTATGTATTTAATCATGCTACCTATTAGATCATGAGTTAATCTTTCAAATTTTGAAATGTTTGTTGATAAATATTATGATAATATGTATTTTTTTCATAAATATAGTAGAATATAAATAATATGTTAGAAAATTATTTTATGATATACATAATATTTATCAAATATGATATAGTAGCTCATCTCATTTTCATCCATCAAAACATGTCATAGTCAAATCAAAATCTCACATATTTTTTATTTTGCAAAGGAAAAAATAAAAAATCAATTTCAACATGTTCTTCATGTAATGAAGTGGCTTTATATGAAAAATCAAACTGTGGACTTTTTTACTAATGGAGATATTAAAAATTTTGATATATTATCATAGTGAAAAGCATATGCAAACAAATATTTGGTCCTTTTCACTATCGCCTGTGATTTACTAATTATTCCACTATCTAAAATTGCTTCAGAATCCTATTTTAGTACAGAAAAAAGAGTGTTAAATGATAAAAGAATTTGGTTAATGCTTGAAACTTTAGAGGTATCTACATAAAATATTGGTATGATGTTGAAAAAAGAATTCAAGAATTTGATTAAAGTTCAACTGATGAGAAGATTCAAAAAGCTAAAAACAATTAAGTATACTAATCCTAAAGACTAAGGGTGTTTTTTAATAGTAAGTTAGGAGTATATATATATATATATATATAATTGTATTCTAAATTATTTTTCATATTTTGATTGAATTATCTTATTGACTTGAGTGTCACATCATACTTATAAATCAATTGAAATACGAATAATATTTTTAAAATTTTTTTTATCTTCCAATTTTTTTTTGTATTTGCAAATAGTTTTGGCTTTTTATAAACATTATTGTTTATTTTTCTTTAATTTTTCAGAATTGTTACGTATTTACATAATTTTTTTATTTTTTAAGAAATAAAATTTTTATCGACAAGATTCAAACTCAGAGTTTTTTTAAAAAATAAAACACTTAACCAACTAAATTGTATTTCATTATTTATTTATATATATATATATATATATATATTGAATTTTTTTAAAAAACAAGGCCAGACATGATATGACCCCAGGTCCATGGGCTACGGCCGTACTTAATGTCTTTTTTTTTCACAGCATGGGCCATTTGATATATCTAATTGGGAGCAATTTCAAATGGCTTAATTTACTTAAATTGATGATTTTGCCCTCCCGAACATGTGACTTAAATAATGAGAAAACTATTCCCTTGAGTTGGTATTATTATCATTGCTTAGGAATTGAAATTTCCAGATCGAGCTTTTGCATTTCTGATGGAAGCATTTAAGTTCATCGTCAGACCCAGTTTAAACACTAGACTAAGCAAAACAAAGGGTTAACCTGGCTTAACCATAGTAAAGCAGGATTACTGTTGTGGCACTTCTTGGCCAACACCCTATTTTGTTTCCTTGCAGAACATGTCTAGTGCAGAACTGCACATATTTTTCTGGCTGGGGCCACTGGCACTTTGTGAACTTGTGATCCTCTTTGCTATGCTTGCAGCCACTTTTGGAAACCACACAGAAGAAACAAATAAATGATTGATTTCGCATCAACCCAACATAAGAAAATGATAATAATAATATATATATATATATAAAATATGAGCAAGAAAAACAACGCCCTCTCTGTCTTTCCCCTAGTCAGGAAGTCCAGGCCCCATATTCAGAATCCAAAGAAGTTTCTAACAAAATCTGCAGTAAGATTTAATTTGATCCGACGCACCTTTGACCAGGTGTTATTACAAAACCCAGATCACCTCTTCACCAACTTTCATGCCTTCTTCTTTCTTTCGGTGATGCCCTCTTGGTTCTTGATTGAAGGAGATGAGCCCAAGGAAGGAGATCTCGTGCTGTTTGATCATGCTGGTACTGTTTCTGTTTCAGTTTCAGTCCCTTTGCTCTGCTGATGGATTTGGACTGTTTGGGAGATTTAGAGGTGGTGCTGGGTCTCAGTTGAGTCCTGCTGAATCTGGAGCTGGGCTCGGGGGAGATGCTGATTTTGGTAGTGAGAAGAGGAAAGTATACGCAGGATCTAATCCCTTGCATAATAGGTAGTAGAGGAGTTTGGTTTGGTGTTTGTTGCTTTGTTTTCCTCCTTTTTTGATCGAAGAGGATTATGACATGAATTTGTTCAATTTTTTAAGTTTTTTGTGTTGTATTATGCTTCAAAACCAACACGGATTTATATGTAACAAGCACACTTTTGATTTCTCGAGTTGGTGACTTCTTTCTTGTTTTTATTTTTGGAATGTACTAGTGGTTTCAAATTAAGAGAATGAAGAGATTCTATAAGTTAAAATTGATTGTGCTTGCCTTAGTTGTTGATCTAGTCGGTGCATTTATTTTTCTCCTGTATCTTGCATCCCTGTTGGTTCCTATATTGACCACCGTTTTGTGCTAAAGATCTCAAAATGTGTTCTGACTTTTGGATTAGGATGAAATTTTGAAGATGAAGAGAAAAAAAAAAAATCTTTTTCTAGGCAATCAAGAAAAATTCCTGAAAGATCAAGAACAAAGTGCAGAAATGTGTAGACATGAACAAAGACCTTTTCCAGTATGGAGTTACTGGCTCTAGTGCATTATCAATTTGGCCTCTATTTGCTCCATTAATGTGCATTTCTTTCTCAATCAATTGTTCTAAGTTCTTGTTGCTTTGACTGTTCATGGTGACATCCATGATGGTTTTTTTTTTGGCCTCTTTGGTACTTGTGAGAACTAACACCTTGAGGTTGAGAATGATCTATTTCCATGGATATTAACACACAGGAGGTAAAAATATAGAGAATTTTTACCCTGGCTCTTAGTTATTTAAGTTTTATCTTTGCATCCATAACATCACCATGTGCTTTGCATTGAAGTTACAAACGAAAAATATATATAATATGTGATAAATTTTGATATTTTTTGAGAACAGAGCAAATATCAAGGTCCTTTGATGTCCAAAACCAAAAGATATTATCAAGTGTGTATATTGCTCATGAATCACAAGTACAATATACAAAAAATCTTCATTACTAGTTCAAGCTAAACTAGGAAGTAAAGATATGGATGAGTGCATAAGGATAAGTTTTCAGCTTATAATGATGAAAAAATTTGAGTATCAATTGTATTACCTATAAATAGATATGAGCTTATGCTTTGTGAATACTACAATTGTTTTCCTGTTATCCATATATGCCTTTTAGCTGAAAAAATCAGGGATTTTTGCAAAAGGATACCTGCCTCCAGCATTGATTACAAAAAACCCCTATCATTTGCAGAAGACCATCTGCAATTTTGTTATTTTTTTCCATCTTTGGTTTTCTATTTAATTAGGTTATGTTCGCTTAAATAGTTTAGTTTTAGGTCATTATTAACCAATTTATGCAAAAAAGAGAGAATATTTCTGCATTATTCTCTTCGGTTGACACCCAAAATGGGTTGTGCTAAATAGGGAAAAAGCCTATTAGTACCGAACATCTCCTGCTCGTTGCCTACAATTTTTGGTAAATGTCGGTTCCCGATCAAGTGGCTTATGGGTAACATGTTTAGATTGAAGGTATTGACTACGGATCTTAATGGCAAATCAATGATTGAGGTTCGTTGTAAGTCAAATAGTAGCAGTATATGGAATGATTTCAGAAAAGATAACATAGATGGATATTTTGGCAAAAATTTTTTTAAAAAATCTATCCTTGAAGATAAAGACATAAATCCATAAAAAAAGCTCCAAACAAGGAACAACATGCAATAGTTATATGGTCAAGATCCTTTACTCCTCCGGCTTCTCAAAAAGACAAAAAAAAAATTATGTTGGTCCCACCCCCATATCAATCGCTACCACGAGATCGCGCAGAGCTAGTTGTTCTAGCTCGTATGTTTATAAATGTTCATCTGAATTGTTCGGAGACTGAATTCATAATTTTACATCTAGATGTTCCAAACTCAACTGATGATGATGATTAGTTGTATTACGTTATAATTAATAAATTATGTATATATCAAATATATTTCAATAATAAGTTAAATTTGTTTATGTTAATTTTTAACTTTTAATCATATTCATATTATTTCTCATATATTTTTTTAGATAGTAATATATAAAAAATAAACTATATCAGTGGTTAACTATCAAAATTAATTTTAATTAATTAAAATAATATTTAATATTGTGGTAAAATTAATTATAAATTCTTTCATGAATTTTAAATTTTTATAAAAAAGTTTTAAAATTTTATTATGTTTTTAATTTGAAGTCAAAATACAATCAAAATATTCTCAAACTATGGTTAATATATAATTAATAATTAAAAAAATCTTTCCGCCGAAACCGAAACTGTCGAAATTAAAATCAAAACGACCGAAACGTATCGACTTCAATAAATGCTGAAACCAAAACTGAAATCGAAACAGAGATTTAAAACCTTGTTCTAAACCTAAACTTCAAAAAAGACTTTAAGAAAATAATAAAAAGAAAGCAGGAGGATCTTCGAAAAGACAACAAGTGAATCTCTGTCACCTCCTAAAAAGGCTGGCCATGTGTTCCTATTTTCTGTAGAACAACAGAGAAGTTCTTACATAGTAAAGCTGTGAATCAACAGTTAAAACTTGAACAGGGAGATCCGAGCTTTGATTCTGGCAGACATGGCATATCCCCCGCTGCAGTTGCCGCAGCAGACAAGGAGAGCACAAAACCAAACAAGGAAGTGGTTTATGTTTTTGGTCATTGCTTTTCCTGGAGTCCCTCCCAACGCAAGGATTTCCCCTTTTACTGTTTCTTTTCTTCCTTTTTGCATCTTTTTCAGAAAATCTTTTTTGTACTGGTTTTGGGGCGGAGCTCTAACAAGAAAGGATCCAAATTCTAGGAATGGGTTCCTTTCAAACGAACAATCAATAGTAAAATTGCATAAAGACAGTTCTATCTTTTTGTTTAGGAAACCCTAATTTCAAGAATTTTCAACCAGAAAGTTGGACATATCTCTGGGATAAAAAAGTTCCTTAATATCAGCAAATCACAATTCTGCTTCTGATTGAATTTTCTTAATTATCCTTTGCCTAACTAATAAATGCACATTGCTAAATGATTTGCATACTATCAGTACTTGCATAATATTCTAGATCATACAACCATGCCTGGCTTAAATGAAAAGCTTCACAATAAGCATCTTGAATCCATACTCTGTTATTACGCACCCTCGATAAAGAAAATTTGATCAAGCAACAGTAAAATCAAGAGAATTTTATGCCAATTGAAACTCCATAAATGTGATTCCCTCCAACAACTACTTAAAATGATTATATTCTGAAAAGGTACACAATAATGATACGCTAAAAGCATGAACATTGAATACTGTAACTACTGCCATCAGTACTGAAAGCATCAATTGCTTCACAATAGAGCCATAACACACTATACCAAAATAACAGTAGAGTTCATTTTTGTATTGCCGTCAGACTTTATTTAATTGGATGTGTTTTTTCTTTGTAATTCTTTAGTATTATTTTGCACTATATCTTGGATGCATCGGCAGTGATTTTACTCAGAGCAATGGCTGCTTTGGATCCAGATTGACGCCCTAAATGCTTACAGATGAAGTCACCTGTTGACAAGAGCTTGCTGAAGTCGACATTGGTCTTGATGCCAAGCCCATTGAGCATGTACACAACATCCTCGGTGGCCACATTTCCTGAGGCACCATTTGCATAGGGGCAACCCCCAAGTCCAGCAATGGAGGAGTCCACTGTGCTGATCCCCATCTGTTAAACATGGAAACCAAGATTAAGTTGATGTGAAAATTCTATTTTTTTGGCTAAGTGTAAAGGATTCTTCTTACTTGAAGAGAGATGAGAATGTTAGAAAGAGCCTGGCCATAAGTATCGTGGAAGTGAACAGCAAGCTTTTCTATGGGGATGACAGAAATGACGGCTTCGAGCATTGGAACAACAGTGCCTACACCATGCAGAAGAACAGTGGAAATTATTTAATCCACAGTAATCTATGATGAAATAACAGGACAAGTTGCATGAAAGAAAGAGAAGTTCCTTTGAAAGCTTTGTCATTAATCTTATTTCACTCATGGTATTATATCTTTACCCTGTTGGTGCTCTAGAGACATACTTCTCTACTATGAAGACACTGAAATATCAAAGTAGTTTGACAAGCCTGCTGATTGTAAAATAACATTCCACATCTATCATATCACTATGATGGAAATGCAAGTAGCTTGTGTGTGCTCGTGCCTTTCATTCACCACATTGAATCTGAGTGACCACAGAAAATAGTATGGCATTTTGTTCCACAGCAATACAGAATATGTTGCAATCCATCATTTCTTTTGCAAATGTAAACCCCCAAATAAGCTTATGAAGTGTCAATCATACCTGGCGTGCCAACACCAATTGTATCCCCGAGTGATATTTCATAGCATCCCAAGTCATAAAGCTCTTTCGCCACATATGCTACCTTTGAAGGAGGCACTGGTCCTTCAACAGGACATTCCACAACACATGATACATACCTATAACAGAATATTATAAACCAGCATCGGTATCAGAATGCTAGAATTATGGATCCACATTGCATAAGTATAAATTTTTTGTGCATGAGATAATATACATATTAAACAGACTCACAAATCAACTGAGCTTAAACAGATTTACTGAGTTGATTTCAAAGAGAAAAATGTTCCAGTGAGGGGAAAATAAAGAGGGGCCCTAGTCTTAAACTCAGACCAAGTGTAGATGAACACTTAGTTAACCTCTTATCAGAGACTTGAATACAAATGCAAACCAAATTTAGTCGAATGAAGTACATAATTTTTCTTCTATCCTTCATCCAAATTCCTCAGGGCCAAAATGGTTTAGTCCAAAATGTCATCTCCAAACATCACAATGGTTGACTACGACGGACTTAACAGGAACAAGTTTAAAGCCCAGCAAAAAGAAGGATAGATGGAGGTGAAGTAACATGTAGACATAAAAAAAGGGGGGGTTGCAATTGTTTTGCAAGAAACCAAGAACATGAGCTGTCAGATGAACTGATTGACTAGCGAAAATACTGCAACACTCATCCTGATTCCTAGCTAATCATAAGATGTGGGTATCAGTTTCCATGCACCTGAATTGATTCCTAATATGAAAAAATGCAATTACTTATGCATGGGTAATGGATGGAATTGATAAAAATGATGAATGTAAAGTATGCAGCAGAGTAATCGGATGTTTATGACTTTGAAGGATTCAATGATAAAAAGATTCTGGCTAAATATCCTTCCATCTATTTGCTCAAAAAAAAAAAAAAATCCTTCCATCCATCTATTCCCAATGGCCAGCAGATGCTATTCAATCTCAGAATGCTTTTGAATCACCGACCCACTTATAGCCTATAAACCATTCCAATGCTGATGAAGTATTCCAAATATTAAGTCACAGATCTAGTAATCCAAAACTTTGAGATTCTAACATGTCAACACAATCAGTCACTTTCAGTTTTAGCATCATCAATTAGTTGAAAACTATTTGCAGCATAAATCGAGAAATTCATCCTGCAAAGGTCTACTGAGCTTGATCATCACTCCTGTTAAATTTCATGAATATAATAGAAAAGATGGTAAGTACCTGAGCACAATAATAATCAAGTAACATGCTCCAACTCAATAATTAAAAGCTCTCGATTAATTGAGGTGCTGATTACCAGGACATAAAGATTGATCATGCTTGAGTGGTTTCAGACATAAATTTGATGGGCAAGAGGATGATCCCAGACAAAAAATGCATGTATGTAAAATGACAAAATAATAATAATAACAATGATAATGATGATAATGATGATGATGATGATAAATAAAGACTAGCATGCAGAAAACATCTGAGCTTCAGACATACCCACGTATAGGCATCGCAAGTTTTTTAGCAGCAAGTGCAACCTCCTGATATCGAGCAAGGCTATCCTGAATGCTGCAATTGATATTTGACATAGAAAATGACTCAGAAGCTGATGCAAATATGGCTACTTCCTTTGCACTAGCAGCAACAGCTGCCTCAAATCCCTGCCATAAGTCATAATGACATATTCAGTGACCGAAAAGACATAAGTCCAGAAATTAGAAACTGGCTTACAAGAGATACTATTACCTTCAAATTAGGTGTTAACACAGGAAATCTCACACCCTGTACATTTGGAATTGCTTTCATGACATCTTTTGCATCAGCTAGCTAAATTCCAGCAATAAAAATCAGTCAAAATGGTTTGAGTGAGCAAAGTATTTATAGTTATAGAAAACAGCAAGGACATATAGTTCGCAACGTCAAATAAGCCATGTCAGGCACAGCCCATAAGAAAAAATGGCCACCAAGCACAGCCCGCAATCCACAAGTTTGTGGGTCATGTCATGCCTGGCCCGCTATTTTTTTTAAAAAAATATTCAAATATAAATAAATATATATAAATAGTAAAAATAATTAACAATGAATTAAAGTTTAGTTGGTTAAGGTTATAGGTTTTTCTTTCAAAAGGACTTGGGTTTGATTGAGGGATGGGAGAAGAGAAGGAGAGGGATTCACAGATTTGATAAAAAAAAAAAAATTACAGGCCAGGGCGGTCTGCATGTCGTGCCATGCCCGGGCCATTGCAAGCCGTGCCAGGCCAGCCCGCAGGCCACAAGTCCACTTTAACATCTCTAGATATAATATAACACAACTTGAAGCAGCAGGAGCCTGGCCTGTCAAAAATAGTCTTTGAGGAGTCATATTTCAATCTGAATTAAATTCCTACTTGAACAAGGAATCGGTTAACTTGTAACAGACTCACTAGTAGAGCCCACATTCTCTCCTACACATACGTAGCTCTCCTATACATACGTAGCTGCAACCATGTGTTAAAAGTTAAGTTGTACTTCTCTTCTCTCTTACCCATAAAGATCTATTTTTCTGATTCCATCAAAACCCTAATAACCTACTAAACCCACAAGGTATCGAAGCCTTGATCTCGTGTCTTTCCCTGTCCTTTTCTTCCTCAAAACTCTCTCCCTTCCTCTCACAAGCAGCAATGTTTTCTGCTCCTCAAGGTAGTCTCCAAGCCACGTCTGAAGCTCCAGAAGAAAATAAACAAACAAGCAGCTGGAACTGGAGAAGTAATCATTGTTCAGATGACTTCAATAAAACTTATTACCTTAAATGGTCCTGAGCAATGGAGGTCTTAAACCCCATGAGAAGCTGAACCTAATAACAGATCAGTCCCCAAAGGAGCAATCAATGGAGTGGAGCAGGGATAACAAGTCTATAATGTCCCTATTATGAAACGGTTTGAGTTTGAGGTTAGTAATAATTTGATCTTTTGTAATACTTCCAAAGAAATATGGGATGAAGAAAAAGGCCTTTACTCCAAATCAACTAAAATAGCTAGGGTATATTCTATTGTTGAAGGATGATGTAAAATTCAGTAAAGAGCAAAACCTCTTAGCGAATATTTTGGACATATGAAAGCCTTATGGGATGAGCTAAATTTTTATCAGCCCTTTGGATGGTACAAAAAAAACACTGTCATTTGGAAAGAGTGTTTTAAAAATATATTTATTTTATAAAAAAGGGGTTGAGAGTCTGTTAATGAGACGACATATAGTGATAATTCTCCAAAAAATTGAAGAAACACTTTTGTCAAACATTAAACCCTAGGCTACTAAAAGAAGGTGCTTGTTTTTTTCTCAGCAACCCCATTTTGCTAAGGAGTATATAGACAAGAAGTTTGAAGCAAAAAATCATATTATTCTTATAGATATATTTTGAAAGAATTTGACAAATATTTTCTTTCATTATTTGCCCTAAGAGTTTTAATATGGGTTGAATTGTGTCAAAATTTATTTGCGAAAAAAAAAATTTGAGGGACCTCTGTTTTTGATATCATAAAATATAATCATTTTATATAGGAATGATCATTAATAAAAATAACAAAGTACTCATATCTACCTATAGAGGATTTGTTAGTTGTCCAAATCAAAACTTTAAGATTCAATTTTAGAATCAGTTTTGGCATCTTCGAAATTGATTCGTTTCTGTCATATCGGCTAAAACCAATTCGTTTCACTTTCAGTTAAATTATTTTTAAATATTTTTTGATTAAACTTTAACTTAGATTTAAAAATATTTTAAAAAAGTTAAAAATATGAAAATAATTTACATACATATATGTTTTTATAATTATTAAATAAAAAAATGTTTGGGTTCAAAAAACTTAAAATAAAAAGGAAAAAAATTTGCAGTTGACATAATTTGAGCTCGAATCATTATAGACCCAGTATTCAGCCTTACCTATCTAGACATTGTTTGATAATGGACTAGGGTCAAAGTTAATATAGACTTAGTCAGTTTAATATCCAAATATCAAAAAAAAATAAGCTGGCTAATTTTTTTTTATTATTTTTAACTAAAAATGATATTTTACTAAAATATCTGTGTGAGAAGAATCCAAATGTTCCCCTGGTTTTCATCGTCCGCCTCGAGCGTGCTCTTGATCTCCTTCTCCAACACTTAGTGCCCATCATCGGAAGCTATCTCCGACCTGATCCCAAGCTCCACCACTTGGACTATGTCATCTGCTGCGCACCTGGCCCAATTCCCGTCATTGGCCTCTAGCTTCCTCCCCATCTCTTTATCAACAGTCAAAGTTTGTCATCCAACTCCATCCTGCCATTATCTCGATCCATGTGTCGTCATCTACTACTCTCCTAGCCAAATCCTACCGTCCACCACAAGCTTTAAGATCAAATACTATCCTGTCGTCCGAAGCTAGCTGGAGCCCAATCGTGAGCTTCATCGCTTAGAGTGCACTGTTTGCCTCAAACAAGACTCAATTCTAGTCATCCGCCTCGAGATTCATCCTTAGCTTCTTTTCTGACACTCAGAATCTATCATTCAGTGCGATCTCTCCATGATCACGACCCACTTTTTGTTGTCCACCATAATCCCAACTAATTCCTATCATTCACTCTGAACCCATGCCGCTTGAGCTCAATCCTGTCGACCATCGCACTGCCTCTGCCTTTGTCTCCCCAACCACCATCTGCCATTGTCGTCTATCTGTGTAGGTTCAACCACCACGCACACCCACATCAAATTTAAGATTGTGTTGGGTTATTTTTTATCAACCTATGTTCATCCTTGAAAATGGATTTATCAATGAATTTGTGAAATTATTTCCTTTTGAAATCATTCTAGATGTGCTTTTGGTTAACATACTTAGATTTACATCAATTCTGTGAAACAATAGTTTTTCATACATTGCGCCTTTGTGACTATATATTATTTGTTCAACCAGATTAATGAACTTAAATTAAATTCACAACTACAATATTGAAATGATTATTATTTAGCTATTTGCACGTACTATAATTTTTTATCTCCAAGCAATTGCATTATTTGAACACAAGTATGAATGCTCATCATATGCCTCTTCGACGAAGTTCGAGAACATAGAATGAGAAAATCAAAACAACAATTAAATGTAAACATTGGCGAACGACGATCCTCAAATTAGGATATGAAAGATGATACTTTAATTGTTAGATTGTTCATGTCAGAATATGTTGAGAGTAGAAACAAGGGTCAAAATTTTAAAAGAGAAACATGGGAAAAAGTCCTCCACATATTCAACAAATTAACAAAAATATCACAAAATGCTTAGCAGTTAAAGCACAAATGAAAAATTTTAAAAGAAAGATAAGCCCGAATATTACACTAATACTGAGAAAATGAATAGGTGAATAGATATTATGGAAAGAAAATATGATATTTTAGATGATATCTTCCAAAAACATGGTCACAACAATAGGGAACGCACCAAAGATGGCTCAAAGAATGATAAGTATTTGGACAAGTCATTTCATATTAGTTTTCTGTCTGGTCCCGACATATTAAAATGCACCGAATGTCTAAAAGATCCGTGACAACAAGATTATTTTTCATTAAAATTATAGGTCACCTTGCAGATAAATAAATTTGATGCAAAACACGAAAAAGAAATTGGAAGATCTGATGGTTCATCCACGAGGTGGAGCAATGGAAAAATAAACTTATAGGAGATCAAAACCAACTTACTTAACAATTTCACAAACCAAATAAGTTCAAAAATGTGGTTCTATACGAGCGATGGTCAAGCTCGAAAATTTATTGATGCTAAGGATAGTCTCTCCAAGTGAAGGTAAGTATATTATGTTTTTTAAAAATTTATATTTTTCTAACATTATTGCATCTTTATGCGGAGTTTACACTATCAAGAACATACTATCATATTTTCGTAATTTGAAAGCATATTGATACGAATTGTCGATTAGATAGGACTTTATTTAACAAGTGAACCTAATCTATTTGAAATCATAGATACATTGTCATTTAAGTTAGATACTATTTCTCAGATGATTCATGTCGATTTATAAGCACTTATACATGACATTTGATTAGGTTGGTCTCTATTTAGCATGTGAATCTATTTAATTTGACAACTAATTGATATGACTTGTTGATTGGATGGGCCTCTTTTTATTATGTGATTCTCTATCTTAGTTTATATAATAAGCAATTATTTATCATATGATTCTTTGTCCTGATTTATAAAGAAAAACTGGGGGAATAAATATTTTTTATATACATTCTTAACTCTCTAGAACTATGATATACTCAAACTTCAATTTTAGGTACGTACATACTATTTTTTTTATTTATTTAATGCAACATGATATGCGAGAGTTGACAACTAAGAAACGCAATATTGTTGCTATAGCATTACGCATTTTCTCCTAAATACAATAGCTACTAATATTTAGTCATAATAGATCAATTATCTTGTCATGTTCAACCCATATATGTACTTGGATATATACCATGATATATATTGATTTGTGAAACCCTACTACTTATTTAGACATGCATACTTATGTAGTAAGTAAAGGTGAACCGGTGTAGAGTGAAATTTTATATTATATCTTTCAAAGTAGATGTGTGCTATAAGTGGAGCTCATGTCGGAATATTTCTTCATTATGTAGTAAGTACTAAACTTACATCAAACAGGTAAATGTATAAACATTTTGTTATTGGATGTTATGCCAAAATGATTCTTATTTTTGTAGCAAAAAACATATTTGATGTACAAGACATTATCGATGAGAAAGAATTTGAAATGAAGAGTATATTGAAGAATATGATATTACACGTCCTTTGAATAATCGATCTTTCACCAAAATGAAAATTATGTATGATTTATTTGATAATACGAAGCGATGTTTTCGCTCATTCCAAGTGATACCATAGATATTTCTATACCTTATTAAAAGATTAGTTGAACAAAGGGCGATTGTATATACGTGATATATATAAACTGAAGAATAAGTTAGATTTTTTTTTTCTCGGTTGCTCATAGGATGTCTAACAGAGACATTCAACTTGCCTTCCATCACTCCACTCAGACAATTAGCAAACATTTTAATATTGTGCTATAAGACATTCTCTCACTTAAAGATTAATTCATACCATTGTCTCCTAAAAACACTCCAATCCATCTCATAATTTCAAATGAAAAAAAAACATATCTCTACTTCAAGATATGAAAATAACATAAATTTTTAAAATTAACAAAATTGTTTGGTATAAGACGCACTTAGTGCAATTAATTGCACACATATACCAGTAATTGTGAACTGAGAAATGCTAACTTTTTTTTCAATATAGACATGGTTTGTTAACTCAAAATATTATGTCAGTTGTTTTTCGATTCAGAATTCATGTACATTTATAGTAGTTAAGAGGATTATATAACAGATGTGCAAATCTTATAGGAATATTTGGCAAATGGCAATTTCTTAATTTTCGAAGGTTAATCTCGTACTTAACTTTATATTATCAGTCCTTTAGAAAATTATTATCGCTAATGTTAGTTTTTTTAAATAAATACTACCTTCTGAATGTCGGGTATATCAACACTAGTTGCTTTCTTACATTATTTCAAAACGAGCACTACCAAATCGAATAATTCAGTCCAAGCCGAGCATGATACAAAAATCCGAAATACAAATTTAATCATATGTATACCAATTTGATAAATTATTTTGAGAAAGCGTTTGGTCTATTTAAAAATCGATTCCAATTATTTCGTAAAATATAACTATATTTTTATGAGACACAATATACATTAATGATGGCTTGTGTTGTATTGCACAATTTTATATATAGATACTACAGGAAAAATCAGTGCCATTGAATCAAACCAATGGAGGGGTTGATAATAATAATAAACAAGATATTGATAATGACGACGAAACAGCGGAACCCATTGTTCATATACCGCAACATGAAAATTGAAATGGAGATAGGATCTGAAACCAAATTACTACTATTTTATAGGCTACATGAGTAATTGATTTGCTATTATTTAGACATTTTCTTAACTACCTATTATTTTATTTAAATTTCGTAACTGACATAGTTACTATATATTTTATGTGATTATTATTTTTTATTATATTTCAATTACTTATTATAATATTATCAATGACCATTTAAAATTTAATTTAATTGCAAAAAACAATAACCAAGTATTAGTCCTCCCTACATTGTATTCGTCAATCGTCAACTCAAATCATATGAGCCATGAGAGGAATGTCATGTGCAAATTGTTCGTTATCCAGAAGCATATTTTAAAAAATATTGTAATTAAAATGAAAAAATAGTAACTTTCAATTCCTATTTCGATATTAGGATATCTGATCCAAGTCACGCATACTAGTTTCCTTCATCTACTGAATATTCATCTCCCACTCCCCAACTTTTAAGTCCTGTTTGGTTTGGGGTCAAAATCAGGATCAGTGCATTTCAGAATTATTTTTTTCTTGTAAAATTAATACTACTTATTTTACACTGTTATTAAATTTAATTATTATAAAAAATTAAATAGTTTTTTGAACTTTAAATTATTAAAAAGTTAATTTTGATAAAAAGATATTATTTTACAAAAGTAGTTCATTAATCTTGATCCTGATTCTAATATTGATCCCGAACCAAATGATACCCTAATACACATCCCGATGATGATCAAGAGGCGGATATGATCTCTATTGTTGCTCATTCTGATAGACTAAAATACCTACCATACATTCATGTTTGTGGGGTTGTTTTGCTTTTTATTATTGTCATTTGGTATTTTTGTTAAACTTCCATTTCATTATAGTCGCATTCAACTAATTAATACTACGCGTTTTGTATCTCTGTTGGACAAATATTACTATATTCTATACTATCAATTGGCATAAATTAGCAGCAAAATACAGGCACCATTCTCACTTTATTATCTCTCCTCTAACATATTTTTCTTTTAGTTTTTCTGACTCAGACATTCGCTATATGTACCAAAACATTTTGCTGAAAACCACGAGCTTCTTGCCTAAGATCCAAAACCATGAGCCAAGCAACAATAGGGTTGTTCTTCTATTTATTTTGTGTTGAAATTTAAGTATGGCGATACAATTCATTAAGTGTCTAACATCCCATGAAAAGTAAGGAAAGTGGTCAAAGGAGGTCCTTTGGTCTTTAGGCATGGCCTTAGATGAAAACAACCAAGTCACCATAAACAGGAACATTTCATTTTAGCTGAGTTACAGATCTAGCATGTCAGACTTCAGATATCTGCTATCTGACTTCCAACACTCCACTTTTGTTGTTGAAGTTTTAATTGATACAAGTGCTTCAGAAAGTGTGCTATCTAATATGCAGTTTGGTTTGATTTCTATTGATCCAACTACATTGGACACTTTAGAAGAAACAATTTCTGTTTTTTTCATTTTTGGAGAAGTGGAGTTGCATGCAACCCAATTCCAATGGCAATTCCACCATAACATTTTCCTCAGTGCAGATATTTGGTAACCAATGTAGGTCACGACAGGCAGTTTGGCAGCGGAAGGCAACTGTCAATAATTAATGGTGAAGTGATTTGTGGTGGTGGGTAACAATAAAAGTGCTAGGTGGCGGGTACGCATTGGTACTGGTGGTCACTAGTGATGTGAGATAGTAGGGACAATGGAAGCCAACTGTGGCAAAATGGTGGTGTTTGCAAGCTGAGACATCCAACAGCTAGTCACTGACAGAGGAAAGCAGTGGTGGATAGATATAGGTGTCAGGTAATTCAGATATATTAGCATCACCAATATAATCTTAGCCATGTATTTCTATATGTTTGCCTTGTCCTTTATTAAGCATGAAATCTTACACTCTGACACTGATAAAGTTACTTTTTCTACAAACTCTACATCCTATATCAAGCTTAAGTCAGAAGTCCAAACAATAGCTGCACCATAAATGACTCAAGCATATAAACTTAAAGTCATACCTACCTGTGGGACCCATTTTGGAGAGACAAAACTGGTAGCCTCCACAACGGAAAGACCAGAAGCAGCTAACCGCTGTATTAGTTCTATCTTTACAGCTGTAGGTACGACATTTTTTTCATTTTGCAGGCCATCTCTCGGACCAACTTCCACAATCTTTACACACTTTGGGAAGCCTCTAAAGAACTGCATATGACATATTTAGCTTTCAACATGACAAACAGAAGAAATTATGGTCATGGCAAGGAAAGAGAGTAGGAAACAATGTGACAAACTTGCAATTCATGAAAATTGGACATCTTGACCCAGAAATGAGAAGTTGCTATGAAGAAATCCACAAGATATAACAATGGATTAATCTGAAAATTGTTTATGCTAGACTGACTTCAACTCATCAGATAGATTCGGGGCAGACAAGTTGCCGTGAAAAAGTAGGCCTACCGTTTCCAGCAAATCCAATCCTCTGCATATCTCATAAACATGAAAAATAAGCAGTATGTACCTTCCAATTAATTGACTAGCTTGGGTTAGAATCATCAGAAATTGGATTCAATATTTTTTGCAAATTTGATAAGTAGTATTAGGAATATGCTGATTTGTCAAAAAGAAGGGACAAGTTAACTACACATAGTCAAGGCCATTAATGCATACAATATAAACTTGTCCTAAACATAATAATTGTCTATGCATGGATGCAACTACTGGCTAGAAGAAAGAAATGTATAAGCTGATGTCTCATGTGAGATTAGAAAATGGAAATGAAGAGAAGAAGATCAGTAATACTATAAAAAGAAATAGGAATAATCAAATGATACCTACAAGGGCAAAAACTTAATGTCTCAGTTCAAGAACAGAGCTGCAATCAAGATTACACACAATTGAACGGTAAGGTTAATCAGTTTTTGGGATTCAAATGCAGTATTCAGCTACAATGAAGATCAAACTTGTATATTTACATGCATGTCATCAGTTTCATTTGACAAAGGATTGGGGGAGACAAGCAAGCCTATCATTTGGGATATCAAGGTTTAAGATACAGGTTGATTACTTAGAAATGCATTTTAGAATTCCTCTTTACATGAGAATCAAGAATTTTGTCTTCTTGGTTCATATACTTGTTGTGCATAGGAATACACAAGTTGATCGTAGCCCTGATATACAATTTATCTCAAGTAAGCAAGTCAAGGCAAATGTCAAGGAAAGAAGTTTAAAGCACCTTCTGAGCAAGATCTCTTATTTCTGTGTGATTGGAAGATGAGCTATGCCATGAATCACATGTATAATTGAAAACCCTGTGATTCCTACTAAAGCATGTGCTCCTTGAAGTGAAAGGGTCTGCATACAACAACTCTCTTTGTTGCTTCAACATGTCCCTACAAGGAAACAAGCAACCGATAAATACCTTCCCATGATATTTCAGTATCCAAGATAATAAATCCAAACTGGCACATAAATGCTAAAACAAGAAACAAAGGGAAACATGCTACAAACAGAACAATGATAGGTGATGGTTGAATCTTCTAAACCTGTAAGAAGTAATGGAAGAATAAGAAAGTAGAATTGTGCAAAGATATAGACATTCTTAATTAATAATCCAAATTATGTTCATAGCATTATCCTGATATAGATAGCATACAGGTATGGAATGTAGTTGGATGCCTGACTCTGCCTAGGCAACCGAATTGACCACTTCTCAAAACACTATTTTTGGGTTGAATTGCTGACTTTTACACATGAAATATGGAGGGACTCAATTGCCTTAGTGAACCACAAGATTCTTTTGAACTTCAGCTTCTTTGCTGGCAGGTTATTGTTTAACAGACAAGGCACCATTAAGTCATTTTGCAGTTTCTTCATGCTAAAACAAAGCCCATTTTGCTATACAATCATCCATCCTCGTATCTCAACATTGGCTTGAGAAGACTTGGAACAATATAAATGAAATATAGCCCTTTCATTTCTTGTTCAACAAACAAAACAACACATTGTTGTTCACTAGAAATCGAACTAATATTCTTCCCACATAAATTAATTAGGGTTCACCCCAGCTCATCCTACAACAGTTACACATCTGATGCAACTAGCTGCATAGATTTGATGCACCAAAATGTCCTTTCCTGCTTTGTAATTTCTAAAAGTAAGTCCACGGGCAGAGGTTTTTCAATATGGAATAACTCCCTGAAGAAGTGTAACAAAGAACGTGGTCAGATGCAAACATATAAATAATCTGAACAGAAGGAAATGATCAGTGCCAATGTTTTGCAGGCCTCCTTCAGGATGATTTGACTCTTAAAGGATCTTCCTTTGGTGTTTCTGTTCCATGGAAGGTTTTGGTTATAGTTTCTCAAGGACTTAATGAATACAAAAACATAACACAGTAGATTTTGTTGTGGCTCCAAAGCATTTCACAAATGAAATGGGATAAAAAAACACCCAAATATAGATCAGATCACCTTTATAGAGACATATCCAAGGATAGATGGAAATTGACCAACATAATAGGAATTAGGATTTAAATTCCTGATAATGATGGAACATACTGGAACTCCGATGCTAGTGAAATACAAAAGAATCTAACCTGTCATAGATTCACAAGATAAATGGGAGAAAAAACCTATCATCACATTTGCTTCTTCATACACACAGTCTGTAGGCACATCCCTTGCCAACTTGAAGACTGCTATCTAATAAGTTTCACGATCCTTAGTCACCAATATCTTGTGCTAATTCCTTAATCTGAATGAATGGCCTTAATTTTTGACCGGGACTGCCAATTCTCCCCTCAATATTGATATACCAAACTACAAAAACCTAGATAACAAAAGTTCTGTATTTACAATGAAAAAGAGTTGAGCTCTGAACAAGAATAGCAGAAATTGAATTGAGGAGGAGGATTTCAAATAGCTAAATGAGGAATTTGTCAAGTGGGAAAATCATACTGGCAAAGATAGTGTTTTAAAGGACCAAAAAACTAACTATCAAAGCATAAAAAGACCAAAAATTAAAAAGAAAAGAATATTCAGTAAAATCTAAAATTGAACCCGATGGCCCATGATAATTTTGTCCTGATTAGCAGTCAGTCAGCTCCAGCTTATACAAAAAACTATGTCCAATTTGCAGTTTCTGGAAATAGTAGGCCAAGCAAAACTATGCAACAAATGGATATTGGATAATAACAGACTACAAATAAAAGCTGCAAGACTTACTGATAACTGTTAGAAGAGCTACAATCTCGTCCTTCAAATGAACAAAGACTCATTTCAGCCTCATCAACTCTGGGCCTGCACAAATCAGACGACAATCTTCGTAGTCTCCCAACAGCATTCAAGTTTGGTAAGTTGCCAAGACCCAAAGGCTCTTCAAGGCTTGACATGGCTGAACTGGTTGTCGCAAACGAGACTGGAAGACATGCACGTGACAAATATGTGGTGCACCAGACACATCGTGTCAGAACTTTTGATGTTAGCATCACATCGAAGAGCAAAAAATGACAGATAGGAGACTTCAAGAAAAGAGCACAACAGAAGAATTCAAGTACCTGATTGCCATTAAAAAACGGCTCAATCTTGTTAGCATAAACTTGTATGAAAAATGCACGATCTAAAGCAAGAAAAAAAAAGCATGATCTAAAGATTTTAATCAACACTGAAGAAAGTGATTCCGAAATTAACTATGAAGCATTTATTATTTTGAAGCTTCATCATAATTTATAGGTTGATCATGGATTGATTCATAAGCATACAATGATTTCAGTGAAAACAGATGCATATTGAATATAAACATGGAATTACAAAAAAATAGAAATAGTCCTTTGTAATCTTAACAAGTGTCTATATTGGTAGACAAAACAAATCAGAAATATTTGAATGCATTTAAATGGTGCCATATAGAATTGACTCATGCCAAAGTTCAGCAGGCATAAAATTTATCAGGTAGAAAAAGATGGCAAAAGTTGAAACTTGCAGAGAAATTATTGAAAGGTTTCGAGCTGCAAAAAGAAGGATATGGACGCCCAGGCATATGGAAATCCAGATGTGTGATAATTCATTATAAAGAAGGATATTCATTTCATTAACCACTTCTGATATATAGCCCCATAGCTATGGCCAAAAAAACTCACCCAAGAAAATTAAGGAAAGGAAGAACAGAATATTCATGAACCATCATTTTGACGGAAGCTCTTATGATCACGAGGCAAGAAAAGTTGTGAAGAATTTACAAATGACAAAATCTAACAGAATTTGTATAAACTATTTGCTTTTCACCACTAAGCCCCAATATAAGACGGTCTAGGCATAATTTCTGGAATAACCAAAGACCAGCCATTGTTCCCTAAGTTTGATATAGCTTTTGACCTCCATTCTCACCACAAAAAGTTTTCTACACCAAACAAAAACAAAAACTTGAGATGAAGAAATGCTATGATAATAGAATGTATGAAAATAAATGATCCTCAAAATCATTTCTTGAACCACAAGCTTCTAGTGGAGTAGTTTTTGATGGTAAGAAACTTCAGGAAGCTCAGGAGTTATGGATCTCCTGATTCCAACTTCAACTTAAATTCAGTGGAAGAAAAACCTTACTCCATATGATCACACTTCCAATAAGCTAGGTGAATCAAGACTCATCATTTATAATACATTCATTTCATTAAGCTTTACAGAGGGCAAAAGGAGAAGATGGGTAACACAACTTCCAAGAGAATAAATTGCAATGTGATTTCAACTGAAAACTTCAATTTTAACGTAGCATCATCCCAGAAAATAAGCGTGTCATTAAAACCATCATAAGTTGGACAATAACTGCAATAATCACCTTGGCTACATGGCATAATGCAGTCAAGAACAAAAAGGTTGCATCCAATCTTGATTGTCCAAGACCAGTAATTTCAGAAACAAATAATCGATTACTCCTGATGGCATCACTAGCTAAAGTTTCACTCAACACTCTTAAGGCCATTTAGTTCATCCATTTGCAACCAGAATTCATGAATGACACATCCTTAAGCAAACAAAATACAGCCCACAATCCCCTCAGCATCAAGCACCAAACAACACAACAATCATCGTCAAAATTATCATCATACCATCCTCATCAAAATCACAATTTAGAAGCTTTAAACTGATATTACCAATCAAAGACCCAAAAACCACCAGCCCAACCCCCAAATAGAAACACAGACCACATCCTTGTCTCCAAACCGAGGCATTTGAAAAAATACACTAAAAAAACTGAAAGAAGCAAATCCCCAAACTACAATAAATCACAGTTCAGCAGCTCTACACAGATTATCTCAATTCAATCACGTAAAAACACCCAACTGAAGCCCTGAATATAATACAGATCACACCCATGACTTCCAAAGAAGGTCTTTATGAATAAACTCCAAAAGAAGCAAATCCATCACTAATATAAGCCAAAATTCAGCAGCTTTAAACTGCAATATAAAACCAATCAAGCCAATAGCACCATCTCAACTCCTGGATAGAGACACAAAAATGTTCATTGCTTCAAACCAAATTCAAAATAAATCACAATTCAGCATTATCACATTGATAACATCAATCCAATGACATAAAGAACCAACTCAACCCCAATTAGAACTGCAGACTAAGCCCATTTCTTTGAAACAAGGCCTTCGTGAGAAAAAAGAAAATCCTGAACTAAACCCCTTAACCTCTAAAATTCAAACAACACGATGCAGTCATCCAACACACAAAGCTTAAACCTTGAGACAAGAAACCCAATCGTAGTCCAATTAACAACAAATCCTAGAACCCAAATCCGCAAACTAATTTAAATCAGAATTTAGCATCTTTAAACTGGTAATATCAGTCAAATGACACAACCACCAACCCTGGATCAAACTGCAGACTAAGCCCATTACGCCAAAACAAGGCCTTTATTTAAAAAAAAAAAAAAAAAAACAAAAGCAACCAAATCCTCAAACTAAAATCCAACCACACCGACTCCCAAAACCGAATAACTAAACCTAATCATCCAATACAAAAAGCTTAAATCTTTAGACTCAGAAATCCAATCCCCTCCGTCCAGTTCACAACAAATCCTAGAATCCAAATCCCCAAACTAGTATAAATCACAATTTAGCATCTTTAAACTGACAACACCAATCGAATGACACACAACCGCCAACACAGCTGAATCAGACCGCATTCTAAGACCATCCCTCCAAAACAAGGCCTTCATGAAAAAACCCAAAACAACAAAATCCCCAAATTTTAAAATCCGAACACACCAACTCCAAAAACCAAACAATCAAATTTAACCACATAACAAACAAAGCTTGAACCTTTAGACTCAAAATCCAATCCCCGACCAATTCACGGCAAACCCTGCAGCCAGTGGCAGAAACCAACCTACCTGGAATTCGAACGGCGACTCGGAGCCCGACAGACGCGGAAAATGGAGAAGAACACGAAATTGGGTCTTTTTTCGCCCCACACTTAATAGACTTTACCGTCAGGAGACCGAAAGGGAATGAAACCGGAGCCCTAATTTTTGTTGGGGTTGGTTGCTTTGAGGGGGTTAGTTGGGGAAAAGAGGACGAAGGGAAAAGGGGGAAGAGAGGAGGGGAGTCAAAGAATGAATACCAAGATTGGTAGCTGAACCGTGTCTTTCCGCCGTTCACCTTCTCCGATCTCTCTCGAGATCAATGGATCGCGCGGTAAGGGATCCTGATCGAGAGAAAAGCCCTAGGTGCTTGATTTCGCGCCAGAACTTGGGGCCTCTGGCTGACAGGCTGGGCCCACAAAAGATGGCGATTTTTTTGATCTGGTCCTCAAATTAACAATATTCCAAACTTTGACCTTATTGGGGGATGTTTACAAATAGGTCTCACGTTTGTTTTAATTACATAAAGGCCCTAACTATTTTTATAATAATTAATTACATATAAAAGCTTGCAAAATTGGCTATTCCTACTTCAAATCTAAAAAATTCCGTATTCCCCAGAGATTTTCGTCATCATAATAAACATCTTTCTCCTCTCCATTCGAGTATTTTATTTCGAATTAAATCTTAATTTAAAAAGAGAAAAAAAATAATTTTACTAATTCAGTTTGAGCCTATATCTTTACAAAATTTTTTACTTACAAGGTTTATATTGATGATGGTTAAATATTATTTGAGTAAATCTCCTAGAAAATGGGATCTTTTACTGTCTCATTTCCATTGGTTAATCAAGTGTCCTTGCTTAGTTTCTTGATTTTCTTCAATTTCTTTCTGAGTTACAATGCTTACTGAGTAGCAATCCTCATTGACTGCAAGTGTTGTTGATCATGATCAATAATTTGCATTGTTAATAGTGTTTCAGAAGAGTCCTAATTCTAATTGTTTTCTAGGTTTACTTGTTAGATCTGAACACTAGTACGGGTTAAATATTACATCTTCTTTTACTCTCACCTGTTTCTTATCCTGTTAACCATTTTTTCTCCCAAACTTTTTATTTGAACATTTCCAGGAAACTCACAACAATCATTTCTTGACCAAAATACACACATACTAACCTAGACTACACAAAATATTGCTGCACCAAGAGACCAGTCTAATCAAATTCAATCTTTCCATATCCCAAGCAATAAATTCACTTCAATAGTAACTGAATTCTTACAAGAAAACATATATTATGGCCAGGGGTTCAGCTGCAGGAGACAGAGGCTTAGCTCATCATTAATTATCTTACCCAACTTGTACATGGAAATTCAACTCAGTATATGCCTCCACATCATCCTCTTCCAAGTTTTGGACCTGACAGTGTTTTTCCAAAGAAGAGGTAGAGATGGTTCTTATGCTGCCAAAGCTAGGAGCAGCAGCCAAGCCTCCAATAGTTTACTTGACCCACATGATCCCCTCAACATGTGTGCTTGGTAGTAAGAATGGATGCCCCCAAAGAAGTTTTATCCAGTTTGCAAATTGTGTTTGCTAGTTTTGATTGTTGGATAGTTGAGGAATGTTGGTGAAGGTTATTGCAACATATGTCTTAAAGATTTGGGTATTTTTTTAATAGAATATTACAATATTTTAGGTTATTTCGGCGTTAATATAGTATTGTTAGAATTAAAATTAGTGGCAAAAAATTTTTACCATAGCCAATTAAACATCTCGTTAAGTCGCTAATGCTAAATTAATGTCCATAAAAATTATTAGCAATGCTAACAACTTGCATCAATATTAGAATTCAAATAACATCGTTAATGGCTAAAGTCATTAGTAGCGCTAAGTCCTTAATCACCAAGAGTGCCACAATTGGTCTAACACCATAACTAAATCACTATTTTTTACAACATCAACCATTCTTATACCCCCCGCGCCGCGCCGCCCCCAACTCCCCGTCTTACGGCCGAATCCGGCGATTTGAGGGTAGATTCGGCCTGTAGTAGAGGCTGGCGACCGCCTAGTGCAGGCATGGGCGGCGGCCATGGTGGTTTTGCTAAATGATGGGCGAGGTGGCCATGTGGTAGAGAAGCTTTGGCTTTGGGTTTTGGCGGTGGAGAAAGGTTGGAGCAGCGATGGGCTTGGGGAGAGGTGGCCGGTCCTAGTCACTGGAGCAATGAAGGAGCTTGAGGGTCTTAAGATTCCAACAGCAAGCAATAAGCGGACCAAAGCACTGCCTATTGTAAAGTTCCTTCAGATAGACACCCAAGCGATCCCATAGCAACCTCGGGGCCAACAAGCTCAGCTACATCGTCCAGGTCGTGAAGGTGCTTGATGGAGAGTTCCTCGAACTAGGGGCAGCCCTTAAGGACGGCGTCGACGCCCTTGGCCCTGAACATGCAGGAGCCGCACGGAAGCTTGCGTAGATTAGGGCAGTGCTTGGCGAGGATGGCTGCACGGAGATGAGGCAGAGGCGGCTTCAAGACTTCCAATTAGGGTCAGAGGTGGCTTGGTCCAAGGCATGGTCCTAGGGAGAGGAGGACAATAGGCAAAGGAAAGAGAGTGAGGCTAAGTTTGAAATCTAACTTATTTAGTGGTGGTTTTTTTTTTTATAAACTTGTTGGATGATAGCTTTTCAATCGTCTCTCATTCTATTCTAATTTCTACTTGTCTTTGATCTTTTTTTATTTCTTTATTTATAGATTCCACGAGTTTTTATAAGATTTAAAGAGATATAATTAAGTTAAAAATAAATCCTTTTTGTTTGAATTTTGAATTATGGATATAGATGTAGACATATATAAATAGGATTTATTTAGAGTTTGGATAGCTTATAAAGCGATATGTATAAATCCATTTATTGTAAATGATGATATTTTAAAAGTTATACTTATCTCGAATATTAAAATTATAAAGGGGTTATTTACAACTTTTTTAAAGAAAATTAGATTATAATTTTATAAATTTTAGGAGATTTTTTTACAAAATGGACTGTTTATAAAGTTTTAAAATTTTTAGAATCCTTTTTAAATTTACAAATAAAAATTTTTGAGAGACTTATTTGTAAAAAAATTAAAATTTTAGGGACTTATTTATAAATAAAAAATTTTGGAGGGATTTATTCATAAATAAAGAATTTTGGAGGAATTTATTCACAAATAAAGCATTTTGAAGGGTTTATTTGCAAATCCTAAATTTCATTGGGACCAAATCATAATTATCGATCTTTTAGGAGTTTATTTGCAAATACTAAATTTTATGAGACTGATTCATAATTTTAAAATTTTATTAGAGTTTTTTACAAAATTCTTATTATAGGGAGTTATTTATAAGAAAAAATCTAGCCAAAAATCCACTTACGAAGATTTGTTCAATCTAGATATTTATTTACAAAATTTTTATATTTTGTCATTTTGGCCCAAGTTCTAGATGAATTTTGAGCTTAATTCTTATCCAAAAATCTAACTCAATTAGCCCATCTAGGTTAGGCCTTAGTTGAGCCTAAATTTTTTAATGATTCAAGTTTAAATTGAGCTCAATTTTCGGTCAAACTTGGATGCAAGCTAAGCCCGACTGAAACCCACATTTGAGGCATAATTTAGTGGTATATAAGTCTTAATTTTAATTAAATTTAATTGTGACAAAAATCACCTCAAATAAATTGTTTCTTTCGCAACCTCTTCTCGAGTTCTAGCCAGTGGAGAAAGTTCGAATAATTTTTAAATACTTGGCCTTACATCAACATTTCAGGAGTTAGCTACATGGATTCAATTGCCACACAAGGGTGAATTTGATTTATCATGCGATGATGGACTTAGTTTACATAGAAATGGGTTTAATTTGCCACAAAAAGTGGACTTAAGTCGTCACGTGAAATTGGACTTAGGTGAAAATAAACTTAAGTTGTCACATAAAAATGGACTTAATTTGTTATGTGAAAGTGAACTTGATTTGACATATAAAAATGGATTTGAGTTGTCATATAGAAGTGGATTTAGTTTGTCATGTGAAAGTGGACTTAAGTTGTTATGTGAAAATGGACTTAGTTTGCTGCATAAAAGTCAACGTGTCATGTACATACAGGATTAGCAGCTATGCAAGATGGATAGAGTTTTATGTCCATGTTTACCTTGAGAAATATGGAGTATATGTTCGACCGAGCGTTTCTTTTTGAGAAAATTGGATGTTTCATCATAAACAAAACATAGACACTTTTTATTGTTATTGTTATTACCCTCAGAGCTTAGGCATAATACCCTTTGACGAATCAGCTGTTGATTGGTGGCATGGGCCTTTTCCCTTTGTCATTGATCAGTTGATAAAATCCTCCTTTAAATATTCTTTCAAAAATATAAGGGTTTTCTCAATTAGACTCTAACTTATCTTTCTTGTTTTGGTTTGAAATTATGGGTCTTCTTAAGACTAAGACAATTTCTCCCTTCCAGAATATCCTAAGCCAAGCCATCTTATTGTAGGCTCTAACTATTTGTACTCGATACATTTTCATGTTTTATTGTGCCACGAGTCTTATTTCGTCCAAAGAATCTAACTCATCAAGATGAAGACAAATATTATCTTCTCTTGTAAGACTACCTTAGTTTCGAACACTAATGCATATAGTATTGATTGGGTAGAGGATTTAATATGTGGTGCGATAAGCCCATAGTGCCTCAACAAGCTTTTGGTGCCAGTCCTTTTTATTTTTGGCAATAATTTTCTTTAGGATCTTAGAGAGGGTCTTGTTAAATGCCTTAATAAGTCTGTTGACTATGGTATTGTATATGTATGAATATCTCCAATCTGTCTTATGATGATGCATGAAGTGACCCACCTTGAAACTTCTGAAAGACGATTCATTATAAAAAATGATCCTTCGAGGAACACCATATTGATACAAGATATTTTATTGAAAGAAATAAATAATAGTATCCGCTTTTAGCTCTTCCAATGAAATTATTTTAGCCCACTGAAAGAAATAATCAATTACTGCTAACATGAAATAATGACCTCTAGAAGAAGATGAGTTGATTGGGCCGATAACATCTATTTCCCATACCTTGAATGGCCATGAGGACACTATTGGATGTAAAAAATTTGGATGTTGATGGATAAAGTCACTATAAATTTGACATAGATGACATCTTCTCATGTATTCAATGTAATCTCCTATTGTTGTGGGCCAATAGTAGCCCATATGCTTAATCTTCATCGTTATTTTTGGGTTTGATTGATGAGCCCGATAGACTCTAGAATATACTTCATACATAACTTCTTTGGCCTCTTTGTCTAAAAGACAGTATAAAAGTAGTTGATCAAAGAACCTTATATAAAGAGTATCATTAATAAGCAGAAAGTCACGTCCCTCTTTCTGAGTTATGTCTATGCTAATTTATTTTTTGGGAGTTCTCCACTTTTGAAGTAGTTGGTGTATGGTGTTGTCTAATATATGACTTATTCTACTTGTTTACATTTAGTTACTTGTGTTTAATGTTAAAGACTAAATTCATTGCTTAACTACTACAGACTATGATTAAAATTTTTCTTTGATTAGGGTTAGCTAGTGTCTTTACTAGTTTAGCTAAGGAGTCAGCTTCCACATTGATGAATTACGAAACCTTAGTAATTTGAAAATTTGAGATTTGTCTTATGAGTTCTTGAGCTTTTTCATAGTATTTTAGGACCTTAGATTTGTGGACTATATATTTGTCTTGGACTTGGCTAATAACTAATTATAAATCATCAAAAATATATAGGCATGATATTTTCATATCGAGGGTCATTCATAGCCCTACAATTAGGGCTTCATATTCAACTTCATTGTCTGTGCATAATTTTGAGAGGAAATAGAAGTATTGTAAAATGCTCTATTCGAAGTGACATAAATGAGTCCAATACCTGCTTTGATTTGCAGAAAGTCTGATCCCTAGTTTGATGGATGATGCTTTATCAAAGCATCACTTCCAGTAAGGTTTTCCTTCTTTAACTAAAAGAATTTCTTCATCTTAGAGCTCACAGCTCAAAAAAGAATCGTCTAGTACTGGATGAGCTACAAAAAAATTGGTGAGAGCTTATCAAGTAGGAGTGCTGCCAGGACTGATGACTTTAGAAGATACTACTTGATCTCTTCAAAGACCTATTGGCATTCTTGATTGCAAATGAATGGAGTGTCCTTCTTCATCAACTTGAAAAAAAAGCTTACATTTTCTAGAGAGGTCTGAAATAAATCTTTTTATGCATGTGAGCAATCCTTGGAATAACCTCAATTGTTTTAAATTATTGGATGGTGGCATATCCAAGATAGCTTTAATCTTAGATGGATTAATTTCAATCTCTCGATGTTTAATAATAAAATCGAAAAAAAATTTCAATGAAACCCCAAAAGCGCACTTCATAGGATTCATCTTTAAATTATATTTTTTAAGGTGGTCAAATACCACTCTTAGATCTTAGACATACCTATCTTTAGACTTAGTTTTGGCTACCAAGTCACTCATATAATATTCAATTAACTGGTATATGAGATCATCAAATATTTGAGTCATGGTCCTTTGATAAGTGGCACTTATATTCTTAAGCCCAAAGGGCATCATCTTGTAGTAGTAAATGTCAATTAGTATTCTAAAGGCTGTATATTTTTCATTATTAGGATGCATCTTAATTTAGTTATATCCTGAAAAATCATCTATGAAAGAGAATATTTTGAAGTCTATTATATTGTTAATCATGATTTTCATTATTAGTAATGAAAAATCATCTTTTGGACATGCTTCATTCAGGTCCTTATAGTCTATACAAATGTAGATTTGATTGTTCTTTTTCTTGACTGGCATGATACTTGCCACCCAATTTGGGTATTTTTCCTCTCTAATGAAGTCTTTTTCAATCAGTTTCTTCATTTCTTCTATCACCTTCTATTCCAGGTTGAGTTTTATCTTTCTAGGTGCTTGTTTGACAGGTAAAAACTCAGGATTGATGGCTAGTTTGTAGATCATAATTTCAAAATCTAGTCCAGACATCTCCTTATAACTGCATATGAAGCAGTCAGTGTACTCTTGGAGCACTACTTTGAGTTGAATTTAGTTTTTCTCTGAAAGTTGGTGCTAATGAAAGTCAGCTTAGGATCTTTTTTTGAGCCTAGGTTAATCTCCATCAGTTCATTTACTGTGGCTTGCCCCCCATCCTCAAGTTCTAGTGGAGTTTCTTTTGGTTTGAGGATTATTTCTTCACCAAATTATCATGTTGAGTGTGGTTTGGTGAAAGTTTGTCTGAAGGCATTTTGGTTGCATCATACCCCCTTTCTTTCAGGTTTGATGAAATTCTACTGTGAATGCCACCTTCTTGTGATGTCTAAAAAGTCACAGCCACCTCAGTGCATGTGTTAGGGGTATTGATGTCATTTGGTCATCTCGATCATCAGAGAGAGGTCCAATGGTAACCTTAAGACATGTGTGGGCATTTGGACTAATATAGGCTAGTCCTTTGGGCACCATTTAGTTCGAGATCAAGGTTAAGCTTAAGATCAAGACTAAAGTATAAAAAGATAGTCTAGTTAAATTTTTTGTATTTGAATGTTAGTCTAGCTAGTGAATGGTTTAAATTTTTTTTGGACCTTTATGTCCTTGGGTATATTATTTATTGAGGTTTGAATGAATAAATATAAAAGTAGTATGGTAATTAACATTTTAAATTAATGTAAAGATAGTTTGACTATCTGTTTGGTGTTCGGATGGTAGATTGGTTAGGATGGGATGATCCCGATCTTGATCTCGAACCAAACACACCCTTGGTGTTCTTGTTTCCTCTTCTAGGAATATAGACACGTCCTTGGGGTGGATCCCATATATTCTTGAAAAAATGACTCTCTTTCTTTATTTATAGACATCCATAGCTAGATTTGTTAATTATCTAATGAAGCTGGTCTGAGAAATATTTAGACATGACTATTAGTTGATGGTCATTATCATTCACTAGATCTTCAGTACTTAGGATTTCATATATGCTTGGGATACAAGTAATTGCCTTATAAAATAGTATTTATGTACCATGAAAAAATGTAGAAAGTTGTTAGCTCTTCTACAATATTGATGTTTAACTCATCTAACAGCTTAAATAAGCCTTTTGAAATTTTAGTAATAAGGAGAGTATTTTCTATTTGATCTCTATCATCATCTTTGTCAAAAGTGTAACCATCCAACCAAACTCACACGGCTTCTTCATCTGAAGAGGCTGGGTTAGAATCGTTTCCTAGGTAAGGAGGAGCAAAGATCATGCTAGCAATTTTTTAGTTTACTTGATTGACTGAAGCAGACCCCCTATCAGCGTCAAATCTCTGATAATATTTTACATCATCATAGTATACCTCATGAACATCAAACAAGTGTGCATCTCCATTATTTGGTGTTCTTCATCATCCTTGAAGTATTTGAAGCATTGATGAAGGGTCGATGACATTATTTTATTTTTCATATAGTCATGGCCTCCCTATTAGTGCTTTGTATGATGCATCGATATTGATTACATAAAACTTGGCATCTGTTATCAACTTGCCTACTTTCAGAAGGATGGTTATGGGTCCCAGAGCTCTTTGACTATTCTGATTAAACCCTTGTATGGCTGTAATCTTGAAGATTGGTGACACATTCAGAGTTGGAGCTCTTAGAGTCTAGAGAGTCATCAAATTGACTGAGAAATCTGGGTTAATTAGGATGTGATTAATCTTGATCCCATCACTATTTCCTGTAATGTACAATAATTTATTATGGTCTATTGTTTCAAGTAGCAAGTCATCATTTGTGAAGGTGATGGCTGGAAGACTCTGTTATCTTCTCTTTAGCAAAGTATGCTTGGTAGTTAATTAGATTCTACAAGATGTGCAATAGTATATCCTTGAGTTCTTGTGATATCATTAAAGCATCAAACACACTCAGCATAGTAGAGATCTTCTTGAGATGAGCTGCTATGTTATATTCCACTTTTTTGGATGCATGTTTAGCATGCGAAGGTTCAATGCCCTCATTTATTTGAATTTCCTTTTTCTTGTCCTTAGAGATATTCTTATCCTTAGGCATTAGAGCTTGTCTCAAAGGTAGTGCCTTCCCACCTTGGAGTAGTATCTAGTTTGCTCTCCTTAGTTAAAATTCGGCATCATGAGACCAATAAGGTTTATCTTTGAAATCACTCTCGAGGCTAATCACACGACAAGAAGTAGAGGACTCTTTCCCCCAATCAATAGTTCTTTCAATATCCTTGCATGATATGACTAGCTTATAATCATCCCATTCAACATTAGAATCAGACACGTGGAGTTTCCTCATAGAGAGGTCTTCAAAAATCCTCTAGATGAACCCTTTTATTTCGTTTGCTAGCATAACCTCTTCAAAATTTTATATTTAGGATACTTCTTCTGTGGATGTTTAGACTGGTTTGACTATGGATATTCAGATTGATTTAATGTGGAGGTAGAATGAGCTTTAACATTAGTTCGTTTGATCCTCTCCCAAAAAACTTGCTTCTTCCTTTAGCGCTTGCTAGTTTAGGGCCTTTTGAGGCAATCATAAAGTTGCTTTGAGTCAGACATGGAGTCATATTTATCATTTGTACTTTATATATGCAATTCATCTAAAGTTGGCAAAGCGCATCCTTTCATAGATTCTAAGATTGGGACTTCACCAAACCTAATGAGTTGAGCATTTGTTGCTAGATTGCCTGATGGAGACTAGGATAACAACTAGTTGGTGTTCACCTTAGATGTATGAGTCACCATGGGATAAGAGGTCATAGACTTAGATAACTCTCTTTGATAGTGTCTAGTTTTCTTGACCTATCTTTGGAGTAAGCGACACAAGTGGTCATTCTGATATCGAGGAAGGTTTGGTAAGTGATTTCTCACCACTTCTATAAGGTCTTTTATATGATTTTGTCTTTTCTACTAAGACATTCTCCATCCTCTTGACTTTCTCACAAAGCATGGTAATCGTATTTGTCATGCTTTCCATGTGGATAGTCGTAGCCTGCATGTGTTTATTTAACATTTGTGTTTGCCCCTTGACAAACCTCATGTTAGTTATAGCTAGCTATTTCATAGTATCTAGCTATAGTTTGAGGATGTCATAGTTGTCCTCATAGGCGAACCACTCTCTAAGATAGTCATCTCAAGAGCAGCTGTCAAGGAGACCTGTGAGATCTTTCATTTCATCAATACCATTCCCAATGAATCTATTCACCGTTCTTGCCTTGCAACCTGAATTTTCTCATTATTGAAGGGACGGGGTGGGTACTGGCTTAGTTGTAAACCTATGAGAGTAAATATGGCAGAGCATGTTGCCATCGAGGGATTACTTTCTTCATTTCTTGCATCAAGGTTCTCTAGTAGAGCTTTAAGTTTATCAGGGAGGAATTCTTCAAGAGTTACTGAGCTTCTTTCTCCTTGAACATATTTATCGAAAGCATCAATTTATTCTTGGACAGCTGATTTCTTAACATCATATTGAACTAATTTCTTCTTCTTATTTCTATTCTTTCTCTTCCTGATGTTTCGAACAGGTGATATAGTTTGCTATGATAAGACTTTCTTCATCACCATCTGAGGCTCTCCAAGATTTCTAATTATCCTCCTCATTAGTTTCTTTAGCCTTTTTGAAATGTAAATATTTCATAAGTGTCTTTGTTCAGGCCTACATTATGCTTCTTCTCCAAAGAGGATTTCAGCGAGTGGTTTGTGATACTCAAATACAATAATATAATTGATGTGTTTGGTGGACATTTCAAATAGGGTTACCTTTAAGAGAGTTATCTTACCTTCTTGGTATTGCTTTTCAACCAAATCTTTAAATGCATAGCAGTCTTTAATGGTATACCTTAAGACTCTATGGTAAGGATAATTGGTGATCTGTTTTATTGGCTTTGCCTAGCATCTTAGATTTCAGCAATTAGAGACTTAACTTTAATACATCTTGAAAGATTTTACCTACTCTTTTTCTTTTGAAGTATTTCTTTCTCAGCCTTTGTTGGAGATCATTGGATTATTTCACTTCTCCATCCCTTTTGAGTGCTAGTGGTTTCTGAAGATTACCCTTATTTATAGTGGTGTTTAGATGTTTTTTTTACTCAGTTGCTGTGGATACAGTCATCATATTTTTAAAAGACTCTCTACGCTTTATCTTATTTTTCTAGTCTGGACCAATTCTTTCTATCTTCTTGACTTGTATGAGGAGGTCTTGGAAGGTATAAATAAAAGAGGTGCTCAAATAAGGTGTCACCTATTCTCCCCTTATGTTGTCGAGGACTAAGTTCACTGCCTCAAATTGGCTTATGAGTTGTTCACACTTAATTCTAAAATTTCTCCACCATGTGATATATTATCTAGAATCGACTCATTGTCATATTTTGGTGTCAAGACAAAGTTTACAATGGTCACTTTATCATTAACTCCTCCAAACCTAATTCGAGAAGCCTCTTTCATTTATGCCCAAGTCTGTCTAGATTCTGGTTGCAGACTAACATATCATTCGAATGCTATTCCTATTAAACTTGCTAAAAATTGGCAAAGTAACAACGAGGTTGTTACTTGAATCCTCACATAGAGTTACAAAGTGAGATATGTACTATTTAGGATTGCTCAAGCTATTAAACTATTTGAAACTAGGCACTATATAGCCTTTGGGATATGACACTTGATCATGATGGCTAGTGTAAGGTTTGGTCGTGATGGCTAGAGTAAGGTTTGCTAGTATCGTTTATCCTACCTGTCTCACTTTCTTGTCTCAATTGTGCAGCTACCATTTGTTATACCTACTATTGTATGTTTGTTGGCAGTTCTATTTTGTCAGAAATCCCTAAAATTAAAGATTAGGTATTTCTTATTGGAAGAGATACTTGTGAAGGGTCTATGTTTTTGTGGACCTCATCCACAAGAGATGCACCTTTTGCTACCTCTACTATTTGAGATGGCTATTGAGATCATTCTAATTTATCGATTTTCTGGCTTATTTGTAGCATCATCTCTATCAACTCGATGACCTTCTTTTGAGCTTTATCTTTCTCTTTATTTTGTTGTCATAATTGTTCTTGCAATGCTTCTATGGTCACTTCTTGATTAGAGCTTTCAGTTATGACCAACCCTTCTATTAGAACATGATAGTTTCTATCCTGAGAATCAAGTCTAGGCTCTAAGTTGAGGCTAACTTTACCCATCAGTCAAGTCATCTCATTCAAGAGTCTACTAATGGAGCGGGTTGCCATACCCTCTCTTTAATGTAGTAGCAAGGATTGGTTCACAAGAGCCCTCTCCTCTTGAATTTTTTTCATTAGTAAATCTTACTTAGATGGCCTTCTTTTGCCATTTGGATGATGGAGGTGCAGGTTCATAGTCCCTCCCAGAGTTATGGTAAGAAATGACTCTGACAGTGTGGGTGATCTCCTTTTATGAGTCCTTATATTGGGTTGCGACTTTATGGTAACTCCTGTACTTTTGTTTGGAGATTCACCCTTTTGATATAATTTTAAGGTAAGACTATGCCTTCTGTGACTTACTTTTACCCTTCTCTAAATTGCTTAGTGAAGCAAAAAAGTTAGAAGTAGGGATAGTAATGATCGACTTTGCTCGAGGAGTAGGCTTCCCAAGTCAATTGAAAATTCCAATAGTTTTTCTTTTACTTATGACAACCAGGATGAGATCTTCTTCATTGATGCTTGTATCCAGATTTGCTGTTGATTACCCCCTGTGAGGAGCTAGGTAAAGGCGATTGAAGATTGAGCTTCGCTTCGGTCCTAACCTCTAGAAAACTGACATCCTTATTGATTAAGGCATGATTTTTGGCTCTTCATCTAAACAACCATTCTCATAGGGAATGATGACATCGAGTCTCCTTCCCCTTGATGGAAGGTAAGAAACAGGTTAGCTTTGTATGTCAACGATTTTAGTTGATGCATGTGGGATCGAAGTTGATCACCCAGGATAGCAAAGAATTCGAGGAGCGACCTTGAATCATATATTAAAATTTATTTTAATTTAAACTACACTATCAGGTGTTGGGGGGAACATAACTTCTAATAGGTGTAATCCCTTGTTGTTAATTACCTTGACAATTGTTAAGAACCTTCTGAAGCAAAAAAACTAGTTAATAAAATAGAGACATAAAAAAGAAGAAAGTATTTGATTAATTTTAAAAAATAATATATGGCTTAAGCAAGTGTATACCCTCACGTTACAATGAATTTCAATATAGAAAAAAGAAATAAAGGAAGAGAAAAAATGGAGAAGAAGCTTTGATGTGTGTTGCTGTCTCATTCTCCCTGCACTAGACCACATGGCATTTGACCAAATTGACTCATTCTTCAGCAGGTGTTGATGGCATCATCGATAGGATATAAAAAGGAATGAAAGAAATCCAAAGAATTTCTAATGGCATTGAGCATTGGCGATAACTTTATTATTTGAAGTGTTTCTATTAACCAATAAGGCATTAGCAATAACTTTACTTGGGTTGGAGTGTTTCCTTAATGGACAAGACATTAACAATAACTTTGTTGGTTTGGAGTATTTTTGTTAACCAATAAGGTGTAAGTGATAACTACTTTAGTTTTTTTATGAAGTGTTTCCATAGCCAATAAGGTATAGATGATAATTTCATTGGTTTTCGAAATGTTCCCATAACCAACTAGGCATAGCTAATAACTTCTTTAGTTTTTTAAAGTATTTTCATAGCTGACAAGGTGCAGGCAATAACTTCTTGGGTTTTGTAGCGTCACCAATGACTTATAAGGTTGGGTATATATTTGAGAATCACATCGTCAACTACTTTTAGGGTTGACTAGCTTGAAGAGGTATGTTGTTAACTACTTCTAAGATTGACTAGCTTGAAAGAGTACATCATCAATTGCTTATGGGGTTGACTAGCTTGAAGAGTGTGTCACCAACTGCTTTGGGGTTGGTTAGCTTGAAGGGCGCATCGCCAACTGCTTTTGGGATTGGCTAGCTTGAAGTGTGGCTAAAAGTTTGGAGTTTATTGGTAATTAACTTCTTTGATTTGGTAGCATCATTAATAACTTATGGAGTTGGATATAACTTTAAAGCATGGCCAAGGCATTGTGGATGATTGACTAAGCTAGTTTAAGACTATCTTAGTTTGGTTTGATTTGAAGCATTGCCAATGAGTTTAGGTTGGCTTAGCTTAGTAGATGCATTATTAATGGCTTTTGGGGTTGAGTAGCTTCAAAGTATTACTAAAGACTTTTGTAACACATCCAACGAGACTCAGTTTAACCTTTTTTAGTTTTATTCAAACTAATTTTAGTTCAAGTCAGGATGGTAATATCACCTATTTTTTCATAGATTTGGAGTATTGTTGGAGATTCAATTCACCCAATGAGACTCGATTTGATCCTATTTAGTTTAAATCCAAGTTTAATTTCATTTAACTTGAGTCGAGTTCAGCCCTGTGTTGGACCTTTACTGAGTTTAGGTCAGCTGGTCTTTGATTCAAGTTCAAGTTAATTTAGTTTAACTTAGTTTTAATTCAAGCTCAACCTAACTTGATTCTAGTTTGCCTTTAATTTTGCCCTTTTAGTTTGGACTTGATTTAACCTAATTAGTGTTTGATTTGGCCTAATTAGAGTCTGATTTGATTTGAACTTAACTTGATTTTAAATTAACCCATCTCAAATCTGATTAGAGTTGAGTAAGAGATTTTTTTATTTAGGTTAACTCAATTTAAATTTTTTTTAGAGTCTAGTTCAATTTAGATTTTAGTCCATTTATTTGACCAATTTAGGTCTATTTGAGCTAACTTGGCCTTTGTTCATTTGTTATGATTGAGTTACTCTACATTAATCAATTTGATTTGAGGGTCCTTGACTATTTATAATAATTTTAGATGGACCCATAGCCTAACTTCAGATGTGCAAACCCAAAGATGGCCTATTTTGCAAGCTCGAACACTAGCTTAGTGCAACCTCGAGGGCTAATTGGGTGTGAGTTCAAAGACTAACTTAGATGTAAGCTTGAAGGTTGGCTAAGATATGAGTTAGAAGGCTAAGTGTGAGTTTGAATGCTGGCTGGGTGTAACCCCGAAGGCTAGCTAAGTGCAAGCCCAAAAGTTAGCTAAATTTGAGCTCGAAGCCTGGTTGAGATGCAAGCCCGAAGGTTAGCTAAGTGTGAGCCTGAAGGTTGGTTGAGTGGGTACTCGAAGGCTAGATGGGTGTGGGCCCAAAGGCTGGCTAAGTACGAGTCCAAAGGCTAGCTAAATGCGAGTCCAAAGATTGGCTTGAATGCGAACCTGAACTAGCCTGAATGCGGCTGAAGGCTAGCTTGAGTGCGAGCCCAAAGGCTAGCTTAGTGTGAAACTAAAAACTTGCTTAGTGCAAGCTTGAAGTTTGCTTGGATGCGAGCTCGAAAGCTGGCTTGGTTGCTAGCCTGAAGGCTAGTTTAGTGTAAGCCCAAAGGCTAGCTTGGGTGTAAGCCTAAAGACTAGCTTAATACAAGCTCGAGGGTTGGCTGAGTGCGAACTGTAAGGCTAATTGAGTGCAAGCCCAAAGGCTGGCTAAATGCAAGCTCAAAGTTGGCTAAGTGCAATCCTGAAGATTGGTTGAGCATGAGCTTGAAGGCTTGCTTGGATGCAAGCCTAAAGGCTAGCTGAGTGCGAACCTGAAGGTTGGCCGAGTGTGAGCTCAAAAGCTGGCTTGGATGCTAGCCCCAAATTTGGCTAAGCACAAGCCTGAAGGCTGACTGGGTGTGAGCCTAAATGTTGGCCAGGTGCAAGCCTGAATGCTAGCATAGTGGAAGTCCAAAGGCTAGCTGAGTGTAAAGAGGATTTACCATCTCTGAGGGATTGCGAGTGGCTGCAGCGGAGTCATGGGTTCGCCATCTTCATTACCTTCTTTGAGGGGTTGCGGGTGACCGTGAGTAGTATTAAGAGTTCACCATCTTCGAGGAGTGTGGCAGCAATGGTGTCGAGTCTGTTGTCTTTAAGGAGCCATGGGTGGTCATTGTATTAGTGAAGTTCCATTGTTATGCTAAGGACCGTCGGCGATCTCAATGTCAATGAAGTTACGTCAAAAATCAAGATGGAAGAAGTCTTTTCTCCTTCTTTTTTTTCTTTTTTTTATACAAACTCTTCTTTTTCATTTTTTATTTTTTTGGCCAAAATTTTCCTTATTTTTTTACAATAATTTTTTTATTTTTTTATTTTTTTTCCTATTTCTACTTCCTTCTCAAGATTGAAACTCTTCTCTCCTATTTTTGAGCCAGATTTTTCTTTTCTTTTACACAATAACTTTTTTATTTTTTTTATTTTTATATTTTTTTTCCTATTCCTTCTTCTTCCTCAAGCTTAAAATCATTCTCCCCTATTTTTGAGATGGATTTTTCTTTTTTTAATACAATAATTTTTTATTTTTTTCTTTTCTTTTCCCCTCTATTTCTTCTTCTTCCTCATCTGAACCAAACTAAACCCTTGCTTTCTTCTTCACGATCGGGCCATCACGGCCCAGCTTACTTATTGATAGATCCATCCATCTCTCAATTGGATCTGGCCATTCCTTTTGGCAGTGAGGTCGAGCAGCATCCATGGAGGTGAGAGTGAAGCTCAGGCGGGCTGGAGGTGGAGGCAAGACTCAACAAGCTGGAGGCTGAGGTGATGATGGTCAATGACTTACAGGCTATTGCACAAAGGTACAATGAGGATTCGTGTAGGGTTTGGAGGGACTAAAAGGGATCAGAGTGGGCGGCACCATGATGACAAGCTTATCATCCTAGCAACAGAGGGCATGATTCATGGCAACTGTGGCCAAGCACGTGGCTGAGGTGCAGGCATAACTGGGCTTCAGCTGGCATGATAGAGAAGAAGGGTAGGGGTGGAGGCAGAGGCTAGACGGATTACGATAAGGTTGGAGGCTGGGTAGAGCTTGTCAAAGGTAGAGGCTAGATGGGTTGTGGCATGGGTGAAAGATGCATGGTGGGTTTGTTGAGGCTTGTCTGACGAAGAGAAGACATAAGGCAAGTCCAATGAAGGTAACAATGGCAGCACAGAGCGGGATCACGGTGGGTCTGGTGGTGGCTTGCAATGAGGTAAGGGCCAAAGGTTCTATGAGTGCAATTCATTATAGCCTAGATTGTAGTCCAACATGATTCAACAAGATGAATATGGAAGACCAGAGCTATGTAATGAAGAAGAACTTGCGAGATAGAGACAAGACCAAATAGGGAGGAAGAAGAGGAAGAAAAAGAAAATAAGGTAAGAGATCACCTTTTTTTACTTCGCATTCTTTGGCTCCCTTATCTGTAGACTATTATGTTACTCATTTTTTCTTTTAGTTTCTGAAACTCTCCTTTTTGATCCCGTCTCTAGGATCTAATCTCTCCTCCCTTTTCTGTAGGACTTTTAGGGTTTTTATAGCCCACAAGTGGATTGGATCATCCCCATTTAAAAATTGAAATTATGGACGTGGATAATGATCTTTTTTTTCAAATTTTGAATGTAGATAAATAGATGTGGATAACATTTATTTTTATTTTACTTTGGATGAGGATTTATTTAGATGAGGATTTATTTGGATAAGGATTTGTTTAGAAAGTATTTATTTAGATGAGACTTTGTTTAGATGAGATTTGTTTGGATAATAATTTTTTTGGATAAGGATTTTATTTAAATGAGAATTAGCTATGGATAACAATTTGTTATTTGAATTGGTTATGGATGGATATGGATGCGACTAGATAAGTGTTTATTTGCTACATATAACATTGATTTTAAAAATTATACTTATTTTGGATATTAGATTTTTACGGGAGATATTTATAATTTTTTTACAAAATTAGACTACATTATAATTCTATAATTTTTAGGGGTTTTTTTGTAAAAAAATTTATCTATAAAAATTTTAAAATTTTCAAGGTCCTTTTTGAACAAAATTGATATTTATTTGCAAATAAAATTTTTTGAGGGACTTATTTAAGAAAAATTAAAATTTTGGGGGTTTATTTATAAATATAAAATTTTGAGGTGTTTATTCATAAATTTTGAATTTTGCGGGACTACTTTGTAATTTTTAAGGTTTTATTAAATTTTTTTGCAAAATTTTTTTTTGAGAAACTTATTTATAAGAAAATAAGACTAAGGACCCATTTATGAAGATTTATTCAGTTCTTGGACTTATTCACAAAATTTTTGTATTTTATCATTTTGGTCTTGCTTTTAGATAAATTGTGTGCCTAATTTTGGTCCAAGTATCTAGCTCACTCAATCCATTTGAATTAAGGATAGCTTGAGCCCGAATTCTCCAATGATTTAGGTTTGAATTAAACTCAATCTTCGATCAAATTCGGACGTAATCTAAGTCTAACTGAGACCTATATTTGAGATATAATTTAGTGACATATAAGTCTCAATTTTAATCATATGTCAATTAAATTTAATTATGGTAAAAATCACTTCAAATAGTGCAGTTGTAGATGCCATCTTGAACTAGACAACCTTAAAAATGGTCCCAAACTTGACATAAACTTTAGCTGCTTCTGTCACAACCATTGATTGAGGTAACTGCATGACTAAACCTACCCCCAAGATGATGGTGAGTCTTGGGATGGAGATATTATTTGTTGTTACCATCTGATTCTTTTTTCTATAAAGGAGAACATAATTGAATAATTTTCAATTATAATTCTACCTTAACAATGTCTCTATCGTATTAACCAAGTTTCTACACTTGGAGGAGAAATTATATCCCACTAGGTATGTCAGAATTTGTGGGATCAAAGTTGACCACCTAGGATAGTGGAGACCCCGAGAGCAATTCGAATCACATATTAATTTTTTTAAAATTTAAGTACTCTATTAGGTATTGTGGGAATATTAACTTTCAAAATGCGTAAGCCCCTATTATTGATTACCCCGATGATTATTAGGAATCTCTTAAACTAAAAAACCTAGTTAATAAAATAGAGACAAAAAAAAAAGAAAAGTAGAAAGCATTATCTAATTGATTTTAGGAAAGATAGTACATGATTTAAGCAAGAGCATACCCTTAGTGCCCAACAAATTTTAATATCGAAAATATGAAAGGAATAGAGGAAAAAAAGAGTGGAGAAGAAGTTTTGATGTGTGCTGCTACCTCACTCCCCCTACTTTAGATCACATGGCGTCTGATCCAAATTATGAAAGGAAATGAGAGAAGTTTAAAGTATTTCCAATAGCTTTGAGTATCGATGATAACTTCATTAGATGGTATTGCCGACAGCTTGGTAGGATTGTTATGAAGTGTTTTTGATAGCTTTGAGATTTGATAATAACTTCATAATTTGAAGTATTTTTTTAGCCAATAAGGCATTAGCAATAACGTTGCTTGGGTTGGAGTATTTTCATTAGTCAATAAAGCATTGATGATAAGTCTGTTAACCTTGAAGTGTTTCTGTAGCTAACAAGGCATAGGTAATAACTTTTTTGGTATTGAAGTATTTCCATAGCCAAAAAGGCATAGACGATAACTTCATTGGGTTTTGAAATATTTTTATAGTTATAAGGTGTAGGCAATAACTTCATTATATTTTTAAAATATTTTAATAGCCAATAAGACATTGGTGATAATTTATTATTTGGTAGCATCACCAACGACTTATAAGGTTAGATATAGCTTTGAGAATTACATCGTCAAATACTGTAGATTAACTAGCTTGAAGAGTGCATCACTAACTACTTCTGGGGTTAGCTACCATGAAGAATGCATCACTAGCTATTTGTGGGGTTGATTACCTTGAAATGGTGTATTGGCAATTGTTTGTGGGGTTGACTAGCTTGTAGGGTGCTTCGTCAACTATTTCTATGATTGACTAGCTTACAGTGTGGCCAATAGCTTTAAGCACATTATTGGTTAACTTCATTGATTTGGTAGCATCACTAATGGCTTAGGGGATTGGGTATAACTTTAAAGTGTGACCAACAGCTTGGAACACGTTGGCAATTAACTTCTATGATTTAATAGTGCCACCAATAGCTTATGGAGTTAGATGTAACGTTAAAGTGTAACTGATAGCTTGAGTATGTTGGCGATTAACTTCTTTGATTTGGCAGTATCACCAACAACTTATGAAGTTGGGTATAACTTTGAAATATGCATCGTCAATGGCTATTAGAGTTAACAAGCTATGAAGTATGACCAATGGCTTTGAGTGTGTTATTGGCAATTAACTTCTTTGGTTTGATAGCGTCATCAACGACTTATAAAGTTGGATATAGCTTTGGAAGATATCTCGTCAATGGCTTCTGAGGTTGACAAGCTTTGAAGTGTGACTAATGGTATTGAGCGTGTTGATGGCAATTAACTTCTTTGGTTGGAACATCACCAATGGCTTATAAAATTGGGTATAGCTTTAAAATATTACTAAAGGCTTTTGTAGCACACTTGGCAAGACTTAGTTTGGCCTTATTTAGTTCCATCTGAACTAATTCAAGTTTAGGCCAAGGTGGTAATATTTCCCTTTGTTTATAGCCTTAGAGTATTGTCAAGGGTTCAATACACCTAATGGAATTTGGTTTGACCTTATTTAGTTCAGGTCCGAGTTTGACTTAAGTCAAATTTGACCTTTTGTTGGACCTTTATCAAATCTTGATTTGTTGGACTTTGGCTCAAGTCTAAGTTAATTTAGTTCGACTTGATTTCAGTTTGAGCTTAGCGTAGCTTAGTTCTGATTTCAGTTTGAGCTTGACTCTTTTAGTTTTTACTTGATTTAACCCAATTAAGATTTGATTTGCATTTAGTTCAATCTATATTTATCCTGATTTTGAATTGACCCAACTCAAACTTGATAAGGGTTGGGTCTGAACTAAATTAATTTAGATTAACTTAATTTAAATTTCTGGAGTCCAACTTAATTTGGATTTTAATCCATTTGTTTGATCAATTTAAGTCTATTTGAGCCAACTTGGCCTTTATCCATTTGTTTTTATTGAGTTATTTTATATAATTAATTTGATTTGAGAATTTTTAGCTGATTATAATGATGTTAGACGGACCCATAGCCTGACCTTAAATGTGCAAATCTAAATGTTGGCTTAATTCATGAGCTTGAAAGCTGTGTTAGTGTGAGCCTGAGGGCTAATTGGGTGTGAATCTGAAGACTAACTTATATATGAGTTTGAAGGCTAACTGAGATATGAGCCTAAAGATTGAGTTGGATGCAAGTCCGAAAGTTAGTTAAGTGTGAGCCTGAAGGATAGTTGAGTGCGAGCTTGAAGGTTGACTTAGAGAAAGCTTAAAGACTGACTTGGATGTGAGATTGAAGGCTGACTTAGTGAGAATTCGAAAACTGGCTAAGTGCGAGCCTGAAAGCTCGCTGAGTGTGAGCCTGAAGACTAGCTTGGATGAGAGCCCGAAGGCTGGCTTGGATGCGAGCCCGAAGGCTAGCTTAGATACAAGCCTGAAGGCTAGCTAAGTGTGAGCTCGAAGGTTGGCTAAGACGCGAGCTTAATGGCTGGCTTCGATGTGAGCCTGAAAGCTGGTTAGGTGCAAGCCCGAAGGCTAACTCGTGGTGATAGGGATCCACCATCTTTGAGGGGCCATTAGTGGTTGTAGTGGGGTTATAGATTTACCATATTCATCACCATCTTCGAGGGGTTGTGGATTGCTGCAAGTAGTATTACAGGTCCGCTGTCTTCATCATCAATGATCGTAAGTTGCTACGATATTGAAAACTCCTTTTTTTGTTATTTTTACTGATTTTTTTTCTTATGCAACAACTTTATATATAAGATATATATTATATATATTATATAGTATATAATATATTCTTTATTTCTTTTCCTTTTTCCTTTATAGTTTTTGTTGATTCTTCTTCAAGCCTCAACCAAAACTCCATCTTCCATGTTTTTTCTCTCCTTCAATGGAGAAGGGCAAGCCCTTCTCCACCCAATCTGGGCTAGATCTAGTTAGATCTTGGCCGGATCTGGTCTAGCTTTCCAATGACAAGGTGGGGGGTAGCTTCAACCCCCCCATCTTACAACTGGATCTAGAATTGGCCAGCAGCAGCAGTTGGCCACCGCTTGGTGCAGGTGTGGGGGGTGACCATAGTGGTTCTACTAGATGACGGGCATGGCGTCCATGTGGAGGCAAAGTTTTGGCTTCAAGTTCTAGTGGTGGAGAAAGGCTAGAGCAATGTCAGGCTTGGGGAGCGGCAACCAGTCCCAGTCATCAGAGCAACAGAAGGGCTTGAGGGTCTTAAGATTCCAACAACTAGCAATGAGTGGACCAAAGCATTGCCCATTGTAAAGCTCCTTCATACATATAGACTGGAGTGATCCTATAGCAACTCCAAGGCCAACAAGCTTAGCTGCATCGACCAGGCCACGAAGGGGCTTGATGGAGAGTTCCTCGAGTTGGGGGCAGCCCTTGAGGATGATGTTGATGCCCTTGGCCCCAAATGAGCAGGAGCCACACAAAAGCTTGCATAGATTAGGGGAGTGCTTGGCGAGGATGACTATGTGAAGAGGAGGCAGAGGCAACTTCAAGAGGTCCAATTCAAGTCAGAGGCAGCATTGTGCGGGGCATGGGGAAGCTTGGTGGTCCTACAAGAGAGGAGGAAAACAAATAGGGGAAAGAAAGAACGAAACTAAGTTTGAAATCTCACCTCTTTAGTGGTTGATTTTTCTTGATAAACTTCTTTGATAATGGCCTTCCAATCCTCTCTCATTCTATTCTAATCTCTGCTCATCTCTAATCTCTTTCTATTTCCTGCTGTGCAAGTTGTATGGATTTTTACAAGACTTAAAGAGCTAGAGTTAGGCTAAAAACAAATATTTTTTGTTTGAATTTTGAATGATGAATATCGATGTAGATAGATATGAATAGGTTTATCCATAGTTTGGATGAGCTTATGAAGAGATATGTATAAATCTGTTTGTTGTAGATAATGATATCTTAAAAGTTATACTTATCCTGAACATTAAAATTATAGAGGGGTTATTTACAAATTTTTTAAAAAAATTAGACTAAATTATAATTTTACAAATTTTAGGGGATTTTTTTGTAAAAAGGACTTGTTTATAAAATTTTAAAATTTCAAAGTTCTTTTTGAATAAAATTTGAACTTATTCGCAAATAAAAATTCTTGAGAGACTTATTTATAAAACCTAAAATTCTATAGACTTATTTATAACTAAAAAATTTTAGAGAGGTTTATTAGCAAATAAAAAATTTTAGAGGAATTTATTTATAAATAAGAAATTTTGGAGGGATTTATTCACAAACACTAGATTTTATGACTATTTGATGAACAATATTTGAAAAGTACTTAGGTATGACCACTGACTGATAGTTTTCATCATCTTCTGGATCTTCAATTTTTAGGATCCTACACATGCTTGGGATATAGGGGATTGCCTTATAAAAGCATATCTCCTTTTCTCTCTTATATCATGGGGGAATATAGAAGGTTATTAATTCCTTCATAATATTGATAGTTTATCTAGTGGCTTAAGTAAGCATTTTGGGACTTTAGTGGCAAGGAGAGAATTCTCTATTTGCCCCCCATTATTATCTTCATCAGAAGAATAGCCACTCGGGCAAAATAGTAGGATTTCTTCATCTAAGAAGTCTGTGTCATTTCCTAGATGAGGAGGGGAAAAAATTAGACTAGTGATCCTCTTCTTCACTTGGCTGATGGAAGTAGACCCTTTATCAACATGAGATCTTTGGTAGTATTTTACACCATCGTAATGTATCTCATAAACATCAAAGGGATGTATATCTCCATTAATTCAGCATGCATCACCATTCTCAAAGTATTTGAGACATTGATGTAGGGTTGATAGCACCACCTTATTTTCATATAATCGTGATCTCCTTGATAGTGCTTTGTAGGATGCATCAGTATTGATGACATAAAACTTTGTATCAATCATTAATTTGCCTATTTTCAGAGGTATAGTTGTGGCTCCAAGAGCTCTCTGACTATTTTGATTAAACCCTTGGATGGTTGTAATTTCAGATAATAGGTGGCACATGTCTAGGGCCAAGGCCCTTAACATGTGAAGGGTCATAAAATTGACTGAAGAGCCTAGATCAATAAGGATGTGATTGATTTTGATCCCATCACTGTTTCCAGTAACATATAATGGCCTATTATGATTTGTTGTCCTTGGTAGTAGGTTGTCATTTGTGAAGGTGATGGTACAAGTCTGATGAGTATATAAAGATTCCTTCATTTTCTCTTCAGTGAAGTATGTTTGGTAATTAGTTGGGTTTTACAAGATATGCACTAATGTATCCTTGAGTTCTTATGACACCATTAGGGCATCAAGGACACTTAGCATGACAGGAATCTTCTTGAGATGAGCTGCTATGTTATATTCTACCTTCTTGGGTGTAGGTTTAGCTTACGAAGGCTCGACACCCTCATTTATGTTAATTTCTTTATCTTTGTCTTTAGGGATGTTCTTATCCCTAGTCACTGGAATCTACCTTGGAGGTAGCACTTTAACACCTTTGAGTTGTACCTAGTTTGCATTCCTTAGTTTAATTCCACTATCATGAGACTAATAAAGCTCTTCCTCAAAATCATTACCAAGGTTGATCATGCAACAAGTGCAGTGGATCCTTGCCCCCGATTGGTAGTTTTCTAGATATCTTTAGAAGATGTTACTTGATGATAATCATCTCATTCAATATTTGAATTGGACATATAAGTCCTCCTTATAGAGAGATTTTCAAAGACTCTTTGGATGAATCCTTTTATTTCATCATCTGACATAACCTTCGTTAGGGCTTTGTATTTAGGGCACTTCTTTCATGGATGTTTGGATTAGCTTAACATGGGAATTAAGTGGGCTCCAACATTAGCTTGTTTAATGCTATCCATAAATGCTTGCTTCTTCTTTTGGTGCTTGCTAATGTTGGGCCTTCGAAATGATCATAGAGTTGCTCTGATGCAAACATAGAGTCATATTCAACATCCGTGTCTTGTATATATAATTTTTCTAAAGTTGGTAGAGGGCACCCTTCCAAAGGTTACAGGACTAGGATTTCACCATACCTAACATGTTGACCATCTATTGCTAGATCACATGATAACAATTGAGATGGCTACCTATCAGTGTTTACTTTGAATGTGTGTCATCACTATAATAATATAGACTTTTGTCGGCACTACAATAGCATCAATATTGGACAAATTAGCACCAAAAAATTATTCTTAATACTAATTGCGGTGCTAAATAAGTGCCACCTTTATCAGTGTCACAAAACATCATGGTGCTAAGTTAGTGTGACGCCCCCGACCCAGCACGATATTGTTCCTGGGCGTCTGCGGCTCACAGCCCACCCGACCCCAGGATTTTGTTTTTTCCAGTTTCCCGGGAAAAGGCCTCGTTGTTGGGTCTATGACAGTCATCATATTTAGCCCAGTCTCAACTCCAACACTTTGTCGATGTGGGACTAAAGACAACTGCTACCAGTTACAGGCCCATTGCCTGCCTACTGGCCCACTGGCCCCACCGGGCCTTACAATCTCCTCCTCCCAAGAGTTCAGCGTCCTCGCTGAACTAGTCCACATCGATCAAGAGGTGCGGAGTGGCTCTGATACCACTATGTCACGCCCCCGACCTAGTACGATATTGTTCCTGGGCGTCTGCGGCCTGCGGCCCACCCGACCCCAGGATTTTGTTTTTCCCAGTTTCCCGAGGAAAGGCCTTGTTGTTAGGTCTATGATAGTCATCATATTTAGTCCAGTCTCAACTCCAACACTTTGTCGATGTGGGACTAAAGACAACTGCTACCAGTTGCAGGCCCATTGCCTGCCTACTAGCCCACTGGCCCCACCGGGCCTTACAATCTCCCCTCCTCAAAGGCTTAGCGTCCTCGCTAAGCTAGCCCACATCGATCAAGAGGTGCGGAGTAGCTCTGATACCATATGTGATGCCCCTGTCGTGTCCGATCGAACCACAACTCAAGTGGACAACATACAAATAAAAGGTTTACAGAATACATAGAATTAAAATTTATTTCATTAATACGAATATAGTTCAGATAACATAACAAAACGTGGTCTTACTGGAAATACTCAAGTCCTCAAAAGTTTTCCCCTACATAAAAATAGAATAACATGTAAAGAAATCAGCTCCAAAGATAGTTGCGCACGTACTTTCTACTACCGTAGACACCTATGCCAGGCTGCTACTCTCCTGTGGATAGGAACAATCAAAGAATGAGCCACGAATGCTCAGTAGGAAGTTACCTCCTCCAAACAGTAGGAGAGATCAATTTTTTGGTGGCAACAATAAAATTAACACAGTGGCAACAACAATAATTCGACAATAAAGGTGATTAGGTAAACTAACATCCACAGCAAGAAATGAATCAACAAGGATATCTTATGGGTGTGGCCGCCTCCCCTACCAAGCAGAGTCATACCACTTTGTACTCCCAACCGCTGATGGAGTGGTGATCCGTATCACACAGCAGATTACGTATGATGGAGTGGTGATCCGTATCACACAGCAGATCACATTTGATGGAGTGGTGATCCGTATCACACAGCAGATCACGTTTGATGGAGTGGTGATCCGTATCACACAGCAGATCACGTTTGATGGAGTGGTGATCCGTATCACACAGCAGATCACGTTTGATGGAGTGCTGATCCGTATCACACAGCAGATCACGTTTGATGGAGTGGTGATCCGTATCACACAGCAGATCACGTTTGATGGAGTGGTGATCCGTATCACACAGCAGATCACGTTTGATGGAGTGGTGATCTGTATCACACAGTAGATCACATTTGATGGAGTGGTGATCCGTATCACACAGCAGATCACATTTGATGGAGTGGTGATCCGTATCATACAACAGATCACGTTTGATGGAGTGGTGATCCGTATCACACAGCAGATCACGTTTGATGGAGTGGTGATCCGTATCACACAGCAGATCACGTCCCCTGCAACTCCGTCATCAAGATAAATAATTTCCATCAATTCCACCTTATGAACCTCCAATTTATCATGTTATTATAGGTGATCTGTATCACACAGCAGATCACATTTGATGGAGTGGTGATTCGTATCACACAGCAGATCATGTTTGATGGAGTGGTGATCCGTATCACATAGCAGATCACGTTTGATGGAGTGGTGATCCGTATCACACAGCAGATCACGTCCCCTGCAACTCCGTTATCAAGATAAATAATTTCCATCAATTCCACCTTATGAACCTCCAATTTATCATGTTATTATCAACAACCATTAATCCAGCGATTCATCACCCAAGTCCTTAATAATTCCACATTTAATCCTTACAGTAATTTCTTCCCAAAGGTCCCCGATATCATTTGATTCACATATTAGCCCTTTAAATTCTAAGTCATAACCAATCCAATCGATTCCCAAATAAATCATAATTTGATCCTATCTTACAAATCCATCCTCAATAAGATTTAAGTATCCTAATCAAATTTCGACACAATCGTAAATTCAACTGTCCCAAATCCAACTCAATTTATCAATCAATTTAATCGATCTTACTAAATTCCTCCAATCTAATCTGCATTCAATTTCAATTCCAATTTGCAATGATCAGACTCACTTCAATGAACCAAATCATGGATTCAGATTACTTAACTTGATCTAAACCATTCGCCCTACCATTAGTTTGATTAATCCTCAAGTCTAATTTAAACCAATTCCAAAACCAGAATCTAAACCAAAACTGATTCTGAGCCCCACCTAAACCAAAGCCAATTTTAAACGAAACCAAAACCAAAGCCAACTTTTAACTAAACCAAACCGAAACCAACTTTCGGATTAAACCAAAACCATAATCAACTTTAAGTTAAACCTTAATTAAACTAATCCTTCTTCCTCCTCAAAACCCTAACCCTAATTCTACTGCCGCCGCCGCCGCCGCCAGGCCATCCCACCGTCAGGCTGCCCCGCTGCCAAGCCACCACGCCGCCACGCCGCACGCCGACGTCTCCGCTGGGCCGTGGCTGCCGCCAGACCACCGCCTCCGGCGTCGCCAGACCCGCATTGCCCCGCGCCTCTGGCCGACTCCGGCTTGTGTAGTCGTGCGCACGCCACCGGCCGCTCCCGACGCCGTATCACGCGCCAGAACTGCGTCGACACCGGGTTCGTGCTACCTGCGCACGACGCCCGCACGCATCAGCGCCGCACGCCGCCACACCGTACACCGCCGCCTCCGCTGTCGGTCGCCGAAGCACAGCGGACGATCGGGGAAGAAGATGGAGATTTTGCAAATATAATCCTCTAATCTTTCTACTATCAATCATGCCATAGGTCGGTATAACACGTCAAAAATTAAACATATCGAATCTCTACTCAGTTTTGCTTAGATCTAGGTTATCATCATCCTCCTAAATATCATGAGGGTCACTAAGTTTATCGATTATTCAACATGAATTTGTCTCAGGCATAGCGGCCAAGAGAAATGGATGAAAGTAACACCACCTAATCCGAATAGAGGTAAGGAGAAAACAAATGAAAGTAACTTAGCCTACCTCGAATCTCGATAACGATCGTCCCAAATCTTCTTGCCACTCCGTAAGGCTCCCCAACGATTGTTCCTTGACTCTCTCTATCTGTCCGGGTTTAGTGGGTGGTTGCTGCCTATAAATAGAGGCGGTTATTGGGTTGTGGGTTGTAGGCTCGAGTAATGGGCCGTTATGGAGTGACGGGTGGTTACATTCCTACCCCGTTAAATAAATTTGGTCCCCAAATTTTAAAATGAACATACCTCAAAAGATATGGGGGTATTTGCCCCTGATGTCCTCCTCTCTCTCCCAAGTGGCCTCGTCCACAGAGTGATGCTGCCACTGTACTTTTACCAAAGGGATCACCTTTCTTCTTAACACATGCTCTTTTCGTTCTAAGATCCGAATTGGCGGCTCCTCACATGTCAAGTCCTCCCTCAGCTGTAACGACTGAAACGATAGTATATGTGTGGCATCTGGGATGTACTTCCTCAGCATTGACATGTGGAAGACGTTATGCACATTAGCTAATGCTGGAGGTAAGGCAAGTTTATAAGCAACTGCTCCAATTCGCTCTAAGATCTCAAAGGGGCCAATATAACGAGGTGCTAACTTTGCCCCTCATACCAAATCTCATCACGCCCTTTGTTGGAGAGATCTTTAGAAAAACATGATCGCCCACGGGAAACTCCAGATCTCGCCTTCTGGTATTAGCATAACTCCTTTGTCTACTTTGTGCTGTGAGTAACCTCTTTCGAATCACTTCAATCTTCTCGGTAGCTAATTGAACCAACTCTGGTCCCAAAATTTGCCTCTCACCAACCTCTGTCCAACACACAGGGGATCTACACTTCCTCCCCTACAAAGCCTCATAAGGTGCCATTTGAATTCCAGCATAATAACTATTGTTGTAGGTGAACTCAGCTAGACACAAATGAGAGTCCCAGCTCCCCTTGAAATCTAGAGCACACGCTCTCAGCAAGTCCTCTAGGGTCTGGATTGTTCTCTCTGATTGACCATCAGTTTGAGGGTGATATGCAGTACTAAAACCTAGTTGCGTCCTCAAAGCTTTCTGAAAACTACCCCAAAATCATGAAGTGAATTTAGGATCTCTATCGGAGATGATGGTAACGGGTACTCCATGAAGTTTTACTACTTCCTCCATACATAATTCAGCAAGCTTGTCCAAGAAGTAGGCCATCTTAATAGGAAGGAAATGGGCTGACTTAGTTAACCAATCCACCACAACCCAAATAGCATCCAACCCTTTCCTTGTCCTTGGTAACCCAGACACAAAGTCCATGGTCACATGTTCCCATTTCCATTCAAGGATAGGGAGTGGCTGTAACTTTCCTACTGGTTTTTGGTGTTCAATTTTGACCTGTTGACACACTAAACATTTGGAAATAAATTCTGCAATATCTCTCTTCATGTCATGCCTCCAATAATCTTGCTTCATATCTCGGTCCATCTTGTACTACCTGGGTGTATTGAGAAGCGAGAGCGATGAGACCCGCTTAACAATTTCTGCTTCAATTGAACATCCTTTGGGACACATAGCTGACCCTAATATCGAACCACACCATCAGTAGTCACATCAAACCCTTGCTTGGGACTCTGAGTTAACTCTAATTTTAAAGTCTATAACATAGGATCTTTCAATTGACACTCTTTATGTTTTAGCACCAATTCTGACTTTAGGTGCCCTTGTTGAGTCTTCTGATATCATAATTAATTTCATGTCTCTCAGAGTCTCTAAAGTCTTTCGTTTTCTTACCAATAAATGGGCCGAATATCCTGCTGATTCCCTACTAAGCGCATCTACGACAACATTAGCTCTACTTGGAAGGTAATTGATCGAACAATCATAATCTTTTAGAAAATCTAATTATCTCCTCTGTCTTATATTGAGTTCCTTTTGGGTGAAAAGATATTTCAAATTCTTATGATCTGTAAAGATTTCGAATGTCTGTTCATACAGATAATGCCTCTAGATTTTCAGTGCAAAAATGATGGCCACTAACTCAAGATCATGAATGGGATAATTTTTCTCATGGGCCTTCAATTATATAGGGGCATAAATAGCCACTTTTCCATATTGCATCAGAACACAACCAAATCCTTTGATGGAAGCATCATTATACACCACCAAACCATCGCCCCGAAAGGTATGGTCAACACAGGTGCAATAGTCAGCCTTATCTTTAATTCTTGGAAACTTTGTTCACAGTCTTCCATCCAATCAAATTTAACACCCTTTGAATCAACTGGGTCAGTAGAGTAGTAATCTTGGAAAAACCTTTCACAAATCTTCTATAGTAACCTGCCAATCTAAGGAAGCTTCTCACCTTAGTTACATTAGTTGACCTTTTCCAGTCTAACAAAGTTTCTATTTTCTTGGGATCTACCGATATACCAGCACCAGAGATCACATGACCCAAGAAAATCACCTCTGATAATCAGAAGCCACACTTATTAAGTTTGGCATTCAATTTATCTTGTCTTGAGGTTTCTAACACAATTATGAGATATTGCTCATGCTTCTTATGACTCTTGAAATATATTAGGATATCATCTATAAAGACAATGACAAACTGATCTAAATACTGCATGAATATCTTATTCATCAAATCCATAAAGACAGTCAGTGCATTGGTCAAGCCAAATGGCATAACAAGAAATTCGTAATGTTCATAGCGAGTCCTAAAGGCGTCTTCGAGATGCCCTCCTCCTTGACCTTTAATTGATGATAGCCAGATCTTAGGTTAATCTTCGAGTACACTTGAGTACCTTATAACTGATCAAAGAGATTGTCAATCCGAGAAAGAGGATATTTATTCTTTACTATGATTTGATTTAACTGACGGTAATCAATGCAAAATCTCATAGTTTTGTCTTTCTTCTTCACAAAAGAATTGGTGCATCCCAAGGAGATGCACTAGGGTGTATGTGACCATTGTCCAAAAGTTTTTACAATTGCTTCTTCAACTCTACTAACTTCACCGGTGCCATTCTACAAGGGGGTTTCGAGATCGAAGCTGCATCGGGCTTGAGGTCTATGTCAAACTCCACCTCTCTGTCAAGAGACATTTCTACTATCCGAGAGTATCCTGTAAGGCCCGGTGGGGTCAGTGGGCCAGTAGGCAGGCAATGGGCCTGTAACTGGTAGCAGTTGTATTTAGTCCCACATCGACAAAGTGTCGGAGTTGAGACTGGGCTAAATATGATGACTGCCATAGACCCAACAACGAGGCCTTTTCCCGGGAAACTGGAAAAAACAAAATCCTGGGGTCGGGTGGGCTGTGGGCCGCAGACGCCCAGGAACAATATCGTGCTGGGTCGGGGGCGTCACATAGTGGTATCAGAGCTACTCCGCACCTCTTGATCGATGTGGGCTAGCTTAGCGAGGACGCTAAGCCTTTGAGGAGGGGAGATTGTAAGGCTCGGTGGGGCCAGTGGGCTAGTAGGCAGGCAATGGGCCTGTAACTGGTAGCAGTTGTCTTTAGTCCCACATCGACAAAGTGTTGGAGTTGAGACTGGACTAAATATGATGACTATCATAAACCCAACAACGAGGCCTTTCCCTGGGAAACTGGGAAAAATAAAATCCTGGGGTCGGGTGGGCCGCGGGCCGTAGACGCCCAGGAACAATATCGTACTGGGTCGGGGGCGTCACAGTTAGTGCAACCAAAAACCACTTGCAATACTTACATTAACACCTGTATTATGAAAAATTAGCACACAAATGAAAATATTGGCAGTGCTAATTTCATGACCGCCACTAATGCCAAACCTTGACACTAATTTTTAGTGCCGCTATTGTACAAAATTAGTACCGCTAATATCTTTATATTAGCAATGCTAAAATGTTTAGCACCACTAATATATGTACATTAGCGGCACTAAGGGTTAGCACCGGTTATGCATCGACAATGTGCAAGTTATTGGTGATGCTAAGTTAGCACCGATAATGTGTTCCCCATCATTAGCGGTGCTAAATATTAGCAAGCGCAAAATGCTATTGTGAATTAAGTTCAAAACCCTATTTTTTTACAAACTCAAAATAAACGAAGTATAATTTTATTTAACAAGCAACAAATAATTTTCAAATATAAATCTCCAACAAATAACATCCAAATACGGAATAAGTTTCAATCTCTAAATACAATCTCCACATGCATAGCAAAATAATGAAGTTGTAATACTTCACAAAGGGTCCACCAAAAAAAAAAGCACTCTCTCCCCAAGTCTGCTTGGCTTGCTTCTAAACAGTGGCTCATAGAATATCTCCTTGCATACATCTATATGAAAACGTGATGAAGATGAGCAAAACATAATTAAGTTTCTATTATTACAAAGAAGACTAGTATCTTATATGCATAAAAAATAGAATAAAAAAGAATAAACTAAAACTAATGCTCACTCATTTGTCAAACAACAAAATCAAAAATACTAACTCAGCAAACTATTTCATAAAAGTAGGAGACTTATATTTATTGCAATTAAATATGGAGTGATTGACTAAAATCTTCTCAATTCAACTTAAAAATAGAGGGGCTAAAATAAACTTTCAATCTCAAAACCTTTGTAAGAGTTGGAATTAGAGAAAATTGTGTTAATTGATTTGACTAAGTTTAAATAAGCATAGGTTCTCAAGGTATGTGGCAGACATAAGGATTTGAAACTATTATTATTTGTTTTTTTATTATTACGATCCTAGTCCATATGGTTTATAAATAAGAGTATAAACATTAACCCTGTAGCAAGAAATATGACATTTTTCCATAAAGAAAGTCAATTAGCTTTACTAAATTTGAAATAAAATTATTTTCCAAAGAGATCCTTGTAGATTGCATAGTATAGTTATCATCTTTAGAAGGTTCTTAGCATATAGGAGGAGCCGAAGAAGTTGATTCTTTGAAATTTTTTGTTTGATTTTTGCATTGTGTTTTCCTACAGTTATGATGCATTAGGATGTGGTTCTTGGGCCTGATCAAAACAAAAAAAGTTTTTCGAGCTCAATTTTCCATAGAGTCATGATTTTTTCATTTATTTATTCTCTTTGTATCTAGGCTGTAGGATGGGTTCTACTAGTAATTTAAGTTTGATAGTTGCATGAGCTAGAGTTGTTCACTATCACAAAGCAAGCCAGAGATCAATTTCAACTTGTTACATTTGTATGTATGGTAGTTCTTTTTGGAACTTATGTATGTGAAATTTGGAGTTACAGAAATATCATCATTCACATGCTGTTTGTAAATTGATGAAAGAGCCCAATCAAACAACCTCAAACTTGAATAATCAAGTCTAACACAAATATAAAACATAAATTAGTTGGGAGGATTCAAACCTACGAATGGACAAAAAGGTGACAATGCAATGAGGAGGCGGTGCGATGATGGGTTGCAGCAAACTGGAGGGTCGTGTGATGTTGGGAGCTAGGGTTAGATGTGAGGAAGATGTAGGATCAAGGGCTTCACATGTAGAGTAATGTCAGAGGTGAACAAAATAGACGGAGCTCACCAAAGAAGAAAACGGATAGAGCTAGGGTTTATGGTTAGGCACGAACTAATTTTTTGAGAGGCGATGGCAACTTAAACCAACATTACCAGTGCTAATTTTAGCACCGGCAATGTGGGCGTTGCTAGTTCTAATATTATAGTGTCAATAATTTTTAACTTTTTACTAGTGCGCTAATGATTGATCATAAACAGTCATTGTCAACACTAACTTGTTAGCGCCGATTGTTTTTAACTTTTACTAGCACTAATGATCTTCATTAGCAGTGCTGATTTGCTAGCACTACTAATTTATTATCATTAGCGATGCTAAGATATTAGCACCACTAAAGAACTCTCAATATGAGCGCTAAATTAGCACCCATTATTTAGCGCTGGCACAAGTCTATATTATTGTAGTGCATCATGTGACTAGAGGTGGTGAACTCAAATAATTATCTTCGATAGTGTCTGGCTTTCTTGACTCATTTCTAGAGTAGTTGACATGAATGATCATTTTGATGATGGGGAGGGTTGGTAGGTGATTCTCCACCACTCCTACAAGATCTTTTAAGTAGCTTTACTTTCTCTCTTCGCACTTTTTCAATCTTCTCATCTTCCTCATAGAGCATGATAATCGTATTTTACATGCTTTTCATGTGGGTAGCCATAACCTGTATGTATCTATTCAGCATTTGCATTTGCGCCTTAACAAACTTCATATTAATTGTAGCTAGTTCTTTTATAGTATCTAGTTGTAGTTTGAGCATCTCATAGTCGTATTCATGAGCAAACTACTATTTAAGATAGTTGTCTTGGGAGTAGCCTTTAGGGAGATCTGTGGGATCTTTTATTTCATCAGTAATATTCTTAACGAATCTATTCACTTCCTCTCATCTTGCATCCTAAATTTCATCAATATTGAAATGATGGGGCGGGGATTGGCTTGGTTGTGAACCTCTAACAGTAAATATGGTAGAACATGTCGCCACTAGAAGTTCACTTTCTTCATCTCTCATAGCAAGGTCCTCTAATACAACTTTGAGCTTGTCAAGGAAGAATTTCTCAAGAGTTACTTGGCTTCTTTCTCCTTAGAAATTTTCCTCCAGAGCATCAATGTATTCTTGGATGGCTAATTTCTTGATATTGTATTCATTTGGTTGAACTAGCTTCTTCTTCTTGCTTCTATTCTTTTTCTTTTTGATATTTTGGGTAGGTAGAGGAGCTTGTTCTAATAAAGATTTCCTTATCACCATCCCATAATTTTTAGGACTTTTAATCATTTGCTTTATCAGCTTCTTTAGCCTTTTAGAGATGTAGATATCCCATAAGTGCTTCTACTTGGGTCTATGCTATGCTTCTTCCTTGAAGAGGAATTTGGCAAGTGGTTCATGTGTCTCGAATATAGTAATGTGATTGATATGTTTAGTGGGAGTTTCAAATAAAGTAAACTTTGAGAGAGTTAGCTTGCACTCTTGGTATTATCTCTTGACCCAATCTTTGAATATAAAGCAGTCTTCAATAGTATGACCCAATATTCTATGGTAAGGATAGTAGTTTGGATGATTCTTTCTATTGGCTTCATTTAGCCTTTTTCATTCTGAAAGTTGAAGACCTAATTTTAGGGCATCTTAGAAGATTTTTCTTACCCTCTCTTTTTTAAAAGAGTATTTTTTTTCCTAAGTTTTTGTTAAAAATTATTGGATGGTTCTACTTTCCCATATCCTCAAAGAGTTGATAGTTTCTAAGGGTGATCTATACTCGTGGTGGAGTTTATAGGTTTTTTGTGTTCATTTGCTATAAATGTTGCCCTCACATTTTAGAGGGTTCCCCTCATTTCACCTTATCTTTTTCTATTTTGGGATTTTATGAACTAGGTAAGGCTGAGGGACCAATCCTTTCTAACTTCTTGACCTATGCAATGAGGTCTTGAAAGTATGAATAGAAGGGGTACTTAGATAGAGTGTCATCCAGTTCCTCCTTATATAACCAAGGACTAGATTTATAGTTTCAAATTAGCTTATGGATTATTTACATCTAATGCTAAGGTTTCTCCACCATGTGATGTATTCTAAAACTAATTCATTATCACATTTTGATTTTGAGACAAGGTCTATAATGGTCAACTTGTCGCTAACTCTCCCAAATCTAATTCAATGGCTTCTTTCATTTGCCACCAAGTTTGTATGGACTTTAGTTGTAAACTAGCATACTACTCAAATGCCACCCCAGTTAAGCTTGCTGAAATTAGCAAAATAATAATGAAGGGTTATTACTTGAGTCCCCATATAGAGTCACAAAATGAGCTATGTATTATTTAGGATTATCAATGCCATTAAATTATTTAAATTTAGGCATTGTATAGCTTTTAGGATATTATATTTGGTCGTGATGATTAGGATATGGTTTATCTACATCATTTATCATACTCGTGTTATTTCCTTATCTCAGTTGTGTAGTCACAATTCATCGCACTTGCTATTGAATGCACATTGGTAGCTGCATATTGGTAGGAATTCTTGAGAGGGGGGATTGGGTATCCCTTCTTGGTGAAGGAGGTTCTTGTGAAAGACCTATATTTTTAGGAATTTCACCTACAAGGGGTATGTCTTCTATCACTTCTGCAGCTTCTTGAGATGATTGTTGAGATTATTTCAACTTATCTAGCTTTTGTCTCATTTGTATCATCATCTCCATTAATTCTATAATCTTCTTTTGAGCTTTATCTTTCTCTTTCCCTTGTTAACTCAGTTGTTCCTATAATGCTTCTATGGTATTTCCTCATTAGAGATTTTGTTTATGACCAAAGCTTCTATCAGAACATAATAGTCTATGTCTTGAGGATCAGGTGTTGGCTTGGTGTGTTTTGGGTTGAGGTTAACTTCTCTTATCAGTTGGATTACCTTATTCAAAGGTTTACTTATGAAGTAAGTAGTTACACCTTCTCTCTAGCAAGGTAACAAGGATTGACTCACAAGGGCCCTCTCCTCTTGAATCTCCTTATCATCTACAAGCGTTATTTGTGCAACCTTCTTTTAGCGTTTGGCCTATTGAGGCATGGGATTGTGATTTTTTCTAGAGTCACGGTGAGAAATGACTCTAATAATATAGGTGGTCTCTATTTTAGGAGTCTCATGCTAGGTTGTAGCTTTATAGTGGCTCTTATTATTTTGCTTAGTTATCTATCCTTTTGCCATAGTCTTGAGGTTGAGCTTCTCAAGTCAAATAAAAATCTTAGTAGCTTTCCCTTTACTTGTGATAGTCAAGATAAATTCTTCTTTGTCCATGCACATGTCTGGACTTGCTTTTGGTTGCCCCCTATAAGGATTGGGTAAAGGCGATCAAAGACTGAGCTTCATTTTGGGTCTAGTCTCTGGAAGACTAACACCCTTGCTAGTTTAGGCTCAATTTCTGAGTCTTCATTAGATCATTTTTTTCTTATTTGCAATGATGACATTGCGTCTTTGTTCCCTTGATGGAAGGCAAAAAATAGGCTGATCTTGCATAGCTGTAACCCCAATTGGCATGGTAGTAGGTGCTCTCTTAAATTAAATAGCCTTACAAATAGTTTCAAACTCTATTAGAACTTTAGCTACTTCTATGGTAACCATTGACTGAGATAGATGCATAGCCATTCTTACCCCCAAGATGATGGTGTACCCTAAGGATAATAGTGTATTTTGGGGTAGAGAAGTTTTATATTGATGCCATTGGATGCTTTCTTCTACAAGAAGAAACACAATTGGTTAGTTTTCAATTGTAATTCTATCTTATTAATGTTTCTACCATATTAGCTAGGTTTTCATACTTGGAGGAGAAGTCAAGCCCATTAGGTGTGCTAAAATTTGTGAGATCGAAGTTGACCACCTGGGATAGCGAAGACCCCAAAGAGTAACCTCAAAAAAATAAATTAAAAATAGGAACATGACTTCTAACAGGTGCAACCCCCCTATTATTAGTCACCTTCATAATCGTTAAAAACCTCCTAAAGTGAGAAATCTAACTAATAAAATAGAGACACAAAAGAAAAGAAGAAAGTATTATTTGATTGATTTTAAGAAAGGAATATATGGCTTAAGCAAGGGTATACCCTCACTTTATATTGTAACGAATTTGAATGCATAAACGACATAAAAGAAGAAAGGGAATCAAAAGAGCTCGATGTTCATTGCTGCTCTGCTCTCATGTGCTAGATCATGTGAAGTCTGACTTGAAGGAGTCTTGATTTGATTCTTAGCCAATATTGATGGTTTGGTTTAATGGTGTCGTCCAACAGGACATGGAAGGTGATGAGAGGAGTTTGAAGTGTTTCTGATAACTTTGAACTTCAATGATAACTTCATTGGATGACATTCCTCATGATTTTTCAGGATTAGCTTGAAATGTCTCTAATCGCTTTAAGCTTTGTCTATAACTTCCTGATATGAAATATCTCCATTAGTTAATAAGGCATTAGTGATAACTTCATGGTTTGAAGTATTTTCATAGCTAGTAAGGTATAGGTAATAACTTTATTTGGTTTGAATTATTTCTGTAACTAATAAGACATAAGCGATAACTCTATGATTGAAGTATTTTCATAGCCAATAAAGTGTAGGTGTAGGCGATAACTTTGTTGTTTGAAGTCTTTCAATAGCCAATAAGCCATAGGTGATAACTTCAAGATTTGAAATTTTTCCATAGCTAATAAGGTGTGGGCGATAATTCTTTTGATTTAAAGTATTTCTATAGCCAATGAGATGTAGGTGATAACTTCAAGGTTTGAATATTTTCATAGCCAATAAAGTATAAGTGATAATTTCTTTGGTTTGAAGTGTTTTCATACCCAATGAGCTATAGTTGATAACTTTGAGGTTTGAAGTATTTCCATAGCTAATAAGGTGTAGGTGATAACTTTATGGTTTTGAAGTGTTTCCATAGCCAATGGGGTTTATGTGATAACTTTGTAGTTTAAAGTATTCTCATAGTCAATGAGGTATAAACGATAACTTCATAGTTCGAAATATTTCTATAACCAATAGACATGGGTGATGACTTCATGGTTTGAAATATTTCCACATAGGTGATAACTTCGTTTGAACAAGACGTTGTAGCTGATTGACTAAGAGAGTTCAAACTTACCATAGTTCAATTTGCATGGTTTGAAGTGTTTCCATTAACCAATAAGGCATTAATGATAACTTCATTAATTGAAGTGTTTCCATAGCTGATAAGGCATATGTGATAATTTTATTGTTTGAAGTATTTGTATAGCCAATAAGACATAGGTGATAATTTTATTTGAACATGACGTTATAGCTAACTGACTAAGTGAGTTCAAGTTTATGTTAGTTTGATTTGTATGGTTTGAAGTATTTCCATTAGTCAATAAAGCATTAACAATAACTTTATTGTTAAGGCGAAGGAAATAACTTTATTTGAATAAGGCATTGTAGTTGACTGACTAAATAAGTTTAAGCCTACCTTAGTTCGATTTGGTCTAAAATCTAGACTCGATTTAGTTTTAAATCAAATTTAATTTAGTTCAATATTTAGAACTCGATTTTGATTTTAGTATGATTTGATTTAGTTTAAGAGTCAAAACTTGATTGAATTACAACTCACTACCTCCTTTTGGTTTCTTCTCCCTAGAACCTTTGGTGATTGGGTTCATAATCATGCCTTGTAGCATAACTAGGGGAATTATGTGAAATATCCACTTTCAAAATTACTTTTGGCATTGATGATGAATATTCAATTTATAATGATGAATTCAATTCACCGAGCCTAACATTGATTTTCAAGTACTGATCATTTACTCTAGTTGGGGTAATATTGATTTTAACCTGAGTTTGATTTGCCTTAGTTTAGTGTTCAAAACTTGATTTCAATCAAGTCTGGTTTCATTTGATTCAAGTTGGGTTTGACCTTATGTGGGGCCCTAATCAGGTTCTTATTGAACCCTTAATAGATATTGGATCCCAATCTTGATAGGTTCTCATCGGGTCCTTAATGGATGTTGGGTTCGACCCTTGATGAGATCTTAATGGATCGTTAATGGATTTTGGATCCAACCCTTAATGGGCTCTTAATGAATCTTTAATGGATTTTGGATCCAACTCTTAATGGGTTCTTAATGGATCTTTAATAGATTTTTGGATCCAACCTCTAATGGGCTCTTAATGAATCTTTAATGGATTTTGGATTCAACTCTTAATGGGTTCTTAATGGGTTTTTAATGGATTTTAGATCCAACCCTTAATGGGTTTTTAATGGATCTTTAATGGATTTTGGATTTGACTCTTAATGGATCCCTTGATGGATTTGAGATTTGACCCTTAATAGGTTTTTAATGGATCTTTAATGAATTTTAGATTTGACCTTAATGGGTTCTTATTGGATTCTTAATGGGTCTTGGATCTGACTCTTAATGGGTTCTTAGTGAATCCTTGATGGATTTGGATTCAAACCTTAGTAGACCTAGATTCAAGTTTAAGTCAATTTAGGTTTAACCTGATTTTGGTTCATGCTCAACCTGGTTCTAGTTCAGGTTCAACCTAGTTTTGGCTTGAATTTGATTTTGATTAACCCAATTAGGGTTCAATTTGAACTTGATTTAATCCAATTAGGATTTGATTCAAATTTAATTTACTTTTGGACTAACTCGATTTGAACTTGATTTGGGTTGGGTATGAATCAATTTGGTTTGGATTAACTCAATTTGGATTTTGAATCCAATTCAATATGAGTTTTAGCCCATGTATTTGATTGAGTTAGGTTTATTTAGTGATTCATTCAAGTCAATATGATTTTATTTATTTAATATGATTAAATCATTTTCGTTTGATCAATTTAATTTAATCGATTCAGTTTGAGAGCCATCATGCTATCATGATGAATTTAGGTGAAATTGAGAGCTATCCTTAAATCAATTTGGATTTTTGGTGTGCTTGCAAGCTAGCATTGATTTAGATATTCAGTGAGGTCATGAGCTAGCTTTAGTCCAAATAGACAATTAGCGAGCCCGCAAGCTGGTCTTAGTTCGAATAGACATTGGGTGAGCTCGTAAGCTAGACTTAATTTGAATAGACGCTCAGCAAGCTTCCAAGCTAATCCTAGTCTGAATAGACATTTGACAAGTTTATAGGTTGACCTTAATTTGAATAGATATTCGGAGAGCTCACAGGTGAGTCTTAGTTCAAATAGACATTCAACGAGTTCATAGACTAGTCTTAATCCGAACAGATATTTGATAGGCTTGTAAGCTTGCCTTAGTCTAAATAGACATTCGACAAATCTGCAGCTATCATTGGTCTGAATAGACATTTAGCGAGCTTGAAAGTTAACCTTAGTCCAAATAGATATTTAGTGAACCCATGGGCTAGCCTTAATTAAAAAAGACATTTGGCGAGCTCACAGGCTAGCCTTAGTTTGAATAGACATTTGGTGAGCTCATAGGCTGGCCTAGGTGAGAATAGTTATTTAACGTGCTTGTAAGCTAGCCTTAGCTCAATAGATATTTGGCGAGATTGCAAACTAGTCTTAGTCTAAATAGATGTTTGGCGAGTCTGCAGGCTAACCTTAATCTGAATAAACATTTGTCAAGCTCGTAGGCTGGCCTTAGTTTGAATAAACATTCAACGAGCTCACGAGCTAGTCTTAATCCGAATAGGCATTCAGCGAGCTTGTAGGCTAGCCTTGGTCCAAATAGATATTTGGCGAGCTCACAGACTAGCCTTGGTTCGAATAGATGTTTTACAAGCTTGCAAATTGGGCTTGGTTCGAATAGATGTTTGGCAAGCTAGCAAGTTAGTCTTAGTCCAAATAGATGATCGGTGAGCCCATGAGCTGGCCTTGATCCAAATAGACATTTGGTGATCTTGCAAGCTAGGTTTAGTTAGAATAGATGTTTAACAAGCATGCAGGCTGATTTTGGTCTAAATAGCATTTGATGAGCTTGCAAGTTGGACTTAGTTCAAATAAATATTCAGCGAGCCTATTGGCTAGCCTTAGACCAAATTGGTTTCAAGCGAGCCCGCGAGGTGGCCTTAGTCCAAATTGATTTGAAGCGAGCCTGCGAGTTAGTCCTAGACTAGAGCTGACTTTTTAGAAAGCCTGTAGGCTAGCCCTAGGTTGATAGTGGAGGTCTATCAATGTATAGGGGAGCTGCGGGTGGTCGTGAGCATGAAATTGATGATTGTGCCAAGCCACAGGTAGCCACAAGTATTGGGCAAACCAATTCCTCCTCCTCCCTCTGAATCTTATCTGATTCTCCTTTGATGCCTCCTTTTTGCACTTCCTTAAATTTTTTTTTTATTTTTTACCATCTCAACTTCTCTCTCTTTTTTTGGACCAAATATTTTTTTTTCTTGGTAAATAACTTTCTATTTTCTATATATTTTTTCATTTATTTTCTTTCCCCTTCTTCTTGAAACATTACCGGGCCCTAGTGGCCCGGCTTTTTTCTTGGTTGGATTCAGCCTGTCTTCCTAGTGATGAGGCTGGGCGAGCTAACAAGTGAGGAGGAAAAGCGGTGGATGGTGTGGGACTAGGCAGATCTTGTGAGGATGAGCAAAGTTCATAGTCAAGTGAAGCCAGTGGTGAGGCTAGGGTTCTGGCGAGGGCAAGGGTCAATGCGTGATGAAGCTGGAGAATATTATAGAGCTAGTTGATATGGTGAGCATGAGGAGGCTACAGCTGGGGATGGTGCAAGGTGTGGAGCAAGGTGTGAAGCCCACATATAGGCAAGCTTTCAATAGTTCAAGCTGTAGGAGGGCTTGATAGAAGATGAAGGAAGGGCCTACATAGAGAGCAAGTTATGGATGTGATGGGTGCGAGAGAGGAAGCGATGTCACTCTCGAGCCAGTTCTAGCGCTGGGCATCATCGTCGGGGAAGTTCTTGCCATGTCTCTAGTGTGGGAGAGGGAGGGGGCCGGGTTTTTTTGGGGTGGGGGGGGAGGGGGGGGTGTGTGCGCAAAGACAGGGGTGAATGCAGGGATGAAGTAGTAAAACCTCCTTAAAACCATACAGAGGAGAGCGAAGAGGAAAAAATGAGGAGAAAACAAAAGCTAAGAACTTACTTTTCTATCTTTTCTTCTTTTTAAGTTTAAGTTCTCTTCTTAGCCTCCTGATTAAACTCTTCCCTTTTTCTTGGTTCCTCTTTTTTTTTATAGGGCTCTACCAAATTTTATAATTATGATGAGATTGGATCAATCTTCATTCAAAATTTTAAATCATAGACATAGATAATAATTTGTTGCTTTGAAATTGGTTGTAGATAATAATTTGTTATTTGAATTGGTTATGAATGCATATAGATATGGTCGGATGAGTATTTATTTGTTGTAGATAACAATGATTTAAAAATTATACTTCCCTTGGACATTGAATTTAAAAAAGGGGATTATTTGCATTTTTTTTGAAAAATTGGACTTAATTATAATTTTATGATTTTTTATAAAAAGGGCTTCTTTATAAAATTTTGAAACTTACAGGATCCTTTTTGAACAAAATTTAGACTTATTTATAAAATAAAATTTTCAAGGGATTTATTTGTGAAAAATTAAAATTTTAGTGGTTTATTTGGGAATAAAAAATTTTGGAGGGCTTTATTCCCAAATCCTATATTTCATAAGGATCAAATTATAATTATCGATCTTTTGAGGAATTTATTTACAAATCCTAAATTTATGGAGTAATTTATAATTTTAGGATTCTATTGGACATTTTTCACAAAATTCTTATTACAAAGACTTATTTGTAAGAAAAATTTGGCCAATGATCCGTTTATAAATATTTATTCACTCCGGGAGTTTATTTATAAAATTCTTACGTTTTGTTATTTTACTCTAGATTTTAGATGAATTTTGAATCCAATATTGGGTCCAAGTACTAAGCCACTCAGCCCACTTTGATTTGGGCTTAAATTTATTAAGAATTTGGTTCCAATTGACCTCAATTTTTAGCCAAACTCAAACATGATTTAAGTCTGACTGAGACCCACATTTGAGATATAATTTAGTGGCATATAAGTCTCAATTTTAGTCATATTCCAATCAAATTTGATTGTAACAAAAATTACCTCAAGTAATCCCATATATTACGCCTTTCCTTGCAATCCATGGTAACCTACAAATGGAGAATAGATTTATAAAAGAATAAAATAATATCACAAGTTAAGTACATCATAAACAAAAGATAAATTTCTAAAAAATATCTACAAATATGAAGAAAGTAAATCACGTCTAACTAAAAGGTGTATAAAGCATTACACCTATTAAATCAGCTGGAATGTAATGAAATAAAAAATAATATCAGTCAAATAAGTAATATAACAAAAAACATAACAACAAATAATAGTTGTAACCACCCGTTACTTCATAATGGCCCATTACTTGGGCCCACAACCCACAACCCAATAACCGCCTCTATTTATAGACAGCTACTACCCACGAAACCCTAAGGTATTGAGAGTCGTTTGAAAGTAGAGAGAGAGTTAAGGAACGACCGTCGGGGAGCCTTACAGAGTGGCAAGAAGATTCAAGATGATCGTTATCGAGATTCGAGGTAGGTGATGTTACTTTCATCTGTTTCTCTTTACCTCTATTCGAAGTAGGTTGAGTTATTTTCATCTGTCTTTCTTTGTCTTTATTCCTGAGACAAGTCCATGTTGAATAATCAGAAAATTTAGTGACCTCCATGATATTTAGTAGGATGATGATAACTTAGATCTAAGTAAAACGGAGTAGAGAATAGATGTGTCTAATTTTTAAGGTGTTATACCGATCTATGGCATTGAGAATAGAAAAATTAGAGGGTTAGAATTGCAAAAATCTCCTTCTTCTTCCCCGATCGTCCGCTGTGCTCCGGCGGCCGGCAGCGGAGGCGGCGGCGTGCGGTGTGGCGGCGTGCGGCGCTGATGCGTGTGGGCGTCGTGTGCAGGCAGCACGGACCCGGTGTCGACGCAGTTCTGGTGTGTGATACGGTGTCGGGAGCGGCCGGTGGCGTGCGCACGACCGCGCAGGCCAGGGTCCGCTAGCATGCGGCTGCGCAGGCTGCTCGGGCTGCGGCGACGCCTGCTTCGGCCCGACGGCACGGGTTGACGACGACCGGAGGCGTGGGAGAGCACGGATCTGACGACGCCGGATGGCGTGACGGCCTGGCAGCCGTGGCCCAACGGAGACGACGGCGTGGCAGCGGGGTGGCCGGACGGTAGCGGCGGCGGCTGCAGTAGAATTAGGGTTAGGGTTTTGTGGTGGAAGAAGGATTAGTTTTAATTATGGTTTAATTTAAGTTGGTTATGGTTTTGTTTTAATTTAAAAGTTGGTTTGGTTTGGTTTAGTTAAAAGTTGATTCTGATTTTGGTTTAGTTTAAAGTTGGTTTTGGTTTAGGTTGGGTTCACAATTCGGTTTGGGTTTAGATTCTGGTTTTGGAATCGGTTTGAATCAGAGCATAAGGTTTAAGAATTACATAGTTTTGAGATTTATTTCGTTTTAGAATGTTCTTTGGTGTCATCCAAAATACTGAATCTCCAAATCCTTATTTACAGGTTCAGTATGCCTCCCCGTCGTGCCCCTACTCGTGGTCGTGGAGCGGTTGCCATGGGCCGTGGACGTGGCACTCCCAATATTGAGGAGGGTGTTCCACGACGTGCAAGAACTAGAGGAGTTGGTCAAGGTTATGGGATGGGAGAGGAAAATACCGAGATGACACTCCAAGAAACTCTGATGTTATTCCTCAACCAGCAAATGGGGGCCGGTTCTAATAGTGGAGGCAGAAGGGATGGAGGAAATAACCCTAACCCCTTCCTCACTCAGTTCAAGAAAATGGGGCCTCCAACATTCTCGGGATGTGATGATCCCGACGAGGTGGACACTTGGCTACGGGAGATAGAGAAAGCCTTCGAGGCTATTGATTGCCCGGATGAGGAAAAGTTGAAACTAGCAGTCTACTTATTACAAGGTGATGCTGATGCCTGGTGGAGAACCACTTTGAGATCTTTGGGGGAGCCCAATAAGAGTGTTAGCTGGGAGGAATTTAAAGAATACTTCCTGCAAAAATTCATCCCTACAGCAGTTCGAAAGGAAATGCGAAGAAAACTCCTCAACATCCGGCAGGGCAATCGAACAGTTCAGCAATATGAAGCTGAGTTCAACAGGCTTTGCCGTTTTCTCCCAGACTTCATCTCTAAGGATGACGAACGGGTTCAGCTATTTGAGGATGGACTAACTGAGGGGATCAGAGAGCATGTAGCCTACTTTGACCTGAAGACCTACATAGAGGTTGTAAGTAAGGCCCTTTCAGTGGAGAAGACACAAGCTCATTCGCGGTCACTAAGGGAGGAATCATTTTACTAAGGGAGGAATCATTGAAGAATCATCCTAGATCACTAACCCGTACATCAGTATGGAGGCCGGAGAAGAGATTCAGACCTGGGGAGCGGAGGACCACCACGAGACAGACTGCTACATATGACCGAGATAAATGTTACCTGTGTGGCAAGTGGGGACATAGGTCAAGATCTTGCCCAAGGAGTAATAGTGGGGAACGTCTTTGCTACAGGTGCCAACAATCAGGGCATTTTGCAAGGGACTGCCCAAAATCATTACACACTCAGCAAAATACTGGACAGAATCAAAATCAATGGCGAAAGAATTTCATCCCAAAGAAGAACCCAGCACCAACTCGAGTTTATGCCTTGTCCCAGGTCGATGAGAATGCTTCAGAGGATGTGGTGCAAAGTACAATTTTGGTTTGGTTTGGTTTGGTTTAGTTAAAAGTTGATTCTGGTGAATGGTTTAGTTCAAGTTAAGTAATCTGAATTCATGATTTGGTTCATTGAAATGAGTCTGATTATTATAAATTGGAATTGAAATTGATTGCAGATTAGATTTGAGGTATTTAGTAAGATCAATTAAATTGATTGATAAACTGATTTGGATTTGGGACAATTGAATTTATGATGGTGTTGAAATTTAACTGAGATACTTAAACCTCATTGATGATGGATTTGTAAGATGGAATCAAATTATGATTTGTTTGGAAATCGACGGAATTGGTTATAACTTAGAACTTGAGGGACCAGTCTGTGAATCAAATTCGTATTGGGGACTTTTGTGAAAAATATATTGTAAGGATTAAATTTGGAATTATTAAAGACTTGAGTGATAAATTGCTGGATCAATGATTGTTTATAATAATATGATCATTTGAGGTTCATAATGTAGAATGGATGGAAATTATTTATCTTGACGACGGAGTTGAAATTTGAAATGATATAGGGGCTAAATTGCATATAGATATTTGAACAGTCGTAACTTTCTCATTGAGATTCGATTGGGAGGATTTAGGAGTCATTGGACTTGGTTTCTCATGCTGATTCTATTGGTAGTCTGAAATCCTTCCTTTGATGATATCTTCTAGCTGAATAGTCTGATTTGTGATCGAGTCGACTTCTTTCTATCACTTGGCAATCTTGACTCGATATTTATTGTAGATGAGCCTTTGGTATCTTGGGGGACGTATGCGGTGGGACTCTATTTGACTGGTATCAGTCGGCGATTCCCTACTTCGGTACGAGATTTAGTGAAACTGTCAGACGTGACAGTAGTCGGTCTCCTGAGTGGTAGGGGACGTGATCCGTTGTGTGACTAGACGGGATCACCACTCCATCAGCGGTTGGGAGTGCAACGTGGTATGACTCTACTTGGTAGGGGGTCCAACCACACCCATATACTGATTTACGTGTAGATTGGTTTGACTCTACTTGGTAGGGGGTGCGACCGTCTCCGTAATATCTGTAGGGGAGTCCATAGTCACCATCCCTAACCATTGGCTATCGTGATTGCGATATCTTGTGTGGTCGGTCTCCTGAGTTGTAGGGGACGTGATCTGTTGTGTGACTAGACGGATCACCACTCCATCAGCGGTTGGGAGTGCAGCGTGGTGTGACTCTGCTTGGTAGGGGGTCCAGCCACACCCATAAGATATCCTTGTTGATTCATTCCTTACTGTGGATATTGATTTACTTAATCACCATTGTTGTTGCATTATTTTTGTTGCTACTGTATTAATTTTATTGTGCCACCTAAAAATTGATCTCTCCTACTGTTTTGGAGGAGGTAACTCCCTACTGAGCATTCGTGGCTCATTCTTTGATTGTTCTTATCCACAGGAGGGTAGCAGCTAGACACAGGTGACTACAGTAGCAGAGAGCACGTGCGTGACTACACTGGGAAAAACAAAATCCTGGGGTCGGGTGGGCCGCGGGCCGCAAACGCCCAGGAACAATATCGTGCTGGGTCGGGGGTGTCACAATAGTAAATAACAATCTAATCAAAATAGCATATTTTAATTTAACTTGATAATAATATTTATTTATTATTTTCTTCAAGCATTAAATTGTTCTTGTCATCATCGCTTTCATACTTGTCGTCTTTCAAAAAGATTTCCTCTTCAATATCAGATCATTAGTCATGATGTTATGTTTATGATCTTCTTTTATATGTCATTGATATAAATCAATATATGATACATATATCATTACTCCTTTAATATTTTTTGTGTTCAAATTTATAGTTAAAATTGTTTAGTTATTGTGTGGTACATTACTCCGCAATAAGCTCTTTATAGTTTTCATTGTCTACTATGAGGTCGAAGGCATTGACATACTTTCTCAGAGTTATCTCTACATCAGTTATGTTTATACATCAGATGGTTGAAATTTACTATTGTATATCCAAACTCATCGATTGCCACTCTGGTACTATTGTCAATCTAGTTATATTTGAACAACATGAACTTAAGCATATTGTTATATTATATCTCAATAATATTACTTAAAACACCATATAACTATACAACTCTTGTGTTTAAAGTGATTTTTGCTATAATCAAAAGTAATTAAAATATGATTAAAATTAAGACTTATATGTTACTAATTATAGCTCAAATATAGGTCTTGGTCAGACTTAAATCACATCCGAGTTTGATTGAAAATTAAGCTCAAATTATTAGAAAATTTGGGCTCTAGCTAGGTCTAATCTAATAGGTTAATTGAGTTGGATCTTTGGGTTAGAATTGAACTCAAAATTCATCTAAAACTTGAGCCAAAATGACAAAATATAAGAATTTACAAATAAACTCCTCTAAAATTTTTTTATTTATAAATAAACCCCTAAATTTTTGACTTTTTATAAATAGGTCCCTTAAACTTTTTATTTGTGAATAAATCTAAATTTTATGAAAAAACCCTAGAAGTTTGAAAATTTATAAACAAGTCCTTTTTACAAAAAAAACCCTTTAAAAGTTATAAAATTATAATTTAGTTAATTTTTTAAAAATTATAAATAATCCCTCTATAATTTCAATGTCCAAGATAAGTATAACTTTTAAATTTTGTCATCTACATTAAATAAATTTATCCATATACATCTACAAGTTTATCTAATTTCAAACCAAACATCCTCATATAATCTAATGACATCCATAACCAATTCAAAATAATAGATTATCACAAGTTTAAAAATTTGAATCAAGGTCGATCCGATCTCTATGAACTTATAAAAGCTCACAAAACCTGCAAATAAAAAAATGGACATTAGAGAATTGGAGGAGGGATTAGATTGTGGGAATGGAGATCGGTAAAGTATGAGCCATGGAATAAGAAGAGCAAACAAGGGAAAATCAAAGCAAGTGAAGTATCGAAACTCGTCTTCCTAGCTCCCTTCCCATCTATATGTGCCCTCGATGTCTTGCTTCCTTCCTCCATCCCTTGTAGGTGCTCGCCGACCCCATCCCAGCCTTCAACTCTTGCATCCCACCACCACCAATGAAGGCTTCCCGACCTCTTTGCTATTGTGCTGCTCATTTCTACTATCACCGCGACCTAGACTTTGGCACTTGGGCTGCACCTTTGACCAAGATCTCACCAAACCCCATCCAACCTCCATCTCTGGTGATCCATGTTCAAATTAATGCCCTTTGCTCTCAATCTTCTGGTATAGGGTTTCCAATGGTGCCGAAGGCAGAGAAGAATTCCATGAAGAGGAATCCAACATCAGAAAAGCCAAAGGCTGAGAAGGAGAAGGGGTTTGTGGTGGAGAAGGCTCCTGTCGGGAAAAAATCCCAAGGCAAAGAAGTGCACTCCATGGAAGGACTCTAGTTCCAGTGGTAAGAAGAAGAGAAAAAAAGCCAAGTCGATGGAGATCTACATCTTCAAGGCTCTAAAGCAGGTGCATCCAAACATTAGGATCTCGAGCAAAGTCATGAGCATCATGAATTCCTTCATCAATGATATCTTCAAGAAGCTTGCACAGGTGGCCATCTGCTTGGCGTGCTACAGTTCTCGCGAGATCCAAACCTTCATCTTGTCCTTTCCTTCACCTCTTGCCAGAAGATCGGGGCTGGATCCAACTACATTTGGCTAGATTTGGTTGGTAGGCTACTAAGCCATCAAGGTCTAGTGAGGATTCAAAAAATGGGAGGATGAAATGGGCTTGAGGTTGAAGAAGAAAAAAGAAGGGATAAAAAAAATATAAAAAAGCTTGAGTAGCAAAAGGAAAAATGAAAAAAAATTTGGCCAAAAATAAGAAGGGGATTTTGGGCTCGAAGGGGAAAAATATAATAAAATAGTTATTATGATTTTAAAAAAAGAAAAAAGGGGAAAATATGGAAAAAGGATATAAAAAAAGAGTTCTCGACAACACTGTGATCACTTGCAGCCTCTTGAAGATGACAATGAAGACGATGAACCCATGACTTTGTTGTGGCCACCCACGGCCCCTCAAAGATGGTGAATCCTCATCGCATCCAAGCCAGTCTTCGGACTTGCATCTAAGCTAGTCTTCGGATTTGTATCTAAGCTAGCCTTCAGACTCACATTTAGTCAGCATTTAGGCTCACATCTAGGTCAGCCTTCAAGCTCACATTTGGCTAGCCTTCAGGCTCGCATTTACTAGCCTTCAGGCTCGCACCTAGCTAGCCTTTAGGCTTGCATCTGAGCTAACCTTCGAGCTTGCACTAAGCCAACCTTCGAGCTCTCACTTAGCTATCCTTCGAACTGGCATCTAAGTCAGCTTTCAGGCTCACACCTAAGCTAGCCTTCAGACTCACACCTAAGGTAGCCTTCGAGCTCGCACTAAGCCAACCTTTGGGCTCGCACCTCAGCTAACCTTCAGGCTCACACTCAGCCAACGTTCGGGCTTGCACTAAGCAAGTCTTTAAGCTCGCACTTAGCCAACCTTCGAGGTTGCACTCGGCCAACCTTCAGGCTCATACTTAGTTAGCCTTCAAGCTCGCACTCGGCTAGCATTTGGGCTCACACTCAGCCAACCTTTGGGCTTACACTCAGCTAGCCTTTGGGCTAAAATCCAAGCTAGTCTTCAGACTTACACCCAGTCAGCCTTTGGGCTCACATTAAGCCAACTTTTGAGCTCGTAAACTAAGTTATCCTTCAGGTTTGCACATTTGAAGTTGGGCTATGGGTCTGTTTAAAAGCATCATAGATAGTTAAGGATGCTTAAATCAAATTAATTAATATGAAGTAACTCAATAACACTATAATTGAACTTAATCACAATAAATAAACAAATGCCAATTTAGCTTAGATGGACTAAAACTAAAATTGAGACTCAACTCTAATCAGACTTAAGTTGAGTTCAAATCAAATCTAGTTAGGATTAAACTAACCTTAAATCAAATCCTAATTGGATTAAGTCAAGTCTAAACTAAAAAAGTACAAACTTAAAATCAAATCAGAGCTAGGTTAGGCTAAGCCTGAACTAAAATAAAGTTGAACTAAGTTGACTTGAATTTGAATTGAAGTCCATTAGTATGTAGACTCAAACTTGACAAAGGTCCAATATAAGGTCGAACTCAACTCAAGCCAAATGACATCAAACTTGGACCCAACTAAATAGGGTCAAATTGAGTTCCATTGGGCATGGTGAGTCTTCGACAATACTCCAAAGCCATAAAAAAGGGTGATGTTATAACCTAATCTGTTCAAATGAGAACTAAATAAGGTCAAACTGAGTCTTGCTTGGTGCACTATAAAAGTATTCAACAACACTTCAAGGCTATATCTAGACCCACAAGCTATTGGTGATGCTACAAATCGAAGAAGTTGATCACCAACACACTCCAAGTTGTTGAGCACACTTCAAAGCTATACCCAACTCCATAAGTCATTGGTGATGCTATCAAATTAAAGAAATTAATTGCTAATATGCTTAGAGTTGTCGGCGATACTTTCAAGCTATATCCAATCATAAGCCATTGGTGATGCTACTAAATCAAAGAAGTTAGTTGTCAACAAGCTCCAAGTTGTCAACCACACTTTAACACTATACCCAATCCCATAAGCTATTGGTGATGCTATCAAACTAAAAAAGTTAATCACCAATACACTCAAAACTATACCTGACCCCCTAAGTCATTGGTGACATTACCAAATCAATGAAATCAACCAACAATATGTTTAAAGCCATTGGCCACACTTCAAGCTAGTCAATCCCATAAGTAGTAGATGACACTCTCCTTTTAAGCTAGTCAATCTCACAAGCAGTTGACGTGGTACCCTTTCAAGCTAGTCAACTCCACAAGCAGTTGACGATATGCTTTTCAAGCTAGCCAACCCAGAAGTAGTTGGCGATACATCTTTAAGCTATACCCAACTTCATAAGCTGTTTGTAACATTATCCAAACTAAAGAAGTTATCACCGACACCTTATTGGCTAACATAAATACTTCAACCTAAATGAAGTTATCACTCATGCTTTATTCGCTAACGAAAACACTCCAACCCAAATAGAGTTATTGCCAATACCTTATTGCCTAACGAAAACACTCCAATCCAAACAAAGTTATTGCCTACTCCTTATTAGCTATAGAAACACTTTAACAAACCCCAAAGAAATTATTGCTAAAGCTCAAAATTAATGAAAACATTTCAAATTATGAAGTTATCATTGATGCCTTATTGGCTAACAAAAATACTTCAAATCTCAAAGTTATCACTGATGCTCAAAGCCATTGGAAACACTTCAAACTTCTTACATTTTCTTCTATGGTTTGGGTCAGATGCCATGTGGTCTAGTCTAGGGGGAGCAGGACAACATCACACATTAGCTTCATCTTCACTCTCTCTTTCTTTTCCTCTATTTTTTTTAATGTTTTCTATGATTTTATGTTAAACTTCATTATAAAGTGAGGGTATACCCTTACTTAAGCCATGTACCATTTTTCTAAAATTAATTAATCAAATACTTTCTTCTTTTCTTTCTTTTGTATCTCTATTTTATTAGCTAGATTTCTTACTTTAAGAGGTTCTTGATAATTGTTGGGTAATTAACAATAGGGCTTACACCTATTGAAAGTCATATTTTTACAATACCTGATAATGCACTTAAATTAAAATAAATTTTGATTTGTGATTCAAGATCACTCCTTGGGGTCTCCACTATCTTGAGTGATAACTTTGATCCCACATCCTAATATGGGGGGTTTTGTGCTTTGTACTTGCAAAAATTATTATTACTAACCCATTCTAGATTAGTAATTTTTGGCTACAAGACTAGCTAGAGGCATGTGAGGGTGACAAGAGGCATGTGAGGGCATATCCCAAGTGTGGAGGCAGCAATGCATAGATCCCAGGGGTGGAGGCTGCGATGGGCAGGTCCTGAATATGGAGGTCATGGGCCAGCAGATCCCAGATGTGAAGGCAGTGGGTGAGGAGGTTGCAGGAAAGGAGGAGCCATGGGCGGGTAGATTTCGCATAGTGATAAGCAAGTGGAGCTAGCTATCGGGGCTGGGGTTTTAAACACCTTTAGCAGCGTAATCTAATTAGCACCTCTAATTAGTGGTGATAATGTTTTAACATTGTGAAAACTTTTATATAGATGACACTAAATCATTAGCACTGTTTATATATTTCTTATAGCCAGTGCTATTTTAGCATCAGATGAATAGCACTGAAGATGCCCATAACTGTTGTAGTGGAAGGAAATAGCTTAGAAAATATGTTAGGAGACAATGTTTCATGTTGCAATATGTATTTTGTCCCTTATTCTGAGTGTTCAATTTGAGTTACTTCATTTTTGTCAACCTCTAATCTCTCGTATGAAACTATGTGATAATGATAATGTTTCACAATGATTTGCTGTTAACAACTTTCTTTTCTTTCTGCCAAGTGATAACTTAGGAAAGTGTATTGTTTTTGACATACTGATGTCACAAATAAATATAAACATAGTTTAACTTAACACAAACTAACTCTAGCCTTTCAATAGTAGAATTTAACTTCTATAATACATGAACTCTAATTTTCATTATTTTCTTTCAAATTGTTGTAATTGATGTCTCAAGTTGATTGAATCTACCTCTTTATAGTCATCAATCCATATAAAGAAACCACATCCTTTTATTTTCCTCATTTGAACTTAGAAAAAATAGTAATTATTATTTAATTATTTATTAATCTTAGAGCAATTTGACACAGTTTGAAAACATATCTTACAAATATTGTAGTGTGGACATTCACAAAATTCCACATGGGTGTCAATTTGGCTCACAATTGGTGAGCAGCTCAAGCTTGGGTCGGGTTTGGCTCAACTCATTAGAAAGTTTGAGCTCCAAAACTTGACTCATTTGTAAACAAGCCAAGCTCAAGTTGGACCTGGCTTACTCAGTTCCGACTCAAGAGCTTGTTTATTTTTTAATATATAAAAATATAATTTTAAAAATATATTTTATAACATATAATATGTTATATTATTTAATTATTTAATTGTGATGTTGTATCAAATATAATTTTTTATATTTAGATATCACCATGTTAAATTATTATTTTTAATATTACTTTTTTAATAATTATTTTAATATTAATTAGTTGAAAAATTATTAAAATTTATTTTTAAAATTTAAAATTGAGTTAAGCTCAGCTTGGCTCGACTTGGGCTTAAAGCAAACCTAGTTCAAGCTCTATTGGTTGAGCTTGATTCAATCTTGAGCCAATGATTTGGACAGTCGAGCTGAGCCAACATAAGGTCAGCTTGTTTACTGCCCTAGAATCCATGCCTTTTGATAGTATTTAGATCAATTCCGAACCTGAAATTGAGGAATTGGCCAATTTGGGGAATTGGGAAATTCTGGTGTTTGAATACATATTTTTTGAGGAATTGGGGAATTCTATAATTCTATTTTTGGTTTGCAAATATAATTGACCAAAATTTCCCAAATTTCTATGTTTGGTTGGAGTAGGAATTGAAAAATATAATTTGATGATTTGAAAAAAAAGTGAGTTAATATAATTTTATAAACTTAAAACATATAACTTCTTTTAAAACTTGATAATTTATTAATAAGTAAGTAGAAAATTTTAATAAATTTAATATATTTGATGACTTATTTGATGGACAATTACCATATAAAATATAAAATACCATATGACTGTTATTCTACGGGTTATACACATATCCCAAAGAATAAAAGTGAGATAGAAAAGGGCAAGTTAAAGTTAACTATAAAAGTTTAATATTCCAACAAATTTACTAAAAAAAATAAAAGGATCTTCTTCGGTCTTTTATTTTTTTAGTATCCTCCTTTTGGATTTTAGATTCAAGTTGGCGTACATACATAAAAACCAAGGAAGTCAGGACAGCACCCTTCGAGTATGATTCCTTAGACAAAGAACTAGATAAAACAGGAACCTTTTTTGTAGACTTGTAACGGATAATTAGAAAATAAAAGAGATGAGAACACCCTCAAAAAGAAAGACCGATAAAAGGATAAAATACCATAAGAGAATTTGAATAGACCATGAGAAAAGAAAGCTTCATCACTCATCTAAAGGAATCCTCTCTCACTAGTAAATAGGCTTTTTTGGTAGTAATTGAGGAGGAGATATGAATGACAGAAAGTACACTAATAGAATTCTCTTCCACATTGGTGGTATGACATTTACTTGGCTCTCTAATAAGCAACCTATTTTCACCTTCAACTTGTCAAACCAGATATGTGATGATAACATTATGCATTGGTCATGTCATACGACTAAAGAGATTATTAAAGGAGATTCTATTTCTTCAAGTTGGAGCTATAAAGATATCACTTGATAATAATTATGCAATCATTTTGACAAAATACATGGTGTATCACGAAAGAAGTAAACATATTGATGTACAATTGCACTTTATCTGAGAGCATATAAAGGACAAGGATATTGAGCTATGTATGTGAAGAATAGATACCAAGTTGCAGACATCTTCACCAAGTCTCTTACAATGGGTCTCTTCAACAAGTTCAAGAATATTCTTGGGATGATAGGTGGAAGGTAATTAAGTTTAAGAGAGTAAACTTAATTGGAGTTGTGAAATTCAAAGGTTAAGTATATGAAGATTTGTGATGATTTGAGTTTTTAAATGGAAGTTAAAAGGTTAATTCCATATTAGGGATATGACCCTTGGGAAAATGCATCACAACGTTACATTTAGTGAAGGTTATAATTTAGAAACTTCCTCGAAGATTTATATACACCTAGGTATTTCTTTTCATGATATAAGAAAGTGTTATATGCTCTAATAAAGCTATATATGTATGACATCTTTTTTATTTTAATTGTATTGTCCACATATTGTAGTATATCTTTTACTTGTTGCTTCTATCATTCTATTCTCTCAAACCTAACATTCATCTATTTATTCTTCTAAGAAATCTAAATGACTTGCTTGTCAGGGGGGCTAGCTAGAGCTAGCTCTAGTTGCTCTTGCTTGCAAGTCTTCCAATTTTGAGTGGATCAATGACTCAAGGATTATTCTCGATCCAAGTTAGTAAGCCACAAATTCAAGATGTAAACGACAATAATTGTTATATTTCAATGTCACATATTAAATTTAGAGTAGATACTACAATATATTCATCTATTACCGGTGTTACATCAATGCCATTAACAGTAACACTAGCATCGATATAGATTTAATGATGTTAATTCGTGAGGCTAAGAAAGTGCTACAATAGTTATGGTCAGAAATATTCACTACAATAATTATGGTCAGAAATAATTATGACCAATTCTATAAATTCCCCAAATTTTAGTGTATGATTAGAGTAATAATTGGAAAATATAATTTGATGATTTAGGAGAGAAGTGATTTAACATAATTTTATAAACTTAAAATACATAAGTTTTTTAAAAATTTGATGATTTATTTATAAGTAAATAGAAATTTTAATAAATTTAATATTAAATTTGGTAAATTAATTTGAAGAAAGCAATAAAATTATACAAAATAGCCTAAAAATTGATGGTTATCGAAATATGCTAATTAATTTGAAATTTATTTAATATATATATATTTATTTTATTGTCAAATAATTTTCATAAACTTAAAATACATGCTTTAAAAAATTGATAATGTATTTTATAAGTATATAGGAAAATTTATTAAATTTAATATTAAATTTGGTGAATTAGTTTGAATAAATTGGGTGTTGGGCATTGGGGATTGATTAAGTTGATAGATAAGTCGTTGGGAGTTGGACATCAGGCATCAGGCATTAGGCAAGAGGCATTGACATCGGATGCCAAGAATTAGATCATCGGGCCATTATAAATACTCGCCTTTTTGATTTTTTAAACTACTAAACATATAGCCTTAAATTGACCTAATCAGACAATTCTACAATTCAAACTCTTATGCGATGCCATGATTTTCAAGAACTTTATTTATAAGAGTACCATATCACAATCAACCTTCTTATATTTTAAAATGTCTTAGGTTGGTATTGTTGAAAACAGTGGTGCCTTAATCTTTAAAATTGCGCTTAATTGAGATTTTATAAATTACATACCTATTTATAAAAGTACACTTTTTTAGGATTTATTTGCATAAATACCATACCCCAATTGGTTTTCTCGTGCTTTTAAATGTTTTAGGATTGTATTTTTTTTTAGAAAAAGGTGCTTTAATCTTTAAAATTAAATTTGATCATGATTTATGAATTTTAAAGACTTATTTATAAAATTATATTTGTTAAGAGTTTATCTACAAAATCTACATTATTTGTTGTAAAATATCTAAAGGAATTTTTGTATGTTCATCAAACCCTACCATCACTTTCACAAAATGACAACCTACTGTCAGGAACGACGGACCATAGCAAGTTGTTATATGTCATAGAGGATAGTAATGGGATCAAAATCAATTGCATCCTTATTAACCTAGACCTCTCGGCCAATTTGATGACTCTTTGTACTCTAAGAGCTCTTACTTTTTGTGTATGTCATTTGCCATCCAAGATTATAACCATCCAATCAGAATAGCCAAAGAACTCTAGGAGTCATAACCATCCATTGAAAAGTAGGTGACTTAATAATTGATGCTATGGTTACATAAAAATAGAGTGGTGCTATCAACCCTACATCAATATCTCAAGTACTTCGAGGATGGTGAAGAATGCCAATGATATAGATCTACATCCTTTCAATATTCATGAGATACACTATGATGGTACAAAATATTATTAGAAGTTCCATACTAATAAAGGGTTTGCTTCCATTAGCTAAGTGAAAAAGAAGATTGCTACCTTGATTTTTTCTCCTCTTTACCTAGGGAGTGACACAAACTCTTTAGATGAAGAAACCCCAGAATTTTACTCGAGTGACTATTCTTTTGATAAAAATGACAATGGAGATCAAATAGAAAGTATTCTCCTTGTTACTAAAATCCTAGAAGGCCTACTTAAATCATTAAATAAGTTATACAACAATATGTGAAAAAATTAATAACTTTCTATATTCTCCCATGTCATAACGGAGAATAGAATATATAGTTTTACAAAACAATCATATGTGTCCCAAGTATGTATAAAATCCTGAAAGCTAAAGTGCTGGAAGATAATGGTGATTGTCAACTAGGGAACATACCTAAATATTTTTCAAACTAATTTCATTAAATAATTAAGAAATCCGATTGCAAACTTTAATAAACGAAAGAAGAAAGCTATTTCTTTAAGAATATATGGGATCCATCTCAAGGATGCACTTATATTTCTAGAAGAGAAAATAAAAATTCAAAAGGATTGGGTTACATTGCTCTAAGCATCCATGCATGTTTTATCATCACTATTGGACCTCTGTCTAATAATGAGGCTGGTCAAACACCCGTAACACCTTCTGACACACAAATCACATGCATCGAGCTAGTCATGGTCATCCAAACATTACAAAAAGGTGAAGTTCTTAGCAAAGTTTCATTAGGACTAGAGGAAAAGGGGTATGATGTAATGAAAACTGCTTGATGAAGACATAATCCTCAAAACAAAAGAAACTCTACCATAATTTGAAGATGGAGGACAGTCCCCAATCGATGAATTGAGAGAAATCAACCTCAGTCCATAGGAGGATCCTCAGCCAATCTTTATTAGTACATAACTCTAAAAGGAAAGCCAGGCCTAACTCAAAGTAATACTCAAAGAATTGACTTCTTTGTATGGACCTACAAGGAGATGTTTGGACTAGATCTTGAAGTCACAGTCCATAAGCTAGCTATCAATTCTAAACTTTCATCTATCAAATAAGCACCTAGAAAGATGAAACTTGACCTAGAATAAAAAATAATAGAAGAAATGAAGAAACTGATTGAAGTAGATTCATTAGGGAGGAGAAATACTAAGATAGGATAGCAAAAAGTATGTCAGTAAAAAAAAAGAATGGCCAAATCTATATTTGTGTGGACTATAGGAACTTGAACAAGGTATATCCAAGGATAACTTTCCATTACCAATAATAAAAATCATGGTTGACAATATAGCCTATTTCGAAATATTCTCCTTTATGGATGGTTTCTTAGGGTATAATCAAATCAAGATAGATCTTGATGATGAAAAACATATGACCTTTAGAACTCCAATTGGTATCTACTACTACAAGGTGATGCCCTTCAGACTGAAAAATGTAGGCACTACTTATCGAAGGGCAATGACTCAAATTTTTGATGACCTAATATACTAGCTAGTGGAGTGTTATGTAGATGACTTGGTAGTCAAAACTAAGTCTAAAGACAAGCACATTCTAGACCTAAGAGTGGTTTTCGACCGCTTTAGGGAATATAATCTGAACATGAACCTTATGAAACATGCCTTTGAAGTATCATCAGGAAAGTTCGTTAGATTCATTGTTAGGCTCTGAGGGATTGAAATCAATCCATCTAAGATCAAAGTCATCTTGAATATGCCACTACCCAACAACTTAAAATAGTTGAAGTCATTCCAAAGCTGACTCTCATACATAGGGAGATTCATTTCAAACCTCTTCGAAAAATATATGCCCTTCTCCAAATTAATGAAAAAGGATGCTCCATTTATCTAGGATCAAGAATGTCAATAAGTCTTTAAAGAGATTAAGCAATATCTTTCAAAGCCACCAGTCTTAGTAGCAACCATGCTTGATAGACCTTTAATCATATGCATTGTCACAATGGAGGGATCCCTAGGGGCACTCCTCACCTAGAATAATGAAGGAGGAAAGGAGAATGCACTATACTATTTAAGAAGAATGCTAGTGAGGGCAGAGAGTAACTACTTTCCTATTGAAAGGCATTGTTTGGCACTCATATTCACAGTGAAAAAGCTTCGACATTATTTGCTTTCTCTCATCATATCAAAAATTGACCCCATAAAATACTTAATGACAAGCTTGTACTCACTAGAAGGTTGATAAAATGGACCTTAATCCTCAGAGTACAATATAAAATTTACTCCTCAAAAGGTGGTTAAAGGGAAAAACCTTGCCGATTTTCTTGCAACTCACTTAATACTAGATGATTCTCCACTGAGTTACGAACTCTTCGATAAATAAATCCTTTTTGTCAAAGAATGAGAACTCTATTGGAAGCTATGCTTTGATGGAGCATCATCCATCATATCAGGAATTATACCAAAGTTTTTACAAATTAAAGTAGGTATCAAACTTGTATTTGTCACTCCAAATGAGGGCATTTTGTAATATTCATACTCACTTCCAATATCATACATAAACAATGAGACTAAATATGATGTCTTAATTATAGTGCTAGAAATAGCCTCAATATGGGAATATCACACTTATATATTTTTTGTGACTCACAATTGGTCATCAATTAGGTGGGAGGTAAATATAAAATTTACAAATTCAAGCTACTGAAATACAATGAAAAGACTTGAGAACTCATAAGGCAAATTTCACATGTTCAAATAACTAGAATTCTTTGATTCATCAATGTGGAAGCTAATTCCTTAGTCAAGTTAGTCAAGGCACTGGCTGATCCTGATAAAGAGAAAATTTTAATTACAGTCCCAAGCAAGTAAGTGATAAGCTCAGTCTTCACCATCAAACATGAGAAGACTGAATCCAAAGTGATAGAGAAAGCCACAAATTGGAGGATACCATTCATCGACCACCTCAAAAATAAAAAACTCCTAGAAAATAAATTAGTGCAAATGCAACTTAGGAAGAGGGTTGTGCGCTTTCTGCTCATCAATGATACCCTTTATAGGATGCCTTTTGATCAACTATTTCTATGTTACCTCTAAGATGATGAGGTAAGGGAAGTCATGTAAAAAGACAATCTAGAGTTTGTGAAGCTCATCTACAATGCCCTTTAGAAGACAAGGATGGTCATTGATGATATATGGTGGGGTTGGAATCCCTCAACCATCACCAACAACTAATGCCCTAAGTTGACTTTAGCAATGTATGCATACATTATTATGACAAACAAAGTCCATTTCACATGGCAAACAAAGTCCATCTTGTGTGATAATATAGGTTGCATTTACATGGCAAAGAAAGTCTACTTTCATATGGCAAACAAAGTCCATTTTGTGCAATGATCAAGCTCACATTTACGTGATAATTCAATGCACTTTCATATGACAAATTAAAGTCCATCTTGTATGATGATTAAGTCTATAATTAGATGATAATTCATATCCACTTTCATATGGCCATTCAAGTCTATTTCCATATGGCAAATGAAGTCCATTCTATGTGGCATCCAAGCCTATACTTAAATACAAAATTGACTCCACTTTCATGTGGTTAATGAAAATCTACTTTCACATGGTAAATTAAGTTTATATTTACCTGACAATTCAAGTCCACTTCCACATGGCAAGTAAAGTCTATTTTATGTGCCAATCAAGACCATATTTAGATCAAGATTTTAAAAATCGGCTAAAATATTTCAGTTTTGGCCAAAATATTTTAGTCAGTATTTAGGTTTTAATTTTTAGTGTTTGTAAAGAAGCTTGAAACGAGATAGTCGAGTTCATTATCCAACTTGACAAAGCCTCTAAACTTGGTCTTGGCCCTTGGGCTTTGCTGCTTACCTCAACTTCTTCTTCTTCTTCTTTTTTAAATCTACTGACTTTTGAGGTGGTGATCGAGCTATCCAAGGCAGAGAAGAAGGTGGAGTATGACAAGAAGCTATGCTACCTCTTGAATGAGTATAGCTAGGTGTTGATCGCAACCAGTATATCATAAAAGTGTTAATAACTTTCAAACTAAGACCACAATGACTTCCTCATCTCTGTTTGCAAGGTCTATAAAGAACTTAACTCTAAGGATTAGTTGGTTATGCAAGTCTAGATTTAGTAGCGACGGTCGGTGGAGCACCAGGTCAATCCAACCAAAGTGTTGTAAGAAGAGTTGATCTCCTTTATCTCATTCATAATTTTAGTAATAGTAGTAGTAGTATCATAGTAATGGTACTAATAATAGTGATAGTATAGTAGTAATATAGTAGTAGTGGTAGGAGTGATAAATATGCTTTAGATAAGATGATAAGCAAACCAAAAGAAAAATAATGAATGAAGAGTTAAAAAATAAATGAAAAGATAAATATCTCACCATCAAAGTGATAATGTAGAATAACCACACCAAAGATAAGAGATAGATCATAAACAAGCTCACCACCAATGTGATAATGCAAGTAATCACACCTAAGATAAGAAGTTGGAGTAATGTTTCACGCTTGAAGGAATTCAAGTGATAAGAATTGGTAACCCTTAATATTCAATTCAAGGATCAACTTCAAAAAAGGTTGATTAAAAGGGAGAATTTATAGGTACTAGATAAGGCATAATAAATATAGCACTTTAAAATACTAAAGGTTTACATTGAAAATTAGTTAAAAGACCCTTAGAATTTCAAAAGGCTCCTAGAATTTCAAGTAATATTAAATTTAGTCAAATGGGGCAATACTCTAGTTAAGAAGTTTATGATAGGTTATACTAGAACTCCATATGGGTTGGACCACTTATTCTTGAAAAAAAAGAGTATGACCTATCTTGGCTTTTGACCTAATAATTGGCCCAATGTTATCTTGAATTTGGTTATTACTAATTGATGCATCAAGTAGTAGTATGGTAATAGTACTAGTGATAGTAGAAGTATAGTAATAAAATAGTATTAATATAATAATAGTAATAGTATAATAGTTGTAATAATAATGTTTATAGCAATAGTAATATAATAGTATAATAGTAGTATTAGTAATAATTGTATAAAATAGTATAATAAAAGTTATAATAGCAATATAGTAGTAGTATAGTAGAAATAGTAGTATAGTTGTAGTAGTATAATTATAATAGTTGTAAAAGTATTGATTATATTAGTAATAGTAGTATAATAGTAGTAGTAGCAATATAACAATAGTAGTAGTAATAATAATATAGTAACAAAACTAGTATAATAATAGTAGTATAGTAGTAATATAGCAGTAATAATAGTAGTATAGTAGCAGTAGTAATAGTAATAGTGATTGTAGTATACTAGTATAGTTGTAGTAATAATAGTAGTAATATAGTATAGTAATATGGTAATATATTAGTATGGTAGAATAGTACTAGTAGTTATATAATAATAGTATAATACTACTAGTTGTGTTGTGTTAGTAGTAGCATACTAGTATAATAATATAGTAGTAATAATAGTAATAGTACTATTATAGTAGTAACACTATAGTAATATAGTAGTTGCAGTAGTAGTATAGTATTATTACTAGTAGTAATAGTATAACTATAATATAATAGTAATACCATATTGTATTGTGGTACAGCATTATACTAGCAATAATTGTAGTAGTAGAATAATACTAGTAAAAGTGATATTATGTTAGCAATAGGATAGGAGTAATAGTAGTATAATAGTAAAAATAAAAAGTGGTAGTAACTAAACTTGTTAAAACAAGTCTGTGGCCTGTGGGCTAGTCCGGCATGGTCCACAATGGGTCGTGCTAACCACAACCCAAAATCTGTAGTATTCGAGCTGTATTTGGCATAGTTTATATGGTAGATAGGACATGGCGCTCCTTGAGTAGCCTACGGGGTAAGCACGACTTGTGGCACAATTGGGTCGAGCACGATATGACCCATGAGCCATCTCGACCCATTATTAAATTCTCTTTTTCTAATCCAAAATTGAACCTTAGTTCTTGGAAGAAAGTTCAAGAAACCTAACCACTAAACTATAACTTATTACTAGTTATTATTGTAATATATATATATATTTGAAATTTTTTAAAAATAGCCCAAGCATGGTACAACCCACAAGCCTTTGGGTCTCGAGCCATGCTGGCCACTTGTTTTTTTTCCATGGGTCGTGTTGACTGTTTTGAACCATGCTAGGCATAACTTGAAATTATTTTCAATGACTAGATAAAATGGATCATGTCGGCTTGGCACGGCCTGTTTAACGCATCTAATAGAAGTAACATCATAATAGGAGTATTATAGTATAGTAGTACTAGGTAGTAGCAATAATAATAGTATATTAATAGTATAGAAGTAGTATCATAATAGTAATAGTATGATTATATCATAATAGTAGTAGAAATAGTCATATAATAATAGTAATAGTATAATAGTATAAAATATTAATAAAAATCACTACAGGATAATAGTCGTACTAGCAATAGTAGTAGTATAGTAATAGTAGAAGTAGTAATATTAGTAGTATAGAAGTAGTAGTATAGAATTATAGTGTTAGTAAGTAGTACTAGAAATAATAATAGTATATTAGTAAATAGAAGCAGAATACTAATAGTATAATAGTAGCAGTAAAGTAATATAGTAATAGTTAGTAATAGTTATAATAATAATAATATATTAATAGCATAGAAGTAATATAATAATAGTAATAGTATAATTACAATATAGTAGTAGTATAATAGTATACTATAGTAGTATAGAATTATAGTATAGTAGTAGTACTAGCAAAGTAATATAGAAATAATATAATAGTAGTAGTAATAGTAGTAGTAATAGTAATATAATAGTATAAAATTATGGTATAATATTAGTATAATATAATAGTTGTACTAGCAATAGTAGTATAGAAGCACTAGTAATAATAATAGTTATAGTAGTATGGTAGTAGTAGTATAATACTATTAGAGTAGTAAGAGTAGTATATTAGTAATATATAAATAATATACTAATAGTAGCAGTATAGCTATAAGATGACAGTAGCAGTAGCAGTATGATAGTATTTGTAAAGTAGTAGTACAATAGTATAGTATTAGTATTAATTGTACTATAATAGTATCAGTATAGTAATAGTAGTTGTATAATAGCAATAGTATTGTAGCAATAATGGTATAATATACTAGTAGTACTATATATTAGTTGTAATAGTATAATAGTAGTAGAACCATAGTAGGAATAACAGTATAATGACAGTAATATAATAGTATACTAGTAGTATAATAATATTATATTAATAATATAATAGTAGTATCGTATTAGTAGTACTACTAATAGTAGGATAATAATATAGTAGTATAATATTATAATAGTGGCAGTATAGTTATACTATTATAATTTAGTGCACTAATTCAGTAGTAATATAGTAGTAGCACTAATACAAATAGTAACAGTAATAGTAGTAGTACTAATATAGTAGTGTAAGTATAAGTATAGAAATATTTGTAGTACAGTAGTAGTACTCGTAGTATAATAATAGTAGTATAATAGTAGCAGTATACTACAAATAATAGTAGTATATTACTAATAGCAATAATATAAAACTATTAATATAATAGTAATAGCATACTTATAGTTGTACTAATAGTAGTATAATTAGACTAATAGTATAATAGTATAATAGTAGTATAGTAGTAGTATAGTTATTTTAAAGTAAGAGTATAGCAGTAGTATAGTAGTGGTAATAATAGTAGAAGTATAATATTTGTAATAGTACAAGTATTAGTAGTTTTTTAGTGTAATAATTATACTAATAGTATAATAATAACAACATAGTAATAACAGTAGTATACTATCAATAGTAATAATATAGAACTACTAGTATAGCAGTAGAAGTATAATTTTAATAGTATTAGTAATAATATAGTAATACTAATGGAATAATAGCATAGTAGTAATAAATAGTACTAAAATAGTAACAAACTAGTTGTAACATAGGAGTATAATAGTATTATACTATTAATATAGTAGTAATAGTAATAGTAGAAGTAATATAGTTGTAATAGTACTTGTATTAGTACTCTTTGTATATAATAATAGTATTAATGTTATAATAATAATAATTTAGTAGTAATGGTAGTATGCTACAAATAATAGTATAGAAACTGCTAGTATAGTAGTAGTATAATTATAGTAATATTAATAGTAGTAAAGTAGTGGTATAATAGTATAATAATTATATAAATATACTATAATATTGGTATAGTAATACTAATAGTTGTAGTGGTATAGTACTTATAAAATAGGAGTATAATAGAGATATAGTAGTAGTATAATAATAGTAGTAATAATATAGTAGTCGTATGTAATACTATTAGCCTAAATGTAGTATATTAGTATGATAGAAGTACTATAGTACCAATTAAGTAGTAGTAATAGCAGTAGGAGTAGTAAAACAGTAGTAGTAATAGAAGTACTATAAAAATATAGTAGTAATAATATGGTTGTAATATAGTAGTATAGTCATGATATAATAGCAGTATAATAATAGTAGTAGTATTATAGTAGTAGTAGGGTAGTAGTTGTAGTACAATAGTAATTTTTGTAACTAATACTATAGTAGTAATAATATTGATATATATTTGTAGCAGTAGTAGTATAATAATAGTATAAGAGTAGTAGAACAGCTGCAGTATAGTAGTATAATTTAGCAGTATAGTCATATAACATGGCGATACAATAGTATAGTAGTAGTAATATAAGGGTGTGTTTAGTTTGGGATCAGGATCAGGATCATACTGTCCTGACTAGTCTATCATTCAAACATCAAAAAAAAAATAACCAGACTATCTTTATATTACTTTAAAAAGTAAATTATCATATTATCCTAATATTTATTCATTTAAATCTCAATAAATAATATACCCAAAGGCATAAAAGTCCAAAAAAGTTTAAATTATTTACTAGTCATACTAGCATCGAAACATCAAAAAATTGACCAAACTATCTTTTTGTACTTTAGTTTTGATCTTGAGCTTGACATTGACTTTAATCCTGAACCAAATGGTGGCTAATAGTATAGTATGGTATAGTAGTGTTGAATAGAAGTTTAGTATTAGTATTATATAATAGTGGTAATAGCAACATTAGTAGTATAGTAGTGGTAATAGTAGAACTAATATAGTATTGTAGTTTTTTAGTAGAAGTAGTATACTAGTACTATTATGCTAATAGTATTATAATAGTGTAGTTTAGTAGTATAGTATTATAGAAGTATAGGATTATGGTACAATATTATAGTATATTAGTATATTAGTAGTTTGGTATAGTTGTAGTAGTATAGTAGTAATATATTAATAGTACTTGTAATAGCAGTATAGTATTATAATATTATAATAGCATAATATGAGTACTAGAATAGTAGCATTGTACTATAGTAGTAGTAGTATGATAATAGTAGTAGTATAATAATAGTAATATAGACAAAATAGTAATTAATACTAATAGTAATAGTGTAAAAATAGTTGTAGTATAGTAATAATAATAGTAGTATTGTACTAGTAGTATAGTAGTATTATAGTTGCAATACTAGTATTGTATTAGTAGTATTGTAATATAGTAGCAGTATAGTAGTATTATAGTAATACTATACTAGTGTCATAGTATAAGCCAAATAGTAATAGCAGAATAATGGTAGTATAGTAATAGTAATGGTATAGTGGTATACTATCATGGTAGTGATTTTGTAATAGTATAGTAGTAGTAGTAATATAGGAGTTGTTTAATAGTATAGTATAACAATATAATGGTAGTATAGTATAGTAGAAGTGCTATTACTATTACTATAGTACTACTAGTTCCACTACTACTATTACTAATATACTACTATAGTACTATTTTTAATATTATATATTATTACTATTATTATACTATTACTACCATTGTACTATTATTATATTATTATACTATTATAGTAATATACTATTACTATCAGTATACTAATATTACTTAACTATTACTACTATTACTAGTACTACTGTTATACATGATGATACATTGAGTTGGAAAATACCCAAACCAAAAGCAAATGGGAAACTAGCCCGCGGAATGAACCATTAACTAAAGTAACCAAGCTTTTAGCCTTAAGGTTTTTATCCTAGGTGAAATCACCAATGGCAAGTTACCTCGACAGTATCATTGTCATTGATCTAGGAAAAGCTCATCTTGTGTTCTATGGGAGGATTTGGCAAGCTTCGTCCATATATGGATATCGTATGATATTCATGAAATTTTAGTGGCAAGGATCCCCAAAAAGCCATTAGCAAAAAATTTGTGAGTGATGACAGCTAGATAAGGAGAGTCCAGTACAATCAAAACTAAGATTACAGAATTTTTGATCTACTCGAAGGCCTTCTCGACCTATAAAACACGAAGTAGCCACGAAGTAGGGGACTCTCTCTCTCTCTTGTGAACTTTTTATTTCTCTCTATTTGAGAAAAAAAAATCAAAGAGAACTTTTATGACTTGAGTATCGAAGTGGCCATCGTTGGAGAAGCTCCTTATGGTTCTTTTTTCTTCTTGCAAATTAGTGGTAGTACAATCTAGCAGATCTGATCTTGAGGAGCCTCCCAGTCCAGAGCTAGTGTTGAATTGGGCTCCATCAGTAATTGGTGATTTTATTAAGATTTGCTCTACCTCCCTTCTTTGTTAATCTTAGAGATCTTCGACGACCTTCTAACAATACCACCTAGAGCACTAAGGCCCTTGTCATCCAAGAATCTGATCTAGGGGCAAGTAGCCCCAACATTGTGAAGTCACACAACTCATCTAACTGACCAAGCGGACCAACACAACAAGCCAACTTTGTGATCTAGACATAGCCATGACCCTAGGACACCTTTTACAAATCATCCTAGAGGCTCTAGTAGGTTCCTATAAGCTAGTGGAATGACATGAGTTTCAAACCCTATCCATCGTCATTTAAAAGATGACATAGTTCCTTGAGACCTAGGAGCAAGCCACGCAAATCTTATAAGCCTAACAATTGCAAAATTAGCCTAAATGACGTGGCACCTCGCGGCTAATAATGCCCTGCAATAGGTTTCAATTCAAGCTCTGGTGATAGCCTAAGGCACAATGGTTAACCAACACCCTGAATCATAATTGCATCTTAGTTCCCATGCAGAGCACTATCAATAGGTCACCATGACCCCTAGGCCATAATTTTGATTCAGTACCATGTTTCGAGGGATTATTATTAACATAACTTGGTTTATAATCTAGCCAATGAGTTCACATATCACATACACACCAGTCAGGAACAGACATGGAAAAATCAAGGTTCTTGAGCAAGGACATGTTACATCTAGTTTGGGTAAGGTGAATGTGTCAAAGAAACTTGCATATAAGAGAATCGTCAGTGAGCTTCATCACAAAAGGACCCCACTCGTGAGTTGCAAAACCCTCTAGTTAAGGACAACATTAATATGATCCTAACTAGTCCACTAACTCAAAGTGATGCTCCAATATCGACTGGCAAATGCTGAACCCCTATTGCGGTAAAGATGACTCAAAAAAGATGGAGAAGAAGAGATACCATTGTGAGCCTAACTATAATGATATAGTGTTCTTTGCCAAGGACTTAGAAGGAATTTTCACTCCTCATAATGGTGTATTGATGATCTTAGTGGTCCTAGATGGCTACACTACTCACCATATCATGATTGATACAGGATGTTCAGCAAATATTCTATTCACCCAAGCCAACAATCAAATGTAGACCAAGGAAAAGATAGAGTCATACATTGGGACACTCATTGAATTCATGAGGGACTCGGTCACCCTCTTGGTGTGATCAACCTACTCCTCACCATTGGAGAAGATCCAAGGAACACCACAATTGAATCAAAGTTTACAGCAATTTGGAGATATTTTTGCCTATAATGTAATTTTGGGGTGACTAGTATTTAATCATCTCGAAGCAGTAATTTTAATTTTTTATTTAGTTATGAGGTTTTCTACCAAACATGGCATAGGTGAAGTATAAGGAGACCAAAGTCTCATTAAGAAGTGGAAGCACCCTGCTTACAAAATAGTTTTAGTCACGAAAGCAAGGAATTGACCGTAGTGGACATTAATGAATCCATCACTGAGCCAAAGAGGGGATGTCGACCCTATAGAATGGCTCGTTAGCCTAGCCATCAATGAAGAATCAGGAGGACACTCAATCTTGCGTAAACCTTAAGAGCCCTTATGTTCCAAATTACAAGAACTCTTAAGAAGGAGCCAAGATGTTTTTGCATGGTCCCTGAGGATCTCGAGGTATTGACCCTTCAATGGCTCAATAAAAACTCACCATCATAGAAAATCACAAGAACACCATATATTGAACCCTTACTAGCTAGACTCTCTAGATGAGACAAGGCTCGCGACACAATAGAAGCTGAAAATATATCGAGCATAAATGGATAAGGCCTATATTAGGATGGCTCGGCTTAGGTCATTCTAGAAGGCAAAAATGGTCTTAGTTCTGAGAAGACCAATAATCCCAAACTAAAATAAGAAAGACAAGTTTGAGCCTAATTAGGAAGGCTCTTATATTATCTAAAGAATATTTGAAGGAAAGTCCTCCCAATTGATTGATGACAAAGGGAAAAGGCCTATGCCACCAATCAATGGCCGATTTCTCAAAAGGTTTTATGCTTAAGTTTTGGGGAAACAATAATAACAACCAAAGTGTTCATATTTTGTCTATGACAGAATGTCTGACTTTCTCAAAAATGAATCCTCAGTCAAATATGCACTTTTTATTTCTCAAGGTAAAACATGGATACAAAACTTCATCCATGTTGCGTGGCTATTGAGTCAGCATTTATATGCTATATTAAGTCTACTTTCACGTGGCAAACCAAGTCTATTTTCACATGGCAAACCAAATCCACTTTCATGTGGCAATTCATGTCCCCTTTCAAATGGCAAACCAAGTCTACTTTGATGTGGTAATCCAAGTCCCCTCTCACATGGCAAATCTAAATCCACTTCCACATGGCAGCCTAAGTCCATCATCATATGGCAAATCAAGTCCACTCTCGTATGACAATTTAAACCCATGTAGTCAACTCCCAAAATTGTTCACACCCACTCCTCTTGTTAGAACTCGAGAAAAGGTTACAAAGGAGGCAATTTATTTGAGGTGAATTTTGCTACAATCAAATTTAATTGAAATATCATTAAAATTGAGACTTGCAGGCCACTAAATTATGGCCCAAGTATGGGTTTCAGTCAGGCTTAAATCGTGTTTGAGTTTGAAAAATTAAAATCAATTTGGACTTAAATCATTGGAAAATTCAGGCTTAAATTAGGTCTAATCCAAATGAGCTAATTGAGCTGAATTTTTGAATCAGAATTGAGCCTAAAATTCATCTAGAACTTGGGTTGAAATCACAAAATACAAAAGTTTTGCAAATAGACCTCTGAATTGAATAAATCCTCATAAATGGGTTTTTCGCCTAATTTTTCTTATAAATAGGTCCTTCGAATAATAATTTTATTGAAAAGTCTAAAAAAATTTTAAAATTACAAATCAGTACCATAAAATTTAGGGTTTGCAAATAAATTCCTCAAAAATTCTTTATTTGCAAATCAATCCCTCTAAAATTCTTTATTTGCCAAGAAATCCATCCAAAATTCTTTATTTACAAATTATCCCGTAAATTTTTGATCTTTTGTAAATAAGTCCCTTAAGAATTTTTATTTATAAATAAGTCCAAATTTTATTCAAAAAGGTTCCTGAAAGTTTCAAAACTTTGTAAACAAGTCCTTTTTTAGAAAAGTTCCCTGAATTTTATAAAATTATAATTTAGTCTAATTTTTCGGAAAAAATTTGCAAATACCCCAACTATAACTTTAATGTTCGGGATGAATATAACTTTGAAGATGTCAACATCTACAACAAACAGATTTATACATATCTATTCTCAAGCTCATCCAAACTTTGGATAAGCTTTATTCATATCTGTTTACATCAACATCCATCATTCAAAATTTAAAATAAAAAATGATTCGCTTCTAGCCCAACTCTATATCTTTGAGTCCTATAAAAATCCTTGGAACCTGCAAATTAGGGAATTGAAAGAGATTAAGGACAAAAGGGGAGATCAGAATAGAATGAGAGAGTGTTAGAAGGCCATCATTGAAAAAGAGCCAAAGACTAAAGAGGTGAAGTTTTGAACTTAGCTTCATTCTCTTTTTCTTGCTTTCCTTTGTTGTTTTCCTCCTTTCCCATAGGACCACCTTGCAGCCATTGCCATTGCCTCCCACGACCATGCATGGCCCCTCAAAGATGAAAAACTCTCAATATTGCCCATGGCCACCTGCGGCCCCTCGAAGATGGTGCATCCCCATCACCACAAGCTTGCTTTTAAACTCACACCCAAGCTAGCCTTCAGGCTTACATTCAAACCAATCTTTAGACTTGCACTTAGCTAGCCTTCAGGCTTGTATCTCAACCAGATTTTGGGCTCGCACTTAGCTAATCATCTGGCTCTCATCCAAGCTAGCCTTCATGTTCACACTCAATTAGGCTCCAGGCTCACACTTAGCCATTATTTAGGCTCACATCCAAGCCAACCTTTAAACATGCACTTAACCTACCTTCGAGCTTACACCTTGATAGCGCACTCTAAATTAAAATAAAATTTGATTTTTGATTCAAGATTTCTCCTTGGGGTTTTTGCTATCTCAGGTGGTCAACTTCAATCCCATAATGTCCATAGATAATGAAGATATCATCCTGACTATTACAAGCAAAGGGAGGGCTATTGAAATTTTCAGTCAACTTGGAAAGGCCCCCCCCTCCCCCCCCCCCCCCCCCCCCCCCCCCCCCCCCCCCCTCCTCCTCCTTGAATGAAAATGACTATTACCATTCCCACCTCTATCACTTTTACCCCATTAAGTGTTTTAGAGAAGGGTAAAAGTAAGTCAAAAGAGCACAGTCCTACCTTAAGACTATAGCTAAGAGGAGAATAACTAAGCTAAACAACCAGAGTTACTATAAGGCTACAACCCAACATGAGACTCCAAAAAAGAGACCATTCATGTTGTCAAAGTTATTTCTCATTATGACTCTATGAGAGACCATGAGTCCATGCCTCAATAAGCCAAACAGCAGAAAAAGGTTGTATGAACAAGACTTACAAATAAAGAGGTTCAGGAAGAAAAATCCCTTGTGTGTCAATCCTTGCTACCACTTCAGAGAGAAGGTGTAATTACTTGTTCCATGAACAAACTTCTGAATGAGGTAACCCAACTTATGGCAAAAGTTAACGTCAATCTAGAACCAAACCAAGACTTAATCCTTAAGATGTGGACCATTATGTCCTGATAGAAGCCTTGGTCCTAATCAAAAGATTTATTAAGGAAATGACCATACAAGCTTTGCAAGAGTAATTGAGACAATAAGGAAAACAGAAAGATGAAGTTTAGAAGACGGTTATGAAATTAATGGAGATGATGATACAAATAAGACAAAAGCTTAACAAGTTGAAGCAATCTCACATAGTCATCTCTTGAAGCTATGGAGATGGTAGAAGACACACCCCTTGTAGGTGAAAAATCCCTAAAAATGTAATTCCTTCAAAGGTCCTCCTCCACTAGTAAGGGATATCCAATACCCGATCTTAGGAATTCCTACCAAAGTGGAGGTGCTAGCATACATCCTACAACAAGTATAACAAATGGTGGTTGCATAACTAAGATAAGAAAGTGATATGGGTATGATGAATAATATAGATAACCCATACCCTAATCATCATGACCAAGTATCTATCCGAAAAGCTATAGTGCCTAAGTTCAAACAATTTAATAACATTAGTAATCCTGAATAACACATATCTCATTTGGTGACTCTATATGGGGACTCAAGTAACAACCCATCATTGTTATTTCGCCAATTTTCAATAAGTTTAACTAATGTATCATTCAAGTGGCGTACTAGATACAATTAGAGTTCATATAAACTTGGTCACAAATGAAAGGAGTTTCCCAAATCACGTTTGGAGGAATCAATAACAAGGTGATCATTGTGGACTTCATTTCAACACTAAAGTGCGACAATGAATCTGTCTTGGATTACATCACACGGTGAAGAAACCTTATTATCAGGTGTGAACAATCCATAGTAACATAAGGAAGAACTTGATGGCACCATACCTGAGTATTTCTTCTATCCACACTTTCCAAGACCTTATTATACAAGTCAAGAAGTTAAAGAGGATTGACCCACCAACCTTAGCTGGTTCACAAAATTTGAAAAATAGAAAAATCCTTCGACCACACTTCAAAGCTAAGATAACTCAAAAGCAGTTGGTGATGCTTGGCTAAGCCAACCCTAAAAGTCATTGATGACACCTCAAACGTAATCGACAACATGCTAATGAGGCCATTGATTATTAAATCGAAAGTCAAATAAAGTCAATTGACAATACGCTCAAAGTCACCAACCACACTTCAAAGATAAGACAACTAAAAAGCTATTGGTAATGCTTAACTAAGCCAACCCCAAAAGCTATTAGCGACACCTCAAATTTAGTCAAAAACATGCTAATGAGGTCATCAATTTTCAAATCAAATCAAACTATGGTAGTCATGAACTTGCTTAGTTAGTTAGCTAGATGCCTTGTTCAAATAAAGTCAATAGACAATACACTTAAAGCCATCAGCCATACTTCAAACCTATGCCAACTCAAAAGTTGTTGGTGATGCTTGGATAAAATAACTCCAAAAGCCGTCAGTGACACCTCAAACTTAATTGACAACATACCAAGGAGGCAGCTGATTATCAAATCAAAAATTAAAAGAAAATCAATAGCACTCTCAAAGCCATCGGCCATACTTCAAAGCTAAACCAACTCAAAAACCATTGGTGATACTTAACTAAGCCAACCCAAAAAGACATTGGTGATACTTCAATCTTAATAGAGAACATGCCACTAAGGCCATCCATTATCATATTAAAGCCAAATGAAGTCAATTGATGACACGCTCAAAGCTGTTAGCCACATTTTAGAGCAAAACCAACTCAAAAGCTATTGGTGATGCTTACTTAAACCAACTCCAAATGCCATTATTGATGCTTCAAACTAAATCAAAAACATGCCAAGAGGCCATCAATTATCAAATTAGAAATTATTAGCACAAGTTAATGCCGCTAATAATTTTTTTTCTCAAGTCAAGAATAAAAAAAGTCAACTGACAACAAACAAAAGTCGTTAGTAAAACTTTAGATCTTAATAAGGTCAACTAATATACACCAAGTTATCAATATCTGCGAGGGATCCAACCAAGCATCCTCCTTAGTCAAATTCCACTCGGCCAAGGGCACAAGAGTAGGGTAGTGGTGCACATCAAGCCTATTCTCACTTCCTTTCTCATTCCACTCTCTTTTATGATTATAAATTTAAATTCTTTAAAATATAAAATGAGGATATGCCCTTACTTATGTCATATATCCCTTTGCTCAAATCAATCAAATTATGCTATTTTTCTTTATGTCTCTATTCTTATTAACTAGGTTTCTCACTTTAGAAGATTTTTGACAATTGTTGGGGAGTTAGAAAAAGAGCTTACACATGTTAAAAGTCATATTCTTACAACACCATATTGCACTCAAATCACCTTATATTTTCATTTATTATTTCAAGATTTCCTCCAGGGTCTTCGCTACCCTAAGTGATCGATTCAGATCTCATAATAGTATAGTAATAGTAGTTCTAGTTGTATCCTATAGTAGCAGTAGTATTAGTAGTAATAGTATAATAGTTATAGCAATATAGTAGTAGAAGTAGCAGTAGTAATAGTAGTATAGTAATAATATTGTAGTATAGTAGTAGTAATAATAGTAGTGATAATAATAATAGTAGTAATAGTAATAATTAAACTAGTAGTAGTAGCAGTTGTAGTATAGTAATAGTAGTAGAAGTAGCACTACTATAGCAGTAATAGTAGTACTATTAGTAATTGTAATAGTAGTAGTAATACAACATAGTAATACTATACTACTACTATTGCTACAACAAAAATTACGGCTACATTAGTACAACTATATTGTTATTAATACTATTATACTATAACTACTAATATTATACTAGTATAATACTATTGCTACTACTACACTAGTACTATACTAATGCTAATACTATTATTATTATATTACTACTATTGCTAATAGTACTACTATGATGTTATACTACTACTGCACTATTGTTATTAGTACTAGTACTACTATTATACTATAAATATACTCTTACTAAACTACTAGTACTACTAGTACTATACTACTATTACGACAACTATAACCATTATACTGCTAGTAATATTTTTACTATACTACTACTACTTCGATTACTATTGCTATTATCGTAAAACAATACTGCTACTATATTGTGACTACTCTATTACTAATAATAATACTATTATTATAATATACTACTAGTATACTATTACTATTACTACTACTATGATACCATACTACTATACTATTACTATTACTACTACTATGGTACCATACTATTCAAGTTTAGTACCTATTGCGAGATGCTTAAAAGTAGCTTTAGGTACCTTGTAGATAGCTTTACCCAAGATATTCTGGGGGATTGGGACCTCTTCCTTGATCAAATTATGCCTAACGCCATAAAATTTTTCATTGTTCTTCGAACTCTAGCCAATCCAAAGGTTTCATCATGATTGTCACAACGTTCAGGGATACCTTCAAGGGCTATTCGGGTTCAAAAATAGGAGAAAGATGGTATTTTTATCCAAAGAAAGGGTATAGATTATTTCTCTCAAAACCCTAGCTCCATCCACTCTTGGAAAGACCATCCTCTTAGAATTATTACTAGGGTAGACTAAGTTCCTTCTTGTGAGTGAGGCAACCCTTCCACTCATTACATCAACCTAGAGATATGCCTTGAGATTCACTAGCTTTTAATCTCTTGGATAGATAAGGTTGAGGATGTTAGATTTGCTACCGTGTGGTTCCATAAGGTTTATCTACTGGAGCAAGGCTTATCCATGGCTTGGAAAGTTAGTATGTACCTTAACCTTTTTTGTTTTTTAATTCTTCAGTTGCTTTCTTCTTGATTTAATTATCAATTAAATTTTGTACAGAGTTGACCTAGATCTCAACAGGCAAGGACTCCTTAGGTGTCACAATCCTATCATCTTAAAAGAGGTCTTCTGAAGTAGAAGGCAATGTTCCCCCTTAGGAGTCTGTCCAAGGCCTAGGGAGAAAAGGTGAGAGGAGGAAGTCAGTCTGTGGGTGAAGAGCAGACAATGAATGTGCTCTCCTTCTACCATTTTAGGTAACTTGTTTGATGTTACCCCTATATAAATTATTTATTTGAAGTCTATGTCAAAAATTTGATGACTTTTGATTTGGTCTATTGATTATGGAAGCAATAGGAAACATCACATATATTGATTTTCTTTAAATGCCATGATAATAGACATCTCTTAAACATTAGGGAAGAAAATTTTACTTGCCCCTAGAATTTTGAGATGAGAGAAGAAGCCCTTCCAATTTTTGATGTGTCAGATATATACCCCTTTGTGAACATTTAACACGAAAGTTTCATTTTTCTTATCCACTACGTTTTGATCGAGGGAGAATAAAAATCTCATTAGTGTTACCTGATGAATTAGTTGTTTACTCTAAATGCTTCAGCATAATGTTTTCCCTAAGCATTCAAAATGAGAGAATGCTTGATTTGACATTTTTCATCTTCTTTTATGAGAGGATGAATTTAGTGTTTGATCAGGCATTCACAGCGGATGCTTAGATAATATGCCCCTTATCATTATCATATTTTTTTTCCTCTTGGAAGAGAGATATTACATATTGCTTGAATGCATTAGATCTGAGAATTTCTCATTTTCATTCTTGCATAAAATAGCAAAGGAGTATGGTCTTATTTTATTAAGAAAAAACTTTTCCATCCAATTTTGATCAAAAGGAGGTGTACTTTTCTTTTTTGGATGGTTAGAGACTTGTATCTATAAATAAGAAGATTGCCATTTGACAATGGTTAGGAGAAGAAATTCCAACTTGTATTAGAGTGGTCCTAAAACTAGGGGCCAGATGAAGGGATTTGCCTCATCTTAATCCCCTAATATAGTGGTTGATAACCCGACCAATTAGTCCATGCAACTTAGCTTTGATTGCTTGGAAGGTTATCTTGAGAGAAACCCTAAAGCCTCCTCATCTTGTCATCAATATCATTCTTTAGTGTCTCTTGTCATGTAAAGAGAAGTAGAGCAAAGACGAGCAAGAAGTTATTTTATTTGTAGTGTTTGTCTTCTAGAATGCTAGATTGGCATATAAGCTTCAAGAGAAGTAATAATATAAAGTGATGTTCTCCCTTTTTTCTTTGATTATAATACTAGAAGAAGCAAATGATGAAGAACATGTGTTTGTACCTATTTTTTGAAAGAGAATTTTTTTTTATTATTATTTTGAAAATATTTTAGTAGACTAGTCATATATCCTTTAATCTTCGATTAAGATCTTCTATTTGATTTAACTTATTGAAGTTTAAGGATAATGCGGTCTTAGAATGTGGTAAGTCACCATTGACCTCCCCTTATACCTTTTTCCTAGTACAATATTTTTTTCAAGAACTTGTTTCTTTGACACTACATTTGCTTCACCGTATTCTTATTAATTAGTGCTTTTTTGATTTTTGGGTTTAATCTCAGATGCCTCTGAATCTCAATTTCCAAGGTTTATATACTTGTAGATGTCATCTAATACTTTCTCTTTGTGTGGTATTTCTTGGTTGATAATACACCGAGATGAAGCTTAGTTGGTCCTCCTAATTCTGGCATGTGCTTTAATTTTCTGCTTTTTTTTATTTTTTTATTTTTATAGTAATCTTATTTCTCTTTTGAGGATCCAAGATTTACAAGCTCATAGACATCAATTGGTTCTTACTCTTTGAGTCTACCTCTCTTTACTTAGCTTTCCATATGAGATTTGTCCTTTTGGAATTTTAGTTTATTTTTGTGATCTATGCCTCTAGGAGAAGCTCGAGAGGTTATCTTTCTAATTTAACACTTTTGTCTTTAAAGCAACTTTCCTAATAGGATTTTAGTTACTTACAGATTGATCGTGATATTTTCAGGCTTGCATTCTTGAAGTTGACTTAGGGCATTGGTGGGTGGGGGAGGTGCAGGGTTTATAGCTCCACCATATTTCATCATCGACCATCCTTACCTTCGAACATTATCATTTGATTTTCAGAGATCTTATCTCTAAGATAAAAAGTGGTTCACTTGAATACTAAAGAAATTTTTGTTTTATGTTTGGCAGTGATTTTTTGTTTTATATTTTACCATGATCGATATGGAATGCATACTTAACTAGCTAGTTTTGATTTGACTAGACGTTCCATCATAGGCTAACATAATTTTAGTTCTTATTTTATTTTTTTTATTCGAAACTCATGCAATCATTTGATTTTCTAATGCCACAAATTTAGTATAGGTATCCTTCTTCTTAGGTTTAGTTACTCATCCATCAACCACTCTAGTCTTTGAAGTTGACCTTGCTCTTTTCTCAACCGAAGATGATTGAACAAATGTCCTTCATTTGTTCTTCTTTAGCTCTTGTTGTATTGTCAAGGAGTTGAAGGTATGGATTGTAGTATTTAGCTTTTCGAAGTTGACCAAACATGCCACTGATCCTTTCTCTGCTTATGTTATTTGTATTAGCTTTCTTAGCTTCTCAAGCAGGTTGTAAGCAATAAAAAATTGACTTTTACCTATTAACTAGTCTTTGAAAGACTGATGCTCTAGTTTGTGTCAATAGATCCTCTGTATTGCCATTGAGATTTGGCACAATAATATTTGGCTTTTGACCCTTGGGAAAATTCGGCCTTTACCGCTTAGGTGGACATGGTTTTTGCCTCCTCAAAGGAAGACATGGGGTTGATCCATGCTGAGTAGGTAGAGGAGTAATTAGATCAATAGCAGTCATAGAAACATTAACAATGCTAGGAGCAGTGATACTATTGGTAAAAGTAGAAGCACCATGTATGAATTGGATGGAGTTGGGCATAGCCTAATAGATAATATGGACTCCATTTATCCTTATAGTGATCATTGGGTGAGGAAAGTATACCATTGATTTTTAACTGCGGTTGATGGTCTAGGTTGTGACAGAAGGATCATTTGGTGATGCCATTTCCCTTTCTTTTTTTTAATGGAGAATAAATGAGGCAATCATTGGCCACAATTTTTTGATGTGCCTCAATCGTATTAGCTAGGTTTCTACACTGAAAGGAGAAGTCATGTCCCACCGAAGGTTCCAAAATTTGTGGATCAAAAATCGACCACTCAGGATAGCTAGAGACCTTGAGAAGCAATCTCAAAATAACAAATAAAGGTTTGAGGGTGGTTTGAGTGTGTGATAAAGAATTGTGAAATATGACTTCCAAAAGGCATAATTTTTTATTATTAATTACCTCGACAATTATCAGGAATCTCCTAAACCGAGAAACCTAACTAATAAGATAGAGACATAAAGAAACGAAAAACATAATTTGATTGATTTAAGAAAGGAATACATGACTTAAGCAAGAAAATACCCCCACTTTACAATTTAATGAATTTAGATTCATAATCATGAATGGCATGAAATAAGAAATGGAATGCAAAAGGCTTGATGCTCACTATTGCTCTACTCCCATTTCCTTAACCGAGTGGAGCTTGACTTGGATGACCTTAGTTTGATCCTTAGCAGATGCTGATAACCTCAATAGATTTCATGGTGTGACTAACTGCTTGATCTTGTGTTAATTGACCTGATCAAGATCTGAAGTATCACTGATGATTTTTTGTTTGTTGTCGGTTCACTTCTTTTGATCTTTAATTTTAGAGAACGATTAATGGCTTCAACTTATACTAATCATTTTTTATTTGATAATTGATGACCTCTTTGGCATTTTTTTGATTAAATTTGAAGCATCATTAATAGCTTTAAACTTGCAATAGTTAAGCTTGAAGTGTGCTTGATAGTGTTATATTTATTATTAGTTGACTTCTTTCGAACACAACGTTTGGCTAATTGACTAAGTGAGTTTAAACCTATCTTAATTCTTTTTGAAATAATTAGCAGTATTGGCTTATAGTAACCATATCTGATTTGATAATTGATAGCCCCTTTGGCCTATTGTCAATTATGTTTGTAGCATCACCAATGCGTTTTGAGCTTGTGTTGGCTTAGCTTGAAGTGTGACTAACGGCTTTATGCTTGTTGCTGATTGACCTTTTTTGAACTAAGCATTTGCCTAGCTGACTAAGCTAATTCAAGCCTATCTTTGTTTGATTTGATTTGAAGAAATGATTAGCAGCTTGGGCTTATGTTAATCATCCTCAATTTGATAATCAATGGCCCATCTCAGCTTGTGTCAGTAAGATTTTGAGGTATTATTGATTGCTTTGAGCTTATTGTACTTGGTTTGGGTTCAAGTCTAACTCTGTTCCATTTGAAGTTCAAACTTAGTTATGGTATAAGTCTGATTTGATTCAATTCGATGTTCAAAACTTGATTTCGTTCAAGTTTGATTTGATCTAATTTGATATTTAAAATTTAATTTCTATTTAAATCTGATTTGATTTAGTTCAATGTTCAAAAGTTGATTTCAATTCTAGTCTAATTGATTCCATTCGAGTTAGGTTCCACCTTATGTTGAATTCCCATCAAGGCTCTGACTTGGTCCTTAGTGGATCTTAGATCCAACCCTTGTGGAGTACTTATTGGATTCTTAGTGAATTTTGGACCCAACCTTTAATGGGTTCTTATTGTATCCTTAATGGATCTAGGATCCTTAATAGATGTTGGATCTAACCCTCAATGGGTTCTTATTGGATCATTAATCGATCTTGACTCCAACACTTAATAGGTTCTTATTGGATTGTTAATCAGTCTTGGATCCAACCCTTGATAGATTTTTATTGGATCCTTAATAGATCTTGGATCCAACCCTTGATGGGTTCTTATTGGATCCTTAGTAGATCTTGAATCCAATCCTGATTGGGTTCTTATTGGATTTAGCCTCCACCCATCAATGAGTTTGAATTTGACCCATGTTGGACCCTTATTAGGGTTGTGTTCAAACCTTAATAGACGTACATTCAAGTTCAAGTTGGTTTTGATTTAAATTTAACTTGGTTTTGGTTCATGTTTGACTTAATTCTGGTTCAAGTTTGATCTAGTTTTGATTCAAGTTTGACCCGGTCCTGGTTCTAGCTCGATTTGGTTCTAGTTCAAGTTCAACTTGGTTCTAGTTCTAGTTCAACCCAATCCTAGTTCAGGTTCAACATAATTTTGGTTGAGGTTTGAGCTTGACATGATTTGGGTTTGAATTTGAGTTTAGGTTTACCAGATTAGGATTTGGCTCGTACTTGATTCAACCTAATTAAGCTTTGGTTTAAACTTCATTTGAACTTAATGGGGTTGGCTTGGACTTGACTTAGCTCAATTAGGATTTAATTCAAACTTAATTTAACCTAATTTAAAGTTTGGTTTAAGTATTGTTTGATTTCAGCTTGATCAATTTGGACCCAATTAGTGTTAGGTTCAAACTGATTTTGATTTAGATTGAACCAATCAGGACCGTATTGGATTTGGATATTGATTCAATTTGAGTCAGGCTGACCCAATTTGAACCCAATTAGGATTTTGTCTGAATTGATTTGACTAAGGTTAACCTATCTAAACTTGATTAGGGTTAGGTCCAAAGCAATTTGACCTAGATTAACTCAATTTGGATTTGAGTCTAGTTTAATTTGAGTTTTAGTACATTTATATAAGTTTTAACTTATCGGATGACCAATTATATCAAGTAAAAGATTCAAACATGTAATTCTAAGTAGAATCAGATGACCAGTTGAGGAACTGAATGACCGACAAAAGGTTTCTACTAGTCTTGGTTCATTAGAACCGAATGACCGGTTGAGGAATTGAACAACCAACAAAACTAATTTGCCAGTTCTGGTAGACCAAAATCGATTAATTGTTTGTCCAAACAATCAATCAATTCGGGGAATTTCACCCCTCCAAACAACTAGTTTTAATCTATTTATTTTATCAATTTAGGTCTATTTGATAGTCTATATAGTCAAATTAATTTTATTTATTTATTTTAGCCAAATAGGCTTAATTTTAATCTAATTAGATCAATTATTTAAATTGATTTATATTAACCAATTTGGTTTAATTAATTAGACAACCCATGAGCTGTCAATTGATCAGAATAACTTTGAGTTAGCCCAAAGGTTGACCTTAAGTCAATTTATTTTTAAGCGAGTTTGTAAGCCGGTCTTTAACTGGTTAGACTTTCAAGTAAGTTTGTAGGCTAGTTTTGAGTCAACTAAAATTTTAGGTGAGCTTGTAGGATGATTCTAAGCTGATTATCTTTTAAGTGAGCACACAAATTGGCCTTGAGTGAGAGTTTGGTTTTCGAACTAGCACATGGGCTGATCCTAAATCAATTGACTTTTAAATAAGCCCGCGGATTGGACTTGAGTCAAAAATTAATTTTTGGGCAAACTCATGATCTAGTTTTTAACTGATTGGCTTTTAAGAGAGCCCACAGATTAGCCTTGAGTCAAAAATTAATTTTTGGATAAACTTGTGGACTAGACCTAAACTAAAATAACTTTTGGGTGAACATGCATGCTAGTCCTATGTTAAAATTGACTTTCAAATTAGCTTGTAGGCTAACCCTAAACCAGAACTCACTTGCGAACGAGTTATACTAATTTTATTTTATTGTTTTATTTCTTGCCGTAATCTTTTCTTCTTTTCTTTTCTTTTTGTCAACTTTCCTTTTTTTTTTGTCATTTTTTTCTTGCTGGCCCCAACTCTCTCCCTTTTTTTTTTTTCTCTTCCTATTTTTATTTTTATTCTTGGCAACAAGTTCCCTTTTTCTCAACGTCTCTTTTTTCCTCCCCATTATCTCTCGAGTCCCCTATGCTTTCTTCTCTATCGGAGCAAGACCAAGTTCCTCTCAAGTTTTCCAGCTGGATCTAACTAGATCTGGTCTTATTCCATGTTTGGCGACGGCCGGGGGGGGGGGGGGGGGGGGGGGGGGGGGGGGGGGGGGGGGGGGTGGGGGCGGGTGGGTGGGGGAGGGGGGATGGGTCGGTGGGGGTCTTGTCCGTGAGGATGCAAGCATAACGCGGAGAAGATGGCCAGGTCTAGCAATCTCTGGCTGAATCCAGCCGTCGGTGGCAACCGATGGCTATAAAAGATGCTCGGGGAAGAGGTGAAGGTGGAGCTCTATGCAGGAGATGGCTGGGCAGTTGGGCGGAGGCATGCCCCAATTGGAGGGCAGGTGGAGCTTGCAGGGCCATGAGCTAGCGTGGTGGAGCTCGATTAAGCCAAATGTTGATGGTAAAATAGGGAGCCGTTGTGGGTTCCTGCATGCAACGAGAATGCAACGAGAATGATGGTATGGCGTAAGCAAGTAGTGCGGGCAGTGAATTGGAGGCCATGACTGGTGCAAGAGGCTCAGGTGTGGCGAAGAACTTGCAACAAGGTTTGGGCAGGAGCAAGCGAGGCCATGACTAGCCGACCCTATGCTATCTTTTCCTTCATGTTTGAACCTTTGTTCACTCTCCAATCGCACTTTTCGTAATCTAATCTCCTCTCTTTTGTGTCAGACTATAGATTCTTTTGTAATGGTTACGAGGATGAGGAGATTAAACTGATATCTTTTCTTATGAATTTTGAATAGATTTGAAACCTTAGACATTAGATATGGTTGGATTGATTTTCTTTTTGAAATTTTAAATTATAGATGAGATAAAATTTATATTATTTTGTGATATCACATAACACAGGTGATTATTCGAAAATTTTTTTAAAAAAATTTAGATCAAAATTTAATTTTATAAATTTCAGTATTTTTTGTAAAAATTATATTTTATAAATTTTAAAAATTTTAGGATCCTTTTTGTAAGATTTTATTTACAAAAGAATGAAATTTAAATTTATTTATAAATAAAATTTTTCAAAGGGCTTATTTGTGAAACGTAAAAAATTCTATGTATTTGTGAGTATCAAATTCTTTTAGAATTTATTTATAAATTCTAGATTTCGCACATGTTGATGTACAATTTTAGGATTTTTATGGATTTTTTAATAAAATTTTCGTTCAAGGGACTTATTCGTAAGAAAAAAAAATGGCGAGTGACCTTTTTGTAAGTATTTCTTTGGACCGTTTTTTATTTCGGCCTAAATCTTTGATAATTTTTGAATCTAATTTTGGTCCAAATATCAAGCCCCTTTGTGCTAAATTTAGCTCAAGCCCAATTTTTTTAATAATTCAAATTCAAAACAAATATAATTTTTTGTCAAATTTGACTTTAATTTAGGTCTAAATGAGATCCACATTTGACTTATAATTTAATGGCATTTAGTTTTCTATTTTGATCATATTTTAATCAATTTTGATTTTGAAAAAAATTATCTCAAGTAGATCCTCAAAACCGAGCATAATGATGCTTGAATGGAGCTAGAGCAACTCCAATCCTAGCAAGACACTGAGCTGAAAAAGGTTTTAGAGGAGGTTGTATAGTGTATCTATATGTTGGCTTAATTGTGTCTCGAATCTAGATTTTATGAAGAGCCTTAATTATATTAAAAAATTATTTAGTGGGCCTAATCCTTATCTAGATTTATCTTCTAGTAGAAGACTTAAATTAGTAGAAGTCTTATTTGAGTCAGTCTTCTACTTTGACTCAAACACAGTTAGGCCACATCTATAAATACTCTATTGATGTACGGGTTTCAATATAGAGTGGGAGAGAGAGATATAGATCAATACTCTCAATATATCTTGTGACGGTTAGGCTACTTAGTCTTTTATGAAAGTTGGTGATATTAGAGTTTCATCTCCATCGTTGTAATCTTCTTTTCCTCTTCTCATCAATGCAATATTCTCTAGATCATCTTCGCCACATAAATATCTTGTGTGCTATCTTTTCTCCTTTTTTGTTCTTCTTCTACATTGTGAATTGTGGTGGACATCGATATTTTGCGCTACACCTAAAAAACTCAGAGTTCACATAGCTCCTCGTGCACAAGAGGGACAAAGCACTAGCTGAATTCTTAATCAGCATGGAGAATCTGCTGTCTCAAGCATATATTTCAGCTGATTCTTTTGAGTTGGGATATCTATGTTATTAGGACATAGTAATTCAAACCCATTGGGATCTGAGCTTCCACTGTGCTAATCTTTGCATCAACCTATACAACAAGCAGGGAGTCCTTCATCTCAAAAAGAGTATGAAAAGATGATCATCTAAGACCCACTTTCAGAGGAAGGCATGGCAGCTAAAGATAGCTACAACTTAGATTTCCCACTTCAAGAGGAGGAGGATGTTGCTGAAGTAGGTGTAGACATTGGGCCTCCAAAGTTTGGAAAATGAATGCTTTATTGTACCTTTTCACTTTCTGCCAATGTACTTGTAATTAAGACACATTTAATATTTATGAAATGTGTCTTGGTCTCTCAAGTTTTGATTATGATTTGATCGAGTTTGTATTCAGATTTGGGTTAAATGTAGTTGCATAATTTGTCATTAACTAAAGTAATAGCAATTTAACACACAAGTTTTGGCTAGTGCTAATCTTATCACAATGAATAAATTATGATTTTATCCAAAAATGTTTAATTTAGTAAGAACTCATTACTTGAATCAAAATGATTTTATCCCAAGAAAACTTTTGAAAATCCTACCTCAAGTAAATAGTTCGCATGATTAAAAAGTAATTTGGAACTCAGTTTAAGATTTTTCAATAATCCCCAAAATTTTTATTTGTGATTATTAAAAACCTCAATTTATATTCTACCTCAGATTTTTTTAAAGAAATTACATCCATTCTGATAGATTCCAAGGGAAGCCTTGTTCACCTAGTATTCTGGCATTCGGCTGGTTTTCCTTTCTCCCTTGGCTAGGCACATGACCTAGAGTTGGGTCTTGGTGTCTCATGCAGGTGCATGACTTCGAGTCGGGTCTTATTATTTTGGGTAAGTGCTTGACCTAGAGCTCAGTCTTTGTGCCTCAGGTAGCTATGTGACCTAGATTTGTAGTCTTTGTGCCTCGAGTAGGTGTGTGACATAGACTCAGGGACTTTGCACCTTACACAAGTGGGTGATCTTGAGTTGGGTGCTTTGTGCCTCAGGCAAGTGTTGGACTTGCAGCAGGGTCTTCATGCCTTGGATAGGTGCATGATTTGGAGTTGTGGTCTTTATGTCTTTGGCTAGTGCTTGACTTGGAGTAGAGGTATTTGTACCTTGGGCATGTGTGCGACCTAGCATTGGGGTCATTGTGCCTTAGGCAAGGGCATGACCTAAGGTTGAGCTCTTCATGCCCTGGATAGGTGATGACCTAGAGTCAAGTATTTGTACCTCAGGCTGGTGTATGACCTGGAACTGAGGTCTTTGTGCCTTGAGTAGATGCATGACCTTGAGCTGGGATCTTAATTTGAGCAGCTAGTCACTGAGTTGTTTCTTTGGCTCTGGAAGCAACAAGCCTAGGCAGTGAGAGCATCATAAATTCTATTAGAGGAAGAACCTTATAGGTTGACAACATGCTAGCTGTGTGCATTGCCTTACCATGTGGATGCTCCAACTTGAATGCTCTTGGTATCATGATTTGAGAGATTCTATAGGGTCCTTCCCAATTTGGAGAACTTTTCAATGGCTCAGTCAACTAGATCGGCACAATGTGCCTAATCACCCAATTGTAGTTCTCAACCTTGCACTCAAGCGTTGTCATACTGACCTATGTGACATTGATACTCTACAACCCTCATGCAAGCTTTTTCACACACTTCCAACACGAGGTCATTTTAATCTCTATGGTTCACATCATTTGCCTTAGAGTCCTTGTGTTTTGTTTGGGATGAAAGGAGACCAATCTCCATTGAGATGACAATTTTAACTCTATATGCTAGCAGCATGAATGGTGACTAGTTGTAGTCAATGGGGTGGTTCTATATGACCACAACAAATGTGGCAGCTCTTCGACCCAAGCCCCCTTCACTCCTTCAAGGCTTTTCTTCAATCATGAAAGAAAAGTTTGATTTGTTATCTTGACTGTCAAATTATTTTTCATTGTTTGTGCCTAGAATCCTGTTAGTCTAAACAATAGATGATGCTTTGCTAAAAGAATTCTTGGATCATCTTCTTAGTAATTATGGCCAACAGCTCGGATTCTGCCCATTTGGTGAAGTAGTCAATAACTACCACCAATAACTTTCTCTAACTTGATTATAGTAGAAATGAACCTAAGACATCCATTCCCTTTGGTCGAAGGGCTAGACGACTTGTGTTTGTCGGAGGATGACTGTTGGACTATGGTACACTAAGACATGTTATTGGCATGTTTGTACTTTGAGATGAACTTAGTTATTTCAATTGCCATGTTTATCTAGTAGTACCTCTACCTGAGGAGATTATGAGATAATGCTCATCCGCTTTTATGATTTCTACATATTCCTCTGTTGCATTTTAGGTGTCTCGAACTCGAATTTGAGTTTGAGTTAAAGTAGAAATCCAAAGTTGGATTTAGATTTATGATTGATTTATAATATTAGGAGTTGTAATTAGAGTAAAACTCAGACTCAATAAAGATATATAAATATGCTATAATACATAGGACTTAGGTGTGGTGTAGTATTGAGCTTGAACTAGAGAGAAATAGAGAGAGGAATAGAGAGAATAGAGAAAAGAAAAAGAGAAAGAGTGTCAGCTCTCGTGTGTGGGTCTTTCTAGTGCTTCTCGGTGGTCTCTTGTGGTGGTTTCTCCTAATTTTCTCTTAGAGATTCTCTCTGGAAGTGGAGGCATTGCCGAGGCTTAAAGAAAGAATTTAGTTGAGTAAGAAAGAGTAAAGTATTTCTTGTAGAATCTTGTAAAAGAATTTTTTTTTGATAGTGAATCTCTTACTGCCTTATCTTATCTTTTTTTATCTTGTATTACTTCTCGTTTATTATGTTATTTGAGAATAAGGTGATTCGTGAACCTTCCGCTGTGAATCTCAACAATTGGTGTCGAAGCTTAGGAGCAAATAACTAAGATGGCAAAGTCCTTACTTGAGGTGAAGAAGTTTGACGGCAAGATAAATTTTGCCTTATGGTAGAAGAAGGTGAAAGTGGTTCTTATTTATCAAGGTCTGCAAAAGACGTTAGAGGAAAAAGAAAAGAGGCCGGCCAAAATAAGCGATGAAGACTGGGAGGAGATAGATCAAAAGGCATTGAATTTAATTATTCTAAGCCTTACTGGTGAGGTTTTATACAATGTCATTGACGAAGAGACGACGATGGACATCAAGACAAAACTCAAGAAGTTATACATGTCAAAAAGCCTCACGAATAAGTTCTATCTGAAACAACAGCTGTACGGATTGTGTATGAGCGAAGGTACAACTATATTACATCACTTGAATGCCTTCAATAAGATTATCAATGATTTGCTGAAAGTTGATGGGAAGTTTGAAGAGGATAATAAGGCACTGATTTTCCTAATGTCTCTTCCTGCTTTATACAATCATATTGTAACCACAATTCTTTATGGTAAACAAACTCTCAATATGGAAGATGTGACATCTAGTCTTCTTTCTAATGAGAAAAGAAGAAATTCCAACATTAATATGGAGTTTGGTGAAGGATTGGTGGCTCACGAAAGAGGAAGATTAAGAGAAGGTGGAGAAGATAAGCAACAGTCCAAATCAAAATTGAAGGTGAAAGTACCATGTTATTCTTATAATAAGTATGACCACATTAGATAGTATTACCCTGAACGTGGAAGATAGAGTTCTCCAATATGGCAATGATAATAGTGGATGATACTTCTGAGAATAGTGTGGATGGAGACGTTCTTGTAGTATCCACAGAAATCGGTACTTCTGATAAGTGAATTTTAGGTTCCGGTAGTTCTTATCATATTTTTTCTAGGAAGGATTGATTTACTTCTTATGAGGAGAATAAGAAGAAAAGTACTGTTTGGTTGGGCGATAATTCAGCCAGTGTGAGAATAGTCAAAATCCATATATTTGATGGAGTGATTCGTACTCTTACTAAAGTGAGGCATGTCCCCAAGATGCAAAAGAATCATGAAGGTGTACTGGACTCAAAAGATTGTAATTATTTAGCAAGAGATGGCATCATGAAGGTGGAGTTCTGATGGGTACAGTAGTGAAGAGGAAGCATGATACTCAGAGTAATTTGATGGGAGATAAACGTTCTCCTTGAATTACTTTTACTACAACAACAGATACAGATCATTCAAAAAGCTTCCAAAAGTACAAGATTGTAGGCATGAAGAGCGAATTCGAGGTTGGCTCAAGCTCGCATCTTGCGATTAGCTGAATAAGCCAGTGGCCCAGGGGCAAGGACTGGATGAGAGATGATAGCTGAAGATTCATGATGGTGGCACGCCCGAGTTCAAGTCAAGATGGAGATTGTTGAGTTTTAGGTGTCTCGAACTCGAATTTGAGTTTGAGTTAAAGTAGAAATCCAAAGTTGAATTTATATTTATGATTGATTTGTAATATTAGGAGTTGTAATTAGAGTAAAACTCTGACTGAATAAGGGTCTATAAATATGTTGTAATACATATGGTTTAGGTGTGGTGTAGTATTAAGGTTTAACTAGAGAGAAATAGAGAGAGAGGAATAGAGAGAATAGAGAAAAGAGAAAGAGAGAGAGTGTTGGCTCTCATATGTGGGTCTTTCTAGTGTTTCTCAGTGGTCTCTTATGGTGGTTCCTCGTGCTTTTCTCTTGGAGATTCTCTCTGAGGATGGAGGCATTGCTGAGGCTTGGATAAAGAGTTTAGTTAAGTAAGAAAGAGTAAAGTCTTTCTTGTAGACTCTGGTAAAAGCCTATTCTTTTGATAGTGGATCTCTCGCTGCCTTATCTTGTTATTTTTTTTTATCTTGTATTACTTCTCATTTCTTGTATTGTTTGAGAACAAGGTGATTCGTGAACCTTCCGCTGCGAATCCCAACATTCCTCCATGTATACCACAAAGTGCATAATCAGCTTCAAATAGCGCCAAGTAGCAAAGAAGTGGTTGAGTGAGTGACCTTTTGCACAAGATTCCTTCTACTAGATTGAAACTCGGTGCTAGCATTCTGATTCTCCAAGTTTCTCTTGCATTATCAAATAGCTTTCCTTCACTAAAATAGCTTATTAGGATTTCCATAAAGCAAGGTTTTCCATTCATGTTGTTTGCCTTGAATATAGTAGCGTAACTCAATTGCCTAAGGTTTTCCATGAAAATCTTCCATAGCTACAAATTCAATGAAGTCAAGGTGAGGCACTCTAAAGCATTTTCCTCTACATTATTCTCCTTTGGCACTTGGCACACCTCCACGCTATCCATCTTCCCCATGAGTTCTATGCTTCGACCAAATACTGGACAATTACTGGATCCTTTGCCTCATATTCTACTATTGCATGCAAGAAAATAAACTGAGAGTCATTGAATACCTTTAGTCTCTTGGCATTGGCTGCTAGTACGTGGCTAAATATTCAACTCAGTTAAACTAACCTATATCAAACAAATTTGTTGAATATATTGCATTCCTTCTTGGCCATGTTGTTCGATGTAAGAAACTTCAACTAACTAGTTCCCTCTAAACCCTAAATCTTAAACTTTAAATCCTAAACCCTAAACCCTAAACCTGATCCTCAGCTATGTTGTTTGATGTAGGGAACTTCAGCTGACTTGAATACTCTACTACTTGTTCATCCGAGCTTATTAGTATGACACCAACGCTGCTACTCTACTTGCAAGATGAGCCTTCCACTGATCTCCCTATGGCTTGATGCTAGGTTTAATGTGGTCTACAATAGCTTCCACCATGAAGTTTGCCAAAACTTGGGCTTTTATTGTCTTTCAAATCTCAAAAGTTACATCAAACTATCAAAGTGGAAGGTTCATTAGCATGGTAATGGGATATGTTTGGAAATATAGTTGAAGTTTCAGAATAGTCAATAAATTAAAAAACTTGACTTTCTAAAATTATATTAAATAATAATTTCAGTTTTGCTTCATTCAAAAGGAATAAACCTAACTTAATATTGCAAGTCACCCCAATCTGAGAGGGTGTATTTGGTGACAAGATATTATGGAATAGGGATAAGATTACTTCAAAGATTTCATTTATCAAGAATTTATGAAGAACAAAAGTTTGATTTACTCTAATCCTATTCCAATGGTCATTTGGTAACATGATGGATGCATGCAGTGATCTTGCAATCTAAACCATTGAACATTAAACCAATTCTCAAGTATATTATACATTGAGTTTTTTTCTTACATTTTCTTTGGTGAGAATACACTCATTATAAGAAATCAGAGTATTGCTAGTGATTTCTTTTCTATGGTCAAGAAAACACCTGAGATTTATGGAATTTAGCTTGTGGCTAATAAAATGCTAGCTATTGCTAGTGTTTATCCAACCTTTAAAATAGATGTCGACAATTGCAGCATCTATTTTAAATGCAGGCAAATTGTCAGGATCAATGATAGAAATGTTGGCAATCGCTGGCTCTATCTTTATTGCCACCAAGACCCTAGCCACCAAACATAACCCCTCCTGTGTGTATCCTATCCCAACCTCGACCTCGCACTTGCTTTCGCCACCCTCGGCCTGGCCTACTATTGTACCCTTGGGTGTGCCTACTCCCATTGCCCCTAGCCCTTTTGCTCTAATTGCCCCTAGCCTAGCCTACTCTGGACGCTCTCGGTCTCACCTGCTCCAACCAGCCCTGGCCCGACCATGCCTACTCCTGCCCTTACCCCCTCAAGCGCCTATCCTTGGCTAGCCCATCCCCAACTGGCTGCATTAGGATCCTTTGGCTTGCACATGTCCCCTGCTGACTAGCTCCAACCACTGGCCAAGCTCATCCCTGACCACCCCAAAGTCTACACCCATCCCCAGTTGTGCCCACTCACACCAGCATGCGATCACCTAGGTCTGCCTGCACTCGCATTTCTCCATGATGTCATTAACCCTAAACTATATTTTCCTTAATTTCTTTGCAATTTTCTCAACAAAAAATATTTAGATGATCACAGATGATCACCAATGTTTATGTTTATTAGAATAGAATCGATGTCTTGTAATGTTATATAGCTCAATTTACTTAATGATTGAGATTAGTTTTTTTGATGGTTGAGATTATATATTCTAGTAGGTTAGGTGATTAATATTAGAAAGATTTACATATTGCTAGTCTTTATTGATTCGTTGAAAAAGATATAATTAATGATTTAAAAATTAACACCAACTATTTTAACATAAGCTAATTTTTATAATGATAAATCTCTCAATTTGATGATATCTACAATAAAGAGTGGTGAGTGTAGGTTGATAATTGGACCAAACTATTTAGTTTTTGATAATTGGCCATGACATTATCCTATTCTCGTTGTTATTCCCAATCCTTATATATATATATATTATATATATATATATATATTATATATATATATAATATATATATTATATATATATATATATATATAATTAGTAGTTCATATAGACTATTAAATTAAATTAATACATGAACATCAATGAAATTGATATTTTGAAAAGTATGTGTGAAGTTTTTAACTACTTTGAAGTGTAATTTTAACTTCTGTTTATTTGTATTGGTATTTGATTTTCATTTATGAATGATAATATGCCATCGTTAGGATCCTATCATGCATGATGGATAAAAGTTGGATCAAGATAAAAAATTGATCAGACTAAAGATATATCACAGGAGTTTGTGTGTTTCTTATCCCTATATGAACAAAAGGACTAATAGGTGATAAGATGTCCATGTATTGATTATGTAAATATGTACAATCAAACACAAAAGGGGTTTATAAACATGTAATAACAAGGGGATGGAGCCTATTATATATTAATTACACTTTTCATGGAGAGGAGTTACGGTATCAATACAGAATACAATATAGTCATTAGATTATAGAGTCAATTGAAGTGCATAATTAACATGGGGAGATGTTGAATGTTTGCTATACAATGCATTTGGTGTTGTAAGCGAGAAATGTCAATAAAAGTTTCAAAGAGAACTAATATATAGTTCTTTAAATTATTGAGTAAGGCTAATAGAGAATTATACCCTAGATGCAAGAATTTTACATTCTAATCTTTTATCATGCAATTATTAACTATGAAAGCCAAATATTGATAGAGTAACAAATCTTTTAGCATCCTATTAGAGACTTTGAGGGCGCATTCCATGATATTACTTTATTTTCATGTTCTTACCACAAGACTTGGAACTTTATAAAAGATCTGGGCCTTAGGTACAAAAAGATTCATACTTGTCCTAATTATTGTATGCTTTACAAGAATGAGAGTGAGTCAAATACTTACCATAAGTTTTGTAAATAACCACGATACAAGCAATGGAAAAGTAATACTGATGTTGATAATCAGGAAGTGCGGAATATACCAATAAAGGTAGTTAGGTACTTCCCCTTGAAGCCAAGATTACAATAATTTTTATATCAAAAAAGATTTCATCACACATGAGATAGCATGCTGAAGGTGGTTTAGCAGATAGATCACTTTGACATTTAGTGATCGCATGGCTTGGAAGGATTTTAATAATAAGTATCCTCACTTTGCAATGGATTGTCATAAGGCACAGCTAGGGTTAGCTTCAAATGGGTTCAATCCCTTCAAAACAATGAGCATATCACATAGCACATGGCTTGTTGTTCTAATTCCTTACAACTTACCTCTGTGGTTATGTATCAAATAATCATCATTCATCCTATCCATGCCTATTAAAGGACCAAAGGGACAAAGAAATGACATAGATGTATATTTATAACTATTGATAGAAGATATGAAATAACTATGAGAATCAAGTGTGCCAACATATTATGTTAGTAGAAAGGAGATATTTTATATACATGCAATATTGATATGGACTATTAGTGATTTTTCTACATATGTATATCTATCCGATTTTATGACCAGAGGATATAAGGCTTGTCCAATCTATATGAAAAATAGGTGTTCTTGTTGGTTAAGCATGGTCATAGGCTTTACTATTGTGTCATTAATAACTTTTGCCAAGAAATGATAAATTTCAGCTAGATAAGTCATTATTTGACAGAACATATGGGCAAGGTCTTGCTCCCTCTAAGCAATCTAGAGAGGATATATTGAAGGAAGGAGTAGTATGGAAAATGACTTGGGAACTCAAGAAAAGAGAAAGATAGGAGGAGCTACAAGTGACACGGTGAGGAGTAAAAGCAATTGGAAAAAGGTAAGTGTGTTTGTTGACTTGTCATATTAAAGAATATTACAAATCTAACATAATTTTGATATCATGCATATTGAAAATGATTTTCTCGATAATGTGTTGGAGACATTGCTGGGAATGCTAAAGTAAAAAAGAAAATTTGAATACACGGTTAGATCTGAAGGCTATTCGTATAAGAAAAGGACTCCATCTGCAGGAAAATGGTAGCAAAACTTACTTGGCCCCCGCTTCATATATATTTTTTAGTATTCTAAAGAATATCAAAGTACTTGATGGTTATGCATCAAATATTTCAAGATGTGCCAATTTGATTGATTGGATAATATCTGGTTCATAAAATCATAATTATCATATACTTATGCAACATTTATTACCAATTTCAATTAGGACTTGTCTTCCAAAAACTGTAGCCAAAACACTTATTAAAATCAATAGTATCTTTAGGTAAACATATGCAAAAAAATGAATGACATTCAGACTTTGATGGGTTGCAACAAAGGATTACAATTTCTTTATGTCAGCTCAAACAAATTTTTTCACTTTCATTCTTTGATGTTATGAAATATCTAGCAACTCATTTGGTGGAGAAGATGACAATAACTAGCCCTGTGCAATGTCTCTCTATGTATCCAATAGAAAGGTGATTTTTGATCATCCAGTAAATGCATTGAATATTAAATGATAATATATATCTACTCATAATCTAACATATATTATTATATGCATTAGGTATATCTGAATGAGTTTCAAATTAACTTTTATTCATATTCTTGGAATCACAAGGGTGAGTCTAAATTTACGGTTGGATGACTAATAGGGCCACTGCATGAGGTTCATTACCTATATGGAGTTGTGTGGACCCAAGCACATCGTTATGTGTTTTTCAATCTTGACATGGTCAACATATATCGCGAATAGGTAATGGTTTGTGAATGCTAATCATAAGATTTCTAGTCGTACTTAATCAGTATATGCTTATATTTTGTTAATGTTGTAGAGCACACCTAAAGACAATAAAGGAGGATTAATAATGTAAAGGATGAAAATTTGAAAGAAACAAAATATTCCCTAGATGGTTCAGAGATCATGTAAGCATATATTATGTACTCCTTTTTTGCTGGTTCAGTATTAGAATATGTCAAAATAATCAATGATTCATATTTCTAGGTTGCCAATTTAGAAATAAGCAGTGGTCCAGTGCATGTACCGAATGAAATCTCTTTGTTAGCTATTAGACTAAATAAGTGGGCGAAGAGATATTCCAAGTATCTCATTAATGAATTCAAGTTTTACAAAAAAGTCACAAGATGAATCAATAGACTCAAAATAGTGGCATCATCTTAAAAACAATAATGAGAAAGTTCTCAAGCTGACAAGATATGTACCCCACGTCTGAAGATGCCATATTTTATAGGATTATAATTGGCATTATTGAGCTCGGATACAGTAATAAACTTAAATATGTGTTGTTTAGGTGTGATTGGGTGGATAATAAGGTCGGTATGAAGAAAGATGAGTTTGATTTCAAATTGGTGAATTTTAACCACTTAATGTATAAGTACAATTGGCATTCCAATGAGCCATATATTCTTGTTTGTCAAGTTCATTAGGTATTTTATGTACAAGTTCTAGTACAACACAAATAACATATAGTTATGGAGATAACTCCTAGAGAGTATGTTGATACACTGTATAAACATTCATTTGTTACAGACAATGAAGACCCAATGGCAGAACCATGAACACTCAACAACTTAAGGAATATGACATCGAAAATACAAGGGTAAATATTGAAGGTCTACTTATTAATGTTCCTCTTTTTAATTTAGTGCAGCTATGTATAGAGGAAAATGAAGATAACACATCTATTAGTGATGAATCTAAAATGGAAAAGGAGTATAGCTCCTTTGGGGATAGTAATAATTATCACATTGATACTAATAATGATAATTTTATGTTTGACGAAAATGAGCCGTAATATGAGCGCTAGTGGAATTTCTTATGTTTCTATATTAATATATACATAACATATTATATTGATCATATTGTATTTTAATATTTTAAAAATTTAGTTATAATAATTTATAGGTTAAAATGATTCACCCAATGAGACATATTGGGATTGTCCAAACCGCCCTTGATAATATGAAAATTAAGAAACTAGTGTTAGAGACTTAGTTCTCATCTAGTGGTGGTTCAAACTCAAATTCTAGTAGAGATAGCATGCCTTTCTTACATCATGAAGTGGAGAACCAGGAGATAGAACATGGAGAAGGTTTGAATATTCTTCCATTAAATTCAAATCCATCAAGTGGTACATATCTATATTTATACATTTTACTTTTTAAAGTTTAAGTGGCATAACTTTTGTTAAACAATGTGGGCCTAGCAAGTCTATTGGTGTTTGGAGTACAGGGGGATATAGGTTGGAATTGACTAGCTACCGATATTGCCAAATCATCGGTCTAAATTTGGCAAAACTCGCTACCCAGTTGGGTATCATAACGAGGGATGATAACAAATTGCTATTGACTTATATCAATTAGCAAACAATTCTAGAAGTGAACAAATAGAGGAATCAATAGGATATCAAAGTAAAATTTCTACCATATTGCAAATTTTTTATACTTGCTTATTTGTATATATGTTAACAAATTGATATTTCACTTTACAAGCAAATACAAACTTAGAGGAGGATTACAAGAAACTCATAATATAATTGTTGGACAAGGGATAACAAGATTAGAAAGTAGATTGTAAGAGGATGCATTTCACATCATGCAAGAACGAACCAAAGCAACTTGCCATGCCTTGCCCATCATCTAGGGTTGAATCAAATCAATGGACTTTTCTAGTGGTATATTGACAGAGCTCTAATGTTCAAGTATCTATTGTCTCTTTTCTTTTTATTTTTTTCAAATATCATACACATTAACCTATTAAACTAATTATGATATATTTATTTTTTTAGGAAAAATGTTGAGAAAATAGAAGATCTCGAAAAAAAGAAGATGGGCTATTTTCTGGGTTGCAAGGGCTACACCAATTTGAGATCCGAGGTATTTTGATAGTTATATATGAAATTTATATACATTGTTATATATTCTTATATAATATGTCATCAAGTTTATCTCCTATTACACTTTCATAGTTGGAGGAGCAATTTGGTTCCAAACTATCAAGTCTTGAGGTATTTTTGGCTTCTCATATGAAAAAGATGGATAGCCAGTCAATAGGGTATTTGCAAAAGCAATAGTGAGAATATTTATATAATGTATTTTTTTATTATTCATAACTTATCTGCCTATATCTTTGATTATCTATAGGTCCAAATTGAACAAATGCGACAAGCATTATTGGAGGATTCTCAATCGGATACTATAGCTAAAAAAGTGATTCATGCCAAAATATTTGGCCATGAAAGATATAGACAACTATAGACTTTTGGATTAGGACCTACGTCCACACAAGTATCTAGGAGTAACTTCATGGGTGCCTGTGGTAGGCATCGTTATACAGATACTGAAGTAGATGCGCTAGTAGACACACATGCATAAGAATAAGTAAATGTACATGTTGATCCTCTTCAAGAAACTATAATTAGGTTGTAAAGTGCCTTTACAACTTTAAAGACTCCTCTTGGTGGTGGACACACTATTGCCTTCATGGTATTTATTATTGTTTAACTTAGCTTATTTATTTATTGTATATTATTATTTCACACAACGTAATATATGTACGAAAGTATATAGGTTCGGGATATAGCAAATCAATATAAAACTGATCAAGAATCCGGTACATGACGAGCTCCAAAGGAGGTCCATCTCCTTTCATTACCTCTCATAGTAGTCATCAAAACTTATATTATAATGTATATTTTTATCTTATATGTTACAAATATTACTCGTTCTTATTTCTCTAGAGGGAGATCAAAATTAATTTAGAATTCGTAGTTATATTCAAAAGAGTTAGATATGTTGCAACCATGACTATTCATCTCATTTGTCTTATGCATGTATGTTAGTGAGGACTTTGTACTTTGTGAGTAGTATATATATATATAACTTTCGAACTACTATTTCAATGTAATATGTATGTTAAGATTTTAGTTTTTAATATTTTATATTTTTTAGCATATTAGCATGATTTGTTAGATACAGAATATCTATTAAAAAATTGAAAATATTTCAATGTTACATTAAGATTTTTCCAATGTTTTTATGAAAAACACCTATAAATTTCTAGGTGTTTTTTGCCATTTCTTTTGAGAAATGTTAGGAAGGTTGCTGGAGTTCATGACATTTCACATAAAAATGCTGGAAAAAATCCTCGCATTTTATAAATATTAAAAAAATTTCATTATTTTATTATTAAAAAATCGAAAAAAAATTTGCCGGCTTTTTTCAAACACTGTATAAAACATTATAAATATTGATAATCCTTTGATGATATTTTAAAATGCTGAATATACTTTTTTTCGTTATAGTCCAAAAAGAATGTCTTCTTACTCCTAAAGGGCAGTTTAGATCGATTCCGAATTTAGAATTGTGGAATAAGGGAATTGAGTGATTCTAAGAAATTAAAAGAATTGAAAGAATGAGATAATTTTAGTATTTGGATGAATATTTTCTGTATGAAATTGGGATTGGGCCAATTCATAAATTCTAAAATTTCGTTATTTGGTTGACAAATGAAATTGATCAATTTCATTAATTTGTTAAATTTTTGTGTTTGGTTGACGTAGGAATTGAGAATTAGCATATTATACAAAATAATAATTTATATGTAAATTATTACAAAAATAAAATAAATTTAATATAAAATTTGGTAATTTAATTTTTACAATTAATAAATTTTTCTAATGAGTTGTACAAATAAAGAGTTACATAAATATATGTTAACTAATCATTATTATTTAATATGATAATATTATTTTCATGTCAAATAATTTTTAATAAATAAAAAATAGTTCTTTTTGGAAATTATTTTATTTGTAAATAATTAGAAAAGTATAATAAATAATATATTAAATATATAAAAATAATATTAAATAATAAATATTTTTAAAAAGTCAAAAAATGGCAAGTTATGTAAGTAAATTGTAATCAATTACAGATTTATTTAATATAATTTTGTGATTATCTTGTCAAATAATTTTTAATAAATATAGAAAGTATATACTTTTTTTTTGAAAATAATTTATTTGTAAGTACTTTGAGAAATAAAATAATTTTAATTTTGAAATTATTGAAATAATTTAAAAATTAATAAGATTTTATAAAAAGACCCAAAAATGAAGGGCTATATTATAATAATTCAATTTCACTATATGTATAAATATCATAATAAATATTAAGATGATTTGAATTTACTATGAAGACAACTTAGTATATTAATAGAAAAGACACCTTAGTAGCTTAATACAAAAGACCACTTAGTAGGTTAATACAAAAGTTCTCTTAGTGGATTAATATAAAAGATAGTTTAGTAGGTTAATACATAGTTTAACTTAGTAGGTTAATACAAAATATGTAACTTGATATTCATATTGTCCACAAACTCCTGAAACCACTCAATTCTGGTCTCATTATCCATACCATTGACAAATGTTATGCCATCAACCTCGTCCTCATGTAAATGCCTATATGCAAGTTTTAGAAAGATAGTATTAAATCGTTCCCCCTTGAAGCCATCAAAGTTGGATACACGACTTTCTTCCAAAAATCTTTTCCAACTGTTCGAATGGCGCATGCAACATCACGTATCTTGAAAGACTTGTCTTGCTTTAAATCTGCATGCACTTATCCAACTAAAAAATTAATAAGAAACTCAGAGTTGCTTTTAGACCACACTTTATGTGGTCTATAATTCCTGGTTTATTTAATGGTCTTGGTTGTTCATTGTGCGACAACTGCTACTTCCAAATTATGACTCATTATGTTAGCAAATGAGTTGGAGTCCAGTCCTTCACATTCATCTGAGTCCATACCTTTTAAACAATGACATAGGCTTTAGTAACAAGTATAATAATATAGATACATTTAATAATAAAGAACAAGCATAATAACAAGCAAATAAGTGTAATAATAGCACATCCACAATACAATTCATGTAAATACTTCAACAAGCGAAATAGTTTGATATTAGAAAAAAGTGATAAACACAAAAATATGTTCACAAGCACAACTAAATCCTAATAATGATTATAAGCCTCCCACATTTCTACAGCTATGTTATCTCTTAAACGAATCCACTGGAGATTCTCCTCATGTTGCTCCCTGATTATTTGAGTAATGTAGAATAACTCATTCTCTGCTTCTTCTGATGGTTCAACCTCATTCTCATCATCAACATTCATATCCCTATTTAGTATTTCATCGTTTGGATCAATAGTCATGACACAATTGTGGAGGACGCAACATGCTAGATCTATATGAACTTGGGTTTTGAATTGAAAGAAAGGAGTCTCGTCCATAAATATACGAAAATGTGCCTTCAAAATCCCAAAAGCTCGTTCTACTTTAGAACTTAGAGATGCATGCCTGTAATTGAATAACTCCTTTGTGTTTTGTAGTAGGTGACCTAGTTGTTCCTTCATATGGTATCTCACACCCCTATATGATGCAATAAATTCAATCATTGTTGAGTAACCAGTATCAACAAGGTAATATTTTCTTTCTATTTGCTTCAAACAATCGGGAGGAGGTCGTGAAATAACATCTCTCAAGATCGTAAAATTATTTGCAGATCCTTTCCATCTTGCTAAAACATATAAAAATTTAAGACCGACATCAATTGTAGTTAAGATATTTTACGTGACACTCTTACGTCCACGAAAACATGCAATCATATCCGACGGTACTCTAGCATGCACATGTGTTTCATCAACTAGTCCAATACAGTCCTACATAAAATATAATCAAATATTAAAGACATTTTTAATCAAATAAATCTAATGAGTTATAACAACATACCTTAAATCACGGATAGTAGTTATTATTGTTCTCGGTAATAGGATGTGTCGAAGCAACTGCTTGAGGCATGAACTAATCTCTGATTCTACATATAGCTCGAAGGCATATATTAAAATATTGACTAATTATCTCATCAGATCTTAAAAAAACTATCTTCATACTTCTATTCCTTGAGTGAAAACCAATATAATGAAAAAATATCGCAAGTTGTTCCTCAACAGTGACATATTGTGTATCATATAAAAGATTTTGATCTCGCAACATACTAACCAAATACATGAATATAAACACATCCATCCTCAAATAGTCAACACAATTACTTCTACCATCGTATAAATTATTTTGAAGATTGCCACCCCCTCTGGGACTCTCTGTTGGCTATTGGTTCAATATGCAATTGGGTTTTTCTTCTTCTAATCAGCATTCGTACTATCAAACATGCAGCCATTAAATAGCAATATCCAGCAGCTTGTATTCTCAACAAATTTAAGTCCTCTTCGTCCATCTAATATTCACACATTTGTCAAAATAAGAGTTATATTTTCAACTAGTGAAACGTAATAGTTTATTCACGCATTCTTAATTGACTTTAATATTTTTAGCACTACGAGTGAAGAAAATTAATGAATTAGCTTTACAAATCTGACCTGATCAACAAATTGATTTATTATGGTCCAACCCATTTCTTCAGCCCTTCTCTTACATAAGATGTGATTTTCGGACCAACTAGTCCATCTGCAAAATTTCAATGTAAACACACTTATTAGCCATATTTCATGGATCAGGATTGAAAAAACATAACTTGCGAATTCAAAATTACAAGTAGAACAAAATTTGAAGAACTGTGGAATTATCTTCAATCAAGAGAATATGAAATCTAGTATTATCAAATATAATGGTTCATCAACAAGGAGAGCAGAAAATAACTCCACTGCATACAAGCAAGTAGGGCCAGAATAAAGAAGAAACATTCACAATCCATAGTAATATCTCCTTGGAACACCAAACAAGACGTCAACTTTCAAGATATGAACAACAAAATTAAAGGTTTCATGGATCAGGAATTGAAAATTTTAACACGCAACTTGAATCTACAAATAGTAAAAAATTTGAAACACTGCAGCAATATCTTCCATCAAGAGCATATGCACTCCAACATTATCAAATCAAGTGATTCTACAAAAAACAAAATCAAGTGGTCCATCAACAGGGAGATCAGAAAATATCTCCAATGTATACAAGCAAGTAGGGCCACAACAAAGAAGAAACATTGATGCTTTAAAGCAATATCTCCTTGAAACATCAAACAAGATGACAACTTTCAATATATGTACAACAAATTCGTAGGTTTTGTGGATAAGGAGCTGCAAAATATAACCCTGAGAATTCAAAAAATTAGAAATAGAACAAAATCAGAAAAACCCTCATTGTTAAGGGTATTTGTAATGGGATAAATTCAACAAAAAAATAGTGAAAAGTTCGGGTGGGTTATTTGGAAAAACCCATACCATTCGTCCTCCCCCTCCTGCTGCTCCTGCTCCCTTCTTCCCCACAACCAGCGACCAATAAACGACCATCGGTGCGATCAAGTACGGAGCTCGATCGAGATGGGGCACGGTCGAGCAGGTGTAGATTGACCATAGAAGGCACAAATCGTCCTCAGGCAGGAGTAAATTGACCACAAAAGGGCTAATCGAGGACGACCGGCGTCGGCTCACCGTAGAAGGCACAAAACAAGCACGACAAGTGCTGATTGTGCTCGATCACTGACGGAGACACAGATCGAGCACGGGGCATGGTCGAGCACGGGGCACAGTCGAGCACAGGGCACAGTCGAGCACGGGGCATGGTCTAGCAAGCATAGATCGACCACAGAAGGCACAAATCAAGGACGACCGGCGTCGGCTCACTGTGGAAGGCACAAATTGAGCGACGAAGCGGCAGATCGAACACAATACGCAGTCGAGCACAAAGAAGACAAGCGGAAATGAGCTTTTTTGGAGGAAAAGCTCTCGCTCCCGCGTGGGAATTCAGTAGAAATTCAGTCGTGGGATCCACGCTAATTCCAAGGGAATTGGTGTCTTCTCCACCAAAACGCAGGGAATTGAAAACCACAATTCAGAGTAGTTAGAAATCAGACGATTCCTTTGATTTCTAGATATAAAATTGAACCAAATATAGTAATATAGAAAATTGACTTTCAATTATTTCAATTCTCCCCGTTCCCAATTTCAGGAATCGAACCCAATAATTCACCACCCTACAATTCTTTCTTGCCTAACCCTCGTTCCGAGTGAGAGGACTCTGAATTTCCCATCCTAACAATCGACCGAACAAAATAACCAAAGAATCTACCGACGTTACCGCTGTAAACCTCCACCAAACCCCTCTTCATTGCCGTGGCTTCGCCGTCGTAACCTCCAGAGATCAGGTCCTGGTCCGACGATAGCAGGCCCTTCGAGGTAAACAGGTTCCGAAGCTGTTGACCACGCCCACCGATCCCCGGTCCAAAGCCGCCGTAATGTTGCCTTCGCCATTCGACTGGCAGAACGCCTGTAGTTCGGCGGCCATGGGAACATCCGTAGTCATGTCGCGGGCGCTAGTGCCGAAGGAGTTGTACATCCAACTTTTGAATGCGGCGCACGGGGCTCGGCCTATTGTGTGAGTTCGCGAGAGGGAGACTGCGTCGGAGGTGTTGAGTCCAGCCGCGTCGAACTTGGCGGTGATGGCGGCGATGGAGTCCAAGGGAGAAGGATGTTTGCACCATTTTTGCTGGACACCGTTCCATCTTTCGCAGCAATGGCAAGTATGTCTGCAAAAGATACTGTTCCACTGCACTCCTCCACGCCGGCCTTTATCTCGTCAATGACATCAAAGCCTCGCCGGATTTATGATCGGCATGGCGGATTTTTTCCCCCTCGTTGCCATCTAAAAGAATAGATCCATCGCAATCATGATCACATCATTTATTTTCTAAGAGAAAAGCAAAGTACTATAGTTGAACATAAAATGTTCAATGTCTCTTTACAAAACTATAGGCAAAATCATACACACACAAAAAAAAAATAAAGACATCTACAATTGCAAGAGAGGAACTCAGATTAAGCAATCATAGAAATGAAGCCGAAGCAGAGAGACGCCCATCCCCATCTCAATCTTCATGGCTTTGAAGACTTCACGCCTCACAATTTTGAAGATATTAAGGCAGCTTGTAGCATAGAAATCAGTGGTTAACTCTGATTTAACACTAACACAAAAACCAAGCAAAACCAAAGAGATTATTAGCATTCTACTACTCTTGGCATACTCTCCGCTCTTCATCTTTATTCACCTGAAATTAAGCTCACTTCTATGCTCTGAATAGACAAGTGTTGAGCTTTTAGTCTTCTTAGCATGAGCTTGTGCTAAAAAATGCAAACATTCTCTTAGAACATGCTTGTGGTGCAATTCAAAACATGGCTGCCGGCAATAAGATGATGATTAAATAAGGATAAGATTTTACCGTGTGCACTTTGTCAGTGAAATCATCATTTAGGACCAATGCAAGTTAAATTCTTCTGGCTTGTTGATTAAGGGATTCTAATATATTGGTAAATGATAATGATAAGAAAGCCATCTTGTATTATGAATGCCTAAAGTATCATCGAGTTATCTAATGCAGATCAGGGGTAGTTATAATCCTTGTCATGAATTCGCTCCTTTGATTTCTTTTTTTCATTTATCTTTTTATAATGTTCATCTATAGTGACTTGAAGAATTAGAACAACCAAGAAAATAGCACGTTGTGTAGAAACTCTCGTCCAAAAATCTTATAAATATTTGGATATTTAGGTATTGAGCAACCATAGGCAAAGACTAAACAGTTAGCGACAAACAATACAAAGGGCCAGAATCCACTGCCCCAATTGCAAGGTCACGGCCTGCAACCTATGCGGATCATACTATTTCAAAACAGAGGTTCTGGTCACGCCAGCACCCCCTGAGCCATTCAACACTCAGAAGCTAGTACAAGAGCAGCAAACTTACATTGCCTGGTGCGAAGGAGAAATTGAACAGCTAAAGAAGGAAGTAGACCATTACAAAAGGAAGGCTAAAGAGCTAAAGCTTGAGGAAGAGCTACGAAAAGATTTTGAAAAGCTAAGCAAGAAGAAGGAAGCAGAATCGGGAGAAGAGGAACAGGAATACACCAGCGTCCTGTTCCAAGAAAGCATTTTCAAGACAGCAGCTGAGGTCTCAACCCAACCTGCACCGGGGTCGAGGTTAGTCAAGAACATGCTCTATAATATGAATGTTGAGCTTGAAATACCTACTATTCCTCGAATCCGAGTAAGGGCAATATTAGACACAGGAGCAACCACTTGTTGTATTGATGAAGTGTTGGTACCACCAGAAGCATTAAAACGAAATAGTTTCATCGTACAGTTTAGTGGCATCAATTCAAAACAGACAGCAGACAAGAAGCTCAAAGAAGGAAGAATGCACATTGGAAATAACAGCTTTAAAATCCCCTACACATACAGCTTCAAAATGGAGCTAGGCGATGGCATCCAAATAATTATTAGATGCAACTTCATCAAAGCAATGCAAGGAGGAGTCAGGATAGAAGGTAACTTGGTAACCTTCTATAAAAATTTAACTATTATCAGTACTTCTCCTACAGCAGCTGTAGCAGCCGCCATAGAAGAGCTCGAGCTAGGAGAAGACGAATACATTGACATCCAGCAGTCAGTGTATTACAACGTGGGAGACAGTCGGGAGTCCTTCCTCCAAAGATTCCAACCAACAATGACCAGGCTTAAGGAGGCAAGGTTTATTGGAGAAGACCCACTAAAACACTGGGCTAGAAACAAGGTGGTATGCCACCTGGAAATCAAAAACCCGGACTTTGTGATAGAAGACCGTCCACTAAAGCATGTTACGCCGCAACTGCAAGATACATTTAAACGACATGTGGAGGCCCTACTGAGCATAGGGGTTATCCGGCCAAGCAAAAGCCGGCACAGAAACGACGGCCCTTATTGTCAATTCCGGAACAACCACTGATCCAACAACAGGCAAAGAAACAAAAGGGAAGGAGCGAATGGTTTTCAACTACAAGCGCCTCAATGACCTAACCAACAAGGATCAGTACAGCCTCCCCGGAATCAACACCATCTTAAGGAGGGTAAGCCATAGTAAAATCTATTCTAAATTTGATTTGAAGAGTGGCTTTCACCATGTCGCAATGCATCCAGACTCAATTGAATGGACGGCATTCTGGGTCCCTACTGGGCTATACGAGTGGTTGGTAATGCCATTCAGCCTCAAAAATGCACCATCCATTTTTCTAAGGAAGATGGACCTTTGCTTCCGGGGAATAGAAGACTTCATCGCCGTCTACATTGACGATATACTGGTGTTCTCCCAAACAGAAGAAGAACATGCAAGACACTTAAGTATCATGCTGGACATATGTGAAGAACATGGGCTTGTTTTGAGCTCTACCAAGATGAAGATAGCAGTCACCGAAGTGGAGTTCCTTGGCGCCATTATCGGTAATCAGAAACCTAAATTACAGTCGCACATAATTAAGAAAATTACTGAGGTGCAAGACAAGTCATTGACAACCTTGAAGGGACTTGGCTCCTGGCTAGGGATTCTCAACTATGCAAGGAACTATATCCCGAACCTAGGGAAACTCCTCAGCCCATTATATGCCAAAACCAGCCCAACTGGTGAAAGGAGAATGAACGAGCAGGACTGGGCCCTAGTAGGGCAAATTAAAAGACTAGTCCAGCAGCTACCAGACCTTGAAGTACCACCTGAAGGTAGCTATATTATCCTAGAGACGGATGACTGCATGGAAGGCTGGGGTGGCATATGCAAATGGAAGCCACGATAGTATGGCCCCAGGACTACGGAACGTATCTGCGCCTACGCCAACGGGAAGTTCAATCCCATCAAGTCAACAATTGATGCTGAGATACACGCGGTCATGAACTCCCTAGAGGCATTAAAAATCTACTATTTAGACCGAAAGGAGCTAACCATCAGAACTGACTGCCAAGCAATCATTAGCTTCTTCAACAAGTCTCCGAATCACAAGCCTTCAAGGGTACGATGGGTCGCCTTCACAGACTATATAACGGGCATCGGCATCCCAGTGCACTTTGAACACATAGACGGTAAGGATAATCAACTTGTCGACGCCTTGTCTCGCCTACTCTTCTCTCTAAGTGCAGGATGGCCAAGCGAAAGAGGTCTCGACGCCCTAGGACTCGCGGCAAGCGCAATACAAGAAGTTCAAGCAGTACCAACAAAGCAAGCACCACAACACCTAGCTGGAGTACTGCTGCAACTATGAGATTTCTTAACATATCAGGCAACGGCACCAGGCCAACAATAGCGGCCGCTACCATCACCAACCTACAATGACTCTGCACAGTCCACAACTTCAAGCTACAAGCGTGCAGAGAGTTAAGCGCTCGGGATCGGTTCTGGGCTACATGGTATCCTGCCATAGCACAGATCGATCAGCAGCTCAGAAAGGCTACCGAGCAAGTCCAAGATGCCATCTCACGAACCAACAACCTACCGCTCGTCCCTAGCAACAGGAAGCGTGGTGGGGGGGGGGGGGACAGGGAATAAACACTGTAGCAACACTGTAGTTACAGTAAGACGTACAGACAGCTGTCACTGTAGATGAACGACAGCTGTCACTGTAACATTCTGTACTCTAGTATAGGGTAACTGTACGTAGGGTGGTGCGCACTGTAGCAAGTACACTGTACCTGTAGCAAGGACACTATACCTGTAGCAAGTACACTGTACACCACTGTAACACTGTAGCGCACTGTAGCATTATGACGTAAGCACTTACATCATAAGCTCAGCCCGCCCTCTATATAAAGGGGGCGGTAGCACCATTGTATCACATCTCATTCAGCTCAATAAACTTCCATTATAGCAATTAGAGTCTGCAAGTTTTCCATATCCCTTCTTATCTCTAGTTGTTGTAATTCCAATTTAGTAGGAGAAAAACCAAAATGGTATCAGAGCCAACCAAGGATATGGAGGAGTAAAACTTCAGAGGTTGGGGTGCAAGAGTACGAGGTAAGGGATCGCGATTACCAATTTCCTGTTCTTTACTACCGTGTTATGCATTGTGAGCTAGTAACAAAAGAGTTACTCTAATAAATCCTAATGGTATTATGCGGATTATGTTATAACTTAGCCTGGGAAAAAGAACAAGTCTTACCTTGGCAACGAAAGGCGTGTGGCCAGTTGTAAGCCCAAGGGCACGCTTGTGTGATTCCGGTTGAGTTCTAACCTAATCTGGAACTTATCTTTGGATGATTCTAGTAACTAAGTAAGTGGCTCATATGTCTGAAACATGGGAAAAATCTATTTAGGAATGGTATGAACACTCCCGGACCTCTAATCTCGAGTACCTTGACCTTGCTTCTTTCACTAAAGTTTCTACCAACCAACTAGCACATAACCTTTCTATAATTCACGACAAGATCTGTCTATCATCAAGAGTAAATTTGAAAAACTTCAAGCAAATACTTGAACAGTGTCAAGTGTGACACAAGAAGTCTCGGAATTAGAGACTTCACTTAGAACCCTCACTACCACAGTATTGGACAGCAGGCCTTTGACAAAACAAGAAGTGCGGGAACTCATGCTTGAAGCTACCAAACAACCTAAGCAGACTGGAGGCGAGATCCAACTACTGACAGAAGAACCAAGGAGTCTAGCACAACTAAGCAAGCTACTTCATCAGCTAGAGCTCTGAAGCCACGCCACTCGGAGACCCCAGGAGGCGCAAGGAGAACTAAGGGTTTTCAGAAACCCGTATCAAATACTTGAAGAAGAACGAAGAAAGCTCGAAGGCTGATGGCATCAAGAGCACGCACCCAGCTGGCTCTCAACCAACCAGCTGCACCAACGTCATCCCCCTTATTCGAAGATCACATCAGAGGCTATCGGAGAAGCCACAGGCACCTCCACACAGCCCAGCAAGCAACAAGGAAGATGGGCAGGCTACTGATAGGCAAAAGCACCCACCAATACACACTGGAGAAACAGATTGATCCGCAGGTACAATTGAGACTATCCATGCAGGAAAGGGCTGCGATAGTCCCTGCAGAGGTCTTGTACCACTCTCGGAGAGACGACGAACATCACAGGGTGTATATTCACAGATCAGAGGAGGCAATCTTATGCGTCAATAATAATCAGGTAGACCTAACATTCATACAGGATGACAGCTACCAGCAGTTGCTGAGGAGCGGGATGCAATACATCCATCTTGGAGTACTCCAGCTCCGAATTCAAATTCTGCACCGACAGGAGGTCGGAACCATGGCCCTAATTGTCTTTAGAGACAACCGATGGGCAGGAGACCAGGCGATACTAGCTGCTATGGAGGTAGATCTATCTAGAGGAAGCCAGCTGGTATATATTATACTTGACGCCATGATGACAATCGGAGATTTCTATAGAAATCTCCAAGTCTCCATCCTAACAAAGGACTACGAGGACTGGCAAAACGGAGAATCCAACCTACTGATCACCAGAGGTCTGGTTGGAAGACTGTCTAATACCCCAAACGTAGGTTTTGCCTATGAAATTTAAGGAGTCGCAAATTACCTGGCGAGTCATGGGGTACACGCTCTCCCAGGGCGAAAGTACTCAACGGAGGCATTACAAGGACGTAGTTGGGTTGTCCGGCCAACCCAAATCGCTACCCCAACACAGCCTGAAGAAGTAACAAGCAGAAGCCTCCTAGATAGGAGCATTTCATTATACTTCGGCGGCTACAAACCGGCGACAATGCACAGAAGATCATGCTGCAGCCGGTAGAATGAAGAAATTTCCAGTGACGAAGAAGAACTCAGGGCTACCCATCTGATCGCAGTCCTGATGGGAGAAACAGAACAGGAGGAAGAAAGTAATGACGAAAGCTACTTCGACCAGCTTCAGAGCCGGGAATTCTCCGAAGGAGACCTGGATTACCTGTCTCGAGTGGTGAAATGGGATGAGTACCCTGATAATGAAGAAGAAGGTGAAATCCGTACCCTGCCTATTCCTAATATCATTGCTGCAGGATACGAAGAAGAACCAGACATGGAATACCCAGCCTTGAAGAGACTGACAGAACAACTGTGCGCAAGCACATTAACAACGGGTGCATCCCCAAGCCGGCCGTATATGCCCCCCACTGACTCCATGATGGGGCTACCAGGATACCCACCGGCGACAAATACAAACCCGCAAATACCCCAGGAAGTACCTGAGACCAGGCAGAGAAATTGGAGCAAATTTAAAGGCGGCCTCAACAATGAGATGTGAAATCTCCCGTCCGCACAACAACAAGGAGGAGCCCTGTTCGTAATCCCCGAACAGCTAGGGCTTTTTGAAGACGCCTTCTCAAGATGGGAAGCCATCACAAAGAATCATATCTCGGGCATTGGGTTCACCGATGCCAGGGACAAAGCTGAATACATGAAGAATCTCCTGGGAGAGGTTGAAAAAATTGCATGAGTACAATGGCGCATGCAGTATGGAGGGGAATACCAAGCCCTCCTTACAGCAGGAGAAGGAAGGGACGGCACCCAAAATATCATCTCTCAGATGAGGAGGGTGTTCACTCTGGAAGATCCAGCCCAGGGATCAACCCTGGCCCAGGACGTCGCATATCGAGACCTAGAGAGACTCTCGTGCGATAGCATGAAGGATATCCTTGCATATATGAATGATTATCTTAAGCTTGCTTCAAAAACAGGAAGGCTATATATCAGCACGGAGCTATCCGAAAAATTCTGGATGAAGATGCCGGGCGACATAGGCAGGAGGATGAAAGCAGCCTTCGACAAGCAATACCCTGGAGTCAACATAGGCATGATACCCAGAGTACTCTTCGCCTACAAATACCTGGAAGAAAAATGCAAAGATGCTGCATTCAAAAGGTCACTCAAGGACCTCTCTTTTTGCAGTAAGATTCCAATACCAGGATACTACGCCAGGGAGAAAAAGTACGGAGCCAGGAAAGCAAGAACATACAAAGGGAAGCCGCATGATACCCATGTGTGCATTGAAAAGAGGAAGCATCTGGTACGCAACAGAAAATGCAGGTGCTACCTCTGCGGTGATGAAGGGTATTTTGCCAGAGAATGCCCAAATGACCGAAGGAGCAGCAAACGGGTTGCAATCTTTGAGCAACTCAATGTACCTGAGGACTATGAATTAATTTCGGTCCAGGAAGGTGAGAAGCAGAGCGACGCAATATTCAGCATCTCCGAAGGAGAGGACGCTCAGAACCTTCACAGCTCCCTCGGCCCCCTCATAAATGTCCGTTACTCACCACCCCCATCGTTCTACTTGCCTTTCCCTAAGGACAGCGAAGCTACTGGCTGGGATGATGAAGGATCGGCTGAAGAGAAGGAGCCTGCCAGCTCCTCTATAAGCAAAGAAACAAACGCCCCGCGGGACGGCACAACAACAGAAGCTGAAGGACTCCTTATGGAGGAAGTCGGCTACGTCCTCAGAGAGGTTGAAGGAGGATATCGACCTCAGGTAACGCTGCCTGAACCTCAGGAGAATTGCCTATACTCCTGGCAGCATAATACTATTGTGCCGACAACAGAAGAAAAGGGCTCATGCTGTAGGTAGACGACTTTCCCTACTAAAAGTAGCGCCGCCAATTTTATTTGACGGCGTTGAAATTGGATCAGCGGCAATGTTAGTTTAGCGCCCCCATTGATCATTAGCAGTGTTCTATTAGGACCGCTAATATTTACAACTCTAATTATCGCCACATTTTGTGAGCGCAGTTAATTACTTTAGGATGCTAATTTAAGTTATAAGGATGCTAAATGAGTATCCAAAATACTCCAAAATCTTGTAGTGTGATTTCATTCATTTCATCCGTGTCCACAAAAATTAGTCCTTGAAATAAGACACCTAACTCAGAAAAAACCATCAAGTTTGTAGGATTCTAGTGCATAATTCAGTAAAGAAGTTCATACAACATTGGAATAGTTTCTGTAGGAATCAAAGGTTTAAGGTGCTAGGTCCATTTCTGATGTTGCCTCAACTCCATAGTCAATTTGCTTGGTTATAGACATCATAATGTGATTAGCATACATTGTAGATCTGTTGTCATAATCCTGTCATGAACATTTGGTACTTGTTCACAACAAACAAAATTAACACGGCTAGATGAATATATACAACTTAAATTTTCCAAAACTACCTGCCATTAAAATTCAGGTGTATTATAACTACTAAATAGCTATAAATGCTTGTCATTTGTATAACAAGCACAACTAGCCAAAAGAACTGCACATTATGGTGTAACTTGTCATTTACATATACAAGAGAATTGCTCTTTACATGCAACATGATAAGTTCATGTTCATTCACAAACTCCCCTTATAGAATTCACACCTATTATGGCTCTAACAATTAAAGTTTCGGCCTTCTATTTCTCTAGAAATAAAACATTTTGGCTTTATGAATTTTCAAGCTCCCATGGACAAGAACTTCCAACTTCCAAGAAATCTACGAACGGAATACGTGCACCAACTTTCCGATGCCTGTCAATTGCCCCATTCTCCTCCTCTCTCATTGAACCATACTTGGTTTCATTTGAGACAGGATTAACTTGAAGAAAATCATAGAACTCGATTGGGATATCCTTATCTGCGACCACATAAATGCCACAAACACAACTAGTGAGATAATATAGTGCAATGTTAGCATGGGATGAAACCAAATTGCTTCCATTCATTACTTTCTGTTATGTCCGATGCAAGTCCATGGTTTCTTGGGTACAGCTCTTCATTGTTGTCAAGGCAGCTACGGTATCTCTCAACAACTAAAGCAATATTTTTCTTGTTGCAACAACGATCATGTGAGATAGACTTTGCTCTCTTACTATGAATCGTTAATCTTGAACTCACTCTATGTCTTCTAGCCGTGATTACATGCCAGTGGTTCTTCACCGCATTGTCCGTCCTCCCCGGGAACAACCGGGCAATGGTGGCCCACCGGTTTCCATGGACCTTGTGTGAAGCTAGAAGCCGCTCTTCCTCTTCTGCTGTGAAGGGGCTCCGATTGATCCTTGGATCTAATTGGTTGAACCATCTCAACCTACAGCTCTTTCCTGCATTGCTTTTCAAATGGGGCTGTTACTTAGCCCTTGGAATGCATGCTACAGAAGTACATATGACAGAAAACATAATTGCACCTGATCTCCCTTGAAACTTCTCAGCGATCGCATTCCAATTGTGTGGTCCGCAGCGGGTGACCAACTCCTTGAGTTTTTCGTCTTCGGCTGGCCGCCAATGGCCCTTCGTGTACATCTGAACACCGAAAAATGCAACCAATAGAAAGGAAGTAGGAAATGAACTGCTTACTTCTTCTTGCTTTCCCGATGAAGTTCCTCCAACCTATATCAAGTCAAAAATAAGATCCAAATATCAAAAGTTTGGAATTTTAGGTTTAGATCTTTTAGGAGCTTTAGGATAAGAAGAAGACGAAAGGTGTTCGAGGAGAGAGATATATAAAGAGAAGACAAATTCTTATATACTGAAGATAGTAGGGAGAGAGATTGAGAGGGGGATATGAAGGTTGCTTGGGGGGGTGAATTCAGTTCTTGTGCCAACATCTCTACGCAATTTTCTAACCTACAAACGCTACTTAGAACCAACCACATCACCTTCCACTTATAGTGCAAACTTTAGCCAAATCTGTTAACTATTTGCATCTTCATCTTGAATAGCAACTTGTGTGAGCACCTTCGTCGCAACCGTCCGATTTATTCAATTGACGAAATAGTAAGATCCCTAACCCAAAAAGTAAAGTACAAAAACTATAAGAGCCTTGGTCATCAAGAATTCCTTTGGATGCATTACAAAAAGCTTACATTCTCATTACTAAATTTGCATGTTTTTTGGGTAAAACAGTTGCTTAACATGGTTGACAAGAAAACAGTGTCATATATAGGGCTTTCAGGTGTTGTTGTATATCTAGAATAGATAATGCTTATACCGTGGCTTGATTTGTTGGCCTCAGACCTAACTGAGCCAACAGTTGCCCTAGAAATTGGGTAAGTGGATGTGGAAGCATGGAGATGTATGGTCCGAAGTCAAATGTTAGATCCGTTTGTTGTTGACGTTGTACTTGTGGGTCACAAAACATAGGAGGCCCTATTTCTAAAATTTGAGTTAGGGTTTCCTTGCATATGTGTATTAATTCTGTGAAATCGCTAATTAGACTCAGTGTCATGTCTGATAATAGTCTTTTAATCAAAATAACTAAAGAACTTACAACAGTGGCAATGATTTAGTCTGTGGCCTGTGGGTTTTAGAAACGTTTCATGGTTCCAAGTTGCAACATTGGCCACTTCCCTTATTTTGTAACTTTGTGGGTTTCGAGAATACATCATTTTCTTTCCTTATATCATATAATTTAGACTAAAAGAGAATATGCAATGGAATAGGGTTAGTGATTTCTGTATTTTGAAGTCATCTTTGGAACCAGACATATGAAGCTTTTATTGCAAAAGCCAAGGTTACATCATTTAAGCTACAACCTACCATACCCAACTATAAAGTGCATTCTCATGTTCTCCCATTGTAACAATTCAAGGACAAGATTTTCATGAAAAAAGTCCATAGTATTTGCAATAGAAAAGAAAGATATGGAAACTATTGAATTTAATTAGAATGTACCTTTTGTCATTAGGCACATGAAGGAGATGAAGGTCTCAAATGAAAAGGATACGTACTTCAGAGTGCATAGTCTACGATCTTGATGGCATCAGACACCTTTATATGGTGCCCGAGAAATATCTGTAGTTTCCTTTCAGTATAGATCAACCATTTTTCGCAAAGTATTGTCGGCTATGTTGTCTATTCAGCTCAAATAATGTTAGAAAAGATCCAAAATTCATGTCAAAAAGATTTGCGAGTCCATTTCTTCAGGCAGAAGTAGATAGGGAAAGGCAAAGTCAAGAGAAAAAGCCAAGAAAACAAGCATGACATAATCGGACCTGTTTGAGAGTAACATCCACGTACAGAACTTTAGACTGCCACTAAATTTTGTTTGAAATGACACGAAATGAAAACAATTCATTCTTAAAAACTACTCAAGGGATCATCTGCCAACTTTTCTCTAATGTGACTCGCGAATCGAGTCTAGGATCCCCTTTGAATCGAATGTTCACTGAGGAAACGACACGCATATCGTGAAGGAACATTTAATTGCAATCCACAAACCAAAAGGTGATGATACAAAGGGAGAAAAAGATAAAGCAATTGAACCAAAGTTGATACTAAGATTGCAGAATCTATGACATTGCAATTAGTATCCACTGATCTATGGGTCTGTAATAGACATGAATGATCCATTTCAGATGAGTGAAATGTTGAGATCAAAAGCTGCATGGCAAAAGAAGGCACAATTATAACTTTAAGGTGATGTACCAATGGGAAAGATTTGCACCAAAAGGCTTTTAAATCTTTTACTTCCCTTCGATTTCTGGTTGATGTTAAATTTAAAGATGGTTATTGCGCGCAAATACAGAAAACAAGAGCTCGTGATGCATTGCAGGAATAAAAGTCATGTCTTTGTGCCCAGACCAAAACCATCAATTGCTTTTTGCAATGGAAATATCAGCAATCTTCTTTTTTATATGCAACAGAAGACAAAAGAGCTAACCCAAACAACAATGAAAAACAAAAAGAAACAATACATATGTGAGCCAGAGATCCACTATAAAGTACACAAAAAGCTTAAACTCAACTCTTTCGTTGGACGATCCAAACCCTTCTCCCTTTTTCTCTACGTAAAACCTTAGTCATCAAATTCGAATTTAGAGTTTCAGCAAATCCTACGAGAAATCCAACCCATCAAGAAGTATTCCAATTCAAATGGTGCTTGATACATTTGAATTCTGTCTAGAGGGGTAAGAATAAGGTGAACTGCATAGTCCACGATCCATACAACATTGCAACATTTTTCATTATTTGCAGCGCTTATTTTACTGGCATTTTCCACGACACTTGTATATCGTTTTCATGTTGGTCACAAAATTTAGCAATTTTCTAAATCGCCACTAAAATTCTAACCCAATGCTTCTTGTGGTATTTGTCATCAATGTTGTAATATTGATAGTACTTATCGCAAAGTGCCTCCAATAAAATTTATTCTTGGTACTTATCCATGAGCTCGGACAATAATTGATAATCTTTGTCAGCACATTCGAAAGCTCCGACAAATACATTTATCAGGGCTTTTTCTTCAAGACACTGAAAAAAGATGCTAAAATATGTAATTGCATTTTATTACAAATATGCAACTTGAATTTTACGTTTGTAACGTAATTTTTACGAGAAAAAAATCACAATCACAACACATCTAAAAAAATGTAAATCGTGAATTATAGCTGAATCAATTTATAGATAACAAATTAATTATTCTATTTTAATAAAAAATCAGTCTGCATGATGTTATCCCAATGGTCGATTCGCAGTGGGTCTGCTCCTCATATAGATATGAAAAACGTTAATTTATGCATTGATACTATAATCTCAACTCTCAGGTCTGTACCTGTGTCGCAATCCATGTGCTCATATTCCGACTCCATTTTTCGTGCCTATGGCCCAAACCTAATACTCGTGTCCATGCCCATGAGTGTCCATGCCCATGCTCATGTACATATTCAAATCTCCGTGTCCATGCTTGTGTCCCAATCCCCGTGTTGGTGCATGTGTCGCAACCCCCGTGCCCGTGCCTATTTTCCAAACCCCATCCTTGTGCCTTTGACCTAATCCCCATGCTCATACCAGCATCCCAATCGCCATGCTTGTGTCGATATCCCAACCCCAATGTTCGTGTCCAACTCCTAACTCTTGTGCTCATGCCCAAGTCCAACCCTTTCGCTTGTGCATGTTTCCCAATACCTATGGCTCATGCTCGTATCCCAATTCCCATGCTTGTGCATGTATCCCAACCCTCATAGTTGTGTTCATGTCCAATCTCTATGCTTGTAGTTATATCCTAACCCTCATGTTTGTGTCCATACCCCAATCTCCATGCTCAAAAAATTTTAATATTTATAACTAATATTCATATTAATAATACACCAAAGTAAATTAGCTGAGTCAAAGGATCAATAAGAATCAAATCATATATCACTTGCAAATCGACACATCCGAGGTGAAAAATTGACTTGAGACAGAGCTGCGGAGAGCTCTCAACACACGAGCTATGAGTAGCTTGATTCATCTCAACACTGAAGTATGAGAAGCTCAGTGGTCTCAATGGAGGGTTATGTATAGAGATTATACCAATTTATCATTAAGTATGGATAGTTCAATGTGAGCAGGATAGAGTCTATATTATTATAGACTCTTATTCAGAAGAAGATCTCGAGAGATTTGGGATCTATAGATCTATAGCTATCCATTACCGTAAGATCGAAATCAACACTATGGAGTAACGGAGACCCTAGGGAGCGATCTTAATGCACAAATCAAAATATATTTATTTGGAATACGTTATTAGTTGTTATGTGAGCATTAACTCCCAAAAGTGCAGGAGCTTGTTGTTAATTACTCTAACAATTATTAGGAATCTCTTAAACTAAGGAACCTAACTAATAAAATAGAGACAAAAAAATAAAAAAAACATTCAATTAACTTTAGAAAATGACACATATCTTAAGGACATATTCTCTTTACAGTAAATTTTAGCATGGAATTATGGAAAACATGAAAATAATAAGAGAAAAGAAATGGGAGGAGTGAGAAAGAAGCTTCAATGTATATTGCTATTTCACTCCTATATGTTAGACCATGTGGAGTCAAGCTCGAATAAATGTTTAGTTTGCAGAGTCACCAACCGTTTATGGGGTTGGATGTAGCTTCAAAATATTGTTGAAAACTTTGGACGTGTTAGTGATTAATTTTTTTGATTCGATAGTGTCACCGACAACTTATAGGTTTGAGTATAGCTTTGAAGTATGGCTGATCAATAGTTTTGAGCATGTTGGTGATTATTTTTTTAAATTTTATCGTGTCACCTATGCCTTATAGGATTTGGTATAGCTTTGAACTATGGCCAACAACTTTGAGCATGTTGGTGATTAACTTTTTTAATTTTGTAGTGTCACTAATTATTTATGGGGCTGAGTATAGTTTTGAAGTATAGCCAATAATTTTAAGCATATTGGCGATTAGCTTTTATGATTTGGTAGCATTACCAATAGCTTATAGGATTGGGTGTAGCTCCAAAGTGCGGCTGATTGCTTTGGCTATGTTGGTAATTAACTTCTTTGATTTAATAGTCTCATCAATAATTTATGAAGTTGGGTGTAGTTTTGAAGTGTGATAAACAACTTTGAGTATATTGGCTATTAATTTTCTTAATTTGATAGTATCACCAACTACTTATAAAATTGGGTGTAGGTTTTGAAGTGTGTATAATAGTTTTGAGCATATTAGTAATTAACTTCTTTAATTTGGTAGTATCATCAACTGCTTATGAGGTTGGGTGTAGTTTTGAAGTATAGCGGACAGCTTTAAGTGTGTTGGTGATTAACTTCTTTGATTTGATAGTATCACTAATAGCTTATAGGATTAAGTCTAGATTTGAAATATAGCCAACAGCTTTAAGTGTGTTGGCGATTAATTTTTTTTATTTAGTAGTGTCACCAATTGCTTATGAGGTTGGGTATAACTTTGAAGTAGGCTGATAGCTTTAATGGTATTGGCAATTAGTTTATTTGATTTGGTAACATCACCAACTCCTTATGAGATTAAGTATAGCTTTAAAGTGTGGCCAACAATTTTGAGTATATTGGCAATTAACTTTTTAAATTTAGTAGCATCACCAATTGCTTAAGAGATTGGGTATAGTTTTGAGTGTATTGGCGATTGACTTCTTTGATTTTCAATTGATATTATGTACTACTTGTCGAGTTGAGTGAAGCATCAGGGTGCTACCAGAGGCTCTTGTAGCATACCTAATAGAACTCAGTTTGGCCCAATTTAGTTTTATCTAAAATCGCTCTAGTTCGAGTCAGAATGGCAATACCATCTATTATTTATAGTCTTGGAGTATTGCCGAAGGTTTAACACGCCCAGTGGGATCATCTTTACCCTGTCCAGTTCCATCCAAACTATTATGGGTCGAGTTCAGGTTAGGTTCAACATTCATAACATAATTTCAATTCAATTCTAATTTGATTCAATTTAATGTTTAAAATTTGATTAAATTACGATTCGCTAACTCCTTCCTATAAGATAATAAGATGTTTTGGTTTCCTTTTCACAAATTGTTTGGTGATTAAGTTCACATTGACGCTTTGTTGCATGAGATCAAAGGCTACTACCGTGAACCAACTACCATAGTCATGGAGTGTCATCAAATTAACCATGGGAATCATGTGAAACATCCATTCCCAAAATCATTGTTGGCATTAGTAGCAAAAGTTTAACTTGTAATAACGAATTCAATTCACCAAGTTTGGCAGTAATTTGTAGAAGAAAATTTATCAAATATTGATTATTGATTGTAGTTGGGGCAACATTGATTTCAATTTGAGTCTAATTTAATTCAATTCAATGTTCATAGTTTGATTTTTGCTCGAGTCTGATTCATTCGATTTAGGTGGAGTTTGATCTTCTATTGAACTTTATCAGATTCGAGTTTGCATCTTAATTGACTTTGGTTCAAGTTCAAGTTGATTTAGATTCAATTTGATTTCAGTTAAGACTTAGCTTGATTCTGGTTTGACTTTTGGGTTTGATCTGACTCATTTAACTCATAATTTAAACTTGATTTAACCCAATTAGGATTTGATTTGAGATTAGTTTGACCCAAATTGGGTTTGATTTGAACTTGATTGGATTTTGAATTGACCCAACTTGAACCTAATTGAGCCTGAGTGGATTTTGTTTGGATTAACTTAATTTGAATTTTGTGTCCAATTCAATTTGAGTTTTGGGTCTAGTTCAATTTGATTGATTTTAGATCCATTTGGTGGTCCATTTGAGTAAATTTAGTATTGCTCATTTGTTCTAACTGAGTATGATATGATTAATCACTTCGTGTTAATCAAATTGATTCTAGAACCCTTGGGTTATTGTGATAACTTTGGATAGGCCTACAAATTGGCTTCATATGAGCGAGCTTGAGGGTTGGCTTAAGCGAGTGAGCTCCAAAGCTGGTTTGGAGGTATGGGCCCTAGGGTTGGCTTAAGTTTGAACCCAGAGGCTAACTGAGTGAGAGCACGAAGGCTGGCATCAATGCAGGCCTGGAGGTTGACTTTGATGCGAGCTTAAAGGATGACTTGGATACTAGCTAGAAGGCTAATTGAGTGCAATCCCGAAAGCTAATTGAGTGCGAGCCCAAAGGTTGATCTGGATGTAAGCTTCAAGACTAGCTAAGTACAAGCTCAAAGGCTGGCTGAGTAAGAGCTTGGAAATTGGCTTGAATGCAAACTCAAAGGCTGGCTAAGAGTGAGTATGAAGGCTAGCCAAAGTGTGAATCTGAAGGCTAGCTGAGTGCGAGTCTGAAGATTAGCTTGGATACTTGCCCAAAAACTAGCTGGGTGCGAGCCCAATAGTTGGCTGAGTGCTAGCATGAAGGTTTACTTGGATGTGAGCTCGAAGGCTAGCTAACTACGAGCTTGAAGGCTAGCTAAGTGTGACCAAGAAGGCTAGTTGAGTGCGTGCCTGAGTGGATTTTGTTTGGATTAACTTAATTTGAATTTTGTGTCCAATTCAATTTGAGTTTTGGGTCCAGTTCAATTTGATTGATTTTAGATCCATTTGGTGGTCCATTTGAGTAAATTTAGTATTGCTCATTGGTTCTAACTGAGTATGATATGATTAATCACTTCGTGTTAATCAAATTGATTCTAGAACCCTTGGGTTATTGTGATAACTTTGGATAGGCCTACAAATTGGCTTCAGATGAGCGAGCTTGAGGGTTGGCTTAAGCGAGTGAGCTCCAAAGCTGGTTTGGAGGTATGGGCCCTAGGGTTGGCTTAAGTTTGAACCCAGAGGCTAACTGAGTGAGAGCACGAAGGCTGGCATCAATGCAGGCCTGGAGATTGACTTTGATGCGAGCTTAAAGGATGACTTGGATACTAGCTAGAAGGCTAATTGAGTGCAATCCCAAAAGCTAATTGAGTGCGAGCCCAAAGGTTGATCTGGATGTAAGCTTCAAGACTAGCTAAGTACAAGCTCAAAGGCTGGCTGAGTAAGAGCTTGGAAATTGGCTTGAATGCAAACTCAAAGGCTGGCTAAGAGTGAGTATGAAGGCTAGCCAAAGTGTGAATCTGAAGACTAGCTGAGTGCGAGTCTGAAGGTTAGCTTGGATACTTGCCCAAAAACTAGCTGGGTGCGAGCCCAATAGTTGGCTGAGTGCTAGCATGAAGGTTTACTTGGATGGGAGCTCGAAGGCTGGCTAACTACGAGCTTGAAGGCTAACTAAGTGTGACCAAGAAGGCTAGTTGAGTGTGAGCCTGAAGACTAGCTAAGTGTGAGACTAAATGCTAGCTCTGTGCATTACCGAAGTCTTGCTAAGTGTGTGCTTGAACGCTAGCTAAATGTGAGCCAAAGGCTGGCCTAAGTGCAAATCTGAAGACTAGCTCAGTGCAAGCCCGAAGGTTAGCTTGGATGCAAGCCTGAAGATTGATTAAGTGCAAGGCTGAAGGCTAGCTGAATGTTAGCTCAAAGGCTAGCTTGGATCGAAGCCTAAAAATTGACTAACTGTGAGCCTGAAAGCTCATTAATTATGAGCTTGAATGCTAGCTTAATGCGGACCCCAAGGCTAGTTGGTGTAAACTCAAGGTTAAGCTGAGTGTGAGCACAAAAACTAGCTAAACACGAGCCCAAAAATTAGCTTAGATGCAAGCCTAAAGGATAGCTTGAATGGGAGCCCAAAGGCTGGCTAAGTGTTAACCCAAAGGTTAGCTGATGTGAGCCCAAAGACTGGTCAAATGTGAGCCTAAAGGCTAACTTAGTGCAACCCCAATAGCTGACCTAGATACCAACCCAAAGGCTGGGTAGGTATGAGCTTGAAGGTTAACTTAGATGTGAGTTTGAAGGCTGACTGGGTGTTAGTATGAAGGCAAGCTTAGTTTTAATGGGCTCAGTAGCTAACCTAAATGGACAAAGCCATAGGCAGTCATGGTCGTGAAGGAGGTTGGTTGATACACAAAGTCATGGGTTGTGATGATGGAGCATGTCAATGGGGAAATGACTGTGAGTGTTGCAGCATTGATGAAGCTTCATCGGCATGCCAAAGAACAACTGGTGATTGCGGTGTTGAAGCTTTCTTGATATACCAAAAACTGCAAGGACCGTGATGGTGATGGCACAACAATTGAGACAAAAGAGCTTCTCCTTTTTTTTAACCAACAACCTTTTTTTCTTTACTTTTTTTTTCTTTCTTTCCCTTCTTCCTTCTTCCTCCCGTGCTTCCCCCATGGGATTTTCCTTCACCAACTAAGCATGGCAGCCCAAGCTTCCTCTCTGCCAGATCCAACCATCCACTCACTGTTGAGTGCAAGGGTAAAGAGCTAGACAGTGCCTCCCCCTTTTCTCTAAGCTAGATATGGCCAACATGGCCAAATCTGCTCCCTCTCTTCTCTAGTGAGGTGGTAGTAGAGATTGATAGTGGGAGCTTGTTGTGGTCAGTAGAGAGGTGAAGACAGTGCAAGACAAGCGGCATTAGGTGGCTAGGGTGCAGACCAGTGCTGCTAGGCAATGGTCAAGTGACTGAAGGTGATGCCCGAGAGGTCCAACAAGCTGAGGACAGAGCCTAGGGGGTTGCATAGCGCTTGATCAGTGAGCTGGGTGTAGACCGATGCTGCCGAGAGGTTGAGGGTTTTGGTTGGACAGTTGCACAAGATGGGTATGCAGTAGGGCTAAGCGGGCTAAAGGCGAGTAATGGGCGGCGGAGCACATGTCTCTTAGGTGTGCACCAATAGGGGTGAGCAGAAAAATCAAAAAATTGATATACCAAACCGTATGGTTGAGAACTATATCAAAAAACTAGTTCTCAAAGCAAACTGGTATAGTTCCGGTTCTTAAATTTAATAGAACTGAAAAACCAATTTCGATTCCAGTTCTAGATTATACAAAAAACTGGTGAACCAAAATCGTACTGATTATTTAACTATATATATCTCTCCAACTCCCTAGATGGGCTAGACCCCTACCCATCTTCTCAAAGTTTCGTGCGAGCCTCACACTCACAGCGACACAGACTTGCAGTTGCCCTCGCTGAACCCTAGCCCTAATTCCTGCATCTTTGATCTCGCCATTGCAGGTCATTGCCAGGCCCATCACTTGCTCCAATTTCTCTTTTGATTCTCAAAGGAATAAAGTTTGAAACTCTATCTTTGTTGCTTCAATTTCGCATTTGCAAAGATTCAAACCCTGGCCCTAGGTCCCTGCATCTCCGATCTCGCGGTCATCGTTCGTCGTGCCTTTTGCTCCGATTTCTCTTCTCATTCTCAAAGGTCGAGAGTTCAAAACCCTATCCTTGTTGCTCTAATTTCTCATTCGCAAAGACTCAAACCCTAACTCTAGGTGCCTGCATCTTTGATCTCATCGTCACTTGCTTTGATTTCTCATTCTCAAAGGTTTAAACCCTAGCCCTAGGATCCTACATCTCCGATCTTGTTGCCACTTGCTCCAATTTCTCATTCTCAAAGTCTCAAACCCTAGCCTTACATCCCTGCATCTCCGATTTTGCCGTTGTGTGCTTCGATTTCTCATTCTCAAAGGCTCAAACCTTAGCCCTAGGTCCCTGCATCTCCAATCTCACCATCGCGTGCTTCGATTTCTCATTGTCAAAGGCTCAAATCCTAGCCCTAGGTCCTTGCATCTCTAATCTCGTCGCCACTTGCTTTGATTTCTCATTCTGAAAGGCTCAAACCCTAGCCCTAGGTCCCTACATCTCCGATCTCACCATCGTATGCTTCGATTTCTCATTCTCAAAGATCGAAACCCTATCTTTGTTACTTCGATTTCTCATTCCCAAAGAGTCAAACCCTAGTGTCTCGCCATCTCTGTCACCTTGAGACTCTGGCTTTGATTCCCAATTCCTCATTCTCTCCATTGCTAATTTGGTGGCTAGTGCTACCTTCTCCTCTGTCCATTGCCAGAGCAACCATCTACTTTGGTATGCCCTCTCTCTCAACTCTACCAAGTACCAAGTACTAGCTCTTCTCTTGCCTCTTCACCCTCTCTCCCTCCTTCGTCTCCATCCTCAATAGATTTCTTATTTTTACTGATGTTGGGTTCTATTTTTTGAGAGTTTTCTCAGCAATTTTGGGACTATGAGCTGAATTTTAGCTTGTTCAGGGAATTTTCCTGCTGTAGCATGGTTGATCGTGCCAGTTCTTTGAATTAGGTATTGCACTTTTCCATTTATTAGAATTTCATGCTGGATTGGTCTTTTCTGTATTTCTACTAGGAATTATATTACTTGCCTGCTTGATCTGTTGGCCATAATAAAAAGTAAAATATTATTTATGCAACATTTATCTTCTTTAATCATTTTAATTGTACCTCATTTATCTTCTTTCTTCTATTTTAGATGGACTCAAGTAGAGAAATCACTAATAAAATATAAGTATGAATGCTTCAAATATAAAATATTTTTGTCCAAATCAAAATGTTGGTGAGAAGGCAAGTGAAGCTCAAGATGTAACTTCAAGGATAAATAAATCAAATCAGAAATCTTGGAAGGTGAGAAAAAATAGTTCATTGTTATAGGATCATTTTTCTAAACTAAATTCCAATGAAGATGGTTACAAGGATAAAGCCCAATATAATTACTATGGAAGTCTCCTTTCATGCCCTTCTAATTATGGAACAAGTGGTTTAAGTACTCATTTAAGTAGATGCAGAGATTATCCTCCAAATGTGGAGGTGAAAAAATAAAAAACTTTAGCCTTTCAATTAGTTAGTAATGACAGTGGTGGCATTCAAGCACGGACACTTGTTACATGAAATTTTAATCAAGAAGCATGTAGAATTGCATTAGCCAAATATTTGATTCTTGATGAACTATCTTTCAAACATGTTGAAGGTGAAGGGTTTAGATTCTATACCTCTACATTATAATCTAAATTTGATGTTCCTTCCCAATTTACTGTTGCTAGAGATTATCTCAAAATATTTTTGGAGGAAAATAAAAATTTAAAATATTTTTTTAGCATAAGCAAAGAGTGAGTATCACAACTGATTATTGGACATCATGCCAAAACTTGGACTACATGAGTGTGACTGTTCACTATATTGATGATGATTAGAACCTTAAAAAAAATTTAAAATTTTGTTCAGTTTCAAGTCATACTGGTATGGTAATTGGTAAAACATTAGAATTGTGCTTACTTGATTGGGGCATAGATAAGGTCTTCATAATTACTGTAAATAATACATTTTCTAATGATGTTGGAGTTCAGTACCTAAGGAAGAGGCTTGATAGTGGGAAAGGCCATGTACTTAATGGAGGCTATTTGCATGTGAGATGTTGTGCACATCTCTTGATTTTATTTGTTAAAGAAGGACTTAAAGATTCAAATGACTCTATTGGTAGAATTTGGGCTATAGTTAAATATGTGAGATATCATCAATAAGAGCACAAAGGTTCAAGTTTTGTGTGGAACAAGAAAAAATAGAATGCAAAAGTTTGGTTTGTCTTGATGTTGAAACAAGATGGAACTCTACATATCTAGTGCTTGATGTTGCTTTGAAATTTTAGAAAGCTTTTGAATTATTGGAGATCGAAGATTCGAAATATGTAGAGGAGCTAATGAAGGGGAAGTCACAGGGTTCACCGACACATGAAGGTTGAGATGTTGCTCGAGCTTTATTACCTTTCTTGAAAGTATTTTATGATGTTACCTTAAACATATCTAGTTCTTCTTATGTTACAGGAAATATATATATGCAAAGCATGTATAGAATTGGCATAATGATCAAGAAATTTTCTAAATCAGATGACTTTTGCTTAAGAAATATGGCTTTTAAGATAAAGACCAAATATGATAAATATTGGAAAAATGTTAAAAAGCTTAATATTATGCTATTTATTGCTTTTGTGCTTGATCCTAGGCTAAAGTTGGAGATTGTACAGTGGATGATTAAGGAAAACTATGATAATGAAAAAATCAATGAGTTAAAGTGTAAAGTGAAGAAAGTTTTGGATAGACTTTTTCAAGAATATTCATCTATAAAAAAATAATCATCTTCTTCCCATAGTGTTGCAAGAGTTAAACTAATAAAAGAAAGGAATGCTATTGAAATAAGTAATCTTGATGTACTTCAACTGGTTCAAGATGAATTGAGAAAAGTAAAAGCAAAAAAAAAGACTTCTACTTGCAAAACAAAATTGAATAAATATTTGGAGGACGAACGTGAAGATGAGGCACAAGATTTTGATATTCTTCTTTGTTGGAAAATAAATAGTGGTAGGTATCCAGTTCTTTCCATGATGGCTAAAGATGTGCTTGCTATGCCTATATCTACCATTACTTTAGAGTCAACTTTTACTACAAGAGGTTGAGTTCTTGATCAATTTCAAAGTTCTCTATCTACAAAAATGGTGGAAGCAATTATTTGTACACAAGATTGGTTGCATTCTACTAGTTCTTCTATTAATATTGAGGAGACACTTGATGAAATTGAAAAAAATATCCGAAGGTAAAAATTACTTATTCATTGTATTATTTCTGTAAAAATTAATTACTGATTTTAATATTTATGATATATATTTTACATGTTTTATTTTTATAATTATAGAAATAACGAGCAAAATGGAAACAATAATCTCAATTGATGACTACTTTTCTTTGTTGATGCATGTAATTTTGGGAATGTAAATTACATTTTATATAACTTAGCTTCTACATTTTGTATACTGCTACTGGTACTTGACCTGGGGAATAATCCAATTGAAAATTGGTTAGATTTAAAGGTTAGCACTTCATTTTTTGTTTTTTCTCTTAAATTTAATCTTGACATCTTGTTGTATTACCCAACTCTTTATTTAATATACTTAAATTTATTTTGCTGCTCTACTGACTGAACAAAACAATTTCAGGTTCTTTCTGCATGGCATGGATTGATGAAATCCCATCACTAAGAACTGAGAAGGTTTAGAAGGATAAGATAGCGAACATGGTGTCATCTCACCTTCTTGTATTACTTATCTGTATTCCTATGAATCTACCAGCAAAGATATCTGACTCTAGTATTATCTAACTATTGATTTTTTCAGGTATATATATCTCTTTCTGCATGGATTTCCAAGCATTAGTACTTTTTTGTTCCTTTTGGATTTACATTGTCGTAATTTCTTGTGTCTTATGTTCTCAGGTATTTTTTACTAAACACCTAGTGAATGTGGAGAATGACTTCTTTATAATGGGAGGATTATATGCTGGGCACTATATTCCTACTTTCCCAGTAGGGTTTGTTTATCTGTGTCCCTATGGACCTGCCAGCAAAGATTTCTGACTCTAGACTGACATCCCATTTTCTTGTATTGCTTATCTACATCCCTATGAACCTACCAGCAAAGATATTTGACTATAATATTCTCTAACTGTTGATTTTGATTAGAAAATTGTTTCCAAACTTACATATATTGAATGTTAATTGTTAAGCCAATTGAAAGAGCAAATGCAAGGAAGAAAATAAGACAAGGTGAAGACATCTCAAGTCATGGCAAGGATGATCTACTACGGCTGCACTGCATAATCCCTCTGATATTGGCTCAACTTCAGAAACAAATCTGAAGCTATCTAAACAAAATTTATCTGCATTCCTATAAATTTGCTAGCAAAGATATATGACTCTAGTATTCTCTAACTGTTAATTTCTTCATGTATATATATCTTTTTTTGCATGGCATGGATTGGTGACATCCCATCACTGAGAATTGAGAAGGTCCAGAAGGATAAGATAGTGAACATGGTGTCATCTCACCTTCTTGTATTGCTTATCTGCATTCCCATGAATCTACCAGTAAAGATGTCTCACTCTAGTATTCTCTAACTATTGATTTCTTCAGGTATGTATATCTATTTCTATATGGCATGGATTGGTGACATCCCATCACTGAGAACTGAGAAGATCCGGAAGGATAAGATAGTGAACATGGTGCCATCTCACCTTCTTGTATTGTTTATCTGCATTCCTATGAATCTGCCAGCAAAGATATCTGACTCTAGTATTCTCTAACTGTTGATTTCTTCAGGTATATATATTTCTTTCTACATGGCATGGATTGGTAACATCCCATCACTGAGAACTGAGAAGGTCCATAAGGATAAGATAGTGAACATGGTGTCATCTCACCTTCTTGTATTGCTTATCTGCATTCTTATGAATCTACCAGCAAAAATGTCTGACTCTAGTATTCTCTAACTGTTGATTTCTTCAAGTATATATATCTCTTTCTACATGGCATGGATTAGTGACATCCCATCACTGAGAACTGAGAATGTCCAAAAGGATAAGATAGTGAACATGTTGCCATCTCAACTTCTTATATTGCTTATCTGCATTCTTATGAATCTGTCAGCAAAGATGTCTGACTCTAGTATTCTCTAACTGTTGATTTCTTCAGGTATATATATCTCTTTCTTTATGGAATGGATTGGTGACATCCCATCACTGAGAATCGAGAAGGTCCAAAAGGATAAGATAGTGAACATGATGTCATCTCACCTTCTTGTGTTGCTTATCTGCATTCTTATGAATCTGCTAGCAAAGATGTCTGACTCTAGTATTATCTAACTGTTGATTTTTTCATATATGTATATCTCTTTCTGCATGGTATCGATTGGTGACATCCCATCATTGAGAACTGAGAAGGTCCAAAAGGATAAGATAGTGAACATGGTGTCATCTTACCTTCTTGTATTGCTTATCTGCATTCCTATGAATCTGCCAGCAAAGATGTCTAACTCTGGTATTCTCTAACTGTTGATTTTTTCAGGAATATATATATCTCTTTCTGCATGGCATGGATTGGTGACATCCCATCACTGAGAACTGAAAAGGTCCAGAAGGATAAGATAGTGAACATGGTGTCATCTCACCTTCTTATATTGCTTATCTGCATTCCTATGAATCTGCCAATAAAGATGTCTAACTCTAGTATTCTCTAACTATTGATTTCTTCAGGTATATATATATCTCTTTCTGCATGGCATGGATTGGTGACATCCCATCACTGAGAACTAAGATAGTCTAGAAGGATAAGATAGTGAACATGGTGTCATCTCACCTTCTTGTGTTGATTATTTGCATTTCTATAAATCTGCCAATAAAGATGTCTGACTCTAGTATTCTCTAACTGTTGATTTCTTTAGGTATATATATATCTTTCTCATGGATTTTCAAGCATTAGTACTTTTTTGTTCTTTTTGGATTTATATTGTAGTAATTTCCTGTATCTTATGCTCTATGGCATTTTTCACTGAACACCCAGTGTTTGTGGAGAATGACTTCTTTATAACTAGAGGATCATTTGTTGGGTACTATATTCCTGCTTTTGCTGGTAGGGTTTGTTTATCTGTGTTCCTTTAGAACTGCCAACAAAGATGTCTGACTCTAAACTGACATTCCATTTTCTTCTATTGCTTATTTGCATCCCTATGAACCTACCAGCAAAGATATCTTACTCTAGTATTCTCTAATTGTTGATTTCTTCAGGTATATATATCTCCTTCTTCCTTAATTTCCAAGCATTAGTACTTTTTTGCTTTTTCTAGATTTATATTGTAGTAATTTCATGTCTCTTGTGCTCTCAGACATTTTTCACTGAACACCCAATGCATGTGGACTGTGGAGAATGACTTCTTTGTAACTGGAGAATCATCTGCCCACACTATATTTTTGCTTTTGCCAACATGGTTTATTTATCTACGTCCCTATGAACTTGTCAGGCTGCTAGTAAAGATGTCTGACTCTAGACTCATATCCCATTTTCTTGTATTTCTTATCTGCGTCCCTATGAACATGCCAGCAAAGATGTCTGACTCTAGTATTTTGTAACTATTGATTTTGATTAGAAAATTATTGCCAAACTTACACATATTGATTGCTAACTGCTAAGTGCTAAGCCAATTGAAAGAGCAATTGCGAGGAAGAAAACAGGATAAGGTGAAGACATCTCAAGTCATGGCAACTTGGCAAGGATGATCTACTGCTATTGTACTGCATAATCCCTCTGATATTAGCTCAACTTCAGAAATAAATCTAAAGTTATGTAAAGAAAATTTTTCTGAGGTTTTAACTGATAATGAAATTGCTGCTTATCCCATTTTCAGCTATAATTTTTTTAATATGTGCATGTTAGACTTATTAGTGTATTTAAAATTAATTTTTTATAGGATTATAATATAAAATATAGATTTTAAAATTAACAATTTAAAATTGGTATACCGATGTAGAACCAGAACCGAAAAAATTGGTTCTTTATCTAAATCGGTACAGTTCCGATTCTCAATTTTTTAAGAACCAAAATCTGGTTCTGATATTAAAATGCCTAAAACCGGTATGGTAAACTAGTTTTGCTCACCTTTACACACTAGTGGGACAGCAGCCAAGGAAGGTGCTTTGGCGGTAGTGTAGAGCAAATAAGGTGCTCTAGCCGAGGAGTTTTAGGGCGGCAGTGTTGTGGACAATTGTGGGTCCAATGCAAGTGCGGACCTGTGGCATAGTGCCGGCCAAGTGGCAATGCCTCAACTGGCAAAGGAGCAAAGCCAATAGTGCTCGAGTAGAAGGGAGAGGTATGGGCTACCTATAGCAAAGCCTAGGAGGAGAAAGGAAAATAAAATGGGATACGAATTCTACCTCATTTTTTACTTGTCCGCACTCGATTAGTTTTCATGATGGCCTCTAGACTTCCCCTCCTCTCTTTTCATTTTTTTTTGCAAGGTCTTCATCAATTTGTAGGTCTTGAAGAAAAATAAAATTATATTTTTGATTAGTCCGACTTTGGAAAATCATTGAATTGTGATTTGTAATTAGATTATATTTCCAATTTTGTGATTAGCATATGATTCATTGATTGGAATTTATTTCTCTGATGATGAGATTCAAGATTTGTACCATGTTTGGATATTGAATTTTATGGAGAATATTTGTAAATTTTTCAGAAAATTTAGACCAAAAATGTGATTTGGTAACTTTCGGGGGTCCTTTTGTAAAAAAGTTTATTTATAAAATTTTAAAATTCTCAAGGCCGTTTTTGAATAAAATTTATAATTTTTGTAAATAAAAACTTTTAGAGAGTTTATTTGTAAAAATTAGAAATTTTGGAGATTTATTTGCAAATAAAATTTTGACGAGTTTGTTTACAAACTCTAGATTTTACTGGAATTGGTCTGCAATTTCAGAATTTTTAAGGACTTTTTACAAAACTTTAATCCGTAGGACCTATTTATAGGAAAAGCCCGGTCAAAGGTCTATTTGTAAAATATATTTAGTACATATATTTATTTGTAAAGATTTTATATTTTTTTCATTTTGATCTAAATATTTGATAAATTTTAGGTCCAAGCATTGGAACCCACTCAACCCACTTTAATTTGCGCCCGAATTTTCAACGATTTGGATTTGAGTTGAGTTCAATTTTTGGTCAAATTTAATTGCAATCCAAATCAAACTGAAAGTCACATTAAAATCATAATTTTGTGGTATTCAATCTATATTTTAATTGAATTTTGACTAAATTTAATTTTTGCCAAAACTGACTCAAATAGTTATGAGTAATCTGGCAAGATAGCGGCCCCAAATTAAGAAATTTTGATACGCTCCATATCCTACAAGCACCACCATCTTTGAAGAAGTAAGGACTAATATCATTTTCTTCTATTCACTATACTCTACGAGCACATCATTGACTCAAGTACTGAAACGGCCACCATTGGAGAGTTCCCACATTTTCTTTTATTGCAAAATAATAGAAAAGTGGCCTAACAGATAAATCTCGAGTAGCCTCTTGGACCAAAATCATGGATGAACCAGGCTTTGTCAATAAATTGGTGCTTTTATTGAGATCTGTTCCGCTTCTCTTTTTTGCTAATCTAAGAGATCTCTGACGATCTCTTCACTAGGCCTATAAGAGTAGGACAACCATTGTCATCAAAGAATTCGCCCGATGGGTAGGTGGCCCTAGTGCTGGTGGAGTTGCATAATTCATGAAACGAACCATCTAGGCCATCTCAACAAACCAACATGATGATGCATTTGCACCAACAGCCAAAGGGAGCCCCCCTCCAAGCAATCCCCGAGGTGCCCCCAAGACACTCAAACTCGATGAGTCGACATGAGTTTTAAACCTTGGCCACCGTCATTCTGTAGATGACACAGATACTTTAGGTTCAACTACAAGCTATGCAGAACCTACAAGCTTAACAACAAGCTCAACTTTAGGCTCAAGCTCTATTCAAAGGTATTATACCAAACAAATCATATGAATTGCTATAGCACTCCATGGGCATGTGACACCCTAGCACACAATAGCATTCATGCTATCATGAACCACCAGGAGCATTTTCATTTTGATACCAAGCCTCAAGGGATTACAGCAAGGGAGATCTCATATATCTCCCATATGCCAGTCGAGCCTCGGCTAGAAATACACAAGGCATCCACCATAAAGCAACAACATTTGCGACTCAGGAAAGCTTGGGAGCATTGCACCACTTGAACTAGATAAGGTACAAAACTCCTTTGATCTCTGAGATAGCCTATTCTTTGATTCAGTCCATGTTTTGATAGCCTCACTATGAGGTGTATGATGGTTTGAAAGACATGGTCAATCATGTTAGTACATTTAGGAATGCTATGATCTTGTAAGGAGTATGGGACTCCACCGTGTGCAAGGGATTTTCTATGACATACAAGACTTAGTCGAGGCCTAGTATACCAGGCTTTCGAGGTACTCTATCACATATTTTGATGACTTAGTAGACATATTTATAGAATGGTTCATTTCACTAGTGCCTCGGCAAAGACTCTTCTACACTACTGACACTAAAGCAGAAAGAGGGAGAGAGACTTGAGGAGTATTTGGCTCATTTCAACAAAGCTCGATTAGAGATTATAGAGTTGGATAGTTCCATTATCCTTGCTAGTGTAATCAATAGAATTTGGCAAATTTAGGTGGTCTATGAGATGGCTTCTCGACCTCCTAAAAGCTGACCAAAGTCTATCAATATAATCAGAGAGCATATTGATGACAAAGAAATGATATCAGATAAAAGGGAATCTAAAGGTAGTAGCAAGCAAAAGAAAGAACCTCCAAAGGTCAAGCTACCCAAGCCAAAATATTAAAGGATTGAGTGAAGGGAGTGTACGTCTGAATTTTTGGCCTATATGCCATTGAATAACTCAAGGTCCAAGGTCCTTTCCCAAATTAAACACTGAGATCTCCTGCAAAGGCCCTTACCAACTCACAAAACTCAACAACATGTTGACAAATGAAGATATTGTCACTTTCATTGAGAATATAGTCATGATATTGAAGAGTGCAAGCACCTCAAAGATGGATTAAAAGTCTCATCAAAGAGGGGCACCTCAGAAATTTTGTTCATCTAGGTGAATGAACTAAAGAGGCTCATATGTGAGAACCTCATTTGCAAGGCTCTTCTCAAAGGAATCTCACTCCTGAACTACTAGCCTACTTGTGAAGGGCAACCTAAATATGATCTTGATGGGACCATCAATTCAGAGTGATGCCTCCATGCTAGGTCATTCCACATGGAGCATAAGACCTCAACTCCACTCCAAGCACACAAATCTAATCCTAAGCATGGCATAAGGCCTCAACTTTGCACCAAGAACAAAGACCTCATCTAGCACAAGGTATATGACCATGGCTACATATTAGGGACAAAGACCTCATTCCGCACGGTGTATAAGACCTCAACTCTATGTGAACCACAAAGATCTAGTCCATCATGGGCTATCAAACTTTGACTCTGCACCATGCACAAAGACCTCCTTCCAGACAAGGCATAAGACCTCAACTCCACGTCAAGCATAAAGACCTTATCCTACACAAGGCAAAAGACATTAGTTCCATGACAAGCACAAAGACCTCATATCGCACGAGGCATAAGTTCTTAGGTCTGCACCAAGCACAAAGACCTCATCTTGCAAGAGGCATAACACCTTGACTCAACACCAGGCACAAAGACTTCATTCTGCACAAGGCATAAGATCTTAGCTTCTTGCAAGGCCCAATGACCTCATCCTACAAGAGGCACAAGATAATAGCTCCGAGCCTGGCACAGAACCTCATTCCGCATGAGGCATAAGATCTCGGTTCCATGCCAAGTACAAACACCTCATTTTACATGAGGTATAAGACCTCAGCTCCATGCTAGGCATAAAGACTTCATCTAACAGGACCCACAAGAACTCCGCTCTATGCCACGAACAAAGACCATTTTATGTAAGAGGCAAGAGGCACCAACTCTAAACTAGGCATAGGGACCTCATTGCGAATGAAGCATAAGACTGTAGCTCTATGCCAGGCACAAAGGCCTCATCTTGCACATGGCATAAGACCTCAACTCTATATTAGGCACAAAGACCTCATTCTGCACGAGGCATAAGACCTTTGCTCCATGCAAAGTACAAACACCTCCTTCTATACGAGGCATAAGAGCTCAACTTCATGCCAAGCACAAAGACCTTGTCCCATATGTGGCATATGACCTCGGTAATGCACTAGGCACAAAGACATTGTCTTGCATGAGGTGTAAGACCTTGACTCTATGCCAAATATAAAGACCACATTTCACACAAGGGATAAGACCTAGGCTTAGTTTTAAGCACAAAGATCTCATCCTATATGAGGCAAATGACCTTGGCTTTACACCATGCAAAAAGGCCATTCCACATAGGAGGCATAAGACCTTGACTCTGCGCCAGGCACAAAGACCTCATCTCGCAAGAGACATAAAGCAACAATGCCTCACCTGACACGAAGACCTCATTCAATATGAGGCATAAGATCTCGCTTTGTACTATGCATAAACACCTCATTCTACACGAGGCATAAGATCTCGCTTTGTACTATGCATAAACACCTCATTCTACACGAGGCATAAAATCTCGGCTCTATGCAAGGCACAAACACCTCGTCCAACATGACCCACAAGACCTCAGCTTTGCGCCAAGCATGAAGACCATGTCCTACATAAGACAAAAGAACATGGCTATGTGCCAAGCACAAAGCCTCATCCAAAATAAGGCATAAAACTTTAGCTATGTGCCAGACACAAAAACCTTGTCCCACACATGACATAAGACTTCGGCTTCCTGCCAAGCACAAAGACCTTGTTCCATATGAGCCATATGACCTGAACTCCATGCCAACCACAAAGATACCATTCTGCTTGAGGCATAAGATTTTAGCTCCATGCCAGACACATATCTCGTTCGGCATGAGACATAAGACTTTAGCTCCATGTCAAACACAAAGATCTCATTTGGCAAGAGGCATAAGACTTCAGCTCTGTGCTAGGCACAAGGACTCATCCTACAAGAGGCATAACACCTTGGCTTCTTGCCCCACACAAAAACCACATTCCGCATGGGGTATAAGATCTTAGTTGGCATGAAGCATTAGACTTTAACTCCATGCCAAGCATAAAGATCTCGTTCCATATGAGGCATAAGACCTTGGCTCCATGCCATCCATAAAGACCCCATCCCACATGAGACATAAGATCTTGGCTATGCACCAGGCATAATGACCTCATTCCGCATGAGTCATAAGACCGAAGTTTTGCACTAGGCATAAAGACTTCATCCCACAAGAGGCATAAGACCTCAGCCCCATGCCAGGAACAAAAACCTCATTCTACATGGGACTTAAGACCTTAAGTCCACTCTAGGCAAAAAAACCTCATCCCACACATGGCATCAAACATTAGCTTTTTGCTAGGCACAAAGACTTCATATGACATAAGGTATATGACCATAGCTACATATGAGGCACTAAGACCTCATTTCGTATGAGGCATTAAATATCAGATCCACACTAGGCATAAAAGACCTCATTCCACATGAAGCATAAGACCTTGATCCCATGCCATGCGCAAAGAACTTTGTCGTGCGCAAAGACCTTGTCTTGTATGACACAAAAGATCTCGGCTCTGTGCTAGTCACAAAGACCTTGTTCTACATGTGGCATAAGACCTTAGCTCTGCTCTAGGCACAATACCACATTCCAAAAGAGGGATAAGAATTAGGCACAAACCCTTCTTATCATTACTTTTTGTCTTAGCTGTTAGGGGGGAGACAGGCATCGACCCAACCTTATGAGTATTTAGACTATAATAGTTTCAATGAATAGTCTCGGCTTTGTGCTAGGCACAAGGACCTCATCCCACATGAGGCATCAGACCTTAACTTCTAACTACGTTCTGCATGATATGTAAGACCTTAGGTTCATGCCAGGCGTAAAGACCTTGTTCAGCATAAGGTATTAGACTTCATCCCGTAGGAGACATAAGATCTCGACTCAGTGCAAAGACCTCATTCGGCACAAGACAGACCTCATCCTATAGGAGACATAAGACCTCAGCTCTATGTTAGGCACAAATTTCCTTATTTTGCACAAGTCATAAGACTTCGACTTCACTCTAGGCACAAAGAGCTCATTCTATAAGAGGCATAAGAACTCAACTTCGTGCCAGTCACAAAAATCTCATCTAGCACCAAGCATAAAGTCTACATGAGACATAAGATCTCAACTTCGTGCCAAGCACAAAGGCCTTATTCTACACAAGGCATATGATCTCGACTCCATGCTAGGCATAAAAACCTTATCCCATATTGGGCATAAGACCTTGGCTCTACACCAGATGGAAAGACCTCATCAAACATGAGGCATAAGACCTCAGCTTCATGACAAGCACAAAGACTTCTTCCTACATAAGGCATAAGACCTAAGTTCTTGCTAGCTGCAAGACCTCATCCCGCATAAATGGTGAGACCTCATCTCCGTGTCAAACACAAAGACCTTGTCTTACAGAAGGCATAAGACCTCAGCTCTGAGCCAGGCACAAAGGCCTTATCCCACATGAGGTATAAGTTCTCACCAAGCACAAAGTCCTCGGCTCCATGTCAGGCACAAAGATCTTATTCTGCATGAGGCATAAGACCTTCACTCTATGTTAAGCATAAAGATCTTGTTAGGAACAAGGCATAAGTCCTCAGCTCCATGCCCAGCACAATAACCTCATCCCACACAATTCATAAGACCTTAGCTCTATGTCAGGCACTAAGACCTCATTCTGTATAAGGCATAAGACCTTGGCTCTGTGCTTGGCATAGAGATGTTGTTCTACACAAGGCATAATATCTCAACTCCGTGCCATGCACAAAAACCTTGTCCCATGTGAGGCATAAGACCTTGGATTCGTACCAAGCATAAAGATCTCATTCAGCATGGGGCATAAGAACCCGACTTCCTGCCAACATAAAGATCTTGTCCAGCACGAGGCATAAGACCTCAACTCTACGCCAGACACTAAGACCTCATCCTACACAATGTATAAGACCTTGGTTTCATACTAGGTACAAAGACCTCATCCCGCAAAAACCATGGGACCTATGCTCCATGCCAAGCACAAAGAACTCATCCCACACAAGGCATAAGATTTCATCTCTATGCCACACATAAATACCTCATACCGCATGAGGCATAAGACCTCGGCTTCGCACCAGACATGATGATCTCCTTCCGCATAGGGCATAAGACCTCGGCTCTACACTAGGTACAAAGACCTCTTCCTGCATAATGCATATGACCTTGGCTCTATGCCTATCACAAAGACCTCACCCACACAAGGTATAAGACCTCAACTCCATGCAACTACAAAGACCTTATTATATATGAGGCATAAGACCTCAGCACTACGTCAAACATAAAGACCTCATATTGTACAAAACATAAGACATTGCTTCACACCAAGTGCAAAGACCTCATCCTGCATGAGGCATAAGACCTTGGCTCTGCACTAGGCACATTGACCTTGTTCCATACAAGGTACAAGGTCTCATTTTATATGGGATATAAAACCTCGAGTATATATGACAAACTAGGACCCTTTTTTGTTCAATATGGGTATTCGGTTCCTATTCCAAAATTTACCCATGCCACATAGGGCAATCGTTGATGATCACCACCATGAATATGATTCATCTTAGGGAAGGGCCCAAACCTGAATTCCCAAAGGCTTTGAACTAAGCCTTAGCTTGATTTTATTATCAAAAATATAAGTCATACCTGAAGGTTACTTTGGCTCAAACATGAAGAAGAATCAAGCCTTTTCACTCAGGGAACTATAATGACTAGTCTATATTCCCTTTGAAAAAATTTCCACTAAAGTGACACTAGGAAAAGAAAGCAGATGAAAAATAGGAGTTTTTTATAGGATCTGAAGAGTCATTATGCCAACATAAGGAGTAGATTACAAAATATAAGTTTAATTATCCTAACTATCCTTGGGTGGGTTAGGAACTTCTATTAAGCTCCCATCATCTTTGAGGGAGTCAAGAGAATGGGCAGAACTAGAGCTAGCAAGAGTCTGGGTTTCCCACCTAGGAGTGGGTTGTCATTAATGACCTCCCCATACTCTTGTCAAACTCGCTCGACTTAGTCCAAATCGAGGAGCTTCACACATAGACTGTGGGTTGATGCCTGACCTCCCCAAGGTATGAATTATCATATCTTGACAAGTCTGATACCCTTCCTCATATGCCTCAGTGTTGAGATGGCAACTCCCTTAAGTACTCCTCGTACTCTTTGTATGCTTAGATTGTGAGTCCCTTCTTGCCCTTAATGGGCAATTTGAACTCTTCACTTTAATGAAATAAGGTGATCGCATTTTCCTTAGTCTTGATGAGTAGTTTGAAAGCTTCACTACTACCATTTTTCATTCTCTCACCAATCTATATCACGCTCCTCCTCAATTACTTTCTGCCACTCCTTGACAATTCTCCAATTCTCTTCAACTAAATCCCTCCCTTCCATAAATTTTTTCTTGGGTTGGTGCTCGACATCAATTGAAGATCAAGACTCAATGAGCTCTAGCCAAAGTAAGGTCAACTTGAATTCAAGGGCTTTGATGTTGGGCTCAGTGGTATTGACCTTCAACTAGAAGCCTCCTTCTGTGCTTAGATAAAATGCCTTTCGGCATGCTAAAAGTACTCAACCATCTAAAAATCGAGTAAAAAGTCAATGCTAAGAGTTACATATAGAAAGTGAGGACAATGGAGATTACCAAGATGAAAAAACTTACATCATACGAGGCATCAAACTCATTTAAAAATAATTCCCCCACCGGCATGCATGCAATGCAAAAATTTGGGTTGAAGGCCCCTTTAGGAGCATCCCATCTAGCCCTTTGCTGTGACACCTCATAGGGCTTGGTGTAGCATGTTGAGACTTTCCCAGAGAAGAAACTAGAAGCAGAATATTTACCTCCTAAGGTAGCTCAGGCTTTGGAGGACTCTCCTTCGGCATCTTAGTAGTCTTGAAGGGATTTCCCCAAGGTGCCTCGGTGGACTCAGAATCTTCAGAGACCTTGGCTAGGGCCGATGGGGAAGAACCCATCTTCTCTTTCTTCTCTTTCTCTCGCTGCATGGAGGAGCTAATCTATCACCCTCACTGACCGTGCATGCTTCCTTCTGCTTCTTCTCCCTCTTCACTAGGACTAATGATTTAGAAGGTTCCTCAACACCATTTTTAGGCATCTTAGACTTCTAGGAAAGCTAAGAAGGAGCAACTCAAGGTGAGCTAGCCCATTGCTGAAGAGCCTCATTCATGAAAATAACCTTGTCGAGAACTGCGAACAATGCCAAAAAAACCATTAGATGAATTTCAAAACAACTAGAAAGGTCAAGGATATGGAACATAACAAACTCCCAAGACATAGATAATTCAAGGCCATGGAGCTTCTTCTCACTTGACCACTTTGGCGTGGACCTTGTCCTTCACATCTCGTTTGCCCAAGGCATAAGAAGCTAACAAATTTTGAGAATTGAGCTAGGAGGCCTCTAGTGATCAAAAGGCACTCACCATTCACTTCAGAATCTCAAGTCCTACTTTGAAAACACCCTTATCATGTGGCCTTTCTAGAAATGGATCAAGGAGGGCTTAGCTCTGAAGAGACGTTGTCCCTTCCTTGGTGCAATATACTATCTTCCATCCAAGATCAAGCTATGACCACCTTAAAAAGCATCCAAAAATATTTTAACCATCAAGGTCATGCCCTTTGCAATCACCAAGGCTCAAAATGTTATGGCAAACCGCATCACATTAGGGAAGAGCTAATCTGGTGCGATGTCGAGATTGGCCAACATATTCGAGGTGAATTTGTTTATGGGGTATCTTAGCCCTCCCTCAAACATCTCTCAGAATATTGTGAATATGTGGCCAAACTGGTCCTTGAGGGTAGAGTTGTCCTCATTAGAACTCCATACATTGACCTCGATGCTATAAAGAAAGCCAAAGACCTAAATGAGTTATTTTATCTTCTCCTTATGGTGGGTTTGTTTGGCTATTCAGACTTGAATGGGTGGAGGGCCTGCATTACCTATCAATGTAAGAAAGCTTGAGTTCAAATTATGAAAATTCAGTCCTACTTTGGTGGTAAAATTATAAAAACCAAGCTATCATGTTAATGGTTCAAGGGAGTTAAGATCAGCCATTTGACAGATCTTACCACGTAATCGAGCCCCAAAAATGGGGTTTCTTATAAACTGAAGCGATGCAAAAGCATATGATACCTACACCTAACAAGGTGTCCAATCCTAAAGGAAAGTCAGTTCTTGTCTAAGTCAATGTTCACATGAAACAAAATCTTGCTCTCAATTATCTAGAGGAGAAGAGCAATAGAGAGAGAGTACTAGAGGTATGGGCAGCCGACTGAGCAGAGGCAACCAACGCGAGATTCCCACAAGCAAAATCGGATGCACTTGTGGCTAGAATCGCCACTATGACCATTCTGGGCACTAGAGCTAAAACCATAGCAGAGGACACAACATCCCCGATGAAGACTTGCTCATCATTAGCTATGAAAGCCAATGGAAAGAGTGAAAAGTGAGGTGGCTAGGGCTTAGAATCAAGAATAGAAAAGCCAAAAGGTGGAATCATTACCCCCTAACTTTGACTTTATAACCTCAAAGAGCCACTCAATGCTTGATGCTTAGAAGAATCTAAACTGAGTAGAACAACCAGTGTCATTTCAAATCAAGGTGCAAATCTCGGTGGGCACATGTCGAGTATCCAATTAAGTCACCTAACTGCCAGCCATCGACACGCTATGCTAGGATAGTGCTTCAAAAATGTGCAAGAACCATGTTTAGGAGATGGAGTGCTACATTGATAACCAGACATTTTGATTTTCAAGAGATCACAGAGTATCTCAAAAAAGCAACTGCATCTTAGTAGCCCTCAACACCAAGTCCTAGAAGCTTGGTATCTAGGCTTGGAGGGCACTGATGATACACCAAAGTAAATCAGCTGAGTCAAAGGATCAATAAGAACCGAACCCTAGGCTACTTACGTATTGACAAATCCAAGGTAAAAACTTGGCTTGAGACTGAGTTGTGGAGAGCTCTAAGCACATGGATGATGAAAAGCCCAATTCATCTCAATACTGAAGTATGAGATGTTTGGTATCCTCAACTAAGGGTTATGTAAAGAGATTATACTGAGTTATCATTAAGCTTGAATACCTCAGTGTGAGCAGGAAAGAGTTTGAATTACTATGGACTCTTATTTAGAAGAAGATCCTAAGAGATCTGAGATCCATAGTTGTTAGTTATGAGTAATCTGGCGAGATTATGGCCTCCAAATTATAAATTTGGATACGCTCCACATCCTATTAATAGCACCATCTTCAAAGAGGTAAGGACTAATACCTTCTTCTTCTCTCCACTATACTCTTTGTGCATGCCACTAGCTTGAGCATCAGAGCGATCACCACTGGAGAGTTCCTGGTGGTCCTCTTCACCTTTCCTTTTGTTGCATATTAAAAGGAAGGTGGCCTAGCAGATCAACTCCAAGGAACCTCTTGGACCAAAATTGGTGGATGAATCAAGCTTCATAAACACATATAATTTGTAAATAAAATGTAATTGACACCAGTTAAAACTCTAGAATGATGTTGTCTACAATGCACGACCAAATAATTAGCTGAATTGTGATGAAATGATATCATTGGTACCATTTGTGCCTTCTTCAATAAAGACTCCCCTATGCCTTCGTATACCACCAAAAGATGGAAACTGATACTTGGATAAGAATGAAAGTATTTCCTATGAATATAACATTGTAATGCAAAGAACATGGTAACTAGTTTGTTACTTTATGAAATATACCTTGCTAAGGAAGTGGAAGGAGTTACTCCTAAGCCTGCTTGTGTATGGGCACCCTTTGTCTATTATTGGTGTGTTGTCTTTGGAACCTAATTAGCCACCAACACTTCTCCTAGTATTAGGAATAAAAAAGTGTACAAGTAATTACAAATGATCATGAACTCCACACAACATGTACACCTTTCTCTTGAGGAACTTGCGACATAGAGGGACTTGTTGGAAGATGGTCTAAGATTGAGCCTCCAAGAAGTTGTTCTTCCACTTCTGAAATTGTGCCGCAACATTGGCCTATATCATATCTTATACTTGGGCCTTCGTGTAGAGCATGACATCACCTTGTGAGGATATGGTGGATGACCTATTTAGTTGGTTTGGTGTCAGCCCCATAATGAATGTCTACACTCACCCAACTCTTTCACATCCAAAAACTTGAGCATGAATCTCATTTTAAGCAGCAGTATCTAAGACAAAATTATCTAGCATAGCCTACATTAAGTCAAAGATTTGGAATAGAAAAATGGCCAATAACAACATGATTGTCATTTCCTCATTTAAAAAATAATGTGATATTTAATTATACTTTCACCATCACTGCTACGAATGCCTCATCAACTAACTATGCATCCTTTTTCATATGTACTGCACTTGGAAGGCTCAACTCCACTTTTCTTCTCAAAACAATGGATAGGAAATATATAAAAATAGTATGAGATCAAGATAACTATAGATTTAGCTCGAATAGTGTAAATACATATCTCAACCCTCAAATTTGTGGTTTTTTCTCTAGAGATCATGACTCATCTTTTACTCTTTGTGGTTTCTTTTGTCTTCTAGACTCAACTCCTAAAAACATTAATTAAATTAAAAGCATTTACCATTATGAATCTTTACACAAATGAATGAAAAGGCAAAGAGAATATGCCATTGGTCCTCCTCAATTGTAAGATCTGAGCAAGTGGCGAATTTCTCAAGCTTTTTTTCATATCAACCTTCCAATCACACCAACGCTTGCCCAAATTTTGAATAATACATTTCTTTGTTGCATCATTGAAGTATATATTAACATGTACACTCAAACATTAAAAATATCAAACACCACTTAAATATAAAGGGATATATAGGAAATACAAGAACATTACATAAATCAAAGAATTTGATGGTACTTTTATATCAGCCCAGATCATCTCCTTTTTTAGCTCAGGCATAATATATCAACCAATATTGGTCAATAACAACTTGTTCCTATTCTTGGTGATAATCTTGAGTTGGGTTGAGGGTCTTCCCAATGACCTAATTATAAAAGTTGACGGTCAACACCAACTTGTACCTTTGTTGGCCCCAAACTCTTAGGTACTATTCATGTTCTCGCTATGTTTTCTTGTATACTTATCATATACTCCCCATGTACTCTTCGTGTTGTCTTTGTACTCTCCTGTGTTTTCTCTGTATTCTCCCATGTACTCCTAGTATACTCATGGCATAGTAGCCATATTCTCCTTATATTCTTTTTATATACTTACTCATGTTCTCGTTGTGTACTACCTATGTTCTCTTTATGTGTCCTACATATACTCTCCATGTTCTCCCCATAACAAAACATTTGACTTGTATCCAATTTCACACTTATTCACTAATAGCTCATAGCAATAATAACAGTGCGATATTACAACAATGCTAATTTTGAAATGCTTGAATGCATTTCCAATGCCAATCAAATTGCAATTGAAAAAGCTACGTTGTTACAGAAGATTGGCTCAAAAAATCCTTTGTCACAACACATACATACGTTCAGAATTTATAAGTTAGGGAGTGGTGAACTTGAGGTGATTTTGACGTGATTTGAAATTCGCAAATTAGTGGCATTTTTAAAAAAATGCCCCCTAATTTAAATATCGATAATTAATGAAATTTTTTAAGAACATCATTAATTTAGAGCGCTTTAAGACAGGCGGATATTGGTTTGCTTCTGCCGGCACTTTCTCAAATGCTGGATCAAAAGCGACCAGAAAGTCCTCATATGTTGTAATGCAAGGTACAAATTGGTGAAAATCTAGTTGCCTTACCAGTTATCAGATGCCAAATTAATTAGTCGTCTTTCATATTAAATGTGTGTTAAAACATGGTTTTATGCTTCCGTTCTGAATTTCTTTGATCATCACGACAATTTAGATCGGAACAAATTCAAAACTTCAAGAATTTTTTTTATAACATGCGTTAAATAAGAAAAATCGATTAACATTTTTTTTTTTTATCGGAGAAAGGTCCACAGGGATTACATAATATAATAAATAAAAGGATCATTTTCATATAAGTCCTTCAAATTTTGAGAAATTATATGTATCCCTAAAACTTGGATAATTACATGTTACTTGTCAGGTTTTGGCTGATAGTGTAAATAGGTCTTTTCGTTCACTGAAAGATTAAATTTTAGGTTAAATTATAACTATGGCAATAAAAATATCAAAATTTTTTTTTCCTTGTCTTTTCTCCTTCGAATATGAATTTTGAAGAGAAGGTTGTGATCTTATTCATCCTCATTCATATGCAACATTCACCATTTTGTTCATTCTCAACTTAACAAAATGGTGGACACTATTCGACCTCGACCTGATAAGAAAGTTGAGTGTAACCAATAGAGAAAGGACTTATTTTCCCCTTTTTTACTTCATCCTCGTGTTGTTACTGCTCAAAGGTTTTCCTATTCACCTGTCCACTTCATCACCCGTTGAAAAATCTTATTTTTTAAAATTCAATTATTGCTTTTTTAATGCCAATTGTAATTATCATGGACTTTTATTATGTTTTTTCTAACAATTTATCACTGTGATGTAACAACTTTGTCCGATATAATGGAGGGTGGTCTTAGCTTTGTTGACAGTGGATCATTATATAGAATTCTGACTGCAGATAAAGAGTCTATTTTTTGTCTCTAAGAGTTAATTTCCATCATCCAAGTATAAGTTTGAACCATCCAACTACATGGTTTGATTGTCTGAACTGTGCAAAGAGAAAATTTGTTTTCTATATATACAGTTCACACAATTGACATTTCAGAAAAATGTTTACTTCATCTAACAAAATTTTTTTCTAAATATTCATTTTTTTTTTTTTTACAGTAGATTCAAACCGAAAGATATTTTTACAAGTTAAGCTAAAACCCAAAAATTAATATTTAAATTTTGGGTTACAAGGGCTATATTCAATTTCACATGATTTGAAATACTTATATGCAAACTGTAAATAAAATACACCGATATTTCAACCTTCTGAAGGTAGAAATCAGCCTTTTCATGGTCTTTAGATTTCACCACGTGACTTCGAACTAACCCGAATGACATATTTGATTATCTGAATCATTACGCAGTTTTTTCGGTTTTTAAAGATTTATTTGTAAAAAGATATATTTTATGACACAAAATATTTTCAAAAATGATTGGTTTCATTGCAAAATTGTATAAAATATTTGAATTTCAGAAAAGGTTTGAAGAGGCTTTTAAGTGACAAAATTCATGATTTTACAGACTGAAAATCGTTTACTCACAAATCTATCCTTTTTGTGATTACTAAAAATTATCGGATTCTTTTGTAAAAATTAGACAAGGATTTAAAGAGACTTTTAAGTAAAAAATTCATGTTTATTTTAGCAAAAATCGTGGGATTTGAGTAAAATTATTAAAAAAAAAAATTTTGGGCGCCCATTTTGGACGCCACTTTGGTGGCTTCTCTTTTTTATTTTTAAAATTAATTTTATAATTATAATTAGAATGATTATTTTTTTCCATTTTATTTCATCCTTTTCAGATTTGAGCGGATCTATTTATTTATTATCTCAACCTGTTCCCTACAAATCATTTGTTGTCCAATATTCCGACTTTGAAAGAAATTTTCGCCATTGATTAAATCCAATTAACCCAATGAGTTCAACCATGTTAGTCTCACTTTGGCTATTTGAATAGTTTGATACCCATATTACTACTATATAATAGATTCCTTTGCAAGAGTCAAGACCATAGCTCAGTATGCTCTTATATTAGATTTTTGAGATATAAATAACCAAGTGATGAAAGTTCAAGTAGACATAAAAAGGTACAGTTTTCACTAGAATTTTAAATTTTTAAGAAGAAAAAGCACTATTCGATCACGAAGATTAGGAGATTTGGATAATATCGCTAAAATTTTCCATTTTCTACCTCTCTCCCTCTCTCTCTCTCTTTTTTTTTTTCTTTCCTTTTATTTTTCATCTAATTTAGTTCTATAGCTTATAAAACACCATCAATATTATTGTATAGTTTTATGATTTAGGAAAGTAAAGGTGGTTAATTGTTTGGCACCCACTCTGGAAGCCACTTTCATGGAGTCCTTTTCAGATTTTATTTAGTTTTTTAATTTATATGACTATTTTATAATTATAGTTATAATTATAATTATAATTATTGTTTTATGTATTTTGTTTTATCATTTTTCAGATCTGAGCATACCTACTTATTTATTTATTAATGTATTATTTTTGGCCTAATTTAGTCCAGCACGAATCTAGTTTTTGGAGAATAATTAGTTGTCCAAGTCTCCAACTCTAATAAAATTTGTACTATTGATTAAATCTAATTAGCCATCAGTAAGCTCAAATACATTAGTCCCATATCAGGCTATCAAGATAATTCAATATCTGCATTACCACTATATGATAAATCCCTTCGCAAGAATTAAGACCATCACTCAGTTAGCTATCAAACTCTTGAATTACAAATAATCGAGCTATGAGAGTTCAAAAAGATATAAAGAAGTAAAACTCTCACCAGAGTTTGATCAAGCTTTCGGAAATGAGCACTATCCGATAGAGGAGGTTAGAGGATTTGGATAGTGGCCAAATTTTCTCTTACCTTTCTCTCTCTTTTATTTTTTTCTTTTATTCTGCCTCTAGCTTATAAAGCATCACCAATAATAATATATAGTTTCATCATTTAGGAAGTCTAAAAGATTATTAAATATTTCTTAGCACCCATGTTTTGACAGTACTTTGGTGGCACCTTTTTTATTTTTTACTTAAAACTTTTAATTTATCATTTCATTATTCTATAATTATAATAATTATTTTATCCATTTTATTTTATTCTTCTAAAAATTATGCATACCGTTTTATATATATATTTATTATTTTTTGTCTAATTTAATCTGATATGCCTATTTTAGTCACTTTTTTTAGAGGATTATTAGTCGTCCAAAACTCTAACTCAAAGTTAAATTTGCGCTATTTATTAGATCTAATCAACCCAATGAGCCCTAATGCATTAGTCTCACATTGTGCCTCGATAATTCAATATTTGTGTTACCACAATATAATATACCACTCTGTAAGAGGTAAGACCATCATTCAGTTAGCTATCAAACTCTTAAATTATAAATAGGCGTGTCAATTTAGCTCATAGCTTGTGAAAAACTCGAATTCAACTTAAGCTCACTCAAATTTGGCTCAATTTGTTTTGGCTCATTTGGTAATGAGCCAAAGTTGAGTTGGATTCATTTTGCTCGATTTTAGCTCGAGAGATCATTTTTTAATATATAAAAATATAAGTTTAAAAATATATTTTGTAAGATATAATATATAATTATTTAATTTTGAGGTTATAGTTGATATAATTTTTTTATATTTAAATATTATTTTATTAGCATAATTTCTTTAATATCCTTATTTTTAAATTATATATATTATTAGCATTAGTTATAAATTTTTGAGATTTAATATTTTTTATTATAAATGTATGAGTTGTAATTTGTGATGTTGTGGTTAATTTGTTTCTAATTTTTTATAAGTTTTTTAATTATTTTAATGTAAAATAATTAAAAAATTAATTTCTCAAAAAGAGTCAAGCCAACTCGGCTCGTCTCAAGCTTGAGCTTATTAGTTTCGGAGCTGAGTGGAGCCGAACTAAGATTGGCTAGGCTCGGCTTGACTCGACTCGTTTATATACCTAGTTACAAGTAATCAAGTTGTGAGAGTTCAAGAAGATACAAAAAAATAAAACTTTTACTAGAGTTTGATCAATATTTTGAAATGGAGCATTATCTGAAGGAAATTTATGCAGTGTCACCAGATTTCTTCCTCTTTATTCTTTTTCTTTTATTTTACATTTAACTCAGATTCGTAGTTTATAAAGTATATTATTAGTATATAATTTTACCATTTACGAAACCTAAAGAGAGTTATTTACCTTTTTACCCTATTTTGGAAGCCACTTTGGTGACCTCCTTTTTTTATTTTTCATTTAGTTTTTATTTCTCTTTTTTTATTCTATTATTTTATTACATTATCATTATAAGTATAATTAATGCTTTATCCATTTTATTTTATCTTTTTCAAATCTAAGCAGGTCTTATTTATTTATTTACTATTACTTTCAATCCAAACTCATTTAGCATGCCTTTTCTAGCATATTATTTAGAGAATCCTTGTCCAAAACTCCAGCTCCAAATGAGATTTGCATTGTTGACTAAATCCAATCAACCCAATGAACCCAAATATAGTAGTCTCCCATCAACTCTCTAGATAATCTAATACCTATGCTACCACTATATAATACACCCCTCCGCAAAAGTCAAGGCCATGATAGAGTTAGCTATTATATCCTTGGGTTATAAGGAATCAAGCCATGATAATTCAAGCAAACATAAAAAAGTAAAGTTCTCACAAAGTTTGATCAAGTTTTTGGGAAGGAGCACTATCCAATTGGGGAGGCTAGGGGATTCATCTAGTGTCGCTAGATCTTCTCTAACCTTTTGTTTTTTCTTTCTCTTTCTTTTAGTTTCTTTCTTTTTTATTTTGCATCTAGGTTAGATCTATAGTCTATAATATATCATTAGTTGTACCTTATAGCTTCATCCTTTAGAAAATCTAAAGGAGGTTAGGATGGAATCGTTGGGTCCTCATTGCTATGGTGGCAGGTAAACCTCTATCAATTTTCTTATTTTATTCTATTTTTTTTGGATGCTACACTCCAAAAATTCTAGAAATCTTCCATGTTTCTTGTAGATACACGTGAAAGCAAACCAAAAGTCATTAAAGTGAGTGTATCGCATACCTAGCAAGACACTCCTATGATTACTCCTTGAGATCTCATGCATCTTATAGTCCATAAGATGAATTCTCAAACAACATCTCCAAAATTTTGAGAAGACCTAAAAGATGGTGACTACAAAAGGGAGATTCTTTTGCTATGAAGTTTTTATGTTTATCTTTTTCTTTAATTATAATTTTTGGTTATCTCATAAATTTCTCAGTGATTATTTCTTTCTTTTTCTTGCCTTTTAAGTCAAAACCATTAGTGAGAAAAACTATGGTCAAGTATAGGCATTGTGACGTCTTCTATCTTTGAGTACTAGAATGTGACCTAGGATGTTATGGTACTTGATCGGACCTCTATAACTTCTAACTTAAAAGTAGGCGAGTTATGTCTCAATTCTCCTTAAAAAACCTCAGGCATTGCATCCCACTAAATTTTATTAATAGGATAATATGTTACTCCATTGTTGAACATCCGCTATAGCCATGTAGTGATTAAGAGGCATATAGGACTCAAAACGTGATTATATGAGAAGAACGCTCAACATGTGCGAAATTATTGTGGTCATTAGGAATACAACCTATGGGTTGATTGTACTCTTTTTTGAAGTAGATAATATGTGAATTTGGTGTAGTGGGGACATCCTGATATAATACAACCTTAGAAATAGGAGTGGCACTCATCTTGCAAGACACTAATAGCTCCAACATAAATCAAAAAATTGATGAAGCTTGTTTGACGACCATGATTTATGAGAATTGTGACATGCATAATCTTGATCTTCCTGAATATTTACTTTGATCATGCAAAAGTGAGGTTTCAATAAATTAGTTGAACTTGTTGCTACAAACCAACATACAACTAGTGGGGAGTCTCGTAGAACCCCATCTTATGGTAGCTCTATAAATCACATGCATGTATAAATCTTGTCTAGTGGGTAGTCTTTGTTGATAGAGGTAATTGAGAATAAGATATCACAAATTTTCACTATGTTGTTTGCACAAAATTTCCCATATATTGCACCTATGATAGTAAATAATATATGGCTTTCCATTGTGAATTTCCCATTGGATTTAAGGCATTGAAGGTTTGTCTTTAAGGTGGAATGGAAGACCCTAATCATCACATTGCATGATTTCTTTTTGATGCACGTTCCAACAAGGGCAATGAGCCAATCATTATCATTTTTCAGAAAATGCTGAGTTTAAATGCATTTAGCTGGCTTATTAGTCTCCCTCATGAGAAGTTGCAATCCCTCCAAAAGATTCTCATGGCATTCAGACAATAATATGTCCATCAAGTAGCACACACTTGGGCATTATCAAATACGCCAACCAATGGAGGGAGAATGTCATGTGATCCTATATTCCTCTAGTACAGAAATATCAAATTAGTTTACTTATTAGAAATACTCTTATTAATCTTAATGGCAATTTTTTTTATCTTTTGACGTTTATTTATTTGATCTTTTGTACCAAAAAACTCATGCTTGGGAGATGTTTTTACAATAATATGGTTCCCATGCTAACAAGGGATTCGTAGAGAAGACAAAACAAGAGCCAACTAAAAGAGTCATCTATAGGGGAGATAACACTCAGATTAACCAAGTCTCAACACTAAAGCCTGGTCTTGGATATCTACACCCCTACAAACCTCTATGACTTTTACTACAACATCAAGAAATATAGTGCCCTACTAACCTCCACAACCTCCACAACCTCCATATCGACCCTTTAGAAATTTGGTACCCTAATAACCTCTACAAGAATAACTCCCACTTAGCCAATCTCAGGACCATTCACGAAATTATCAAGTTGTACCTCCACTTGATAACTATACTCCTAATGCTCAACCTCATCATGACCCATTCACTGCATACCCTAATATGAAAGTTGTATTTTAACCAAGTAAACCGCCTCAAGAAATATGATAACAAGATAGTTGACGATTCTTGGGAATAATTTCTCCTTCACAAGAACCCTTCAAAAAAGTAAAGCTTTTCAATAAAAGATTGAAACTGACAGGCACGTAAGAACATTCCACATTTACAAAATTACATATGATGGGTATACTTCAGAAGATGAGGATCAAAACCCTTTAAAGCATATCAACAAGGACTCATCATTTTACCAAAATTTGATAAAATGTGAAACCTCATGAATAAATAAAAATCTCAACTATCAAAGATTTAAAATTACTAACAAAATTATTAATCAAGAACCAAATTTTATAGAAGGGACAATTAAAATTAACAATCAGGAGAACATTTTAGATGAATAAGATAAGACTCTTGTAGATGTTGTGAGATTAAAAATTGTTGTGGATTCACCTAAACATACAGAGATACTCTTGAAGACCGAATAAAATAGAACTCAAAACTAACATACTCCTTAAAAGGTTAGCTATCATTTATAAAATATGTCTTTCAAAACCCCAATATAAACTTTTCAGGACCTATTTAAGGAAGAACTTAGGGATACTCCACTCTATATCTCAGTAGGAATTGGTGACACTATAATTGGATAACCCTTGTATACATTAAGGCCTCAGTTAATGTCTACACCTTGGACATTTTAAAGTACCTCAAGATTACAAAGAGCCAACCTATTAAATCTGACATCAACATCATGGCCTATGACTAGTCTAGGAGGAAATGCAAGGGGTGATTCCGACTACCTGTGACAATGAGACCACTCACTATTGAAGCTAAATTTCATATTCTCAACATCCCCTCCTACTACAACTTGATCCTTGGTTGATGATGGCTTAGAGGTATGAAACTATGCCTTCCACTTGACATCATTTTTTAAACTTCTCTCATGAAGGCATCATTGTGGCAATTCTGAGAGATCAAATGGCTAATGATAAAGAGTGTCAAACTATTCATGAGCTGCCTCAAATGATGTCCACCATCTTGTATCAAACTTTGATCCCACATTTTCTTGAAATACCTAAGCCAAATCTAAAGAAACTAATCCCCACCTTTAAGCAACCTAAGCCACTTCCAAAGAAACAAACTCCTATTTCTAAGAGCCCTAGTCCAACACCTAAAAAATTTCCTATTCTTTTTAGTAATCCACATTTAGACCCACTAATATCTAATCTTCCCCTTATTAGTAATCCATGGGACATGATGCTTCGAATATATCATGGATAAACCTCCTAAGAGCTTTCAAAAGAATAAGGATCTCAATTCTATGCATACTAGTGGCAAAAAGAAAGATCAAGTCCAAACTATTGCCAAGTATTTCAAACATTGAAGGCCATCCACATTAATTAAGGAATACCATTCCATTGCTCCAAGTGAGAAAGATAGCAAGTTGGTAGTATATTTTCTTTGCGAGATATGGAACATATGCCAGTGGTCAAAGATGAGGAGCTCCCAAGCACCAATAAAGTTAACAACTCACTCCATAATCTAGATACTATACCTTTGATACAAATTCAAAAGAGTGATCCCATGATATACTCTCAACCCAAAGTTCCCACCTTGTTCACACCCAAAAGAATATGCATAACCTAAATCCCCTTTGACTTCCTTACTAGAATGATTTTGTTATCTACCAACATCTAGCTCCTCTTATCCAAATATTTCACTAATGACCTATCAGCTACATCACATCTTCATAAAAGATACATAATAATGGTGGAGCATCAAGAGAACTTCTAATGAATGGAATCAAGAAGCTCACTGATAAGAAAATATGCTTACTCAGGAGGTAAGAAATACTCTCTGTAGGTAAAAGAAGCAAAATATGACTCACCTCTTAAGGTGAGGTTATCTTATCTAGTTTATATTGTTGTTTGCATTAAAAAAATAGTAAAAATATTCATCTTCATTGCATTGTCAACTCTTCAAAAAAATGGAAAACATTACAAAAATCACATCAGCAACTAGCAAGCTCCTTTATTTCACAAGTGTATGGTCTCTAAAAAATAAGTAACGCCAAAGGAGAAAGAAAAGTAAATGATGATTTGTAGTTGCATTGGAGATCTTGTGTCCTTTGTTCATACTCAAAATCTAAGTCAATCTCAAGAATACAAGCCAAAAATGTTAGGCAACCACTCTTCACTAACTAAAAACATGTTGGAAAATTGCGTCTCAAGCAAAGTGTAGAAATTGAAAGATAACTCCTTTGGAAGTCCATCTTAGAAGTAAAATATCAGCACTCAAAAAAAAACATAAAGGAATAGCAAAGCCCCAAAGAGATAAATCTCATTTAACAAAGCAAATCAAGAAAGGTGAGTTCAAGGAGTAAGAATGGGTTGGCCTCTACAAGCTTACAAACCTTGGATCTTTCAAAGGGAATGAGATTATAAAAGATAAGGGGCAAAATGCCAAGAGAAGGGCACAAAGAAGGGAGAATGAAGATGGACTCATCCAATCTCATCTCAATGTGTTATTAAGCAAGAAATACCAGCCATGGAGTATGTACTAATTGGTATCTACAAGTGAGCAAACCTTGGAATTTAATATCAAATGGTATGTTGAAATCAAAGAGAAGCCAAAAGATATTGATCAACCTTAAGAACAAAGCAAAAAAAAGAAAAGTCACCTAAAATGGGTTCTAAAGGAAGGCATCGCACAAGAACAAGAGTTAGAAATGAAACCAGTTAGTCAATCACCCACAATTTGAGACAAAAACATTTCCAAAACTTAGACAAGCTTGATCAAGTAGGAGAACACACCTAAGTAGAGTAACCAAGCCTATTTAGTCAAAAAAAGATTCCTTTGCATCTTCATTCTTGCTATATGCAAATAATGCTACTTAAATAGTTCTTTTATGAGATAAAGATTCAACTAGGTATATAGTGACTAAAAGAGGACTTGACCGAAGAGACAATATAAAAAAAAATGACAAGGTTGACTTGGAGAATGAGAACGAGCTCAAGTGTTGTTCAAAACAAATACGATGATAATTTTTTACTAGGCTTGCATGAAGAAGAGTTGTACATGATCTTGTTGTTTGGGAACTGAATTGAGGAATTCCTAAAGGCAATAAAAAAAACACTCATACACCACCCTATCTATGTAAAATAATTTATATACTAGGAGGTTGGCATTTGAAATATTTTGTATGCTAGGCCAGCTTATGAGACAAAAAAGTAATAAATAATAAATTCCCATGTGACATAATTCACAAGCCAAGAGGTTGGTGTTTGGGACAAAAAAGATTAAAAAAAATCAAAGAAATAGTAGCATAATTAGAAAAAAAATAAAAAAGAAAAAAAGAAATATTCAAGAAAAATAAAAGGATTAGGAAAACCTTTCTCAAATGTTTGAGTCAAAGCATATCTTACCACATAGAAGCCATGCCAATAAACCCATCATATAGTTCGTGTCTCATAATGAGAAACTTCATCAACAACTTCATAACCCCACCATCAGGAAAGCAAACCCAAGTCAACAAGTATGAATCCCACCATATAGAAGCCACACCTATTTTTTTTTAACTTTACCATTAGTCAAGCAAATCCAAATCTAACAAGTATTCAAAAGGCGCAACATTATCTCCTCTCAACCCACCAAAAACTATTTGCATACCATCACCAACAGATCCGCATTGACAACCCCAACAATAATGTCTGTATCCCACCATGAATAGAAGTCAATAGCCAATATCCTACTTATGGAAGCCACATCACCTATCCCACAAAAGAAATATTGACTACACCTCCACCATGAAGAATAGTGAAGCATAACAAAAGCAACACTAACCTCACTCCATAGAGAACATGTTTTTCAAAACCTCCATATCTGGGGAAGGTCAGAGTGGCCTACAACCCCCTTTCAATAGAAGGACCCTTCGGGACAGCTGATGGGTGACATTTTTTTTGTTTGCATTCAAGAATTTTGAACTTTGCATTGTTAGAGCCACAACTGCATTGCATTCACCCTAGAATACATGCATTTTTCTCAAGATCCTTAGATGCTACAAAAAAGTTATGCTAATACTCAATCACTTGATATTTTTATCCCAACTAGTTTGGCAACTTCAAACACAACTATCTCCTCAAGGAAAAAGTAGTAGGAAAGGCTCCATCAAAATCCCTCAAAGCAAACCATGGACAACAAGAGAGGGCAAAGCATCCTTAGCACATTCCCATTAGCCTCTATTTTATTTTATGTAAGTTACCTTTTGAAGGAATAGTGGTGGGAAAGACTCTATCAAAATCCCTCAAAGCTATCCTTGAACTAAAATAAAGCATAGAATCCTCGGCCTGTTCTTACAACTTCTTACCTTCTAGAATGGTAACAGATAAGCTTAGGAGCTTCTGGATAAATTCACAGCCCCAGTGAAATCAATTTCTTGACCAATTTGAAGCCAACAAGCTAGTTAGGAGAAAGATAATTAGGTCAATTCTTAAAAGTAGATATTATTTTAATCTTAACTTGCATTTCATTTCTCTCAACACCTCAACAAGTGAGAGGCAGTTGTAGATGTTTATCTTTTTGCCCTCTTAAACTTTAACATGCAACATTGAGTTGATCCAATTTTGTACTATTCAGACTAAAAATTCCTCAACTAAAATCCCTTTGTCTATTGAACTAAAAATATCACTCAAATTTATTGGTGAAAAATCAATAAATAAATATAATAAATAAATAAATAAGAAAAATGTGCATACTTTCATACTATAGCTAATTGGCATATGGACTGACCTATAAGCTAGGTACTGGCATATGGTATAATCTATATGCTAGCCAATTGGCATATGGATCAAACTACATGCCGGCTAGCTGCAGTATGACTTTTTGTTTGGAGCTCACCTTTTCCTCATTAAAATCCATCAATAATTCCCTCTCCTACTAACTTCTACTATGGATTAATATAAGCCATCGATCTCCATTGATCCATACCCATCCAACAATCAACAAAAAAGTTAGAATTGAGTAAAATTCTAATCAACTATTTTTTTTATCCAAAACTCAAAATTTTCAGAAAAATCTATTGTGTAGGTTGACCTCCAAGTATTAGTCCCACATCACATATTTGAATAATTTTGGACCTATACTACACTCATATAAACAATCATGTTCCTTCCTTGAAAATCATCAAGTAATTTAGAAATCAAGTTGGCTATGAGCTATTGAGCTATAACTCATCAAGCCATGAAAGTTTAGGCCTTCATGAGGTCCATTTTTGAGGAGTGTTTCACAATCAAGAGGTAAAGAGCCTCCACCGCATCACATGGCTCTTTTATCCTTTAGCTTTCTCTCTTTGCTTTTATTTTATTTTGCACCTAGGTTAGATCCATACCATAGAATTTATCATCAATACTAGCATATAGTTTTGTTCCTTAGAAAACCTAAAGGGGGTTAGGGAGGGATCTATAAGTTCTACCACACTAAAGTGGTGGGTAAGCCTCCACCATGTAATCCTCCTCTTTTCCTTGTAGGTAGGCATGAAGAAAAACTAGAAGCTTCTAGGGAAAGTATATCTTTCACCTAGTTAGGGGATTCCCACTACAACATAATTGTTCATCATCGAGACTAATTGTCCAATGCTACTAAGGCACCAATTATAAGTTCTTTATAGACAACACTAATACATTAGCATTGTCTGTATGTAAATCTTGGTGGCACTAATGAGTTAGTGCCACTAATGAACCATATTGGCAATGCTAACCCATTAGGGTCATGAATAACTAATGAAAATCGGTGATAACATAGTAGCACTGATATTATCATATTTAAAGTCCCAACCATGACCCTAACCCATGTGCGTAATCTCATAGACTCAGCTGTTCTTGATCACTGACAACTCTCTTCCAACAGCCAACAGTCTTAGATTTCCTTGCTACCACCTCCCCGGCCCATGCCTACAACTAGCATGCCACCACCTCCAGTACAACCACTATTTTGCTCTATTGCCTCACCTCTAGCTAGCCAATCACCTCTTTCAAGTTAGGGCTGCTGCTAGGTCACCACTAAGTTTGGATTTTTTTTGATTGATTTTGTTTTATGTTTTTCTTCATTGCTTCCCTTGCTCTCTCCCTCTCCCTTTGGTGAACTACTAAAGGCTCTATGCTTTGTTTTATGTTGTATTCTCAAGTGCTTATAGTGTTGTTAAGGTTGGGTTTTGTTTAATTTAAGAAAATCACTCTATTTCTACATTCTTATGTTGTCTCATCAAAATTTATGACCATAAAAATGAAGAATTGTAGCTTTTGTATAATCTACTAGTTTCTAGGCCATTTGTTCTTAGTGGTGATCTCTTGTTTATCACCTTTCCCTAATCACTTGCAAAAATTTTCAAATGCCTGTAGTGTTGTTGTTGACATTAGGTTTGATTTCACTTCAAGATGGTGTATCTTTCCTATTTTTGTTTTTTTGCAGTGATTGCTTGGTTTTCTTCTAATTACTATGTCCACCAAAACCCCTCATATTTTCCATCATTTTGTTCTCTTGTTGCTCCCTCTTGAACTTGAGCATCTCTCTAGGGTTCAATAATATTATCATCATCTTTTCAAGAATCTTCAAATAATTGCAAAAATGAAACTTAAAAAAACTTGCTTTTGATCCATTTTGGTGCTTGGATTCAACTACTTGCAATTCAAGTTTGATTTGAAGTTCTATACTTTGAAACGTTCTTTTTTTTTTATGACTTTATTTCCTCTCCATTTGGGTTTTATTTTCTATGTTGTTTACACCTAGTTGGTGTTTGTAACTTCTATTTCCAATACAATATATATATATATTTATAAAATATATAGACAATGGTTAGAATATGATAATATGTACTGCTTTTAGTTTATTTAATTGTACTCAAGAAGCCTAACTTAGAAGACTTTGATGACTATTCTTAGAAGCACAACACCAATAGGAATATGTTGGCAATAATGCTTTTAGTTCAGGAAACAACAAGATGTACCTACCATCTATTTCTACTTGTGCACTAGCCTTGTAAGCATTAGCAAAGATGAGTATCACAATTAACCTCATATTGAATTAACTCATGCTAGTTCTTTTAGTCATGTAATCCTCTATCTTAGTCCATTGTCACCAAATACACCTTATAATATTTATCTCTTTAGCAAGAATCATATGGTATTCACATACAAGCAAATTTATTATTATTTATTATGACCATAATATTTATCTCTTTTACTTAAGTATTTATTCTTTTAGATAAGGATGAGTTTTTGGTATATATAGAGCATTGGATTTACAATTACACATATTTGTAAGACATGGACAAGTGTTGGATCAAATTAAGAATCGACTAGATGACAAATATATCAATAAAGTAAATGCATTTTTGAATTATGCCTACACGAGTAGAAGACTGGATCAAGAAATACGGTGTCCATGTACTGATTATATAAATATGCACAATTGGACAAGGCTTGGAGTGTATGAACATGTAGTAGTGAAAGGATAGAATGTGCATTATATTAGTTAGACATTCCATGGTGAAGAGTCAGGCTATTTAAATAGGCTAAATTCAACCGATCAAGCAATTGATGTCTCATCGATTGACAATGAGGAGGATGTCATAAAAGGATTGATCTGTGATGTCTTTGGGACCTTACATTTTCTAACAATACAAAGCTTAATGAGATAGAAATGGAAAGTAAGAGTTGTGATGGTGATGGTTGGAAATTTTACAAAATACTCAATGAATCTAATATTGTGATGTTGCTATCACTCCCAGATTCTGTGTTAAGGATCTCCCAAGATCCTTGTTCTCTAATTTTCTTTAATACCTAGCCATATTCAGATATTGGCTAGACCTATATTTTTTTGTATGCCTTACAATATGTGCTTACAGAGTGTGCATCACGATCCAACTTGACTTTAGTGGTATTGCCTTGGGTGTTAGCTTCATGGCCCTACCTCGGCTTGAGGATTAGTCCTCACATCGGGTCCTCATTCACTTTTGATCAGTTGATTTTTAGCTTGATGTATTGTCAGCTATAATTGCTAATTGAAGAGCTAAAGGAATTATGAAAACAAATGTTCCAATATTTATTGCCAGTAAGAAACATATATTTTGTGTACATGCAACACTGATGTCAACAATCAATAATATTTTGGTATAAATGTATCTTTCAAGTTATAGCACCAAAAAAGAGTAGGCGTATCTTGTGTGTGGAAAGAATAAGTAGTCTGAGTGGTTAAAATATGATTAGAAGTTCTATTACATGTACTATTGATGATTTTTATGTGATAAGACTATGTTCGATGGAACATGTGAGTATGGTGTCTAAGTGAAGCAATGGCTACTCAAAGTCATGTAGAGACACATGGTTGACTAGCCCCCAAGAGGACAAAGACTTCCAAAATGCATACGAAGGTTGCTCAAATATAAAGTCCAAGTAGAAGATAATAAGTGTCTTCTTTAATTTACTGTACTAGAGCATGTTGTATATTAGGCACAATCTCAATATCATGCATATTAAAAAATTTTCTTGAAAATCTATTGTGGATGTTGCTTGGCACCCTAGACAAATAAAAAGATAATTTGAATACATGGCTGGATATGAAAGCCATTATCATACAAAATGCATTTCACTCAAACAATAAAGATGACTGAATTTTTTTACCACTGGCTCCATTCACCATGAGCAAATAAGAGAAGAAAAATTTCTCAAGTGTGATAAAAAAATGTGAAAGTTTCTGATAGGTACATGTCAAATATTTCTAGATATGTGAATATAAAAGGTCAGAGCATCATTAGTTTAAAGAGTCATGATTGCTAAATATTGATATAATAGTTACCTCTGATTGTAATACAGAGATATTTGCCTAATTATATAGGGAAAACACTAATCAAAATGAGTAGTATCTTTTGATATTTGTATGCAAAAAGTAATCGCCCATTTGATTTTGGAGCACTACAGCCCAAGATTGCACTGATGCTTTGCCATCTTAAAAGAATCTTCTTACATTTATTTTTTAGTATCATGGAGCATTTGCCTATTTACCTGGTAGAGGAAGCAATACTTGTGGGGTCATTGCAATACCACTGTCTATATCCAATTAAAAGGTAAACTTTAATAATTATTTTTAACTTATTTATTTTGCTTTTATTAGTGATAGCACACAAATGAATTGTCATTCAAATATCTTTTCAAATTGAAGAACTATGTGCGAAACCAAATTAATCTAGAAAATCATATAGTAGAAGGTTATTTGTTTAATGCATCTAAATTACTTCTAGTCTAACTTTGCTTAACCTTTTCAAAACCAAGATCATGATTCCTACTGTCGAGATAGGTGCTCAATTGGGGCTCAACAAGAAACGCATTATCTAGGCGAGAGTCAATAAAGCACACTTCTATGTACTATTTAATTTGGATATCATGGCAATCTTTTGAGAGTATGTGTTGTGTTCTACTCGAATCTAATTTACTCTAACATAACTTACTTTTCCTATGAAAGACTTGAAATTCATGTTTTAGGGAACACTTAAAAATAATAAAGATTGATAGACAATGTTGAGTTAGAGAGTTCGAACAAGAGAGAATTCATAGTGATAATCTTGGCAAATTGTTCAAGGAACATGTAAGTGGATTTGAGACCTATTCTATAAGCTCCCTAAGAATTTATGTGTTTGATTCCTAACACATATTTTATTGTTATTCTAGACTATTGGTTTATAAAGAAATGACAAGGCATCTGAGATTCCCAAAGAAATTTTACACCTGGTAGCCAGTCATAATAAATGGGTGAGGTGATATTCAAAAAATGTTGAAAGTAATTTTTTATTTCATTCTAGGACACAAGAGATGGGCCAATATATGCAAAATAATGACATGACTTAGAAGGTATCTACAAGAAGTTTTACAAGCACAAAGGAAAAGAAGCCTATATCAGGAGTTGTACAATTCTATAGTGTTTTAACATTTATTACTAAGCTATGGTACAATCATGAGTTTAAGTTCATGTTGTTCAAGTCTAACTAGGTTGACAATGATACTAGAGTGACGACTAATGAGTTCAGATATATATTGGTGAACTTCAACTATCTAATGTACAAATACAATTGATATGAAGATAAGTCCTTTTTTTTTCTGATCAAGCACATCAAGTATTTTACATAGCAGATCTTTTAGATCATGAATGGCATGTGGTTATGGAGATGACTTCTAGGGAATATGTTGATCCAAATAGACTTGCAACAAGCAATGAAAACTGCAAAGAAACAATAGCAAAGTCATACGCCACTCAACCACTCAATGAATTTGACTATAAACTCGCACGTACAAATGTTGAAGGAGTGATAATAGATGTGTCATATATTAGTTCATATTAGCCACCTGTAGAAGAGAATGAGGAAGATGACAATATGATCAATGAATCCAAGATCGAATAATAAAATCTTTCGAAACATGATGAATATGATGGCGATAATGACAATGATGATTTCATTCTTGACAAAAATGATGGGTAAATGGTATTTATCGTGGTGGTTTGCAAAATCATATACTATATGGGAGTTTGCTATTTTGATTTTATGTTGTTTGTTATAACATGTTGTTATGATGTTTGTTCCAAAGCTATGAGTATTGATTATGTGGATGATGTTATGTTGAACTTTATTACCTTATAGGTGATCTACTTTGTGTATGATTCCATCCTCATTTGCTTGTCGTGATTCACTCCCTCTATATTTGTAAGTAAGCCATTTTATTTGTTCTTTATTTGTGATATACATATATTGTTCAATTCATTATATTTTTTTTCTAAAAGTATTTTTTATTTGCCAAAGGACTCCACCTCATACATAGCCACCCAAAATGAGATCCATAATTGGGTTTTTAGGCTTAACAAATATGGCCAACTATAGACCTTTGGCATGGACCAACTCTAAGTACTTTCTTCGGGTCCTCCTCAAGAGCTTCACAAGGTGAGCTTTTGCTATATGTCTAGGGTCAAATGTAGGCTATGGTCTAGGTTGAGGTTGTTTCTACGATGGAAAAGTTTAGGAAGAAGATGTTTGAATATTTTCCTTATACCTTGGAATACCCCATATGACTCATCATGAGTTCCATCTCAGCATGAGCATAAACAAAATCCATAGCTCTTCTATTTTGTGTTTGTAGTGTACATGTATTATTTCTCCATAATACTAATATAGTCTTTATATGACTAATGAAGGAGGTTCTGTGTCCTGCATATCAGCAACACAGAGATGTTGGTGGTAGCAAGCTGGTTCAAGAGGAACTCCTTCTACTTCCCAAGCCACTCAGGTATATATTGTATACTTTAATTAAACATGTGTTAAATTAATCCTATTAGTATAGTTGCAATTTGGTATGGCACCCATTTGAACATATTGAACATTCATAGCTCTTGGACATGGGCAGGAGAGAAACTTGTATAAATTGTAGCTCAAGTTGATTACACTTCATTTATTTCATCCATAAACTATAAATTAGACATAGGCAAGGGGTGAGGGACTGGGTAGGGGGAGGAGGGGGTGGTGGGAGGGTGGGGGGAGAGGGCATGGACACGGGCATGAGCATAGGCATGGGGTGGGAACTTGGGCATCTGGGCATAGGCATGAGTGCAAGCATGGGGGTGGACTCCTAGTCTCGAGAGTTAGGATTTGGGCATGGACAAAGACATAAGGTCTAGTTAGATTTTTTTATATTTTATTGGTTTATAAATTTAGATGAATTTTTTGCTTATGCATTATTAATTTCTAATTTTGTTCATGTAGACCTATCTAAGGAGACCATCTATGAGTCAACCACTAGAGCAGAACATGTGGCGTGATAATTTTTCATTTTCTTTGGAATGTTTTTGTTGAAAATTATTGTATTGTAGTAGGAGATAAAAACTGGTATTATGAGATGTTCAACTATATTTGGTGTTAAAAACAAGTTTCACGCATGTAATCAAAACTTTTTTACTTGTATTTCATGTAATTTGAGATTTTAACTTACTTATTTATTTGAATTCAAGATATTTGTTCTCATTAATTATTCTAAAAGTAGGATTAAAATACTTTATTTGTGCTAAGAAAAAAGTTACTGAAGATGGGAAAATAGTGGTACTAAAAAGAGCACCACTTCTCAAGTCAAACAAAACAATAGTGGGGCTAAGTAATCTGCCATTGCTTCCACTCTTTCAGCAGCGCTATTTGGTTAGGACTGCTAAAAGTCAAACTTTTATTGGCACTTAGGAGAATAGTTCTAGGAAAGACATTTTCCAAATGCTTTTTTGCGTTGTAGTAGGCTTGTGTAGGGCATTGATTTAGTGCTGCAAATTTTCAAGACCAAAATTAAAATGATTATTTTCTTAGAGGCACAAATTAGCACTAGTAAAGATATAGAAGTACTAATTTGACTTTTAACAAGACTAGTTTAGCATTGCTAATGCACGGATATGTTGTAGTATCCTACAACCACTCTAGGAGATCTTGTGCACCTTGTAGGCTGGGTGGCAAATTCTCAACAATGTTCAGCCTAAAATCTTTGGGGAGACCTACACTAACAAGGCACAGTAACTAGTTTAACACATGAGCAAGGTATGAAGGTCTAATTACAATTTCATCACTTAATCGAGGTATGAAGGCCCTATCACAAGTTCAGCACTTGACCAAGGTATGAATACTAAGGTTACAAGCCCCACATTTTACCATTGATTTACTTAGTCTCAAGATTAAATGACTATCAATTTATCTTATTACAAGTCCCCCACTTTATTGTTGATTCATCTCATCATCAAATTACAAGCCTTGCATTTAATGGTTGGTTCGACTGATCTCAGGATTTAATGACTGTCAATTCATCCAGTTCAAGTCACACACTTATTTGTTGATTTATCTAGTCTCAAGATTCAAATATCATTGAGTTGTTTGTTTGCAAATCTTATAGTTGACCATCGATTCATCCTTTCTCAGGATCACCACTCTACTGAAGTGTCAAAGCCAAGTTACAAACCCTGTGCTTGACTGAGGAAGACTTTGCTATGTAATTGCCATGATATGCAACAAATTAAGTTATATAAAAAAAATTATTTGGTTGCTTTATTGCTAAACCCATTATGGGGTAATTTGCAATCCCTTTGTAACCTCTACATGTGACCAAAGTATAAAGAGCCTAGTTAGAAGTTTAGCACTAGAATAAGGCATAAAGAACCCAACTACAAGTTAAATGTATGATTGAGGTATTAAATCAAGGTTACAAGCTGTACTTGACCTCATGAAGCCTAATTACAAGCCTTGTGCTTGACTAAGGAAATATTCATTGTTAGATTGCCATGAAAGATAACAATTTGTGTAAGTTATGTAAATGACACCAAATTATAGGTTTACTTTACCACTAACACTATCATAGGGAGGTTTAACCTGCTAGTTACAAGTCCAACACTTGACCATGGATCTAATTCACAAGCTTCATTCTTAACACCTCAGAGCTTGGCTATAAGTTTAGCACTTGATGAAGGAAAAGAAGTAAAAAATGGCATGTGTCAATCTCTTGAAGTTCAATCTATCATGACAACTCATGCCCATAACCTAGAGGGAAAATTACAACTAACAACCCATCTATAATGACATATTTGCATCTAGCTTGGGAAATGCCATTGCCATTCATCAACCTAAAAAAAATTTTCCTAAGCATAAGTTACTACTCTAAAGCCTAGAGGAGGTCATCTGAGCTACTACTTGGTGATTGCAGGCACTTTATCTTACAACAAGCATAACTTGTGCACTATTCTACAAGTTTTAGGTCATAATCTAAGTTACCAAAAGGCATCTACTTGGATGGTCCTAGCTGGTTGGTAAAAGCTAGTAGTTCATCACCAACTCCATCCCTTATAGTGCCAATATCTTTGATAGGGAATGGAGTAGAAAAAGGCAGCACTAGAGACTTGGAAAATGCCATGAGAGTCTAAGTGGTAGAGCCTTAGAAGAGGGAGCAATAGCTCAACATCAATCTCTTGACAACATGTCTCAAGAGGGGTCAAAGTTTGACCACTCAAGGTTGTTAAGGTCATAGCAGCAGTACACAAAACCCTTATTAAGCCCCCCACTGACTTCTTAACCAGTGTTATGTGATATTTGTTAGACTCTTTAAACTCTACCACAATCTACACCTAGCTTTGGTGACCATGTCATATTACTCCTTGTGGACAATTAGTTCACCAGGTTGTTCCTCTCTTTATACTTAGCATCTGGGGCCTTCTCTTCCATAGAGGGGCTCACTTTTTGGCTTTGAGCTTCTTCTTTATAAACATTGCAACCTTCTTCTCATCCTCCTCGACTCAGTGCTTGACCTTGGCCAAGTCATTGGCATGTTGTTGGCTTGGCCTTTGCCTCCTTGAGGGATTTCTGCAGCCTTTCAAAATGGTTGTAAAGATATTGGTAGTGTTTCATCATTTCATTGTTGACCAGAGTTAGCTATCGAGGTAAAAGTCCCATCAAAAGAGAAGAAACATTCACAAATAATGAAGTTAAGAATAGCAGCCAAATTTCCTCATTGGTGAGTGTTACTAATGTCTACCATGATATCCGTGGTATACATTAACTTCAGTCCTTGTCTCAGAAGCACATGCACTTGTTGAGGCCTGTTACCTTGGTTGGGGGATTAGCATCATGGACAAGAAGAGTTGTGACAATGCAGGAAGTTGGAGCAGGTTCTTCATGACTAATCCCCTACCTTCCTGCTAAGTTATTAGCTATGAAAGAGGCCTATGGTCCTTATCATCACTTGACATCCTAGAGGCAACCTTCTTTCTCTTTTTGGCCAAAGTTGTGGCCTAGGCAGCACTTCAGGTACTTGGCCAAGAAGACTCTACCCTAGCCTTCTTGGTCTCCCTAAACTTTCAGCTTCAACAAAACATTTCTTTGCAGCTTGGGAGGGAGATCTCAATGTTGGCGGCTCAAAATGAACTAATAGCCAATTCAATTGGTTGAAATTAGTAATGCCTACAAGAAGTGAGATGAAAACTAGAAACATCTTGAAAAAGGAGAACAATGACTGAAATTTTCATCATCTCTTGACACTTTGGCTACACATAGCCTGTACAAATACAAGCATGTTTGAAGCAGCAATTAAGGCATTGATGTTCCTCTTACACCCTAGAATAGATCTAACTACTCAAAGAATTTCACAAAATAGAGTGAAACCTTGATTTAGGGCCACACTCTTTCAGTTTCCCAACTCGAGTTGGAATGTATAAGCTACATGAGTTGAAAAGCCTCATCCTATGACCTTTCCAAAATATACTAAAGATGAGTTGCCCAAAGAAGTCGGTAGCCTTTGTGGAGTTCCACACACCAATCCTCTTAACTACTACTTGACTTGCAAAACATAAAGGCTACCTTAAAAATACTAATTATTGAAAGCTTTTTCTTAGAGCCACAAAGGACCCAAAAGGCAATGATGAAAAACATCACATTAGGATCTAATTGTAGCCCATACTGGTACAAGACTTAGTTGACAAACTTTGGGAAAGGAAACCTAAGGCCTACTTTAAACTTGGTCCAATAGGAATCATAGTTGTGACCACATTCCTGTGCTAGTTTCTACCTCATTTTGGAACCACAACACCTTAGTGTAAGTTCGAAAGCTGAACTATGGCACTAGTTTATTGATATCCTTCTATAGGATAGTCCTTTTTGATAACTGCACTAGAACCCTTAAGGGACAATTATGCTTTGAAGGGCATGAACAAAAGTCTTGCCCTAAACTAGATGAGGGTTGATGGAGGCCCTGTTGGGGGGATGCATTTCTTCACTTCTAATGATATAGTAGAGCTGCTCCTTTTTGTGTGCACAGCAGGAGAACTTGAGTCTACCACTCCTATTTCTACTAGTAGAACCAATCAAAAACCATGCTAAGGTTCAAGCTCTATAGTAACCCTACATAACTAGGGAGCCCAAACTCCCCAACTAAAAACTCTCCAACATGACTAAAAATAGTTTTTATAGATAAAGCAATCAAATAGAAGATCAAAACTAGTAGCCAAAAAATCCAAAAAAAAAAGTATGGAGAAAATCAACATGAGGAAGGTCATAAATTGACCTTCATCAAAGGGCAAAAAAATGCAAGATAAAATAAAAGAAGGGGAGAAAATTCTCACTTGACATGTTGAGTCAAAGATCATAGTTTGCCTAAAGTGGCCATCAGTGAGCCATTGAATGCTGGAGAAGGAGATCCTCGGGAGAAGCTTTAAAAGTAAAAAAGCACAAACATGATTGTAGGTTGAAAAGCAAGGAAAGAAGTTGAAGTTTCTTTTTAGTCTTGCCTTGTATAACATGAGATCATCAACTTAGATGAACTCCCAACTACTTTATGATGCAAAGACACTATTTTTTATGAGATCACGATGTAACAACAAATGGCACAATCTCCTTCAGCTCTTATGTCAAATATCTACCATAAGATTTCAGCCATAATAATCTCCTCGAACCAAATTTTGAGGCAATCATTATGAAAGATTTCATGTTGCTCTACCTTGCATGAGATTATTCATGATGCCCAAGGAAGATCCATCCATAAAGAAGTCTCCCAACACCAGTGCTACCATACTGTAGTCCTAGGGGAAGTTTATGGAGTCAAAATCAAGCCTTCATGACCAATTGATCATTTCTTTGTTAGCATGCTTGGGAGGGAATGATGTTCCATAGATTGGATAGTCAGATTTGAGCCTCTCCACTAAACCCAAATGGAGTCAAGGAGCATGCCCTGAAAGATAAGATTCTTATTCTGGCCCCAAAGCATGACTGCAAACCTTGTCCAATTATTCTTGTCATAGAAAAGACCAAATAGGGATGCCACAATCCGTCTAGTGACTACAACTTGGTTGTGGAGTCGCAATCAACCACCAAGGAATTCGAAAGGATTTCAAGAAGCGACATCAAAATAATAAATCAAATAACATTTAGTTCTAGCAAGTTTTCAAGTTATTTGGATTCATGACTTCCAACATATAAATACCCTTATTGTTAATTACCTTGATAATTATCATAAACCTCCTAAGTAAGAAATCTAGCTCATATAAATAGGGATAAGTGACATAAAACATAATTTTATTTAGTGACTTTTTTTTATTACATGGCTTAAGAAAGGACATATTCTAACTTTATAATTTAAAATATTTAAATTCTTACCATAACAAAATAACATGTGATAAAAAAGCTTCATGCTCACTGCTGCCCCACTCTTGTGCACTTGACTGAGTAAAATGTAATAGACAAACTCGATGGACTTGGTTTTTGCTAAACTGGATACTTGGTTGATCTTGAAAGGATGTCTACTTGACTTCAATGTGTTAATGAATGTTTTGATTTATGTCATTTAATCCTATTTGATTTTAAAGTATGATCGATGACTTTCTGCTTGTTGTCGACTGAGTCCATCTAGTTTTGACTTGAGCTTGGTGTTTGGCTAACTTGATTTTGGTTCAAGCTTAGCTTGGTTCAAAATTGAGTTACCTCAGACTTGATTTTAGTTCAAGTCTGATTCTAATTCAAACTTGGTTTTAACCCACTTTGGGGATTGGATTTGAATCTTAATTCAATATACTTTGGGGATTGGATTTGAATTTTGATTCAATATGTATTTGGGGAGTAGTTTCGAATCATAATTCAATCTACTTTAGGGATTGGGTTCGAATCTAAATTATATCCACCCTAGGGATTAGGTTTGAATTCTAATTCATCCCACTTTGGGGATTTAAGCTCAAGCTTGGTCGGTTTAAGTCCAACCCCTAATCAGATCCTTATTGAATTTGTGTTTGATCCTTATTGGATTCTAATTGGATTTTGATGCTTATTTGTCCCTAATTGGGTTCAAGGTTTGACACTTATTGACTCATTATTGGATTTTGATTCGACCCCTTATTGCATCCTTATTAAATTCAAGTTTCACTCTTATTTGTCTTGGGTTGGACCTTTATTGGACTTGGGTTAAACCTTCATTAGGTCTATGTTAAACCCTCATTGAGTCTGGGTTTGACCCATATCGAAACCATCATTTGGTTGGGGTTTGACTCATATTGCATTCTAATTGGATTCAACCCTTATTGGATTTTGGTTTGATTCCTTATTGGATCATTAATCGGCTTTGGAATGTAATGGATTATTATTGGATCTTTGATTGGATTTGGAGTTTGAGATTAATGGATCCTTCTTGGATTTGGGTTCAACCCTTATTTGATTATTATTGGATTCAAGTTTAATATTTATTAGATCCTCAATGGGATTTGAGTTTGTCCTTATTTGATGCTTGTTGGATTCGAGTTTAACTCTTATTGGATCCTTATAGGATTCGGGTTTGATCATTATTGGATCCTAATTGTATTTTAGTTTGATCCTTATTAGATCCTTAATGGGATTTGAGTTTGTCCCTTATTTGATGCTTATTGGATTTGAGTTTAACCCTTGTTGGATCCTTATAGGATTTGGGTTTGATCATTATTAGATCCTAATTGTATTTTAGTTTGATCCTTATTAGATCCTAATTTGATTCAACTTCAATATATATTGTTTCATAATTGGATCTAGGTTTGACTTTTGTCAAGTTTGGGTTGTACCCCTTATTAGATCCTTATTGAATTTGGATTTGACCCTTTATCGGGCCCCTAATGGGTTTGGGTTAGACCCCTTTAGAGTTTGTGTTTAACCTAGTTGGACACACGCTCACCCCCCGCCCCCCCCCCCCCCCCCCTTTCCTTCTCTCCTCTCTCTTCCTTCCCGCCCTTTTGAGTTTTCGTCTAAACTGGTTTGATTATGGACCCCAATAGATTCTCTTAGGAAAAGTGTGACTATCGAGACCCCCAAAAATTTTTGTAAAGTGAGTGGTAATCGGAACCCTGAAGAATCCCCTTAAACTAAGTAGCAGTTAGGGCACTAAAAGATTTCCCAATGCATTGTAACAAGCAAAACTCTAACAGATTCTCTTAGTTCATGTGAAGGTCGGGTTTGAGGATTCTTGACTTGCAAGATTCTCTTAGATTGAAAAATATGATCAACTGGATTGACACATAAATCAAAATTATTTTAATATTTTAATATTTATTATAATAATTTTTTTTTTTGCTTTTTTTACCTTTCTTTTATTTTTCCTTCACTCTTTTTTTTCCTTCATTTTTCCTCAGTGCTGCAGCTGCAACTTTTCCATATTTTTTTACTTTTTACTTCCCATCTCCTACCTCATCTTCTCTTCCCCTCCTCCTCACCACTCCTTTTCCCCTTGTTTTCTCTTTCACTTTTCCTTATTCCTTCTTCTTTCCTCTTCTACTCCATGGTCGATCCAACCACATCTCACCTTTCTTCTTCACCCTAACCAAGCTCCCTCCACTTGTTCTCTTCACGACCGCCTCCGCCCGATCTTGCCAGACCTGGTCGCTCCAAGTGACGCAGGAGAGACGAAGATGGCGTGGTAGAGGCGAGGCGACGACTTCAATAGCAGGCTGGTCAGCGGTTGGGTGCTGTTGCACTGGTGGTGCGGAGCTTGGGCTTGGGCAGACTGGCTGCAAGGTCGCCTGAGTGGTCGGGTGTGGCAGTAGCTCCGGGCTCCGTTGGGTGAGCGATAGCATGCTATAGGATTGCTGAAATGGCTGGGTGCGGCTATAGCTCTGGGCTCTGGTTGGTGCGTGCTGGCCGGTTGTAGGGGAGCGTGGCGGTGGCAGCAACTTCGGCCTCCAGTGGGTGTTAGCTTGCTACAGGGGAGCACCGTGGAGGTAACAATTTTAGACATGGCTGCTGGATGCTACATGCAACTGCACGCAGCTGGGAGTAGTCTACAGAAGTGCAGTGGTAGCGCACAGAGATCACAATGGTGCAGGTGATCGATGATGGAATTCCGGCTGTGGCACGGTGGCACTACACAGGTACCCAAGACTACGGAGAGGTCGATGGCGAGAATGGAAGACAACAGGAGGTTGGCTCGTGTGAGGGAGCAGCTTGGCTGCAGCCACACAGACAGTGCGTGGTCATGAGCATCCTGTAGGTGGCTGCAAGCTGTGGAGGATAACAGAGGATGGTTGCGGGTGGCATGGTGCGCGGCCGGGGAAAGGATCGGAGTAGAGCTGCCAAACAACGGCACGGATGATCTAACGACGGCCATGACAGCGAATGAATGGTCAGTGGGAACAAGCAGTCGAGAACCTTGTAGAGTACAGAGAAGGGACCAACGGTGAAGCAATCGGAAAAAAGATAAACAAGATGAAATTTCATACTTTTTTCTCTATTCATCTATCGTTCTAAACCCTTACTCCTTCGTTTCCTTCGGATCATAATCTCTCCCTTTTTTTCTTTGATCTCTTCTAATTTTTATAGTCACCAATGAGATAATAGGATCTAGTTAATTGCGATTCAAATTTTGAATCGAAATTCAGTGGGTTCTAGATTCAAAATTTGAATTACTGATTTGTCTGTTTGGATATGGCCAAGATTTTTTTTTGTTTGAATTTAATTGGACACCTAAATAAATTGGTTGGGCTAAAAGATTAATAATAATCAAATTCTAAACAAGTCTCGAGTTAATACACTCGTGATAAAGAATCGTTTTAAGACCGAGCTGCAATGAGCTCTTGACACATGGTTTATAAGAGGTCGAACATACTCCAACATCGATATATAAAGAGTTTGATATCTTCGACAGAAACAATTATATTAAGTATCCATTGATCTCGAATATCTTGGTATAAATAGACCAGAGTTCGGATTATTATGGACTTATATTCTGAAGCAAATTCAGGTAAATCGAAGATTTGTGACAATCTATCACAAGCAATTTGAAAAGAGCAGGCCCGGAATCATAGGATTGGGATATGTTCCACAATATATTAAATATAGTCATATCTAAAAAGGTAAGTACCAGTGTCTCTCTCCTCTCAACATGTGTGTCCATAAATGACTTGAACATTGGAATGGCCACCATCAGAGAGTTCCCAGGGGTTCACCCCATTTTTTTCTGTTATAGATTACTGTAAGAGCAGCTTAGGATATTGATCTTGATGAGCCTATTAAGCCAGAACCGGTGGAGAATTGGGCTCCTCAATCAATTGGTATTTTTATTAAGATCTGCTTTACTTTTTTTCTAGCTAATCAAAAGTGATTTTTCAAGATCTTTCAAAATACCGTCCAAGGCACCACAACCCTCATTGTCGAAGAATCCACCTAGGGGATGGATGATTCCCACAATAACAGAATCTCATAATTGATCAAATGGTCCAAATATGCTTATTTAACAAGGCACCTCGATGCCTAGGCCCACCCCCACATCCTTGTGGTGCTAACCAACAAACGATACCTGAGGTACCTCCATGGTCCATCAATTTGGTGAGCTGACAGGAGTTTCAAACTCTAACCACCATTGTACAACAAATTACACAACTATAAGAGGCTGAAGTATAGGCTATGCATACACAACAAACTCAACAATTACAAAATCTGGGTCCAACCCAAGGTGCTGTGTTGAACCAAATGCAAAAGTCATAACATCATGTCATGAGCTAGCTGCACCTTAGTGCACAACAACACCCAAGCTATTGCGATCCATCGATAGTGTTTTCCCTTTGGTACCATTCTTGAAGGGACTATGATGGGTGTGACCCCACCTATGATCCAATTAATAAAGTCACGTATTTTCCATATGCTAGTCAAGAATCGACTAGCGATGTCTACGATGCCCTACAAGAGGATATAACATATGCAACTTGTGAGAGATCTGGAGTCCCAAATCATCCGAGCCATATAAGGTATGAAACTCCTCTGATCCCCAAAATCGCATATTTTTCCACTCAGCCAAAGTTCTGACAACCTTCATATGAGGCATATGATGGTTTGAAAGACCTGATTGATTATATTAGCATATTTTGGAATGTCATTATTTTATAAGGTACATAGAATCCACCATGTATAAATCATTTTCTATGACACTGTAGGGCCCAGTTTGATCCTAGTATGTTAGGATTCCTGGTATTCAATTGCCTATTTTGATGAATTGGTGGATAATCTTATAGAATAAATTATCTTATTGGTACCACGATGAAAAGACCTCTCGACACTACTAATATTCAAGCAAAATGAGGGTGAGTGTCTCAGGGAATATTTGGCTTATTTCGACAAGGCTTGATTGAAAGTGACTGAGTTAGACAATTCCATCATCCTCATTGCTACAATCAATGGAATTCGGCAACCTCGAGTGGCCTATGAAATAGCTCACCAACTTCCAAAAGGCCTAGTAGAGTCTATGCAGCTAGTCAAAAAGCACATCAATGCCAAAGAGGTCATTTTAGTAAAGAAAGAATTCGAGGCTAGCAATAAGCAAAAGGAATAGTTTCAGGAAGATAGACCCCTCAAACTAAAAAGCAAAGAACCAGATGGAAGGAGCATCAACCAAAATTTCAGGTTTATACGCCACTAAATAACTCCAGGGTCGAAGTCCTGGAACAAATTAAGTATCGAGACTTTCTACAAATGCCTTATCCCATCAAATAGCTCAGTAGAATCTCAACAAGACTAGATATTGTTGCTCCACTGAGAGCATGGTCATGACACTGAGGAATGCATATACCTCAAAGATGAGATAGAAAGAGTCATTAGAGAGGGACAGCTCAAGCAATTCATAAGCTAAGGTGAACAAGCCGAAAGAGCTCACGTGCAGGAATATCAATTGTGAACTTCTCCTTAGAGGAACTCCTCGCTGAAGTTGCAAAATCCACCGTCAAAGGGTAACCTCAACATGATCCTAACAAACCCACTAGTTCAGGATGAAGCCTTAGCATCCACCCGTAAACACCGAGCCATCACTAGGGGGTATGAGGAAGAGAAGGTAGAAACAAAAAGACGAAATTATAGCATGAGCACCGAGATATTGACTTTTCAGTAAAGGATTTGGAGGAAATTTTAACTTTTCATAATGATGTATTGGTTATCTTAGAAATCTATGATGGCTATATGACACAATGTATCATGCTAGATACAGAAAGCTCAGCAAATATTTTATTCACCCAAGCATATGCAAAATGAAAATTGAGCAAAAATTAAAGCTGAGCCTTTAGCAACAATTACTGAGAGGAAAATTGAAGAGTTCCTCTATCAGAATGTGATTTGTAGGTTCAAACTCTCATGAATGGTGGTCATTGATAAAAAAAAATAATTTGATAGTACCAAATTCAAAGAGTACTATAGTAGCCTCCAAATAGAGTAGAGGTTTACCTTAATAGCACATCCTAAATCTAATGGCTTAACTGAGATAACAAACTAAATCTTTCTTTCAAGTATAAAAAAGCACCTAGAATAAGACATGGATCCCTAGGTCACAGAACCACCATATGCCATGTTGTCCTATCAAACAACCACTCGGACAGTAATAGGGGAATTTCCTTTTATGCTGCCCTATTGGGTTGAGGTAGCCATTCCTATGGAGATTGGACTTTAGTCTCCATGAGTCAAAACTCATGATCCCAAGATGAATGAGGTGAATCACTGAGCTAAGAAAGACCTCATCTTAGAACTCTAGGAGAAAGCTCACACTAGAATAGATGAATACCAGCGATGAGAAGCTTGATACTACAATGCCTGAGTTCACAACCATAAACTACAACCAAGCGATTGGGTGCTCCATCAAGCTGAACTCATCAACTAGGTACTCGAGTGACCCAATTGAGGTATTACCCAAAAAACCTATCTCTGCTAGCCTAAGTGTCCAACCAGGTATTTTGGTGATCCCACCAAGGTATTGCTTAACAAATTGGCTTTATTGGCCTAAGTGTCCAACCAAGTGCTTCAGCAAGCCCACTGAGTTATTACTCAAAACATTTAGCTCTGCTAGCCCTACAATCTAATCAAGTGCTTTGGTCACCTGATTAAGGTATTTGCTATTACATTACTCAAAAGTTCTGATCTAGCAATGTGCTTCAATACTCAGCCAAAGCAGAAAGCGAATCTATCAAACATCAACCTAGCTTCAAGGTATTAGGCAAGATCATTGGCCTAAGGAAATTTTGAAAGGGGATCGATTGAGGTTAGAGACATGCTAAAAAATCTTTGGCAAAGGGTCCCAAACCAATGAAAATAGAGAGTTGGAAATAGACAAAAATTTTATTGAATTTTGAGACAAAACTAGAATAAAATTCTTTCAAAAAAAAGGAGAGAAAGTATAATCCTCCTCTATCTGCTTCATAGTCTCTTCCATGCTAAGTTAGAGAGAATCAAGATAAGAATGAAGCAGGGCCACCTCTTCATTAGTCTTGCTCTTCTCGGTAGTGCCCAGCCTTTGAGCCTTGCAAAATTGATTCCCAACATGTTGGAAAGATTACAGGGCTTGGAGTCAAACTTGAGGTCATGCTATGATCCAAAAGTGAAGGAAATATAGACGAAGGCAAAAATATCGGACTTACAAGGGTATAAGACTTGACTTCCTCTAAAATGAGTTGGCTGGGAGGGAGTTGAGCCAAGGTAGGATTGGCATCCTCCCCAAAGTCTCTAAGAAAGTACTCCCTGACCTTGACCTCCTTCAAGAAAGACCATCCTCATGATCTACTATTAGTAGGAGGAGCAAAAGGAGTAGAAGTGGCACCTAGCCATGATTAACCCTCTTTATTATCAGGAGATGGGTAGGCAATTAATCACCAACCTCAGCATCCTCATACTGACAAGTAGACAAAGGAGCATGAGGTATTGCCTACCCCTTCCTTGTCCTCCCTGCACTAGTATACTAGCTCTTCTCCTCCGAGAGCCTCTTAGTATAAGTGTCTACAATTGCTCAAGTGAGACTCCTCTACTACCTCAAGCTATCATTCATAAATGTGATTTGGGCATATCTTACAAAAATTGCATTTCATGATCAAACTAAGTAAAGATAAGAAACTCAAACTAAAATCATCAAAAATAGGATGAGGATCAAGAATTGAAACTTACTTAAGGCCAAGGGTGAAATGGTTATGGAGGCCCTCGAGGGACAAAACACTACTGGACCAGAGCAATTGCCTCAATAGATAGATCCTTTCAGCCTCCCAGGGCCCTCTCAGTATGGATCCTAATGACCTCTTATCCCTAGAGGATGATGCTTAGCTAGCATGGGGCGAAGAGAAACTTATTGTAGGTGATGGCATCAAGTTTGAAGCTTCAGAGGGAGTAGAAATTTTCTCAATAAAGGATGCCATCTCTTCCCTTAGAGTGAAATATGTCCTTTCAAAACCATAAGGGGTGGAAGAAGACACCATTTGAAAGTAGTTTTTCTATAGGAAAAAGCAAGGAACAAAGGAATTTTCCTGAATGATAGAAAAAGACTGGGGATCCTTATATAAGATTCCCTTGATCATCTGATCATCTTCATGTGGTTTAAGTCGAGCTGTTGAAGTCTAAAGGATGGAAATTTTAATAACCTCCCCTCAAATCCAAGGGGTTGTGCTCTAGTTAAAAAACAATCTTGAAAAGGGCAATTAAGAGGCATACAAAAGTTCACTTTGATAAACAAGCAAATTGACACCTTGAAAGAAGCCAATGCCAAAATAATTACCTAAGATTTGATGAAAATGGTGCTCCATTTCTCAAAACCAAGTGATGACTGATAAAGGCATTAATTTGATTCTCAAAGTATTGCCAAGTATTTGAAAGAAGCATACTGTCTTCTAGTAACCAAAAAAACCAAGTCCTCGAGACTCAGTATCTAGGCTTGGGGGCACTAAAGATACATTAAAGTGAATTAGTTGAGTTAAAGGGCAAACAAAAGCTAAACCCCATACCAGTTGTGAGCCAATACACCTAAGGTGGAGAACTACCTTGAGATCAAGCTGCAATGAGCTTTCGACATATGGGCTATAAGAGACCCAACCTATTCCAACACCAAGACGTAGAGAGCTTGGTATTTTTGGCCAAAGCAATTACATTGAGTATTCATTGATCTCAGATATCTTAGCATAAGTATACTAGAGTTTGGATTGTTATGGACGCCTATCTTGAAGTAAACTCTAACAAATCTGGTATCTTTGGTAATTTATCACAAGTAATCCGGAAAGATTATGGTTCATAAATCATGGGATTTTGATATGCTCCATAACATATAAAATATGACCATCTCTAAAAAGGTAAGGACTAATGCCTCTCTCCTCTCAGCATAGAATATGTTCCCATAATTGACTTGAACATTGAAGCAGCCACCACCAGAAATTTTCTAGTGTTTCTTCACACTTCTTTTTTCTATTGCAGATTACCAAAAGAGTGGCCTAGAGGATCAATTTCAAGGAGCCTTTTAAACCAAAATCGATGGAGAACCAGGCTCTGTCAACAAAATTAATTGAATATTTGGATAAACTTTGAGAATTATAGAGGTTATCTCTAATTTTTTTTATTTTAGGAACTTATTTGTAATTTTAAAAATTAGGTATTTTCTTGTAATATTGGTTCAAAAGAACTTATACCTAAAGCTTTAAAGCTCTTAAGGTTTATTTTATAAAATTTTATTTATAAATTAATAAAATTTTGAAATTATTTGAAAATTAAACTAACTGAGGGGCTGATTTGTAGATTTTTTTATTTTTTTTCACAATTTCATATTTTGCTAGGTGTTTATTTGCAAAAGTGCAAATCAAAATGTTATATCCGCCAATATGACACATGTACAATGTAAGTATGAATATAAAAAAATAATATATCTCCTATCAACAACACTTTTACGAGCTCCATCAAAATACAAGGCCAACAAAATTTCAACAAAACTACCAATATATAGTTATATTAGAAAATGAGAATTCTCGAAAATTTCATCAAGACTTATTAAAACATAGAGTTAAGGTCTACATCCAACTCCAAAAAGTCATGAATTCACAAGTTGACCATATAGAAACACATAGTATATATTAAACTGGGAAAGAATCTATAAGTATGTTGTCTTTTATAGGTTTGATGATGACCAAATCATGTATTTGATAATTTCTTGAGTGTTGTGTAGCTTGTAATCAAGCCAAGTCCAAAATGAATATCAAGCTAGTTTGGAAGTCTCAAGTATAAATGAACATGAAGACAATATTAAAAATGAGGTGTGATAGTAGATTGATGGATGAAACAGAAGAATTAAAGAGGGCTTCAAGTAGGCTCATGATGTCAAAGTCTGCTCACTAGGTTTAGAATTTTTATTTGTTATTTGAGTTGAAGATTTGCATTTGAATTCTTAGTCTAGAGCTTTGACTAACACTCAAACTCATCTTGGAATGCCTTCACCAACCTAGCATTTTATTCAAGATAAGATATGAGAATATGTCAAACTAAGAGACTAAAGTTGTAGTAAAATAGTAGTTTTTATATTAACTTTTGATGCTTAAACTTTCGTGATTAGATGCATGAATCTAGTAGAAATACCTCTATTTTATTGTCATCTTTAGACATTTGAACCTTAGAATCAGATGCCCAAAGATTCAGAAACTGTAACTTTTGGATTTTCTTTTCTTATTCAGAGTTTGGATGTTCGATGTACTATTCGGACGCTTGACACTATAGCAGTGGGTGTCCAAACCTAATAAGCAAATGTCCAAACCTGTGATATTATTTATAATTGCTAGTTTAGTTTTGACTAATGGGAGTGTTTGGACATCTGAACCTTTAGAGTGCATTTGGTTCGGGATCAAGATTAGGATCATCCTGTCCTGATCGACTTACCATCTAAACACCTAAAAGATAGCTAGACTATATTTACTTTACTTAAAAAGTAAATTACCATACTATCCTTACCTTTATTCATTCAAACCTTAATAAATAATATATCCAAGGGCATAAAGATCCAAAAAAAAATTTAAACCATTCAATAGTTAGATTAGCATCTGAACACCAAAAATTTGACTAGACTATTTTTTTGTACTTTAGTCTTGATCTTGAGCTTGAGCTTGACCTTAATCCTAAACCAAATGGTGCCTTATGGTTTAGATGCCCGAATGGTTAGTGTTCTTACCAACTAGAATTTAAGGGCTTGGAACTTATTTTGTTTTGACTTTCGTATATATTTGAGCAATCGTATTTTATAGAACAAGTTCTTAGTAGTCCACTAGCCTCCAAGAGCTCCAGGCTTTGTTATTCAACCTTTGAATCTTCAAAGCCTTTGTTCTCCCTTGAGTGATTTTGTAGTGAAGCAAAATTTTTCATTTCATTTTTCTTGGTCATTGTAAAATATTCCAAGATTATATGGAGTGTGGGATAGATAAGATTCTAGATTGGAGCAATTATTTCTCTTGGTTGGAGGTGAAGGTGCATGAACATGGCTTCATGCGAGGTAAGCAACACTCACAGTTGTAAGTTGGTAATAAGGCTTGGCTTCACCTCAAGAAGTGATGACTCTAGTGGAGAGTCCAAGTCCTCGAAAAAGAGGCAAAGGCCATGTAGTAGGTGCAGTTGGTCACTGAACCATATAAAAAAGTCATAGAATAATATTTTATTTTTCTCTATTTATATTATATCATTTGCGATTATTTTTATCAATTGAGGACTTGTACCTTTGCTATCAAATTGTGAATTAATTTTAATTGAAAAATTTATTATTATTCTTATTGAACCTAATTCACCCCCCACCCCTTAGGTTGCCATATTTGATATCAAAATGAACTATCGATGCATCACACATTCTGATCCCCATGCAAATTCCTAAACTCAGAATCTACAAGAGAACGATTGATCCTATGCTAATCTAGCATTTTCATAAATATATTGTTGCCCTTTATAGTTTTGATGATGACCAAATGATTTGTTTGATAATTTCTTGAGCATGTGTAGGTTGTAACCAAGCCAAGATTGAAATGAAGATCAAGCCCATTCAAAAGCCTCAAGCATAGATGAAAATGAAGATGATCATGAAGAATATTGAGGCATGATGATGACTCAGGCGAATATAACTTGAAGAACTTGTAGATAGCTTAAAGACCACTCAAGAAATTAGATCAACTAGGTTTAGATTTTCATCTTTTTTTAGTCAAGTCAAAGTTTGATATTGAGTGTTTTGTTTAGATCATTCATTGTGTAGAGTTTTGTAAGATTGGACCAAATGTCCGATTCTAAATCGGATGTCTAGTTGCTATAATAACAACATCCGATTGACAAATGGACATCTGATTGGGATCTAGCCCTGATAGAAACTGATGTCCAATTTATAACCGAATGTCCAGTTCACAAAATTTGCATGGCTAATGACTAGTGTTTTTACCATTGGAGCAAACCAAGTCATGCAATCTCACCCCAAGAGCTTAATTTGATCACAAAGGTCTAAATAGGCATGGTTAGGCTTCTCTAAATAGTTTTTTACATCTTATAATTTATTTTAGAGAAAAGATCAATGTCCATCCAAGCCATCTAGCCAAGAGTACTCTCAGCTATTACTTTCATATTAAATATTCTAGCCCTTGTGCCCAATCTTGAGAGATCTTGTAGTGAGCTTAATTTGTATCATTTGTTTTCATTTTCTATTTGTAATCTAATCCAAGGATTTTTAGAATGGTTGAGAGACTCTATAATATGGAGTGGCATCTTTCCGGTTGGAGCAAGAGGAGCTGTATGAGATTGGCTTCACCAATGAAGTGACACACTAGTGGAGTGTTGAAGTCCTCAAGAATGAGGTAAGTGCTATGGAGTAGAAGTAGTTGGCCTCTGAACCATGGTAAATCATGGTGTGATTTTTCCCATTCTTTATTTACATTATAGCATTCATAGTTTGGTTGAAATTGGGTGGATTTTCTTTGACAATTTGAAATCATATTGTTTTACATTGAAAATCATTATTTGTTCTATTTTACCTAATTCACCCATTCCCTCCCTCTTAGGTTGTGATATTTGCTAACAATTGGTATCAGAGCCATGTGCTCAGACTTTTGGTCTAACAACTATGAGTTTTCTACTCCTTACCCCCTATTTTCTGGTTATATTAGAACCTTTTCAAGGGTCTCCTTTTCCTATGGTACTTGATGGACTATAGTTGGCTTGATGCAAATACTTCTCTCATTGAAACATACCACAAGTATTTGATCATTTTCATCATTAGATAAATGCTTGATGGTGACCATGACACATGCATGGATATTAAGAGTTATGTATCCTAAACCCCTACGATTTCCACTTCCACTTCTAAGGATGTTGGTTCACCCCTAGGCTAATTTCATAGATTTTTGAAGAAATGACTTTCTTCTTTTATTCGTTGAAGCTTGTAGCATGACTACTATTGGATATTCACTAATGTCTACTAGATCTTTTCTTGGCATAGAGTAATTCATATTAAGAGGATAGAGAATTTCTTTGTAAAATATGATCTCCTTTTCACTTTTATGCCATGGAGGGATATAGAAGGTCTTTAGTCCCTCTATGATGTTGATGCTCAGGTTGTCAAATGGCTTAAGCAAACCCTCCATTGTAGTCTTCATTATTAGAATCACTATCCTAAACAAGACAATGAGAATTCCTTTACTGAAGGCTCCATGCCACTCCCTAAGAAGGATGGGCCGAGGATCACATTAGTGATCATTTTTTCTCTCATAGCTAATAGAAGCAAAATTTTTATTAGCCAATGATCTCTTGTAATCATCATAATATATTTTGTGAATTTTGAAAGAATGCACATCACCATCAATCTAACACTCTTATCCAATTTTGAAGTATTTAAGAGAATAATGTAGGGTTTAGGGCACTATGCCATTTTCATGTAATGAAGGACTCCCCAACAATGCCCTGTATGATGCGTTAGTGTCAATCATGTCAAACTTAGCATTGGTTTTCAATTTTCCAATCTTCAAGGGTATTGTTATGGCCCCAAGAGCCTTTTGTCAGTCCTAATTGAACCCTTGGATGGTAATTATCTTGGGCAAAAAGTAATATATATCCAATGTTACAACTTGTAATGTATGGAGGATCATCAAATTGACTAATGAAGCTAGATCAATGAGGATGCAATTGATTTTTACTCAATCGCTATTTTTTGAGAGATATAGTGGCTTATCGTGATTAGTTGTCCTTGATAGAAAGCCCATATTTGTGAAAGTTATGGTAGGTGCTTGATGAACATAAAGTGCCTCGTTCATATTTTCTTTGGTAAAGCATGCCTAGTATTCTGTTGAATTTTGTAGGATGTGCACTAATTTATCTCTAAGTCCCTATGACATCATTAGGGAATCAAACATGCTTACCATAGCAAGGATCTTCTTGATGCGGGGGCTTTGTGAGTGCTTGCATTGGTCTATTTGATCATTTCTCAAGATGCTTGCTTCTTCCTTTGGCTCTTTTTGGTGTAGGAATTTTTGTAGAGATTGTAGAGTTGTTTCAATTTGGATACAAAATCAAACTCTTCTTCCATATTTTGTGTATGCATTTCCTCCAAAGTCAGCAAAGGACACCCCTCCACTAGCCCTTTGACTGGGACTATGCTGAATCGAATGGGTTGGTCATTTGGCAATGGCTGAGCTAGTTGATTGTAGGTCACTACACAATAAGAAGCAATGAACACAGATGGCTACATTTGAGGATTTGAGTGGCCATCCTAGTTCTCTAGAGGATTGGCTGATGGCCCTCCACTATTTAACTAAAACCTTGTGTACTTATTTACTCTTTTCTCCACCATGCCTTCAAAATTTTCAATTTCTTGGCAAATCATGATGCTTATTTTCAACTTGCCTTACATGTAGCCAGTCATGACTTGCATGTGATCATTAATTGTATATATGAGTGTTTTAATATACCCCATGCTGGTTATGGCTAACTCTTTTACCATATCTAATTGTATCTTGAACATGCCATAGTTGTATTTGCAGGCCAACAATCCTATGATGTAATCATTCAGGAGGGAGCTCACTAGAAGGCTTTGAGGAATTTCTAATTTGTTAGTTATGAGGTAAAGTGAGTCATTGATCTCCTCTTGCCTTGCAATTTGGGCTTGATCATCATTTGAATGGTGATGTTGTCAATTCCTAGTAGTAGTGATTGCAACACAAGTTGCCATTGGAGGTTCTTCCTCTTCATTCTCACTATTAGAGTTCTTAAGGCTTTAAGCTCCTCAAGAAGTAATTCTTTGAGGGTCACTTAGCTACTATCTCATTGGATGTACGTCTCCATGGCATTAATGTATTCTTGGTTTGCCAACTTTTTTGCCAAGTACTCCTCTGGTTGGATTGACTTCTTTCTTTATCTACTTTTATTATCCTTCTCTTTAATGTCTTGAATAGATGGATCAACTTGCTCTGACTTAGCCCTCCTTAGCACCATCCCAAGGTTTTATGGATTTTTAGTCATCTTCCTTACTAGCATCTTTAACCTTTTAGAAATATAGACCTCCCAAAGGTGTTCTTTCTTAGGGGTTGTGAGATCGATTTCGGCAACTTGGAATAATGGAGACTTTTGGGAGTGACCTCAATGTGCAAATCAAAGTGTGCTAATTTAAAGTGTGTTATTAAGTGTTGCGGGAACATTAACTTTCAATAGGTGCAAGCCCCCGATTGTTAATTACTATGATAATTGTCAAGGACCTCCTCTTAAAGCAAGAAAATTAGCTAATAAAATAAAGACATAAAAGAAAAGAAGAAACCATGATATTGATTGATTTGAGAAAATGGTATATGGCTTAAGAAATGTTGGCCTTCAGTTTACAATTTAATAAATTTGAATGCATAAATGAGAGAAGGGAATGGGAAGAGCTCGATGTTTGCTACTACCTTGCTCCTCTATGTTGGACTGTGTGGGGTCTAACTCGAATGAGCCTTGATTTGATACTTGGTGAATGCTGATAACATGGCATGATCTCTAGGTATGGCAGATTATCTTAACTTTTGTCAGTTAACCCTATTGAGGCCTGAGTTATCATTCAATAGGACATGGAGAAATGAGAGAGAAAGTGGGAAGAGCTTGATATGCACTACCACCACACTCTCAAGTACTAAATGGGGTGGAATTTAACTCAAATGGGTCTTGAGGTTGATCTTTAGAGGGTGTTGATAACATGCTGATGGATGTGGCCAACTGCCTTAGCATAGAGCATCACCAATGACTTTGAGGTTGACTAGCTTGAGGGAACATTTCCAACTACTACAGGGGTTGACTAGTTTGAAGGGTACATCACCAATGGCTTCTAAGGTAGGCTAGCCTGAAGGGTGTGTCACTAATGGCCTATGAGGTTTGACTAGCTTAAAGGGTGACTGGCAGCTTTAAGTGTGCTATCGATTGATCATATTTGGACAAGGCATACTAGTTGACTAACTGAGCAGGTTTAGGTCCACCTTTTGTCTTTTTGGTTTGAAGGAATGATCAGCGACTTTGGCTTATGTTAATCATCTTCGATTTAGTAATCTTAGGCCTATGTAGGCTCATTGTCAATTAAATTTGAGGTGTTGTCAATAACTTTGAGCTTCTGGTCGATTGACCTTATTTGGACGAGGCATTCTAGTTAACTAACTGAGCGAGTTCAAGCTCACCTTTTGTTCTATTTGATTTGAAGGAATAATCAGTGGCTTTGGCTTGTGCTAATCATTTTGATTAAGTAATCGATGTCCTACCTTGGCTTGATATCTCTTGAATTTGAGGTGTTGTCAATGGCTATGAGCTTGTTATTGACAAGCTTTATTTTGGATGAGGCATTCTGGCTAATTGATTGAGCAAGTTCAAGCCCACCCTTTTTTCATTTTATTTAAAAGAATGATATGCAACATTTCCTTATGCTAATAATCTTTAATTTAGTAATCAATGGCCTATATTGGTTTATTGTCGATTGAATTTGAGGTATTATCAACTAACCTTATTTTTGATAGGGCATTTTGACTGACTGATTGAGCGAGCTCAAGTCCACCTTTTGTCCAATTTGATTTGAAAGAATGATCAGCAGCCTTGGCTTATGCTAATCATCTTCAATTTAGCAACTAATGCCCTTTCTTGGCTTGTTGTTGATTGAATTTGAGGGTTGTGAAGGCTTTGAGCTTGTTGTCAACTAACCTTATATGGATGAGGCATTCTAGCTAATTGACTAAGCATGTTCAAGCCCACCATTTATCATATTTGATTTGAATGAATGATCGGGGGCCTTGCCTTATGCTAATCATCTTTGATTTAGTAATCAATGACCTATCTTGGCTTGTTGTCGATTGGATATCAAGTGTCACCGGTGGCTTTGGTGGCACACATAATAGGAATTGATTTGACTCAATTTCATTATGTTCAAACTCACTTTGGTTTTGGTCAAGTTGATAGCATTGTGAACTTTTTATGGAATTGGGCATAACCCAAAGGATTTCATAGCACGTCCAGTGGGATTCAACTAGACCCTATTTTAGTTCAATTCAATTTGTGTGGATTGGACATGACCTATGTTTTGGTTCAATGTGAGTTTAGTTAAGTTCAATTCAGTTTGGATTTAGTTTGACTCAATTTGGAATTCAGCCTTAGCTTCAATTTAAGTTTGATTTAGCTCAACATTAAAAACTTTACCTAGACTTGGCCTAATTTGATTCAATTAGATGTTTGAGATTTAATTTGGAGCAAGTTTGATTTGATTCAGCTTGATGTTTAAAACTTAATGTGGATCAAGTTTGATTTGATTTAGTTTAAAGTTTAGAACTTGATTATAATCAAGTTTGATTTGATTCAATTCAATTTCAAATCTTGATTTGGATCAAGTCTGATTTGATTTGGTTCAATATTTAGAACTCAACTTCAATTCAATGTTCAAAACTTGATTCAATTCGAGTCTAGTTTGGCCTTGCTTGGTTTGATTTAACCCTACTATGTTTTGGTTCAAACTTGACCTAACCGAATTAGGGTTTTGATCAGTTTAATTTAACTTAATTAGGGTTTGTTTGAATTTGTTTTAATCTGATTAGTGTTGGTCTTAACCCAATTAGGGTTTGACTCAGACTTGTTTTAACCCTGTTAGTGTTTGGTTTAATTTTTGGTCCAATTTTGACTATATTTGAAGTTGATGGTGGTTGAGTTTGAATAGATCTAACTCAGACTAACTTAATTTGGATTTAATTATAGCTCAATTTGAGTTTTAATACATTGACTTAGTTAATTTAGATCCATTTGATTGTCTATTTAAGCCAATTCAATTTTGTTGATTTCTTCCAACTGATTTTTTTTAAGTTCAATATGGTTGAGTTACTTTAATTTAATCAATTTATATTAATTAATTTGGTTTGAGAGTCCTTGGGCTGTCATGATAACTTTCAATAAGCCCATCGGTTGGATTTAGTTTGATAGACATTTGGTGAGTTGACAAGCTGGTCTTAGTTCGAATAGACATTTAACAAGCTCACAAGTTGGTCTTAGTCTAAATAGACATTCAGCGAGCTTACTAGCTGACCTTAGATTGAATAGATATTTGACAAGCTCATAAGTTGGTCTTAATTTGAGTTGATATTTGGTGAGCCCATGGGCTGGCTTTAGTCTAAATAGACTTTCAGCAAGCTCATAAGCTAGCCTTAGTGCGATTAGATATTTGGTGAGCTCACAACCTAACCTTAGTCTGAATAGATATACAGTGAGTCTGTGGGCTGCCTTGGTCCAAATTTGGCTTTCAATAATCTCGTGGGCTAGCCATAGTTAGAATAGATATTTAGTGAGCTAAGTCTGATTAGACCTTTGGCGAACCTACGGGATGACCTTAGTTCAAATAGATATTTGACAAACTCAAAAGGTTGTCTTAGTCTGATTAAACGTTTGGTGAGCTTGCAAGCTAACCTTACTATAAATTGATATTTGGAGAGCCCACGGGCTATCATTTATCCGAATAGATATTCGCGAGCTCATTTACTAGCCTTAGTACAATTAGATATTTAGCAAGCTTACAAGCTAGCCTTAGTTTGAATAGATGTTTGACAAGCCCAGGTTGGCCTCAATCTAAATAGACATTCAGTTAGATCATAAGCTAGTCTTCCATGATTAGACATTTAGTAAGCTCACAAGTTGGCCTTACTTTAAATAGACATTCAATGAGCCCAAGGGCTAGCCTTAGTCCAAATAGAGATTTGACAAGCTCACAAGCTTGCCTTAGTCCCATTAGACATCCAATTAGCATGCGGGTTAGCCTGAGTTTGAATAGACATTAGGCAAGGTCGTGGTTTTGCCTTAGTTTGAATAGGCACTAGGTGAGCTCACAAGTTGGCTATAGTCTGAATAGACAGTTGACGAGCCCGCAGGATTACCTTAATCCAAATAGACACTCAGTAAGCTTGCAAATTAGCCTTAGTTTGATTGGATGTCTGGCCAGCCTATGGGCTAGTCTTAGTCCGAATAGAGATTTGATGAACTTGTAAGCTTGCCTTAGCCTGATTAGATGTTCGATGAGTTTACAAGTTAGCCTTACTATAAATAGATATTTGGTGACCTTGCAAGTTGACATTAGTTCAAATAGACATTCAACTAGCTCACAACCTAGACTTCATCTAATTACATGTTCAGCAAGCTTACAAGCTGGCCTTAGCTCAAATAGATGTCCAGCAAACCAACAACTAGCCTTAATCTGAATAAATGTTCACCAAGCTTGCATACTGGTCTTAATTTGATTAGATGTTTAACAAACCCACAAGTTGGCTTTAATTTAGAAAGATGTTTGGTGAGTCAATGAGCTGACCTTAGTCTGAATAGACATTTGGTGAGCTTGTAAGTTAGCCTTTATCTGATTAGATGTTTGATAAGCTAACAAACTAGTCATAGTTCGAATAGACATTTAGCAAGCCTATGAGATGGCCTTAGTCCGAATTTGACTTCTAACCAAACCTGCAAGTTGGCCCTAAGTCAATAGATAGCAGCAAAAAAATTGAGACTAAATCTCTCTTCTTGTTCTTTTTGTTGAGATTCGCAGCAGAAAATTCATAAATCACCTTGTTCTCAAACAACACAAGAAATGAGAAGTAATATAAGATAAAAAAAATAACAAGATAAGGCAATGAGAGATCCACTATCGAAACAAAATGCTTTTACAATAATTTACAAGAAAGACTTTACTCTTTCTTACTCAACTAAACTATTTCACTAAGCCTCGGCAACGCCTCCACCTTTAGAGAGAATCTCCAAGAGAACACTATGAGAAACTATAATAAGAAACCATTGAGAAGCACTAGAAAGACCCACAAACGAGAGCCGACGCTCTCTCTCTTTCTGTTCTCTCTATTCTCTTTATTCCTCTCTCTCTATTTCTCTCTAGTTCAACCTCAATATTACACCACACCTAAGCCCTATGTATTATAGTATATTTATAGACCCTTCTTGAGTTTGAGTTTTACTCTAATTACAACTCCTAATATTACAAATCAAACATAAATCTAAATCCAACTTTGGATTTCTATCTCCTAATATTACAAATCAATCATAAATCTAAATCCAACTTTGGATTTCTACTTTAACTCAAACTCTAATTCGAGTTTGAGACACCTAAAACTCAACAATCTCCACCTTGGCTTGAACCCGGGCATGCCACCATCATGAATTTTCAGTCGTCATCTCTCATCCAGCCCCTGCCCTTGGGCTACTAGCTTATTCAGCTAATCACAAGACGCGAGTTTGAGCCAACCTTAAATTTGCTCTTCATGCTTATAGTCTTGTACTTTTGGAAGCTTTTCGAATGACCTGTTCTGCTATTGCAGTAAAAGTAATTCGAGGAGAATGTTTGTCTCGTATCAAATTACTCCTAGTATCATGCTTCCTCTTCACCACTGTAGCCATCGGAACTCCACCTGCAATGGTGTTCCCTATTAATTGATAAATATTGCCACACTTCTCACCTTTCATCAAGATTTTGATACCACGTGTCACCTTCATGACTCCATCTCTTGCTGAATAATTACAGCCTTTTGAGTTTAGTATACCAAGTGAAATTAGATTCCTTCGCATCTTGGGGACATGCCTCACTCTAGTAAGAGTACGAATTGCTCCATCAAACATCTAGATTTTGACTGTTCCACATTGGTGATCTCTCAAGCTGAATTATCGCCCAACCAAATAGTACCTTTCTTCTTATTCTCCTCATAAGAAGTAAACCAATCCTTCTTGGAGCAAATATGATAAGAACTACTGGAATCTAAAATCCACTTACCAGAAGTGTCAATTTCTGCGGATACTCCAACAATGTCTCCATCCGCACTATTCTTATAAGTATCATATGCTATTGTCGTCACCATATTGGAGGACTCTATCTTCCCATGTTTAGGACAATACCGTCTAATATGGCCATGTTTCTTACATGAATAACATTGTACATTTGCCTTCAATTTTGATTTGGACCGTTGCTTGCCTTCTCCACTTCTCTTGATCTTCCTCTTTTGTGAGCCACCAATCCTTCACTAAACTCAATATTAATGTTGAAGTTTCTCCTTTTCTCATTAGCAAAAAGACTAGTTGTCACATCTTCCATCTTGAGAGTTTCTCTACCATAAAGAATTGTTGTCACAATACGATCGTTAGAAGCAGGAAGAGATATCAGGAGAATCAGCACCTTATCATCCTCTTCAAACTTCACATCAACTTTCAGCAAATCATTGATAATCTTATTGACGGCATTTAGGTGATGTAATATAGTTGTACCTTCACTCATATGCAGTTCGTAAAACTGCTGTATTAAGGAGAACTTGTTCGTGAGGCTTTCTGACATGTACAACTTCTCAAGTTTTGTCCCAATGTCCATCGTCGTCTCTTCATCAATGACATTATACAAAATCTCATCAATTAGGCTTAAAATAATTAAATACAATGTCTTTTGATCTATCTCCTCCCAGTCTTCATCGCTTATTTTGACCGACCTCTTTTCTTTACTGTCTAACGTCTTTTGCAGACCTTGACAAGTAAGAGTCTCTTTCATCTTCTTCTGCTGTAAGGCAAAATTTTTTTTACCGTCAAACTTCTCCACCTCAAGTAAGGATATTGCTATCTTGATTGTTTGCTCCTAAGCTCTGATACCAATTGTTGAGATTCACAGCGGAAAGTTCACGAATCATCTTGTCCTCAAATAACATAAGAAACGAGAAGTAATACAAGATAAAAGAAAATAATAAGATAAGACAGTGAGAGATCTACTATCAAAAGAAAAGGTTTTTACAAAAGTCTAGAAGAAAGACTTTACTTTTTCTTGCTCAACTAAACTCTTTCACCAAGCCTTGGCAATGCCTCCATCTTCAAAGAGAATCTCCAAGAGAACACCACGAGAAACCACCACTAGAGATTACCAAGAAATATTAGAAAGACCCACACATGAGAGCTGACACTCTCTCTCTCTTTCTCTTCTCTCTATTCTCTCTAGTTCAACCTCAATACTATACCACACCTAAGCCCTATGTATTATAGTATATTTATAAACCCTTATTGAGTCTGAGTTTTACTCTAATTACATTTCCTAATATTACAAATCAATCATAAATCTAAATCCAACTTTGAATTCCTACTTTAACTCAAACTCTAATTCGAGTTTGAGACACCTAAAATTCAATAATTTGTTCTTTTTTGTAGCAACATCTTCAATTTTTTTTCTTCTTGTCTTGTGGCTAAAACACCATATGTAGGCCTCTTTTTGTTTCAAAATTTCACTTCTCTATCCCTCCTCTCCTACAGCTAGCATCCACCACAACTACCTTTGTTCTTTTTTATTTTCATCAAATCCTCTCTCTTCCTATCATGAGCTGCCAGTAATATATTTTATTTTATTTTTTGTATTCCTCTCCTCCTTCCCAACATTTATTGCTCCCTACTTCATCTTTTCTCCTCACTATTCTTTTTTTTTTTCGCTCTCTCTCCACGGAGCTTCTCCCATGGCAATCTCTCCAATTTTCTTCTTCTTCCCCACCATAGTTGCTCCAAACTTCGGTTGTCTCCTTCTTTACTGATCAGGGCCAACTTATTTCCCTTCTTACGGTTAGGTCTAGTTGCTGATGGCTATAGAATTATGTCTCACCATAGTGCAAGTTGAACCATTGGAGGTGGTAGCTGCATGGTTAACAACTCATCGAAGCATGGACAGTCATAGGATAGTAGTTTGAAGCACAGAAGACAGCGAGAAGGGTGGCTAGGACAACCCAAGATATGGTTAGAGGGGAGAAGTCAGTGTGGGCCAGCATGGTGGGAGATGAGGCTCCGACATGGAGTTTTGATGGGCATAGGGTAGCAACAGCGCAGCAAATGGAGTTCCTCTCTCCACATTCTATAGCTAGATCTAACTATGGCTTGTGGCAATTATTTGAGGGACTTTTCCTACAATCAGATTTCATTAAAATATAATTAAAATTAAAACTTGTATACTGCTAAAGCTAATCTAGTAAAATTTAGGGTTTGTAAGTAAACTCCTCAAAGGATTGATAATTATAATTTAAACCTTATGAAATTTAGGATTTGGGAGTAATAACCAAAATTCTCTATTTGTAAATAAACCCCTCCAAAATTATTTATTCATAAATAAGTCCATAAAATTTTAACATTTTATAAATAAGTTCTTCATGAATTTTTATTTATAAATAAGTTCAAAATTTATTTAAAAAGGACTCTAGAAGTTTTAAAACTTTATAAATAAATCTACTTTGTGAAAAACCTCCCTGAAAATTATAAAATTATAATTTAATCTAAATTTTTGAAAAAAATTGTAAATAGCTCTTTTATAATTTTAGTATCAAGGATAGGTACAAATTTTTAAATTTTATTATCCACAACAAACAAGCTTATCCATATCTCTTTACAAGTTCACCCAAATTACGAATAAGCATATCCATATCCGTTTACATCTATATCATCATTCAAAATTCAAACAAAAAAAAATTTATTTCCAGCCCAACTCTATCTCTTTAAGTCTTATGAAAATTTGTGGGACCTGCAAATCAAAAAAAAAAAAAGAAAGAAGGAGATCAAAGATGAGTAGAGAACAGAATAAGAGTGCATTGAAAGGTCATCATCGAAGGAGACTGAAGAGGTGAAGTTTCAAACTTAGCTTCATTCGTTTCTTTTCCTTTGCCTGTTCTCCTCCTCTCATGTTGGACCACCAAGTTGCATGCTCCGCCAGCCAGCCAGGTCATCGTCGGGCCCCTCTCTGAGATGCACTCAACTTGTTGCTCCTTCCACCATGGATGCTTAATGTGCTCTCTTTACATTATGCTGTCGGCCATGAAAACCACCCCAACTATTGAATCCTACCACCACCAGAGGCCTACGTTTCCATCCATAGCTACCTCGAGTGCCTGAACCAATGATTCGACCACTGCTACTTACAACCAAATCAAAGCTCGCTACCAATGATCCTACTCTACCTCTCTACTTGTGAGTCCTGACCCATACTTCCCTTCAAGCTCCACTTGGGACTTCACCTAGAGTAGTTGGAGCCCCGCAATGCCCTCTCCGCTTCTACAATCGTTGTTGCTACCCAACCACCTCCCCGCCCTACTAGAATGCCTGCATGCTCCTTCACTCAACTTTGTTCTTTGGCGCTATAGTGACACACCACCACCCTCTATGACCAGATCCAACCAAGGTTGAGTCGAATCTGGTTCTATGACTAAATCAAAAAGGGAGAGGCAAGGGCGAATCCAACCATGGATTGAGAGGACTGAGCCAATGGCCTTGTGGGATCCTAAAGGAGGGCTCAAGCTTCAGGTTGAAGAAGGAAAAAAAGAAGGGATAAAACAATATAAAAAATCTTGTGCAACAAAAGAAAAAATACAACCAAAAATAGTAGAAATGGCTTTCGGCTTGAAGGGGAAGAAGAAGAAAGTAAAAAAAATATAAAAAATAAAATGTGATGTAGAAAAAGGAAAAAAAGAGGAAAAATCAGTAAAAATAATAAAAGAAGAGATTTTGACATCGTGGCTACCCTCAATGTTTAGTGTTAACACAGTGGGCACTCACAGTCCATTGAAGATGACAAATCCATGACCTCGCTATGGTTACCCATGGCCCCTTGAAGATAGTGATGAAGACCGTGGTGAAAATGATGAACCCATGACCCTGCTGTGGCCACCCCTGATCCCCTCGAAGACAGTGGATCCACATCTCTAAGCCATCTTTCGCGCTTACACTCAGCCAGCCTTCGGACTTGCATCTAGCCAACCTTCAAGCTTGCACTCAGTTAACCTTAGGGCTCACACTCAGTCAATCTTAGGGCTCACACTTAGTTAGATTTTGAGCTCACACTCAGCCAGCCTTCAGGCTTGCATCTAAGCCAACCTTCAGGCTCACATTTAGCTAGCCTTCGGGCTCTCATATTAGACAACCTTCGGGCTCGCACTCAACTAGTTTTTGAGTTTGCATTTAGCTAGCCTCTGGGCTCCCACTCAAAAGTGTTCAGCCTTATGTCTCAACCAACCTTTGGGCTAGCATTTAGCTAGCCTTTGGGCTCTCATTTAAGACAGCCTTAGGGCTAGCACTTAGTTAACCTTTGAGCTTGCATCCAAGCCAACTTTTGAGATTGCATCTAAGCTAGCCTTCGGGCTCATACTCAGCCAGCCTTTGGGCTCACACTCAGCCAGCCTTCAAGCTCATACTCAGCTGGCTTTCAAGCTCGTGTCTAAGCTAGCCTTCGAGCTCACACTTAGACAGCTTTCAAGCTCGCACTAAACCAGCCTTCAGGCTCATACTCAACCAGCCTTTAAGATCACACTCAGCTAGCCTTTGGGCTCATGTTTAAGCTAGTCTTAAGACTTGCACTTAGTCATCCCTTGGGCTCATACTAAGCTAGCTTTTGAGCTTGCAAAATAATCCAACCTTTGGGTTCACACGTTTGAAGTTTGGCTATAGGTTCATTTAAAATCATCATAAATAGCGAAGGACCCTCAAATCAAACTACTTAATATAAAGTAACCAAATCATATTAAAATTAAACTCAGTCAAAAATAAATGGACAAAGGCGAAGTTAACTCAAATGGACTTAAATTGATCTAACGAATGGACTAAACCTCAAATCGAGCTGGACTCTGAAAACCCAAATTGAGTTAACCTAAATCAAATAAACTCAAACTTGAGAAGGGTTAATTTAAAATCAAGGTAAATTCAAATTGAATCCAATCTAGATTAAATTAAGCTCAAATCACACCCTAGTTGGGTTAAATCAAGTCCAAACTAAAAATGCAAACTTAAAGTCTAACTAGAATCAAGCTAGACTGACTCTGAACTGAAACAAAGTTGCAATAAATTGACTTAAACTTGAACTAAAGTCCATCAAGGTATAGACCCAAACTTGATAAAGGTCCAATATAGGGTCAAACTTGGCTCAAGTTAAATGAAATCATACTCATACTTAAATTAAATAGGGTCAAACCGAGTTCCGTTGGGTGTACTGAACCCTCTACAATACTCCAAGGCTATGAGCAAACAGTGATATTATCACCCTGACCTAAACCAAAATTAATTTGAATAGAACTAAATAAGGTCAAATTGAGTCCCATTGGGCACACTATAAGAGCATTTAGCAACATCTCCAAGCTATATCTAATTCCAAAAGTTGTTGGTGGCACTATTGAACTAAAGAAGTTAATTGCCAATATGCTCAAAGCCGTTAGTCACACTTTGAAGCTAGTTAACCCCAAAAGTAGTTGACAATGCATCTTACAAGCTATACCCAACTTCACAAGCTATTGGTGATACTAACAAACTAAAGAAGTTAATTGCCAAAATGTTCTATGTTGTCAGTCACACTTTAGAGCTATACCTAATACCATAAGCCATTGGTGAGGCTACCAAATTAATAAAGTTAGCCAACAATAAGCTCAAAACTATTGGCCACACATCAAGCTAGTCAACCCCACAAGTAGTTGATAATTTGCCCCTTCAAGCTAGTTAACCCTAAAAGTCAGTTGATGATGCAATTCTCAAAGCTATACTCAACTCCATAAGCTATTGGTGATGCTACTCAAATAATGAAGTTATCACCTACACCTTAGCGGCTATGGAAACACTTTAAAAATCAAAAAAGTTAGTCTACACCTTATTGTCTATGGAAATATTTCAAGATCAATGGAGTTATCGCCTTCACCTTATTAGCTATGGAAGCACTCCAACCCCAACATAGTTAGTGCCAATGCCTTATTGGCTAATGAAAATACTCTAATCCCAAATGAAGTTATTGCAAATGCCTTATTAGCTAACAAAAACACTTCATATCACAAAGTTATCACCAATGCTCAAAGCTTCTAAAAACACTTCAAACATTTCCCATTTCCTTCCATGATTCGGGTCAGATGCCACACAGTCTAGTGCAAAGGGAGTGAGGAAGTAATACATCAAATTTCTTCCCACTCTTTTCCTTTCTTCATTTCTTTATATTTTATATAATTCTATGATGAAATTCATTGTAAAGTGAGGACATACCTTTGCTTAAACTATGTATTATTTCTTCAAATTAATAAAATGCTTTCTTCTTTTCTTTTTTTCTATCTCTATTTATATTAACTAGGTTTCTTACTTTTGGATATTTCTGACAATTATCGAGTTAATTAATAATAGGGGCTTGCACCTATTGGAAGTCATATTCTCACAATACCTAATCATGCACTTTAAATTAAAATAAATTTTAATTTGTTATTTGAGGTTGCTTTTCTAAGTCTTCGCTATCCCAAGTGGTCAACTTCAATCCCACAAATTTTGGCATATCTAGTGGGACTTGACTTCTTTTTCAAGTGTAGAAACCTAATTAATATTTTAAAGAAACTTATAAGGTAGAATTATGATTGAAGACTAATTAATTATGTTCTCTTTTGTAGAAGAAAAAAAATCAAATGGCAGCAACAAAAAACATCTTTATCTCATGATTCATCATCATCTTGGGGCTAGGTTTAGTTATGTGATTACCTCAGTCAATGGTTGCTACAGAAGCAACTAAAGTTCAAATCAAGTTTGGGACCATTTCTAAGGTTGTTCAGTTTAAGAGGGCACCTGCCACTACACCAGCTGAAATGGTCTACATGCAAAACCAGCCTATTTCTCGCCTTTCATCAAAGGTAAGGAGGCCTAATATTATTATCCCCAATGAGAAAGACTGTTCGGATAAAGAGCTAGAATCCATACCTCAAAAAACAAGGATATTAGTCTTCCAGAGGCTAGAACTAAAGCAAAGCTCAATCTTTAGTCACCTTCACTTAGCTCCTCACAGGGGGCAATTAAAAGCAAATCCAAACACAAGCATCAGGAAGAAGGTCTCATCTTGACTATCACAGGTAAAGGAAAAGCTACTAGAATCTTTAGCTGACTTGGGAAACCTACCCTTTGAATAAAGTCAATTATCGCCATCCACACCTCTAACTTTTTTGCTCTACTAAGCAATTTAGAGAGAGTAAACTACAGGAGACACAATCTTACCTTAAAACTGTGGCAAAAAGGGTGAATCTTCAAATATAAGTACAAGAGTCACTGTAAAGCTGTAACCTAACATAAGGGCTGAGTCATTTCTCACCATGACTTTGGGAGGGACCATGAGCCTACACTCCAGCCAGCAAACACCAAAAGAAGGTTGCTCTGATGAGGTTAACTAATGAAGAAATCCAAGAGGAGAGGGCTATTGTTAACAAATTCTTGCTACCATGACAAAGAAAGGGTGTGGTGACCCACTCCATGAGTAGATTCTTGAATGAGATGACTCAGCTGATGGGAGAAGTTAGCCTCAACCTAGAGCATAGACCTAAATCTCAAGATAGGAACCATTATATTTTGATAGAAGCCTTGGTCATAATTGAAAGCTTTAATAATGAGTAACCATGGAAGCATTGCAACAATAGCTGAGATAGCAAAGTAAAGAGATAGATGAAGCCTAAAATAAGGTCATAGAGTTGATGAAAATGATACTACAAATAAGCCAGAAGATTGATAAGTTGGAACAATCTCATAGCCATCTTAAGTAGCAGAGACGACAAAAGGCGCATCTCCTATAGATGAGATCCACGAAGTAGGCCCTTCACAAGCACCTCCTTCAGTAAGGAATACCCAATCCTCAATTTTAGAGATCCCTATCAATATGGAACTCCCATCATATATATAATAGCAGATATAACAAATAGTAGTTACACAGTTAAGACAAGAAGTTGAAACTTGTAGGATAAATGATGTTGGCAAACTATACCCTAACCATCATGACCAAGTGTTATATCCCAAAGGCTATATAGTGCCTAGTTTCAAACATTTTAATGGCTTGAGAAATTCTAAATAACACATAGCTCACTTTATGACTTTGTGTGGAAATTCCAGTAACAATCCCTTATTGCTACTCTGCCAATTTTCAGCAAGTTTGACAGGAATAACATTCGAGTAGTATGCTAGTTTGCAATGAGAATCCATAAAGACTTGGGCACAAATGAAAGAGGCTTTCCAAATTAGGTTTGAAAGAATCAACAATAAAGTGATCATTGTAGACCTTGTTTTGACACCGAAATGTGACAATGAGTCAATTCTAGATTATATTACATGGTAAAAAAAAATATTAGTATTAAGTGTAAATAACCCATGAACCAATTTGAGGCAGCCAACCTAGTCCTCAACAACATAAGGGGAGAATGGATGACACCCAATCTGAGTACCTCTTCTATCCATACCTTCCAAGACCTCATCATGCAAGTTAAGATGTTGAAAAGGATTGGTCAACCAACCTTATCTAGTTCACAAAACTTCAAACTAGAAAAAGATAAGGTAAAGCATGGAGAGCCTTCCAAAATGTGAGGGTTGCATCCACAACAACTGAGCAAAAGAAATCTCCAAACTCCACTATGAACAAGGGTAATTCTTAGAAGCTACCAATGCTTGGAGGAGATGGAAAAGTGGAATGATCCAATGATCTCCAACAAAAGCTCAGAAAGAAATACTCTTTCAAAAGAGAAAGAGTAGCTAAAATCTTCCAAGATATCCTAAAGTTAGGCCTCCAATTGCCAAAATCCAAGAGGATAGGTGAGTCCAATAAAATAAATTACTCAACCTTTTGTCCTTACCATAGAGTCTTAGGATACACCATTGAAGATTGCTATATATTTAAGGATTAGGTTAAGAAGCAATACCAAGAAGGCAAGTAGGCTCTCTCGAAGGCAGCCCTATTAGAAATACCCACCGAATACATCAATTATATTACTATATTCGAGGACCACAAACCACCTGTTGAGATCCTTTTTGGAGAAGAAGTACTACATACCCCTGAACAAAGGCACTTATGGAATGTCTACATTTCAAAAAGGTTTAAGAAGTTGATGAAAAAGAAAACTAAAAACCCTAGAGAGCTTGGGATGATGATAAAGAAAGCCTCACCAAAACAAATTTCCATACTTGCTTGAGGCATTAAGAAGAGAAAGAATAGAAGCAAGACAAAGAAGTTGGTTCAGCAAGATGAATATAATGTCAAGAAATCAGCAATCCAAGAATACATCAATTTTCTAGATGAATATATTTAGGGAGAAAGAAGCCAAGTAACTCTCAAAGAATTCATCCCTGACAAACTTAAATCTTTACTAAAGAATCCTAATGTAGGAAATGAGAACCGCCAGTGGCAACATGCTCTGTCATATTTATCATCAAAAGTTTGCAACCAAGCCGATCCCCACCTTATCAATTTAATAAAAAGGAAATTCAGGATGTAAGGCAAGAAGAGGTGAAAATTTCATTGGGGATAATACTGATGAAATGAGAGATCCCATATGTCTCCTTGATAGTTTCTCTCGAGATGAATATCTTAGATGATGGTTCGTCCATGAGCATGACTATGGCATGCTCAAGCTACAACTAGATACTGTGAAAGAGCTAACTATAACTAACACAAGATTTGTCAAGGGGCAAATGCAAATGTTGAACAAACACATATAGGTTATGACTGCCCACATGGAAAGTGTGACAAATATGACTACCATTCTTTGTGAGGAAATCGAGAGAATGAAAAGGTGCTAGAAGCAAAGACAAAGTCAAACAAAAGGCCTTATAGGAGTGATGAGAAACCACTTACTAACCCTCATTGGAATTAGGATGACCATTTGTCCCACTTACTCTAGAGATAGGTCAAGAAAGCTAGATACTATCGAAGAGAGTTAGCGAAGTCTATGCCCTCTTGTTGCATGGTGACTCATATGTCTTAGGTGAATTTTCGTGTGTTGCTACCCTGGCCACCATTAGAAAATCCAATAACAAATGCTCAACCCACTAGGTTTGATGAATTTCCAATCCTAGAGCCTGTGGAAGGATGCACTTTATTGACTTTGGAGGAATTATGCATACAAAGTACGGATGATGGATATGACTCCATGTCTGAGTCAAAGCAACTTATCACCACTTTGGCAGGCCCTACACCAACAAGCACCAAAGGAAGAAGTAGATATTTTGGAAGAGAATAAAATGGGTTAATGCTAAAGCTCATTTTGCCCCTACATCAAATCAATTTGAATATCCATAGTAGAGGCAATCTAGACATCCACAAAAGAGACATATTAAATACAAAGTCCTAAAGAAAATTATGCCAGCAGACAAACTAGAAGGATTTATCTAGAAAGTTTATGAAGAACTTTCTATAAGGAAACCCCATGTGCCTAATTCTAATATTGAATGGAACAACTATCAGCTAGTCACATCTTTGAAGTACATTCAAGGAAGTACTAACTAGGGGAAAGAGTCCTCTACTTCTTATCACATGATCAGCCTTATTAGTGATTTCAAGGATGAACCTTATCAGTCTCATAATGCTAGGTTTGAACTAAGGAGAGCAAATCAGATACAACTATGAGGTAAAAAGGTGCTACCTCTAAGACAATCTTCAATGCATAGGGATAAGAATATCCCCAAGGATAATGAAAAAGAAATTCAAATAAATGAGGGCATTGGATATTTGCAAGCTAAACTTGTACCCAAAAAGGTTGAATATAATGTAGCAGCCCACCTCTAGAAGATCCCTGCTATGCTGAGTGTGTTTGATGCCTTGATGATAGCACAAGAACTCAGAAATACACTAGTGCACATCTTGCAAAATTCAGCTAACTACCAAGCATACTTTGTTAAAGAGAAGATAAAGGAATGTTTGTATGCATGCCAAACTCCTGCCATCACTTTCACAAATTATTACACGCTACCAGGAACAACTGACCACATAGACTATTTTATGTTATGAAGAACAACAATGGGATCAAGATAAATGACATCTTGATTAGCCCAAGTCCCTCAGTCAATTTGATGACTCTCCGAACTCTAAGAGCTCTACTTTAGATGTGTGCTATAACTATTCGTCTGAAAGTAGGCAAGTTGATGACAAACACCATATTTTATGTGATAAATACTGATGTGTCATACAAAGCACTATTAGGGAGGCCGTGGTTGCATGAAAATAAAGTAGTGCTATTAACCTTACACCAATACTTCAAATACTTTGAGGATAATTAAGAACATCTAATTATGGATATGTGTGCCCTTTTGATGTTCATGAGGTAAATTATGATGATACAAAATATTATCAAAGATCTGACATCGATAGAGACGCTTCTATTAGTCAAGTAAAGCAAAGATTGCTAGCATGATCTTTCTTCTCCTAACCTAGGAAGCAATTCTGACATGGTCTTTTCAGATGAAGAAGCCTCGCAAGTCTACCTAATTAGTTATACTTCTGATGAAGATGATGATAGAGGTCAAATAGAAAATACTCTCCTTATTACTATAGTTCAAACAGGCTTGTTTAAGCCATTAGATGAGTTAAGCATCAATGTCATGGAAGAACTAATAACTTTCTATATTCTTCCATGGCGCAAAGGAGAAAAGAAACTACTATTTTACAAGGCAATCCCTTGTGCCCTAAGCATACATAAAATCCTGGGGACTGAAGATCTAGCAAATGATTATGACCATCAATCGATAGTCATGACTAAATATTTCTGTGTCTAGCTTCATCAGATAATTAATAAATTTGGTTGTGGACATCCATAAATAAATGGAGAGAGAGTCATTTCCTCAGGAATCTATGGAATCTACCCCAAGAATGTGTTTACATTCTAGGAAGAGGAATCAAGAACACTAAAGGACTAAGCCATATTACCCCAAATGTCAACATGTGTCTTATGGTCACCATTGAACTTCTCTCTAATATTCAAGATGACTAAATGGTATCAATACCTCTTGACACGTGCATCGAGGTGATCACAACTATTTCGACATCACAAGAAGGTGACATCATTGGTGGAGTTTCATCAAAGCCAAAAGAAAAGGGGCATGATATAGTAGAAATGCCTTCAAATGATCCTTTGTCAAATCTCGCTCAACATGATGAATCACTTGGTGAAGACATAGTCCTTAAACCAAAAGAAGCTCCACCAAAACTTGATGATGAGGAGCAAGCAATAGTCGATGAACTAATGGAGATTAACCTAGGCTCAGAGGAGGACCCTAGGTTGACAACTTTCAGAAGAAAGCCAAACCCAACTCAAAGCAATACTCCAAGAATCCATTAATTACTTTGGATGGAGCTATAAGGAGATGCTTGGACTAGATCTTGTTTCAATCCATAAGTTGGTCATCAATCTTGAGCTTTTGCCTATCAAACAAGCACCTGGGAAGATGAAATGCAACTTAGAATAGAAGGTGATAGAAGAAATGAAGAAACTAATTGAAGCAGGCTTTATTAGAGAAGAAAAATATCTAGATTGGGTGGCAAGAACCATGCTAGTCAAGAAGAAGAATAGCCAAATTGACATTTATATGGACTACAGAGACTTGACTAAAGCATGTCCAAAAGATAATTTTCCACTACCAATAATAGAAATCATGATTGACAATATGGCCAACTTCGAAATATTCTCTTTTATGAATGGTTTCTCAGGATATAACCAAATTAAGATGTATCTTGATGATGAAAAATATATAGCCTTTAGGATGCCGGTTGGCATTTACTGCTACAAGGTGATGTCCTTTGGGCTCAAGAATGCAAGCACCACTTATCAAAGGGCCACAGCTCAAATCTTTGATGACCTCACACACTTTTTAGCATAATATTATGTGGATGACGTGGTGGTTAAAACCAAATCCAAAGATAGGCATGTCCAAGACCTAAAAGTGGTATGCAACTACCTTAGAAAATATAATTCAAAGATAAATGCTATAAAGTGTGCTTTCAAGGTATCATCATAAAAATTCCTTAGCTTTATTGTTAAATATCAAGGTATTGAAATTGATCCATCTAGGTTGATGAAGAAGGACACTCTATTTATCTAGATCAAGACTGCCAACAAGCCTTTAAGAGATTAAGTTATATCTCCTAAAGCCACTAGTCCTGGCAGTGCTACTGCTCAATAAACCCCTTATCCTCTATATGATAATAATAGAAGGATCTCTAGGGGCACTTCTTGCCTAGAATAATGAATAAGGTAAAGAAACACACTCTACTATCTGAGTATAATACTAGTAGAGGCAGAAAATAACTATTTCCCCATCTAAAAGCATTGTTTGGTGCTCATATTCACAGTCAAGAAGCCAAGATATTATTTTCTTTCTCATCAAGTCATTTTAATATAAAAAATTAATCACATAAAGTACCTGATGACTAGGCCTGCACTCACTAGGAGGCTAGCAAAGTAGGCTTTAATTCTCATGGAATAAAATATCAAGTTCACTTCTCAAAAGGCAGTTAAGAGGCAACCCTCATTGATTTTCTCATAACTCATCTAGTACTAGATGATTCTCCTCTAAATTGAGAGCTCCCTAATGAAGAGATCCTTTTGGTTGAAGAAGAAGAACCTTACTAGAAACTATACTTTGATGGAACATCGTCCATCAAAATAGGGATCAAACCAAAGCTTTCAAAAATCAAACAAGGCATTGGACTCATTTATCTCACAATGAATGGGGGCATATTATGATAATCTGGTCCTCTCTCAAAATTATGCACAAATAATGAAGTTGAGTTTGAGACCCTAACTGTAGGATTTGAAATGGCCTCAATATGAAAATACTATGTCTACATATTTTCAGTGATTCACAACTGGTTATTATTCAAGTCCAAGATAAATATGAAGTTCACAGATCTGAGCTCCTGAAATACCATAAAAAGGCTCAAGAGCTCATAAAACAAATCCCTCTTATTCAAATAATTGAGGTTTCTTGGTTCATCAATGGGAAAGCTAATTCTTTAGCCAAACTAGCCAAAGCACTAGCTGACCCTAATCAAGAAAAAAATTTAATCATAGTCTGTAGTAGACAAGTGATGAACTCAAGCTTTAGCATCAAGCATGTGAGGGCTGAATTTGAACTAATAGAAGAGGCTAAAGATTGGAGAACACCATTCATCGATTACTACAAAAGTAGAAAACTACCAGAAGATAAATCCATATGGATACAACTCTGAAAGAGGGTCGTGTACTCTCTGCTTATTAACGATACTCTTTATAAAAGGTCCTTTGATAGACTACTTTTGTACTATCTCTTAGACAAAGAGGCTAAGAAAGTTATATATGAAGTGCATTATGGGGTTTGTGTGACTCATCAATTGGGCCCAGAAATGATGATGAATATTAAACTTATGGGCTACTACTGACCTACGATGGTAGGAGATTATATTGAATATGCGAGAAGTTGTCACCTATGTCAAACTCATGGTGACTTCATCCATCAACACCCAATCCTCTACATCCAACAGCGTTCGCATGGTCATTTGAGGTATGGAGTACAAACATCATTGGCCCAATTGAACCATCTTTTTCTAAAGGCCATTGCTTCATATTAGTGGCAACTGATTTTTTTTCTCAGTGGGCTAAAGCAATTCTATTGAAAGAGATAAAAATGGAAGCAATTATTTGCTTCTTTCAAGAAAATATTTTATACTGATTTGGTGTTCCTTGAAGGATTATTTCTGATAATGGACCATCCTTCAGAAGCTTCAAGGTAGGATAATTCATGCATCATCACATGATAGATTAAAGATATTCATCCATATATAATGCAAGAGCCAATTGGCTTGCTGAGGCAATGGGCTCATTAAGGCATTCAACAAGATCTTTTCCAAGATTAGCACCGAAAGCTAGCTGAGAGACTGGGGGCCTATTGCACCACATATCGAACTCCTACCTAATCAATGTCATATGCATTGGTGTTTAGAACTAAGGTAGTTTTGTTACTAAAAGTGCAAATCCCCTCTCTAAGGATTGCCTTGAAAGATGAAATCATAAAAGAAGATAATGTTCATCTTCACCTTGATGAGGTAGAATCTTTAGGCAAGACAAGGCTCATGGTGCAACAAAACCTAAAAATGTATTGAGCACAAATAGCTAGGGCCTACAACAAGATGACTCGGGTTAGGTCATTCTAGAAGGGAGAAATGGTATATCTTGAGAAGACCCATAATCTCAAACCAAAACAGAAAAGGCAAGTTTGAGCCTAATTGGGAAGACCCTTTTATCGTCGAAAGGATATTTGAAGGGGAATCCTACTAATTGATCGATGACAAGGAGGAAAGGCCTATACCATAAATCAATGGCCGATTCCTCAAAAGGTACTATGGCTAAGCTCTGAAGGAAATAATATAATAACCAAAAGTATCTATGTCCAACTTTCTAAAAAAGGAACTCTTAGTCAAACATGTACTCTATGTTTCTCAAGATAAAACATGGAAACAAAACTCCATCCATCTTGTGTGGCTACTGAGTCCATATTTACATAGCAAACCAAGTTTACTTTCACATGACAATCAAAGTCCACTTACATGTGGCAAACTAAGTCCACTTTCACATGACAACCTAAGTCCACTTCGTGTGGCAAATTAAGTTCATGTTCATGTGATAACCTAAGTCCACTTTTATGTGGTAAATCAAGTCCATGCTACAGAGTGGTTAAGTTCGTATCTAGATAGTGAATCAAGTCTATTTTCATATTGCAGGCTAAGTTCACTTTTACATGACAATCTATCTCCACTCTCATGTGGCAATTTAAATCCATATAGTCAACTCTTGAAATGTTGATGCAGAAGTAAGTACTTGAAAGTTGTTCGCACCATCTCCTCTGGCCAAAACTGGAGAAGAGACTGCGAAGGGGGCAATCTATTTGGGGTAATTTTTGCCACAATCAAATTTGATTAAAATTGAGACTAGTATGCCACTAAATTATGCTCAAATGTGGATCTTAGTTGGACTTAAATTGCGTTCGAGTTTGGCCAAAAATTGATCTTTAATCACTTTAAAATTTGGGCTCTAGCTAGGTCTAATTCAAATGGGTTAATTGCATAGATTTTTGGACCAGAATTAGACCCAAAACTCATCTAAAACTTGGGCCAAAATGATAAAATATAAAAATTTTATTAATAGGCCTCTTGGTTAAAATATTCATAAATGAGCCTTTGTTTAGATTTTTCTTATAAATTGGTATGTACAATAAAAATTTTGCAGAAAAATCTAATAAAATTCTACAATTATAAATTAATCTCATAAAATTTAGCATTTTTAAATAAACCCCTCAAAGGATCGATAATCATGATTTCGTCCGCATGAAAATTAGGGTTTGTGAATATACCCCTCCAAAATTCTTTGCTTATAAATAAGTCCCTAGAATTTTGGGTTGAGGCTAACTTATCCCATCAATTGAGTCATCTTATTCAAGAGTCTATTCATGGAGTGAGTTGCCAGGCCTTCTCGTTAGCATGGTAATAAGAATTGGTTCACAAGGGCTTTCTTCTAGATTTCTTCATTAGTGAGCTTTGCTTGGGCAGCCTTATTTTGGCATTTGGCCAACTAGAGTGTGGGCTCACAGTCTCTCCTAGAGTTATGATGAGAAATAACTCTGACAGTGGGAGGTGGTCTCCTTTGGTGAACCTTCGTGCTAAGTTGTAGCTTTACAGTGACTCTTACAATTTTATTTGGTGATTCGCCCCTCAGCCACTGTTTTAAGTAAGACTATGCTCCCTATGATTTGCTCCTAATCTTCTTTAAGTTACTTAATGGAGTGAAAGAATTGGAGGTAGGGAAGGTAATGATTGACTTTATTTGAGGGGTAAGTTTTCCAAGTCGGCTGAAAATTCCAATAACTTTTCCTTTACTTGTGATAGCTAGAATGAGATCTTCTTCATAGATGCCTATGTCCATATTTGCTTTTCATTGCCCCCTTGATGAGTTGGGTGAAGGTGACTGAAGGCTGAGCTTCATTTTAGTCCTAGACTCTGAAAGACTAATATCATTTTTGGTTGAGGTATGCCTTCTAGCTCCTCATCCAAATACCCTTCTCATTGGGGATAATGATATTATTCCTCGTTTCCCTTGATAGAAGGTAAGAAATTGGCTAATTGTGCATGATGACAACTTTAGTTGGTACAATAGCAAGTGCCTTCCTGAATTGAATGAACTCAGAGATGGTCCCAAACTTGATCTAACTTTAGTTGCTTCTATAGTAACCACTGATTGAGGTAAATGCACAACTGATTCTACCCCCAGGATGATGGTGTATCTTGGGATGGAGATATTCTTTGTTGTTGCCATTTGATTCTTTTTTTCACAAGGGAGAATATAATTGATCAGTCTTTAATCATAATTCTATGTTATCAGTGTCTCTATAGTATTAAGTAGGTTTCTACACTTGAAAAAAAGCTTAAGTCCCACAAGATGTGCTAGAATTTATGATATCAAAATTGACCACTCGGGATAGTGAAGACCCCCAGAGTGCCCTCGAATCACAAATTAAATTTTATTTTAATTTAAAGTGCACTATTAGGTGTTATGAGAATATGACTTTTAACAGGCACTAGCCTCTATTATTGATTACCTTGATAGTTATCAAGAATCTCCTAAAATAAGAAACCTTGCTAATAAAATAGAGACACAAAAAAAGAAAAAAAGAGAGTATTTTTTTTATTGATTTTAAGAAACATCATACATGGCTTAAGAAAGGGTATGTTCTCACTTTACAACAAATTTCAACATGAAATTAGAGAAAACATGAAAGGAATAAAGGAAGAGAAAGAATGAAAAAGAAGCTTTGATGTGTGTTGCTGCCCCACTCCTCCTACACTGGATCACATGACATCTAATCCAAATTGACTTAGTCTTTGATAGGTATTGATGACATCATCCAATGGGATGTGAAAGAAAATGGGAGAAGTTTGAAGTGTTTCCAATAGTTTTGAGCATTAATGATAACATCATTTGGTTTGGCGTGATTGGTAGCTTGTTGGAATTGACTTGAAGTGTTTTTGATAGCTTTGAGATTTGATGATAACTTTGTGATTTGAACTTTTTTTGTTAGCCAATAAGGCATTGGTGATAACTTTATTTGGATTGGAGTATTTTTGTTAGCCAATAAGGTTTTGGCAATATCTCCTTCAACCTTGAAGTGTTTCCATAGCCAATAAGATGTAGGCGATAACTTCTTTAGTTTTTAAAGTGTTTCGATAGATGATAAGGCATAGGCAATAACTTTAGGATTTAAAGTGTTTTCATAGCCAATAAGGCATAGACAATAACTTTGGAGTTTAAAGTATTACCAATTGCTTATAGGGTTGGATATAACTTTGAAAATCACATTGTCAACTACTTTTGGGGTTGACTAGCTTGAAATGGTGCATCGCAATGGCTTCTAGGGTTGACTAGCTTCAAAGGGTGTATCATCAACTACTACTAGGGTTCATTAGCTTGAGGAGCACATCATCAACTGCTTCTAGGATTGATTGACTTGAAAGATACATCATCAATAACTTCTAGGGTTGACTAGCTTAGAGGGTGCATCGTCAACTACTTCTAGGATTAACTAGCATGAGGAGCACGTTGTCAACTGCTACTAGGGTTGACTAGCTTGAAGAGTACATCATCAATGGCTTATGGGTTTCACTAGTTTAAAGGGCATGTCATTAACTACTTCTAGGGTAAACAAGCTTAAGGAGCACATTGTCAATTGCTTCTAAGATTGACTAGCGTAGAAGTGTGGTCAATTGCTTTGAATATGTTGTTGGTTGACTTCATTGATTTGGTAACATCACCAACGGCTTAGGAAGTTGGGTATAGCTTTGAAGTGTGGCCAACAACTTAGGAGGGTTGGGTATAGCTTTAAAGTATAGTTAATAGCTTTGAGCATGTTGGTGATCAACTTCTTTTGAATAAGGCTTTGTGGCTGACCGACTAAGAGAGTTCAGGCCTACCATTGTTCAGTTTGATTTGAAGCATTGCCAATGCTTTTGGGTTGACTTATCTTGGAAGACGTGTCATCAATGACTTCTAGGGTTGACTTGCTTTGACGTGTGACCAATAGCTTTGAGCGCATTGTGGCAATTAACTTCTTTGGTTTGATAGCATCACCAATGACATTTGGGGGTTGGATATAGCTTTGAAGTGTTCCTAAAGGCTTTTCTAGTACACCCAACGAGACTCAGTTTGACCTTATTTAGTTCTATTTAAACTAATTCTAGTTCAAGTTAAGGTGGTAACATCACCCATTGTTCATGGCCTTGGAGTATTGTCAAAGGTTCAATACACTGAGTGGGATTTAGTTTGACCTAATTTAGTTCTATCGAGACTAATATAGTTTGGGTTGGAATTTGATTTCATTTAGCTTAGGCCATATTCAACCTTATGTTGGTCCTTTATCGAGTCCTGGTCTGCATCTTGATGGACTTCAATTCAAATTCAAGTCAGCTTAGTTCAACTTGGCTTCAGTTTAGTCTATCTTGGTTCTAGTTTGGCTTTGAGCTTAGTTCAATCTTGATTTAACTTGATTTTGAATCAACCCAACTTGGACCTTGTTAGAGTTAAGTCTGAGTTTATTTGGTTAGGGTTAACTCAATGTGGATTTTTCTAGGGTCCAGCTCAATTAGGTTTTAGTACATTTTTTTAACCAATTTAGGTCCATTTAAGCCAACTTGACCTTTGCCCATATGCTTTGGCTGAGTTATTGCATATTAATCAATTTGATTTGTGGGTCCTTAGCTATTTATAATAATTTTAGGTAAATCCATGCCCCAGTTTCAAGTGTGTGAACTTGAGAGCTGTCTTAGTTCGTAAGCTTGAAAGTTGGTTTGGGTTGCAAGCCCAAGGGCTAAATGGGTACAAGTTCAAAGGATAGCTTAAATGTGAACTTGAAGGATAGCTAAGGGTGAACCTGAAGGTTAGCTAGGTGCGAGTCCGAAGGCTGGCTAAGTGTGAGACTAAAAGCTAGCTAAGTGTAAATTAGAAGGCTAGTTGAGTGCGTGCTCAAAGGCTCACTTCAATATGAGCTTGAATGTTGACTAAGTGCTAGCCCAAAGGCTGGCTAAATGTTAGCTAAAAGGCCAGATAAGTGCGAGCCTGAAGGTTGGCTAAGTATGAGCCTAAAGGCTAGTTGAGTGTGAGCTGAAAGGTTGACTAAGTGTGAGCTCAAACACTTGTTGAGTGTGAGCCTGAAGGCAGGCTAAATGTAAGCCCAAAGACTAGTTGAGTGTGAGCTCAAAAGTTTTTTGAGTATGAGCCCAAAGTCTAGTTGAGTGCAATCCAAAAATCTAACCAAGGTGCAAGCCCGAAGGCTAGTTGAGTATGAGTCTGAGGGCTGGCTAAGTGGGAACTTGAAGGTTGACTTGGATGCAAGATTAAAAGCTAGCTAAGTATGAGCCTGAAGGCTAACTAAGTGTGAGCTTGAAGGTTAGCTTAGATATGAGCCCAAAGGCTATCTAGGATATGAGCTCGAAGGTTAGCCAAGTGTAAGATAGAAGGCTCACTGAGTGTGAGCTTGAAGACTAGGTGAGAGTGACAGGGATTTGTTGTCTTTGAGGGGCCACAGATGTCCATGAGCAGTGTTGAGGGTTCATCATCTTTGAGAGGCCATGGGTGGTGTAGGCATTGTTAAGGGTTTGCTATGAGGCCTTGGGCAAAGTCGAGGGTTTGCCATATTCGAGGGGCCACCAGTGGCCATGAGCAGTGTCGAGGGAATGTGGAAGAGCACAATGTTGACAAAGTTCAGTAGAAAATCAACATGAGAGATTTTTTTATTTTTTTCTTTCTTTTGAGAAAACTCTTCTTTTTCTTATTTTTTGTCAGAATTTTCCTTTGTTAGACAACAACCTTTTTTATTTTTTTTTCTCTTTATCTCTTCTATTTCCTCTTTTTCCTCATGAGAAATTGTGCCCTCTCAATCGCTCTTCTTCTCCTCACAATTGGGCCATGGTGGCTTGGTCCCCTTTCTGTCCAAATTTGGCCAAAAATGGCCAGATTCAACTTGGTTTGCCTGCTGCGAGGCTAAAGGCAGCCCTGCCCCCATCTCTCAGTTGGATCAAGCCAAATCTAGCTATATTTGGTCTGTAGCGGTGATAGGCCACTGCTCGATGGATGGGTGGGTGGCACCACAATGGCTCAGTGGTGGCGAAAGAGGAAGATGATAAGGGTTTTGGGGAAATAGTTTATGGCAGATATAGCTATGAGGCTCATTGAGCGGAGGTCGCGGTGTAGCATACCCGCCATCTTTAATGGCTGAGGGGGTGGTTCAGCTATGACGGCTCTGTGGGCTCAGAGGTTAAGGTCAATGGTGAGGCTTCCCTAATGGTAGTGCAAACCAGCAGGACAACCATGGTGGTCGGCAATGGGAGGAGTATTGGATCTAGGCTAGCTACAAGGTGAGTGGTTCAGGAGGAGGGCTCGGTTGCATTGGAGATAGAGGTGGAGCTCAGGCAGGGGTGCATGGTAGGAGCAGGTCAAGATAATGGAGATGTGTATGGGACAGGACAACAAGAGATTGAGCAACTGGAGCCTTACTGCAAACATAAGGGAGAGAACAACAAATGGAAAACAAAGGCAGAGAAAAGAAACAAAAATAAGGGTTCTCACTTCTCGTTGATTAATTCTCCACTGAATCCTTTTGGTATCCTAATTCCCTCACATTTTCATCTACTCTCAAAATTGCCTCTCTAATTTATCTTCCTCTCACTCTAATCTTTTTTCTTAGATCAATAGGTTTATATAGAGTACGAGAAGATCGAGTTGATTTGGGATGAATCTCGTTCAAAATTTGGATTGAGAATTTTATCAATTTATTTTTGATGAGTTTTGTTTCAATTGGGTAGTTGTGGATATGCTTATTTGAACTTGGATAAGCCCATAGATGTGTCTATTTATTGTAGATGATAGTAATTTAAAAGTTGTACTCATCCTAGATACCAAAATTATAGAGTTATTTTTTTTACAATTTATTTCCAAAAAAATTAGACTAAATTATAATTTTAGAAATTTTAGAAATTTTTTATAAAAAGAACCTATTTATAAAGTTTCGAAACTTCCAAGGTCTTCTTGAGCAAATTTGGACTTATTTGTAAACAAAAATTTTTGAGAGACTTATTTCTAAAAGGTTAAAATTCTAGGGGTTTATTTGTAAATATAAATTTTTAGAAATGTTTAAGATTGCACAAGGATTAAATTATAATTATTGATCTTTTGTATAATTTATTTATAAATCCTAAATTTTGCAGGACCGATTTGTAATTCTAGAATTTTATTAGACCTTTCGAGGAACTATTTATAAGAAAAATTTGGCTAAGGATCCATTTATGAAGATTTATTTACTCAAGGGACTTATTTATAAAATTTTTATATTTTGTCATTTTGCTCCATATTTTAGATGAATTTTGGGCCCAATTTTGGTTCAAGTATCTAACCCACTCAGCTCATTTGGATTAGGCTTAACTTGAGCCCAAATTTCTAAATGATTCAGGTTTGAATTGAACTCATTTTTTGATCAAACTCAGATGTAATTTAAATATGATTGAGACCCATATTTGATCTATAATTTAGTGGTATATAAATTTCAATTTTGATTATATTCTAATCAAATTTGATTATGACAAAGATTGCCTCAAGCATTCTCCAAGTGTGGAAAGCCTACCTAATATAATAGAGATGCATTAAAAGAAGAAAAGATGGAAACTAATGAATGATTCATTGTTTTCCATTACAAGAAATGGGAAAATGGCATTATCAAATGATCTTCTTGCCCAAACTTACATCATCATCCTTCGTGAAGGGTCTGTGGTATGTTTCCTCAACCAACGATCACCACAGGAATAATTGGAGTCCATATTAGCTATAGAGCTATGCCTAACTCCATACAATTTATTCATGGTGCTCCTGCCTTCGCTAGCAATGTTATTGCTTGAGGTGTTGTTGCTAGTGCTACTACTACTATTGATTTTGGTGGATATTCCAATTGCCAAACATAGATCAATTCATCACCTCCCATTCAAGGGGTAAGGGCCCAAACCCATACAGAGGAGAAGGTCAAATGTTAGTATACCAAATCTCAATGATGTAGCAAATAACCCATTAATACAAGATAGGGAATCAATCTTCCAGAAACTAGGCAATAGGCAAAAGATATTTTTTGACTGTTTATAGCTTGCCCTAGAAGTTGAAGAAGCTAATATGAGCAATGCAAATAATAGAAGGATTGGTGGGGTTTTAGTTAGTTAACGGATGTCAAATCGAAGCCAAAGCTAGATGATTACTTCGCTCAAAGCTCATGAAGAAAATTGAAAGATGAACTATCAGCCTGAATTACTACAATTTGGCAAGCATTGATCTTGGTGCTACTCGTTGATTCAGCCAACTACTGTAACTTGTCCTACTCTAATGTGCCAATGTGATGTTCTAGAAGATGAACCTCACAATTGTAATAGTGTCTTGCTCCATTCTTTGCTTTACCTTTTTTCTCTACATGACAGGAGACTCCAAGGCATGGTGTTGACCATAAGGTGAAGAAGCTTTCGGGTTTTCCTCAAGATAACCCTCCAAGTAATAAAAGTTAAATCACTTGGACTGATAGGTTAATTCAAGAAACCACTACTTGAAAGGATGGAGATTGGAGGCAAATCTCTTCCTTCAGCACCTGATTTTAAAACCACTTTAATACAAGTTAAGATTTCTTCTCCCAACCATTATTAAGCAATAGTCCTCCCCGTTGTGGATATGAGGCTCTAACCTACCTAAAAGGAATGGTGGGAATCCTTTTGATTGAATTAGGTACCTTTCTCAAAAGCAAACACCATACACCTTTGTTATTCCATGCAAAGAAGAAAATTAAGTTAGTGAGGAATGCCCACAACCGAAGCACTTGAATTCATGCAGTATTTATCTTCCATAAACACATGACAAGGATAGGGGCATATTGCTCTAGCATCTACCATAAATGCCCAATCAAACATTAAACCCATCCTCTCCTAAAAGAAGATGGGAAAACCAAAGTCAAGTATTCTCTCATTTGAATGCTTAAGAAAAGTATGGCGTTGAAATATTTAGAGTGAACAACTGATCCATTAACACCAATTAAGATTTTCATTTTCTCACCATCAAAATGTTGTAGATAAGAAAATCAAGATTATCTTGTCAAATTCTCACAAAATCTTCATATAGTTGATGCATAAAAGATGCAAAGAAATCATGAAGGATTCTTCCCTCACATCAAAACATTAGGGGAGAGAAAAGTTTTCTTCCCTAATGCTTGAGAAATATCCATTATCATGACATTCAAAGAAAATTAATATATGAAATGTTTTACTTCGGCTTTATAATCAACAAATGAAATTAAAGTCCATCTTGTATGGTGATGAAACTCATATTTAAATGAAAAATAAAGTCTACTTTTAAGTGGTAAATTAAAGTCCATCTTGTATGATTAACAAGTACACATTTAAATGGTAAACCAAGTCCAGTTTCATGTGGTAAATTAGGATCTATCTTGCATAGCAATAGAGTTTGCATTTACATGAAAAATCAACTCTACTTTTATATGGTAAATTAAGTCCACTTTTATATGGTAAATTAAGCTCATTTTGTGTGGTGATCAATCCTGTATTTATATAATAAATAAATCCCTCTTCTATATGACAAATTAAAGTTCATTTTACTTAATGATCAAGCACAAATTTAGATGGAAAACGAAGTCCACTTTTGCATAGCAAATTGAAGTTTATTTTTCATGGTGATCAAGCTCATATTTAAATGACAAAATAAGTTTACTTTCACACAGTGAATCAAATCAACTCTCATCCGGGGAATCAAATCCACTTTCACGTGGCAAATTAAGTCCATTTTGTATAATGATCAAACTTGTATTTTTTTATGTTAAATCAAGTCTACTTTCACATAATAAATTAGGTTCACTTTCACATGGCAAACCAAGTCCATTTTCACATAATGAATCAATTTTACTTTTATATGGCAAATTGAGGGCAATCATGTCCATATTTTCTAGACAAATTAACTCTACTTTCATTTGGAAGAGTAAGTCTACTTTCATATGGTAAATCAAGTTCATTCTTATGTTTGGAATCAATTCCACTTTTATGTGATAAATTATTCCATTTTGCATGGTAATCAAGCCTACATTACGTGCTAAATCAAGTCTTACTTTTACATGACAAATTAAATTTACTCTCATGTGGCAAATAAAGTTCACTTTCATAGAGTAAATCAAGTTCATTTTCACATGGCAAAAAAAGTCTGCTCTCACATGGCAAATTAAGTCTTCACTTTCACATAGCAAATCAAGCCTCTACTCTCACGTGCTGAATCAAGCCTACTCTCCCATGAAGAATCAAGTCCACTCTCATATGGCAAATCAAATCCACTTACACATGATAAGCTAAATCTACTTATATGCGATATATCAAGTCCACTCTCATATGAAAAATACAGTCAATTCTAGAATGTTGACAAAGGAGATAGATACTTGAAAATTGTTCAAACATCTCTTCTCACTAGAGCTCGACATGGGTATATGAAGGAGGCATTTTGTTTATGTGATTTTTGTCAAAATCATACTCGATAGAAATTTGACCGAAACTAGAGATTAGAGCCCAAATGTTGGCTTAGTTGGACTTGAATTATTGTAAAATTTGACTAAAAATTAAGCTTGATTTGGACTTGAATTGGTTAGAAATTTGGCCTCAAATTGAATATAGGCTAAGTGAGCCATATATTTGAACTAAAAGTAGGCCAAAAGTTCATAAAAAATTTGGACCAAAATAAAAAATAAAATTTTTACATATATGTTTTTGGATTAAATAAATCTTCATAGATAGGTATATTGTCAGATTTTTCTTATAAGTAGGTCCTCGGGATGAATATTTTTACAAAAATATCCATAAAACTATGCAAATTGCAAATTGATCAATGCAAAATCTAGTATTTATAAATAAACCCTTCAAAGATTAGTAACTATAGATTTAATTTTTATAAAATATAGGTTTTGTAAATAAATTTTCTAAAAATTTATATTTATAAATAAATTCTTGAAAATTTTTATTTTAAAAATAAACCCTCTATGAAGAATTAAATAACAAATTTATTATTTGCAAAATTATAAAATCTCTCAAAAATTTGAATTTACAAATAAGTTCAAAATTTATTATTTTGTAAATAAAATTTTACGTAAAATAGTCTAAAAGTTTTAAATCTTTACAAATAAGTTTTTATGGTTGGCTTATAGAAAGATCCATAAGATTTATAAAATTATAAATTGGTCTAAATTTTTCATAAAAAATTAAAAATAACCCCTTGCATTTTGTAGTTGGAAAATGCTATAATATTGAAATTATTAGAAGTTTATCCAAACTTGGTTCATCTATATATTCAAAAAGAGGAAACAAGTCCGCATTCAAACAAACTTTCATCCACATTGAATCTCATCCGTACATCCGTTCAAATTCAAGATAAAATCTCAATCCTATCATCTCCAATAGCAATATGAAGACCAATCAAGCTTTCCAAAAAAAGATCAGAAAGCAATAGAAGTTCAAAGAAAGAGGTCAGATTAGAAAGTCGTGATAGGTTCAAAGGTGAAGAATGACTAGTCAATAAGGATGCAAAAGGAAAAAGTATAGGTTTTGCTTCATCTTTTTTCCTTTCTTCTCTTCTTCTGCTTCACTACTCTCTTCCCTCTCCTTCTTTATGCGAACCTTGATCACCAATTGCTCCAAATCTTTGCAATGATACCATGCTACTCCTTGGCTTTGCACTCACTTGACCTGCATGTTTCTCCTTGCCTTTTCTCCTTGAGAACCTCAAGACAGACTGGTGATTGCCAAAGGAGAAGGCAGTTGGTTTAATAGAGATGGATGGATTTAGAAATAGCTCAACCACATCCGAACTGGAGTGCCTTGCTAACTACCACTGAGCCTTCCTCTAGGAATTCACCACGAGAAAACCTAGATGTCCACCCTGCTCCCTCCATTATTGCCATCTCCGGTGGCCTCAATACTGAGCCTTGGTTGTGTGACACTGCAAATCGTCTGCCTGTTCATCCTCCTCCACGACCTCACATAGTGGCTGCCATTGATGCCTCCCTTTGTTGACCGTGCACCAACTCCACTTGCATCCCCATGCTAGCACACTTGCATGCTTTCCTCCCCACCATTGCACAAGGCACTCACTCATTTCCCATTATTCAATGCTAGATCTAGCCATGGACTAGAAGAGGAAGAGGATGAAGGGCCAAGCCCCTATGGAAGAGAAGAAAAAGAAATAGAGGCACCGGGAAGAAGATGAGAAAAAGAGGAAAGGAAAAAAGAAATTTAAAAAATTTGTGAAAGTTGCTAAATAAAAAATAAAAAAAAGAATAAAAAGGGAAGACCATAAGTGGGTGGTTTGTAACCAAGGAAAAAAAATCTTTGTTGTATTTTTTTATTTTTGTTTCTCTTCTTTCATCTTGAATTGTGTACAATGGGCACCAATCACTTTTAGGCCTAATAGATTTCTTTAGAAACCCAATCATCTCATTTAAGGCCTAAGGGATTCTATTAAAAATATGACCCCCTCATTTCTAACTTAAGGGATTTCTTAAAGAACCGACTGCCTCATTTTTAACCTAAGATATTCTTTTACAAACCTAATTAGCTCATTTTTAGCCTAAGAAATTTATTTGGAAATGTATTTCTATCCAAAGAGATTCTATCAAAAATCCAAACATTGTACTTCTAGCCAAAGCAATTCCTTTGAGAACCTGAATGTCATATTTCTAGCCTAAGAAATTTCTTTTGAAACCCGAATGCCATATTTTTGGCCTAAGGAGCTTTTTTGAGAATCTGAATGCTAGATTTCTAGCTTAGGGATTCCTTCAAGAACTCAATTGTCATATTTTTAGACTAAGAGATTTGTTCAAGGACCTGACCGCAAATTAAACAAATTAAATTAAATTGATTAAAATCAAAATTTGGTCTAAATCTAAACTAAAAGATAAATTAGGCCCAAGCCTGATCCAAAACCAAATTTGAGCCAAGTTAAACCAAAACCAAAATCAAATCAAAAAAATCAGGTACAAGCTTGAACCAAAACAAATTTAGGCTTAAGTCAGAACCAAAATCAGATTTGAACTAGGTCAAACCTGAATTAGAACCAGACCCGATCGAACTTAAACCAGAAGTAGTTCAAGACTAAACAAGAACGAAGTTGAAAGTGAACCTAAACCCACACGGGTCCAAAATGTTTCAAACCCAAACCCAATAAAGATTCAACATAGTTCAAACTCAGATCCATTAAGGGATCAAACCCAAACCAAATAAGAGTCTAATATGGGTCAAACCTGAATCTATCAAGGAATCGAACCTAGATCTAATAAGAATACAATATGGCGAACTGTAAGTTGAACAATGGTTGGATCTGAGGCCCATTAAGGATCCAATAAGATGGTAATAAGGTTGGATCAAAGGTTCATAAAGGATCCAATAAGAACTCATTAAGGGTTGACTTTAAGATCCATTAAGGATCTATTAAGAACGCAACAAGGATGGAACCAAGATCCATTAAGGATCCAATAACAAAGGGTCAAATTCAAGATCAATTAGGGCCCGTTTGGTACGCAGTCAAGGTCAATGTCAAGGTCAAGATTAGTGAACCACTTTTGTAAACTAATATCTTTTTATCAAAATTAAGACTTCAATAATTTAAAGCTCAAAAAACTATTTAATTTTTTATAATAATTTAATTTAATAATAATATAAAATAATAAATATTAATTTCACAAGAAAAAAAAATTCTAAAAAAAGTTGACCTGGTCTCTAACCCCATTCCAAACACAGCCTTAAGGATCAAATAAGAACCTAATAGGAGTTGGATACAAGATCCACTAAGGATCCAATAAGAACCTATTAAGAGTTAGATCCAAGATCTACTATAGATCCAATAATAAATCATTAAGGGTTGGGTCCATGATCTACTAAGGATCTAATGAGAACCCATTAAGGGTTAGATCTAGAATCCCAAAAGGATCCAATAAGAAGCCCTTAAGAGTTGGGTCCAAGATCCATTAAGGATCCAATAAGGACCCAATAGGATTTGAATCCAAAATCCATTAAGGATCCAATGAGGACCCAATAAAGTTTGGATCCAAGATCCATTAAGGATCTAATAAGGACTCACTAAGGATTTGATCCAAGGTTCCTTTAGTATCCAATAATGTTCAAATCCAAGGTTCAATTGGGTTCCATTAAATAGGTTGAACATGACCCGAATTGAACTAAATCAAACTAGACTTAAACCAAAATCAAATCTTAATATCAAACTAATTCAAATCAAACTTAAATCAAGACCAAGTCTAAATATCAAATATAATAATACCAAATACGAATCAAAATCACATTTGACTTAAATCGAACTCAAATCAATTGAATTTAGTCAACAACAAGCTCAAAGGCATTGACAAAACCTAAAGCCCAATGAACAATAAAACAAGAAAAGGGTCATCAATTGTTAAATTAGAAATTCTTAGCATAAGGTAAAGCTGCTAACTATTTCAAACTGAACTAAGCCAAGTTTGAACTCACTTAATCAGCCAGCCAAAGCCATGTTCAAGGGGAGCCAATTGATAATAAGCATAAAGTTGTCAGTAACACCTTTTGTTGAACCAACACAAGCATAAAAACTATTGGTGGTGCTTTAAACTTAATCGACAACAAATAAAAAATGCCATCAATTATCAAATCAAGAAAGATTAGTTTAAGCTAAAGCAACGAGTCATTCTCTCAAATCAAATTGAACTAAAATAGACTTAAACTTGATTAATCAGTCAGCAAAATGTTCACTGACACAAACATAATGACATTAGTGATGCTTTAAATTTAATCAACAGAAGCTAAAAAGGTTGTTAATTATCAAATCAAGGATGATTAGCACAAGTTAAAGTCACTAATTATTCTCCTCAATCAAAAATCAAAAGAGGTCAACTGATAATAAGTAAAAAAACATTGGCGGTGCTTCAAACCATAATGGGTTCAATTGACAGAAGTTAAGAAAGTCAGTCATACCTTGAAATCAAGCAAATTTATCAGCATCCACTAAGGATCAAACAAAGCACCTTTTCAAGCCAAGTTCTATTTGATCATATACACAAGAGTGAGGCAATGATGAGCATTAAGCCTTTCCCAATCCTTTCCTTATGTTATTTTATATTATGAATTTAAATTTTTTTGTAAAGGCTTAAACTATATAACCCTTCCTTAAATAATCAAATTATTCTTTTTTTCTTCATGTTTTTATTTTATTAGCTAGATTTCTCATTTTAGGAGTTTTCTGACCATTGTTAGAGTAATTAACAATAGGGGTTTGTGGCTATTGAAAGTTATATTTTGACAATTTCTGATTGCTCACTCAAACTTGCCTAAATCTTATTTATTATTTTAAGATTTCTCCTCGGGATCTTTAGCTATCTCGAGTGGATGATTACAATTGCATAGGTACATGTCATGAATACCATGCTCTCTCACGGTTCATGGGTTGCTTTGAAAGATTTTGGTGGGGACTTTCCAACCACTATTCCTAAGAGGAGGTAATAGTGTTTGACCTTACCAAGGCAATTAGGATCAAGAAATCATGTGATTATGTCCTAAGTTGTTTCTATTCGAGCATCTAAAGATCACAGAGGGTGATGCATCCATGTTGGCATAATCCAATAAAATGATGTCTTTAAGAATGCCAATTTTTAAAATAAAACAAAAGGTTGTAAGCCATCGATTGAGCAATGATTTCTTCATATGAAGAGGGCTGTAGGTTGCATTGACCATTCCCAGATAGAGGCTTTGGAGATGTGTCCTGTGTGTGATGGGGTAGATGCTACTTTGATTGTAGTCAGATCTACTTGCATAGTGGAGGCATGGTTGATGTTGTTGTTGATGATGATCGGACTGAGGAGTTGCATCTTTTGAGGCTTCTATGCGATGGGGCATGGGTTAGTGGCTATGTCCATCTTCAAATTCATACAAAATAAGAAAGGACTTTTGTGACCTATTGTTTTTTGCTATTCTAACATCAAGAAGTCATCCTACAAGGTTGTTCTTCCCATGCGTCTAATCCCAAGCAAACATAGCTGGCATTTGTGCAAGATTGATGTGCTCAAAGTTGAATGATATGATTTTGTTTTTTATGGCTTTTGCATATTTTTGCATAATTTTGTGATTTATCTTTCACCTTTCTTGTAGCTTAAGATTGCAATTTTGTGGATCCTCTTTCTTGCTTTCGAGCATGACTTGTATGATCATCACATTCATCTTGATTAGAGTCATCACTTGTTTAAGTCTCTACATATGGGTCCATGTGGTTCATCTTCATGGAGTGCAGTATCAAATAAAATAAGAAAAAGATATAAAATTAGAAAATTGGTATAAGTTTACTTGCTGCCTCAGTGAAGGAGAGCCAAAAAGTTTCTTCCTAAACCCTTTTACATTTTCTAAGGTATAAAAATATTTGACAGTAACAATGGTGAAGAATTCTATGCTATGGTTCTAACATAAATGGAAAATTTTTAAAGAAAAGAAAAGGAAAGAAAGAAAGAAAAGCAAAGAAAAAAATTTGGCAATGTGCACAACTCCTTCGACTCTCTGAACATAAAGCATTCCTCCTAGCTATTGATCCCATGAGGGCTGTCATAGCTAATCACTTAGTCTCCTATTTGCATGATGATTTTCTAATGATTTTTAAGGGAGGAATAGGCTATTTATATAGATGTAGCAGAGGTCTGAGATTTTCTAGATACTCAATGTGGGACTAAATTTTTGAACTTCTCTATAGTGTAGATTGAACTAAAAATTTGGGCTCTTGGATTATTGATATTGAGCTGCTAGAGTTTGGACCTGGTCGGTGTGTTTATAGAATTTTCTTTGGCTTTTTCATGAGTATAGATTGGAAAAAATCAATGGATGTGATTAGTTGATAGTGAGATGTCGATGCAAGAGATTTGTTTATAGGTCTAAATGAGGAAAAGGTGGGCCCCACTAATAATTAATTCATACACCACCTTGCTGGTGTATGAAATATTCCATATGCAAGCATTCTTCCATATGGTTTGTTCCATATGCAATAAACTTGGTATATCAAAGTACATCCACTTTTCTCTTTTATTATTACTTTTATGTTTTTGTTATTTTCTTTATTCCTAGATGGGTTTGGCAAGGTATTGGGGTAAAAAGGCTGGCATCTTTCAGCTCATAAACAATAACTATTATGTTTCAAGTTAGTAGATATTTCAATATCTATCCTCAACCCGAATGGAAAAAGTTTTCAGTTTAAAACAATAGGAAAATTCTGCTAAGGGCAGCAAGTAAATTGGGGCCAATATATAAGAAATTTTCAGCTCATGACATAGCGTAAATCAGCTGAGAATGTGAAAGCTCTCTCGGTCTAAATAATCAACTTAAATAGTAAGCTAGGTCAACTTAGAGCTATGTGATGAAGGGTTAATTGAAGACCAAAAAGGAGAATATATAAAATGCCAAATGGCAAGATGCCATGATCTGAGGTTTGAGATCAAACCATAAGTCCAATTGAATTTAACTAAAGGAGTAGTAGCATGGATCTCTCAGAGTGAATCTCAAGATTTGCACCCTACTCAAGGGATTGGAGATTTTTGACCAATAATTCCAACCCGCCCTCTCCTCCACAACAACCCCACGCACCCCCCCCCCCCCCCCTCTCCTCCCTCCTCCTCCTCCTCCTCCTCTTTTCCCTGGCGCATGCCTGAGATTTTGAGCCTACCAAATCATCTAAGAACCTGAATTTTGTACAAATTAATCAAGACTCAAGCCTGCCTCCTTTGTTCACTATGTTCTACACAAGGCAAACTTGGGGGGAGGCAATGTTTAGTATTCAGGCACTAGACATCCTTTGTCTAAGAAATAGTACCTCCACCCTATATTTTGGGGTAAACAACTATAATAGCCACCACTACTACATTGGTCATTCTATGAAGCTAGGGAAAAAAAGTCAATAGTCATATTTAGATCAAGGAATGACTGCTATCCCACACCTTGGATCAATGCATAACCCCTTCTACAAAGGCACCCAACCTCATCCATGAACTCCAACCCACAACATATTTGTATTTCTTACGAGCTCATCTAGAGTTACCATTGTGGGATCAAAGTTGGCCACCCAAGATAGAAGAGATCTTGAGGAGCCATCTCAAATTACAAATCAAAATTTGTTTTAATTTTAAGTGTATTATCAGGTGTTATGGGAACATGAGTTCCAATAGGGTCAAGGTCCTATTGTTAATTATTCCAACAATTATCAGGAACCTCCTAAAATAAAAAACCTAGCTAATAAAATAGACACAAAAAGGAAAAGAAGAAAGTATTTGATTTATTTTTTTAAGAAAAGATACATGGCTTAAGTAAGGGTATACCCTCACTTTATAATAAATTTCAACATAGAACTACAAAAAATATGAAATAAATGAAAAAAGAGAAAGAATGGAGATGAAGCTTGATGTCTACTGCTGCCTTGCTCTCTACCCTGGACCGCATGGTGTTTGATTCAGATTGGCTTGGTCTCGGTAGGCATTGATAGCATCATCTAATAGGACATAAAAGGGAATGATACAAGTTTAAAGTGTTTCCAATAGCTTTGAGTTTCAGTGATAACTTTGTAATTTCAAGTATTTCATTAGCCAACAAGGCATTGACAATAACTTCATTTGGGTCAAAGTATTTTCTATTAGTCAATAAGGCATTTGTGATATCTCCATTGACCTTAAAGTGTTTTCATAGCTAATAAGATGTAAGTGATAACTTCTTTGGTTTGGTAGCATCACTAATAGCCTATGAGGTTGGATATAGCATTAAGAATGATGACATCAACTTCTTGTATGGTTTATTGACTTGAAAGTATGTCATTAACTACTTGTGGGGTTGACTAGCTTGAAGGGTATGTTATCAACTACTTCTGGGGTTGACTAGCTTGAAGGGCGCGTTATTAATTGCTTGTGTGGTTGACTAACTTGAAGAGTGCGTAATCAACTGCTTATGGGTTTAACTAACTTAAAGTATTACCAATAGCTTTGAGCATATTGTTGGTTGACTTTATTGACTTGATAGCATTACCAATAGCTTAGAGGGTTGGGTATAACTTTGAAGTATGGCCAACAACTTGGAGGGTATTATTGGTTGACTTTGTTTGAATAAGGCATTTGCTAACTGACTAAGTGAGTTCAAGCCTACGTTAGTTCAGTTTAATTTGAAGCATTGCCAATGCTTTTGGGTTGTGTTAGTTTGGAAGATGCATCACTAATGACTTCTGGGTTGACTAGCTTGAACTATGACTAACAGCTTTGAGTATGTTAGAAATTAACATATTTGATTAGATAGCATCACTAATGATTTATGGAGTTGGATATAGTTTTGTAGCACATCCAACGAGACTAAGTTTGATCTTATTTAGTTCTATTCGAACTAATTCAATTTTAGGTTAGGGTGGTGACATCACTTTTTTTTCATATCCTTGGAGTATTATTTAAGTTTCAGCACTTCTAGTAGGACTTAGTTTAATCCTAATTAGTTTTATCAGGACTTGGTTCAATTCAATTCAATTTAATTCAACTTGGTTTTAATTTAGGCTCCGACTAGCCTGGTTTTGATTTGACTTTGAATTTGTTCTTTTAGTTTGGAATTGATTTGACCCAGTCAATGTTTAATTTGAACTTAGGTTAATTCAGATTTAAATTGATTTAAAATTTGGATTCCTCTTTCTTTTGGTGTCTAGCTCGATTTAAGTTGACCTTTGTCTATTTGTTGTGATTGAGTTCAATTTGAACATAATTGAGTTACTTCATGTTAACCAATCTGATTTGAGGGTTCTTAGTTGTTTATGAAAGTTTTAAGTAGACACATGGCCCAGCATCAAATGTACAAACTCAAGGGCTAGCTTAGTTCATAAGCCTGAAGGCTAGCCCAGAGGTGTAAGCTCGAGGGCTGATTGGGTGTGAGTCCAAAGACTAGTGCAAATGCAAACTAGAAGGTTGGCTAAGTGTGAGTCTAAAGGCTAGCTAAGAGCAAGCCCAAAGGCTAAAGGCTAGCTTAGATGCGAGCCTAAAGGCTAAAGGCTAAAGGTTGACTTAGATGCGAGCCTAAAGGCTAGCTTGAATGCAAGCCTGAAGGTTAGCTTAGATATGAGACCAAAGGCTAGCTTAGATGAGAACCTGAAGGTGGCTTGGATATGAGCTCAACTAGTTGAGTGTGAGCTTGAAGGCTAGCATGGATGCAAGCCCAAAGGGTGGCATGGATGTGAGATCAGAGGTTGACTAAGTGTGAGCTTGAAGGCTAGCTTAGGTGCAAGCCCAAAGGATAGAAGGCTAGCTGAGTGTAAGCCAAAAGGCTAGCTTGGATGCGAGTCCTAAGGCTAACTAAGTGCAGACCTGAAAGCTTGTTGAGGTGTGAGCCCAAACATTGGCTAAGTGCAAGTTTAAAGGTTGGTTTGGATGTGAGCTCGAAGGCTAGCTTGGGTGCAAGCCCAAAGGCTAACTGAGTGCAAGCTCGAACACTAGCTTGGATGTGAGTGTGAAGCCTAGTTGAGTGAAAGCTCGAAGGCTAATTGAGTATGAGCCCAAAGACTGGTTAAGTATGAGCTCAAAGGCTGATTTAGTGCAAGCCTGAAAGCTAGTTTAGTGCAAGCACAAAGGTTGGCATGGATGTGAGCCTGAAGGCTAGCTAAATGTGAGCTTAAAAGTTGGCTTATGTGTGAGCCCAAAGGCTAGGTTGGATGTGAGCCTGAAGGCTAGTTGAGTGTGAGCTCGAAGGCTAGCTTAGTATGAGCCCAAAGGCTAGACAAGTGTGAGCTCGAAGGCTAACTTGGATGTGAGCCTAATGGTTATTTGAATTTGAGCCCAAAGGCTAACTAAGATGTGAGCTTGAAGGTTAGCATGGATGCGAGCCTGAAGGCTAGCTTGGGTGAGAACCCAAAGGCTATCTAAACACAAACCTGAAAGTTGGCTTGGATGTAAGCCTGAATGCCGGCTGAGTATGAGCCAAAAATCTAGCTAAGTTGAGAGCCACAAGGTTGGCTAAGTGTAAGCCCAAAGGCTAGCATGGATACAAGCCCAAAGACTTAGGTACAAACCTGAAGGCTAACTAAATTAGAGCTCAAAGGCTGGCTTGGATGCATGCCCAAAGGCTGGCTGAGGTGTGGATGGAAAGTTAGCTAAATGTGAGCCCAAAAGCTAGCTCAGTGTGAGCCCAAACACTAGCTTAGTGCAAGCCCAAAGACTAGGTTGGATTTGAGTCCGAAAATTGGCTAGATACAAACCCAAAGGCTTGCTAAGTGTGAATACAAAGGTTGACTTAGTGTGAGCTCAAAGGTTGGTAGGGATGTAATCCTAAAGGTTGGCTTGGGTGCCAGTCTGAAGGCTAGCTAAGTGAAGGTTGGCATGAATGTGAGCTTGAAGGCTTACCGAGTGCAAGCTCGAGGTTGGCTAAGATGGGAGCCTAAAGGCTAGCATAGTGCGAGCCCTAAGGCTTTCTTGGTGGGATGAGAATTCTCCATCTTCATTATTGTCTTAGAGGGGGCCATAGGTTGCCATGGTAAGGTTATAGGTCTACCTTATTTATCGCCTTCGAGAGAGCTACGAGTGGCTATAGTGAGGTCATGGGTCCACCATCTTCATTGCTATCTTTGAGAGGGCTGCGAGTGATTGCGATGAGGTCATGGGTCTACCAAAAATTAAGACAAGTTAAAATATTTTTTTAATCAACAACCTTTTTTATTTTTTTCCCTCCTTTTATTTCTCCATTCTCCCCATCAAATCTATGCCTTCTCCTTGCCCCCCTTACTTTTTTTTTCTTTTGGCCATCCCATGACCGGCCACTCCCAGCTTGGTCTCTCTCTCCGATCAAATCTGGTTGGCTTCTTAGCTATGTGGTGGGGGAAAGCTTTGCGCCCCCCCCGCCTCCTCTCTCTTCCCCGCCCCCCTGCCCGATCAAATCTGGATCCAGCCCTAACATTGGTAAGCATCAAGGATAGCAGTGATGCACGAGTAATGGGTGTCTCATGGTGGCTTCAAGTGGCTTGAGGGCATGATGGCTAGAACATCATGGTCGGCAAGGAGGCTGCCATGCCTGGGATAGAAGATAAGAATTGAGACATCGAAGGAGTTGAGGCCGTGGGAGAACTATCCAGTGGGCCCGACTTCATTGACGGCTGTAAGACTCAGGCTTGTCCAAGCCAGGGAGCCAAGAGGTGGGCTAAAGCTTGGGCATTGGCCATGCTAGAGGGTGGTTGTGCATGGAAGTAGGCAATATGAGCCGCTAGTGCAATTTGGGGTGGATAGGAGTGACAATGGTTGAGCTTAGTGTGGCAATGCATGCCAAAGATAGCCTTATCAATGCAAGGAGATTGTCTAGGACTGCATAGGATGATGAAGAGGTGGCAGATGGTGTAGGAGCAGGGAGCAGCGGAAGTGTGGCTACATGGGTAGGAATGGGAAACAATGGAGAAAAGGCAAAAGAGGGGAGGATAACAAAATGACAATCACATAAGAGTTCACCTTGTTGTATCTTCTTCTCTCTTCTTCATGATTGATCATAGTTGATCTTCCTCTATTTCTCTCTTTCTCCCACTACTGATATCTCCTTGTCACCCTCTATTTTTTTGTGCAAGTTTTTAGTCCTTTTTATAGGCTTCAAAGAAGATTTTGAAACCAAATTGAAGAGATTCGATGAGTATGATTGGATCTTGATTGATTGATTTCATTCTGGAAATGAATAAGATTTGATTGTAGCTGAATTTTTTATGCCAAAATCTTGTAATTGGCATGTAATTAGTTGGAATTTATTTCCTCTTTAGGGGATTATTTGCAAAATTTTTCAAAAATTAGACCAAACTTTAATTTGACAAATTTTAGGGGTTTCTTTACAAAAAGAACATATTTATAAAAAATATAAAATTTTTAGGGTCTTTTTGGAATAAAATTTATAAATAAAAATTTTAAGAGATTTATTTATAAATTTTTCTTAAAACAATATTAAAATATAATTTTATAAATTACAGGAGTTTTTTTGTAAAAAAGACACATTTGTAAAATTTATAAAATTTTGAAGGCCCTTTTTGGATGAATTTGGACTTATTTGCAAACAAAAAATTTTAAAAAACTTTATCTGCAAATTTTCAAACCAAAATGTGATTTTGTATGTCTCTGAAACCTTTTTGCAAAGGAGACATTTATAAAAATTTTGAAATTTTCAGGATCTTTTTTGAATAAAATTTGCACTCATTTACAAATAAAGATTTTTTAGGGTTTGTTTACAAATTCCAATTTGGTCCAAACCTTATTTTAGCCTTTGATCCTAATTTGGGGTCAAATTCAATATCCAAATTTGACTCATCAGAAATCCAACTCAAATTCAAAGTCAAATTTCGAAATCATCTTAAACATAGTGCCCCTTTGCATCCACTTTCTTTGCCAAGTGAGTGGATGCAAAAAGAAGAGTGAGTGCCTTGCTTCCCATTTCCGCTTCCATGAGTGTTTGATTGGTAAGCTTACATATTTATTCCTCTATCTCCGAACAATAGTGTCTTTTTTCTTTGCCCCTCTTTTCTTATTTTCTTGGTTCACATTTTTTGGAAGGTACCATGAAACCCTTTGTGATCAAGAGAATTGGGGAGGAAGGTAGTTTGGCTTTAGATCATTTCCTCCCAATCTTTGGGACTAATGCTAAAGTGTCCATTGCATACCAACACCAGGAACATCAAAAGTGGGTGTATTTCAATAATTGTCATCCTTTAGCTCATTTTTTGAAGGAAGGGACACCATGTGCTAATGGGAAAGGTGGTTGCTTCTTGTTGGAACTAGTAGGGCATTTCAGATAGTGAGAATCTTTAGAGACCTTGGGGTTTTATATTCTTAACAGTCGCTCTCCTATTTGGGTGATCATTCCTACTTGCCGGTATAGTACTAATTCTATAATGTTATTCAGCATGGGCTGATGATGTAATATCTCAGTTCTCAGCCTAGTTTGTGAGACTTGGCATCCTAGGAGGAGTCATAGCTTCTAAGGGACAATATGCCAAAGCCTTAGGGATTTTGCATGGCGTGATTGAGATGTGAAATCATACCACTAGAACCTTCCATACTCCATGCGATAAGGTCAATATTTCCTTATGGGACATAAGGCAAGTAGCTGGCATTCTTATCCTTGGGGACTTCTACGATGAGTACATCCCTACTGACCATCATGCAAGCTTTGACTTTGGTTATGCTTTGCATGATCTTCTCAGAGTTTATAAGTGGTTGATAGCACACTTTCCAAATAATTAGAAGATGGTATATTTCAACCATTGGATTGAGATCATTTATGAGAGAAGTCTGATAAGTGAGCCAACGAAATTTGACCAGATTATGCACAACATCGGAGACATCATTCCAAAATTTGATCCTGAGACTTATTTTTCTTCCTACATCAGTTTATGGCTTTGCCACTTTGTTATGCCACACAGTAGACAATATATCCATCCTGAGACATTTACGATGGCCTATAAGATGACGTATAGGCAAAAGGTTGCTTTGGCCCTTGCGGTGCTACATTTGATGCTGCTAGTCTCAAAGCAATAATGGACAGTCCTATAGGACCAAGTGATTTTTTAGTTTGATTCCCTATTCATTTTCTCTATGCTTGGATTTATGCCCACTTTAAGAGGATGCATACTAGGTTGGAGCCTAGTGACAAAATCAAAAAACTATGTTAGTCACATTCAGTCTCAGTCTCTAAGATGATTCAGATCATAGTATAGCTACCTCTACTTTCTCCCCCAGAGAATCTAGGATGCATTTGTGGGTCCCTCAAAATTTTAAGTGGCGAACATTTCTATCTATTCTTCATGATTCTAATGTGTTAGCAGCTGTGGCTCGTGTTCCCTTATCTTATGAGGCTTATGAGTGTATCATCTCTTGGAGATATGGCATGCTTCCACTTCATTCCAGAGAGCACCTAGCTGTGGAGTCTTATAATCCTCATCAATTTGGTCAGCAATTTAGGTATAATCAAGGTTTTCCCAAGAACATTCTTACTCCTTCACCACTATCATGTCTTGGGCAGCTAGTAGGCTATTGCTACATCTCACTTGCATCCAAGATGATTTAGAGTATTATATTCCCAACATCAAGCATGAAGCCAATGTACTTTGTTCCTATGCCACAGTGTGGTTTGATAGTATGGGTAGATATTATCACATTGATCCTAAGTTCCTATTCTAGAATGAGCTTAGTTCACATAGCAAGGAAAAGCAAGTAGCAAGTAGCAGAGGGTTGAAACAATAGAATACTCAAGAGGCATAGAAGACCCTGACTTGTAAATTTGCTTGCTTTGAATCTAGTAGAGAGAGACCCATCCCTTCTTATAAAATCAACAATGGTTGTTTTCAGGGTAATGTGGGTCCTAGATTGAGCTTGAGGTAGGAAGCCCCTCAACCAATATATGACCATCGTGTGACGATGCTCCGAGACATCCGGTGACACATGCAAGCTTGCTTGTAGGTGGGAACATGGGGGCAGGTATGCATATACCATCTAGAGACTCAATTTCCTTGTTTCCCATTATTGTGATGGATGCAGGTCCAAGGGCGAGCCTTCCCTCACTGACACTAATATGCCAGTCTCTTGATATGGATTTAGGTAGAGTAGTCCGACTAGCTTCTCCATTGCCTACATCAATTGGCTATTCATTAGATGTCGATATCCTTAAGTGCCAATAACTTCATTTTCTTTTATTTTCTATTTTGGCTAAAAAACCCACTTCTTTTAGGTAGATGATGATTTTGGCAGCCCTCCTAATGCTATTTTAGGTTCTAATGGTAAGGCACATCTGAATTTTATGAAACTTTAAATTGTGTATGTACTAATCTTGCCCTTACTACAAACATGATTCCTAGGTCATACTTTGGTCGGAGGATGTTCATATCCTTGGGTATCCATCCACCATCACAGACATCAAATAATGGCCCATTATTTTCTTTTTCCTCTTGAAAATCTTCCAAGCTTCTAATGCGTCACTTGCCCCTTCAGGTGACCATGGAGAGGTGTGAGGGAGGGAGTGATTACTGAGTTGTTGCTGCAATTATCGGGAGTACCATTTAGGCATTATGCATCATAGGATTATGCTTATCCTCTCTATCTAGAGCCTTTGCTTGCTTTGGTCTCTTTTATTTATGAATATTATTATTGCTATTTTGCATCAGATTTGACCCCGCAACCTTATATATCCCCCATTTTGTTGCTTTTGCACCTCAGCTACATGAATGAGTTCTACTTTCTCCACTTGTGATGATGGACTTGCGTTGACATAATGAGTGGATTTGCTTTGCCACATAGAATTTGTCACACAGAAGTAAACTTGGTTAGCCACATAAAAGTGGACTTGAGTTGCCATGTGAAAGTGGATTTAATTTATCACGTGAAAGTGGACTTGGTTTGCCACATAGAAATGGGCTTAGATTGCTACATAGAAGTGGACTTAGGAGTGGGCTTAGGTTGCCACGTGAAAATGGACTTCTATTACGATGTAAAAGTGGACTTAGGTTGCTACATGAAAGTGGACTTAGTTTGTCAGATAGAAGTGGGCTTTGATTTGACACAAAGAAGTGAACTTAGGTTTCCATGTGAAAATGGACTTGAGTTGACATGTAGAAGTGGGCTTAGGTTGTCATATAAAAGTGGACTTGGGTTATCACTAGATCACCACATAGAAGTGGACTTGGGTTACCATATAAGAGTGGACTAAATTTGCCACATGGAAATGGACTCGGTTTGCCACAAAAATAGATATTTATGGGGCATTGATTTTAATCATCCATAACTTGGGTGGGATTTTGTGTCTAAGTTTTGCCTCGAGAAACATGGAGTTCATGTTTGACTAGACATTCCCTGTTAAGGAAGATGGATGTTTCATCATAGATAAAACATACACACTCTTGGTTGTTATTATTGTTATTGTTAGAGTTTAGGCATAATATCTTTTGAGGAATGGGTTGTTGATTGGTGGAATAGGCCTTTCTCCCTTGTCATTTATCATTTGGTAAGACCTCCCTTCAAATATCCTTTTGACAATATAAGGACCTTCCTAATTAGACTCAAACTTACCTTTCTTGTTTTGATTTTGGATTATGGGTCTTCTCAAGACTAAGACCATTTCACCCTTCTAGAAGGATCTAAGCTCGAGCCATTTAGTTGTAGGCCCTAGACATTTATGCTTAATACATTTTCAGTTTCATTAGGTTGCGAGCCTTCTTTCATTTAGGCGAAGATGAACATTGTCCTCTCTTATGATTTCTTCCTACAAGACAGTTCTTAGAAAGGGAATTTGCACTTTCTTAATCTCAAATACCAATGCATATGGCATTAATTAGGTAGAAGTTTGATATATAGTACGATAAGCCCATAGTGCCTCAGTAAGCTTTTGGTTCCATACTTTCTTATGTCTGGCAATAAAACTCTTCAAGAGTTTGGAGAGGGTCTTGTTGAATGCCTCATAAGCCCATTGACTCTCACATTATAGATGGATAAATATCTCCAGTCTATCTTGTGATGATACATGAATCGTCCTATCTTTAAACTTCTGAAGGATGGTCCATTATTAGAAATGATCTTTGAATAGACATTAACTGGTATGAGATATCTTCTTGAAAGAAGACATTTACCTCTTTCAATAGAATTGCTTTAGCCTACTAAGAGAAATAATCAATTGCTGCTAGTATGAAGTGATGACCTCTAGAACAAGATGATTCAATTGGGCCGATGATATTTGTACTGCATAGCTCAAATGGCTATGAGGACACTGTTGGATGTAAAAGATTTGGGTGTTGATGGATGTAGTCACCATGAATTTGGCATAGGTGACATCTTCTTGCAAATCCGATGCAATGTCCTACCATCGTGGGCCAATAGTAGTCCGTACGCTTAATCTTCATCATCATTTTTGGATCTGATTGATAAGCTCCACATACTACAGAATGCACTTTATACATAACTTCTTTGGCCTCATTATTTGAGAGATAACAAAGAAGTAGTTGATTGAAGGACCTTCTATAAAGAGTGTTATTGATAAGTAGAAAGTGTACCACTCTCTTTCTGAGTTATGTCCATGCTTATTTATCTTCTTGAAGTTCTCCTTTTTTAAGGCAGTTGGTGAATGGTATTCTCCAATTTTTGGCCTCTCCTATTAGTTTAGGTTCAGTCATCTCATGCTTGATGCTAAATACTGAGCTTATCACTTACCTACTATGGATTATAATTAGGATTTCTCCCTAATTAGGGTCAACCAGTGCCTTGGGTAGTTTGGCTAAGGAATCAACTTTTGCATTGACGAACTGAGGAACCTTAGTTATTTAAATATGTGGGATTTGCCTTATGAGCTCTTGAAACTTTTCATGGTATTTCAGGAGCTTAGATTTGTGGACTTTATATTCACCTTGGACTTGGCTAATAACTAGTGCGAATCACCAAAAATATGTAGGTGTGATATTTTTATATTGAGGTCTATTTCCAGTCCTATAATTAGGGCTTCATATTTTACTTCATTATTGATGCATGATTTTGAGAGGGAATGAGAATATCGTAAAATGCCCCTAATTAGAGTAACATAAATGAGTCTAATCCCTGCCTTGATTTGTGGAAGCTTTTGTTTGATCCCCGGCTTGATGGATGATGCACTATTAAAGTATAACTTCTAGGAAGATTCTCCTTCTTCGACCAAAAGGATTTCTTCATCAAGGAGCTTGCAACTTAGAGGAGAATTGTCTCATACTAAATAAGCTATGAGAAAATCGATGAGGGCTTGCCCCTTAACTGTCTGTTGAGAAGTGAACTTGATATTATATTTCATAAGAATTAAAGCCCACTTTGTCAACCTTTGAGTGAGTATAAGCCTAGTTATTAGGTACTTCATGGGATTAATCCTTGATATTAAAATGACTTTATGAGAAAGAAACTAATGCCTCAACTTTATAATAGTGAATATGAGTGCTAGACAATGCTTTTCGATGGGGGAGTAGTTTCTTTATGCCCTTACTAGCATTCCACTCAGATAGTAGAGTGTATTTTTTTTACCCTCTTCATTATTCTAGATAAGAAGTGCCCCCAGGGATCCTTCCATTGTTGCCATTCAGAGGATTAAGGGCTTATCAGGTAGGGGTGTTGCTAAGACTAGTGACTTTAGGAGATACTGCTTGATCTCTTCAAAGGTCTACTGGCAATCTTGATTCCAAATGAATAGGGTGTCTTTCTTCATTATCTTGGAAAAAGGTTTGCATTTTCTAGAGAGGTTTGAAATGAATCTTCTTATGTATACAAATTAGCCTTGGAATGACCTTAATTGCTTTAAATTGTTGGGTGGTGGTATATCCAAGATAGCTTTGATCCTAGATGGATCAATTTCAATCCCTTGATATCTAACAACAAAGCTAAGGAATTTTCCCAATGATACCCTAAAAGTGCACTTCATAAGATTCATCTTTAAGTTATATTTCCTAAGGTGGTTGAATACTACTCTTAAGTCTTGGACATGCCTATCTTTGGTCTTAGTTTTGACCACCAAGTCATCCACATAATATTTCACTAATTAGTGTATGAGGTTATCAAAGATCTGAGTCATGGCCATTTGATAAGTAGCGCTCACATTCTTGAGCTTGAAGGGCATTACATTGTAGTAGTAAATGCCAATTGGTGTCTTGAAGCTCATGTGACTCTCATCATCAGGATGGAAAATCATCTTTTGGACATGCTGTACTCAAGTCCCTGTAGTCCACACAAAGGTGAATTTGGCCATTCTTCTTCTTAACTAGTATAATGATTGCCATCCAATCTGGGTATTTTCCTCTATGATAAAACCAGCTTTGATCAGTTTCTTTGTTCTTCTATTACTTTCTATTCTAGGTCAAGTTTCATCTTCCTAGGTGCATGTTTGATAAGTGAAAGCTTAGGATTGATGGCCAGTTTCTGGACTGTAACTTCAGGATCTAGCCCAAGCAACCCCTTATAGCTCCATATGAGGCAGTCAATGTACTCTTGGAGCACTGCTTTGAACTAGATTTGGCTTTCCTCTAAAAGTTGAGTGCTAATGAAAGTTAGCTCAGGGTCTTCCTCTGAGCCCAGGTTAATCTCCATTAGTTCATTGACCGTGGCTTGCCCCCAATCCTCAATTTTTGGTAGAGCTTCTTTTGTTTTAAGGATTATTTCTTCACCAAGTGATTTATCATGTCGGGTGAGGTTCGATGAAGGTTTTTCTGAAGGCATTTAGCTACATTATGCTCCTTTTCTTTTGGTTTTGATGAAATCCCACTAAAGATGTCACCTTCTTGTGATATCTGAAAAGTTGCAGCCACTTTAGCGCATGTGTCAAGGGGTACTAATACCATTTGGTCATCCTAAATATCAAAGAGAGGTCTAATGGTGACAGTGACTATAAGACATGTATTGGCATTTGGGGTAATATAGCATAGTCCTTTGTTGTTCTTGCTTCCTCTTCTAAGAATGTAAACACATCCTTGGGGTGGACCCCTTGTTTCTTGAAAAAATAACTCTATCTCTTTGTTTGTGGACATCCATAGCCAGATTTGTTGATTATCTAATGAAGCTAATCTAAGAAATATTTAGGCATGACTATTGGTTGATAGTCACCATCATCTACCAGATCTTCAGTACTGAAGATTTCATGTATACTTAAGACACAAGGGATTGCCTTGTAAAATAATATTTTTCTCCTTTGCACCATGTAGGAATGTGGAAAGTCATTAGTTCTTCCATGTCATTGATGCTAAACTCATCTAACGGCTTAAGTAAGCCTTTCAAAATTTTAGTAACAAGTAGAGTATTTTCTACTTAACCTCTGCCATCATCTTTGTTAGAAGTATAACCACCTAGGTAAACATGCGTGGCTTCCTTATCTGAGGAGGCTGGGTCAGAATCGCTTCCTAGGTGAGGAAGAGCAAAGAATAGACTAGCAATTTTGTACTTTACTTGACTAATGGAAGCAGACCTCCTATCAATGTCGGATCTCTGATAGTATTTTGCATTATCGAAATGTACCTCATGAACATCAAAAAAGTGTACATCTTTGACAATTCAATATTCTTCACCATCCTCAAAGTATTTGAGGTATTAATGTTGGGTTGATGGTACTACTTTATTTTCATATAGCCACAACCTCCTTAGTAATGCTCTATATGATGCATCAGTATCGATTACATAGAACTTAGCACTTGTCACCATTTTACCTACTTTCAAAGGAATAGTTATGAGTCCCATAACTCTTTGCTATTTTCGTTAAATCTTTGTATGGTTATAATCTCGGACGATAGGTGACACACATTCAAAGTCAGAGCCATTAGAGTTCGGAAAGTTATCAAATTAACTGAGGAACTTGGGTTAATCAGAATGCAATTGATCCTAAACCCATCTCTATTCCTTGTGATATATAATGGTCTATTTTGATTTGTTATTCTAGGTAGTAGGTCATCATTTGTGAAGGTGATGGCGGGAGTTTACCATGCATAAAAAGACTCTTTCATCTTTTCTTTAGCGAAGTATGCTTGGTAGTTGGCATGATTCTACAAGATGTGCACTAGTGTATCCCTGAATTCTTGTGACATCATCAAACTATCAAATACACTCAGCATAGAAAGGACATTCTTGAGGTAGGCTGCTATATTATATTCCATCCTTTTGGGTGCAAGTTCAGCATGCAAAGGCTCAATATCTTCATTTATTTGAATTGCCTTTTCCTTATCCTTGGGGATATTTTTATTCCTAGGTATTAGAGCTTGTCTTGGAGGTAGCACCTTTCCATTTTGGAGTTGTACCTAGTTTGCTCTCATCATTGGAAATCTAGCATCATGAGACTAATAAGGTTTGTCTTCAAAACCACTCCCAAGGCAAATCATGTGAAAAAAAGTAGAAAAATCTTACCCCCAATTAGTAGTTTCCTAAATGTCCTTAGAGAATATGATTGGCTAATAATCATCCCATTCAATATCAGAATTAGGTGCGTGGGGTTTCCTCATAAAGAGGTATTCAGAAACTCTTTAGATGAACCCTTCTATTTCATCTACTCGCATAATCTTCTTTGGGACTTTGTATATAAGATGTCTCTTCTGTGGATATTCAAATTGGCTTGATTATGGATATCCATATTGGCTTAACACGAGGGTAAAATGAGCTTTAGCATTGGCCCACTTGATCTTCTTCCAAAATGTCTGCTTCTTCCTTTGGCACTTACTAGTGTAGGGCCTTTTGAAATGGTCATAAAGTTGTTCTGAGTTAGACATAGAGTCGTATTCATCATTTGTGCCATATATACATAATTCCTCTAAAGTTGACATAATGCATCCTTCCATAGGCTCTAGGACTGGGACTTCACCAAATCTAATGGGTTAAGCATTAGTTTCTGGATTGCCTGATAGAGGCTGGGATAGCAGCTTATCAACATTCACCTTAAACATATCAGTTGCCCCATGCAACAAGAGGTCATAGACTTAGATAATTATCTTCAATAGTGTCTAGCTTTATTGACTCATCTCTAGAGTAAGTGGCTCACATAGTCATTATAATCCCAAGGAGGGTCAGTAAGTGATTTCTCACCACTCCTATGAGGTCTTTTATATGGCTTTGCCTTTCCTACTAGCACCTTCTCCATCCTTTCAATTTGCTCATAGAGCAAGGTAGTCATATTTGTCATACTTTTCAAGTGGATAGCCATAGCCTTCATATGCTAATTTAGCATTTGCATTTGCCCTCGACAAACCTCAAGTTAGTTGTAGCTAGTTATTTCATAGTTTCTAGCTGTACTTTGAGCATGCCATAGTTATACTCACAGATAAACCACTCTCTGTGATAATCATCTTTGAAGTAGCCCTCAAGGAGACCTGTGAGATCTCTCATTTTGTCAATAATATCTAATGTGAATCTATTCACTCCTTTTTGCCTTGCACCCTAAATTTCTTCACCATTGAAGCAATGGGGTGGGAATCGGCTTGGTTGTAATCCTTTGATAGTAAGTATGGTAGAGCATATTGCCACTGGGGTTCACTTTTTTTATTTCCCACAATAAGGTTCTCTAGTAAAGCTTTGGGTTTGCATGAAAAATTTCTTCAAGAGTTATTTGACTTCTTTCTCCCAGAACATTTTCATTTAGAGTATTAATGTATTTTTGAACGGTTGATTCTTAACATCATATTCATTTGGTTGAACTTACTTCTTCTTCTTGTTTATGTTCTTTTTCTTCTTGATGCTTCAACCTAGTGAGTTAGCTTACTCTGATAAGGCTTTCTTTACCACCATCCTAGGCTCTTTAGGGTTTCTATTCATTTTCTTCATCAGTTTCCTTAGCCTTTTTGAAATCTAGAAATTTCATAAGTGCCCATGTTCAAGAGTACATTGTGCTCTGTCCATAAAAAGGATTTCAACAAGTGGTTCATGGTTCTCAAACATAGTAATATGATTGCTATATTCATGGTTGTTTCAAATAGGGCTGCCTTTAAGAGAGTAAACTTGCCTTCTCTATATTGCTTCTCGACCTAATCCTTGAATATGTAGCAATCTTCAATTGTATGCCCTAAAACTCTATGGTAAGGATAATAGTTCAAGTGATCTATTTTGTTGGCCTCACCTAGCCTCTTAGATTTTAGCAATTGGAGGCCTAACTTCAAGGCATCCTAGAAGATTTTAGATACTCTTTCTCTTTTGAAAGAATATTTCTTTCTGAGCCTTTGTTGGAGATTACTGGATCATTCCACTTCTACATCTCCTCCATGAGTTGGTGGCTATTGAGGATTAACCTTGTTCATCATGGGGTTCGAAGGTTTCTTTTGCTCAACTATTGTGAATGTAGCCCTCACATTATCGAAAGGCTCTTCACACTTTACCTTATTTTTTTCTAGCTTGAAACTTTGTGAACTAGATAAGGTTGGTGGGTCAATCATTTCTAACTTCTTGACTTACATAATGAAGTCTTGAAAGGTATGGATAGAGGAGGTTCTCAGATAATATATCATCCATTCTCCTATTATGTTGCCAAGGACTAGGTTCACTGCTTCAAATTGGCTCATAGGTTGTTCACACTTAATGCTGAGATTTTTTTTCCACAATGTTACATAATCTAGAATAGACTCATTGTCATGTTTCAGTGTTGAAACAAGGTCTGTAATAGTTATTTTATCACTAATTCCTTCTAACCTGATTCAAAAAGCCTCTTTCATTTATACCCAAATTTGTATAGATTTTGGTTGCAAGCCAATATAATACTCGAAAGCTACTCCGATCAAGCTTGTTGAAAATTGGCAGTTGAGTCTCCATAAAGAGTCACAAAGTGAGCTATGTGTTATTTAGGATTGCCCTTGCCATTAAATTATTTGAAATTAGGCACTGTATAGCCCTTGGGATATGGCACTTAATCATGGTGGCTAGGGTATAGTTTGTCAACATCATTTATCCTACCCAGCTCACTTCTTTGTCTCAGTTGTACAACTACCATTCATTGTACCTTCTATTGTATGTATGCTGGAAGTTCCACAATTTCAAAGATCCCTGAAACTAGGGATTGGGTATCCCTTCGTGGAAGAGGTTCTTGAGAAGGGTCTACATTTTCATGGATCTCATTTATAGGAGATGCACCTTCCATCGCTTTTGCTGCTTGAGATGGCAGTTGAGATCATTCCAATTTATTGAGCTTTTGGCTCACTTATAGTATCATCTCCATCAACTCCATAACTTTCTTTTGAGCTTTATCTTTCTCTTTGCTTTGTTGTCTCAATTATTCTTGTAGTGCTTCTATGGTCACTTCTTGATTGGAACTTTCAATTATGGCTAAGGTTTCTATCAAAACATGATGGTCCATATTTTGAGAATGAGATTTAAGCTTTGTATTCAAGATAAGTTCTCCCATTAGTCAAGTTGTCTCATTCAAGAGTCTACTAATGGAGTGGGTAACCACACTTTCTTTTTGACATGGCAGTAAGGAATGGTCCATAAGGACCCTCTCCTCTTGGATTTCGTTATTTGCAAGCCTTACCCGAGTAGCCTTCTTTTGCCATTTGGCCAACTGGGGTGCGGGCTCATCGTCTCTTTTAGAGTCATGATGAGAAATGACTCTAATAGTATGGGTGGCCTCCTTGGTGAACTCCCATGCTAGGTAGTAGCTTTATGGTGCCCCCTTGTAGTCTTGTTGGTCATTTGCCTATTTGCTACAGTCTTAAGTCAAGACTGTGCCCCCTATGAGTTGCTCCTACTCTTCTCAAAATTGCTTAATGGAGTGAAAGAGTTGGAGGTAGGGATAGTAATGACTAACTTCATTCAAGGGATAGGCTTCCCAAGTCGACTAAAGATTTCAGCAGCTTTTCCTTTACCTGTGATAGTCAAGATAAGGTCTTTTTCATCGATGTTTGTGTTAAGATTTTCTTTTGATTTCCACCTATTAGGAGTTTGGTGAATGCAACCGAAAACTGAGGATCATTTCGGTTCTAACCTCTGAAAAACTGATATCCTTTTTTGTTGAGGTGTGGTTTTTAGCTCTTCATCCAAACAACCTTTTTTTTATTAGGAATAATGACATTGGGCTTCCTTCCCCTTGATGGAAGGTGAGAAGCAAGTTGGTTTTGCATAATGACAACTTTAGTTGGTATAGTAGAGGTGCCTTCTTAAACTGGATAATCTTAAAGATGGCCCTGAACTTGATCTTAACTTCAGCTGCTTTTGTAGTAACCATTGATTGAGAAAAATTCATAATTGATCCTACCCCCAGGATAATGGTGTATCTTGGGGAGAAGATATTCTTTGGTATTACCATTTGATTTTTTTTTACAAAGGAGAACACAATTAATCAATCTTCAATCGTAATTCTATCATATCAATGTCTCTATTATATTAACTAGGTTTCTACCCTTGAGGATAAGCCAAGTCCCATCAAGCATGTTAGATTTTCTGAGATCGAAGTTGACCAGCCGGGATAGCAGAAACCCTGAGGAGTGATCTCAAATCATAAATCAAAATTTATTTTAATTTTAAATATGCTATCAGGTATTATGAGAGCATGGCTGTCGATAGACGCAAGCTCCTACAGTTAATTATTTCGATAATTGTAAGGAACCTTCTAAAGTGAGAAACCTAACTAATAAAATAGAGACACAAAAAGGAAAAAAATAAAGTATTTGATTGATTTTTTTAAAAAATAATACATGACTTAAGTAAGAGTATACCCTAACTTTATAATGAATTCAACATAAAATTATTAAAAAAATATGAAAAAAATGAAGAAAGAGAAAGAGTCGAGAAGAAACTTGATATGTGTTGTTATCCCACTCCCTTGTCCTAGACTGCATGGCATCTAATTTGGATTGACTTGGTCTTTGGTAGGTGTTGATGGCATCCTCCAATGGGACATAAAAGGGAATGGGAGAAGTTTGAAGTATTTCTAATAGCTTTAAACTTTAGCGATAATTTCATGATTTGAAGTGTTCCATTAGCCAATAAGACATTTGCAATAATTTCATTTGGGTCAGAGTATTTTCCATTAGCCACTAAGATATTGCTAATAACTCCATTGATCTTGAAGTGCTTTCATAGCCAATAAGCCATAGGTAATAACTTCTTTGGTTTGGTAGCATCGCCAACAACTTATGGGGATATATATAGCTTTGAGAATTACATCATCAACTACTTGTGGGGAAGATTAGTTTGAAAAGTACATCATCAACTGCTTGTGGGGTTGACTAGCATGAAGGGTATGTCGCGAAATACTTATGGGGTTGACTATCTTGAAGAGTGCGTCATCAATTTCTCGTGGGATTGACTAGTTTGAAGAGTGTACCATTAACTGCTTGTGAGATTGGCTAGCTTGACATGTGACCAACAGCTTTGAGCATATTGTTGGTTGACTTCATTAACTTGATAGTGTCACCATCAGCGTAGGGGGTTGGGTGTAGTTTTGAAGTGTAGCTAACAACTTAGAGAGTATTGTCGGTTGACTTTATTTGAACAAGGTATTTGCTGACTGACTAAGCGAGTTTAGGTCTACCTTAGTTTGGTTTGATTTGGATTATTACCAATGCTTTATGGTTAGCTTAGCTTGGAAGATGCATTGTCAATAGCTTCTGAGATTGATAAGCTTGAAGTGTGACTAATGATTTTGAGTGTGTTCACAGTTAACTTCTTTGATTAAATAGCATCACCAATAATTTATGGAGTTGGATATAGGTTTAAAGTATTATTGAAGGCTTATGTAGTACACCTAACTAGACTCAGTTTGACCTTATTTAATTCTATTCGAGCTAATTCAGGTTTAGGTCAAGGTGGTGATATCACCTTTTGTTCATAGCCTTGGAGTATTTACTAAAGTTTTAACACTCTTAGTGGGGCTCAATTTGACCCTAATTAGTTTTAACGAAACTAATATGATTGAGGTTTGAGTTCAATTTCATTTACCTTGAGTCGAGTTTAACCTTATATTGGACCTCTAGAGTTCGAGCCTGCTAGACTTTGGCTCAAGGTCAAGTCAATTTAATTTAACTTGGTTTTAGTTCAAGCTCATCCTAGCATGGTTCTAGTTTGACTTTAACTTTGTCTTTTTAGTTTGGACTTGATTTGACCTAGGTAAGGTTAGATTTGAAGTTAGTTTAATGCAAATTCAACTTGATTTTAAATTTAGATTTATTTTTCTTTTTAGTCCAGCTCTATTCAACTTGACTTTTGCTTATTTATTGTGATTGAGTCCAATTTCAATATGATTGAGTTATTCATGTTAAACAATTTGATTTATTGGTTCTTGGTTGTTTATGATAGTTTTAGGCAGGCCCGTGGCTTGGCCTTAAATGTACAAACCTGAGGGTTGGCTTAGTTCACGAGTTCAAAGGCTGGCTTAGAGGTGTATGTCCAAGGGCTAATTGGGTGTGAGTCCAAAGACTGGCGTAGATGCAAACCAGAAGATTGACTAAGTGTGAACCCGAAGGCTGGGTAAGTGTGAGCCTGATGACTGACTTGGATGTGAATTTAAAGGCTAGTTTAAATGCAAGTTCAAAGGCTAACTTAGATATGAGCGCGAAGGCTAGCTTTGATGATGGCTAAGTGTGTGCTTGTAGGCTGACTTAGTGCTAACGTAAAGACTGGCTTGGATGTGAGTATGAAGGCTAGCTGAGTACAAACTCAAAGGCTGGCTACGATATGAGCCAAAAGGCTGGCATGGATGCTAGCCCGAAGGCTGGCTTGACTGCGAGCCCGAATGCTAGATTGGATGCAAGCCCCAAGACTAGCTGAGTGTGAGCTCGAAGGCTAATTAAGGTGTGAGCTCGAAGGCTAGTTTGGATGCAAGTCCAAAGGTTAGCTTGGCTACAACCTGAAGGTTGTATGAGTGTGAACTATAAGGCTAGCTAAGTATAAACCCAAAGGATGGTTCAGGTGCAAGCCCGAAGGTTGGCTAAGTACTAGCCTATAAGATGGCTCGATGTGAGCTTGAAGACTAACTTAATGTAAGCCTAAAGGTTAACTTGGATGTGAGATAGAAGGCTAGCAGACGCAAGCCCCAAGGTTGGTTTGGATACATGTCTGAAAGCTAGTTTAGTGCATGCCTAAAGGCTAGCTTAATGCGAGTCAGAAGGCTAGCATGAATGCAAGTCCAAATGCTAGCTAAATGTGAGCCGAAATCTGACTTGGGTGTGAGCCTGAATGTTGGCTAAGTGCAAGCTCGAAAGCTGGTTTGGATGTGAGCCCAAATGTTGGTTAAGATATTAGTATAAAGATTGACTGATTGTGAGCCCAAAGGCTTACTTGGTGGGTCAAGAATTCACTATCTTCATTATCATCTTCGAGGGGGCCACCATCTTTGAGAGGGCCACAGGTGATTGTGGTGAGGTCATGGGTCCACCATCTTCATCACCATCTTTGAGAGAGGCATGGGTGACCGCAACAAGGTCATGGGTCAACTGTCTTCATTGCCATCTTCAAGAGGATCATGGGTGGCCACAGTGAGATCGCAAGTCTACCAAAGGCAGAGGCAAGAGAAAATCTTTTTTTAATCAATTTTTTTTATTTTTTTCTCTCCTTCTATTTATCCTTTCTCTCCATCAAATCCATGCCTTCTCCACCCCCACCCCCCCCCCCCCCCCACAAAAGCCCCCTCTTTTCCCCCCCTTTTTTTTTGTTTTGGCCTTCCCACGATCATACCACTCTCGACCCGATCTCTCTTCCTCGATTGGATTCTACTGGATAGCTCTACTCCTCTGCCTTACAGCCAAATATGGCTGAATCTTGGCCAAATCAGGACCTAGTGTTGACGGGCATCAAAGATAGCGGAGAGGCACGAGCAATGTGCTTCTCATGGCAGCTTCGAGTGGCTTAAGGGCATGCTGGTTGGAGCATCATGGCAGGCAACGAGGCTGCAAATCCCGAGATGAAAGGCAAGAATTGTGACATCAAAAGAGCTAAGGCCGTGGGAGAACCATCCAATGGGCTCTGCTTCACCGGCAGTAGCAAGACTCGGGCCCAACCAAGCCGGGGAGCCCAGTGGCGGGCCAGAGTTAAAGCACAAGCCAGGCTGGAGGGTTAGTTGGGCACAGAGGTAGGTGGTATGAGCTGCTAGTCCGATTTGGGTTGGACGGGAGTGACGGCGGTTGAGCTTGGGGCGATGATGGCCTCATCGATGTGAGGAGACTGCCCGAGACTACAAAGGGTGATGAAGAGGAAGCTGACAGTGCATGATGAGGAGCGATGGAAGTGTGGCTGCATGGGCAGGAATAGGAACTAAAGGAGAAAAGGCAGAGAGGGGAAGAGAGCAAAACAACAATTAGATAAGAGTTCACTTTGTTATATCTTCTTGTCTCGTCTTCGTAACTGATCATAATTCCTCTTCTTCTATTTTCTCTCTTTTCTCCGGCTACTGATCTCTTCTCATTACCCTCTTTTTTTTGTGCAGATTTTAGTCCTTTTAATGGGCTTTGAAGAAGATCTTAAAATCAAATTGAGGAGATTTAAGGAATATGATCAGATTCTGATTGATTGATTTCATTTTGGAAATGAATAAGATTTGATTAGGAATGAATTTTATATGTTAAAATCTTGCAATTAGCATGTAATTGATCAGGATTTATTTCACCAATAAGAAAATTTAAATTTTGTATCATTTTTGGACGATGAATGTTTAGCAGAGTTATTTACAAAATTTTCCAAAAAATAAGACCAAAGTGTAATTTTATAAATTTTAGGAACCTTTATGTAAAGAGGATATGTTTGAAAAAATTCTAAAATTTTCAAGGTTTTTTAATAAAATTTAAATTTATTTATAAAATTTTTTTTTTTAGTAGTTTATTTACAAATTTACCAAAAAAATTGGACCAAAATATAATTTTATAAATTTTAATGATTTTCTTATGAAAAGGACATGTTTACAAACATCCTAACATTTTCAGAACCATTTTTGAATAAAATTTAGACTTATTTATAAATAAAAAAATTTGTGAAATTATTTGCAAATTTTCGGACCAAAATGTGATTTTGTAAGTTTTAGGGACCTTTTTGCAAAAAGGATAAATTTGTAAAAAATCTGCAGTATTCAGGGTCCCTTTTTGGGTTTTTTTTGCAAATTCTAATTTGGTCTAAATCTTATTTTATCCTTTGCTCCTAATTTGAATTTAGATCTACTGTCTAAATTTAGCTCATCAAGAATTCAACTCAAATTTGAAGTAGGATTTCAAACTCTACTTAAACGACCACATCTCCTCAGGAAGTTCATACTATAATGAAGAAAGCTTGGCTGATTTCCCTCAATCTGACCCTCTTTAGATGGTCATGCGATCTCCTAGAACTAGTCTTTCATTGTACTCCTAGCAGCTATTAAGCCATAGAATGTACTAGCTCCTACTACATGACAAGCAAAGGCATTATGGGAGTACAATTCTCATTTTGTTGATAGGCCTGACCACCCTCAACATCAACCAAGATTTACAGCTCGGCTATAGGTTATAGAAGTCTTCTTTTAGTAGAGGGAAGCAGGATCTCTTGATTTTTCTATCTAAAAAGAAAAGGAGGAAATACAAGGACACAAAGAGCCCATGGTCCATGGTCGGAGCTAGAAAATGGGATTGTTATCTTCCATAACATCAATATAGCAATCCATGGGGTAGACTGCCATCTCCCTTAGAAACTTCCCCTTAGAAGATAGATATTCATCTCTTCAGGTACTTTCAATGTCATTTTTGTGATTATGAAACCCCATATAACTTGAGCATAGGAGTGACTTCTATCAAAAAGAGCTCTAGCATGTAGTGAGTTTTTTGAATTGCAAGTGTTGTCCAGCTTCCATGAAGTTTGATGAGGATTCATTTGGATGTAGCTTTCTACAAATCTTCCCATATCAAGTTGTGTTACAACAACATGTATCTTTTACTTTTTTTTTTCTCGTTGCTTGGTCATCAATCGACCAAGGGCACATTGCAATTGAATCCAAAGATGAAGTCTTGAAAGCTTGAGGATGTGATGATGGTTGCATCAAGACCCATGGATTAAGTTGATGATTGACTTGAAGAGCTCAAACTACTGAAGTCTCTGGCCAGTTTAAGATTTTGCTTTTGGTATAGTTGAGTCAAGAATTTCATAATTTATTCTTAGGACTCAATATCTTCATGGCATGATAATCTTGGATTCTATCACCAACCTAGATTAAGTTCTCCAAGTTAATACATTTCAATATCAAACAATATTTTTAGTGAATTTCTAAATTGCATAAACTCAAAATACACTAGATAGTTATTTGGATTGATAGCCATTTGATTGATTTTAAGAAATAGTATATGGCTTAACTGAGGGTAAACCCTCACTTCATAATGAATTTTAACATGAAATTGTAAAAAATATGAAAGAAATAAAAAGAAAGAAAGAGTGAAGAAGAGGCTCTCATGTGTGCTATTACCCTGTTCCCCTACGTTGGACAACATTGTGTCTCATTTGGATGGGTCTTGAATTGATCTTCGACGGATGTTAATGGCATCATTTGATGGGACATGAAAGAAATTGGGAGGAGTTCAAGGTATTTCCAATAATTTTGAACATTGGCGATCACTTCATTTAATTTGAAGTATTTTCAATAACCAATAAGGCATTGGTAATAACTTTATTTGGTTTAAATTGAGTATTAAATCCATCTTCTTATAAAAAATGATGGTAAAGGTAAAATGATGGTAAAGTTTGATTGTTCAGACTCAGCTAAAATGACCTAAAATTGGCTAGCTCTTTTTATCATTAAAGTTCAGATAGGGCATAAGGCAATATGTCTGGATAGACTTTCTTTTGATAGACTTGTTCAAAAAAAGCCTCAAGTCTCCTATTTTGACTCTAATATTTATAAAAATACTGGAGAGCATTACATTATAAATTCTCCCCTTTTGTGGTTATTTATCCTTCACTTTTTGTGTCATAGAATCAAGCCCAAACTCACACCCTAGCAATCATTTAGCTAGCCCATTTGCAAAATTTCTAGTTTTGGATCTATAAGTAAATTCTTACCTCTTGCAATTTATTTGCAAAGTTTTCATACTTTCATGTGATTTCTCATATTTTGATTAATTGAGAATTGGACATGAATTCAATTTGCAAAATTAAAATTTTAAGAAATTATTCACAAATTACTTAACCTCAAAGGCTTATTTGCATAATTTCTTAATATTCGTTCAAAAATTTTCACAAATATCAACAGTACTTTCGGGTAACATATAAAAATTTATTTTTAAAAAGTAGCCAATTTTTAAATAATTTTTTAAGTAATGTCCTTTTTCTAGACACTCAATCCTAGTTTTCTAAATTATGGGGAGTCCAAAATCCACTTCCCTAGTTTCTAAGCCCTAGAAAAAAATGCTGCTATGGCCCAAAAGGCCTAAACGCATAGTTCTAGTTGTCTGATTTGTCTCATATCTACACACCCAGATCTGGGCACTTGGATCCAAACTAACACCCAATTCGAGTGTCAAACTTTCTTAAGAGGCATCGCTTCCTTTTTTGCCTATATTTTGCAAATGTTTGGCATTGTGTTCTTACTCAGGTTTTAAACCAAGAAAAATCACAAATTTTTCCTTAAATCCTAGCTATGATCTCAAAATTTCTCTCAAATAGCTGTAGAAAAGTAGTGTTCAATCCTCCTCAAAGGAGCTGTCCCACAACCAATAGGGTGTTCAGTACATGGAGAAGGGTCATAAGGTATTCACTATATTTTGGTTTTCCTCTCATTTCCTTTTTGCATCTTAATTTTTTCTTTTTTTCCTAGATTTGAATTCCAAATCTAGGTTTCATCAAAATAAATTGCATATAGTTTTTCGACCTATATGCCAACTTTAAAGACATTAGAAAGGGGTCATTAGTATAAGGAGGTTCCTGACAATTGTCAGGATAATTAACAACAAGAGTTCGCATCTGTTAAAAATCAATATTCTCGCAATACCTAATAATATATTGAAAATAAATTTTGATTTGTTATTCTACATCACTCCCCAGGGACTTTATTATTTTGGACTATCAAAATCAATCCCACAAATTTTGGCACACCCAGTAGGACATGACTTCTCCTCCAAATGTGGAAACTAGTTAATATGATATTGACATTGATAAGGCTTACCATCATCCTAGGGGTAGAATCAACCATGCATTTCCCTCAATCGATGGTTCCTTCGGAAGCGGCTGAAGCTCAGTTCAAAGTCGGGACCATTTCTGAGGTTGTTCAATTTAATAAGGCACCAACTATTGCACCAACTGAAGTTATCGATATGTGAAACCAGCCTGTTTCTCACCTTCCATCAAAGTGAAGGAGACCCAATGTCGTCATCCTGAATGAGAAGGGTTGTTCGGATGAAGAGCTAAAAGCTATGCCTCAACCAATTTGGATATCAGTCTTCCAGAGTTTAGGACAAAGGCAAAGCTCAGTCTTTGACTGCCTTCACTCGATTCCTCATAGAGAGCAACCCAATGCAAATCTAGACATAGACATCGAGGAAAAAGACCTCATCTTGACTGTCAAGAGCAGATCTTGTAACCAAACATTAATAAAAAGTTTTCTTGCAAGTTATGGCTCATTATGCCATTTTGGTTGGAAAGCTTTTAGGGGTCAAACGTGGGAGCTTGAAACCATTCCTCAATCAAGAGCAAGAGCTTCTAACTATATCTCTATTAAAAACAAAATTTGTATATGAGACTTCAGGGGGTCAAGTACAAAAGATTGTAACCATATCTTGATCAAAAGCAGATATTATAATAGGTGTTTCCGACTGTCAAATGGGAGAGCTTGTATATATATCTCGGTCGAAAATACATCTTATAATTGAGCCTTTAAGGGATCAAACATGAGAGCTTGTAAACAAATTGTAGAGCCCGTCTTTGTGGGAAGAGCTAAAGAGTTCATCTTTTGGGAGCCGAGCTATAACTCTGATTTTTTGGAGGCCAAGCAGTAGAGCTCATTTCTCGTGGGGCGTATCTTTTGAGGGTTGAGCTATGGAGCTTGGCTCCCATAGTTTAGGCTATGGGGCTTTAGCCGTTCAAAACTCGATTGAATCTAAGCACTATGATGAAGCTAGCAGCTTTGATTTCAGCTCCATCTTTTTCTTCATTTATCCTGGAATTTGGTTTTGATTTGCCTTTGCTCTTTAACATTATTAGAATTATAATTTTTTCAGAAACTAATATTTTTCTCAGATTTGATGAAATGCTAAACTCAAAATAATTTTTATCAAACTATAGCAATTTGCTAGGTGTTAAATGTAAAAATCCAAATAAAACATTCTATATTCAAAAGTCTGAATCCCATGTTCAATTTAAACTATGGTGGATAGGATGCATGTGAGCCAAGATAGATAATCCAAGCACAATAAATTTGAACTAAACCAATTTGCATTAAGTAACACATATCAGACCACGGTGGCAGCACTCTTTTTATTTGAAGCCTAAAACTACATTTTTGGGCTAAGAGTCTTCCCCACATAAAGAAGAAACATCTTTGCGTTTTTATTTACTACACCAACTTGAAATACAAACCAACAGAACCATAATTATGTTGGCCACCATGGGCTTAACCAGTAACCGTTCCTTGCTCAGGAGACGACCTGGATAGTCACCCCAGCGATTACGAGGCCTCTCTTCCAGTTGAGCTCCTTATAGTCGGTCATTGAGAACCTTATCTCGCCATCTGATTTCGCAATGAAATCCCCGACCTTCACTTGTATCCATTCTTTGGGCTTCAGTTTCTGCAGGCTGAGCATTTTTTCCTGAACTTCACCAGGAATTTCAAGCTTGAAGGTAGCAGCAGGCTCGAGCCCGCTCGGGTCCTTCAACAGTATATCAAACAGGACTTCATACTTGTGGCCGGCTTTCAGGTCCTTCATTTGGTATGTCCCAATCGCCTCAAGCCAGCACACATCCAGTAGCTCTGCCACCTCAACGCTCACATCGCTGCAAGCAAATCGCCCCCATAGGGAAAGACGTATTATGCTCTTCCGTAACAGAAAGGAAAACATCATTCACGTAATAGCAAGAAGCTTTAAAGCTAGATCCATACTTTTCAAGGAGCAACCAGCGCCAGTATCGGGTATCATCGCCCCAAGTGATTGACAAGCTTCTTGCTGGCACCACTCGGCTCTGAATGTCGATAGCACTGCTGCCGGTGGACGCTTTGAGGACCTGATGTGGAAACAAATTAACAATACTTCATCAAACAAATGGACATGGAACTCGTATTTTTTTTTATCAAAACTCGATGGTATTGCATGGATGAAAGCAACAAACCAAGTATGACTTTCTGTCGAGCTGCACTCCATTGTGGAACTTCACATGGATGTCCTCAATAGGGCGGACCTCGGCAATCTTGTTCATTGCCATTTTGTCTCTCTTATGACTTTGCTGCTATTGCTCTAGCTTATCTACTCGGCGATGATCTGTCGACCCATGGAGGCCGTCTATATATATATATAGGTTGAAGGTATATCATAGGGGTATAAGTCAAGAAGCATGCGGGCACATATTTTCCGGCATACAATATGACTGTTAAGTTCTTTCTTGAAATAAGAAAATTTTGCAACTTCCCTGGTCTGGTCTTTTTCTAAATGAAATTTCAGATAACCCAGTTCCTATCCTGCCCACAGTTGTGGCGGCCAGAGCTATACAAGTCATTTTATATTCAGAGATATACAAGTCATTTTATATTCTGCCATCCATTCGTAGGAGAAGACGAGCAGAAGCAGTCATTATTTAGCAAGCTTATTGAACAAAAGCATGTGAAGTTATTGACTACTTCGGTCTTTCTCAAACATATTCTGATTTCTGTATGTGTGGCAGCAAGTCATTCTTTAGAATGACAAATCGCAATGCAGTTGCCCCGCCCTCTATATAAACCCGTCTACCTAGCTGACACAAGGCAACCATAGCCTAGAAGAAGTAGGAGTCGGAAGGTAGCAAGCAAAACATAGAAAGAATGGCAAGTCCAGTTGACTCTACTTCTTATTCCCCTTAGTTCAATATCACGGTTCTTACTTTGAACAATAGAATTCTAGTGACGTGCTGTTTCCTTAGGGGATAAAAATATGTAGGACGATAATTAGCACATCTGGTAATTCCTACGCTACACTGATCGGTTCTGTGAGTATTTGTGATCTAGGGTGGCAGCGATGATGTGTTCGCTACCCGAAGGAGCTATCGATCACATGGGGAAGTGATCCCACTTATTGGCTTTGGCGTTGGCTCCTGCTTGAAAGGTAGTCATTCATGGTTTATATCCATAATTTATAAGGTAGTCTCTTTAAGGTACTTTCTATGCCCAAATTGGGCGTCAATTTAGATCCAAACTTTTTAGACAACGAGAGCCAGATTTGGTCCATGTCTGAGAAAAAGAACATCACTTTAAAAGTTATTAAAAAATTGGTTATTTTCCAAAAATGTATATGAACAAGTTCTTAAAAATTCAATTGTGCAAATTAAAACCTCTTTTTGTTTCATATTGAAAACAAGCCCAATTTTCAATTAATCAAAACATGGGAAATCACATGAAAGTATGAAAACTTTAGAAATAAATCCCCATAATTAAGAATTTGCTTATATATCCAAAACTAACAATTTTGCAAATACGCTAGTTAGACAACTACATTGGGTGTGAGTTTAGGCTCAATTTCTTGTCACAAAAGTAAAGGACAAACAACCATGCCAAGGCAAGAGTTTGCAAAATAAACTTAGGAGCCATTTTTAGTTCATTTTAGCCAAGTTTAGACAATCAAACTTTTAAAAGATTAACTATTTAGTGTATTTTGAGTTGATGCAATTTAGAAATTCAGTAAAAATAGGACAAAACCATTTGACATTGAAATGTATCAACTTGGAGAACTTAATCTAGAGTGGTGACTGAATCCAAGATTATTATGTTATTGTTTGAAGTGATTTTTATTAAAATCAAATTTCATCGAAATATGACCATAAATAGAACTTGAATGCCACTAAATCATTGCTAAAATATGAGTCTTAGTTAAATCTAAATTGCAATCAAATTTGATTAAAAATTGAGTTTAATTTGAACTTGAATTATGGAGAAATTCTGGCTCAAGCTAAATTCAGTCCAAGTGAGCTAAATCACTTGGATATTTGGATCAATATTGGGCTCAGAATTTATCAAACTTCCAGAACAAAACAAGAAATATGAAACATTTATAAATAGGTCCTTGTACTAAAAAAATTTTATAAATAGGCTCTAACAAAAAGTTTCTTACAATAAGAACCGTTAAATTTATAAAATTACATTTTGGTCTGAAATTTTTGAAAAAATTATAAATATTCCCTTGAAAATTCAATATCCAAAGATGATACAATTTTGAATCTCTTCATAAGTAAGCAAATCCCAATCGACAGGATCATATGCCAATCAAAGATATAAAAATCTAATTTAATTACAAACCATAATCCAATAAGATTCCAATCAAACCAATTAACGATTTGATTTTAAATCTTCCCGTAGGCCTATTAAAGTTAATGAAAACTTGTGAAAAGCAAGGGAAGGGAGAGAAGGTTTTGGCAGTGACAAAGGCCATTGATGTTTCCGAGTGAATCCCAATTTGGCACCTTACCCGATTTTTTTTACGATCAAAAGCGAATGACAGGCCTCACTACTAGAGTTTGCTATCAATGCTTGCTCGATGCTACTGCTAGGGTTCAACATTGTTCTGCTGCCATATTTGGTATCAAGATTTGTGTTCAAACAGATGGTAGCCAAAGAAGAGAGTGAATTGGATTTTATAATATGGGACCGTTTTGTTGATTGGAAGTGGAGGAAGGGATTTGAAGTGAAATTACTTCCATTTACTTATTTTGTTTGGTTGTACAAAATTAACTTTTCAAAAGTTAGTATACTTTTCCATGTAGTGAACGCCCTATTGGTTGTGGAGATTGCTCCTTTGAGGAGGATTGAACACTATTTTTTACAAGTATTTGAGAGGAATTTTAAGATCATAGATAGGGTTTTGCCAAAAAATTGTGATTTTATATGAATGAATATTTGAGTAAAAATGCGAGGTCAAAAAATTGAGAATCATCCGCAATTTATAGGCAAAAAAGAAGGTGGTGTCTCCTAAGGGAATTTCGATGCCCAAATTGGGTGTCAATTTAGATCCAAGTTCCTTGGGCTGGGTGTGTAGACATGGGCCAAATCAGACACCAGAGCCCAATTTGGCCCATACATAAGAAAAAGGACATTACTTCAAAAGTTATTAAAAAATTAACTATTTTCCAAAAATGTATATGACCTTTTAGACATTACCCAAAAGTATTGTTGAGATTTGGAAAAATTTTTAAATCAAATTTGTGAACAAGTTCTTAAAAATTCAATTATGCAAATTAAAACCTTTTTTCGTTTAATATTGAAATCAAGTCCAATTCTCAATTAATCAAAACATGGGAAAGCACATGAAAGTATGAAAACTTTGCAAATAAATCCCCATAATTAAGAATTTGCTTATATATCCAAAACTAGCAATTTTGCAAATAGGTTAAACAACTGTCTTGGGTGTGAGTTTAGGCTCAATTTCTTGTCACAAAAGTAAAGGACAAATAACCATGCAAAGGCAAGAGCTTGCAACATAAACTTAGAAGAAAATCCTCTACCTTCACAAATGATCTTAGGCATTTTTATTAAATACTAGAGTCAAAATCAAAGACTTGAGGCTTGTTTTGAATAAGTATATCAGAAGGAAGGTTATCTCGACACAGTGCCTTCAGCCTTATCTGAACTTTAATGATAAAAAAGAAGTCATTTTTAGTTAATTTTAGCCAAGTTCAGACAATGGAACTTTTAAAAGATTAACTATTTAGTGTATTTTGAGTTGATGCAATTTAGAAATTCAGTAAAAATAGGACAAAACTATTTGATATTGAAATGTATCAACTTGGAGAACTTCAGCTAGAGTGGTGACCGAATCCAAGATTATTATGTCATTGTTTGAGGTAATTTTTATCCAAATCAAATTTGATCAAAATATGATCTCAAATAGAACTTGAATGTCACGAAATTATGGCTTAAATATGTTGTATCTAAATTGCAATCAAATTTGATAAAAAATTTAGTTTAATTTAGACTTGAATTATCGATAAATTCAGGCTCAAGCTAAATTCAGCCCAAGTGAGTTAAATTGCTTGGATATTTAGATCAATATTGGGCCTAGAATTTATCGAACATCCAGAACAAAATAAAAATACAAAATATTTATAAATAGGTCCTTATACCAAATATATTTTATAAATAGGCTCTTACTAAACTTTTCTTACAACATGGACCCTTAAATTTATAAGATTACATTTTGATCTAAATTTTTTGAAAAAAGTACAAATATCCCCTTGAAAATTCAATATCAAAAGATGATACAATTTTGAATCTCTTCATAAGTAAGCAAATCCTGCTCCTCTACACTGGACCGCATGGCATCCAACTTGGATCATGGAAGGAAATGTGACATGTTTGAAGTATTTTCAATAGCTTTGTCAATAATGTATCAATAATAACTTCACGATTTGATGTATTTTCGTTAATCAACAAGGCATTGATGATAACTTGATTTGGATTGAAATATTTCTTTTAGCCGATAATGTATTGGCAATAACTCTGTTGACCTTGAAGTATTTTCATAACTAATAAGGCACAAACAATAACTTCTTTAGTTTGTCAAGTATTTTTATAGTCGACAAGATATAAGCGATAACTTGTTTTGATTTTTAAAGTATTTTCATACACAATAAGACATAAGTAACAACTTCTTTAGTTTTTGAAATACTTCCAGAGCTGATAAAGTGTAAGCGATAACTTTTTTAGTTTTTAAAGTATTTCATAGTTGATAAGGCATAAGTGATAACTTATTTGGATTTGGTAGTGCCACCAAGGACTTATGGGGTTGGGTACAACTTCAAAAATCGCGTTATCAACCCCTATTATTTTTGGGGTTGGCTAGCTTGAAGGTGCATCACAATTATTTTTGGGGTTTACTAGCTTGAAAGGACACATTGTCAACTGCTTCTGGGGTTAATTAGTTTGTAGCAACACGTCGTCAACTACTTTGGGGTTGACTAACTTGAAGTGTGGTCAACAACTTTGAACATAATGTTGGTTGACTTCATTGAGTTGGTAGCATTACCAACTGCTTAGGGGGTTAGGTATAATTTTGAAGCGTGGTCGACAACTTAAAGTATATTGATAATTAACTTCTTTAGTTTGATAGCATCACTAATGTCTTATAGAGTTGGGTATAACTTTGAACTGTTGTCAATAGCTTGGAGCATATTAGTGATTAACTTCTTTGATTTGGCAATGTCATCAATGGTTTATGAGGTTGGATATAGTTTTGAAGTGTGGTTAAAGACTTTTGTACCACACATAACGAGACTTAGTCTAACATTATTTAGTTTTATTTGAACCAACTCAAGTTTAGGTCAGGGTGGTGACATCACCCATTATTCATAGTCTCAAAATATTGTCGAAGATTAAGCACACCCAATGTGACTCAATTTGATCCTATTTAGTTCAGGTCTGAGTTTGATTTTATTTAGCTTGAGTCAAGTTTGATCTTATGTTGAACCTTTATTGAGTCGAGGTTTGCGTCTTGATGGACTTCAGTTCTAGTTTAAATCAATTTAGTTTGACTCGATTTTAGTTCAGGCTCAACCTGGCTTGGTTCTAATTTGAATTTAAGTTTACCCTTTTTAGTTTAGACTTGATTTAACCTAACTAGAATTTAACTTGAGCCTAGTTCAATCCTGATTGGATTTGATTTCAGCTCAACTTGATTTTGAGTTGACCCAACTCAAATCTAATTAGGGATGAATATGAGTTTCTTTAATTTAGGTTAAATCAATTTGGATTTTCTACAGTTTAGTTTAATTTGGGTCTGACTACAATTTTTTTATTCAATTTATGTCTATTTGAGCGAACTTGGCCTTTGTTCATTTGTTGTAATTGAGTTACTTTGTATTAATCAATTTGATTTGAGGGGTTTTTGATAGTTTATGATAATCTTAGACAAACCCATAGCCCAACTTTGAATGTGTGAATTAGAAGGCTAGCTTAGTTCATGAAATTGACACTTGGCTTAGTACTAGCCTGAGAGCTGACTGGGTGCGAGTCTGAAGACCAGCTTAAACACAAAAATAAAGGCTAGTTGAGTGCAACCTTGAAGGCTGGCTAAACTATGAGCTCGAAGGCTAGTATAGATACAAGCCTGAAGGCTAGGTGTGTACAAGCCTGAAGGCTCACTAAGGGCAAGCTTGAAGGCTGGCTAAGATGCAATCTTGAAAGCTGACTAATTATAAGTCAAAAGATTAGTTGAGTGTAAGTCTGAGGCTTGTTTAGATGCAAGCCTAATGACTAATTAAGTATGAGACCTAAGGCTAACTACGGTGAGAGCCTTAAGGCTAATTAAGTGCGAGCCCGAAGGTTAGTAGAGTACAAACTCGAAGGTTGACTAAGCGTGAGCTCTTAGGATAGCTAAGTATTAACCTGAAGGCTAACTAAGTGCAAGCTCGAAGGCTGACTTAGTGTAAGTTCGAAGGCTAGCTTGGATGGGGACCTAAAGGCTAGCTAAGTGTGAGCCTGAACGCTAGGTAACTACAAACTCAAAGGTTAGTTGAATACAAGCCCAAAGGCCAACTTGGTATGAGTCTGAAGACTAGCATGGGTGTGAGCTCGAAGGCTGGCTAGATGCAAGCCCCAAGTTTTGTTTAATGCGAGGTTGTAGGTTGACTAAGGATGAGCGCAAATGCTGGTTGGGTGTGAGCCAAAATATCGACTGGGTGTGAGCTCAAAGGCTACCTAGGTGCAAGTCCAAAGATTGGCTATGTGTAAGCCCGAAGGGTAGCTTGAATGCAAGCTCGAAAGTTAGTTAAGTGCAAATCCAATGTTTGGCTTGTGGTGATTGGGATCAGCCATCTTCGAAGGGCTACGAGTGGCCACGGTGATGTCGACAGTCTGCTGTCTACAGCACCATCTTCATTGCTGTTGAATCCACCATCTTCATCACTATCTTCAAGGGACCACAAGTAGCTGCGATATTGAAAATTCTTCTTCTTTTATGTTTTTGCCAATTTTTCCTTTTTTTCACATTTTTTTACCTAACTCTCTTATTATTATTATTATTTCCTTTCTTCTTCTTCTATTTCAAGCTTGAACCCCTTCTTCTTTTTTTCATTTTGGCCTAATTTTATTTTAATTTTTTGGCTGCACAATAACTTTTTTATTTTTTTTATTTTCTTGTTTCTTATTCACCTCTTCTTCCTTCTATGCCCTATCTTTTTTTTCTTGTCTTACCATGATCGGGCTAGGAGTGGCTCAGTCTCTTCTACAGTTGAATTTAACCATAGACGGTTGGATCTAGCCAAAGATGGCTAGATCTAGCTGGCCTTGGTTGTGTTGGGGTGGGAGGCACCCTACCCATTCCACCTTTGGCTGGATCCAGTTGTCTCCCGATTGGATTTGGCCAACTCTCAGCTATGATGGGTGGGAGGAAGGAGGAATGGTCGAGGTCATTCTCAAAGTTGTGGTTGTGGAGCTAGAGGTACTTGTCAGCGAGGGCGGAAAGGGGCTCCATGTGGAGGTGGCACTCGACAGCGGTTCCTTTGGACGGGACAAAAGAGAAGGGGGTGGAGGCGCGGGAGATTGATATGAAAATGAAGAGCTAGGGTTTTGTGGTGGAGGAAGAGGGACTCTGAGATGGTCATCATTGGAAGAGGAGATAGAGATGTAGATGGGCTAGAGTGGCTTGGGTTTTCAGCGACAGGGGGAACGGAGGCAAGCTAGCAAAGGAGACGAGCAGATGGTGGTCATGGCTTGGGCAGGGCTTATCAGAGGGGGAGGTTGGATAGGGTACAGCAGGGAGGCTCCCATATTAGCATGAACAGAGGTGGCCACCATCAAGTTGACAAAGGTAGAAGCATAGCTGCTCCTCCAGAGGAGGACAAGGAGGGATAGGAAGAAGATTAGTAGCAAAGGAAGGTATAGAATTACCTAGTTTTAATTGCTTCACGTTTCCAATTTTGACTTCCTGATCTCCTGTGTTCTTGATCTCTAACTCTATATTCTATCCCTATTCTAATTCTTATTTATATTTTTTAATTTATAGGTTCCATAAGTTTTTATAGGGCTTGAAGAGACAAAGTTGGGTTGGAACGAATCTTCTTTGTTTGAATTTTTGAATGATGAATGTGGATGTAAATAGATATAGATATACTTATTCAGAATTTGGACAAACTTATAAAGAGATATGGATAAGCCTGTTTATTGTGAATGATAAAATTTGAAAGTTATACTTATCTCGGATACTAAAATTATAAGACGGTTATTTACAATTTTTTCAGAAAATTTAGACTAAATTATAATTTTATGAAATTCAGGCATTCTTTTATGTAAAAAAAATTTGTTTATAAAGTTTTAAAATTGTCAGAGTTCTTTTTAAATAAAATTTAGAATTATATGCAAATAAAAATTCTTGAGAGACTTATATGTATAAACTTGAAATTCTAGGGGGTTTATTTTTAAATTCTAAATTTCATAAGAACCAAATCGTAATTATCGATCAGGGGCTTATTTGGGAATTTTATATTTTATGAGACTAATTTATAATTTTAGGATTTTATTAGATTTTTCTATAAAATTCTTATTTAAGGACCTATTTATAAGAAAAATCTAACTAAGGACCAATTTATGAAAATTTATTTTATTCAGAGGCTTATTTATAAAATTCTTGCATTTTATTATTTTTGCCCAAGTTTTAGGTAAATTTTGGGCCTAATTTTGATTAAAAAATCCAGCCCATTTCAATTAGGCTTAGATGGAGCTCAAATTTTATAATGATTTGAGCTCAATTTTTGATTAAACTTAAATGTGATTTAAACCTAACTAAATCCGCATTTGAGCCATAATTGTATGACATAAAAGTCTCAATTTTAATTATATTTGAATTAAACTTCGTTGTGACAAAGAGCACCTTAAACCAATTATCCCCTTCATTGCCTCATTTAGAGTTTTAGCGAGATGAGAGGGTATGAACAATCTTCGAGAACCTGTCCCTACATCAATATTTCAAGACTTGACTATATGGCTTTGAATTATCACATGAGAGTGGACTTAGATTGCTATGTGAAAGTAAAATTTCTTTACCATGTGAAAGTAGGCTTAGGTTGCCACATGAAAGTGCGCCTAGGTTGTTATGTAAAATTAGACATAGTTTTTTATGTGAAAGTGGACTTGATTGCTATGAACTTAAGTTGTCATAAGAAGGTAGACTTGGTTTGCCACATAAAAGTGGACTTAATATAGCATGTAAATGAGAGCTCAGTAGCCACATCAGATGGATAGAGTTTTGCATCCATGTTTTATCTCAAGAAATATAAAATGCATGTTTAACTGAGTGTTTCTTTCTGAGGAAGCCGAATGTTCCATCATAGACAAAACATAGATACATTGGTTATTATTTTTCTTGCTCCTAGGGCTTAGAGATAGTACCTTTTGAAGAATAGGCTATTGATTGGTGGCATAGGCTTTTCCTTCTTATCGTCGATTAGTTAGTAAGATCCCCCTTCAAATATCTTTCTAACGATATAAGGGTCTTCTCAATTAGACTCAAACTTGTCGTTCTTATTTTGGTTTGAGATTATGAATTTTCTCAAAACTAAGATTATTTTTTCCTTCTGGAATGACCTAAGCCGAGCCATCTCAGTGTAAGTTCTAGCCATTTGTGCTCAATACATTTCTACATTTTGTTGTGCAGAGAGCTCTATCTCACCCAAGGAGTTTAGCTCGTCACTGCGAAAAGAAATATTATTTTATCTTGTAATTTCTTCTTGTAAGAAAATCTTTAGAGAGGGAATTAGCACTTCTAGTGGCAAGATTGCCCTAGTCCTGAATACCAATGCATATGTTGTTGTTTGGGTGGGAGTTCAATATGTGGTGCGATAGGCCCATAGTGCCTCAGCTACCTTTTGGTGCCAGTCTTTCTTATTTCTACCAACAACTTCTTCAAGATCTTGGAGAGGGTCTTGTTAAATGCCTTAATGAGCCTGTTCCCTCTGGCATTGTAGATGGATGAATATTGCCATTCTATTTTATGATGATACACAAATCATCCTACCTGGAAACTTCTAAAGGACTGTTCGTTATCAAAAATGATTCTTTGAGAAACTTCGAATCAGTACAAAATATTTTCTTAAATGAATCAGATAATAACATCCACTTTTACCACTTTCAATAGACTTACTTTAGTCCATCACGAGAAATAATCAGTTGCTGCTAGTATGAAGAGATGGCCCCCAGAAGAAGATGGTTCGATTTGGCCGATGATGTCTATATCTCACACCTTGAATGACCATAAGGACATTATTGATTGTAGAGAATTTGGGTGTTAATAAATAAAGTCATCATGAATTTGGCATAGGTGACATCTTTTTGCGTAATCGATGTAATCTCCCACCATCGTGGAACAGTAATTACCGATACGCTTAATCTTCATCATTATTTTTTGGTCTGATTAATAAGCTCCACAAACTCCAAAATTCACTTCATACATAACTTTTTTGGTCTTTTTATTTGAGAGATAGTGCAGAATTAGTTGATCGAATAATCTTTTATAAAGAGTGCTGTTGATAAGCAGATGTTTAAGAAAACTTTGAAATCCTACTCTAAATTAGAGTTGGATTCTTGATAAGCCGAATTTAGACATTAAATCTAAGCTCAAATTAGAATCAAAAGGCTAAAAAAAAAATTTAGACCTAATTGGGACAGGCAAATAAACTCCTAAAAATTTGTATTTACAAATGAATCCCAAATTTTATCAAATAAAGGATCCTCAAAATTACAAAATTTTGCAAATATGTCCTTTTGGCAAAGAAACTCTTTGAAATTTCCAAAATTTGCAAATAAGCCTCCCAAAAAAAATTATTTATAAATTAGTCCAAATTGTATTCAAAAAGGACCCTAAAAATTTTAGAATTTTACAAATACATCCATTTTACAAAAATACCCTTGAAATTTATAAAATTATATTTTGGTTCAATTTTTCTTGGAAAATTAGCAAATAAACTCCTCAAAATTTTTATTTGCAAATAAGTCTAAATTGTATTGAAAAAGACATTGAAAATTTTAGAACTTTACAAGTATGTTTATTTTATAAAGAGACCCCTTAACTTTTTAAAGTCACATTTTGGTCTAATTTTTTTTGAGAATTTACAAATAAACCTCCCAAAAATTTTTATTTGCAAATAAGCCTAAGTTTTATTCAGAAAAGACCCTGAAAACTCTAAAATATGTCATTTTTTGTGAAAAACCCCTAAAATCTATGAAATTACAATCTAGTCTAGTTTTTAAAATATTTCACAAATAACTCCTCTTAGAATTCATCATCTGAAAATGGTATAAAATTTGGATATCCTCATTTGGGAAACAAATCCCAATTGAGTGATCACTGCCAATCACAAAAAAGGAAAATACAATTCAATCAAATATTAAACCCTCATCCAACCGATTTTGGCAATCGAACCAATCAAAATTTGGTTTCAAATCTTCTCGATTTGGTGTGAAATCTTCTTAATGGCCTATAAATCAATAGGAGCCTACAACAAGGAGAGATCAGAGAGCAAGGACAAAGATCTGAGCAAGAACACAAAGATAGAGCAAAGGAGATCAGAACAGATGAGGGATCAAAAGATAGTTAGAATAGGCAAATCCTATACCCTTTTTTTTTCCTTTTATTTTTCTCACCGATCCTTCTCTTCTTTCTGTCTTTCGTCTTCCTCTGAGGGAGCTTTAGCCATGTCTTGCATCTTGGTCCCTTCTCCACCTCCTTATCACTGGTGATGGCCGGCTCACCACCACTGCCTTGGGCACACACCGATACATACTGGAAGCCGCCACCTTCATTACACTCCTCTACCCATGCCTCCATTGCCGAACCAGACCATTGCCACTTGAGGGAAGCACACTCGGACCACCATCCCTTCACTTGAACCCTAGTCACAATCTCCAAAACCTCTATTTTGGCACCGCCAAAGAAGCTCCACTATTGGAGCTCCCATCGCCACCACCCACTCCCTACACTGCCCTCCTCTGCACGCCGACATCCTCGGCCCATCACAAATGAGGCTGGCAAGATTCGGCTGAGACGTTGTCGGATTGAACCAAGATAAGTGGAGTTAGGGCATTCCCTACCCTACCATTGATGAAGATGGCTAGATTCGGCTGGTGGCATCCAAATTTGGCCAAAAATTGGTGTGGTGGGGTGCCTCTCACCATGCCACAACTATGGCAGTGGCCGACTAGATTTGGCCTGGGCCAGAGGAGATGGCTGAGCTAGGAGGCCCAACCATGAGAAACCCAAGGAGGGGGTTGGAGGGGGTTGTGAACAATGGAAGAAAAAGATGAAGGAATAAAAGGAAAAAAAAATAGAAAAATAGAAGTTGACAAAAAAATTAAAGAGAAGAAAAGAGAGAAAAGGAGTGCATCTTACCATGATTTTTGCACCACCACTCACAATCTTTGGTGTTTTGACAAACTTTATCAACATCGTGATCACTCACGGTCCTCTCAAAGATGACAATCTCCATGACCTTATTGCAGCCACCCATCCCCCTTCGAAGATGACGATCAAGATGGAGGACCAATAACCTTGCTACGACCACCTGCAGCCCCTCGAAGATAACAATGAATTCGGTGGACTATATGACCATACTATAACTACTCACAGTCTCTCAAAGATTACAATGAAGATGGACTCATATCTCACATCTAAGCCAGCATTCGAGTCTACATCAGCCAGTCTTTGGGCTTGCACCTAAGCCAGCCTTCGAGCTTGCATCCAAGCCAACCTTCAGGCTCACACTTAGCTAGCCATCGAGCTCGCACTCAGCCAGCCTTTGGGCTCACACTTAGCCACCCTTTAGGCTTACATCTAGGCCACCCTTCAGGTTCCCACTGAACCAAACTTTAGGCTACACTAAGCTAGCATTTGGACTCACATCTAAGCTAGCCTTCAGGCTTGCGCTTAGTCAACATTTGGGCTCGCACTCAAGTAGCTTTTGGGCTCATACTTAATCAGCCTCTAGGCTCACATCTATGCTAACCTTTGGGCTTACACTTAGCCAACTTTCAAGCTCACATTCAAATCAAACTTCGGGCATACACTCAGCTAGCCTTTGGGCTTGAAACTAAGCCAGTCTTCGCGATTGTGTCTTTACTGGCCTTTAGGCTTGCATTCAAGCAAACCTTTGGGGTCACACTTAGATAACCTTCGATCCACATCTAAGTCAGCCTTTAGGCTCCCATTTAAGTTAGCCTTTAGACTCACTCTTAGCGAGCCTTTGAGCTAACATTTAAATTAGCCTCTGGCTTGCATTTAGCTGGCATCTAAGTCAACCTTCGAACTCGTATTTAGCTAGTCTTTGGACTCACATATAAGATAGCCTTGGAGCTTATGTTTAAGCTAGCCTTCGAGCTCGCATCTAAGCTAGCCTTTTAGCTCACATCACGCCACTCTTCAAGCTCACATCTAAGTCAACCTTCAAGCTCACATGTAAGACAGCCTTTCAGTTTACACTTAATCAGCCTTTAGGCTTGCATCATAGCTAGTCTTCGGGCTCACACTTTGCTAGCCTTCAAGCCTTCGTGTTCACACTTAGCTAGCCTTTGAGCTCGCATGTAAGCCAGGCTATGGGCTCACACTTAGCTAGCCTTTGGGCTCACATCCAAACCAGCCTTAGGGCTCACTTAGCCAGCCTTTGGAATTGCATCATAGCTAGCCTTCGTGCTCGCAACCAACGAGCCATCAGGCTCATGCTCAGTCAGCTTTTTGCCTCGTACTCAACTAGTATTAGGCTCGCATCATAGCCAATCTTCAGGTTCATAACCTTAGCTAGCCTTTGGACTCGCATCTAAGCCAGTCTTCAAACTCGCACCCAATATGCTCTTGGCCTCACACTCAGCCAACTTTTAAGCTCGTGAACTAAGCCAACATTCGGTTTTACACATTTGAAATCAGGCTATGGGTCTATTTTAAAATCACCACAAACTCCCAAGGTCCCTCAAATCAAATTGTTTAACATTGAGTAATTCAAGAAACTCAATCAGAATAAATGGACCAAGGCCAAGATGGCGCAAATAGAATTAAATTAATTCAAAAAATGGGCTAAAACCCAAATTGAGCTAAAGTCCAAAAAATATAAATTGAGTTAACCTAAACCAAATAAACTAATATTTAACTCTAACAGACTCAAGATAGGTTGACTTGAACTAAGTCCAAATCAAACCCTGACTAGGTTAAATCAAATTCAAACTATGAGGATAAACTCAAAATTAAATCAAAACCAACTTAGATTGATCATAAACTAGAACCAAGTCGAGCTAAATTGACCTAAACTTGAACCAAAGTCCAGTTGACCCGAACTCTATAGAGATCTAATATAAGCTTAAAGCTTAACTCAAGTATAATGAAATTGAACTCAAACTTGAGCTATATTAGTCCCAATTGAACTAATTAGGGTCAAACTGAGTCCCACTGGGAGTGTTGAAACTTAAATATTACTCCAAAAAAAAATATAAACAAAGGGTGATGTCACCTTTTGACTTAAACTTGAATTAGTTTGAATAGAACTAAAGAAGGTCAAACCGAGTTTCATTGGGTGTGCTAAACCTTCGGCAAATACTGCAAGACTATGAACAAAGCATGATGTTACAACCCTAACCTCAACCAAGCTAGTCAACCATAAAAGTTGTTGATGCTGCACACTTCAAATACATTGATGACACATCTTCCAAGTTATATCCAACCCTATAAGCCATCGGTGATGCTGCCAAATAAAAAAAAATAATCACCAACTTGCTCTAAGTGGTCGACCACACTTCAAAAGCTATATCCAACCCCATAGGTCCTTGGTGATATAATCAATCCAAAGAAGTTAATCACCAATATGCTCAAAACTATTGGCTACATTCCAAAGCTATACAAGAACCCTAAGCCATCAATGACACTTCCAAATCAATGAAGTCAACCAATAATACACTCAAAGCCATTGGTCATACTTTAAGCTAGTCAACCTCATAAACAGTTGATGATGTGCTCTTCAAGTTAGTCAACTCTAGAAGAAGTTGATGACATATACTTTGAACCTAGTCAACCCTAGAAGCCATTGATGATGCATCTTCCAAGTTATATCCAACCCCATAAGTCGTTGGTGACGCTACTAAATCAAAAAAGTGGATTACTAGCATGCTCCAAGCTATCGGTCACACTTCGAAAGCTATATCTAACTCCATACGCATTGGTGATGTTATAAATCCAAAGAACTTAATTGCCAATACACTCAAAGATATTAGCTGCGCGTCAAAGCTATACCTGGCCCCTAAGCTGTCGGTGATGCTGTTGAATCAATGAAGTCAACCAACAATGCACTCAAAGCCATTAGCCATACTTCAAGCTAGTCAACCCTAGAAGCAATTGATAATGCGCCCCACAAGCTATTCAACCCCACAACAGTTGACAATCCACTCCTTTAAGTTAGTTAACCCCATAAGTAGTTGACAATGTGTCTTCCCATATTAGTGAACCTTACAAGCAGTTGACGATGCACCACTCCAAGCTAGCCAACCCCACAAATAGTTGGCGACGCTACTAAATCAAAAAAAGTCAATGCCTAGATCTTATTGGTTATGAAAATATTTTAAGGTCAACGAAGCTATCATCAATGCCTTGTGGCTATCAGAAACACATCAGATTAAAGTGTTATTGGCGATGCTCAAAGTCATTGGAAACACCACAAAAATAAAACTGGACAATGAAGTTGTTGCTTATGCCTTATCTGTTATGAAAACACTTCTCAACTAAAAAACTTATTGCCAATGTCACATTGTCTGACGAAAATACTTCAAGTCACAAAGTTATCAGCGATGCTCAAAGCTATTGGAAATAATTCAAACTTCTCCCATTCCCTTCTACAATTAGGGTTGGACACCCTGTGGTCCAATGCAAGGGGAGCGGGATAGTTGCACGTCAATGCTACTTCTCCACTCTTTTGCTTTTGCTTCTCTCCTAATTTTTTTTTATAATTTCATATGGAGATTCATTGTCAAGTGAGGGCATGCCTTTGTTTAAATTATGTACCATCTTTCTGAAGTTAACCAATTACTTTCTTTTTTTTTCTTTTGGGTCTCTATTTTTGTTAGGTAGGTTTTTTTATTTTAAAAGGTTCCTGACAATTGTCAAGATAATTAACAACAAGAGTTTGTACCTATTAAAAGTCAATATTCTTACAATACTTTGTAGCATATTTAAAATAAATTTTGATTTGTGATTCTACGTCGCTCCCTAGGGTCTTCACTATTCTGGACTATCAAAATAGATTTCAAAAATTTTGGCACACCTAGTAGGACATAACTTCTCCTCCAAGTGTGAAAACCTAGTTAATATGATATTGACACTAATAAGGCTCACCATCATCCTAGGGGTAGAATCAACCATGCATTTCCCTCAGTCAATGGTTCCTTTGGAAGCGGCTAAAGCTCAATTCAAAGTCAAGACCATCTCTGAGGTTCTTCGGTTTAATAGGGCACCTACTACTGCATCAACTGAAGTTTTCGATATGTGAAACCAGCCTGTTTCTCACCTTCCGTCAGAGGGAAGATGACCCAATGTCGTCATCCCTAATGAGAAGGGTTGTTCAGATGAAGAGCTGAAAGCTATCCCTCAACCAATATGGATATCAGCCTTCCAGAGTTTAGGACAAAGGCAAAGCTCAGTCTTTGACTGCCTTCACCCAATTACTCACAGAGGGCAACCCAAAGCAAATCTAGACACAGGCAAAGAGGAAGAAGATCTCATCTTGACTGTCAAGAGTAGATCTTCAAACATTAATAAAAAGTTTTATTTCCTAACAATTCATTGTTTTATTCAAATGCAGTAAAAAAGAAGCTTATAAGTGTATCTTTTCTTGCAAGTTATGGCTCATTATGCCATTTTGGTTGGAAAGCTTTTAGGGGTCAAACGTGGGAGCTTGTAATCATTCCTCAATCAAAAGCAAATTTTCTAATCAAGAAGTCAGACGAAAGAGCTTGTAACCATATCTTGATCAAAAGCAGATATTATAACGGGTGTTTCGGGCTATCAAGTGGAAGAGCTTGTAAATATATCTCGATCAAAAATAGATCTTATAGTTGAGCCTTTAAGGCATCAAGCATCAGAGCTTGTAAACAAATTGCAGAGCTCGTCTTTTGGGGGAAGAGCTATAGAGTTCATCTTCTGGGAGCCAAGCTATAGCACTCGTATTTTGGAGGCCAAGCAGTAGAGCTCATTTTCTCGTGGTTGTGCTGTTGGGCGTATCTTTTGAGGGTTAAGCTATGGAGCTTGGCTTCCAAAGTTTAGGCTACGGGGCTTTAGCCCTTCAAAACTCGGTTGAATCTAAGTGCTATGATGAGGCTAGCAGCTTTGATTTCAGGTCCATCTTTTTCTTCGTTTATCCTGGAATTTGGTTTTGGTTTGTCTTTGCTCTTTAACATTATTAGAATTACAATTTTTTCAGAAACTAATATTTTCTCAGATTTGATGAAATGCTAAACTCACAACAATTTTTATCAAACTATAGCAATTTGATAGGTGTTAAATGTAAAATCATCCTACCTTGAAACTTCTCAAGATTGTTTCCTTATCAGAAATGATTCTTTGAGGAACACCGAATCAACACAAAATATTTGCTTAAATGAAGCAGATAATAACATCCACTTTTACCACTTTCAATAGAATTGCTTTAGTCTATCAAGAGAAATAATCAGTTGCTGCTAGTATGAAGAGACGGCCTACAGAAGAAGATGGTTTGATTTGGCCAATGATGTCTATATCTCACACCTTGAATGACCATAAGTACACTATTGATTGTAGAGAATTTGGGTGTTAATAAATGAAGTCATCTTGGATTTGGCATAGGTGACATCTTTTTGCATAATTGATGTAATCTCCCACCACCATGGATTAGTAGTAACCGATACACTTAATCTTCATCATTATCTTTTGGACTCATACTTATTTTGCCTCTGGGCTTACATTAAAGCAAACCTTTCGACTTACACTTAGCCAAATTTCAGGCTCACACTCAAATTAAACTTCAAATATACACTTAGCTAGCCTTCGAGTTTGCAATTAAGCCAGCCTTTAGGATTTTATCTTTAGCAACCTTCAGCCTTGTATTCAAGCAAACCTTTGGGATTGCACTTAGATAACCTTTAATCTCACATCTAAGCCAACTTTCAGGCTCCCATTTAAGTTAGTCTTTAGACTCACTCTTAGCAAGCCTTTGAGCTCACATTTAAATTAGCCTCTGGCTTGCACTTAGCTAGCATCTAAGTTAGCCTTCGGATTTGCATCTAAGTTAGCTTTTCGGCTCACATCAAGCCACCCTTCAAACTCACATCTAAGCCAACCTTCAGGCTTACATGTAAGCCAGCCTTTGAGCTTGCACTTAACCAATCTTTAGGCTTGCATCATAGCCAGCCTTTGGGCTCACACTTAGCTAGCCTTCGAGCTTGCATGTAAGCCAAACTATGGGCTCATACTTACCTAGCCTTCGAGCTTGCATGTAAGCTAGACTATGAGCTCATACTTAGCTAGCCTTTGGGTTCACTTAACCAGCCTTCGGAATTGCATCATAGCCAACCTTTGTGATCGCACCGAACAAGCCATCAGGCTCATACTTAGCCACCCTTTTTCCTCGTACTCAACTAGCATTTAATCTCGCTTCATAGCCAATCTTCAAGTTCATATCCTTAGCCATTCTTTGGACTTGCATTTTATCCAATCTTCACACTCCAACCCAATCAGCTCTCAGCCTCCCACTCAGTCAACTTTTAAGCTCTTGAACTAAGCCAACCTTTGGGTTTACACATTTAAAATTAGGCTACGGGCCTATTTTAAAATCATCACAAACTACCAAGGATCCTCAAATCAAATTTTTTAATATGGAGTAATTTAAGAAACTCAATCAAAATAGTTGTAACAAGGCAAAGTTGGCTCAAATAGACTTAAATTAATTCAAAAAATGGGCTAAAACCCAAATTGAGCTAAAGTCCAGAAAATATAAATTGAGTTAACCTAAACCAAATAAAATCATATTCAACTTTAACTAGACTCAAAATAGGTTGATCTAAAAATCAAATTGAATTCAAATGAAATCCAATCTGACTTGAACTAAGTCCAAATCAAACCCTGACTAGGTTAAATCAAATCCAAACTAAGAGGATAAACTCAAAATCAAACCAAAACTAAGTTAGATTGAGCATAAACTAGAACCAAGTTGAGCTAAATTGACCTAAACTTGATCCAAAATCTAGTAGACCCGAACTCTATAGAGATCTAATACAAGTTCAAAGCTTAACTCAAGCGTAATAAAATTAAACTCAGACCTGAGCTATATTAATCCCAATTGAACTAATTAGAGTCAAATTGAGTCCCACTGTGAGTGTTGAAACTTAAATAATACTACAAAAAAATATAAACAAAGGGTGATGTCACCTTTTGACTTAAACTTGAATTAGTTTGAATAGAACTAAATAAGGTCCAATCGAGTTCTACTTAGTATGCTAAACCTTTGGCAATACTGCAAGACTATGAATAAAGTGTGATGTTACAACCCTAACCTCAACCAAGCTAGTCAACCATAAAAGTAATTAATGATGCACACTTCAAATACATTGATGACACATCTTCCAAGTTATATCCAACCCTACAAGCCATTGGTGATGTTGGCAAATAAAAAAAATTAATAACCAATTTGCTCTAAGCGATCGACCACACTTCGAAAGCTATATCCAACCCCATAAGTCGTTGGTGATACTATCAATCCAAAGAAGTTAATCACCAATATGATCAAAACTATTGGCTACACTCCAAAGCTATACAAGACCCGTAAGTCATCAATGACACTGCCAAATTAATGAATTCAACCAATAATACACTCAAAACCATTGGCCATACCTCAAGTTAGTCAACCTTATAAATAGTTAATGATGTGCTCTTCAAGTTAGTCAACTCTAGAAGTAGTTAATGACACATACTATGAAGCTAGTCAATCCTACAAGTCATTGATGATACGTCTTCCAAGTTATATCTAACCCCATAAGTCATTGGTGTCGCTACCAAATCAAAAAAGTTGATTATCAGCATGCTCCAAGATATCGGTGACACTTTAAAAGCTATATCTAACTCCATATGCATTGGTGATGTTGTAAATCAAAAGAACTTAATTGCCAATAAACTCAATGATATTAGTTGCACTTCAAAGCTATACCTGACCCCTAAGTTGTCGGTGATGTTGTCGAATCAATGAAGTCAACCAACAATGCACTCAAAGCCATTAGTCATACTTCAAGTTAGTCAACCCTACAAGCAATTGATAATGCGCCCCACAAGTTATTCAATCCCACAAGCAGTTGACAATGCCCTCTTTTAAGCTAGTTAATGCCATAAGTAGTTGACAATATACCTTCCCATATTAATCAATCTCACAAGTAGTTGACGATGCACCACTCTAGGCTAGCCAACCCCACAAATAGTTGGCAACACTACTAAATTAAAAGAAATTAATGCTTACATCTTATTGGCTATGAAAATATTTCAAGGTCAACCGAGCTATCATCAATGCCTTGTGGCTTTTAGAAACACATTAGATTATAGTGTTATTGCCGATACTCAAAGCCATTGGAAACACCTCAAAAATAAAACTAGACAATGAAGTTATTGCTTATGTTTTATCAGTTATGAAAGCACTTCTCAACTAAAAAAGTTATTGCCAATGTCATGTTGGCTAACGAAAATACTTGAAGTCACAAAGTTATCACTGATACTCAAAGCTATTGGAAATAATTCAAACTTCTTCCATTCCCTTATGTAATTAGGGTTGGACGCTTTGTGGTCCAATGCAGGGGGAGCGGGATAGCTACACGTCAACGCTACTTCTCCACTCTTTTTCTTTTGCTTTTCTCTCATGCTTTTTTTTTTTTATAATTCCATATTGAGATTCATTGTCAAGTGAGGGCATGCCCTTTTTTAAACTATGTACCATATTTCTTAAATTAACCAATTACTTTCTTTTTTTTCTTTTAGGTCTCTATTTTTATTAGTCAGGTTTCTTATTTTAGGATGTTCCTGACAATTGTCAGAATAATTAATAACAAGAGTTTGCACCTGTTAAAAATCAATATTCCCACAATACCTGATAACATATTTAAAATAAATTTTGATTTGTTATTCTACATCGCTCCCCAGGGTTTTCACTATTCTGGACTATCAAAATCAATCCCACAAATTTTGGCACACCTATGAAGACATGACTTCTCCTCCAAGTATGGAAACCTAGTTACTACGATATTGACATTGATAAGGCTCACCATCATCCTAGGGGTAGAATCAACCATGCATTTCCCTCAATCGATGGTTCCTTCGGAAGCGACTGAAGCTCAGTTCAAAGTTAGGACCATTTCTGAGGTTGTTCAATTTAATAAGGCACCTATTATTGCACCAATTGAAGTTATCAATATGTGAAACCAACCTGTTTCTCACCTTCCATCAAAGGGAAGGAGACCCAATGTCGTCATCCTGAATGAGAAAGGTTGTTAAGATGAAGAGCTAAAAGCTATGTCTCAACCAATATAGATATCAGTCTTCCTTAGTTTAGGACAAAGGCAAAGCTCAGCCTTTGACTGCCTTCACTCGATTACTCACAGAGGGCAACCCAAAGCAAATCTAGACACAGACATAGAGGAAAAAGACCTCATCTTGACTGTTAAGAGCAGATCTTATAACCAAACATTAATAAAAAGTTTTATTTCCTAACAATTCATTGTTTTATTCAAATGCAATAAAAAAGAAGCTGATAAGTGTACCTTTTCTTGCAAGTTATGGCTCATTATGCCATTTTGGTTGGAAAGCTTTTAGGGGTCAAATGTGGGAGCTTGAAACCATTCCTCAATCAAGAGCAGGAGCTTCTAACTATATCTCTATTAAAAACAAAATTTGTATATGAGACTTTAGGGGGTCAAGTACGAAAGATTGTAACTATACCTTGATCAAAAGTAGATATTATAACAGGTGTTTCCGGCTGTCAAGTGGGAGAGCTTGTAAATATATCTTGGTCGACAATGGATCTTATAATTAAGCCTTTAAGGGATCAAACATGAGAGCTTGTAAACAAATTGTAGAGCCCGTCTTTGTGGGAAGAGCTAAAGAGTTCATCTTTTGGGAACCAAGCTACAACTCTCGTCGTTTGGAGGCCAAGCAAGAGAGCTCATTTCTCGTGGTTGTGCTGTGGGGCATATCTTTTGAGGGTTGAGCTATGGAGCTAGGCTCCCAAAGTTTAGGCTATGGGGCTTTAGCCCTTCACAACTCGGTTGAATCTAAGCGCTATGATGAGGCTAGCAGCTTTGATTTCAGCTCCATCTTTTTCTTCATTTATCCTGGAATTTGGTTTTGATTTGCCTTTGCTCTTTAACATTATTAGAATTATAATTTTTTCAGAAACTAATATTTTCTCAGATTTGATGAAATGCTAAACTCACAATAAAACATCCAAATAAATGTAAAAATCCAAATAAAACATCCTATATTCAAAAGTCTGAATCCCATGTTCAATTTAAACTATGGTGGATAGGATGCATGTGAGCCAAGATAGATAATCCAAGCACAATAAATTTGAACTAAACCAATTTGCATTAAGTAACACATATCAGACCACGGTGGCAGCACTCCTTTTATTTGAAGCCTAAAACTACATTTTTGGGCTAAGAGTCTTCCCCACATAAAGAAGAAGACACATCTTTGCGTTTTTATTTACTACACCAACTTGAAATACAAACCAACAGAACCATAATTATGTTGGCCACCATGGGCTTAACCACTTACCGTTCCTTGCTCAGGAGACGACCTGGATAGTCACTCCAGCGATGACGAGGCCTCTCTTCCAGTTGAGCTCCTTATAGTCGGTCATTGAGAACCTTATCTCGCCATCTGATTTCGCAACGAAATCCCCGACCTTCACTTGTATCCATTCTTGGGGCTTCAGTTTCTGCAGGCTGAGCTTTTTTTCCTGAACTTCACCAGGAATTTCAAGCTTGAATGTAGCAGCAGGCTCGAGCCCGCTTGGGTCCTTCAACAGTATATCAAACAGGACTTCATACTTGTGGCCGGCTTTCAGGTCCTTCATTTGGTAAGTCCCAATCACCTCAAGCCAGCACACATCCAGTAGCTCTGCCACCTCAACGCTCACATCGCTGCAAGCACATCGCCCCCATAGGGAAAGACATATTATGCTCTTCAGTAACAGAAAGGAAAACATCATTCACGTAATAGCAAGAAGCTTTAAAGCTAGATCCATACTTTTCAAGGAGCAACCAGCGCCAGTATCTGGTATCATCGCCCCAAGTGATTGACAAGCTTCTTGCTGGCACCACTCGGCTCTGAATGTCGATAGCACTGCAGCCGGTTGACGTTTTGAGGACCTGATGTGGAAACAAATTAACAATACTTCATCAAACAAATGGACATGGAACTCCTATTTTTTATCCAAACTCGATGGTATTGCATGGATGAAAGCAACAAACCAAGTATGACTTTCTGTCGAGCTGCACTCCATTGTGGAACTGCACATGGATGTCCTCAAGAGGGCGCACCTCGGCCATCTTGTTCTTCGCCATTTTGTCTAATGACTTTGCTGATATTGCTCTAGCTTATCTACTCGGCGATGATCTGTCGACCCATGGAGGCCGTCTATATATATATATAGGTTGAAGGTATATCATAGGGGTATAACTCAAGAAGCATGCGCACACATTTTCCGGCATACAATATGACTGTTAAGTTCTTTCTTGAAATAAGAAAATTTTTCTACCTCCATGGTCTGGTCTTTTTTTAAAGGAAATTTCAGATAACCCAGCTCCTATCCCGCCCACAGTTGTGGCGGCCAGAGCTATACGAGTCATTTGATATTCAGAGATATACAAGTCATTTTATATTCTGCCATCCATTCGTAGGAGAAGACGAGCAGAAGCAGTCGTTATTTAGCAAGCTTATTGAACAAAAGCATGTGAAGTTATTGACTACTTCGGTCTTTCTCAAACAAATTCTGATTTCTTTATGTGTGGCGGCAAGTCATTCTTTAGAATGACAAATCGCAATGCAGTACCCCCGCACTCTATATAAACCCTTCTACCTAGCTGACACAAGGCAGCCATAGCCTGGAAGAAGTAGGAGTCGGAAGGTAGCAAGCAAAACATAGAAAGAATGGCAAGTCCAGTTGACTCTACTTCTTATTCCCCTTAGTTCAATATCACGGTTCTTACTTAGAACAATAGAATTCTAGTGACGTGCTGTTTCCTTCTCGTTCATTGAGGGGGTAAAAATATGTAGGACGATAATTAGCACATCTAGTAATTCCTAAGCTACACTGATCGGTTCTGTGAGTATTTGTGATCTAGGGTGGCAGCGATGATGTGTTCGTCTACCCGAAGGAGCTATCGATCACATGGGGAAGTGATCCGACTTATTGGCTTTGGCGTTGGCTCCTGCTTGAAAGGTAATTATTCATGGTTTATATCCAATTATCTGTGCTAGATGTCTATCCATATAGCAACATAATTGCTATACACAAAAGTTGGTGTTTATCAAACATCTTATTCGAATATATGCGCAGCCAAGACTACAAGGATGTGGAGGTGGCTGAGCTTCTAAGGGTCTGCTGGTTGGATGTTTCCGGGAAGCTCGATATGAAGAATTTCGAGGCGGGCAAGACATACAAGGTTTTCTTTGTGGCGCTAATGAGGGATAATGCCTTCGGGTGGGACTCAAAGGTGACCCTCACTCTCAAATATCCGGGTCACACCAAGACCAAAACAACGCAGCTGAATAAGTTAACCCCCAACCTGTGGGAGAACGTGGAAGTAGGTGAATTCCAAGCAACAAACTCTGGGGAGATCAACTTTTCGATGACGGAGACCATCATTCAGAACTGGAAGGGAGGAATGATCATCAAGTGTGCCATTGTTCGTAAAGTGCTTAACTAATGGAAGCACCATGCGCTTCCGCTCTGTAGTAATAAGTGCAGCCACTTATCATGCATCTTGCATAGCGGCTGAGTTCTTTGTTATATCAATAACGTCATTCCCCCCAACCATGTTACATTGGAAACTTCCTTTTATCCAACTTCACAATCAAATACAAACTAGTACTCCACAGTGTTCTTAGCTGATTGAAATTTAAACGGAACATGATTCCGAAGGTAAGGGCTTTGAGTCTTCGGTTAGTAAGTACATTGAGGAGTTAGATTTAATTCTTATGCACTGAAGAAATTAATGTCGCATATAAAACTAATATTTGGAACGAAGAAAACCCGTGAGAAATACTATTTGGAAATTAAAAAAGAAGGGCACCACAAGGCTCACTTTGAAGATGTGGGCTACGTATCTTAGGGAGAAGGCCGTGGCAGTGACCAAGGCCATTGATTTTTCGGAGCGAATCCCAATTTCGCGTCTTGCCTTTTCTTTTGAGATCGAAAGCGAATGACATACCTCACTACCAGAGGTTGCCATCAAGGCTTGCTAGATGCTACTACTCGGGTTCAACATTGTTCTTTTGCCATCTCTGATATCCAGATTTGTGTTCAAAAAGACGGTAGCCAAAGAAGAGGGTGAATTGGATTTTATAATATGGGACTACTGAAAGTGGACCAAGGGATTTGGAAGCGAAACTACTTCTAGAGCCGTGCAGTATTTGGCTCAAACCTAATAAACAGACTGAACCGAAACTGAGTAATCGATCCGGTTCGGGTTATTCGATTTTCATTTCGGCTCGGTTTTGAAAAATAGAAAATGTAATATTCGATTTTGATTTTGAAAAACCGTAAAAATCGAACCGAACCGAATTATATGTATATATAAATGCATAATATTTGTTTTGGTTTTGGTTTTTGATTTTAATTTGAATATAATTAAATTTAAACTGAAAAAATAAAATCGGTTTAAATTTTCGATTTTCGGTTTAGACCGAATCGAACCAAAATATTTCGGTTCGATTTTAGTTCAGTTTTTACAGTGTTTCGGTTCGGCTCAGTTTTTGAATTTTTAAAAATGAAAATTTCGGTTCGGTTTGTTCGGTTCCGTTCGGTTCGCTTTTGAACCGAATGCGCAGCCCTAACTACTTTCATTTACTTATTTTGTTTGGTTGTACAAAATTAACTTTTCAAAAGTTAGTGTACTTTTCCATGTAGTGAACGCCCTATTGGTTGTGGGGACTGCTCCTTTAAGGAGGATCGAACACTATTTTTTACAAGTATTTGAGCAGAATTTTAAGATCCTAGGTAGGGTTTTGGCAAAAATTATGATTTTTTATGATTGAAAACCTGAGTAAAAACGCGAGGTCAAAAAATTGAGAATCATCCATAGTTTATAAGCAAAAAAGGGGGCGATGTCTCCTAAGGTACTTTCGATGCCCAAATTGGGCGTCAATTTAGATCCAAACTCTTAGGACTGGGTGTCTAGATATGGGCCAAATCGGACAACCAGAGCCAGATTTGGCCCATGTTTGAGAAAAAGGACATCACTTCAAAAGTTATTAAAAAATTGGCTATTTTCCAAAAATGTATATGGCCTTTTAGATATTACCCAACAGTACTATTTAGATTGGGAAAATATTTTAAAGTAAATTTGTGAACAAGTTCTTAAAAATTCAATTGTGCAAATTAAAACCTCTTTTTGTTTCATGTTGAAAAAAAGCCCAATTTTCAATTAATCAAAACATGGGAAAGCACATGAAAGTATGAAAACTTTACAAATAGATCCCCATAATTAAGAATTTGCTTATGTATCCAAAACTAGCAATTTTGCAAATACGCAAGTTAAACAACTCCCTTGGGTGCGAGTTTAGGCTCAATTTCTTGTCACAAAAGTAAAGGACAAACAACCATGCAAAGGCAAGAGTTTGCAAAAAAAAAAACTTAGGAGAAAAATCCTCTACCTTCGCAAATGATCTGAGGCATTTTTATTAAATACTAGAGTCAAAACCAAATACTTGAGGGCTTGTTTTGAATAAGTCTATCAGGAGAAAGGTTGTCTAGACATATTGCCTTCAGCCTTATCTGAACTTCAATGATAAAAAAGGAGCCATTTTTAGTTCATTTTAGCCAAGTTTAGACAATCAAACTTTTAAAAGATTAACTGTTTGGTGTATTTTGAGTTGATGCAATTTAGAAATTCAGTAAAAATAGGACAAAAACCATTTGACATTGAAATGTATCAACTTGGAGAACTTAATTTAGAGTGGTGACCGAATCCAAGATTATTATGTTATTGTTTGAAGTGATTTTTATCAAAATCAAATTTCAACGAAATATGATCATAAATGAAACTTGAATGCCGCTAAATTATGGCTAAAATATGAGCCTCATTTAAATCTAAATTGCAATCAAATTTGATCAAAAATTGAGTTTAATTTGAACTTGAATTATGGAGAAATTCTAGCTCAAGCTAAATTCAGTCCAAGTGAGCTAAATTGCTTGGATATTTGGGCCAAAATTGGGCTCAGAATTTATCAAACATCCAAAAAAAAACAAGAAATATGAAACACTTATAAATAGGTCCTTATACTAAAAAAATTTTACAAATAGGCTCTAACCAAAATTTTGTTCCAATAAGAACCGTTAAATTTATAAAATTACATTTTGGTCTAAATTTTTTGAAAAAATTATAAATATTCCCTTGAAAATTCAATATCCAAAGATGATACAATTTTGAATCTCTTCATAAGTAAGCAAATCCCAATCGACAGGATTATATGCCAATCAAAGATATAAAAAATCTAATTTAATTACAGACCATAATCCAATAAGATTCCAATCAAACCAATTAAGGATTTGATTTAAAATCTTCCCATAGGCCTATTAAAGTTAATGAAAACTTGCGAGAAAACAAGGGAAGGGAGAGAAGGTTTTAGCAGTGACCAAGGCCATTGACGTTTCCGAGTGAATCCCAATTTGGCATCTTACCCCATTCTTTCTACGATCAAGCGAATGACAGGCCTCACTACTAGAGGTTGCTATCAAGACTTGCTAGATGCTACTGCTAGGGTTCAACATTGTTCTGCTGCCATCTCTGGTATCAAGATTTGTGTTCAAAAAGATGGTAGCCGAAGAAGAGAGCGAATTGGATTTAATAATATGGGACCGTTTGGTTGATTGGAAGTGGAGGAAGGGATTGGAAGCGAAACTACTTCCATTTACTTATTTTGTTTGGTTGTACAAACTTAACTTTTCAAAAGTTAGTATACTTTTCCATGTAGTGAGCACCCTATTGGTTGTGGAGACTGCTCCTTTGAGGAGGATCGAACACTAATTTTTTACGAGTATTTGAGAGGAATTTTAAGATCATAACTAGGGTTTTGGCAAAAAATTGCGATTTTATATGATTGAAAATTTGAGTAAAAATGCGAAGTCAAAAAATCGAGAATCATCCACAATTTATAGGCAAAAAAGAAGGTGGTGTCTCCTACGGGGCTTTCGATGCCCAAATTGGGTGTCAATTTGGATCCAAGCTCCTAGGGTTGGGTGTGTAGACATAGGCCAAATCGGACACCGGAGCCCGATTTGGCCCATATATGAGAAAAAGGACATTACCTCAAAAGTTATTAAAAAATCGACTATTTTCCAAAAATGTATATGACCTTTTAGATATTACCCAAAAGTATTGTTGAGATTTGGAAAATTTTCTAAATCAAATTTGTGAACAAGTTCTTAAAAATTCAATTATGCAAATTAAAACCTTTTTTTGTTTCATATTGAAATCAAGTCCAATTCTCAATTAATCAAGACATGGGAAAGCACATGAAAGTATGAAAACTTTGCAAATAAATCCCCATAATTAAGAATTTGCTTATATTTCCAAAACTAGCAATTTTGCAAATAGGTTAAACAACTGCCTTGGGTGTGAGTTTAGGCTCAATTTCCTGTCACAAAAGTAAAGGACAAATAACCGTGCAAAGGCAAGAGTTTGCAACATAAACTTAGGAGAAAATCCTCTACCTTCACAAATGATCTTAGGCATTTTTATTTAATACTAGAGTCAAAATCAAAGCCTTGAGGCTTGTTTTGAATAAGTCTATCAGAAGGAAGGTTGTCTGGACACAGTGCCTTCAGCCTTATCTGAACTTTAATGATAAAAAAGGAGCCATTTTTAGTTCATTTTGGCCAAGTTCAGACAATCGAACTTTTAAAACATTAACTATTTAGTGTATTTTGAGTTGATGCAATTTAGAAATTTAGTAAAAATAGGACAGAACTATTTGATATTGAAATGTATCAACTTGGAGAACTTAATCTAGAGTGCTGACCGAACCCAAGATTATTATGTCATTGTTTGAGGTGATTTTTATCGAAATCAAATTTGATCAAAATATGATCTTAAATAGAACTTGAATGTCACTAAATTATGGCTAAACTATGAGTCTCAGTTGTGTCTAAATTGCAATCAAATTTGACAAAAAATTTAGTTTAATTTAGACTTGAATTATCGATAAATTCAGGCTCAAGGTAAATTCAACCCAAGTGAGCTAAATTGCCTGGATATTTGGATCAAAATTGGGCCCAGAATTTATCAAACATCCGGAACAAAACAAAAAATATAAAATATTTATAAATAGGTCCTTATACCAAATATATTTTATAAATATGCTCTTACCAAACTTCTCTTACAACATGGACCCTTAAATTTATAAGATTACATTTTGATCTAAATTTTTTGACAAAAGTACAAATATCCCCTTGAAAATTCAATATCCAAAGATGATACAATGTTGAATCTCTTCCTAAGTAAGCAAATCCCGCTCCTCTACATTGGACCGCACGACATTCGACCCGGATCATGGAAGGAAATGTGAGAAGTTTGAAGTATTTCCAATAGCTTTGAGTATTGGCGATAACTTTGTGATTCGAAATGTTTTTGTTTGTCAATAATGTGTCAGTAATAACCTCACGATTTGATGTAATTTCGTTAATCAACAAGGCATTGATGATAACTTCATTTGGATTAAAGTACTTCTCTTAGCCAATAAGGTATTTACAATAACTCTGTTGACCTTAAAGTATTTTCATAGCTAATAAGGCACATACAATAACTTATTTAGTTTGTGAAGTATTTTTGTAGTCGAGAAGATACAAGGGATAACTCGTTTTGATTTTTAAAGTATTTTCATAGATAATACGACACAAGTAACAACTTCTTTAGTTTTTGAAGAACTTTCAGAGCTGATAAAGTGTAAGCGATAACTTCTTTAGTTTTTGTAGTATTTCATAGTTGATAAGGTGTAAGTGATAACTTATTTGGATTTGGTAGTGCCACCAAGGACTTATGGGGTTGGGTACAACTTCAAAAATCGCGTTATCAACCCCTATTATTTTTGGGGTTGGCTAGCTTGAAGGTGCGTCGTCGATTACTTCTAGGGTTTACTAGCTTGAAAGGACACATCGTCAACTACTTTTGGGTTGACTAACTTGAAGTGCGGTCAACAACTTTGAGCATATTGTTGGTTGACTTCATTGACTTGGTAGCATTACCAACTGCTTAGGGGGTTGGGTATAATTTTGAAGTGTGGTCGACAACTTGAAGTATATTGATGATTAACTTCTTTAGTTTGATAGCATCACTAATGTCTTATACCGTTGGGTATAACTTTGAACTATTGTCGATAGCTTGGAGCATATTAGTGATTAACTTTTTTGATTTGGCAATGTGATCAATGGTTTATGAGGTTGGATATAGTTTTCAAGTGTGGTTAAAGACTTTTGTAGCAGACATAGCGAGACTTAGTCTAACATTATTTAGTTCTATTTGAACCAACTCAAGTTTAGGTCAGGGTGGTGACATCACCCATTAATCATAGTCTTGGAATATTGTCGAAGATTCAGCACACCCACTGTGACTCAATTTGATCCTATTTAGTTCAGGTCCGAGTTTGATTTCATTTAGCTTGAGTCAAGTTTGATCTTATGTTGAACCTTTATCGAGTCGAGGCTTGCGTCTTAATGGACTTCAGTTCGAGTTCAAATCAATTTAGTTCGACTTGATTCCAGTTCAGGCTCAATCTGGCTTGGTTCTAATTTGAATTTGAGTATACCCTTTTTAGTTTAGACTTGATTTAACCTAACTAGAATTTAACTTGAGCCTAGTTCAATCCTGATTGGATTTGATTTCAACTCAACTTGATTTTGAATTGACCCAACTCAAATCTAATTAGGGTTGAATATGAGTTTATTTAATTTAGGTTGAATCGATTTGGATTTTCTAGAGTTTAGTTTAATTTGGGTCTTACTACATCTTTTTAACCAATTTATGTCTATTTGAGGGAACTTGGCCTCTGTTCATTTGTTGTGATTGAGTTACTTTGTATTAATCAATTCGATTTGAGGGTTTTTGACAGTTTACGATAATCTTAGACAAACCCATAGCCCAAGTTTGAATGTGTGAATTAGAATGCTAGCTTAGTTCATGAAATCGACACTTGTCTTAGTACAAGCCTGAGAGCTGACTGGGTGCGAGTCTGAAGACCGGCTTATATACAAACATAAAGGCTAGTTGAGAGCAACCTCGAAGGCCGGCTAAACTGTGAGCTCCAAGGCTAGTCTAGATACAAGCCTGAAGGCTAGGTGTGTACAAGTCCGAAGGCTCACTAAGCGCGAGCTCGAACGCTGGCTAAGATGCGATCTTGAAAGCTGACTAATTATGAGCCAAAAGGTTAGCTAAGTATGAGCCTAAATGTTAGCTGAGTGCAAGCTTGAAGGCTTGTTTAGATGCAAGCCTAATGACTGATTAAGTATGAGACCTAAGGCTAACTAAGGTGAGACACTTAAGGCTGACTGAGTGCGAGCCCGAAGGTTGGTAGAATGCAAACTTGAAGGTTGACTCAGTGTGAGCCCTCAGGCTAGCTAAGTGCAACCTTGAGGGCTGGCTTAGTGCAAGTTCGAAGGCTGACTTTGATGGGGACCTAAAGGCTAGCTAAGTGTGAGCCTGAACGCTGGGTAAGTGCAAGCTCGAAGGTTAGTTGAATACAAGTCCAAAGGCCAGCTTGGTATGAGTCTGAAGACTAGCAGGGGTGTGAGCTCGAAGGCTGGTTCGATGCAAGTCCGAAGGTTGGATTAATGCGAGGTTATAGGTTGATCGAGGATGAGCCCAAATGTTGGCTGGGTGTGAGCCCAAATATCGACTAGGTGTAAGCTCAAAGGCTACCTAGGTGCAAGTCCAAAGATTGGTTATGTGTAAGCCCGAAAGCTAGCTCGAATGCAAGCTCGAAAGTTACTTAAGTGCAAACCCAAGGTTTGGCTTGTGGTGATTGGGATCAGCCATCTTCGAAGGGCTACGAGTGGCTACGGTGATGTCGACGGTCTGTTGTCTTCAACACCGTCTTCATTGCCGTTGAATCCACCATCTTCATCACTATCTTCGAGGGATCACGAGTAGCTGCGATATTGAAAATTCTTCTTATTTTATGTTTTTGCCAATTTTTTCCTTTTTTTCACATTTCTTTTACATAACTCTCTTATTATTATTATTATTATTATTATTTTTCCTTTCTTATTCTTCTATTTCAAGCTGGAGACCCTTCTTCTTTTTGTCATTTTGGCCTAATTTTATTTTAATTTTTTGACTTCACAATAACTTTTTTATTTGTTTCTTATTTTCTTGTTTCTTATTCATCTATTCTTCATTCTATGCCCTCTCTTTTTTTCATTGTCTTACCATGATCGAGCTAGGAGTGGCTCGGTCTGTTCTATAGTCGAATTTAACCATAGACGGTTGGATCTAGCCAAAGTTGTCCAGATCTAGCTGGCCTTGGCCGCGTTGGGGTGGGAGGCACCCTGCCCATTCCACCTTTGGCTGGATCCAGTTGTCTCCCGATCGGATTTGGCCAACTCTCAATAATGATGGGTGGGAGGAAGGAGGAATGGTCGAGGTCATTCTCAAAGTTGTGGTTGTGGAGCTAGAGGTGCTTGTCAGCGAGGGCGGAAAGGGGCTCCATGTCGAGGTGGCACTCGATAGCGGTTCCTTCGGACGGGGGAAAAGAGAAGGGGGTGGAGGCGCGGGAGATTGAGATGAAAATAAAGAGCTAGGGTTTTGAGGTGGAGGAAGAGGGACTTTGAGATGGTCATCATTGGAAGAGGAGACAGAGATGTAGATGGGCTAGAGTGGCTTGGGTTTTCAGCGACAGGGGCAAGGGAGGCAGGCTGGCAAAGGAGGCGAGCAGATGGTGGTCATTGTCTAGGCAGGGCGTATCGGAGGTGGAGGCTGGATAGGGTGCAGCAGGGAGGCTCCCATATTAGCATGGAAAGAGGTGGCCACCATCAAGTGAGAAAGGTAGAAGCATAGCTGCTCCTCCAGAGGAGGACAAGGAGAAATAGGAAGAAGATTAGTAGCAAAGGAAGGTATAGAATTACCTAGTTTTATTTGCTTCACGTTTCCAATTCTGACTTCCTGATCTCTAACTCTATATTCTCTCCCTATTCTAATTCTTATTTATATTTTCTAATTTATAGGTTCCATGAGTCTAATTTTTATTTATATTTTCTAATTTATAGGTTCCATGAGTTTTTATAGGGCTTGAAGAGACGAAGTTGGGTTGGAACGAATCTTCTTTGTTTGAATTTTTGAATGATGAACATGGATGTAAACAGATATAGATATACTTATTCAGAATTTGAATGAACTTGTAAAGAGATATGGATAAGCCTGTTTATTGTGAATGATACGATCTGAAAGTTATACTTATCTCCAATACTAAAATTATAGGAGGGTTATTTACAATTTTTTCAGAAAATTTAGACTAAATTATAATTTTATGAGATTCAGGCAGTCTTTTAAGTAAAATAAAATTTGATTACAAAGTTTTAAAATTTTCAGAGTCCTTTTTAAATAAAATTTAGAATTATATGCGAATAAAAATTCTTGAGAGACTTATTTGTATAGACTTGAAATTCTAGGGGGTTTATTTGTAAATTCTGAATTTCATAAGAACCAAATCATAATTATCGATCCTTTGAGGGGCTTATTTGTAAATTTTATATTTCGCGAGACTAATTTATAATTTTAGGATTTTAGTATATTTTTCTATAAAATTCTTATTTTAAGGCCCTATTTATAAGAAAAATCTAATTAAGGAGCAATTTATGAAAATTTATTTTATTCAGAGGCTTATTTATAAAATCCTTACATTTTATTATTTTTGCCCTAGTTTTAGGTAAATTTTGGGCCTAATTTTGGTTCAAAAATCCAACCCATTTCAATTAGGCTTAGTTAGAGCTCGAATTTTGTAATGATTTGAGCTCAATTTTTTATCGAACTTAGATGTGATTTAAACCCAACTAAATCCACATTTGAGCCATAAGTTTATGGCATACAAGTCTCAATTTTAATCATATTTTAATTAAACTGCATTGTGACAAAGATCACCTTAAACCAATTATCCCCTTCATAGCCTCATTTAGAGTTTTGGCGAGAGGAGAGGGTATGAACAATCTTCGAGAACCTGTCCCTACATCAATATTTCAGGAGTTGACTATATGGGTTTGAATTATCACATGAGAGTGGACTTAGATTGCTATGTGAAAGTGAAATTTGTTTACCACGTGAAAGTAGACTTAGGTTGCCACATGAAAGTGGGCCTAGGTTGTCATGTAAAATTAGACATAGTTTGCCATGTGAAAGTGGACTTGCTTGCTATGAACTTAAGTTGCCAGAATAAGGTAGACTTGGTTTGCCACATAGAAGCCGACTTAATATACCATATAAATGAGAGCTCAGTAGTCACATAAGATGGATAGGGTTTTGCATCCATGTTTTACCTCGAGAAATATGAAATGCATGTTTAACCGAGCGTTTCTTTTTGAGGAAGCTGAAAGTTCCATCATAGACAAAACATAGATACATTGGTTATTATTTTTCTTGCTCCTAGGGCTTAGAGATAGTACCTTTTGAAGAATAGGCTATTGATTGGTGGCATAGGCTTTTCCTTCTTATCATCGATTAGTTAGTAAAATCCCCCTTCAAATACCTTTCTAACAATATAAGGGTCTTTCCAATTAGGCTCGAACTTGTCTTTCTTATTTTGGTTTGAGATTATAAATTTTCTCAAAACTAAGATTATTTTTCCCTTCTGGAATGACCTAAGCCGAGCCATCTCGGTGTAAGTCCTAGTCATTTGCGCTCAATACATTTCTAGATTTTGTTGTGCCGAAAGCTCTATTATCCCAAAGAGTCTAACTCGTCACGGCGAAAAAAAATTTTATTTTCTCTTGTAATTTCTTCTTGTAAGGCAATCTTTAGAGAGGGAATTAGCACTTCTTACCGGTCCTTCTCTTCTTTTTGTCTTTCGTCTTCCTCTGAGGGAGCTTTAGCCATGTCTTGCATCTTGGCCCCTTCTCCACCTCCTTGTCACTAGTGATGGCTTGCTCACCACCGCTGCCTTGGGCACACGCTGATACATACTGGAAACCACTGCCTTCGTTACGCTCCTCTACCCGTGCCTTCGTTGCCGAACTTGACCATCGCCACTTGAGGGAAGCCCACTCGGACCACCATCCCTTCACTTGAACCCTGGCCGCAATCTCCAAAATCTGTATTTTGGCACTGCCAAAGAAGCTCCACTATTGGAGCTCCCATCGTCGCCACCCACTCCCTGCATTGCCCTCCTCCGCAAGCCGACATCCTCGGCCCATCACAAATGAGGTTGGCCAGATTCGGCTGAGACGTTGTCGGATTGAATCAATAGAAGTGGAGTTAGGGCATTCCCTACCCTACCATTGATGAAGATGGATAGATTTGGTTGGGTGGCATCCAGATTTGGCCAAAAATTGGTGTGGTGGGGCGCCTCTCACCACGCCACAATTATGGCAGTGGCGGACTAGATTTGGCCTGGGCCAGAGAAGATGGCTGAGCCAGGAGGACCAACCATGAGAAATCCAAGGAGGGGGTTGTGAACAATGGAAGAAAAAGATGAATGAATAAAAGAAAAATAATAATCGAAAAATTGAAGTTGACAAAAAGAAAATAAAGAGAAGAAAAGAGAGAAAAGGAGTTGCATCTTACCATGATTTTTGCACCACCACTCGCAATCTTTGGTGTCTTGGCAAACTTTATCAACATCGCGATCACTCACGGTCCTCTCGAAGATGACAATCTCCATGACCTTACTACGACCACCCATGGCCCCTCAAAGATGACGATCAAGATGGAGGACCAATAACCCTGCTACGGCTACCTGCAGCCCCTCGAAGATAACAATGAAGTCGGTGGACTATATGACCATATTGCAACTACCCGAAGTCTCTCAAAGATTACAATGAAGATGGATTCACTTATCACATCCAAGCCAGCCTTCAAGCTCGCATCCAAGCTAACCTTCACGCTCGCACTTAGCTAGCCATCGAGCTCGCACTCAGCCAGTCTTTGGGCTCACACTCTGCTACCCTTCAGGCTTGCATCTAAGCCAGCCTTCAGGCTCCCACTTAGCCAACCTTTAGGCTACACTAAGCTAGCCTTTGGACTCACATCTAAGTCAGCCTTCAGGCTCGCGCTTAGTCAGCATTTGGGTTCGCACTCAATCAGCTTTTGGTCTCATACTTAGTCAGCCTCTAGGCTCACATCTATGCCAACCTTTGGGCTTACACTTGGCCAACTTTCAAGCTCACATTCAAATCAACTTTCAGGCATACACTCAGCTAGCCTTTGGGCTTGCAACTAAACCAGCCTTCGGGTTTGTATCTTTACCAGCCTTTAGGCTTGCATTCAAGCAAACCTTTGGGGTCACACTTAGATAACCTTCGATCTCACATCTAAGCCGGCCTTCAGCCTCCCATTTAAGTTAGTCTTTAGACTCACTCTTAGCGAGCCTTTGAGCTCACATTTAGATTAGCCTCTGGCTTGCATTTAGCTGGCATCTAAGTCAGCCTTCGGACTCATATTTAGTCAGTCTTTGGACTCCCATCTAAGCTAACCTTGGAGCTTATGTCTAAGCCAACCTTTGGGCTCACATCTAAGCTAGCCTTTTGGCTCACATCAAGCCACTCTTCGAGCTCACATCTAAGCCAGCCTTCAGGCTAACATGTAAGCCTGCCTTTCAGTTTGCACTTAATTAGCCTTTAGGCTCGCATCATAGCCAGCCTTCGGGCTCACACTTTGCTAGCCTTCATGCTTATTTCTAATCAAGAGTTAGGATAATTAACAACAAGAGTTTGCCCTTGTTAAAATTCAATATTTTCGCAATACCTTGTAGCATATTTAAAATAAATTTTGATTTGTGATTCTGCGTCGGTCCCCAGGGTCTTCGCTATTCTCGACTATCAAAATCAATTTCACAAATTTTGGCATACCCAGTAGGACATGAATTCTCCTCCAAGAGTGAAAATCTAGTTAATATGATATTGACACTGATAAGGCACACCATCATCCTGGGGGTAGAATCAACCATGCATTTCCCTCAGTCAATGATTCCTTTGGAAGCGGCTGAAGCTCAATTCAAAGTCGAGACCATCTCTGAGGTTGTTCAGTTTGATAAGGCACCTACTACTGCACCAACTGAAGTTGTCGATATGTGAAACCAGCCTGTTTCTAACCTTCCATCAGAGGGAAGGAGACCCAATGTCGTCATACCCAATGAGAAGGGTTGTTCAGATGAAGAGCTGAAAGCTATCCCTCAACCAATATGGATATCAACCTTCTAGTATTTAGGACAAAGGCAAAGCTCGGTCTTTTACTGCCTTCACCCGATTCCTCACAGAGGGCAACCCAAAGTAAATCTAGACACAGGCACAGGGGAAGAAGATCTTGTAACCAAACATTAATAAAAAAGTTTTATTTCCTAACAATTCATTATTTTATTCAAATGCAGTAAAAAAGAAGCTTATAAGTGTATCTTTTCTTGCAAGTTATGGCTCATTATGCCATTTTGGTTGGAAAGCTTTTTGGGGTCAAACGTGCGAACTTGTAACCATTCCTCAATCAAAAGCAAATTTTCTAATCGAGAAGTCAGACACAAGAGCTTGTAACTATATCTCGATCAAAAGCAAAATTTGTATCTAAGACTTTAGGGGATCAAGTACGAAAGATTGTAACTATACCTTGATCAAAAGCAGATATTATAACGGGTGTTTCGGGCTGTCAAGTGGGAGAGCTTGTAAATATATCTCGATCAAAAATAGATCTTATAGTTGAGCCTTTAAGGGGTCAAGCATGAGAGCTTGTAAACAAATTGCAGAGCTCGTCTGTTTGGGGAAGAGCTGTAGAGTTCATCTTCTGGGAGCCGAGCTATAGCACTCGTCTTTTGGAGGCCAAGCAGTAGAGCTCATTTTCTCGTGGTTGTGCTGTGGGGCGTATCTTTTGTGGGTTGAGCAATGGAGCTTGGCTCCCAAAGTTTAGGCTATGGGGCTTTAGCCCTTCAAAACTCGGTTGAATCTAAGCGCTATGATGAGGCTAGCAGCTTTGATTGCAACTACATCTTTCTCTTTGTTTATCCTGGAATTTGGTTTTGGTTTGCCTTTGCTGTTTAACATTATTAGAATTATAATTTTTTCAGAAACTATTATTTTCTCGGATTTGATGAAATGCTAAAATCACAACAATTTTTATCAAACTATGGCAATGTGCTAGGTGTTAAATGTAAAAATCCAAACAAAAAATCCTATATTCAAAAGTCTTAATCCCATGTTCAATTTAAACTATGGTGGATAGGATGCATGTGAGCCAAGATTGATAATCCAGACACAATAAAATTTGAACTAAACCAATTTGCATTAAATAACACATATCAGACCATGGTGGCAGCGCTCTTTTTATTTGAAGCCTAAAACTACATTTTTGGGCTAAAGAGTCTTCCACACCGGAAGAAGAAGAAGCATCTTTGCGTTTTTATTTACTACACCAACTTGAAATACAAACCAACAGAACCATAATTATGTAGGCCACCATGGGCTTAACCAGTTACCGTTCCTTGTTCAGGAGACGACCTGGATAGTCACTCCAGCGATGACGAGGCCTCTCTTCCAGTTGAGCTCCTTATAGTCGGTCATTGAGAACCTTATCTCGCCATCTGATTTCGCAATGAAATCCCCGACCTTCACTTGTATCCATTCTTTGGGCTTCAGTTTCTGCAGGCTGAGCAGTTTTTCCTGAACTTCACCAGGAATTTCAAGCTTGAAGGTAGCAGCAGGCTCGAGCCCGCTTGGGTCCTTCAACAGTATATCAAACAGGACTTCATACTTGTGGCCGGCTTTCAGGTCCTTCATTTGGTATGTCCCAATCGCCTCAAGCCAGCACACATCCAGTAGCTCTGCCACCTCAACGCTCACATCGCTGCGAGCAAATCGCCCCCATAGGGAAAGACGTATTATGCTCTTCCGTAACAGAAAGGAAAACATCATTCACGTAATAGCAAGAAGCTTTAAAGCTAGATCCATACTTTTCAAGGAGCAACCAGCGCCAGTATCGGGTATCATCGCCCCAAGTGATTGACAAGCTTCTTGCTGGCACCACTCGGCTCTGAATGTCGATAGCACTGCTGCCGGTGGACGCTTTGAGGACCTGATGTGGAAACAAATTAACAATACTTCATCAAACAAATGGACATGGAACTCGTATTTTTTTTATCAAAACTCGATGGTATTGCATGGATGAAAGCAACAAACCAAGTATGACTTTCTGTCGAGCTGCACTCCATTGTGGAACTTCACATGGATGTCCTCAAGAGGGCGCACCTCGGCAATCTTGTTCATTGCCATTTTGTCTCTCTTATGACTTTGCTGCTATTGCTCTAGCTTATCTACTCGGCGATGATCTGTCGACCCATGGAGGCCGTCTATATATATATATATAGGTTGAAGGTATATCATAGGGGTATAAGTCAAGAAGCATGCGGGCACATATTTTCCGGCATACAATATGACTGTTAAGTTCATTCTTGAAATAAGAAAATTTTGCAACTTCCCTGGTGTGGTCTTTTTCTAAATGAAATTTCAGATAACCCAGTTCCTATGCTGCCCACAGTTGTGGCGGCCAGAGCTATACAAGTCATTTTATATTCAGAGATATACAAGTCATTTTATATTCTGCCATCAATTCGTAGGAGAAGACGAGCAGAAGCAGTCATTATTTAGCAAGCTTATTGAACAAAAGCATGTGAAGTTATTGACAACTTGTTTCTTGAAATAAGAAAATTTTTCAACTTCCCTGGTCTGGTCTTTTTCTAAATGAAATTTCAGATAATCCAGCTCCTATCCCGCCCACAGTTGTGGCGGCCAGAGCTATACGAGTCATTTGATATTCAGAGATATACAAGTCATTTTATATTCTGCCATCCATTCGTAGGAGAAGACGAGCAGAAGCAGTCGTTATTTAGCAAGCTTATTGAACAAAAGCATGTGAAGTTATTGACTACTTCGGTCTTTCTCAAACAAATTCTGATTTCTTTATGTGTGGCGGCAAGTCATTCTTTAGAATGACAAATCGCAATGCAGTACCCCCGCACTCTATATAAACCCTTCTACCTAGCTGACACAAGGCAGCCATAGCCTGGAAGAAGTAGGAGTCGGAAGGTAGCAAGCAAAACATAGAAAGAATGGCAAGTCCAGTTGACTCTACTTCTTATTCCCCTTAGTTCAATATCACGGTTCTTACTTAGAACAATAGAATTCTAGTGACGTGCTGTTTCCTTCTCGTTCATTGAGGGGGTAAAAATATGTAGGACGATAATTAGCACATCTAGTAATTCCTAAGCTACACTGATCGGTTCTGTGAGTATTTGTGATCTAGGGTGGCAGCGATGATGTGTTCGTCTACCCGAAGGAGCTATCGATCACATGGGGAAGTGATCCGACTTATTGGCTTTGGCGTTGGCTCCTGCTTGAAAGGTAATTATTCATGGTTTATATCCAATTATCTGTGCTAGATGTCTATCCATATAGCAACATAATTGCTATACACAAAAGTTGGTGTTTATCAAACATCTTATTCGAATATATGCGCAGCCAAGACTACAAGGATGTGGAGGTGGCTGAGCTTCTAAGGGTCTGCTGGTTGGATGTTTCCGGGAAGCTCGATATGAAGAATTTCGAGGCGGGCAAGACATACAAGGTTTTCTTTGTGGCGCTAATGAGGGATAATGCCTTCGGGTGGGACTCAAAGGTGACCCTCACTCTCAAATATCCGGGTCACACCAAGACCAAAACAACGCAGCTGAATAAGTTAACCCCCAACCTGTGGGAGAACGTGGAAGTAGGTGAATTCCAAGCAACAAACTCTGGGGAGATCAACTTTTCGATGACGGAGACCATCATTCAGAACTGGAAGGGAGGAATGATCATCAAGTGTGCCATTGTTCGTAAAGTGCTTAACTAATGGAAGCACCATGCGCTTCCGCTCTGTAGTAATAAGTGCAGCCACTTATCATGCATCTTGCATAGCGGCTGAGTTCTTTGTTATATCAATAACGTCATTCCCCCCAACCATGTTACATTGGAAACTTCCTTTTATCCAACTTCACAATCAAATACAAACTAGTACTCCACAGTGTTCTTAGCTGATTGAAATTTAAACGGAACATGATTCCGAAGGTAAGGGCTTTGAGTCTTCGGTTAGTAAGTACATTGAGGAGTTAGATTTAATTCTTATGCACTGAAGAAATTAATGTCGCATATAAAACTAATATTTGGAACGAAGAAAACCCGTGAGAAATACTATTTGGAAATTAAAAAAGAAGGGCACCACAAGGCTCACTTTGAAGATGTGGGCTACGTATCTTAGGGAGAAGGCCGTGGCAGTGACCAAGGCCATTGATTTTTCGGAGCGAATCCCAATTTCGCGTCTTGCCTTTTCTTTTGAGATCGAAAGCGAATGACATACCTCACTACCAGAGGTTGCCATCAAGGCTTGCTAGATGCTACTACTCGGGTTCAACATTGTTCTTTTGCCATCTCTGATATCCAGATTTGTGTTCAAAAAGACAGTAGCCAAAGAAGAGGGTGAATTGGATTTTATAATATGGGACTACTGAAAGTGGACCAAGGGATTTGGAAGCGAAACTACTTCTAGAGCCGTGCAGTATTTGGCTCAAACCTAATAAACAGACTGAACCGAAACTGAGTAATCGATCCGGTTCGGGTTATTCGATTTTCATTTCGGCTCGGTTTTGAAAAATAGAAAATGTAATATTCGATTTTGATTTTGAAAAACCGTAAAAATCGAACCGAACCGAATTATATGTATATATAAATGCATAATATTTGTTTTGGTTTTGGTTTTTGATTTTAATTTGAATATAATTAAATTTAAACTGAAAAAATAAAATCGGTTTAAATTTTCGATTTTCGGTTTAGACCGAATCGAACCAAAATATTTCGGTTCGATTTTAGTTCAGTTTTTACAGTGTTTCGGTTCGGCTCAGTTTTTGAATTTTTAAAAATGAAAATTTCGGTTCGGTTTGTTCGGTTCCGTTCGGTTCGCTTTTGAACCGAATGCGCAGCCCTAACTACTTTCATTTACTTATTTTGTTTGGTCGTACAAAATTAACTTTTCAAAAGTTAGTGTACTTTTCCATGTAGTGAACGCCCTATTGGTTGTGGGGACTGCTCCTTTAAGGAGGATCGAACACTATTTTTTACAAGTATTTGAGCAGAATTTTAAGATCCTAGGTAGGGTTTTGGCAAAAATTATGATTTTTTATGATTGAAAACCTGAGTAAAAACGCGAGGTCAAAAAATTGAGAATCATCCATAGTTTAAGCAAAAAAGGGGGCGATGTCTCCTAAGGTACTTTCGATGCCCAAATTGGGCGTCAATTTAGATCCAAACTCTTAGGACTGGGGGTCTAGATATGGGCCAAATCGGACAACCAGAGCCAGATTTGGCCCATGTTTGAGAAAAAGGACATCACTTCAAAAGTTATTAAAAAATTGGCTATTTTCCAAAAATGTATATGGCCTTTTAGATATTACCCAACAGTACTATTTAGATTGGGAAAATATTTTAAAGTAAATTTGTGAACAAGTTCTTAAAAATTCAATTGTGCAAATTAAAACCTCTTTTTGTTTCATGTTGAAAAAAAGCCCAATTTTCAATTAATCAAAACATGGGAAAGCACATGAAAGTATGAAAACTTTACAAATAGATCCCCATAATTAAGAATTTGCTTATGTATCCAAAACTAGCAATTTTGCAAATACGCAAGTTAAACAACTCCCTTGGGTGCGAGTTTAGGCTCAATTTCTTGTCACAAAAGTAAAGGACAAACAACCATGCAAAGGCAAGAGTTTGCAAAAAAAAAAACTTAGGAGAAAAATCCTCTACCTTCGCAAATGATCTGAGGCATTTTTATTAAATACTAGAGTCAAAACCAAATACTTGAGGGCTTGTTTTGAATAAGTCTATCAGGAGAAAGGTTGTCTAGACATATTGCCTTCAGCCTTATCTGAACTTCAATGATAAAAAAGGAGCCATTTTTAGTTCATTTTAGCCAAGTTTAGACAATCAAACTTTTAAAAGATTAACTGTTTGGTGTATTTTGAGTTGATGCAATTTAGAAATTCAGTAAAAATAGGACAAAAACCATTTGACATTGAAATGTATCAACTTGGAGAACTTAATTTAGAGTGGTGACCGAATCCAAGATTATTATGTTATTGTTTGAAGTGATTTTTATCAAAATCAAATTTCAACGAAATATGATCATAAATGAAACTTGAATGCCGCTAAATTATGGCTAAAATATGAGCCTCATTTAAATCTAAATTGCAATCAAATTTGATCAAAAATTGAGTTTAATTTGAACTTGAATTATGGAGAAATTCTAGCTCAAGCTAAATTCAGTCCAAGTGAGCTAAATTGCTTGGATATTTGGGCCAAAATTGGGCTCAGAATTTATCAAACATCCAAAACAAAACAAGAACTATGAAACATTTATAAATAGGTCCTTATACTAAAAAAATTTTACAAATATGCTCTAACCAAAATTTTGTTCCAATAAGAACCGTTAAATTTATAAAATTACATTTTGGTCTAAATTTTTTGAAAAAATTATAAATATTCCCTTGAAAATTCAATATCCAAAGATGATACAATTTTGAATCTCTTCATAAGTAAGCAAATCCCAATCGACAGGATTATATGCCAATCAAAGATATAAAAATCTAATTTAATTACAGACCATAATCCAATAAGATTCCAATCAAACCAATTAAGGATTTGATTTAAAATCTTCCCATAGGCCTATTAAAGTTAATGAAAACTTGCGAGAAAACAAGGGAAGGGAGAGAAGGTTTTAGCAGTGACCAAGGCCATTGACGTTTCCGAGTGAATCCCAATTTGGCATCTTACCCCATTCTTTCTACGATCAAGCGAATGACAGGCCTCACTACTAGAGGTTGCTATCAAGACTTGCTAGATGCTACTGCTAGGGTTCAACATTGTTCTGCTGCCATCTCTGGTATCAAGATTTGTGTTCAAAAAGATGGTAGCCGAAGAAGAGAGCGAATTGGATTTAATAATATGGGACCGTTTGGTTGATTGGAAGTGGAGGAAGGGATTGGAAGCGAAACTACTTCCATTTACTTATTTTGTTTGGTTGTACAAACTTAACTTTTCAAAAGTTAGTATACTTTTCCATGTAGTGAGCACCCTATTGGTTGTGGAGACTGCTCCTTTGAGGAGGATCGAACACTAATTTTTTACGAGTATTTGAGAGGAATTTTAAGATCATAACTAGGGTTTTGGCAAAAAATTGCGATTTTATATGATTGAAAATTTGAGTAAAAATGCGAAGTCAAAAAATCGAGAATCATCCACAATTTATAGGCAAAAAAGAAGGTGGTGTCTCCTACGGGGCTTTCGATGCCCAAATTGGGTGTCAATTTGGATCCAAGCTCCTAGGGTTGGGTGTGTAGACATAGGCCAAATCGGACACCGGAGCCCGATTTGGCCCATATATGAGAAAAAGGACATTACCTCAAAAGTTATTAAAAAATCGACTATTTTCCAAAAATGTATATGACCTTTTAGATATTACCCAAAAGTATTGTTGAGATTTGGAAAATTTTCTAAATCAAATTTGTGAACAAGTTCTTAAAAATTCAATTATGCAAATTAAAACCTTTTTTTGTTTCATATTGAAATCAAGTCCAATTCTCAATTAATCAAGACATGGGAAAGCACATGAAAGTATGAAAACTTTGCAAATAAATCCCCATAATTAAGAATTTGCTTATATTTCCAAAACTAGCAATTTTGCAAATAGGTTAAACAACTGCCTTGGGTGTGAGTTTAGGCTCAATTTCCTGTCACAAAAGTAAAGGACAAATAACCGTGCAAAGGCAAGAGTTTGCAACATAAACTTAGGAGAAAATCCTCTACCTTCACAAATGATCTTAGGCATTTTTATTTAATACTAGAGTCAAAATCAAAGCCTTGAGGCTTGTTTTGAATAAGTCTATCAGAAGGAAGGTTGTCTGGACACAGTGCCTTCAGCCTTATCTGAACTTTAATGATAAAAAAGGAGCCATTTTTAGTTCATTTTGGCCAAGTTCAGACAATCGAACTTTTAAAACATTAACTATTTAGTGTATTTTGAGTTGATGCAATTTAGAAATTTAGTAAAAATAGGACAGAACTATTTGATATTGAAATGTATCAACTTGGAGAACTTAATCTAGAGTGCTGACCGAACCCAAGATTATTATGTCATTGTTTGAGGTGATTTTTATCGAAATCAAATTTGATCAAAATATGATCTTAAATAGAACCTGAATGTCACTAAATTATGGCTAAACTATGAGTCTCAGTTGTGTCTAAATTGCAATCAAATTTGACAAAAAATTTAGTTTAATTTAGACTTGAATTATCGATAAATTCAGGCTCAAGGTAAATTCAACCCAAGTGAGCTAAATTGCCTGGATATTTGGATCAAAATTGGGCCCAGAATTTATCAAACATCCGGAACAAAACAAAAAATATAAAATATTTATAAATAGGTCCTTATACCAAATATATTTTATAAATATGCTCTTACCAAACTTCTCTTACAACATGGACCCTTAAATTTATAAGATTACATTTTGATCTAAATTTTTTGACAAAAGTACAAATATCCCCTTGAAAATTCAATATCCAAAGATGATACAATGTTGAATCTCTTCCTAAGTAAGCAAATCCCGCTCCTCTACATTGGACCGCACGACATTCGACCCGGATCATGGAAGGAAATGTGAGAAGTTTGAAGTATTTCCAATAGCTTTGAGTATTAGCGATAACTTTGTGATTCGAAATGTTTTTGTTTGTCAATAATGTGTCAGTAATAACCTCACGATTTGATGTAATTTCGTTAATCAACAAGGCATTGATGATAACTTCATTTGGATTAAAGTACTTCTCTTAGCCAATAAGGTATTTATAATAACTCTGTTGACCTTAAAGTATTTTCATAGCTAATAAGGCACATACAATAACTTATTTAGTTTGTGAAGTATTTTTGTAGTCGAGAAGATACAAGGGATAACTCGTTTTGATTTTTAAAGTATTTTCATAGATAATAAGACACAAGTAACAACTTCTTTAGTTTTTGAAGAACTTTCAGAGCTGATAAAGTGTAAGCGATAACTTCTTTAGTTTTTGTAGTATTTCATAGTTGATAAGGTGTAAGTGATAACTTATTTGGATTTGGTAGTGCCACCAAGGACTTATGGGGTTGGGTACAACTTCAAAAATCGCGTTATCAACCCCTATTATTTTTGGGGTTGGCTAGCTTGAAGGTGCGTCGTCGATTACTTCTAGGGTTTACTAGCTTGAAAGGACACATCGTCAACTACTTTTGGGTTGACTAACTTGAAGTGCGGTCAACAACTTTGAGCATATTGTTGGTTGACTTCATTGACTTGGTAGCATTACCAACTGCATAGGGGGTTGGGTATAATTTTGAAGTGTGGTCGACAACTTGAAGTATATTGATGATTAACTTCTTTAGTTTGATAGCATCACTAATGTCTTATACCGTTGGGTATAACTTTGAACTATTGTCGATAGCTTGGAGCATATTAGTGATTTAACTTTTTTGATTTGGCAATGTGATCAATGGTTTATGAGGTTGGATATAGTTTTCAAGTGTGGTTAAAGACTTTTGTAGCAGACATAGCGAGACTTAGTCTAACATTATTTAGTTCTATTTGAACCAACTCAAGTTTAGGTCAGGGTGGTGACATCACCCATTAATCATAGTCTTGGAATATTGTCGAAGATTCAGCACACCCACTGTGACTCAATTTGATCCTATTTAGTTCAGGTCCGAGTTTGATTTCATTTAGCTTGAGTCAAGTTTGATCTTATGTTGAACCTTTATCGAGTCGAGGCTTGCGTCTTAATGGACTTCAGTTCGAGTTCAAATCAATTTAGTTCGACTTGATTCCAGTTCAGGCTCAATCTGGCTTGGTTCTAATTTGAATTTGAGTATACCCTTTTTAGTTTAGACTTGATTTAACCTAACTAGAATTTAACTTGAGCCTAGTTCAATCCTGATTGGATTTGATTTCAACTCAACTTGATTTTGAATTGACCCAACTCAAATCTAATTAGGGTTGAATATGAGTTTATTTAATTTAGGTTGAATCGATTTGGATTTTCTAGAGTTTAGTTTAATTTGGGTCTTACTACATCTTTTTAACCAATTTATGTCTATTTGAGGGAACTTGGCCTCTGTTCATTTGTTGTGATTGAGTTACTTTGTATTAATCAATTCGATTTGAGGGTTTTTGACAGTTTACGATAATCTTAGACAAACCCATAGCCCAAGTTTGAATGTGTGAATTAGAATGCTAGCTTAGTTCATGAAATCGACACTTGTCTTAGTACAAGCCTGAGAGCTGACTGGGTGCGAGTCTGAAGACCGGCTTATATACAAACATAAAGGCTAGTTGAGAGCAACCTCGAAGGCCGGCTAAACTGTGAGCTCCAAGGCTAGTCTAGATACAAGCCTGAAGGCTAGGTGTGTACAAGTCCGAAGGCTCACTAAGCGCGAGCTCGAACGCTGGCTAAGATGCGATCTTGAAAGCTGACTAATTATGAGCCAAAAGGTTAGCTAAGTATGAGCCTAAATATTAGCTGAGTGCAAGCTTGAAGGCTTGTTTAGATGCAAGCCTAATGACTGATTAAGTATGAGACCTAAGGCTAACTAAGGTGAGATACTTAAGGCTGACTGAGTGCGAGCCCGAAGGTTGGTAGAATGCAAACTTGAAGGTTGACTCAGTGTGAGCCCTCAGGCTAGCTAAGTGTTAACCTGAAGGCTAGCTAAGTGCAAGCTTGAGGGCTGGCTTAGTGCAAGTTCGAAGGCTGACTTTGATGGGGACCTAAAGGCTAGCTAAGTGTGAGCCTGAACGCTGGGTAAGTGCAAGCTCGAAGGTTAGTATTCAACTAAGTCCAAAGGCCAGCTTGGTATGAGTCTGAAGACTAGCAGGGGTGTGAGCTCGAAGGCTGGTTCGATGCAAGTCCGAAGGTTGGATTAATGCGAGGTTATAGGTTGATCGAGGATGAGCCCAAATGTTGGCTGGGTGTGAGCCCAAATATCGACTAGGTGTAAGCTCAAAGGCTACCTAGGTGCAAGTCCAAAGATTGGTTATGTGTAAGCCCGAAAGCTAGCTCGAATGCAAGCTCGAAAGTTACTTAAGTGCAAACCCAAGGTTTGGCTTGTGGTGATTGGGATCAGCCATCTTCGAAGGGCTACGAGTGGCTACGGTGATGTCGACGGTCTGTTGTCTTCAACACCGTCTTCATTGCCGTTGAATCCACCATCTTCATCACTATCTTCGAGGGATCACGAGTAGCTGCGATATTGAAAATTCTTCTTATGTTATGTTTTTGCCAATTTTTTCCTTTTTTTCACATTTCTTTTACATAACTCTCTTATTATTATTATTATTATTATTATTATTTTTCCTTTCTTATTCTTCTATTTCAAGCTGGAGACCCTTCTTCTTTTTGTCATTTTGGCCTAATTTTATTTTAATTTTTTGACTTCACAATAACTTTTTTATTTGTTTCTTATTTTCTTGTTTCTTATTCATCTATTCTTCATTCTATGCCCTCTCTTTTTTTCCTTGTCTTACCATGATCGGGCTAGGAGTGGCTCGGTCTGTTCTATAGTCGAATTTAACCATAGACGGTTGGATCTAGCCAAAGTTGTCCAGATCTAGCTGGCCTTGGCCGCGTTGGGGTGGGAGGCACCCTGCCCATTCCACCTTTGGCTGGATCCAGTTGTCTCCCGATCGGATTTGGCCAACTCTCAATAATGATGGGTGGGAGGAAGGAGGAATGGTCGAGGTCATTCTCAAAGTTGTGGTTGTGGAGCTAGAGGTGCTTGTCAGCGAGGGCGGAAAGGGGCTCCATGTCGAGGTGGCACTCGATAGCGGTTCCTTCGGACGGGGCAAAAGAGAAGGGGGTGGAGGCGCGGGAGATTGAGATGAAAATAAAGAGCTAGGGTTTTGAGGTGGAGGAAGAGGGACTTTGAGATGGTCATCATTGGAAGAGGAGACAGAGATGTAGATGGGCTAGAGTGGCTTGGGTTTTCAGCGACAGGGGCAAGGGAGGCAGGCTGGCAAAGGAGGCGAGCAGATGGTGGTCATTGTCTAGGCAGGGCTTATCGGAGGTGGAGGCTGGATAGGGTGCAGCAGGGAGGCTCCCATATTAGCATGGAAAGAGGTGGCCACCATCAAGTGAGAAAGGTAGAAGCATAGCTGCTCCTCCAGAGGAGGACAAGGAGAAATAGGAAGAAGATTAGTAGCAAAGGAAGGTATAGAATTACCTAGTTTTATTTGCTTCACGTTTCCAATTCTGACTTCCTGATCTCTAACTCTATATTCTCTCCCTATTCTAATTCTTATTTATATTTTCTAATTTATAGGTTCCATGAGTCTAATTTTTATTTATATTTTCTAATTTATAGGTTCCATGAGTTTTTATAGGGCTTGAAGAGACGAAGTTGGGTTGGAACGAATCTTCTTTGTTTGAATTTTTGAATGATGAACATGGATGTAAACAGATATAGATATACTTATTCAGAATTTGAATGAACTTGTAAAGAGATATGGATAAGCCTGTTTATTGTGAATGATACGATCTGAAAGTTATACTTATCTCCAATACTAAAATTATAGGAGGGTTATTTACAATTTTTTCAGAAAATTTAGACTAAATTATAATTTTATGAGATTCAGGCAGTCTTTTAAGTAAAATAAAATTTGATTACAAAGTTTTAAAATTTTCAGAGTCCTTTTTAAATAAAATTTAGAATTATATGCGAATAAAAATTCTTGAGAGACTTATTTGTATAGACTTGAAATTCTAGGGGGTTTATTTGTAAATTCTGAATTTCATAAGAACCAAATCATAATTATCGATCCTTTGAGGGGCTTATTTGTAAATTTTATATTTCGCGAGACTAATTTATAATTTTAGGATTTTAGTATATTTTTCTATAAAATTCTTATTTTAAGGCCCTATTTATAAGAAAAATCTAATTAAGGAGCAATTTATGAAAATTTATTTTATTCAGAGGCTTATTTATAAAATCCTTACATTTTATTATTTTTGCCCTAGTTTTAGGTAAATTTTGGGCCTAATTTTGGTTCAAAAATCCAACCCATTTCAATTAGGCTTAGTTAGAGCTCAAATTTTGTAATGATTTGAGCTCAATTTTTTATCGAACTTAGATGTGATTTAAACCCAACTAAATCCACATTTGAGCCATAAGTTTATGGCATACAAGTCTCAATTTTAATCATATTTTAATTAAACTGCATTGTGACAAAGATCACCTTAAACCAATTATCCCCTTCATAGCCTCATTTAGAGTTTTGGCGAGAGGAGAGGGTATGAACAATCTTCGAGAACCTGTCCCTACATCAATATTTCAGGAGTTGACTATATGGGTTTGAATTATCACATGAGAGTGGACTTAGATTGCTATGTGAAAGTGAAATTTGTTTACCACGTGAAAGTAGACTTAGGTTGCCACATGAAAGTGGGCCTAGGTTGTCATGTAAAATTAGACATAGTTTGCCATGTGAAAGTGGACTTGCTTGCTATGAACTTAAGTTGCCAGAAGAAGGTAGACTTGGTTTGCCACATAGAAGCCGACTTAATATACCATATAAATGAGAGCTCAGTAGTCACATAAGATGGATAGGGTTTTGCATCCATGTTTTACCTCGAGAAATATGAAATGCATGTTTAACCGAGCGTTTCTTTTTGAGGAAGCTGAAAGTTCCATCATAGACAAAACATAGATACATTGGTTATTATTTTTCTTGCTCCTAGGGCTTAGAGATAGTACCTTTTGAAGAATAGGCTATTGATTGGTGGCATAGGCTTTTCCTTCTTATCATCGATTAGTTAGTAAAATCCCCCTTCAAATACCTTTCTAACAATATAAGGGTCTTTCCAATTAGGCTCGAACTTGTCTTTCTTTTTTTGGTTTGAGATTATAAATTTTCTCAAAACTAAGATTATTTTTCCCTTCTGGAATGACCTAAGCCGAGCCATCTCGGTGTAAGTCCTAGTCATTTGCGCTCAATACATTTCTAGATTTTGTTGTGCCGAAAGCTCTATTATCCCAAAGAGTCTAGCTCGTCACGGCGAAAAAAAATTTTATTTTCTCTTGTAATTTCTTCTTGTAAGGCAATCTTTAGAGAGGGAATTAGCACTTCTTACCGGTCCTTCTCTTCTTTTTGTCTTTCGTCTTCCTCTGAGGGAGCTTTAGCCATGTCTTGCATCTTGGCCCCTTCTCCACCTCCTTGTCACTAGTGATGGCTTGCTCACCACCGCTGCCTTGGGCACACGCTGATACATACTGGAAACCACTGCCTTCGTTACGCTCCTCTACCCGTGCCTTCGTTGCCGAACTTGACCATCGCCACTTGAGGGAAGCCCACTCGGACCACCATCCCTTCACTTGAACCCTGGCCGCAATCTCCAAAATCTGTATTTTGGCACTGCCAAAGAAGCTCCACTATTGGAGCTCCCATCGTCGCCACCCACTCCCTGCACTGCCCTCCTCCGCAAGCCGACATCCTCGGCCCATCACAAATGAGGTTGGCCAGATTCGGCTGAGACGTTGTCGGATTGAATCAATAGAAGTGGAGTTAGGGCATTCCCTACCCTACCATTGATGAAGATGGATAGATTTGGTTGGGTGGCATCCAGATTTGGCCAAAAATTGGTGTGGTGGGGCGCCTCTCACCACGCCACAATTATGGCAGTGGCGGACTAGATTTGGCCTGGGCCAGAGAAGATGGCTGAGCCAGGAGGACCAACCATGAGAAATCCAAGGAGGGGGTTGTGAACAATGGAAGAAAAAGATGAATGAATAAAAGAAAAATAATAATCGAAAAATTGAAGTTGACAAAAAGAAAATAAAGAGAAGAAAAGAGAGAAAAGGAGTTGCATCTTACCATGATTTTTGCACCACCACTCGCAATCTTTGGTGTCTTGGCAAACTTTATCAACATCGCGATCACTCACGGTCCTCTCGAAGATGACAATCTCCATGACCTTACTACGACCACCCATGGCCCCTCAAAGATGACGATCAAGATGGAGGACCAATAACCCTGCTACGGCTACCTGCAGCCCCTCGAAGATAACAATGAAGTCGGTGGACTATATGACCATATTGCAGCTACCCGAAGTCTCTCAAAGATTACAATGAAGATGGATTCACTTATCACATCCAAGCCAGCCTTCAAGCTCGCATCCAAGCTAACCTTCACGCTCGCACTTAGCTAGCCATCGAGCTCGCACTCAGCCAGTCTTTGGGCTCACACTCTGCTACCCTTCAGGCTTGCATCTAAGCCAGCCTTCAGGCTCCCACTTAGCCAACCTTTAGGCTACACTAAGCTAGCCTTTGGACTCACATCTAAGTCAGCCTTCAGGCTCGCGCTTAGTCAGCATTTGGGTTCGCACTCAATCAGCTTTTGGTCTCATACTTAGTCAGCCTCTAGGCTCACATCTATGCCAACCTTTGGGCTTACACTTGGCCAACTTTCAAGCTCACATTCAAATCAACTTTCAGGCATACACTCAGCTAGCCTTTGGGCTTGCAACTAAACCAGCCTTCGGGTTTGTATCTTTACCAGCCTTTAGGCTTGCATTCAAGCAAACCTTTGGGGTCACACTTAGATAACCTTCGATCTCACATCTAAGCCGGCCTTCAGCCTCCCATTTAAGTTAGTCTTTAGACTCACTCTTAGCGAGCCTTTGAGCTCACATTTAGATTAGCCTCTGGCTTGCATTTAGCTGGCATCTAAGTCAGCCTTCGGACTCATATTTAGTCAGTCTTTGGACTCCCATCTAAGCTAACCTTGGAGCTTATGTCTAAGCCAACCTTCGGGCTCACATCTAAGCTAGCCTTTTGGCTCACATCAAGCCACTCTTCGAGCTCACATCTAAGCCAGCCTTCAGGCTAACATGTAAGCCTACCTTTCAGTTTGCAATTAATTAGCCTTTAGGCTCGCATCATAGCCAGCCTTCGGGCTCACACTTTGCTAGCCTTCATGCTTATTTCTAATCAAGAGTTAGGATAATTAACAACAAGAGTTTGCCCTTGTTAAAATTCAATATTTTCGCAATACCTTGTAGCATATTTAAAATAAATTTTGATTTGTGATTCTGCGTCGGTCCCCAGGGTCTTCGCTATTCTCGACTATCAAAATCAATTTCACAAATTTTGGCATACCCAGTAGGACATGAATTCTCCTCCAAGAGTGAAAATCTAGTTAATATGATATTGACACTGATAAGGCACACCATCATCCTGGGGGTAGAATCAACCATGCATTTCCCTCAGTCAATGATTCCTTTGGAAGCGGCTGAAGCTCAATTCAAAGTCGAGACCATCTCTGAGGTTGTTCAGTTTGATAAGGCACCTACTACTGCACCAACTGAAGTTGTCGATATGTGAAACCAGCCTGTTTCTAACCTTCCATCAGAGGGAAGGAGACCCAATGTCGTCATACCCAATGAGAAGGGTTGTTCAGATGAAGAGCTGAAAGCTATCCCTCAACCAATATGGATATCAACCTTCTAGTGATTAGGACAAAGGCAAAGCTCGGTCTTTTACTGCCTTCACCCGATTCCTCACAGAGGGCAACCCAAAGTAAATCTAGACACAGGCACAGGGGAAGAAGATCTTGTAACCAAACATTAATAAAAAAGTTTTATTTCCTAACAATTCATTATTTTATTCAAATGCAGTAAAAAAGAAGCTTATAAGTGTATCTTTTCTTGCAAGTTATGGCTCATTATGCCATTTTGGTTGGAAAGCTTTTTGGGGTCAAACGTGCGAACTTGTAACCATTCCTCAATCAAAAGCAAATTTTCTAATCGAGAAGTCAGACACAAGAGCTTGTAACTATATCTCGATCAAAAGCAAAATTTGTATCTAAGACTTTAGGGGATCAAGTACGAAAGATTGTAACCATACCTTGATCAAAAGCAGATATTATAACGGGTGTTTCGGGCTGTCAAGTGGGAGAGCTTGTAAATATATCTCGATCAAAAATAGATCTTATAGTTGAGCCTTTAAGGGGTCAAGCATGAGAGCTTGTAAACAAATTGCAGAGCTCGTCTTTTTGGGGAAGAGCTGTAGAGTTCATCTTCTGGGAGCCGAGCTATAGCACTCGTCTTTTGGAGGCCAAGCAGTAGAGCTCATTTTCTCGTGGTTGTGCTGTGGGGCGTATCTTTTGTGGGTTGAGCAATGGAGCTTGGCTCCCAAAGTTTAGGCTATGGGGCTTTAGCCCTTCAAAACTCGGTTGAATCTAAGCGCTATGATGAGGCTAGCAGCTTTGATTGCAACTACATCTTTCTCTTTGTTTATCCTGGAATTTGGTTTTGGTTTGCCTTTGCTGTTTAACATTATTAGAATTATAATTTTTTCAGAAACTATTATTTTCTCGGATTTGATGAAATGCTAAAATCACAACAATTTTTATCAAACTATGGCAATGTGCTAGGTGTTAAATGTAAAAATCCAAACAAAAAATCCTATATTCAAAAGTCTTAATCCCATGTTCAATTTAAACTATGGTGGATAGGATGCATGTGAGCCAAGATTGATAATCCAGACACAATAAAATTTGAACTAAACCAATTTGCATTAAATAACACATATCAGACCATGGTGGCAGCGCTCTTTTTATTTGAAGCCTAAAACTACATTTTTGGGCTAAATGAAAATTTCGGTTCGGTTTATTCGGTTCGGTTTTGAATCGAATGCATGGCCCTAACTACTTCCATTTACTTATTTTGTTTGGTTGTACAAAATTAACTTTTCAAAAGTTAGTGTACTTTTCCATGTAGTGGACACCCTATTGGTTGTGGGGACTATTCTTTTAAGGAGGATCGAACACTATTTTTTACAAGTATTTGAGCAGAATTTTAAGATCCTAGGTTGGGTTTTGGCAAAAATAATGATTTTTTATGATTGAAAACCTGAGTAAAAATGCAAAGTCAAAAAATTGTGAATCATCCATAATTTATAAGCAGAAAAGGAGGTGATGTCTCCTAAGGTACTTTCGATGCCCAAATTGGGCGTCAATTTAGATCCAAACTCTTAGGATCGGGTGTCTAGATATGGGCCAAATCGGACAACCAGAGCGAGATTTGGCCCTTGTCTGAGAAAAAAGGACACCACTTCAAAAGTTATTAAAAAATTGGCTATTTTCCAAAAATGTATATGAACTTTTAGATATTGCCTAACAGTACTATTGAGATTTGGAAAAAATTTTAAAGTAAATTTTTGAACAAGTTCTTAAAAATTCAATTGTGCAAATTAAAACATCTTTTTGTTTCATATTGAAAACAAGCCCAATTTTCAATTAATCAAAACATGGGAAATCACATGAATGTACGAAAACTTTACAAATAAATCCTCAAAATTAAGAATTTGCTTGCATATCCAAAATTAGCAATTTTGCAAATAGGCAAGTTAAACAACTACCTTGGGTGTGAGTTTAGGAGCCATTTTTAGTTCATTTTAGCCAAGTTTAGACAATCAAACTTTTAAAAGATTAACTATTTTGTGTATTTTGAGTTGATGCAATTTAGAAATTCAGTAAAAATAGGACAAAACCATTTGACATTGAAATGTATCAACTTGGAGAACTTAATCTACAGTGGTGACGGAATCCAAGATTATTATGTTATTGTTTGAAGTGATTTTTGTCAAAATCAAATTTCATCGAAATTTGATCATAAATGAAACTTGAATGCCACTAAATTATGGCCAAAATATGAGTCTCAGTTAAATTTAAATTGCAATCAAATTTGATCAAAAATTGAGTTTAATTTGAACTTGAATTATGGAGAAATTATGGCTCAAGCTAAATTCAGTCCAAGTGAGCTAAATTGCTTGGATATTTGGAACAAAATTGGGCTTAGAATTTATCAAACATCTAGAACAAAACAAGAAACATGAAACATTCATAAATAGGTCCTTATACTAAAAATTTTTCATAAATAGGCTCTAATCAAAATTTTCTTACAATAAGATCCGTTAAATTTATAGAATTACATTTTGGTCTAAATCTTTTGAGAAAATTATAAATATTCCCTTGAAAAATTCATTATCCAAAGATCATACAATTTTGAATCTCTTCATAAGTAAGCAAATCCCAATCGACAGGATTATATGCTAATCAAAGATATAAAGATCTAATTTAATTATAGACCATAATCCAATAAGATTCCAATCAAACCAATTAAGGATTTGATTTTAAATCTTCCCATAGGCCTATTAAGGTTAATGAAAACTTGCGAAAAAAACAAGGGAAGGGAGAGAAGGTTTTGGCAGTGACCAAGGCCATTGATGTTTCAGAGTGAATCCCAATTTGGCATCTTACCCCATTTTTTCTACGATCAAAAGGGAATGACAAAGCTCACTACTAGAGGTAGCTATCAAGGCTTGCTAGATGCTACTGCTAGGGTTCAACATTGTTCTGCTGCCATCTCTGGTATCAAGATTTGTGTTGAAAAAGATGGTAGCCAAAGAAGAGAGTGAATTGGATTTTATAATATGGGACCATTTGGTTGATTGGAAGTGGAGGAAGGGATTGGAAGTGAAACTACTTCCATTTACTTATTTTGTTTGGTTGTACAAAATTAACTTTTCAAAAGTTAGTATACCTTTCCATGTAGTGAATACCCTATTGGTTGTGGAGACTACTCCTTTGAGGAGGATCGAGCATTATTTTTTACGAGTATTTGAGAGAAATTTTAAGATCATAGCTAGGGTTTTGGCAAAAAATTGTGATTTTATATGATTGAAAATTTGAGCAAATATGTGAAGTCAAAAAATTCAGAATCATCCACAATTTATAGGCAAAAAAGAAGGTGGTGTCTCCTAAGGGACTTTCGATGCCCAAATTGGGTGTCAATTTAGATCCAAGCTCCTAGGGCTAGGTGTGTAGATATGGGCCAAATCGGACAGCAGAGCCCAATTTGGCCCATATATGAGATAAAGGACATTACTTCAAAAGTTATTAAAAAATTGACTATTTTCCAAAAATGTACATGACCTTTTAGATGTTACCCAAAAGTATTGTTGAGAAGTGGAAAAGTTTTTAAATCAAATTTGTGAACAAGTTCTTGAAAATTAAATTATGCAAATTAAAACCTTTTTTTGTTTCATACTGAAATCAAGTCCAATTCTCAATTAATCAAAACATGGGAAAGCACATGAAAGTATGAAAACTTTGCAAATAAATCCCCATAATTAAGAATTTGCTTATATATCCAAGACTAGAAATTTTGCAAATAGGTTAAACAACTGTCTTGGGTGTGAGTTTAGGCTCAATTTCTTGTCACAAAAGTAAAGGACAAATAACCCTGCAAAGGCAAGAGTTTGCAATATAAACTTAGGAGAAAATCCTCTACCTTCACAAATGATCTTTGGCATTTTTATTAAATATTAGAGTCAAAATCAAAGACTTGAGGCTTGTTTTGAATAAGTATATCAGAAGGAAGGTTGTCTAGACACAGTGCCTTCAGCCTTATCTGAACTTTAATGATAAAAAGGAGCCATTTTTAGTTCATTTTAGCCAAGTTCAGACAATCGAACTTTTAAAAGATTAACTATTTAGTGTATTTTGAGTTGATGCAATTTAGAAATTTAGTAAAAATAGGACAGAACTATTTGATATTGAAATGTATCAACTTGGAGAACTTAATCTAGAGTTCTGACCGAACCCAAGATTATTATGTCATTGTTTGAGGTGATTTTTATCCAAATCAAATTTGATCAACTAAATTGTGACTAAAATATGAGTCTCAATTGTATCTAAATTGCAATCAAATTTGACAAAAAATTTAGTTTAATTTAGACTTGAATTATCGATAAATTCACGCTCAAGCTAAATTCAGCCCAAGTGAGCTAAATTGCCTGGATATTTGGATCAAAATTGGGCCCAAAATTTATCAAATATCTAGAACAAAACAAAAAACAAAAAATATTTATAAATAGTTCCTTATACCAAATATATTTTATAAATAGGCTCTTACCAAACTTTTCTTACAACATTGACCCTTAAATTTATAAGATTACATTTTGATCTAAATTTTTTGAAAAAAGTACAAATATCCGCTTTAAAATTCAATATCCAAAGATGATACAATTTTGAATGTCCTCATAAGTAAGCAAATCCCGCTCCTCTACATTGGACCGCATGGCATCCGACCAAGATCATGGAAGGAAATGTGACAAGTTTGAAGTATTTTCAATAACTTTGAGCATTGACGATAACTTTGTGATTCAATGTGTTTTTGTTTGTCAATAATGTGTCAGTAATAACTTCACGATTTGATGTATTTTCGTTAATCAACAAGGCATTGATGATAACTTCATTTGGATTTAAGTATTTCTTTTAGCCAATAAGATATTGGCAATAACTTTATTGACCTGGAAGTATTTTCATAGCTAATAAGGCATAGACAATAACTTCTTTAGTTTGTGCAGTATTTTTATAGTCGACAAGATATAAACGATAACTCGTTTTGATTTTTAAAGTATTTTCATAGACAATAAGACATAAATAACAACTTCTTTAGTTTTTGAAGTACTTCCAGAGCTGATAAAGTGTAAGAGATAACTTCTTTAGTTTTTGAAATATTTCATAGTTGATAAGGCATAAGTGATAAGTTATTTGGATTTGGTATCGCCACCAATGACTTATGGGGTTGGGTACAACTTCAAAAATTGCATCATCAACCCCTTTTAGAGTTGACTAGCTTAAAACGGCACAATGTCAAATAATTTTGGGGTTGAATAACTTGAAAGGGCATGTCAAAAACTACTTCTAGAGTTGGCTAGCATTAGTGGTATGCTACCAATTATTTTTGGGGTTGGCTAGCTTGAAGGTGCGCCGTCAATGATTTGGCATATGTCGTTGTTTGGTTGGGAGTCCAATATGTGGTGTGATAGGCCCATAGTGCCTTAGCTACCTTTTGGTGCTAGTCTGTCTTATTTCTACCAACAACTTCTTTAAGATCTTGGAGAGGGTCTTGTTAAATGCCTCAATGAACCTGTTTGCTCTTGCATTGTAGATGGATGAATATTGTCATACTATTTTATGATGGTACACAAATCATCCTACGTTGAAACTTCTAAAGGATAGTTTGTTATTAGAAATGACCCTTTGAGGAACACCGAATCAGTACAAAATATTTTCTTAAAATAAGCAAATAATAACATCCACTTTTACCACTTTCAATAGAATTACTTTAGTCTATCAAGAGAAATAATCAGTTGCTGCTAGTATGAAGAGATGGCCTCCAGAAGAAGATGGTTCAATTTGGTCAATGATATCTATATCTCACACCTTGAATGACCATAAGGACACTATTGATGGTAGAGAATTTGGGTGTTAATAAATGAAGTCATCTTGAATTTGGCATGGGTGACATCTTTTTGCATAATCGATGTAATCTCCCATCACCGTGGATCAGTAGTAACCGATATGCTTAATCTTCATCATTATATTTTGGCCTAATTAATGAGCTCCACAAACTTCAAAATTCACTTCATACATAACTTTTTTGGCCTTTTTCTTTGAGAGAGCGTAGAATTAGTTGATCAAATGATCTTTTATAATGAGGGTTCTTGATAAGCAGCTATTTAATAAACTTTGAAATCCTACTCTAAATTAGAATTGGATTCCTAATAAGCCAAATTTAGACATTGAATCTGAGTTCAAATTAGAATCAAAAGGCTAAAATAAAATTTAGACCTAATTGGGACATGCAAATAAACTCTTAAAAATTTGTATTTACAAATTAATCCAAAATTTTATCAAATAAAGGACTCTGAAAATTACAAAATTTTGCAAATTTGTCCTTTTTGCAAAGAAACCTTTTGAAAATTCTAAAATTTGCAAATAATCCTCTCAAAAACTTATTTATAAATTAGTCCAAAGTTTAATAAAAAACAACCCTAAAAATGTTAGAATTTTACAAATACATCCATTTTACAAAAATACCCTTGAAATTTACAAAAATATATTTTAGTTTAATTTTTCTTGGAAAATTGGCAAATAAACTCCTCAAAATTTTTATTTATAAATAAGTCTAAATTTTATTGAAAAAAGACATTGAAATCTTCTTAATATGGTGTCAAATCTTTTTAATGGCCTATAAATCAATGGGAGCCTACGGCAAGGAGAGATCAGAGAACAAGGACAATGATCAAAGCAAGAACACAAAGATAGAGCAAAAGAGATTAGAGCAGATGAGAGGGATCAGGAGATAGTCAGAATAGGCAAATCCTATACCTTTTTTTTCCTTTTGTTTTTCTCACTGGTCCTTCTCTTCTTTCTATCTTTCCTCTTCCTCTGAGGGAGCTTTAGCCATGTCTTGCATCTTGGCCCATTCTCCACCTCCTTGTCGCTGGTGATAGCCTACTCACAACCACTGCCTTCTGCACACGCCGATACATACTAGAAGCCACCGCCTTCATTACGCTCCTCTACCCGTGCCTTCATTGCCGAACCTAACCATCGCCACTTGAGGGAAGCCCACTCGGACCACCATCCCTTCACTTGAACCCTAGCCGCAATCTCCAAAACCTCTATTTTGGCACTACCGAGGAAGCTCCACTATTGGAGCTCCCATCACCCCCACCCACTCCCTGCACTGCCCTCCTCTGCACGCTGACATCCTTGGCCCATCACAAATGAGGCTGGCCAAATTCAACTGAGACGTTGTCAGATTGGACCAAGAGAAGTGGAGTTAGGGCATTCTCTACCCTACCATCAATGAAGATGGCTAGATTCGGCTAGGTGGCATCCAGATTTGGCCAAAAATTGGTGTGGTGTGACGCCTCTCACCACGCCACAACAATGGCAGTGGCTGGCCAGATTTGGCTAGGGCCTGAGGAGATGGTTGAGCCAAGAGGCCCAACCATGAGAAACCCAAGGAGGGGGTTGTGAACAATGGAAGAAAAAGATGAAGGAATAAAAGGTAAAAAATAATAGAAAAATAGAAGTTGACATAAGAAAATAAAGAGAAGAAAAGGGAGAAAAGGAGTTGCATCTTACCATGATTTTTGCACCACCACACGCAATCTTTAGTGCCTTGACAAACTTTATCAATATCGTGATCACTCATGGTCCTCTCGAAGATGATAATCTTCATGACCTTATTGCGGCCACCCACGGCCCCTCGAAGATGACGATCAAGATGAAGGACCAATAACCCTGCTACGACCACCTACAGCCCCTCGAAGATAGCAATGAGGTCGGTGGACTATATGACCATACTACAATAACCCGCAATCTCTCTGAGATTACAATGAAGATGGATTCACTTATCACATCCAAGCCAGCCTTCGAGTCTACATCAGCCTTTGAGTCAACCTTCAATCTCACACTTAGTGAGTCTTTAGGCTCAAACTCAGCTAGCCTTTGGGCTTGTACCTAAGCTAGCCTTTAAGCTCGCATCCAAACCAACCTTCTAGCTTGCACTTAGCTAGCCATCGAGCTCACACTCAGCCAGCCTTCGGGCTCACACTCAGCCACCCTTCAGGCTTACATTTAAGCCAGGCTTCAGGCTCTCACTTAGCCAATCTCTAGGCTACACTAAGCTACACCTTTGGACTCACATCTAAGCCAACCTTTGGGCTTACACTTAGCCAACTTTCAGGCTCACACTCAAGTCAACCTTTAAGCATACACTCAACTAGTCTTTGGGCTTGCAACTAAGCCAGCCTTTGAGATAGTATCTTTACCAACCCTCAGGCTTGCATTCAACCAAACCTTTGGGGTCACACTTAGATAACCATCGATCTCACATCTAAGCCAGCCTTCAGGCTCCCATTTAAGTTAGTCTTTAGACTCACTCTTAGCGAGCATTTGAGCTCACATTTAAATTAGCCTTTGGCTTGCACTTAGCTGGCATCTAATTTAGCCATCAGACTTACATTTAGCTAGCCTTTGGGCTCACATCTAAGATGGCCTTGGAGCTTATGTCTACTCCAGCCTTTGGGCTTGCATCTAAGCTAGCCTTTTGGCTCACATTAAGCCACCCTTCGAGCTCACATCTAAGCCAACCTTCAGGCTCACATGTAAGCCAACCTTTAAGCGTGCACTTAACCAGCCTTTAGGCTCGCATCATAGCCAGCCTTCGGGCTCACACTTTGCTAGCCTTCATGCTCACATCTAATCAAGCCTTCGTGTTTACACTTAGCTAGCCTTCAAGTTCGCATGTAAGCCAAGCTATAGGATCACACTTACCTAGCCTTTGGGCTCACATCCAAACCAGCCTTTGGAATTGCATCATAACCAGTCTTCGTGCTCACACCCAACGAGCCATCAGGCTCATGCTCAGCCAGCCTTTTGCCTCATACTCAACTAGCATTCAGGCTCGCATCATAGCCAATCATCAAGTTCATATCCTTAGCCATTCTTTGGACTCACATTTCAGCCAGTCTTCAAACTCCAACCCAATCAGCTCTCAGCCTCCCACTCAGCCAACTTTTATGCTCTTGAACTAAGCCAACCTTCGGGTTTACACATTTGAAATTAGGCTATGGGTCTATTTTAAAATCATCAGAAACTACCAAGGATCCTTAAATCAAATTGTTTAATATGGAGTAATTCAAGAAACTAAATCAAAATAAATGGACCAAGGCCAAGTTGGCTCAAATAAACTTAAATTAATTCAAAAAATGGGCTAAAACCCAAATTGAGCTAAAGTCTAGAAAATATAAATTGAGTTAACCTAAACTAAATAAACTCATATTCAACTCTAACTAGACTCAAGATATGTTGATCTAAAAATCAATTGAATTCAAATAAAATCCAATTTGACTCAAACTAAGTCCGAATCAAATCCAAACTAAGAGGATTGACTCAAAATCAAACAAAAACTAATTTAGACTGAGCATAAACTAGAACCAATTTGAGCTAAATTGACCTAAACTTGAACCAAAGTCCAGTAGACCTGAACTCTATAGAGATCTAATACAAGTTCAAAGCTTAACTCAAGTGTAATAAAATTAAACTCAGACCTGAGCTCTATTAGTCTCAATTGAACTAATTAGGGTCAAATTGAGTCCCACTGTGAGTGTTGAAACTTAAATAATACTACAAAAAAAAATATAAACAAAGGGTGATGTCACCTTTTGACTTAAACTTGAATTAGTTTGAATAGAACCAAATAAGATCCAATCGAGTTCCACTTGGTGTGCTAAACCCTCGGCAATACTGCAAGACTATAAATAAAGTGTGATGTTACAACCCTAACCTCAACCAAGCTAGTCAACCACAAAAGCAATTGATGATGCACACTTCAAATGCATTGATGACAAATCTTCCAAGTTATATCCAACCCTATAAGCCATTGGTGATGCTGCCAAATAAAAAAAAAATTAAACACCAATTTGCTCTAAGTGATTGGCCACACTTCAAAAGCTATATCCAACCCCATAAGTTGTTGGTGATACCATCAATCCAAAGAAGTTAATCACCAATATGCTTAAAACTATTGGCTACACTCCAAAGCTATACAAAACCCCTAAGTCATCAATCACACTACCAAATTAATGAAGTCAACCAATAATACACTAAAAGCCATTGGCCATACTTCAAGCTAGTCAACCAATAAATACTTTGAAGCTAGTCAATAGTAGAAACCATTAATGATGCATCTTCCAGGTTATATCCAACCCCATAAGTCGTTGGTGATGCTACTAAATCAAAAAAGTTGATACCAGCATGCTCCAAGCTATCGGTCACACTTCAGAAGCTATATCTAACTCCATACGCATTGGTGATGTTATAAATCCAAAGAACTTAATTGCCAATACACTCAAAGATATTAGCTGCACTTCTAAGCTGTAGGTGATGCTGTCAAATCAATGAAGTCAACCAATAATGCACTCAAAGCCATTAGTTATACTTCAAGCTAATCAAACCTAGAAGCAATTGATAATCCACCCCACAAGCAGTTGACAATTTCCCTTTTTAAGTTAGTTAACCCCATAAGTAGTTGACAATGTGTCTTCCCATATTAGTCAACCTCACAAGCAGTTGATGATGCACCACTCCAAACTAGCTAACCCCACAAATAGTTGGCGATGCTACTAAATAAAAAAAAAAGTTAATGCCTACATCTTATTGGCTATGAAAATATTTCAAGGTCAACGGAGCTATCATCAATGCCTTGTGGCTATTAGAAACACATCATATTACAGTGTTATTGCCGATGCTCAAAGTCATTGAAAATACCTCAAAAATAAAACTAGACAATGAAGTTATTGCTTATGTCTTATCAATTATGAAAACACTTCTCAACTAAAAAAGTTATTGCCAATGTCATATTGGCTAACGAAAATACTTCAAGTCACAAAGTTATCATCTATGCTCAAAGCTATTGGAAACAATTCAAACTTCTCCCATTCCATTCTATAATTAGGGTTGGACACCCTGTGGTCCAATGCAGGAGAAGTGGGATAGCTACACGTCAACGCTAGTTCTCCACTCTTTTTCTTTTGCTTTTCTCTCATGTTATTTTTGTATAATTCCATATTGAGATTCATTGTCAAGTGAGGGCATGCCCATGTTTAAACTATGTACCATCTTTCTTAAATTAACCATTTACATTCTTTTTTTTCTTTTGGCTCTCTATTTTTATTAGTTAGATTTCTTATTTTAGATGGTTTCTGAGAATTGCAGGATAGTTAATAATAAAAGTTTGCACCTATTAAAAGTCAATACTCCTACAATACCTGATAGCATAATTAAAATAAATTTTAATTTGTTATTCTATGTCGCTCGCTAGGGTCTTCGATATTCTGGAATATCAAAATCAATGCCACAAATTTTGGCACACCCAGTAGGAAAGGAAAGGAGACCCAATGTCGTCATCCCTAATGAGAAGGGTTGTTCAAATGAAGAGCTAAAAACTATGCCTCAACCAATATGGATATCAGTCTCCCAAAGTTTAGGACAAAGGCAAAGCTCAGTCTTTGACTGCCTTCACCTGATTCCTCACAAAGGGCAACCCAAAGCCAATCTAGACACAGGCATGAGTTTAGGTTCAATTTCTTGTCACAAAAGTAAAGGACAAACAACCATGCAAAGGCAAGAGTTTGCAAAATAAAATTAGGAGAAAATCCTCTACCTTCACAAATGATTTTAGGCATTTTTATTAAATACTAGAGTCAAAATCAAATACTTGAGGCTTGTTTTGAATAAGTCTATCAGAAGAAAGGTTGTCTAAACATATTGTCCTCAGCCTTGTCTGAACTTTAATGATAAAAAAGGAGCCATTTTTAGTTCATTTTAGCCAAGTTTAGACAATCAAACTTTTAAAAGATTAACTATTTAGTGTATTTTGAGTTGATGCAATTTAGAAATTCAGTAAAAATAGGACAAAACCATTTGAAACTGAAATGTATCAACTTGGAGAACTTAATCTAGAGTGGTGACCGAATCCAAGATTATTATGTTATTGTTTGAAGTACTTCCAGAGCTGATAAGGTGTAAGTGATAACTTCTTTAGTTTTTGAAGTATTCTCATAGTTGATAAGGCATAAGTGATAACTTATTTGGCTTTAGTAGCACCACCAATGACTTATGGGTTTGGGTACAACTTCAAAATTTGCATCATCAACCCTTTTTGGAGTTGACTAGCTTAAAAGAGTACAACGTCAAATACTTTTGGGGTTGAATAACTTGAAAGGGCATGTTGACAACTGCTTCTAGGGTTGGATAGCATGAGTGGTATGCTACCAATTATTTTTGGGGTTGGCGAGCTTGAAGGTGCATCGTCAATTACTTCTGGGGTTTACTAGCTTGAAAGGACAAATCGTCAATTGCTTCTAGGGTTAATTAGTTTGTAGGAGCACGTCGTCAACTACTTCTGAGGTTAACTAACTTAAAGTGTAGTCAACAACTTTGAGCATATTATTGGTTGACTTCATTGAGTTGGTAGCATTACCAATGATTTAGGGGGTTAGGTATAATTTTGAAGTGTGGTCGACAACTTGAAGCATATTGATAATTAACTTCTTTAGTTTCATAGCATCACTAATGTCTTATAGAGTTGGGTATAACTTTGAACTGTTATTAATAACTTGGAGCATATTAGTGATTAACTTCTTTGATTTGGCAATGTCATCAATGGTTTATGAGGTTGGATATAGTTTTAAAGTGTGGTTAAAGACTTTTGTAGCACACATAGCGAGACTTAGTCTAGCATTATTTAGTTTTATTTGAACCAACTGAAGTTTAGGTCAGGGTGGTGACATCACCCACTATTCATAGTCTTGGAGTATTCTCGAAGATTCAGCACACCCAATGTGACTTAATTTGATCCTATTTAGTTTAGGTCCGAGTTTGATTTCATTTAGTCTCAGTCAAGTTGATCTTATATTGGACCATTATCGAGTCCAGGTTTGCATCTTGATGGACGTCAGTTTAAGTTTAAATCAATTTAGTTTGACTTGATTTCAGTTCAGGCTCAACCTGGCTTGGTTCTAATTTGAATTTGAGTTTACCCTTTTTAGTTTAGTCATGATTTAACCTAACTAGAATTTAATTTGAGCCTAGTTCAATCCTGATTGGATTTTTTTTGAACTCAACTTGATTTTGAGTTGACCGAACTCAAATCTGATTATGGTTGAATATGAGTTTATTTAATTTAGGTTAAATCAATTTGGATTTTCTAGAGTTTAGTTTAATTTGGGTCTTACTACATCTTTTTAACCAATTTATGTCTATTTGAGTGAACTTGGCCTTTGTTCATTTATTGTGATTAAGTTACTTCTTATTAATCAATTTGATTTGAGGGTTCTTGGTAGTTTATGATAATCTTAGACAAACCCATAGCCCAACTTTGAATGTGTGAATTAGAAGGCTAGCTTAGTTCATTAAATCAACACCTGGCTTAGTACAAGCCTGAGAGCTGACTGGGTGCAAGCCTGAAGACCGGCTTAAACACAAACAAAAAATCTAGTTGAGTGCAACCTTGAAGGCAGACTAAGATACGAGCTCGAAGGCTAGTCTAGATACAATTTTGAAAGCTGACTAATTATAAGTGAAAAGGTTAGCTAAGTATGAGTCTAAATGCTAGCTGAGTGTAAGCCTGAAGGCTTGTTTAGATGCAAGCCTAATGACTGATTAAGTATGAGCCCTAAGGCATACTGAGTGCGAGCCTGGTTGGTCGAATGCAAACTTAAAGGTTGACTAAGTGTGAGCCTGAAGTCTAGCTAAGTGTTAACTTGAAGGCTAGCTAAGTGCAAGCTCGAAGGTTGGCTTAGTGCTATTTTGAAGGCTAGCTTGGATGGGGACCTAAAGGCTAGCTATGTGCGAACCTGAATGCTAGCTAAGTGCAAGCTCAAAGGTTAGTTGAATCCAAGCCCAAAGGCCAACTTGGCATGAGTCTGAAGACTGGCATGGGTGTAAGCTCAAAGGCTGGTTTGATGCAAACCCGAAGGTTGGTTTAATGCAAGCTCATAGGTTGATTGAGGATGAACCCAAATACCGACTAGGTGTGAGCTCAATGGATACCTAGGTGCAAGCCCAAAGGTTGGCTATATGTATGCCCAAAGGTTGGCTATATGTATGCTAGCTTGAAGGCAAGCTCAAAAGTTAGTTAAATGCAAACCCGAGGTTTATCTTGCGGTGATCAAGATCAACCATCTTCCAAGGGCCACGAGCAGCCGCAATGATGTCGTTAGTCTATTGTCTTCATCACCATCTTCATTACCATTGAATCCACCATCTTCATCACTATCTTCGAGAGACCACGAGTGGCTACGATATTGAAAATTCTTCTTCTTTTATGTTTTTGCCAATTTTTTCCTTTTTTTCACATTTTTTTACACAACTCTCTTTTTTATTTTTTTTTCCTTTCTTCTTCTTCTATTTCAAGCTTGAAACCCTTCTTCTTTTTTTCCATTTTGGTCTAATTTTATTTTAATGTTTTGGCAACACAATAGCTTTTATATATTTTTTTCTTCTTTTCTTGTTTTGTTATTCATCTCTTCTTCCTTCTATGCCCACTCTTTTTTCCTTGACTTCCCACGACCGAGCTGGGAGTGGCTCAGTCTCTTCTATAGTTGAATTTAACCCTAGAAGGTTGGATCTAGCCAAAGATGGCCAGATCTAGCCGGCCTTGGCTGCATTGGGGTGGGAGGCACCCCACCCATTCCACCTTTGGCTAGATCCAATTGTCTCCCGATCGGATTTGGCCAACTCTCAGCTATGATGGGTGGGAGGAAGGAGGAATGGTCGAGGTCATTCTCAAAGTTGTGGTTGAGGAGCTAGAGGTGCTTGTCAATGAGGGCGGAAAGGGGATCCATGTGGAGGTGGCACTCGACAGCGGTTCCTTCAGACGAGGCAAAGGAGAAGGGGGTGGAGGCACGGGAGATTGAGACATAAACGAAGAGCTAGGGTTTTGAGGTGGAGGAAGAGGGACTTCGAGATGGTCATCAATGGAGGAGGAGATAGAGATGGAGATGGGCTAGAGTGCCTTGGGTTTTCGGTGACAGGGGCAAGGGAGCATGCTGGTGAAGGAGGCGAGCAGATGGTGGTCATGGCCTAGGTAGGGCATATTAGAGGTGGAGGCTGGATATGGTGCAGCAGGGAGGCCCCCATATTAGCATGGACAAAGGTGGCCACCATCAAGTTGACAAAGGTAGAAGCATAGCTGCTTCTCCAAAGGAGGACAAGGAGAAATAGGAAGAAGATTAGTAGCAAAGGAAGGTATAGAATTACCTAGTTTTAATTGCTTAACATTTCCAATTCTGCTGATCTCCTGTGTTCCTGATCTCTAACTCTATATTCTCTCCCTGTTCTAATTCTTATTTATATTTTCTAATTTGTAGGTTCCATGAGTTTTTATAGGGCTTGAAGAGACAAAGTTGGGTTGGAACAAATCTTCTTTGTTTGAATTTTTGAATGACGAATGCGGATGTAAACAGATATAGATATACTTATCCAGAATTTGGATTAACTTGTAAAAAGATATGGATAAGCCTGTTTGTTGTGGATGATAAAATTTGAAGGTTATACTTATCTCGGATACTGAAATTATAGGAGGGTTATTTATAATTTTTTCAGAAAATATAGATTAAATTATAATTTTATGATATTCAGGCAGTCTTTTATGTAAAAAAATTTTTTTTATAAAGTTTTAAAATTTTTAGAGTCCTTTTTAAATAAAATTTAGATTTATATATAAATAAAAATTCTTGAGAGACATATTTGTATAAACTTGAAATTCTAGTGGGTTTATTTGAAAATTCTGAATTTCATAATAACCAAATCCTAATTATCGATCCTTTGAGGGGCTTATTTATAAATTTTATATTTTGGGAGACTAATTTATAATTTTAGGATTTTATTATATTTTTCTATAAAATTCTTATTTTAAGGACCTATTTATAAGAAAAATCTAACTAAGGACCTATTTATGAAAATGTATTTTATTCAGAGGCTTATTTATAAAATTCTTGCATTTTATTATTTTTTTTCAAGTTTTAGGTAAATTTTGGGCCCATTTTTTATTCAAAAATCCAGCCCATTCAGCCCACTTCAATTAGACTTGGCTAGAGCTTGAATTTTGTGATGATTTGAGCTCAATTTTTTTTATCAAACTTAGATGTGATTTAAGCCTGACTAAACCCATAGTTGTGCCATAATTTTATAGCATACAAGTCTTAATTTTAATCATATTTTAATTAAACTTCATTGAGACAAACATCACCTTAAACCAATTATCCCCTTTATAGCCTCTTTTAGATTTTTGGCGAGAGGAGAGGGTATGAACAATCTTCGAGAACCTGTCCCTACATCAATGCTTCAGGAGTTGACTATATGAGTTTGAATTATCACATGAGAGTGGACATAGATTGCTATGTGAAAGTGAAATTAGTTTACCATGTTAACGTAGACTTAGGTTGTCACATGAAAGTAGACCTAGGTTGCAATGTAAAATTAGACATAGTTTGCCATATGAAAGTGGACTTGATTGCTATGAACTTAAGTTGCCACGAGAAGATAAACTTGGTTTGTCATGTAGAAGTGAGCTTAATATACCATGTAAATGAGAGCTCAATAGCCACATAAGATGGATAGGGTTTTGCATCCATATTTTACCTCGAGAAATATGAAATGCATGTTTACCCGAGGGTTCCTTTTTAAGGAAGCTGGATTTTCCATCATAGACAAAACATAGATACATTGGTTATTATTTTTCTTGCTCATAGGGATTAGAGATAGTACCTTTTGAAGAATAGGCTATTGATTGGTCGCATAGGCTTTTCCTTCTTGTCATCGATCAGTTAGTAAGATCCCCTTTCAAATATCTTTCTAATGATATAAGGGTCTTCCCAATTAGGCTTGAACTTGCCTTTCTTGTTTTGGTTTGAGATTATGAATTTTCTCAAAACTAAGATTTTTTTTTCATTCTGGAATGACCTAAGCCAAGCCATCTTGTTTTAAGTCCTAACCATTTGTGCTTGATACATTTCTAGATTTTGTTGTGCCGAGAGCTCTATCTCGCCCAAGGAGTCTAGCTCCTTAAGGCGAAGAGAAATATTATTTTCTCTTATAATTTCTTCTTGTAAGGCAGTCTTTAGAGAGGGGATTAGCACTTCTAGTGGCAAGATTGCCCCAGTCTCGAACACCAATGCATATGTTGTTGTTTGGGTGGGAGTTCAATATGTGGTGCGATAGGCCCATAGTGCATTAGCTCCCTTTTGGTGCCAGTCTTTCTTATTTCTACTAACAACTTCTTCAAGATCTTGGAGAGGATCTTGTTAAATGCCTCAATGAGCCTGTTCGCTCTGGCATTGTAGATGGATGAATATTGCCATTATATTTTATGATGATACACAAATCATCCTACCTTGAAACTTCTCAAGGATGGTTCCTTATCAGAAATAATCCTTTGAGGAACACCGAATTAGCACAAAATATTTTCTTAAATAAAGCAGATAATAACATCCACTTTTACCACTTTCAATAGAATTGCTTTAGTCTATCAAGAGAAATAATCAGTTGCTGCTAGTATAAAGAGATGGCCTACAGAAGAAGATGATTTGACTTGGCCAATGATGTCTATATCTCACACCTTGAATGACCATAAGGACATTATTGATTGTAGAGAATTTGGGTGTTAATTAATGAAGTCATCTTGAATTTGGCATAGGTGACATCTTTTTGCATAATCGATGTAATCTCCCACCACTGTGGATCAGTAGTAACCAATACGCTTAATCTTCATCATTATTTTTTGGACTCATACTTAGTTAGCCTCTGGGCTTACATCAAAGCCAACCTTTGGGCTTACACTTAGCCAACTTTCAGGCTCACACTCAAGTCAACCTTCAAGCATACACTCAGCCAGCCTTCGGGATTGTATCTTTACCAACCTTCAGCCTTGTATTCAAGCAAACCTTTGGGGTCACACTTAGATAACCTTCAATCTCACATCTAAGCCAACCTTTAGGCTCCCATTTAAGTTAGTCTTTAGACTCACTCTTAATGAGCCTTTGAGCTCACATTTAAATTAGCCTATGACTTGCACTTAGCTGGCATCGAAGTTAGCCTTCGGACTTGCATATAAGCTAGCTTTTCGGCTCACATCAAGCCACCTGTCAAATTCACATCTAAACTAACCTTTAGGCTTATATGTAAGCCAGCCTTTGAGGTTGCACTTAACCAACCTTTAAGCTCGCATCATAGCCAACCTTTGGGCTCACACTTTGCTAGCCATCATGCTGATGTCTAATCCAACCTTCATGTTCACACTTAGCTAGCTTTCGAGCTTGCATGTAAGCTAGACTATGGGCTCACACTTAGCTAGCCTTTAGGCTCACATCCAAGCTAGTCTTAGGGCTCACTTAAGTAGTCTTTGGAATTGCATCATAGCCAACCTTTATGATCGCACCGAACAAGCCATCAGGCTCATACTCAGCCACCCTTTTTCCTCCTACTCAACTAGCATTCAAGCTCGCATCATAGCCAATCTTCAAGTTCATATCCTTAGACATTCTTTGGACTCACATTTCAGCCAGTCTTCAGACTCCAACCCAATCAGCTCTCGGCCTCCCACTCAGCCAACTTTTAAGCTCTTGAACTAAGCCAACTTTCAGGTTTACACATTTGAAATCAGGCTATGGGTCTAGTTTAAAATCATCACAAACTACCAAGGATCCTCAAATTAAATTGTTTAATATGGAGTAATTCAAGAAACTCAATCAAAATAAATGGACCAAGGCTAAGTTGGCTCAAATAGACTTAAATTAATTCAAAAAATGGGCTAAAACTCAAATTGAGCTAAAGTCCAAAAAATATAAATTGAGTTAACCTAAACCAAATAAAATCATATTCAACTTTAACTAGACTCAAGATAGGTTGATCTAAAAATCAAATTGAATTCAAATGAAATCTAATCTGACTTGAACTAAGTCCAAATCAAACCCTGACTGAGTTAAATCAAATCCAAACTAAGAGGATAAACTCAAAATCAAACCAAAACTAAGTTAGACTGAGCATAAACTAGAATCAAGTTGAGCTAAATTGACCTAAACTTGAGCCAAAGCCTAGTAGACCCGAACTCTATAGAGATCTAATACAAGTTCAAAGCTTAACTCAAGTGTAATAAAATTGAACTCAGACCTGAGCTATATTTGTCCCAATTGAACTAATTAGGGTCAAATTGAGTCCCACTGTGAGTGTTGAAACTTAAATAATATTACAAAAAAAATATAAACAAAGGGTGATGTCACCTGTTGACTTAAACTTGAATTAGTTTTAATAGAACTAAATAAGGTCCAATCAAGTTTCACTTAGTGTGCTAAACCTTTGGCAATACTGCAAGACTATGAATAAAGAGTGATGTTACAACCCTAACCTCAACCAAGCTAGTCAACCACAAAAGCAATTGATGATGCACACTTCAAATATATTGATGACACATCTTCCAAGTTATATCCAACCCTTCAAGTCATTGGTGATGCTGCCAAATAAAAAAAATTAATAACCAATTTGCTCTAAGCGATTGACCACACTTCAAAAGCTATATCCAACCCCATAAGTCGTTGGTGATACTATCAATCCAATGAAATTAATCACCAATATGCTTAAAACTATTGGCTATACTCCAAAGCTAAAGAAGACCCCTAAGTCATCAATGACACTGTCAAATTAATGAAGTCAACCAATAATACACTCAAAGCTATTGGTCATACTTCAAGTTAGTCAACCTCATAAATAGTTAATGACGTGCTCTTCAAATTAGTCAACTCTAGAAGCAGTTGATGACACGTACTTTGAAGCTAGTCAATCCTAAAAGTCATTGATGATATCGCTACCAAATCAAAAAAGTTGATTATCAGCATGCTCTAAGATATCGATCACACTTTAAAAGCTATATCTACCTCCATATGGATTGGTGATGTTGTAAATCCAAAGAACTTAATTGTCAATACACTCAAAGATATTAGCTGCACTTCAAAGCTATACCTGGCCCCTAAGTTTTTGGTGATGTTGTCGAATCAATGAAGTCAACCAACAATGCACTCAAAGTCATTAGTCATACTTCAAGCTAATCAACCCTAGAAGTAATTGATAATGCACCCCGCAAGCTATTCAACCCCACAAGCAATTGTTAATGCCCTCTTTTAAGCTAGTTAACCCCATAAATAGTTGACAATGTACCTTCCCATATTAGTCAATCTCACAAGTAGTTGACGATGCACCACTCTAAGCTAACCAACCTGACAAATAGTTGGCAACGCTACTAAATCAAAAGAAATTAATGCCTACATCTTATTGGCTATGAAAATATTTCAAGGTCAACCGAGCTATCATCAATGCCTTGTGGCTTTTAGAAACACATTAGATTATAGTGTTATTGTCGATACTCAAAGCCATTGGAAACACCTCAAAAATAAAACTAGATAATGAAGTTATTGCTTATGTCTTATTAGTTATGAAAATACTTCTCAACTAAAAAAGTTATTGCCAATGTCATATTGGCTAACGAAAATACTTCAAGTCACAAAGTTATCACCGATGCTCAAAGCTATTGGAAACAATTCAAACTTCTCCCATTCCCTTCTATAATTAGGGTTGGATGCCCTGTGGTCCAATGCAGGGGGAGCGGGATAGCTACACGTCAACGCTACTTCTCCACTCTTTTTCTTTTGCTTTTCTCTCATGCTTTTTTTTTATAATTCCATATTGAGATTCATTGTCAAGTGAGAGCATACCCTTTTTTAAACTATGTACCATCTTTCTTAAATTAACCAATTACTTTCTTTTTTTCTTTTAGGTCTCTATTTTTATTAGTTAGGTTTCTTATTTTAGGAGATTCCTGATAATTGTCAAGATAATTAACAACAAGAGTTTGTACCTATTAAAAATCAATATTCCCGCAATACCTGATAACATATTTAAAATAAATTTTGATTTGTTATTCTACGTCGCTCCCCAGGGTCTTCACTATTCTGGACTATCAAAATCGATCCCACAAATTTTGGCACACCCAGTAGGACATGACTTCTCCTCCAAGTGTGGAAACCTAGTTAATACGATATTGACATTGATAAGGCTCACCATCATCCTAGGGCTAGAATCAACAATGCATTTCCCTCAATTGATGGTTCCTTCGGAAGCGGCTGATGCTCAGTTCAAAGTCAAGACCATTTCTGAGTTTGTTCAATTTAATAAGGCACCTACTATTGCACCAACTGAAGTTATCGATATGTAAAATCAGCCTGTTTCTCACCTTCCATCAAAAGGAAGGAGACTGAATGTCGTCATCCTGAATGAGAAGGGTTGTTCGGATGAAGAGCTAAAAGCTATGCCTCAACCAATATGGATATCAGTCTTCCAGAGTTTAGGACAAAGGCAAAGCTCAGTCTTTGACTGCCTTCACCCGATTCTTCACAGAAGGCAACCCAAAGCAAATCTAGACACAGACATAGAGGAAAAAGACCTCATCTTGACTGTCAAGAGCAGATCTTGTAACCAAACATTAATAAAAAGTTTTATTTCCTAACAATTCATTGTTTTATTCAAATGAAATAAAAAAGAAGCTTATAAGTGTACCTTTTCTTGCAAGTTATGGTTCATTATGCCATTTTGGTTGGAAAGCTTTTAGGGGTCAAACGTGGGAACTTGAAACCGTTCCTCAATCAAGAGCAAGAGCTTCTAACTATATCTCTATTAAAAACAAAATTTGTATATGAGACTTTAGGGGGTCAAGTACGAAAGATTGTAACCATACCTTGATCAAAAGCAGATATTATAACAAGTGTTGACGGCTATCAAGTGGGAGAGCTTGTAAATATATCTCGGTCGAAAATACATCTTATAATTGAGCCTTTAAGGTATCAAACATGAGAGCTTGTAAAAAAATTGTAGAGCCCGTCTTTGTGGGAAGAGCTAAAGAGTTTATCTTTTGAGAGCCGAGCTATAACTCTCGTTTTTTGGAGGCCAAGCAATAGAGCTCATTTCTCATGGTTGTGCTATGGGGCGTATCTTTTGAGGGTTGAGCTATGGAGCTTGGCTCCCAAAGTTTAGGCTATGGGGCTTTAGCCCTTCAAAACTCGGTTGAATCTAAGCGCTATGATGAGGCTAGCAGCTTTGATTTCAGCTCCATCTTTTTCTTCATTTATCTTGGAATTTGGTTTTGATTTGCCTTTGCTCTTTAACATTATTAGAATTATAATTTTTTCAGAAACTAATATTTTCTCAGATTTGATGAAATGCTAAACTCACAATAATTTTTATCAAACTATAGCAATTTGCTAGGAGTTAAATGTAAAAATCCAAATAAAACATCCTATATTCAAAAGTCTGAATCCGATGTTCAATCTAAACTATGGAGGATAGGATGCATGTAAGCCAAGATAGATAATCCAAGCACAATAAATTTGAACTAAACCAATTTGCATTAAGTAACACATATCAGACCACGGTGGCAGCACTCTTTTTATTTAAAGCCTAAAACTACATTTTTGGGCTAAGAGTCTTCCCCACATAAAGAAGAAGAAACATCTTTGCGTTTTTATTTACTACAACTTGAAATACAAACCAACAGAACCATAATTATGTTGGCCACCATGGGCTTAACCAGTTACCGTTCCTTGCTCAGGAGACGACCTGGATAGTCACTCCAGCGATGACGAGGCCTCTCTTCCAGTTGAGCTCCTTATAGTCGGTCATTGAGAACCTTATCTCGCCATCTGATTTCGCAACGAAATCCCCGACCTTCACTTGTATCCATTCTTTCGGCTTCAGTTTCTGCAGGCTGAGCATTTTTTCCTGAACTTCACCAGGAATTTCAAGCTTGAATGTAGCAGCAGGCTCGAGCCCGCTTGGGTCCTTCAACAGTATATCAAACAGGACTTCATACTTGTGGCCGGCTTTCAAGTCTTTCATTTGGTATGTCCCAATCGCCTCAAGCCAGCACACATCCAGTAGCTCTGCCACCTCAACGCTCACATCGCTGCAAGCACATCGCCCCCATAGGGAAAGACATATTATGCTCTTCCGTAACAGAAAGGAAAACATCATTCACGTAATAGCAAGAAGCTTTAAAGCTAGATCCATACTTTTCAAGGAGCAACCAGCGCCAGTATCTGGTATCATCGCCCCAAGTGATTGACAAGCTTCTTGCTGGCACCACTCGGCTCTGAATGTCGATAGCACTGCTGCCGGTTGACGTTTTGAGGACCTGATGTGGAAACAAATTAACAATACTTCATCAAACAAATGGACACGGAACTCCTATTTTTTATCAAAACTCGATGGTATTGCATGGATGAAAGCAAACAAACCAAGTATGACTTTCTGTCGAGCTGCACTCCATTGTGGAACTGCACATGGATGTCCTCAAGAGGGCGCACCTCGGCCATCTTGTTCTTTGCCATTTTGTCTCTCTTATGACTTTGGTGCTATTGCTCCAGCTTATCTACTCGGCGATGATCTGTCGACCCATGGAGGCCGTCTATATATATATATATAGGTTGAAGGTATATCATAGGGGTATAAGTCAAGAAGCATGCGGGCACATATTTTCCGGCATACAATATGACTGTTATGTTCTTTCTTGAAAGAAGAAAAATTTTCTACTTCCCTGGTCTGGTCTTTTTTTAAAGGAAATTTCAGATAACCCAGTTCCTATCCCTCCCACGGTTGCGGCGGCCAGAGATATACAAGTCATTTTATATTCTGCCATCCATTCGTAGGAGAAGACGAGCAGAAGCAGTCATTATTTAGCAAGCTTATTGAACAAAAGCATGTGAAGTTATTGACTACTTCGGTCTTTCTCAAACATATTCTGATTTCTGTATGTGTGGCAGCAAGTCATTCTTTAGAATGACAAATCACAATGCAGTAGCCCCGCCCTCTATAGAAACCCTTCTACCTAGCTGACACAAGGCAACCATAGCCTAGAAGAAGTAGGAGTCGGAAGGTAGCAAGCAAAACGTAGAAAGAATGGCAAGTCCAGTTGACTCTAGTGACGTGCTGTTTCCTTCTCGTTCATTGAGGGGATAAAAATATGTCGGACGATAATTAGCACATCTAGAAATTCCTACGTTACACTGATCGGTTCTGTGAGTATTTGTGATCTAGGGTGGCAGCGATGATGTGTTCGTCTACCCGAAGGAGCTATCGATCACATGGGGAAGTGATCCCACTTATTGGCTTTGGCGTTGGCTCCTGCTTGAAAGGTAATTATTCATGGTTTATATCCAATTATATATATATATATATATATAGGTTGATGGTATATCATAGGGGTATAAGTCAAGAAGCATGCGCACACATATTTTCCGGCATACAATCTGACTGTTAAGTTCTTTCTATACACAAAAGTTAGTGTTTATCAAACATCTTATTCGAATATATACGCAGCCAAGACTACAAGGATGTGGAGGTGGCTGAGCTTCTAGGGGTCTGCTGGTTGGATGTTTCCGGGAAGCTCGATATGAAGAATTTCGAGGCGGGCAAGACATACAAGGTTTTCTTTGTGGCGCTAATGAGGGATAAATGCCTTCGGGTGGGACTCAAAGGTGACCCTCACTCTCAAATATCCGGGTCACACCAAGACGAAAACAACGCAGCTGAATAAGTTAACCCCCAACCTGTGGGAGAACGTGGAAGTAGGTGAATTCCAAGCAACAAACTCTGGGGAGATCAACTTTTCGATGACGGAGACCATCATTCAGAACTGGAAGGGAGGAATGATCATCAAGTGTGCCATTGTTCGTAAAGTGCTTAACTAATGGAAGCACCATGCGCTTCCGCTCTGTAGTAATAAGTGCAGCCACTTATCATGCATCTTGCATAGCGGCTGAGTTCTTTGTTATATCAGTAACGTCATTCCCCCCAACTATGTTACATTGGAGACTTCCTTTTATCCAACTTCACAATCAAATACAAACTAGTACTCCACAGTGTTGTTAGCTGATTGAAATTTAAACGGAACATGATTCCGAAGGTAAGGGCTTTGAGTCTTCGGTTCGTAAGTACATTCAAGAGTTAGATTTAATTCTTATGCACTGAAGAAATTAATGTCGCATATAAATCTAATATTTGGAACGAAGAAAACCCGTGGGAAATACTATTTGGAAATTTAAAACGAAGGGCACCACAAGGCTCACTGTGAAGATGTGGACTACGTATCTTAGGGAGAAGGTTTTGGCAGTGACCAAGGCCATTGATTTTTCCGAATGAATCCCAATTTCGCATCTTACCTTGTTGGCTTTATGGTGTCTCTAATACGGATTTTCCGGATAGTCTTAATTATATTAGAAAGTTATTTAGTGGGCCTAATCCTTATCTAGATTTATCTTCTATTAGAAGACTTAAATCAGTAGAAGTCTTATTTGAGTCAGTCTTCTACTTTGACTCAAATATCATTAGGTCACATCTATAAATACACTATTGATGTAAGGGTTTCAAAAATAGTGTGTGAGAGAGAGATATATAGATCAATACTCTCAATACGTCTTGTGACGGTTAGGCTACTTAGTCTTTTGTGAGAGTTTGTGATATTGGAGTTTCGTCTCCATCGTTGTAATCTTCTCTTTCTTTTCTCATCAATATAATATTCTCTGGATCGTCTTCGCCACATATATCTCTTGTTTGCTATCTTTTCTTCTTTTTTGTTCTTCCTCTATATCGTAAATTGTGGTGGACATCGATATTTTCCGCTATAAGTGACATCAGAGTTTGGTTCAACATGTCTACTACGAAGTTCAATATAGAGAAATTCAATAGAAAGCAAGGATTTCCTATTTGGCAAGTTAGAGTTCGTGCAATTCTTACTCAACAAGGATTGAGAAACATATTGGAGGACGTCAAGCCTGAAGATGTCGCTGAAAGTGTCTGAAAAAACCAGAAGGCTAGTGCACATAGCATAATCATCCTCAGTCTCACCGATGAGGTACTCTATCCATTTCTTGATGAAACATCACCTTCAGAGTTATGGAAAAAGTTGGAGAAACAGTATATGAGTAAGTCTATTTCAAATTGAGTTTATTTAAAGCAGAAGCTCTTCAATTTTCGAATGACAGAAGGTACGAATATAGTTGATCATCTTAATGCTTTCAATAAACTTGTCTCTCAATTATTAAGAATTGATGTTAAAATTGAAGATGGAGATAAGACACTTATTTTATTATAGTTCTTATCTCCTTCTCTTGAGAATCTTAAAACTACTCTCATGTATGGGAAGGATTTAAAATTTGACGATATTTCTGCTACCCTTCTATCTAATGAATATTTGAAAAAGATTGGAGGGGATGTGTCTCACTCAGAAGCATTAGTTGTCAGAGGTCGCACCAAAGAAAGATCAAGGATAGGTCGTTCTAGATCCAAATCCAAAAAAATAAACTGCAGGTATTGTAAGAAGATGGGACATGTAATTAAAGATTGGTGGAAGCTCAAAGCAAAGAAAGAAAGAAAATCTCAATCTAAAGAGCAAGCCAAAGAACAAGTATCAGTTGTTGAAGGGAGTTCTGATGATGGTTTTGGTAATGATCTCTCTATTAGTTCTAATTTTGATCGTTACCATGATATTTAGATTCTTGATTCTGGTTGTTCTTACCACATGTGTTCTAATAGGGATTGGTTTGAAAACTACTAGTCTTATGATGATGATTTAGTTTTGATGGGCAATAACAATCCATGCAAAACTGTTAGAATTGGAACAATCAAAATTAAAATGTTTGATAATATTATTAGAACTCTTACTGATGTTAGACATGTTCCTGATTTGAAAAAGAATTTGATCTCTTTGGGTGCTTTGAATTCTTCTGGTTATAAATATTCTGCTGAAGGTGGAGTTCTTAAGGTTGCTAAAGGCTCATTGATAGTGATGAAGGGCCTAAAGCATGAAAATTTGTATGAGTTAGTAGAAAAAATCATTGTAGGTGGAGCAATAATTTCTCAGGCTTCTTCTTTTGATATGACCCACTTATGAATATGTGTCTCGGTCATATGAGTGAGTAAGATTTAAGTGAGCTCAACAAAAGAAAATTACTGAAAGGTATCAACTCATGCAAATTGGATTTCTGCGAGCATTGTCTCTATGGTAAATAGTCCAAGGTAAAGTTTAACACCGGAACTCATTGTACTAAAGGCTTAATTGATTATATTCATTCTGATGGGTGGTGCTCTCCTATTCTATAAAAATCTGGTGCTTGTTATTTTGTCAGTTTTATTGATGACTTTTCCAGAAAAGTGTGGATTTATTTTTTGCATCACAAAGTTGAAGTGTTTTCTGTTTTCAAACGGTGAAAAACTTCAGTTGAAAAAAGGATTGTCAGAAAAATCAAATACCTCAGAAGTGACAATGGCGGAGAGTACAAATCAACAGAGTTTCTCAAATTCTATGAAGATGAAGGCATCAAACGCCACTTTACCATCATAGAAAAATCTCAACAAAATGGTGTGGCTGAAAGAATGAACAGAACATTATTGGAGAAAGCACGTAGTATGCTCAGTACAGCTAATCTTGATAAAGATTTTTGGGCAGAAGCAGTTAATACAGCATGCTTCATTGTGAATCGCTCTCCTCAAATAGCCATTAATTCCAAGACTCCTGAAGAGGTATGGACTGGTCAACCTGCAAATTATTCTTCTTTAAAGATTTTTAGTTGCCTTACTTATGTGCATGTTATCAAGGATAAGTTAGATGCACGTTCCAAAAAGTGTATTTTCCTGGGTGATGCCAAAGGCGTCAAAAGCTATCGTTTGTGGGATCCTATTATTTCAAATGTAATTATTGAGAGAGACATAGTATTTGATGAAAGTGTTATGCTAAAATCTCTCAAGAAAGATCCGAATGATATAATGCAAGTGGAGGTGAAGCATATAGTTTCTTCAGAAGAAGATATTCAGAGTATACCCAACTCTCAAGAAAATTCTAAGAATCAAGTTTCTGAAAAGACTCCACTTCGAAGATCTCAAGGAAAAATAAAGTCATCTGAAAGGTATGGTTTTGAAGATATGGTAGCTTTTGCTTTAGTTACTAACAATGGTGATCCTTCTTTTTATAAAAAAGTAGTGCAAGATAATAATTCTTCTCAGTGACAAGCTGCTATGAATGAAGAGATAGATTTTCTTCAAAAGAACCATACTTGGGATCTGGTGAAATTACCAGAAGGTAAAAGAGCAATTGGTTGCAAGTGGGTATTTCGAAAGAAAGAGGATTTCTCTGAGATAGATGGTGTTAAATTCAAGGCTCGTTTAGTTGCAAAAGGGTATTCACAAAAGGAGGGTGTTGACTTTAATGAAATTTTCTCTCCTGTGGTTAAACACACATCTATTCGTTTTCTACTTGCTTTAGTTTCTTTTCATAATCTTGAGTTAGAACAGCTTGATGTCAAAACTGCCTTTCTGCATAGAGAATTAGAAGAACAAATTTTTATGCAACAACCTGAAGGGTTTATCCAAGAAGGCAAAGAAAATTTTGTCTGCAAGTTGAACAAATTATTTTATGGTTTGAAACAGTCTCCAAGGTAATGGTATAAAAGGTTTGACAGTTTTATACTGGGACAAGATTTCATCCATTGCAAACATGATTGTTGTGTTTATTTTAAGATGCATGCCAATAACTCATTTATTATATTGCTTCTTTATGTTGATGATATACTTATCGCTACTCAAGACATATCTCTACTGAATGATTTAAAGTTTAAAATGAAAAAGAAATATGAGATGAAAGATTTAGGTGGTGCAAGGAAGATTCTCGGTATAGAGATTGATCGAGATCAAAAGTATGAAAAATTATGGCTTAAACAGAGCAAGTATCTCGAAAAGATTATTTCTCGTTTTCACATGCAGAATTTAAAATCTGTCAGTACTCCTTTGGCATCTCACTTCAAGCTTTCAGCTCAACAATGTCCTTCTACAGATGAAGAGCATGCATACATGGAGAACATCCCATTTTCAAGTGCTATTGGAAGTCTAATGTATGTTATGGTATGCACAAAACCTGATATTGTACAAGCAGTCAGCGTTGTTAGTCGTTACATGGCAAATCCGGGAAAAGAGCATTGGCAGGCAGTGAAATGACTATTAAGATATATCAAAGGTACTCTTAATATTGGTTTATGTTTCGATAGGAACACGGTGCAAGAGGCCAAAATTATTGATTACGTAGATTCAGACTATGCTGGAGACCTTGATCGACGCCGATCCCTCAATGGTTATCTTTTCACTCTTTGTGGAGGACTTATTAGTTGGAGGTGTACCTTACAGACAACTATAGCATTATCTACAACAGAGTCTGAGTATATGATAGCTACAGAAGCCGTCAAAGAAACTCTATGGCTAAAAGGTTTGGCAAGTGAAATTGGTTTTTCTCAACATATTCTTCCTATTTTTTGCGACAGTCAGAGCGCCATACACCTTGCGAAGAACCAAATGTACCATGCCAGATCAAAGCATATATATGTCTAATTTTATTTTATTCAGGATATTATTGAAGACGGCGAGATTTCTTTACAAAAAATTCATAGTTCAAGAAATCCTACAGATATGTTGACGAAGGTAATTCCGATCGATAAGTTCAAACTCTGCTTGGACTTGATCAATATTCAAGGTCGTTGATCCTATCCCAAGAGGTAATGGCAAAGACATCTATTGAAGATTCAAATTCAGAGAATAAGATGATTCGAGCCAAGGTGGAGATTGTTGGCTTTATGGTATCTCGAATCCGGATTTTTCAGATAGTCTTAATTATATTAGAAAGTTATTTAGTGGGCTTAATCCTTATCTAGATTTATCTTCTATTAGAAGACTTAAATCAGTAGAAGTTTTATTTGAGTCAGTCTTCTACTTTGACTCAAATATCATTAAGCCACATCTATAAATACACCATTGATGTAAGGGTTTCAAAAAGAATGAGAGAGAGAGATATAGATCAATACTCTCAATACGTCTTGTGATGGTTAGGCTACTTAGTCTTTTGTCAGAGTTTGTGATATTGGAGTTTTGTCTCCATCGTTGTAATCTTCTCTTTCTTTTCTCATCAATACAATATTCTATGGATCGTCTTCGCCACATATATCTCTTGTCTGCTATGTTTTCTTCTTTTTTGTTCTTCCTCTATATCGTGAATTATGGTGGACATCGATATTTTTCGCAACATTATTTATTTTTCAAAGACCAAAAGCGAACGACATACCTCACAACTAGAGGTTGCCATCAAGTCTTGCTCGATGCTACTACTAGGATTCAACATTTTTCTGCTGCCATCTCTGGTACCAAGATTTGTGTTCAAAAAGATGATAGTCAAAGAAGTGGGTGAATTGGATTTTATAATATGTGACTACTGGAAGTTGACGAAGGGATTGGAAGTGAAACTACTTCTAGAGTCGTGCAATATTTTGTTCAAACCTAATAAACTGACTGAATTGAAATTGAATAATCGATCCAGTTTGGGTTATTCGGTTTTCAATTTGGTTCGGTTTTCAAAAATTGAAAATTGAATATTCGATTTCGGTTTCAGTTTTTTATTTTAAAAAATCATAAAAATCGAACTGAACCGAATTACATATTATATGTAAATACATAATATTGGCTTTGATTTTGGTTTTTTATTTTAATTTAAATATAATTAAATTTAAACAAAAAAATAAAATTGGTTAAACTGAACAAAAAAATAAAATATTTCGGTTCGATTTTAGTTCAGTTTTTATAGTATTTCATTTCGGTTCGGTTTCAACCAAAAGGAGGTGATGTCTCCTAAGGAACTTTTGATGCCCAAATTGGATGTCAATTTAGATCCATGCTCTTAGGATTGGGTGTCTAGATATGGGCCAAATCAGACAACCAAAGCCAGATTTGGCTCATATCTGAGAAAAAGGACATCACTTCAAAAGTTATTAAAAAATTGGTTATTTTCCAAAAATGTATATGACCTTTTAGATATTGGTACTATTGAGATTTGGAAAAATTTTAAAGTAAATTTGTGACAAAGTTCTTAAAAATTCAATTGTGCAAATTAAAACCTCCTTTTGTTTCATATTGAAAACAAGTCCAATTTTCAATTAATCAAAACATGGGAAATCACATGAAAGTATGAAAACTTTGCAAATAAATCCCCATAAGTAAGAATTTGATTATAAATACAAAACTAGCAATTTTGCAAATAAGCAAGCTAAACAACTACCTTGGGTGTGAGTTTCGGCTCAATTTCTTGTCACAAAACTAAAGGATAAACAACCATGCAAAGGCAAGAGTTTGCAAAATAAACTTAGGAGAAAATCCTCTACCTTCACAAATGATCTTAAGCATTTTTATTAAATACTAGAGTCAAAATCAAAGACTTGAGGCTTGCTTTGAATAAGTCTATCAGAAGAAAGGTTGTCTAGACATATTGCCTTCAGCCTTATCTGAACTTTAATGATAAAAAAGGAACCATTTTTAGTTCGTTTTAGCCAAGTTTAGACAATCAAACTTTTAAAAGATTAACTATTTAGTGTATTTTGAGATGATGCAATTTAGAAATTCAGTAAAAATAGGACAAAACCCTTTGACATTGAAATGTTTCAACTTGGAGAACTTAATCTAGAGTGGTGACCGAATCCAATATTATTTTGTTATTGTTTGAGGTGATTTTTATCAAAATCAAATTTCATCAAAATATGATCATAAATGAAACTTGAATGCCACTAAATTATGGCTAAAATATGAGTCTCAGTTGAATCTAAATTACAATCAAATTTTATTAAAAATTAAGTTTAATTTGAACTTGAATTATCGAGAAATTCTCGCTCAAGCTAAATTCAGTCCAATTGAGCAAAATTGCTTGGATATTTGGATCAAAATTGGGTTCAAAATTTACCAAACATCCAGAACAAAACAAGAAATGTGAAACATTTATAAACAGGTCCTTATACTAAAAAAATTTCATAAACAGGCTCTAACCAAAATTTTCTTACAGTAAGAACCCTTAAATTTATAATTACAATTTGGTCTGAATTTTTTGAAAAAATTATAAATATCCCCTTGAAAATTCAATATCCAAAGATGATACAATTTTGAATCTCTTCATAAGTTAGCAAATCCCAATCGACAGGATTATATGCCAATCAAAGATATAAAAATCTAATTTAATTACAGACCATAATCCAAAAAGATTCCAATCAAACCAATTAAGGGTTTGATTTAAAATCTTCCCATAGGCCTATTAAAGTTAATGAAAACTTGCAGAAAAACAAGGGAAGGGAGAGAAGGTTTGGGTAGTGACCAAGGCCATTGATGTTTCTGAGTGAATCCCAATTTGGCATCTTACCCCATTTTTTTTAATATCAAAAGCGAATGACAGGCCTCACTATTAGAGGTTGCTATCAAGGCTTGCTAGATGCTACTGCTAGGGTTCAACATTGTTCTGCTGCCATCTCTGGTATTAAGATTTGTGTTCAAAAAGATGGTAGCCAAAGAAGAGAGTGAATTGGATTTAATAATATGGGACCGTTTGGTTGATTGGAAGTGGAGGAAGGGATTGGAAGTGAAACTACTTCCATTTACTTATTTTGTTTGGTTGTACAAACTTAACTTTTCAAAAGTTAGTATACTTTTCCATGTAGTGAACACCCTATTGGTTGTGGAGACTGCTCCTTTGAGGAGGATCGAACACTAATTTTTTACAAGTATTTGAGTGAAATTTTAAGCTCATAACTAGGGTTTTGGCAAAAAATTGTGATTTTATATGATTGAAAATTTGAGTAAAAATGCGAAGTCAAAAAATTGAGAATCATCCACAATTTATACGCAAAAAAAGAAGGTGGTCTCTCCTAAGGGACTTTCGATGCCCAAATTGGGTGTCAATTTGGATCCAAGCTCCTAGGGCTGGGTTGTAGACATAGGGCAAATCAGACACCGGAGCCCGATTTGGCCCATATATGAGAAAAAGGACATTACTTCAAAAGTTATTAAAAAATCGACTATTTTCCAAAAATGTATATGACCTTTTCGATATTACCCAAAAGTATTGTTGAGATTTGGAAAAATTTCTAAATCAAATTTGTGAACAAGTTCTTAAAAATTCAATTATGCAAATTAAAACCTTTTTTTGTTTCATATTGAAATCAAGTCCAGTTTTCAATTAATCAAAACATGGGAAAGCACATGAAAATATGAAAACTTTGCAAATAAATCCCCATAATTAAGAATTTGCTTATATATCCAAAACTAGAAATTTTGCAAATAGGTTAAACAACTGCCTTGGGTGTGAGTTTAGGCTCAATTTCTTGTCACAAAAGTAAAGGACAAATAACCATGCAAAGGCAAGAGTTTACAACATAAACTTAGAAGAAAATCCTCTACCTTCACAAATGATCTTAGCATTTTTATTAAATACTAGAGTTAAAATCAAAGACTTGAGGCTTGTTTTGAATAAGTCTATTAGAAGAAAGGTTGTTTAGACATAGTGCCTTCAGCCTTATATGAACTTTAATCATAAAAAAGGAGCCATTTTTAGTTCATTTTAGCCAAGTTCAGACAATCAAACTTTTAAAAGATTAACTATTTAGTGTATTTTGAGTTGATGCAATTTAGAAATTCAGTAAAAATAGGAAAAAACTATTTGACATTGAAATGTATCAACTTGGAGAACTTAATCTAGAGTGGTGACCGAATCCAAGATTATTATGTCATTGTTTGAGGTGATTTTTATCCAAATCAAATTTGATCAAAATATGATCTTAAATAAAAGTTGAATGTTACTAAATTATGGATAAAATATAAGTCTCAATTGTATCTAGATTACAATCAAATTTTACTAAAAATTGAGTTTAATTTAGACTTGAATTATCAATAAATTCAGGCTCAAGCTAAATTCAACCCAAGTGAGTTAAATTGCCTAAATATTTGGATCAAAATTGGGACCAGAATTTATCAAACATCTGGAACAAAAAAAAATATATATAATATTTATAAATAGGTCCTTATACCAAATATATTTTATAAATAGGCTTTTACCAAACTTTTCTTACAACATGGACCCTTAAATTTATAAAATTACATTTTGGTCTAAATTTTCTGAAAAAGGTACAAATATCCCCTTGAAAATTCAATATCCAATGGTGATACAATTTTGAATCTCTTCGTAAGTAAGCAAATCCCGCTCCTCTACACTAGACCACATGGCATCCCACCCGGATCATGGAAGGAAATGTGAGAATTTTGAAATATTTTCAATAACTTTGAGCATTGGTGATAACTTTGTAATTTGAAGTGTTTTTGTTTGTCAATAATGTGTCAGTAATAACTTCATGATTTGATACATTTTCGTTAGCCAACAAGGCATCAACAATAACTTCATTTGGATTGAAGTATTTCTTTTAGCCAATAAAGTATTGGCAATAACTTTGTTGACCTTGAAATATTTTCATAGCTAATAAGGCACAAACAATAACTTCTTTAGTTTGTGAAGTATTTTTATAGTCGACAAGGTATAAGCGATAACTCGTTTTGATTTTTGAAGTATTTTCATAGCCAATAAGAAATAAGTAACAACTTCTTTAGTTTTTGAAGTACTTCCAGAGCTAATAAGGTGTAAGCGATAACTTTTTTAGTTTTTAAAGTATTTTCATAGTCGATAACATATAAGTGATAACTTATTTGGCTTTAGTAGCTCCACCAATGACTTATGGGGTTGGCTACAACTTCAAAAATCACATCATTAAACCCTTTTGGAGTTGACTAGCTTAAAATGGCACAACATCAAATACTTTTTGGGGTTGGATAACTTGAAAGGGCACGTCAACAACTGCTTCTAGGGTTGGCTAGCATGAGTGGTACGCCGCCAATTATTTTTGGGGTTGGCAAGCTTGAAGGTGAGTCGTCAATTACTTCTGGGGTTTACTAGCTTGAATGGACACATCGTCAACTACTTCTGAGGTTAATTAGATTGTAGTAGCACGTCGTCAACTACTCATGGGGTTGACTAACTTGAAGTGTGGTCAATAACTTTGAGCATATTGTTGGTTGACTTCATTGAGTTGGTAGCATTACCAACGGCTTAGGGGGTTAGGTATAATTTTGAAGTGTGGTCGACAACTCGAAGCATATTGATAATTAACTTCTTTAGTTTCATAGCATCACTAATGTCTTATAGAGTTGGGTATAACTTTGAACTATTGTCGATAGCTTGGAACATATTAGTGATTAACTTCTTTGATTTGGTAACGTCATCAATGGTTTATGAGGTTGGATATAGTTTTGAAGTGTGGTTAAAGACTTTTGTAGCACACATTGCAAGACTTAGTCTAACATTATTTAGTTCTATTTGAACCAACTCAAGTTTAGATCAGGGTGGTGACATCACCCATTATTCATAGTCTTGGAGTATTGTCGAAGATTCAGCACACCCAATGTAACTCAATTTGATCCTATTATTTCAGTTTTCAGTTTGATTTCATTTAGCCTGAGTCAAATTTGATCTTATATTGGCCCTTTATCGAGTCAAGGTTTGCATCTTGATGGACTTCAGTTTAAGTTTAAATCAATTTAGTTTAACTTGATTTCAGTTCAAGCTCAACCTGACTTGATTCTAATTTGAATTTGAGTTTACCCTTTTTAGTTTAGACTTGATTTAACCTAACTAGAATTTAATTTGAGCCTAGTTCAATCCTGATTGGATTTGATTTGAGCTCAACTTGATTTTGAATTGACCCAACTTAAATATGATTAGGGTTGAATATGAGTTTATTTAATTTAGGTTAAATCAATCTGGATTTTCTAGAGTTTAGTTTAATTTGGGTCTTACTACATCCTTTCAACCAATTTATGTCTATTTTAGAGAACTTGGCCTTTATCCATTTGTTGTGATTGAGTTACTTCGCATTAATCAATTTGATTTGAGGGTTCTTGGCAGTTTATGATAATCTTAGACAAACCCATAGCACAACTTTGAATGTGTGAATTAGAAGGCTGGCTTAGTTTATGAAATCGACACCTAGCTTAGTACAAGCCAGAGAGCTGACTAGGTGCGAGTCTGAAGACCAGGTTAAACACAAACATAAAGGCTAGTTGAGTGCAACCTTGAAGGCTGGCTAAGATGTGAGCTCGAAGGCTAGTCTAGATACAAGCTTGGAGGCTAACTATGTACAAGCCAGAAGGCTCACTAAGTACGAGCTCGAAGGCTAGCTGAGATGCGATCTTGAAAGCTGACTAATTATAAGCCAAAAGGTTAGCTAAGTTTGAGCCTAAAGATTAGTTGAGTGCAAGCTTGAAGGCTTGTTTAGATGCAAGCCTAATGACTGATTAAGTATGAGCCCTAAGGCTGACTAAGATGAGAGCCTTAAGGCTGACTGAGTGCGAGCCTGAAGGTTGATAGAATGCAAACTTGAATGTTGACTAAGTGTGAGCCCGAAAGCTAGCTAAGTGTGAGCCCAAAAGCTAGCTAAGTGTTAACCTAAAGGCTAGCTAAGTGCAAGCTCGAAGGCTAGCTTAGTGCAAGTTCGAAGGCTAGCTTGGATGGGGACCTAAAGCCTAGTTAAGTTGAGCCTAAATACTGGATAAGTGCAAGCTTGAAGGTTAGTTGAATACAAGCCCAAAGGCCAACTTGGTATGAGTCTGAAGACTGGCATGGGTGTGAGCTCGAAGGCTAGCTAGATGCAAACCCGAAGGTTGATTTAATACGAACCAGTAGGTTGACTGAGGATGAGAGAAAATGTGGGATGGGTGTGAGCCCAAATGTCGACTAGGTGTAAGCTCAAAGGCTACCTAAGTGCAAGTTAAAATGTTGGCTATGTGTAAGCTCGAAGGCTAGCTTGAATGCAAACTCAAAAGTTAGCTAAGTGCAAACCAGAGGTTTGGCTTGTGGTGATTGGAATCAGCCATCTTCGAAGGGATATGAGTGGCCGCAATGATGTTGACAATCTGCTATCTTCATCACTATCTTCATTGTTGTTGAATCCACCATCTTCATCACTATCTTCAAGGGACCACAGGTGGCTGCGATATTAAAATTTCTTCTTCTTTTATGTTTTTGCCAATTTTTTCCTTTTTTTCACATTTTGTTATTAATTTTTTCTTTCTTCTTCTTCTATTTCAAGCTTGAAACCCTTCTTCTTTTTTTCATTTTGGCCTAATTTTATTTTAATTTTTTGGCTGCATAATAACTTTTATATTTTTTCTTATTTTCTTGTTTCTTATCATCTCTTCTTCCTTCTATGCCCTCTCTTTTTTTCCTTGTCTTCCCACGACCAGGCTAGGAGCGGCTCGGTCTCTTCTACAATCAAATTTAACCGTAGACGGTTGGATCTAGCTAGAGATGGCCAGATCTAGCTAGCCTTGGCCACGTTGGGGTGGGAGGCACCTTGCCCATTCCACCTTTGGCTGTTCTAGTTGTCTCCTGATCGGATTTGGCCAACTCGCTGATTCGCTAAGGCTAGCTCGCTGATTCGCTAAACATCTATTCAAATTCTTATAGGTTCGTCGAACATCTATTTGAATTAAGGCTAGACCATGAGCTAGTCTAAAGTTATCATAACAACCCAAGAACTCTCAAATCAAATTTATTAACATAAATCATTTAAGTTAAAGTGGCTTAATCACATTAAACTCAAGTGAATTCTGCTTGAATAAATAAACAAAACTGAGTTTACTCAAATAGACCATCAAAAAGTCCTAAATCACATAGGTTAATTGATTAGAACTCAAATTGACCTAGAACTAAATCTAAATTGAGTATATCTAAGTCAAATAAGTTCAAACCTAATTCCAATCAGATTCAAATTGGATCAACCCAAATCATAACCCAATTTCAGGCCAAGTATTAGTTGGGCTATATCAAGTTTGAATTAAACTCAGATAGGGTTAAGTCAGGTCCAAACCGGCTTGAATCGGGTTAAAACAAGTTCAAACTGAGTTAAATTGAACCAAATCCAAAGGATAATTGGGTCAAGATGGGTTTGAACCAAATTCAAGTCTAAACCAAAGCCAAGTCAAAGGAATTAAATCAAGGTAAATCTAATCCAAATCAAGTTTTGAACAACGAATTGAATTAAATCAGACTCAAATCAAAGTCAAGTTCTAAGCATTAAACTGAATGAAATAAGACTTAATCTAAATGAGGTTCTGAATATTGAAGAAGGGAATCAAATTAAACTTGATCTATATCAAGTTTTTAATACTAAATTGAATCAAATCAAACTCAAATCAAAGTCACATTTTGAACCTTGAACTGAATCAAATCAAACTTGATCCAAATCAGGTTTTGAACATTGAATCAAATCAAATTAGACTTGAACTAAATCAAACTTAAACCAAATCAATTTTAGAATATTGAACTGAAGCAAATCATACTTGAGCCAAAATTAAGGTTCAATTTCAAATCGATTAGGTTAGCCAACAATAAGCTCATAGCCATTAATAATACCCTAAATCCTGATCGACAATAACCCAAGAAAGGTTATCAATTATCAAATCAAAGATACTTAGCATAATCCAAGGCCACTAATCATTCCTTCTAATTGGATCAAATTAAGGAAGGTTCGAACTTGTTTAGTCGGTTGGTTGAGATGCCTTATTATAATAAAGTCAAACAAAAGAATTATCGCCCATTGTTATGAAAATACATCAAAATTAATGAATTTATTGTCTATGTCTTATTGGCAATGAAAATACTTCAAAATTCGTAAAGTTGTTGCCTACATCTCATTATTTATGAAAATACTTTAAAATCAATGAAATTATCACCAATACCTTATTGATTATGGAAACACTTCAAAATCTATGAACTTATTATTTACATCTTATTGGCAATTTAAATGCCTCAAAATTAATGAAATTATCATCTATACCTCATTGTCCATGGAATGTGGGATCCAGGTTGACCACTCAGGATAGTGGAAACCCCAAGGAGTGATCTTGACCCATAAATCAAAATTTATTTTAATTTAAAGTACACTATCAGTTTTTGTAAGAACATAACTTCCAACAAATGCAAGTATCTGTTATTAATTATCCCGATGATTGTCAAGAACCTCCTAAAGTAAGAAATCTAGCTACTAAAATACAGATGCAAGAAAGAAAAGAAGAAAACATTATTTGATTCATTTTAAGAAAGATAATACATGATTTTAAAAAGAACATGACCTCACTTTATAATAAATTTGAACATAGAAAATATAAAAATAATAAAGAAAGAGAAAGAGTGGGGAAGAAGTTTTGATATGTGTTGCTATCTCGCTCCACTGCACTGGACCGCATAGCATCCGACCAGGATTATTAAAGGAAATGTGAGAAGTTTGAAGTATTTTCAATAGCTTTGAGCATTAATAATAACTTCGTGATTTGAAGTATTTTTTTAGCCAATAATTTGTTAGTGATAACTTCATGATTTGAAGTATTTTCATTAGCTAATAAGACATCGACGATAACTTTATTTGGGTTAAAGTGTTTCTGTTATCCAATAAGGTATTGGTAATAACTCTGTGGACCTTGAAGTATTTTCATAACTAATAAGGCACAGACAATAACTTTTTTAGTTTGTGAAGTATTTTTATAGTTGACAAGGCATAGGCGTAACTCATTTTATTTTTTGAAGTATTTCCATACCCAATAAGGCATAGGTAACAACTTCTTCAATTTTTGAAGTACTTCCAAAGACGATAAGGTGTAAGTGATAACTTCTTTTATTTTTAAAGTATTTTCATATCTAATGAGGTATAAGCGATAACTTATTTGGCTTTGGTAATGCCACCAATGACTTATGGGATTGGGTACAACTTCAAAAATCGCATCATCAATCACTTTTAGAGTTGACTAGCTTAAAAGGGTACATCATCAAATACTTTTGGGGTTGACTAGCTTGAAAGGGCACGTCGACAACTACTTCTAGGGTTGGCTAGCTTGGGTGGTATGCCACCAATTATTTTTGGGGTTGGCTAGCTTGAAGGTGCATCATCAACTACTTCTGAGGTTTACTAACTTGAAAGAGCACATTAACAACTACTTCTAGAGTTAATTAGTTTATAGCAGTAAGTCATCAACTGCTTCTAGGGTTGACTAACTTGAAGTATGACCAATAATTTTGAGCATATTATTGGTTGACTTCATTGAGTTGGTAGCATTACCAATAACTTAAGGGGTTAGGTATAGTTTTGAAGTGTGGTTCACAAGTTGAAGTATATTGGTAATTAATTTCTTTAGTTTGGTAACATCACCAATGACTTATAGAGTTGGGTATAGTTTTGAACTATTGCAAATAGCTTGGAGCATATTAGTAATTAACTTCTTTGATTTGGTAATGCCACCAATGGATTATGAGGTTGGATATAGTTTTGAAGTGTGGCTAAAGACTTTTGTAGTACACCCAGCGAGACTCAGTCTAATAATATTTAGTTATATTTGAACCAACTCAAGTTCAAGTTAGGGTGGTGATATTACCCGTTATTCATAGCCTTAGAGTATTGCCGATGATTCAGCACACTCAATAAGACTCAGTTTGATCCTATTTAGTTCAGGTCTGAGTCTGATTTCATTTAGTTTGAGTCAAGTTTTATCTTATGTTGGACCTTTATTGAGTTCAGGTTTACCTCTTGATGGACTTTGATTCAAGTTTAAATCAATTTTCTTTAACTTGATTTCAGTTCAGGCTCAACCTGGTTTGGTTCTAATTTGACTTTGAGTTTGCCCTTTTTAGTTTAGACTTGATTTAACCTAGCTAGAATTTAACTTAAGCCAAGTTCAATCCTGATTGGATTTGATTTGAACTCAACTTGATTTTGAATTGACCTAACTCAAATTTGATTAGGGTTGAATATGAGTTTATTTAATTTAGATTAACTCAATTTAAATTTTTTGGAGTTTAGTTTAGTTTGGATCTTAGTGCAACTTTTTAATCAATTTAAGTCTATTTGAGTTGGCTTGGCCTTTGTCTATTTGTTGTGATTGAGTTCCTTCATATTAATCAATTTGATTTGAAGGTCCTTGGCAGTTTATGATAATCTTAGATAGACCCATAGCCTAACTTCAAATGTGCAAATTAAAGGTTGGCTTAGTTTACTAGCTTAAAATTTGACTTAATATGAGCTCGATATCTGACTAGGTGTGAGTCTAAAGATTGGCTTAAATACAAATCTAAAGGCTAGTTGAGTGCAAGCTCAAAGGCTAACTAAGATATGAGCTCGAAGGCTAGCTTAAATGCAAGCCTGAAGGCTAGCTATGTATAATCCTGAAGGCTCACTAAGTGCGAGCTCGAAGACTGGTTGAGATGCAAGCTTGAAGACTGACTAAGTATAAACTAGAAGGTTAGCTAAGTATGAGCCAGAAGGCTACCTGAGTACGAATCTGAAGACTGACTTAGATGCGAGCCTAAAGGCTGACTAAGTATGAGCCCTAAGGCTAGCTAAGATATGAGCTTGAAGGCTGACTGAGTGTGAGCCTGAAGGCTGGGAGAATGCAAACTTGAGAGTTGGCTAAGTGTGAGTCCAAAGGCTAACTAAGTGTTAGCCTAAAGGCTAGCTAGATACAAGCTCGAAGGTTGGCTTAATACAAGTCCGAAGGCTAACTTGGATGGGGGCCCAAAGGCTACAAAGTGTAAGCTCAAAGGTTGGTTGAATGCAAGCCCAAAGGTCGACTTGGCATGAGTCTGAAGGCTAGCTTAGGTGCGAGCTTGAAGGCTGGTTAGATGCAAGCCCGAAGTTTGGTTGAATGCAAGCTCAAAGGTTGGCTGAGTGCAAGTCCAAATGCTAGCTGGGTGCGAGCCCAAATGTTGACTAGGTGTAAGTTCAAAGGCTACCTAGGTGGAAGTCCAAAGACTGGTTATGTGCAAGCTCGAAGGCTAGCTTGAATGCAAGCTTGAAGGTTAGCTAAGTGCAAACCCAAAGTATGGCTTGTGATGATGGGGATCAGCCATCTTGGAAGGGCCATGGGTGATTGTGGTGATGTTGATAGTCTGCTGTCTTCATCACCATCTTCATTGTTGTTGAATCCACCATCTTCATCACTATTTTCAAGGGACTACAGGTGGCTGCGATATTGAAAATTTTTTCTTTTATTTTCTTGCCAATTTTTCCTTTTTTCACCTTTTTCTACACAACTCTTTTTTTTTATTATTTTTTCCTCTCTTCTTCTTATATTTTAAGCTTGAAACCCTTCTTCTTTTTTTTCTTTTTGACTTGATTTTATTTTAATTTTTTTGACTACACAATAACTTATATATTTTTTATATTTTCTTGTTTCTTATTCATTTCTTCTTCCTTCTATGCCCTCTCTTTTTTTCCTTGTCTTCCCATGACTGTGCTAGGAGTGGCCTGATCTCTTCTCCAGCCGGATTTGACCATAGATGGTTGGATCTAATCAGAGATGGCTAGATCTAGCTGGCCTTGGCCCCAATGGGGAGAGTGGCACCTCACCCATTCCACCTTTAGCTGGATCCGGTTGTCTCCCAATCGGATTTAGCCAGCTCTCAACTATGATGGGTAAGAGAAAGGAGGAATGGCCAAGGTCATTCTCAAAGTTGTGGTTGTCAAGCTAGAGGCACTTGTCAGTAAGGGCAAAGAGGGGCTCCATGCAGAGGCAGAACTCGATAGCGGTTTGTTCTGACGAGGCAAAGGAGAAGGGGGTGGAGGCACGAGAGATTGAGACGAGAATGAGGAGCTAGAGTTTTGAGGTGGAGGAAGAGGGACTTCAAGATGGTCATCATTGGTGGAGGAGCAAAAGATGGAGATGGGTTAGAGCGGCTTGGGTTTTCAGTGACAGGGGCAATGGAGGTAGGCTGGCAAAGGAGGCAAGCAGACAATGGTCATGGCCTAGGCGGGGCTCTTCAAAGGTGGAGATTGGATAGGGTGTGACAGGGAGGCCCCCACATTAACACAGATAGAGGCGGCCAGCATCGAGTTGACAGAGGTAGAAGCATAGCTACTCTTTTGGAGGAGGATAAGGAGAAACAAGAAGAAAATTAGTAGCAAATGAAGGTATAGAATTACCTTGTTTTGATTGCTTCACGTTTCCAATTCCAACTTCCTGATCTCCTGTGTTCCTGATTTCTAACTCTATATTCTCTCCTTGTTATGATTCTTATTTATATTTTCTGATTTGCAGGTTCCATGAGTTTTTATAGGGCTTGAAGAGATGAAGTTAGGTTGGATCGAATCTTCTTTGTTTCAATTTTTGAATGATGAATATGAATGTAAACAGATATAGATATACTTATCCGAAATTTCGATGAACCTGTAAAGAGATATGGATAAGCCTATTTGTTGTGAATGATAAAAATTTGAAAATTATACTTATCTCGGATACTAAAATTATAAGAGGGTTATTTACAATTTTTAAAAAAAATTTAGACTAAATTGTAATTTTATGAGATTGAGAGGGTCTTTTATGTAAAAAAAATTATTTATAAAGTCTTAAAATTTTCAGAGTCCTTTTTAAATAAAATTTAGATTTATTTATAAATAAAAATTCTTAAGAGACTTATTTGTAAAAATTTGAAATTCTAGAGACTTATTTGTAAATACAAAATTTTTGGAGTTTATTTGTAAATTCCAAATTTTGAGGAGTTTATTTGTAAATTCCAAATCATAATTATCAATCCTTTGTGAGGCTTATTTGTAAATTTCAAATTTTATGAGACCAATTTGTAATTTTAGGATTTTATTAGTTTTTTCTGTAAAATTTGACTAAGGGCTCATTTATGAATATTTATTTGATTCAAAGGCTTATTTATAAAATTTTTTGTATTTTAGCCCAAGTTTTAGATAAATTTTGGGTTTAATTTTAGTCCAATAATCCAGCCCGTTTAGCCCATTTGGATTAGGCCTAGCTAGAGCTTGAGTTTCATGATAATTTGAGCTCAATTTTTGGTCAAACTTAGACATGATTTAAGCCTGACTAAACCCATATTTGAGTCATAATTTTGTGATATATAAGTCTCAATTTTAATTATATTTTAATCAAACTTATTGTGACAAAAATTACCTCAAATAAATTGTTCCCTTCATAGCCTCTTCTAGAGTTTTGGCAAGAGGAAAGGGTATGAACAATTTTGAGCACTTGTCCCTACATCAATATTTTAGGAGTTGACTATATGGGTTTGAATTATCATATAAGAGTAGACTTAGATTATCATGTGAAAGTGGAATTAGTCTGCCATGTGAAAGTAGACTTAGGTTTCTATATGAAAGTGGACCTAGGTTGCCATATAAAATTAGACATAGTTTGCTATGTGAAAGTGGACTTAATTGCTATAAACTTAAGTTGCCACAAGAAGGTAGACTTGGTTTATGACGTAGAAATGGACTTAATATATCGTGTAAATGAGGGCTCAGTAGCCATGTAAGATGTATAGGGTTTTGCATCCTTGTTTTGCCTCAAGAAATATGAAATGCATGTTTGACCGTGCATTCCTTTTTGAGGAAGCTAGATGTTCTATCATAGATAAAATATAGACACTTTGGTTATTATTTTTCTTATTTCTAGGGCTTAGGCATAGTACCTTTTGAAGAATCGACTATTGATTGGTAGCATAGGTCTTTCCTTCTTATCATCGATTAGTTGGTAAGATCCCCCTTCAAATATCTTTTTAATGATATAAGGGTCTTCCAAATCAGACTCGAACTTGTCTTTCTTATTTTTGTTTGAGATTATAGATCTTCTCAAAACTAAGATTATTTTTCTCTTTCGGAATGACCTAAGCTAAGTCATCTTGTTGTAGGTCCTAGCCAATTATGCTTAATACATTTCTAGATTTTATTGTGCCGAGAGCCTTATCTCATCCAAGGAGTCTAGCTCGTCAAGGCAAAGGTCAATATTATCTTCTCTTGTGGTTGCTTCTTGCAAGGCAATCTTTAGAGAGGAGATTTGCACTTCTAGTGGCAAGATTGTCCCAGTCCCGAACACCAATGCATATGTCATTGTTTAAGTGGGAGTTCAATATACGGTGGTGATAGGCCCATAGTGCCTCAGCTACCTTTTGGTGCCAGTCTTTTTTATTTCTACTAATAAGTTCTTCAAGATCTTAGAGAGGGTCTTATTAAATACCTCAATGAGCCTGTTCACTCTGACATTATAGATGAATGAATATCTCCAATTTATTTTATAATGATACACAAATCATTCTACCTTGAACCTTCTAAAGGACGATCTGTTATTAAAAATGATCATTTGAGGAACACTAAATCAGTACAAAATATTTTCTTGAAAGAAGCAGATAACATCCACTTTTACCACTTTCAATAGAATTGCTTTAGTCCATTGAGAGAAATAATCGGTTGCTGCTAGTATGAAGAGATGGCCTACAGAAGAAGATGGTTCAATTTGGCTGATGTTGTCTATATCTCATATCTCGAATGACCATAAGGACACTATTAATTGTAGAGGATTTGGGTGTTGATGAATGAAGTCATCATGAATTTGGCATATGTGACATCCTTTTTCATAATCGATGTAATCTCCCATAACCGTGGACTAGTAGTAATCGATACGCTTAATCTTCATCATTACTTTTTGATCTGATTGATGAGCTCCATAGACTCTGAAATACACTTCATACATAACTTTTTTGGCCTTTTTATTTCAGAGACAACGCAGAAGTAGTTGATCAAAGAATCTTCTGTAAAGAATATCAGTGATAACTAGATGTTTAAGTAGACTTTGAAAACTCCAAAATATGTTATTTTTGTGAAAAACCTATAAAATCTACCAAATTATAGTCTAGTCTAGTTTTTCAAAAAATTTCACAAATAACCCCCCTTAGAATTCATCATCCAAAAATGATATAAAATTTGGATATCCTCATTTGGGAAATAAATCTCAATCAAGTGATCACCGCCAATCACAAAAAAAGGAAAATACAATTCAATCAAATATTACAACCATCATCCAACTGAATTTGGCAATCAAACCAATCAAAATTTGGTTTCGAATATTCTCGATTTGGTGTGAAATCTTCTTAATGGCCTATAAATCAATGGGAGCCTACAGCGAGGAGAGATCAAAGAACAAGGACAGAGATTAGAGCAAGAACACAAAGACAAAGCAAAAGAGATTAGAATAGATGAGAGGGATCAAAAGAAAGTCAGAACAGGTAAATCCTATACCCTTTTTTTGCTTCTCTTCTTTCTATCTTTCGTCTTCCTCCGAGGGAGCTTTAGTCATGCCTTTCATCTCGGTCCCTTCTCCACCTCCTTTTCTCTAGTGATGGCCTGCTTACCATTGTTGCCTTGGGCACACGCCAATACATACTAGAAGCCACCACCTTTGTTACGCTCCTCTACCCGTGCCTTCATTGCCGAACCCAACCACTGCCACTTGAGGGTGGCCCAATCGAATCACCATCCCTTCACTTAAACCCTAGCTGCAATCGCCAAAGCCTCTATTTTGGCACTGCCAAAGAAGCTCCACTATCGGAGCTCCCATCACCGCTACCCATTCCCAGCACCGCCCTCCTCCTCACGCCGGCATCCTCGGCCCGCCACAAATGAGGCTGACCAAATTTGACTGAGAGACTGCCAAATTGAACCAAGAGAAGTGGAGTTAGGGCATTCCCTACCCTTCCATGGATAAAGATAGCCAGATTTGGTTGTGAGCTGGCCAGATCTAGCCAAAAATTGGTGGGATGGGGCACCTCTCACAACGTCATCGCTACGATAGTGGCCGGCCAGATCCGGCCTGGGCCAGAGGAGATGGCTGAACAAGGAGGCCCAGCCATGAGAAACCCAAGGAGGGGGTTGTGAACAATGGAAGAAAAAAATGAAGGAATAAAAGGAAAAAATAATAAAAAAAGAGAAGTTGACCAAAAAAAAATAAAGAGAAGAAAAGAGAGAAAGGGAGTTGCATCCTGCTATGATTTTTGCTCCACCACCCGCAATCTTTGGCATCTTGACAAACCTTATTAACATCATGACCACTAATGGCCCTCTCAAAGATGACAATCCCCATGACCTTGCTGTGGCCACCCATGACCCCTCGAAGATGATAATCGAGATAGAGGATCAATAACCCTGCTACGGCCACCTATGGCCCCTCAAAGATAGCAATTAAGTCGATGGACCAGATGACCATGCTGCAACCACCTGCAGTCTCTCAAAGATTACAATGAAGATGGATTCACTTATCACATCCAAGCTAGCTTTCGAGCCCCCATTAGTCAGCCTTTGGGCTTGCATCAAAGTCAACCTTCAGTCTAACACTCAGTTAGCCTTCAGAATCGCACTTAGCTAGCATTTGGGCTTGCACCTAAGCCAACCTTCGAGCTCACATCCAAGCCAACCTTCAGGCTCACACTTAGCTAGCCATCGAGCTCGCACTTAGTCAGCCTTTGTGCTCATACTCAGTTGGCCTTTAGGCTCGATATAGCTAGCCTTTGGTCTCGTACTGAGCTAGTCTTTATGCTCACACTCAACTAGTCTTTGGGCTCACACTCAACTAGTCTTTGGGCTCACACTCAACCACCCTTCAGGCTTGCATCTAAGCCAGCCTTCATGCTCCCACTTAGCCAACTTTTGGTCTACACTAAGCTAGCCTTCGAGCTCGCATCTCAGCTAACCTTCAGGCTCGCACTTAGCTAGCTTTTTGGCTCACACTTAGTTAGCCTTTGGGCTTACACTTAGCTAAGTTTCAAGTTCACACTCAATCCAGCCTTCAGGCATACACTCAGCCAGCCTTTGGGCTTGCATCTAAGCTAACCTTCATGCTTGTATCTAGGCTAGCTTTTAGGCTTGCATTCAAAAAAACCTTCAGGTTCACACTTAGATAACCTCGAAGCTCGCATCTATACTAGCCTTTAGGCTCACATTTGAGTTAGCCTTCAGTCTCACTCTTAGCCAGCCTTTGAGCTCATATTTAAATTAGCCTACCAGCTCACACTTAGCCAGCCTTCAGACTCACATTTAGCTAGTCTTTGGGCTCACATCTAAGATAGCCTTTGGGCTCACATCTAAGTCAGTCTTCTAGCTTGCATCTAAGCTAGCCTTTGGGCTCCTATCAAGCTACCCTTTGAACTCACATTTAAGCCAACCTTCAGGCTCGCATGTAAGCCAGCCTTTTGAGCTTGCACTTAGCTAGCCTTCAAGCTCGAATCTAAGCTAACTTTCAGGCTCACATCCTAAGCTAGCCTTTGCTAGCCTTCATGCTGGTGTCTAAGATAGCCTTCGTGTTCACAATTAGCTAGCATTCAAGCTTGCATATAAGCTAACCTTCCAGCTTGCATCTAAGCCAGCCTTAGGGCTCGCACTTAGCCAATCTTTGAACTCGCATCTTAGCCAATTTTCAAGCTCACACCCAATGAGTCATTGAGCTCATACTCAGCTAGTCTTCTGTCTCGCACTCAACTAGCATTCAGGATCGCATCATAGCCAACCTTTGGGCTCATATTTTTAGCCAGCCTTTGGGCTCGCATCTAAACCAATCTTCAGACTTACACCAATCAGCTCTCGGCCTTATACTCAGTCAACTTTTAAGCTAACAAACTAAGCCAACCTTCAGGTTCACACATTTGAAATCAGGCTATAGGTCTATTTTAAAATCATCATAAACTACCAAGGACCTCAAATCAAATTACTTAACATGGAGTAATTCATGAAACTCAGTCAATAAAAATGGACCAAGGCCAAGTTAGCTCAAATAGACTTAAATTGATTCAAAAAATGGACTAAAATTCAAATTGAGCTGAAGTCCAAAAAATATAAATTGATTTAACCTAAATAAAATAAACTCATATTCAACTCTAACTAGACTCAAGACAGGTTGATCTAAAAACTAAATTGAGTTCAAATAAAATATAATATGACGTGAACTAAGTCCAAATCAAACTCTAAATCAAATTCAAACTAAGAGGATAAAATCAAAGTCAAACAAAAATCAAGTTAGACTGAGCATAAACTAGAACTAAGTCAAGCTAAATTGACTTAAATTTGAACCAAAGTCCAGTAGACTTAAATTCTATAGAGGTCTACTACAAGGTCAAAACTTAACTCAAGCTTAATGAAATCAAACTTAGACCTAAACTATATTAGTACCAATAGAACTAATTAGCTCAAACTGAGTCACACTGGGAGTGTTGAAACTTAAACAATACTCCAAAAAAATATAAACAAAGGGTGATGTCACCCTCTAACTTAAACTTGAATTAGTTTGAATATAACTAAATAAGGTCAAACCAAGTCTCATTGGGTGTACTAAACCTTTAGTAATACTCCAAGACTATAAATAAAGGGTGATGTTACGACCTCAACCTAAACCAAAATTAATTTGAATTGAGCTTTAAGGTCAAATTGAATCATACTAAATGTACTACAAAAGCCTTCAGTAACACTTCAAAGCTATACCAAAGACCACAAGCCATTGGTGATGCTACCAAATCAAAGTTAATCATAAACATGCTCCAACCAGTTGGCATACTTTAAAAGCTATATCTAAACCCATAAGCTGTTGGTGACGCTATCAATCCAAAGAAATTAATCGCCAATACACTCAAAGCTATTGGCCACACTTCGAAGCTATATCTGACCCCCTAAGTCATCGGTGGCTCTATCAAATTAATGAAGTCAACCAATAATACGCTCAAAGTTGTTGGCTATGCTTTAAGCTAGTCAACCCCATAAGCCATTGATGTGCACTTCTTAAACTAGTCAACCTCAAAAGTAGTTAATGATGCATACTTCAAAGTTAGTCAACCATAAAAGTCATTGACAACGTATCTTCCGAGCTATATCAAACCCCATAAGCCGTTGGTGATGCTATCAATCCAAAGAAGTTAACTACCAATACACTTAAAGCAATTGGCCACACTTTACTCAACCTCTAAGCCCTTAGTGACACTACCAAATCAATGAAGTAAATCAATAATATACTCAAAGCCATTGGCTATACTTCAAGCCCATAAACAATTGATGATGTGCTCTTCAAGCTAGTCAACCAAAAAAATAGTTGATGATGCACACTTTGAATACATTGATGACTCATCTTCCAAGGTATATCCAATCTTATAAACCATTGGTGATGCTGTCAAATCAAAAAAATTAATCGCCAACTTGCTCTAAGCGGTTGGTCACACTTCAAAAGCTATATCCAATTCCATAAGTCATTGGTGATACTATCAATCCAAAGAAGTTAATCGTCAATGCGCTCAAAACTATTGGCCACACTCCAAAACTATACACAACCCCTAAGCCATCAATGACACTGCCAAATCAATGAAGTTAACCAATAGTAAACTCAAAGCCATTGGCCATACTCCAAGCTAGTCAATCCCATAAATAATTGATGATGCACTCTTCAAGTTAGTTAACTTTAGAAGCAGTTGACGATACGTACTTCAAAGCTTGTCAACCCTAGAAGCCATTGATGATGCATCTTTCGGTTATATCCAACCCCATAAGCTGTTAGTGATGCTACCAAATCAAAAAAGTTAATTGCCAACATGCTTCAAGCTATTGGCCACCCTTCAAAAGCTATATCCAACCCCATACGCCATTGGTGATGTTATAAATTCAAAAAAGTTAATTGCCAATCCACTCAAAAATATTGGCTACACTTTAAATCTATACCTGGCCCCTAAGTTGTCAGTGATACTATCGAATCAATGAAGTCAACCAACAATGCACACAAAGGAATTAGCCACACTTCAAGCTAGTCAACCTTAGAAGCGATTGATAATGCACTGCACAAACTATTCAGCCCCAAAGCAATTGACAATGCTCCCTTTTAAGCTAGTCAACCATATAAGTAGTTAATAATGTGTCTCCCCAAGCTAGTCAACCACACAAGAAGTTGACGATACACCACTCCAAGCTACCCAACCCCACAAATGGTTAGTGATGCTACTAAATCAAAACAAGTTAATACCTACATCTTATCAGGTATGAAAATATTTCACGGTCAACGGAATTATCACCAACGCTTTGTGGCTAATAGAAACACATCAGATTATGGTGTTATCACCAATGCTCAACGCCATTGGAAACATCTCAAAAACAAAACTAGATAATGCAATTATTGCTAATGCCTTATCAGTTATGAAAATATTTCGAAACTAAAAAAGTTATTGCTAATACCATATTGGCTAACAAAAATACTTCAAGTCACAAACCTATTATCGATGCTCAAAGTTATTGGAAACATTTCAAACTTTTCCTATTTTCTTTCATGATTAGGGTCGGACGCCCTGTGGTCCAACGCAAGGGGAGCCGGATAGTAGCACGTCAAATCTATTTCTCCACTCTTTTTCTTTTATTTTTCTCTCATAATTTTTTAATAATTTCATATTGAGATTCATTGTAAAGTGAGGATATGTCCTTACTTAAGTTATGTACTATCTTTTTTAAATTAACCAATTATTTTTTTCTTTATTTTGGGTCTCTATTTTTATTAGATAGATTTCTCATTTTAGGGGGTTCTTGATAAGTGTTAGGGTAATTAACAATAGGAGTTTATACTTGTTAAAAGTCAATATTCTCATAGTATCTGATAGCGTATTTAAAATAAATTTTGATTTGTGATTCTAGGTCGTTTCCCGGGGTCTTCGCTATTTCAGGTTATTAAAATTGATCCCACAAATTTTAGCACACTCAGTAGGACATGACTTCTCCTCCAAGCATAAAAACCTAGTTAATACAATTGAGATACTGATAAGGTTCACTATCATCATCATGGGAGTAGAATCAACCATGCATTTCCCTCAGTCAATGGCTGCTTTGGAAGCGACTAAAGCTCAATTCAAGTTTGGGACCATCTCTGAGGTCGTTCAGTTCAAGAAGACATATACTACGACACAAGTTGAAGTTGTCGATACATGAAACCAACCTGTCTCACCTTCAATCAAGGGGAAGGAGGCCCAATGCTAGCATCCCTAATGAGAAGGGTTGCTCAGATGAAGAGCTAAAAATTATATCTCAACCAACGTGGATATTAGCCTTCCAGAGTTTAGGACCAAAGCAAAGCTCAGTCTTTGACCATTTTCACCCAATTCCTCATAAGGGGCAACCTAAAGCAAATCCAGACATAAGCATAGAGGAAGAAGATCACATCTTGACTGTCAATAGCAGATCTTGTAACCAAACTTTAATAAAATTTTTTACTTCCTAACAATTCATTGCTAATTTAAATGCAATCAAAAGGAAGCTTATAGGTGTAACTTTTCTTGCAAGTTATGGCTCATTATGCCATTTCGGTTGGAAAGCTTTTAGGGGTCAAGCGTGGGAGCTTGTAACCATTCCTCAATCAATAGTAAATTTTCTAATCAAGTCTTATTTCTTGATCAAGAGCTGATCTTGTAATAAGTTCTTCAGGAAGTCAAGCGCAATAGCTTGTAACTATATCTCGATCAAGAGCCGAATTTGTATCTGAGCCTTTAGGGGGTCAAGTGTGAGAGATTATAATTATACCTTGATAAAAAGCATATATTATAATCGGAGTTTTGGACTGTCAAGTGGGAGAACTTGTAACTATATCTCGATCAAAAATAGATCTTATAACCGAGTCTTTAAGAGGTCAAGCATGAGATTTTGTAAACAAATTGTAGAGCTCGTCTTTGGGCGAAGAGCTACAGAGTTCAACATCTGGAAGTGGAGCTATAGCCCAAGTGATTGACAAGCTTCTTGCTGGCACCACTCGGCTCTGAATGTCGATAGCACTGCTGCCGGTGGACGTTTTGAGGACCTGATGTGGAAACAAATTAACAATACTTCATCAAACAAATTGACATGGAACTCGTATTTTTTATCAAAACTCGATGGTATTGCATGGATGAAAGCAACAAACCAAGTATGACTTTCTGTCGAGCTGCACTCCATTGTGGAACTACACATGGATGTCCTCAAGATGGCGCACCTCGGCCATCTTGTTCATTGCCATTTTGTCTCTCTTATGACTTTGCTGCTATTGCTCTAGCTTATCTACTCGGCGATGATCTGTCGACCCATGGAGGCCATCTCTCTCTCTCTCTATATATATATAGGTTGATGGTATATCGTAGGGGTATAAGCCAAGAAGCATGCGCACACATATTTAAAGGAAATTTCAGATAATCCACTTCCTATCCCTCCGACACTTGTGGTGGCCAGAGATATACAAGTCATTTTATATTCAGAGATATACAAGTCATTTTATATTCTGCCATCCATTCGTAGGAAAAGACGACCAGAAGCAGTCATTATTTAGCGAGCTTATTGAACAAAAGCATGTGAAGTAATTGAAAACATAAGGTATTTATATAAATAGCTAGTTTTCATTCACTTATTTATCGACTACTTCGGTCTTCCTCAAACATTTTCTGATTTTTGTATGTGTGGCAGCAAGTCATTCTTTAGAATGACAAATCCCAATGCAGTAGCCCCGCCCTCTATATAAACCCTTCTACCTAGCTGACACAAGGCAACCATAGCCTTATTTATAATATGGGACTATCGGAAGTGGATTGAAAGCGAAACTACTTCTAGAGCCATGCAATATTCGCTTTAAACCGAATAAATCGACTGAACCGAAATCCAATAATCGATCCGATTCGGATTATTCGGTTTTCGCTTCAGTTTGGTTTTGAAAAATAAAAAATTTAATATTTAATTTCGGTTTCGATTTTTGATTTTGAAAAATCATAAGAACCTAACCGAATCGAATTACATGTATATGTAAATATATAATATTAGTTTTGGTTTTAGCTTTTGATTTTGATTTGAATATAATTAAATTTAAATTGAAAAAATAAAATCGGTTTAAATTTTCAGTTTTTGATTTAAACCAAACTGAAATGAAATATTTCAGTTCAATTTTAGTTCAGTTTTTATAATATTTCAATTCAATTCAGTTTTTGAATTTTTAAAATTGAACATTTTGATTTAATTTATTCGGTTCGGTTTTGAACCGAATATACAACCTTAACTACTTCCATTTACTTATTTTTGTTTGGTTGTACAAAATTAATTTTTCAAAAGTTAGTATACTTTTCCATGTAGTGAACACCCTATTGGTAGTTGGGACTGCTCCTTTAAGGAGGATCAAACACTATTTTTTACAAGTATTTGAGCATAATTTTAAGATCCTAGGTAGGGTTTGGGCAAAAAATTGTGATTTTTCATGATTGAAAACCTGAATAAAAACGCGAAATCAAAAAATTGAGAATCATCCATAATTTATAAGCAAAAAAGGAGGTGATGTCTCAGAGGTGATGTCTCTTAAGGAACTTTCGATGCCCAAATTGGGTGTCAATTTAGATCCAAGCTCATAGGGCTGGGTGTCTAGACATGGGCCAAATCGGACAACCAGAGCCCGATTTGACCCATGTTTGAGAAAAAGGACATCACTTCAAAAATTATTAAAAAATTGTCTATTTTCCAAAAATGTATATGACCTTTTAGATATTACCCAAAAGTGCTATTGAGATTTGGAAAAAAATTTAAAGCAAATTTGTGAACAAGTTCTTAGAAATTCAATTGTGCAAATTAAAACCTCTTTTTGTTTCATATTGAAAACAAGTCCAATTTTCAATTAATCGAAACATGGGAAATCACATAAAAGTATGAAAACTTTGCAAATAAATCCCCATAATTAAGAATTTATTTATATATCCAAAACTAGTAATTTTGCAAATAGGCAAGTTAAACAACTGCCTTGGGTGTGACTTAAGCTCAATTTCTTGTCACAAAAGTAAAGGACAAATAACCATGCAAAGGCAAGAGTTTGCAAAATAAACTTAAGAGAAAATCCTCTACCTTCACTAATGATCTTAGGCATTTTTATTAAATACCAGAGTCAAAATCAAAGACTTGAGGCTTGTTTTAAATAAGTCTATCAGAAAAAAGGTTGCCTTCAGCCTTATCTGAACTTTAATGATAAAAAAGGAGCCATTTTTAGTTCATTTTAGCCAAGTTTAGACAATCAAACTTTTAAAAGATTAACTATTTAGTGTATTTTGAGTTGATATAATTTAAAAATTCAATAAAAATAGGACAAAACCATTTGACATTGAAATGTATCAACTTGGAGAACTTAATCTAGAGTGGTGACCGAATCCAAAATTATTATGTTATTGTTTGAGATGATTTTTATCAAAATCAAATTTCATCGAAATATAACCATAAATAAAATTTGAATATCACTAAATTATGGCTAAAATATAGGTCTCTATTGAATCTAAATTATAATTAAATTTGATCAAAAATTAAGTTTAATTTGAACTTGAATTATGAAGAAATTATGGCTCAAGTTAAATTCAGCCCAAGTGAGTTAAATTGCCTCGATATTTGGATCAAAATTGGGCTCAGAATTTATCAAACATCAAGAACAAAACAAGAAGTATAAAATATTTATCAATAGATCCTTATATCAAATAAATATTATAAATAGGCTCTAACTAAAATTTTCTTACAATAATAACCCTTAAATTTATAAAATTACATTTGGTCTATTTTCTCTGATATAATATCCAAAGATAATATACTTTTGAATCTTTTTATAAGTAAGCAAATCCCAATGGACTGGATTATATGTCAATAAAAGATATAAAAATCTAATTTAATTACATAGCATAATCTAATAAGATTTCAATCAAATCAATTAAGGATTTGATTTTAAATCTTCCGAGCGGCCTATTAAAGTTAATGAAACTTGCGAAAAATACGAGAGAAGGGAGAGACCAGGTTGAAAACCAATTGACCACACATAAGCCAAAAAAAGTAAATTTTTAGGCATTGCCGAATGTTGTTCGTGCCTCGCCGACTGAAGCTTCACCTTACTCGTAGATCACCTGAGGAAGGGCTGGCTCCCTGCCACCGTACCACACTGCCATAACCCCTTCCTTGCTAGTGTATGCTCACACAGCAGCCATCCTTGCTAAACTTGCACTGCCCAGCTCTCGCCAGCCACTACCTCAGTCGGACCCATGCTTTAGCCCTTCTATCTCGCTGCAAGTTCTCGCACGCTTGCTGATGCAATGCTACTGCTCCGCCCTCCATTCCCTGGCCGGAGCTTCATCACTCGCATCAATAATCTTCTCGCCTCGGCCAGCAACCTCCGGCCTTTTCCTTACACTCCAAAGCTCCGCTACCGCATTCACACGACCTGCTCCATCCCCGAGCTACTGCCAAACCGCCCAACTGCCCTCTTTCCCACACCCCAAAGCTCTATCGGCCTGAGTCGCTCACCGCTACCTGCGCTTTGGTGCATGACCCACCTGTGCTCCAACACGTCGCCTGCTTCCCGCCACCTTGCCGAAGTGCCCGCACGCCCGCCTTGTCTGCCGCGCCAACCACGGCCCCACTTTAGCCTTGGCCGCCTGTGACTTCACCAACCTGCTGAACCTCCTCATCCATCTAGCCCCACGCTGGAGCCACCGGCCTCGATCCAGCACTGCCAAAACGGTGGACTCCCACCGTCTGACACAACTCGGGCTTGGATCCGATTGTGAGCCCACCACCGATGATCGCCTCCACCTTATCGCCGGGAAGGGAGGCTGAGACTTGCAGGGAAGAATTCCGGGCCACCACAGCTAGATTGGAGAAAGGTAGAGGTGGACAACTCCGGGAAGAAGAAGAGAAAGAAAAGAAAAAAAAAAGATTGTTGGCAAAAAAATAATTTAACCTCCATTTTCGCATTATTCTCTGTCAACCTAGTGTCAGCTTGCACGTTTGTCTAAAAATCAATTTTGGATTAAGACTGTAGACTTGTCAAATATTTATTTGAATTAAGGTCAACTCATTGATTCACTAAACATCTATTCGAACTCTTACAACCTCACCGAACATCTATTTGAAGTAAGTCAAGATCACGAGCTTGCCTAAAGTTATCATGACAGCCTAAAAATTCTCGGATCAAATTTATTCACATAAATTATTTAAGTTAAAGTGGCTTAATCACATTAAACTCAAGTGAATTCTGCTTGAATAAACAAACAAAACTGAGTTTACGTAAATAGACCATCAAATAGTCATAAATCACCCAAGTTAATTGATTAAAACTCAAATTGAACTAGATCCAAATCTAATTTGAGTATATCCAAGTCAAATATGTTCAAACCTAATTTCAATCAGATTCAAATCGAGTCAACTCAAATCAAAACCCAATTCAGACCAAATATTAGTTGGGTTACACAAAGCTTGAATTAAACCCAAATTGGGTTAAGTCAAATTAAATCGAGTTAAAATAAGTTCAAACTGAATTAAATTGAACCAAATCCAAAGTGTAATTGGGTCAAGATGGGTTCGAACCAAATTCAAGACTAAACCAAAGCCAAGTCAAAGGAATTGAATCAAGGCAAATCTGATCCAAATCAAGTTTTGAATAACGAATTGAATCAAATCATACTCAAATCAAAGTCAAGCTCTGAACATTAAACTGAATCGGATAAAACTTAATCCAAATGAAGTTCTGAATATTGAAGTGAATCAAATTAGATTTGACTTGAAGTCGTGTTCTGATCATTAAAGAGAATCAAATTAAACTTGATCTATATCAAGTTTTGAATACCAAATTGAATCAAATCAAACTCGAATCAAAGTACATTTTGAACCTTGAACTAAATCAAATTAAACATGATCCAAATCAAGTTTTGAATATCGAATCAAATCAAATTAGACTTGAATAAAAGTCAAGTTTTGAATATTGAACTAAACTAAATCAAACTTGAACTAAATCAAGTTTAGAATATTGAAGTGAATCAATTCAAACTTGAGCCAAAATTAAGGGTCAATTTCAAATCGATTGGGTTAGTCAACAATAAACTCAGAGAAATTAATACCCTAAATTCTAATTAACAATAACCCAAGAAAGGCTATTGATTATCAAATCAAATATGCTTAACATAATCCAAGACCACTAATCATTCTTTCAAATTAGATCAAGTTAAGGAAGGTTCAAACTTGTTTAGTCGATCAGCTGAGATGCCTTATTAGCAAAGAAAGTACTTCAAATCAATGAAATCATCACCTACATCTCATTATTATGAAAATATTTCAAAATTAATGAATTTATTGCCTATAGCTTATTGGCAATGAAAACACTTCAAAATCTATGAAGTCATTGTCTGTACCTCATTATCTATGAAAATACTTTAAAATCAATGAAATTATCATCAATGCTTGTTTAGTTATGAAAACACTTCAAAATCCATGAACTTATTGCCCACACCTTATTGGCAGTTTAAATATCTCAAAATTAATAAAGTTATCTCTTATATCTCATTATCCATGGAATGTGAGATCGAAGTTGACCATCCGGGATAGTGGAGACCCCAATGAGTGATCTTAAATCACAAATCAAAATTTATTTTAATTTAAAATACACTATTAGTTTTTGTAAGAACATAACTTTCAGCAGATACAAGTCACTGTTATTAATCATCCTGACGATTATTAAGAACCTTCTAAAACTAAAATTCTAACTACTAAAATAGAGATAAAGAAAGAAAAGAAGAAAATATTATTTGATTGATTTTAAGAAAGATAGTACATGGCTTAAGAAAGGACATAATCCCACTTTACAATAAATTTCAATATAGAAAACTTAAAAAAAATAAAGAAAGAGAAAGAATGGGAAAGAAGATTTGATATGTATTGCTATCCCACTGCTGTGCACTAGACCGCTGGCATCCGACCTGGATAATGGAAGAAAATGTAAGAAGTTTGAAGTGTTTCTAATAGTTTTGAGTATTGGTAATAACTTTGTGATTTGAAGTATTTTTGTTAGTTAATAATGTGTCAATGATAACTTCCTAATTTGAAGTATTTTTGTTAGCCAATAAGGCATCGATGATAATTTCATTTGGGTTGAAGTATTTCGTTTAGTCAATAAGATATTAGCAATAACTCTGTTAACCTTGAAGTATTTTCATAGCTAATAAGTCTAGGTAATAACTTCTTTAGTTTGTGAAGTATTTCTATAATTGACATGGCATAAGCGATAATTTGTTTTCAATTTTTGAAGTATTTTAATAACCAATAAGGCATAGGTAACAAGTTCTTCAATTTTTAAATCACTTTCAGAGTTGATAAGATATAAGTGATAACTTTTTAAATTTTAAAAGTATTTTCATAGCTGATGAGGCATAGGCGATAATTTATTTGGCTTTAGTAGCTCCACCAATGGCTTATGGGGTTGGGTACAACTTCAAAAATTGCATCATCAACCATTTTTAGAGTTGACTAGCTTAAAAGGGTACATCATCAAATACTTTTGGGGTTGACTAACTTGAAAAGGCATGTCGACAACTACTTCTAGGGTTGGCTAGTTTGGGTGGAACGCCGTCAATTATTTTTGGGGTTAGCTAGCTTGAAGGTACATTGTCAACTACTTCTGGAATTTACTAGCTTGAAAGAGCACATTGTCAACTACTTCTAAAGTTAATTAGTTTGTAGAAGCACGTCATTAACTACTTCTGAGGTTAACTAACTTGAAGTGTTGTCAACAACTTTGAGAATATTATTGGTTGACTTCATTTAGTTGGTAGCATTACCAATGGCTTAGGGGGTAGATATAGTTTTGAAGTATGGTCAACAACTTGAAGTATATTGGTAATTAACTTCTTTAGTTCAATAGCATCACCAATGGCTTATGGAGTTAGGTATAACTTTGAATTGTTGCCAATAGCTTAGAGCATATTGGTGATTAACTTCTTTGATTTGGCAACATCATCAATGGCTTATGAGATTGAATATAGTTTTAAAGTGTGACTAAAGACTTTTGTAGCACACCTAAGGAAACTCAGTCTAACATTATTTAGTTCTATTTGAACCAACTCAAGTTCAGGTTAGGATAGTGACATCACCCATTTTTCATAGCCAAACTCAGTCTAACAATATTCAGCACACCCAATGAGAGTAAGTTTGATCTTATTTAGTTTAGGTCCGAGTTTGATTTCAAATTTGATTTTAGCTTATTTTGAGTCAAGTTTGATCTTATGTTGGACCTTTATCGAGTCAGGTTTGCATTTTGATGGACTTTGGTTCAAGTTTAAATTAATTTAGTTTAACTTGATTTTCGTTCAAGCTCAACCTAGTTTCATTCTAATTTGACTTTTAGTTTGCACTTTTCAGTTTAGACTTAATTTAACCTACTAGAATTTAATTTGAGCCTAGTTCAATCCTGATTGAATTTGATTTGAACTCAACTTGACTTTCAATTGACCCAAATCAAATATGATTATGGTTGAATATGAGTTTATTTAATTTAGATTAACTTAATGTGAATTTTTTGGAGTTTAGTTTAATTTAGGTTTTAGTGCATCTTTTTAACCAATTTAAGTCAATTTAAACCAACTTAGCATTTGTCCATTTGTTGTGACTAAGTTACTTCATATTAATCAATTTGATTTGAGAGTCCTTGGAAGTTTATGATAATCTTAGATAGACCAATAGTCCAACTTTGAATGTGTGAATTAGAAGGCTGGCTTAGTTCACTAGCTCAAAAACTGGCTTAGTACTAGCCCGATAGCTGACTGGGTGTGAGTTTGAAGACTGGCTTAAACGTAAACCTAAAGGCTAGTTGAGTGCAAGCTTGAAAGTTAGCTAAGATGTGAGCTTGAAGGCTAGTCTAGATGTAAGCCTGAAGACTAGCTGTATTAAAACCCAAAGGCTCACTAAGTGTAAGCTCAAGGACTAGCTGAGATACAAGTTTGAAGGCTGACTAAGTATGAGCTAGAATGTTAGCTAAGTATGAGCCTAAAGATTAGCTGAGTGTGAGCCTGAAATTTGGCTTAGATGTGAGCCTAAAGGATGACTAAATATGAGCCCTACAGCTGGCTAAGGTGCGAGTCTGAAGACTAGATGAGTGCGAGCCCGAAGGCTAATAGAATGCAAGTTTGAAGGTTGGCTAAATGAGAGCCTAAAAGTGAGCTAGGTGCAAGCTCGAAAGCTGCCTTAGTACAAGTTTGAAAACTAGCTTAGATGGGGACCTAAAGGCAAGCTAAGTGCGTGTCTAAAGACTAGCTAAGTACAAGCTTGAAGGTTGGTTGAATACGAGACCAAAGGTTGGCTTGGTACAAGTCTAAATACTGGCTTAGGTGCGAGCTTGAAGGTTGGCTAGATGTAATCTCTAATGTTAGTTGAATGGGAGCTCGAAGGTTGGCTGATTGCGAACCCGAATACTGACTAGGTATAAGCTCAAAGGCTACCCAAGTGCAAGTTCAAAGGCTGACTATGTGCGAGCCCGAAGGCTGGCTTGAATGCAAACTCAAAGGTTACCTAAGTGCAAACCCAAATTTTGGCTTGTGGTGATGGGGATTAGCCATCTTGGAAGGGCCACGGATGGCCGTGGTGATATCGACAATCTATTGTCTTCGTCACTGTCTTCATTGCTGTCAAATCCACCATCTTCATTACTGTCATCAAGCCACCATGGGTGGCTGCGATATTTAAAATTCTACTTCTTTTAATTATTTTGCCCATTTTTTTCTTTTTTCCACATTTTTTTATAGAACTCTCTTTTTATTTTTTTTCCTTTCTTCTTCTGCTTCTATTTCAAGCTTGAATCCCTTCTTCTTTTTTTCATTTTGGCCTAATTTTAGTTTATTTTTTTTGCTGCACAATAACTTTTATATATTTTTTTATTTTCTTGTTTCTCATTCATCTCTTCTTCCTTCTATGCCCCCTCTTTTTTTCCTTATCTTTCCAAAATCGAGCTGGGAGTGGCTTGGTCTCTTCTCCAGCTGAATTTGTCCATAAATGGTTGGATCTAGCCAAAGATGGCCAGATCTAGCTGGCCTTAGCTGCAATGAGGCGGGAGGCACTCCGCCCATTCAACCTTTGGTTGGATCTAGTTGTCTCTCGATCAAATTTGGCCAGCTCTCAGCTATGATGGGTGGGAGGAAGGAGGAATGGCTGAGGTCATTCTTAAAGTTGTGGTTGTGGAGCTGGAGGCACTTGTCAGTGAGGGTGCAGAGGGGCTCCATGTGGAGGTGGCACTCGATAGTGGTTCCATCGAACGAGGAAAAGGAGAAGGGGGTGGAGGCATGGGAGATTGAGACAAGAAGGAGGAGCTAGGGTTTTGAGGTGGAGGAAGAGGGACTTCGAAATGGTCATCATTGGAGGAGGAGCTAGAGATGAAGATGGGCTAGAGCAGCTTGGGTTTCTAGTGACAGGGGCAAGGGAGGTAGGCTGGCAAAGGAGGCGAGCAGATGATGGTCATGGCCTGGGCGGGGTTCATCAGAGGTGGAGGTTGGATAGGGTGCGACAAGGAGGCCCCCACATTAGCAGGGATAGAGGTGGCCACCATCGAGTTGACAGAGGTTGAACCATAGCTACTCCTTCGGAGGAGGACAATGAGAAATAGGAAGAAGATTAGTAGCAAAGGAAGGTATAGAATTACCTTGTTTTGATTGCTTCATGTTTCCAATTCTGACTTCCATATCTCCTATGTTCCTAATCTCTGACGCTATATTCTCTCCCTATTCTAATTATTATTTATATTTTTTGATTTCCATGTTCCGTGAGTTTTCATAGGGCTTGAAGAGACGAAGTTAGTTTGAAACAAATCTTCTTTGTTTGAATTTTTGAATGATGAATGTGGATGGAAACAGATATAGATATAGTTATCCAAATTTGGGTGAACTTGTAAAGAGATACGCGTAAGCCTGTTTGTTGTGGATGATAAAATTTGAAAGTTATACTTATCTTGAATACTAAAATTATAGGAAGATTATTTACAATTTTTTCAGAAAATTGAGACAAAATTGTAATTTTATGAGATTCAGGGGGTCTTTTATGTAAAAAAAATTATTTTTAAAGTTTTACAATTTTTAGAGTCCTTATTAAATAAAATTTTTGAGAGATTTATTTATAAAAATTTGAAATTCTAGGAGCTTATTTATAAATAAAAAATTTGACGGGATTTGTTTGTAAATTTTGAATTTTATAAAAACCAAATCATAATTATCAATCCTTTGAGATGCTTATTTGTTTAAATTTTATGACACCAATTTATAATTTTAGGATTTTATTAGATTTTTCTGCAAAATTCTTATTTTAGGGACCTATTTATAAAAAAAATTGACTAAGGACCCATTTATGAAAATTTATTTAATTCAAAGGCTTATTTATAAAATTCTTGTATTTTATCATTTTGGCCCAAGTTTTAGATGAATATTGGGCCCAAATTTGGTCCAAAAATCAAGCCTATTCAGTCCATTTGGAATAAGCCTAATTAAAGCTTGAATTTCATGATGATTTGAGCTCAATTTTTAGTCAAACTTAAATGCAATTTAAGTCTGACTAAACTCATATTTGAGCCATAATTTTGTAACATACAAGTATTAATTGCCTCTTCTAGAGTTTTGGCGAGAGGAGAGGGTACGAACAATCTTCAAGCACCTGTCCCTACATTAACATTTTAAGAGTTGACTATATGGATTTGAATTACCACATGAGAGTGGATTTAGATTGTCATGTGAAAGTGGAATTAGTTTACCACTTAAAAGTAGACTTAGGTTGTCACATGAAAGTAGACCTAGGTTATCATGTACAATAAGATATAGTTTGTCATATGAAAGTGGACTTGATTTTTATGAACTTAAGTTGTCACAAAAAGGTAGACTTGGTTTGCTACGTCGAAGTGAACTTAATGTACCATGTAAATAAGGGCTCATTAGCCACGTAAGATGGATAGGGTTTTGCATCCATAGTTTGTCTCGAGAAATATGAAATGCATATTTGACCAAGCGTTCCTTTTTGAGGAAGCCGAATGTTCCATCATAGATAAAACATAGACACTTTGGTTATTATTTTTCTTGCTCCTAGGGCTTAAGCATAGTACCTTTTGAAGAATCGCCTATTGATTGGTGGCATAGGTGTTTCCTTCTCGTCATTGATTAGTTGGTAAGATCCCCTTCAAATATCTTTTAATGATATAAGGGTCTTCCCAATTAGGCTCAAACTTAACTTTCTTATTTTATTTTGAGATTAGAGATCTTCTCAAAACTAAGATTATTTTTTGTTTCCAGAATAACCTAAGTCGAGCCATCTTGTTGTTGGTCCTAACCATTTGTGCTCAATACATTTTTCAAATTTTGTTGTGCCGATAGCCCTATCTTGTTTAAGGACTCTAGCTCGTCAAGACAAAGATGAATATTATCTTCTCTTGTGGTTTCTTCTTATAAGGCAATTTTTAGAGAGGAGATTTACACTTCTAATGGTAAGATTACCCCAGTTCCAAATACCAATGCATATGTCATTGTTTGGATGGGATTTCAATATGTGGTGCGATACACGTATAGTGCCTCAGCTACATTTTGGTGCCAGTCTTTCTTATTTCTACCAACAACTTCTTTCAGATCTTGGAGAGGGTCTTGTTAAATATCTCAATAAGCCTATTCACTCTGGCATTATAGATGGATGAATATCTCCAATCTATTTTATGATGATATGTAAATCATTCTACCTTGAAACTTCTAAAGGATGATCTGTTATCAAAAATGATCCTTTAAGGAACACCAAAGCAGTACAAAATATTTTCTTAAAAGAAACGGATAACAACATCCACTTTTATCACTTTTGATAGAATTGCATTAGTCTGTCGAGAGAAAAAATCGGTTGCTGCTAGTATAAAGAGATGGCCTACAGAAGAAGATGGCTCGATTTGACCAATAATGTCAGTATTTTATTCCTCAAATAACCATAAGAACACTATTGATTGTAGAGAATTTGGGTATTAATGAATGAAGTCATCATGAATTTAGCATAGGTGACATCTATATGCGTAATAAATGCAATCTCTCTCTACCGTGGACCAGTAGTAACTGATACGCTTAATCTTCATTATTATTTTTTGGTCTGATTGATGAGCTCCACAGACTCTGAAATACACTTCATACGTAACTTATTTGACCTTTTTATTTGAGAGACAGCGTAGAAGTAGTTAATTAAAGGATCTTCTATAAAATGTATCATTGATAAGTAGATGTTGAAGTAGACTTTGAAATCCTACTCTGAATTAGAGTTGAATTTCTGATGAGCCAAATTTAGATATTGAATCTGAGCTCAAATTCGAATCAAAAGGCTAAAATAAGATTTGGACCAAATTAGGACTTATAAATAAACTCCTGAAAATTTGTATTTACAAATGAACCCCAAATTTTATTAAATAAAGGACTCTAAAAATTGCAGAAATTTGCAAATGTGTCCTTTTGCAAAGAAACCCTCTGAAATTTCTAAAATTTGCAAATAAGCCTCTCAAAAACTATTATTCATCAATAAGTCTAAATTTTATTCAAAAAAGACCCTAAAATTTTAGAATTTTACAAATACGTCGATTTTACAAAAATACCCTTCAAATTTATAAAATTATATTGTAGTTCAATTTTTCTTGAAGAATTAGCAAATAAATCCCTTAAAATTTTTATTTAAAAATAAGTCTAAATTTTTTTAAAAATACATTGAAAATTTTAAAATTTTAGAAATATATTTATTTTACAAAAAGCCCCCTGAAATTTGTAAAATTATATTTTGGTCTAATTTTTCTAAGAATTTACAAATAAGCCTTTTGAAAATTTTTATTTACAAATAAGCCTAAATTTTATTCAAAAAGGACTCTGAAAACTCCAAAATATGTAATTTTTGTGAAAACCCCCTAAAATATATGAAATTACAGTCTAGTCTAGTTTTTCAAAAAATTTCACAAATAGCCCCTCCCCTCTTAGAATTCATCATCTGAAAATGGTATAAAATGTTGATATCCTTATTTGGAAAACAATTCCAATCAAATTATCACTACCAATCACAAAAAAAGGTAAATACAATTCAATCAAATATCACAACCATCATCTAACCGAATTTGGCAATCGAACTAATTAAAATTTGGTTTCAAATCTTCTCGATTTGGTGTGAAATCTTCTTAATGGCCTATAAATCAATGGGAGCCTACAGCAAGGAGAGATCAGAGAACAAGGATAGAGATTAGAGCAAGAACATAAAGATAGAGAAAAAGAGATTAGAATATATGAGAGGGATTAGAAGAAAGTCAGAACAGGTAAACCCTATACCTTTTTTTTTCCTTTTGCTTTTCTCATTGGTCCTTCTCTTCTTTTGTCTTTCATCTTCCTCTAAGGGAGCTTTAGCCATGTCTTGCATCTTGGCACCTTCTCCACCTCCTTGTAGCTGGTGATGGCCTGATCACCACCACTTCCTTCGACATGCACCGATACATACTGGAAGCCACCACCTTTGTTACGCTCCTCTACCCGTGCCTTCATTGCCGGACCCGACCACTGCCACTCGAGGGAGGCCCAATTGGACCACCATCCCTTCACTTGAACCCTAGCCGCAATCATGAGTGCCTCTATTTTGGTGCTGCCAAAAAAGCTCCACTTTTGGAGCTCCCATTGTCGCCACCCACTCACTATGCTGCCTTCCTCCACACACCGGTGTCCTTGCCCTGCCACAAATGAGGCTGGCCAGATTTGACCGAGAGGTGGCTAGATCTGGCCAAAATTAGTGTGGTGGGGCGTCTCTCACCACACGACGACTACAGCATTGGCCGGCCAAATCCGACCTGGGCCAGAGGAGATGGTTGAGCTAGGAGGCCCAGCCATGAGAAACCCAAGGAGGGGATTGTGAATAATGGAAGAAAAAGATGAAGGAATGAAAGGAAAAAATAATAGAAAAAGAGAAGTTGACCAGAAAATAAAGAGAAGAAAAGAGAGAAAAAGAGTTGCATCTTACCATGATTTTCGCACCACCTCCCACAATCTTTGGCATCTTGATAGACTTTATCAATGTCGCAACCACTCACGGCCCTCTCGAAGATGACAATCTCCATGTCCTTACTACGGCCACCCACAGCCCCTCGAAGATGACAACGAGAGGACCAATAACCTTGCTATGGCCACCTATGGCCCCTTGAAGATAGCAATGAAGTCGGTGGACCATATGACCATGCTACAACCACTCGCAATCTCTCAATGATTACAATAAAGATGGATTCACTTACTGCATCCAAGCCAGCTTTCAAATCTACATCAGCCAGCCTTTGATCTCGCAGCAAAGTCAGCCTTCAATCACACACTCAGTGAGCCTTTAGGCTCGCACTTAACTAACCTTTGAGCTTGCACCTAAGCCAGCCTTCAAGCCCACATCCAAGTCACCTTTTAGGCTCGCACGTAGCTAGCCATCGAGCTCACACTCAGCTAGCCTTCGGGCTCGCATATAGCTAGCCTTTGGGCTCACACTAAGTCAGCCTTCGGGCTCCCACTTAGCCAACCTTTGGTCTACACTAAGCTAGGCTTCAGGCTCCCATCTAAGCCAGCCTTCGGGCTTGCACTTAGCCAGTCTTTGGGCTCGCACTCAGCCAACTTTTGGACTCACACTTAGTTGTCGTTTGGGCTTGCATCTAAGCCAGCCTTTGGGCTTACACTTAGCCAACTTTCAACCTCACACTCAAGCCAGCCTTCAGGCATACACTCAGCTGACTTTTGAGTTTACATTTAAGCCAGCCTTTGGACTTGTATCTAGGCAAGACTTCAAGCTTACATTCAAGCCAATCTTCGAGCTCGCACTTAAATAACCTCCGAGCTTGCATCTAAGCCAACCTTTGGGCTCACATTTAAGTTAACCTTCAAGCTCACTTTTTCCCAGCCTTCGAGCTTACATTTAAATTAGCCTTCAGATTCGCACTTAACCAGCCTTTGGGCTAGCATCTAAGCGAGCCTTCGAACTCTCATTTAGCCAGCATTTGGACTCGCATCTAAACTAGCCTTTGGGCTTACGTCTATGCCAACCTTCAGGCTCGCATCTAACCGAGTCTTTGGGCTCACATCAAGCCATCCTTCGAGCTCACATCTAAGTCAATATTTGTGCTCACATATAAGCTAGCCTTTGACCTTGCATTTAGCCAGCATTCAGACTCGAATCTAAGCTAACCTTTAAGCTCGCATCCTATCCAGTCTTTGGGCTCACACTTTATTAGCCTTCATGCTCATGTCTAAGTCAACCTTCGTGTTCACACTTAGCTAGCATTTAGGCTCACATTTAAATTAGGCTTTAGGTTCACACTTAGCTAGCCTTCGGGCTCGCATCCAAGCCGGCCTTAGGACTCACATTTAGCTAGCCTTTGGACTCCCATCTTAGTCAACCTTCATACTCGCACCTAAAAAGTCATCAGGCTCATACTCAGTCAGCCTTCTGCCTCGCACTCAACTAACATTCAGACTCGCATCATAGCCAACCTTCGGGTTCACATCCTTAGCTAGTCTTTAGGCTCGCATCTAAGCCAGTCTTCTGACTCGCACCAATCAGCTCTCGGCCTCACACTCAGCTAACTTTTAGCTCGTGAACTAAGCCAACCTTCGGGTTCACACATTTGAAATCAAGCTACGGGTCTATTTTAAAATTATCATAACATATTTCTCACCTTCCATCAAGGAGAGGCCTAATGCTGTCATCCCTAATGAGAAGGGTTATTTAGATGAAGAGCTAAAAGTTGTGCCTCAACTAACGTGGGCATCAGCCTTCCAGAGTTTAGGACCAAAGAAAAGCTCAGACTTTGACTGCCTTCACCCGATTCCTTATAAGGGGCAACCCCAAGTAAATCCAAACATAGGCATAGAGAAAGAAGATCTCATCTTGACTGTCAAGAACAAATCTTGTAACCAAACTTTAATAAAAATTTTTATTTCCTAATAATTCATTGTTTTATTCAAATGCAATCAAAAGAAATCTTATAGGTGTACCTTTTCTTGCAAGTTATGGCTCATTATGTCATTTTGGTTGGAAAGCTTTTAGGGTCACGCATGGGAGTTTGTAACCATTCCTCAATCAAGAGCAAATTTCCTAATCGAGTCTTGTTTCTTGGTCAAGAGCTAATATTGTAACAAAGTCTTTGGGAAGTCAAGCACAAAAACTTGTAACTATATCTCGATCAAGAGCAGAATTTGTATCTGAGCCTTTAGAGGGTCAAGTATGAGAAATTGTAATCATATCTTGATAAAAAGCAGATATTATAATAAGAGTTTTGGACTGCCAAGTGGAAGAATTTGTAACTATATCTCGGTCAAAAATAGATCTTATAACCAAGCCTTTAAGGGGGTCAAGCATGAGAGTTCGTAAACAAATTGTAGAGCTTGTCTTTTGGGGAAAGAGCTATAGAGTTCAACTTCTGGAAGCAGAGCTATAGCACTCGTCTTCTGGGGACCAAGCAGTAGAGCTCATTTTCTCGTGGTTGTGCTATGAGGCGTATCTCTTGAGGGTTGAGCTATGGGGCTCGGCTCCCAAAGTCTAGGCTATGGGGCTTTAGCCCTTTAGAACTCAGTTGAATCTAAGCGCTATGATGAGGCTAGCAGCTTTGATTTCAGCTCCATCTTTTTCTTTGTTTATCATTGAATTTGGCTTTGGTTTGTCATTGTTCTTTAATATTATTAGAATTATATTTTTTTCAGAAACTAATATTTTCTCAAATTTGATGAAATTCTAAAATCACAACAATTTTTATCAAACTATAGCAATTTGCTAGGTGTTAAATGGAAAAATCCAAATAAAACATCCTATATTCAAAAGTCCTAATCCCATGTTCAATTTAAACTATGGTGGATAGGATGCATGTGAGCCAAGATAGATAATCCAAATATAATAAATTTGAACTAAACCAATTTGCATTGAGTAACACATATCAGACCACGGTGGCAGAATGCTTTTTATTTTAAGCCTAAAACTACATTTTTGGGCTAAGAGTCTCCTCCACAGGAAGAAGAAGAAACATCTATCCGTTTTTATTTACTACACCAACTTGAAATACAAACCAACAGAACCATAATTATGTAGGCCACCATGGGCTTAACCAGTTACCGTTCCTTGCTCAGGAGATGACCTGGATAGTCAATCCAGCGATGACGAGGCCTCTCTTCCAGTTGTAATCCAGCGATTGTTGATGACACATACATCAAAGATAGTCAACCCTAAAAGTGATTGATGATGTTTCCAAGTGATATCCAATCCCATAAGCCATTGGTGATGCTACCAAATCAAAAAAGTTAATTGCCAACATACTCCAAGCCATCGGCCACACTTCAAAAGCTTTATCCAACCCCATGCACCATTGGTGATATTATCAATCCAAAGAAATGAACCGCCAATATACTCAAAGATATTGGCTACACTTCAAAGCTATACCTGGCCCCTAAGCTATTGGTGATGCGGTCGAATCAATGAAGTCAACTACACAAGCAGTTAACAATAACCCTCTTTTAAGCTAGTCAACCTGATAAATAGTTAACAATGTACCTCCCCAAGTTAATCAATCCCACAAGTAGTTGATGATGTGCCATTCCAAGCTAGCCAACCCCACAAATAGTTGGTGATGCTACTAAATCAAAAAAAGTTAACATCTACAACTTATTGGTTATGAAAATATTTCAAAGTCAACAAAGTAATCACCAATGTCTTATGGCTAATAGAAACACATCAGATTAGGGTGTTATCACTGATCCTCAAAGCCATTGGAAACATCTCAAAAACAAAACCAAATAATGAAGTTATTACTTAAGCCTTATCGGTTATGAAAATACTTCGCAACTAAAGAAGTTATTGCTAACGCCATATTAGCTAACGAAAACACTTCAAGTCACAAAGTTGTCACTGATACTCAAAGCTGTTGGAAACACTTTGAACTTCTCCCATTTCCTTCCATGATTAGGGTTGGACACCCTGTGGCCTAATGCAGGGGGAGCTGGATAGCAGCACATCAAAACTACTTTTCCACTCTTTTTCTTTTGTTTTTCTCTCATTTTTTTTATATTTCCATATGGAGATTCATTGTAAAGTGAGAGCATGCACTTACTTAAACTATGTATCATCTTCTTAAATTAACTAATTACTTTCTTCTTTTCTTTCTTTTGGGTCTCTATTTTTATTACTTAAGTTTCTCGCTTTAAGAGATTTTTGACAATTGTTAGGGTAATTAACAATAGGGATTTACACCTGTTGAAAGTCAATATTTTCACAATACCTAATAGTATATTTAAAATAAATTTTAATTTATGATTCTAGGTTGCTCCTCGAGGTCTTCGCTATTACAGGCTATCAAAATCAATCCCACAAATTTTGGCACACCCTATAGGACATGACTTCTCCTCCAAGTGTGAAAACCTAGTTAATATGATAGAGACATTGATAAGGTTCACCATCATCGTGGGGGTAGAATCAACCATGCATTTTCCTCAGTCAAAGGTTACTTTAGAAGCGGTTGAAGCTTAGTTAAAGTTCAGGACCATCTTTGAGGTCATCCAGTTCAAGAAGACACCAACTACTATACCAACTGAAGTTGCCGATATATGAAACTAGCTTGTTTCTCACCTTCCATCAAGGGGAAAGAGGCCCAATGTCATCATCCCTAATGAGAAAGGTTATTCATATGAAGAGCTAAAAGCTATGCCTCAATCAACATGGATATCAGCCTTCTAGAGTTTAGGACCAAAGCAAAACTCAATTTTTGACTGCCTTCACCTGATTCCTCATAGGGGGCAACCCAAAGCAAATCCAGACATAGGCATAGAGGAAGAAGAACTCATCATGACTGTCAAGAGTAGATCTTCTAAACAAACTTTAATAAAAAAATTTTATTTCCCAATAATTCATTGCTTTATTCAAATGTAATCAAAAGGAATCTTATAGGTGTACCTTTTCTTGCAAGTTATGGCTCATGATGCCATTTTGGTTGGAAAGCTTTTAGGGGTCAAGCATTGAAGCTTGTAACCATTCATCAATTAAGAGCAAATTTTCTAATCAAGTCTTGTTTCTTGATCAAGAGCTGACCTTGCAATACTTCAAGAAGTCAAGCACAAGAGCTTGTAACTATATCTCGATCAAGAGCAAAATTTGTATATGAGCCTTTAGGGGGGTCAAGTGCAAGAGATTGTAATTATACCTTGATCAAAAGCAAATATTATAACTAGAGTTTTATGCTGTCAAGTGGGAGAGCTTGTAACTATATCTCGATTAAAAATAGATCTTATAACCAAGCCTTTAAAGGTTCAAGCATGAGAGCTTGTAAACAAGTTGTAGAGCTCATCTTTTGGGGGAAGTGCTATAGAGTTCATCTTCTGAGAACCAAGCTATAGCACTCGTCTTCTGGGGGCCAAGTAGTAGAGCTCATTTTCTGGTAGTTGTGCTATGGGGCATATATCTTTTGAGGGTTGAACTATGGGCTCAGCTCCCAAAGTCTAAGCTATGGGGCTTTAACCCTTCAGAACTTAGTTGAGTCTAAGCGCTATGATGAGGCTAGCAGCTTTGATTTCAGCTCCATCTTTTTCTTCCTTTATCATGGAATTTGGCTTTGGTTTGCCATTGCTCTTTAACATTAGTAGAATCATAATTTTTTTAGAAACTAATATTTTCTCAGATTTGATGAAATGCTAAAATTACAATAATGTTTATCAAAATATAGCAATTTGCTAGGTGTTAAATGTGAAAATCCAAATAAAATATCCTATATTCAAAAGTCTTAATCCCATGTTCAATTTAAACTATGGTGGATAGGATGCATGTGAGCCAAGATAGATAATACAAACACAATAAATTTGAACTAAACCAACTTGCATTAAATAACACATATTAGACCATGGTGGCTGCACTCTTTTTATTTGAAGCCTAAAACTACATTTTTGGGCTAAGAGTCTTCCCCACAATAAGACGAAGAAACATCTTTGCATTTTTATTTACTACACCAACTTGAAATGCAAATGAATAGAACCATAATTATGTAGGCCACCATGGGCTTAACCAGTTACCATTCCTTATTTAGGGGATGACATGGATAGTCACTCTCATGATGGTGAGGCCTCTCTTCCAGTTGAGCTCCTTATAGTTGGTCATTGAGAACCTTATCTTGCCATCTAATTTTGCAATGAAATCCCCAACCTTCACTTGTATCCATTCTTTGGGCTTCAGTTTTTGTAGGCTGAGCATTTTTTCCTGAACTTCACCAGAAATTTCAAGCTTTAAGGTAGAAGTAGGCTCGAGCCTGCTTGCCACCTCAACGCTCACATCGCTGCAAGCACATCGCCCCCATAGGGAAAGACACATTATGCTCTTCCGCAACTGAAGGAAAGCTGTTGACTTAGTTGTATCTCGAATCTGAATTTTTTGGAGAGTCCTAATTAAATTAGAATTCATATTAGAAAGTAACTTAGTGAGTCTAATACTTCTCTAAATTTATCTTCTACTAGAAAACTTAAATTAGTAAAAATTTTGTTTGAGTCAGTCTCCTACTTTGACTCAAACTCAGTTAGGTCACATCTATAAATACCCTATTTATCTAAAGGTTTCAATAGATTGAAATAGAGAGACATAGATCAAAACTCTCAAAATATATTATGATGGTTTGGCTACTTAGTCACTTGTGAGAGTTGGTGATATTGGAGTTTCGCCTCCATTATTATAATCTTCTCTTTCTTCCTCATCAATACAATATCCTCCAAATCGTCTTCACCAATAGACTAGGTCGTAGGCCAAACCATATAAATCTCTTATGTGCTATTTTTCTTTTTTTTTTTTCTACATCGTGAATTATGGTGGACATCAATATTTAGCCCAACAAAGTAGTATCAGGACTTGGTTTAATATATCTACTACGAAGTTCGATGTAGAGAAATTCAATGAAAAGTAAAAATTTTCTATTTGACAAGTAAGAGTTCATGCAATTCTTACTCAACAAGGGTTGAGAAACACATTGGAGGATGTCAAGCCTGAAGATGTTACTAAAAGTATCTAGAAAAATCAAAAGGCTAGTGCACATAGCACAATCAGCCTCAATTTCATTGATGAGGTACTTTATCCATTTCTTAATGAAACATCACCTTCAAAGCTATGAAAAAAGTAGGAGAAATAATATATAAGTAAGTCTATCTCAAATTGAGTTTACTTAAAATAGAAGCTTTTCAATTTTTAAATGAGAGAAGGTACGAATATAGTTGATTATCTTAAAGCTTTCAATAAACTAGTCTCTCAACTATTAAATATTGATATTAAAATTAAAGCTGAAGATAAGGTAATTATTTTATTATCATCTCTACTTCCTTCTCTTAAGAATCTAAAAACCATTCTCATGTATGGTAAGAATTTAAAATTTAAAGATATTTCTATTGTCTTTCTATCTAATAAATATTTTAAAAAAATTGAAGGGGATGTGTCGCACTTAGAAGCATTGATTGTCAGAGGTCGTACTAAAGAAAGATCAAAGATAGGTCATTCTAGATCCAAGTCCAAAGGAAAAAAAATATAGATATTGTAAGAAGATGGGACATATAATTGAAGAGTGTTGGAAGCTCAAAGTAAAGAAAGAGAAAGAATCTCAATATAAAGAGCAAGCCAAAAAATAAGTGTTAGTTGCTAAAGGTTATTCTGATGATATTATAGTAATGTTCTCTCTATTAGTTCTGATTTTGATCATTTTCATGATACTTAAATTCTTGATTCTGGTTATTTTTACCACATGTATCCCAATAAGGATTGGTTTGAAGACTACAAGTCCTATGATGGTGGTTTAGTTTTGATGAATAATAACAATCTATACAAAACTATTGGAATTGGAACAATCAAAATTAAGATGTTTGATAATATTATTAGAACTCTTATTGACGTTAGAAATATTCCTAATGTAAAAAAAATTTAATCTCTTTGGGTGCTTTGAATTTTGTTGGTTATAAGTATTCTACTAAAGGTAGAGTTCTTAAAGTTGTTAAATGCTCATTAATAGTGATGAAGGGTTTAAAACATGAAAATTTATATGAGTTAATAGGAAAAATCATTGAAGGTAGAGCAATAATTTCTCAAGTTTCTTTTGATATGACCTACTTATGGCATATGCATCTCAGTCATATAAGTGAGCAAAGTTTAACTAAGCTCAATAAAAGAAAATTACTGAAAGACCTCAACTTATGTAAATTAGATTTTTGCGAGTATTGTCTTTATGGTAAACAGTCCAAGATAAAGTTTAACACTAGTACTCATTGTATTAAAGGCTTAATTGATTATATTTATTCTGATGTGTGGTGCTCTCCTATTCCATCAAATCTAATGTTCATTATTTTATTAGTTTTATTGATGATTTTTCTAGAAAAATGTGAATTTTTTTTTACATCACCAAGACAAAGTATTTTCTATTTTTTAATGATAAAAAAATTCAGTTGGAAAAGGACTAGCAGAAAAATCAAATACCTCAGAAGTGATTATGATGGAGAGTACAATTAACAGAGTTTCTCAAATTCTGTGAAGATGAAGGCATCAAACGCCACTTTACTATCTCAAGAAAATCTCAATAAAATGGTGTGGTTAAAAGGATGAACAGAACTTTATTTAAGAAAGCATGTAGTATGCTTAGTGTAGCTAATCTTGACAATAATTTTTGGGCAGAAGTAGTCTATATAGCATGTTTCATTATGAATTACTCTCTTCAGATAGCCACTGATTACAAAACTTCTAAAGAGGCATGGACTAGTGAACCTGCAAATTATTCTTATTTAAAGATTTTTGTTTGCCTTGCTTTTGTGTATGTCGTCAAGGATAAGTTAGATACATGCTCCAAAAAATGTATTTTTGTTAGTTATGCCAAATATGTTAAGGGTTATTATTTATGAGATCCTACTATTTCTAATGTAATTACTGAAACAGACATAGTATTTGATGAAAGTGTCATATTAAAATTTCTCAAGAAAGGTCCAATGATATAGTGCAAGTAGAGGTAAAGCATATAGTTCATTCAGAAGAAGATATTCAGGGTATGCCAAATTCTCAAGAAAATTCTAAGAATCAAATTTCTGAGAAAACCCACTTCAAATATCTCAAAGAAACATAAAGCCACTCGAAAGGTATGGTTTTAAAGATATGATAACTTTTGCTTTTTTAATTAACAATGGTGATACGTCTTCCTATAAAGAAGTAGTGTAGGATAAAAATTCTTTTTAATGATAAGTTGCTATGAATAAAGAGATGGATTTCCTTCAAAAGAACCATACTTAGGACTTGGTGAAATTACCAAAAGGTAAAAGAGCAATTGATTGCAAGTGAGTATTTCGAAAGAAAGAGGATTCCTCTAAGATAGATGATATTAAACTCAAGGCCTGTTTAGTTATAAAAGGGCATTCACAAAAGGAGGGTGTTGACTTTAATGAAATTTTCTCTTTTGTAATTAAACACACATCTATTCATTTTCTACTTGCTTTAGTTTCTTTCCATAATCTTGAGTTAAAATAACTTAATATCAAAATCACATTTCTGCATGGAGACTTAAAAGAGCAAATTTTTATGCAACAGTCTGAAAGGTTCATCCAAGAAGGCAAGAAAAATTATGTCTACAAGTTGAATAAATCACTTTATGGTTTGAAACAATCTCTAAAACAATGGTCTAAAAAGTTTGACAGTTTTATGTTGGGACAAGATTTTATCCATTGCAAACATGATTGCTGCGTTTATTTTAAAATACATGCCAATAATTTATTTATTATATTACTTCTTTATGTTGAGATATGCTTATTGCTACTCAAAATATATCTTTACTTAATGATCTAAAGCTTAGAATGAAAAAAAAATTTGAGATGAAAGATTTAGGTGCTGTAAGGAAGATTCTTGGTATGGAGATTGATTGAAATCGAAAGCATGACAAGTTATGGGTCAAACAGAGCAAGTATCTCTAGAATATTATTTCTCATTTTCACATGCTAAATTCAAAATCCGTTAGTACTCATTTGGCATCCCACTTCAAGTTTTTAGCTTAATTATATCCTTCTACAGATGAGGAGTATGCATATAAGGAGAATATCCCATTCTCAAGTGTTGTTGAAAGTCTAATGTATGTTATAGTATGCATAAGTAGTCAATATTGTTAGTCATTACATAGCAAATCTAGAAAAAAATATTGATAATTTGTGAAGTGGTTATTAAGAATTATCAATAGTACTCTTAATATTGACTTATATTTCGATAGGAACACAATTCAAGAGGATAAATTTATTGGCTACGTCGATTCAATCTATGCTGAAGACCTTGATCGACAATGATCCTTCACTGGTTATCTTTTCACTCTTTGTGGTAGAACTATTAGTTGGAGGTGTAACTTACGATCAACTGTGGCTTTATCTATAATAGAGTCTGAGTATATGGTAGCTACAAAAGTAATCAAAGATGCTCTATGGTTAAAATGATTGACAAGTGAAGTTAGTTTTTCTTAATGTGTTCTTCCTATTTTTTGCGACAATCAGAGTGTCATATACCTTACGAAGAACCAAATATACCATGTTAGATCAAAGTACATAGATATTCGATTTTACTTTATTCGGGATATTATTGAAGACGGCAAGATTTCTTTATAAAAGATTCATACTTTAAGAAATTTTGTAGATATATTGATGAAGGTGATTCCGATTGACAAGTTCGAACTCTGTTTGGACTTGATCAATGTTCACGGTCATTGATCTTGCCCTATAAGGCAATGGTTGAAGCATCTGTTGAAAATTCAATTTCAAAGAATAAGAGGATTCGAGCCAAGTAGAGATTGTTGATTTAGTTGTATCTCAAATCTGGGTTTTTTGAAGAGTCCTAATTAAATTAGAATTAAGAAAGTAATTTAGTGAGTCTAATACTTCTCTAAATTTATCTTCTACTAGAAGACTTGAATTAGTAGAAGTCTTATTTGACTCTAACTCAATTAAACCATATCTATAAATATCCTATTTATTTAAAGATCTCAATAGAGTGAAATAAAGAGACATAGATCAAAAATCTCAAAACGTCTTGTAATGGCTATACTACTTAGTCTCTTGTGAGAGTTGGTGCTATTGGAGTTTCACCTCCATTATTGTAATCTCCTCTTTCTTCCTCATCAATACAATATCCTTCAGATCACCTTCGTCAGTGGAGTAGGTGATAGACCAAACTATATAAATATCTTGTGTGTTATTTTTTTTTCTTTTTTTTCTTCTTCTACATCTTGAATTATAATGGACATCGATATTCACCGCAACAGAAAACATCATTCACATAATAGCAAGAAGCTTTAAAGCTAGATCCATACTTTTCAAGGAGCATCCAGTGCCAGTATCTGGTATCATCACCCCAAGTGATTGACAAGCTTCTTGCTGGTACCACTAGGCTTTGAATGTCGATAGCACTACAGCCAGTTGACATTTTGAGGACCTGATATGAAAACAAATTAACAATAATTTATCAAACAAATGGACATGGAACTCATATTTTTAATCAAAACTCAATGCTATTGCATGGATGAAAGCAACAAACCAAGTATGACTTTCTGTCGAGGTGCACTCCATTGTGGAACTGCACATGAATGTCCTCAAAAGGGCTCTTCCGTACTAACACTATATTACTATAATATTATTAGTAATAGTACACTACTGTTATTCTTGTACTAATACTACTATTATTATATTACTACCATTATTAGTAGTGCTACAATTATATCATACTACTATTGCACTATTACTATTTGTACTATTGCTATTATTATACTACAAGTATGCTACTACAAAATAATTAGTGCTACTATTACTATATTACTAGTGTTATACTACTAATACTATGACCAAACTACTATAAAATTATTACAACTATACTACTACTAGTACTACTATTATACTATACAACTACCATACTAGTACTACTACTATAATTATACCTATTATACTATTAGTTATATTTTTACTATAATACTTCTAGTAGTACAATTATTATACTATACTACTACTATACTATTACTATTATTAATATTATAACACTATACTACTACTAATATTATACTATTAATATTATACTACTACTATTATACTACGATAATGTGTTCTAGGATGACAACGATGATGTGTTCGTCTACCCGAAGGAGCTATCGATCATATAGGGAAGTGATCTGACTTATTGGCTTTGGCATTGGCTCCTGTTTGAAGGTAATTATTCATGGTTTATATCCAATTATTTGTGCTAGATGTCTATCCATATAGGAGCATAATTATTATACACAAAAGTTAGTGTTTATCAAACATCTTATTCGAATATATACGCAACCAAGACTACAAGGATGTGGAGGTGACTGAGCTTCTAAGGGTCTGTTGGTTGGATGTTTCGGGGAAGCTCGATATGAAGAATTTCAAGGCGGGCAAGACATAGAAGGTTTTCTTTGTGGTGCTAATGAGGGATAATGCCTTCGGGTGGGACTCAAAGGTCACCCTCACTCTCAAATATCCGGGTCACACCAAGATGAAAACAATGTAGCTGAATAAGTTAACCCCCACCCAACCTATGGGAGAACGTGGAAGTAGGTGAATTCCATGCAACAAACTCTAGGGAGATCAACTTTTCTATGACAGAGACCATCATTCAGAACTCGAAGGGAGGAATGATCATCAAGTGTGCCATTGTTTATAAAGTGCTTAACTAATGGAAGCACCATGCGCTTCTACTCTGTAGTAATAAGTGCAGCCACTTATCATGCATCATGCATAGCGGCTGAGTTCTTTGTTATATCAATACATCATTCCCCCCGACTTGGGTGTCAATTTAGTGTCTCCCAAGGGACTTTGGATGCCCAAATTGGGTGTCAATTTAGATCCAAGCTCCTAGGGCTAGGTGTTTAGACATGGGCCAAATGGGACAACCAGACCCCAATTTGGCTCATATATGAGGAAAAGGACATTACTTAAAAAGTTATTAAAAAATTGGCTATTTTTCAAAATTGTATATGACCTTTTAGATGTTACCCAAAAGTACTGTTGAGATTTGAAAAAATTTTTAAATCAAATTTGTGAACAAGTTCTTAAAAATTCAATTGTGCAAATTAAAACCTATTTTTGTTTCATATTAAAATCAAGTTCTATTTTCAATTAATCAAAACATGGAAAATCACATGAAAGTATGAAAACTTTGCAAATAAATCCGCATAATTAAGAATTTGCTTATATATATCCAAAACTAGCAATTTTTCAAATAAGCAAGTTAAACAACTGCCTTGGGTGTGAGTTTAGGCTCAATTTCTTGTCACAAAAGTAAAGAACAAATAACCATGCAAAGGCAAGAGTTTGCAACATAAACTTAGGAGAAAATCCTCTACCTTCACAAATGATATTAGGCATTTTTATTAAATACTAGAGTCAAAATCAAAGGCCTGAGGCTTGTTCTCAGAAGAAAGATTGTTTGGACATATTGCCTTCAGCCTTATCTGAACTTTAATGATGAAAAAGGAGCCATTTTTAGTTCATTTTAGTCAAGTTCAGACAATCAAACTTTTAAAAGATTAACTATTTAGTGTATTTTGAGTCGATGCAATTTAGAAATTCAGTAAAAATAGGACAAAATCATTTGACATTGAAATGTATCAACTTGGAGAACTTAATCTAGAGTGGTGACCGAATCTAAGATTATTATGTTATTATTTGAGGTGATTTTTATCAAAATCAAATATGATCAAAATATGATCATAAATGAAACTTGAATGCCACTAAATAATGGCTAAAATATGGGTCTTAGTTAAATCTAAATTACAGTCAAATTTGACCAAAAATTTGAGTTTAATTTGAATTTGAATTATTGAGAAATTCAGACTCAAGTTAAATTCAGCCCAAGTGAGCTAAATTTCTTGGATATTTGGATCAAAATGGATCCAGAATTTACCAAACATCCAAAACAAAACAAAAAATATAAAATATTTATAAATAGGCCGTTATACCAAATATATTTTATAAATAGGCTCTTACCAAAATTTTCTCACAACAAAGACCCTTAAATTTATAAAATTATATTTTAGTCTAAATTTTTAAAAAAAAATTACAAATATCCTCTTGAAAATTCAATATCTAAAAATAATATAATTTTAAATCTTTTCATAAGTAAGCAAATCCCAATCGATAGGATTATATGCCAATCAAAGATATAAAATTTGATCTAATTACATATCATAATCCAATAAAATTTCAATCAAACCAATTAAGGATTTGATTTTAAATCTTTCCAGAAGCCTATTAAAGTTAATGAAAACTTGCAAAAAAACAAGGGAAGCGAGAGAGGAGGTTGAAAAACCAATTGAACACACACAAGAAAAAATGGTTAATTCTTTTTTTTCTCCTCCTAGGCATTGTCGAATGTTGTTCGTGCCTCGCTAACTGAAGCTTCACCCTGTTAGAATTTGGACTATAAATCATGTACATTTATGCATAAAGACATGTAGACGTACATGTATTGCATGAAGTTATTGTATATATATTTCTATTATGTGGTATAAGGACCAAATTGAGGTGATCTATTTAATTTAGGGTCCTTGTCATCTAAAATATAAGTGTGGTGGCTGAATTATAAATGTGTAGAATTCCTGGGGTTTAATTGTTAATTATTGATGGACTGATTAACAATTAACCCATTAAGATTTATGGGTATGGTTAACCCATTAAGATTTATTGGTGTGGTCCCTGACTGTGGAATTTGGTATATAAAGAAAGAGGGATTGAGAAAACCCTGAGAGACATCCATCAGTCGTCAAATTCCAAACAGTCAGAAGACCTCCTCCCAAAACCTAACTCCTCCAGCGCCGCCATCTTCTTCCTAAGCACCGCCTCCGGTGACTTCGCCTTCTTCGCAGCCGGAGCGCAGTGGACTTGATCGGGTTTCAGGCTTCATTAATCTACTCAATGGAATCAGGTACGCTTCCGTGTTCTTCATTTTTCTCAAAGATCTAACATGAATGTTTCTGGATTATCAATGGCATGTTCCATGAATTTCTTACAATTGGCATCAGAGCCAGGTTTCATGTTGGGTTTTTGAGAATAGAAAATTAGAATTAAACTTGTAAAAATCTCCATCTTCTTCCCGATCGTCCGCTGTGCTCCGGCGGCCGGCAGCGGAGGCGGCGGCGGTGCAGGTGCAGCGGCAGCGTGCGGCGCTGCTGCGAGCGGGCGTCGTGCGCAGGCAGCATGGACCCGTCGGGAGCGGCCGGTGGCGTGCGCACGACCGCGTAGGCCGGGGTCCGCTGCGTGCTGCTGCGCAGGCGGCTCGGGCTGCGGCGGCGCGCGGGTTCGCTGGCGTGCTGCTGCGCAGGCGGCTCGGGCTGCGGCGGCGCGCGGGTCCGCTGGCGTGCTGCTGCGCAGGCGGCTCGGGCTGCGGCGGCCGGCAGCGGAGACGGCGGCGTGGCGTCGGGGCGGCCGGACGGCGTGGGCCTGGCGGCGGCGGCGGCGATTAGGGTTTGAAGATGGAGAAGATGATTATGGTTTTGGTTTAATTCAAATGATGGATTCAGTTACTAATATTTTTTATTTAATTTGGTTCAAGCAATATGTTGCCAAAGTAACCTCTATTGTGTAGATTGAATTAAACTAAAAATATTAGGAAGGTATTACATGCTTGAAGTTTCATGCGGGTAATAACCGGCCCAAAGGAAGGTTATTATTTGGCCGAAATTAAAGCATATTTGTGGTGATAAATATGTGACAATTATTTGGTTTTATCCATGTGGGTAATAAGTCGGTCCAAAGAAAGGCTTATTATTTGACAGGACTTTATTGTCAATATTTGATTGCCACACCAAGAGTACCACTTACAAATTGAATTTTGTCCAAAGACTTAATTTCAATGTTGTGCTAGGTATCTTGAGATGAGATTTAATTTCTTTTTGTGAGCTGATTGTGTTTTGAATTTTTGTTCTTTTTCAGTTGACTTTGTGAATGCTTCTGCTGTCACTGTCAATATCAATGGCATTCCAGTGCTCAATGGGAGCAATTTTAAGACTTGGAAAAATAAGGTATCTATAGTCTTGGGATGTATGGAACTTGACCTAGCATTGAGGGAGCCACGTCCTGCACCTCTTACAGATGAAAGCTTTGCTAATGATAGAAGAGCTTTTGAGAGGTGGGAACGCTCTAACCGCTTGAGTCTTATGATGATGAAAAATGCCATCCCAGAGACGTTTTTGGACACTATGTCTAAGGAGACTAATGCTAAAAGGTTCCTTGAAACTCTTGAAAAGCGCTATATGAAAAGCGATAAGGCGGAAACAAGTGCAGCCTTAAGAAAAACACTATGTCTAAGGAGACTAATGCTAAAAGGTTCCTTGAAACTCTTGAAAAGCGCTATATGAAAAGCGATAAGGCAGAAACAAGTGCAGCCTTAAGAAAACTTGTTTCCATGAGGTACAAGGGTAACGGGAACATAAGGGAGTATATTCTCGAATTGTTTAATCTTGCAGGGAAATTAAAAATACTAAAATTAGAGCTTTCGAAAGACTTGCTCATTCATTTAGTGTTGATTTCTCTTCCTCCGCAATTCAGTCAATTTGAAGTGAGCTATAATTGTCAGAAGGAGAAATGGACAATGAATGAGCTCATTTCTCATTTAGTGCAAGAGGAAGACAGGATGAAACATAATAAAACCGAGAGTGCTCATTTGGCATCATCTTCTTACGGAAAAGGCAATAAAAGAAAAACTAAAGATGTTGCGGTGAAGGAACTACAAAAGAAGCAGAAAAATACGTCTGAGGGACATAAGGAAAAGAAATGCTTCTTTTGCAAGGACTCTTCCCATTTTAAGAAAGATTGTGCCAAATTTCACGCTTGGCGAGTGAAGAAAGGTACATCTTTTGCTCTTGTTAATTCAGAAGTTAATTTAGTTTCAGTACCTAGATATACTTGGTGGTTGGATTCGGCTACCACAACTCACATAAGTGTATCTATGCAGGGTTGCCTGAACTCCCGACAGCCAAATGATGACGAGAAGTACATCTATATGGGGGCTGGAAAAGGGGTTGAAGTTGTGGGCATTGGGACTTTTCGGTTGTTATTACGTACTGGTTTTTATTTAGAATTAAATAACACATTTATTGTACCGTCTTTTAGACGGAATTTGATATCAATTTCTATTTTGGACAAAGAAGGATTTATTTGTTCATTTGGTAATAGAAAATGTGATATCTATTTTAATTCTGTGTTGTATGGAACCAGTCATTTAACTGATAATGACAACCTTTATTTGCTTCATATAGAAAGTTCATACAGTGAGTCCTATAATACTGAAACAAAAGGCACTAAACGCAAATTTTCAAATGAAAATTCCTTTAAATTATGGCATAAGCGTTTGGGTCATATCTCTAAAAGGAGAATTGACAGACTTGTGTCAGAAGGAATTCTTGAAAATCTTGATGATTCATATCATAATATTTGTGTTGAGTGTATAAAGGGAAAAACTACAAATAAGAGCAAAGAAGGAGCTGAGAGAGCTAAGGAAGTCTTAGACTTGATACATACAGATATTTGTGGACCGTTCCCTACAGCTTCTTGGAATGGTCAACAATATTTTATCACATTCATTGATGATTACTCTCGATATGGCTACCTATATTTAATTCATGAGAAATCACAAGCATTGGATGTTTTTAAGTTGTTCAAAGCCGAAGTTGAAAACCAACATGGTATATCAATTAAGGCTATAAGATCTGATCGTGGTGGTGAATACTACGGAAGGTACGACGGATCAGGTGAACAACGTCCAGGTCCATTTGCTAGATTTCTTAGTGAGTGTGGGATCGTTCCTCAATACACCATGCCGGGTTCTCCGAACATGAATGGTGTAGCTGAGAGACGAAATAGAACCCTTAAGGATATGGTACGAAGTATGATTTGTCGTACAACTTTACCTCACTCACTATGGGGAGATGCATTAAAGACCGCAATGTATATTCTCAATAGAGTTCCTACAAAAGCTGCTAACAAAACCCCTTATGAGTTATGGACGGGTAAGAAACCTGTCTTAAAGCACTTACGAGTTTGGGGATGTCCAGCTGAAGCAAGGCCTTATAAGCCAAATGAAAAGAAACTGGATGCAAGAACTGTTAGTAGTTATTTTGTAGGATATGCTGAAAGATCACGGGGATTTAAATTCTACGATCCTAAAACAAGAACATTTTTTGAGACGGGAAATGCTCGGTTCTTTGAGGATGTTGAGTTTGGGGGGGAAGATAATGTTAAAGGTTTTGTGTTTGAGGAGGAGTTGGAAAATATTCCTTTTTCTACAGTAGTTGTTGATCATGATCAAGCTTTCATTCCTAACATGATTCAACAACATCCGGCACAAATCCAAGACAATGCTGAACTTCCAACTCATCAAGATCATCCAGTTATTCCTCAATCCATTATACATGAGGAAAATGTGGATCAAACTCAACATACTCAAATTCAAGAAGAGCTTGTGCCTTTAAGAAGATCCACTAGAGAAAGGAGAAAAGCAATTTCAGATGATTATGTTGTTTTTCTTCAGGAACATGAAAATAACATTGGCTTAGAGGGAGAGGATCCACTCACCTTCCATGAAGCAGTCAATGGTTCCAACTCTCAAAAGTGGATTAATGCCATGGGTGAGGAAATGCAATCCATGAAAGACAATGACGTTTGGGATCTTGTTTCATTGCCTGAAGGTGTGAAACCTATTGGTTGTAAATGGATTTTCAAAACCAAAAGGGATTTACAAGGTAATGTAGAAAGATATAAAGCTCGTCTTGTCGCCAAAGGATTCACCCAAAAGGAAGGCATTGACTATAACGAGACTTTCTCTCCAGTTTCTTCGAAAGACTCTTTGAGGAAACAATTTATATGTTACAACCGGAGGGGTTGGATTCCAACGAATCTAGCCAATTGGTTTGTAAACTTAAGAAATCCATCTATGGGCTTAAGCAAGCATCCCGTCAATGGTATCAAAAGTTTCATCAGGTTGTTCTCTCATTTGGATTTAAAGTGAACCCTGTTGAATATTGTGTATACCATAAGTTCAGTGGGAGTAGATTTATTTTCTTAATCTTATATGTGGATGATATTTTGCTTGCTAGTAGTGATGTAGAATTGCTTCGAGAAACCAAGAAATTTCTTTCGGAACAATTTAAAATGAAAGATCTTGGTGAAGCATCCTTCGTATTAGGGATCCAAATTCATCGTGATCGTTCACGAGGAGTTTTAGGATTATCACAGAAGGGTTACATCGAAAGTCTATTAAAACGATTTAGCATGCAAAATTGCAGGCCACATGATACCCCCGTATCTAAAGGAGATAAATTTAGTTTGAACCAGTGTCCCAAAACTGATATTGATTCCAAGTTTATGGAAAATATTCCTTACGCATCAGCGGTAGGGAGCTTTATGTATGCGCAGGTTTGCACTCGTCCGGACCTCGCATATATTGTTGGAATGCTTGGTAGATATCAAGCTAATCCAGGAAGAGAACATTGGGTAGCAGCCAAAAGAGTCTTCAGATACTTACAAAGCACAAAGGATTTAATGCTCACATATGGGAAGTCGGATAGACTTGACATCATTGGGTTTTCTGATTCCGATTTTGCTGGATGCCAAGACAGTCGTAAATCGACATCTGGCTATCTTTTTCTGCTAGCTGGAGGTGCAGTTTCATGGAAGAGTGCCAAACAAACACTCGTTGCATCTTCCACTATGGAGGCTGAATTTGTAACTTGTCATGAGGCATCTAATCAAGCAATGTGGCTGCGAAACTTTGTTTCAGGACTGCAAATAGTTAATGGTATTGAAAGGTCACTTAAGTTGTACTGTGACAGTAGAGCAGCAGTCTTGTATTCAAATAACAACAGGAGCTCTTCGAAATCTAAGCATATAGACATTAAGTTCCTTGTTGTGAAGGAAAGAATTCAGAGTGGGTTAATTAGTATTGAGCATGTGGGAACAAACTCTATGATTGCAAATCCGCTCACTAAGGCATTAGCACCCAAGGCCTTTCATGATCATGTTACAAATATGGGTGTTGTTGTATTTGATGCCATTTGATTTAGTGGGAGTTTGTGTTTTTATTTATGCTTGGTACTGTACTTAATGTCATGACATTAATAAATTATTCAGATATTTTCAGTTTTCATTGTTTACTCTGAATTTTTGATGTCATTTGGTTAAAGTTGGACCAGTTGGAAATAGGCATGTGCAGATCACATTACATGTAATTTCCATGCTACACATCCACACTTAATTTGTGTCATTTAGTTAAATTGATACATGAGATTAATGTGGGTTTAGTTGCAAACAATAGCAACGACTGCCTCTTTGGTCCTTGTGTTAGTGAGACTAATGGACAGAATCGGTTTAGATGACTTTTCTAGTTGTGCACACATTAAAGATGTAGAGATGTATATACAATGGAAGTTATATGTACATGGTTATATATATATAGTCCAAGTGGGAGATTGTTAGAATTTGGACTATAAATCATGTACATTTATGCATAAAGACATGTAGACGTACATGTATTGCATGAAGTTATTGTATATATATTTCTATTATATGGTATAAGGACCAAATTGAGGTGATCTATTTAATTTAGGGTCCTTGTCATCTAAAATATAAGTGTGGTGGCTGAATTATAAATGTGTAGAATTCCTGGGGTTTAATTGTTAATTATTGATGGACTGATTAACAATTAACCCATTAAGATTTATGGGTATGGTTAACCCATTAAGATTTATTGGTGTGGTCCCTGACTGTGGAATTTGGTATATAAAGAAAGAGGGATTGAGAAAACCCTGAGAGACATCCATCAGTCGTCAAATTCCAAACAGTCAGAAGACCTCCTCCCAAAACCTAACTCCTCCAGCGCCGCCATCTTCTTCCTAAGCACCGCCTCCGGTGACTTTGCCTTCTTCGCAGTCGGTGCGCAGTGGACTTGATCGGGTTTCAGGCTTCATTAATCTACTCAATGGAATCAGGTACGCTTCCGTGTTCTTCATTTTTCTCAAAGATCTAACATGAATGTTTCTGGATTATCAATGGCATGTTCCATGAATTTCTTACACACCCTACTCCTAGATCACCTGAGGAAGGGCTGGCTCCCTGCCACCATACCAAACTGCCATAACCCCTTCCTTGCCAGTGTATGCTCACACAATAGCCCTCCTTGCTGGACTTGCACTGCCCAGCTCTCGCCAGCCACTACCTCAGTCAAACCCATGCTCTAGCCCTTCTATCTCACTGCGAGTTCTCACACACTTGCTGATGCAATGCTACTACTCCGCCCTCCATTCCCTAGCTGGAGCTTCATCACTCGCATCACTAATCTTCTAGCCTGCGGCCAGCAACCTCCAGCCTTTTCCTTACACTCCGAAGCTCTGCTACCGCATTCACACAACCTGCTCCATCCCTGAGCTACTGGCAAACCGCCCAACTTCCCTCTTTCCCACACCCCAAAGCTCTATCGGCCTGAGTCACTCACTGCTACCTGCTTCCCGCCACCTTGTCGAAGTGCCCGCACGGCGCCCTTGTCCGCCGCGCCAACCACGGCCCCACTTTAGCCTTGGCCGCCTGTGACTTCACCAACCTGCCGAACCTCCTCATCTATCTAGCCCCACGCTGGAGCCATCGGCCTTGATCCAGCACTGCCAAAACGGTGGATTCCCATCATCTGACACAACTCGGGCTTGGATCCGATTGTGAGCCCACCACGGATGATCGCCACCACCTTATCGCTTGGAACAGAGGCTTAGAACTCCGGACGACCACGGCTTGATTGGAGAAAGGTAGAGGCAGACAACTCCGGGAAGAAGAAGAGAAAGAAAAGAAAAAAAAGAAAAGATTATTGGCAAAAAAAAAAGTTCGACCTCCATTTTTGCATTATTCTCTATCAATCTAGTGTTAGCTTATGGACTTGTTTAAAAGTCAATTTCAGATTAAGCTTGCTCCGCAAGCTCACCGAAGATTTATTCAGACTAAGACTAGTTCGCTGACTCGCTAAATATCTATTTGAACTCATACAAGCTCGACAAACGTCTATTTAAACTAAGACTAGATCACGAGCTTGCCTAAAGTTCTCATAATAGCCTAAGAGCTCTCGAATCAAATTTATTAACATAAATAATTTAAGTTAAAGTGGCTTAATCACATTAAATTCAAGTGAATTCTGCTTGAATAAACAAACAAAACTGAGTTTACTCCAATAGACCATCAAATAGTCCTAAATCATGCAAGTTAATTGATTAGAACACAAATTGAACTAGATCCAAATCAAAATTGAGTATATCCAAGTCAAATAGGTTCAAACCTAATTCCAGTCATATTCAAATCGGGTCAATCCAAATAAAAATCCAATTTCAAACCAAATATTAGTTGGGTTAAATCAAGTTTGAATTAAACCCAGATTGGGTTAATCAGGTCCAAACCAGCTTGAATTGGGTTAAAACAAGTTCAAATTGAGTTAAATTGAACCAAATCCAAAGCACAATCGGGTCAAGATGGGTTCAAACCAAATTCTAGACTAAACCAAAGCCAAGTCAACAGAATTGAATTAAGGCAGATCTGATCCAAATCAAGTTTTGAACAATGAATTGAATTAAATAAGACTCAAATCAAAGTCAAGTTTTGAGCATTAAATTGAGATAGATAAGACTTAATCCAAATGAAGTTCTAAATATTGAAGTGAATCAAATTAGACTCGACTCAAAGTTGAGTTCTGATTATTGAATATAATCAAATTAAACTTGATCTATATCAAGTTTTGAATACCAAATTGAATCAAATCAAACTCAAATCAAAGTCCCATTTTGAACCTTGAATTGAATCAAATCAAACTTGATTCAAATCAAGTTTTGAACGTTGAATCAAATTAAATTAGACTTGAATCAAAGTCAAGTTTTGAACATTGAACTGAACTAAATCAAACTTGAATCAAATCAAGTTTAAAATATTGAACTGAATCAAATCAAACTTGAACCAAAATTAAGGGTCAATTTCATATTGATTGGGTTAGTCAACAATAAGCTCAGAGCCATTAATAATACCCTAAATCCTAATCAATAATAACCCAAGAAAAATTGTCGATTATCAAATCAAAAATGTTTAGCACAATCCAAGGCTACTAATCATTCCTTCAAATTGGATCAAATTAAGGAAGGTTTGAACTTGTTTAGTCAGTCTACTAAGGCACCTTATTATAACAAAGTCAAAGAAAGGAATTATCACCTATGTCTTATTGGCAAAGAAAATACTACAAATCAAAAAAGTTATCACCTACACCTCATTGCTATGAAAACACTTCAAAATCAATGAATTTATTGTCTATACCTCATTGGCAATAGAAACGCTTCAAAATCTATGAAGTTGTTATCTACACCTCATTATCTATGAAAATACTCTAAAATTAATGAATTTATCGTCAATGCCTTATTGGTTATGAAAACACTTTAAAATCCATGAACTTATAGCCTACACCTTATTAGCAGTTTAAATACCTCAAAATTAATGAAGTTCTCACCTATGCGTTATTGTCCATAGAATGTGGGATCGAAGTTGATCACCTAGAATAATGGAGACTCCAAAGAGTGACCTTGAACCACAAATCAAAATTTATTTTAATTTAAAATACACTATCAGTTTTTGTAAGAATGTAACTTCCAATATGCACAAGCCTCTATTATTAATTATCCCAATAATTATCAAGAACCTCCTAAATCAAAAAATTTAGTTAATAAAATAGAGATGTAAGAAAAGAAAAAAAAACATTATTTGATTGATCTTAAGAAAAATAGTACATTGCTTAAGTAAGGGCATGACCTCACTTTATAACGAATTTCAATATAGAAAACAAAAAAGAATAAAGAAAGAGAAAGAGTAGAGAAGAATCTTTGATATATGCTGCTATCCCGCTCCTCTACACTGAACCACATGGCATCCGACCCGAATCATAGAAGAAAATATGAGAAGTTTGAAGTGTTTCCAATAGCTTTAAGTATCTGCGATAACTTCGTGATTTAAAGTATTTTTGTTAGCTAATAATGTGTCAACGATAACTTTATAATTTGAAGTATTTTCGTTAGCCAATAAGGTATCGACAATAACTTTATTTTGGTTAAAGTATTTCTGTTAGCCAAAAAGGTATTGGTAATAACTCTGTCGATCTTGAAATATTTTTATAGCTAATAAGATATAGATAATACCTTCTTTAGTTTGTGAAGTACTTTTATAGTTGACAAGGCATAGGTGATAATTTCTTTTGATTTTTGAAGTGTTTCCATAGCCAATAAGGCATAAATAATAATTTATTCAATTTTTGAAGTACTTCTAGAGCTGATAAGGTATAAGTGATAACTTCTTTGATTTTTGAAGTATTTTCATAGCTGATGAGGCATAAGCAATAACCTATTTGGCTTTGATAGTACCACCAATGGGTTGGGTACAACTTCAAAAATTGTTTCATCAACTGTTTTTAGAGTTGACTAGCTTAAAAGAGCACATCATCAAATACTTTTGGGGTGGACTATCTTGAAAGGGCACATCAAAAACTACTTCTAAGGTTGGTTAGCTTAGGAGGTGCACTGTCAATTATTTTTGGAGTTGGCTAGTTTGAAAGTGCATTGTCAATTGCTTCTAGGGTTAATTAGTTTGTAAGAGTATGTCGTCAACTACTTCTAGTGTTGACTAACTTGAAGCATGGTCAACAACTTTAAGCATATTGTTCGTTGACTTCATTAAGTTGGTAGTGTTACCAATGGCTTAAGAGTTTAGGTATAGTTTTGAAGTGTGGTCGACAACTTGAAACATATTGGTAATTAACTTCTTTGGTTTGATAGCATCACCAATGGCTTATGGAGTTGAGTATAGTTTTGAATTATTGTCAATAGCTTGTAGCGTATTGGTAATTAACTTCTTTGATTTGACAGTGTCATCAATTACTTATGAGGTTGGATATGGTTTTGAAGTATGGCTAAAGGCTTTTGTAGCACACTCAATGAAACTCAGTCTAACATTATTTAGCTCTATTTGAACAAACTCAAGTTCAGATTAGGGTGGTGACATCACCCATTATTCATAGCATTGGAGGATTGCCAAAGATTCAGCACACCCAATGGGACTTAGTTTGATCCTATTTAGTTCAAGTCTGAATTTAATTTTATTTAGCTTGAGTCAAGCTTGATCTTATATTGGACCTTTATCTAATCCAAGTTTGCATCTTGATGGACTTCGATTCAAATTCAAATCAATTTAGTTTAACTTGATTTCGGTTCAAACTCAATCTAGCTTGGCTCTAGTTTGACTTTGAGTTTGCTTTTTTTAGTTTAGACTTGATTTAACCTAACTAGAATTTAATTTAAGCCTAGTTCAATCCTGATTGGATTTGATTTGAACTCAACTTGATTTTGAATTGACCCAACTCAAATCTGATTAGGATTGAATATAAGTTTATTTAATTTAAGTTAACTCAATTTGAATTTTCTGAAGTTTAGTTTAATTTGGGTCTTGGTCCATATTTTTGACCAATTTAAGTCCATTTGAGCCAACTTGGCTTTTGTCCATTTATTATGACTAAGTTACTTTACATTAATCAATTTGATTTGAAGGTCCTTGGCAGTTTATGATAATCTTAGACAGACCCATAGCCCAACTTTGAATGTGTGAATCAGAAAGTCGGCTTACTTCACGAGCTCAAAGACTAGCTTAGTACGAGCCTGAGAGGTGATTAAGTGAGTTTGAAGACTGCCTTAGATGCAAATCTAAAAGCTAGTTCAGTATAAGCTCAAAGGTTGACTAAGATGCGAGCTCGAAGGCTAGCCTAAATGTAAGTCCGGAGGCTAGATGTGTACAAGTCTGGAGGCTTACTAAGTGCAACCTTGAAGGCTGGCTAAATATGATACAGAAGGTTAGCTCAGTGTGAGCTTGAATGCTAGCTGAGTGCGAGCCTGAAGACTAGTTAAATATGAGCCCTAAGACTGGCTAAGGTGTGAGCCTGAAGGCTAACTAAGTGTGAGTTCGAAGGCTAATAAAATGCAAGCTTAAAGGTTGGATAAGTGCAACCCCGATGGCTAGGTAAGTGCGAGCTCGAAGGCTAGCTTAGTGTAAGCTTGAAGGCTAGCTTGGACGGGGACCTAAAGGCTAGCTAAGTGCAAGCTCAAAGGTTGGCTGAATGCAAGCCCAAAGGCTGGCTTGGTATGAGTCCGAAGATTGGCTTGGGTGCAAGCTTGAAGGTGACTAGATGCGAGCCCAAATGTTGGTTGAGTGCGAGCTTGAATGCTGATTGGGTGCGAGCCCAAATGCTGACTAGGTGTGAGCTAGAAGGCTACCTAAGTGCGAGTCCAAAGGCTGGCTATGTGTGAGCCTGAAGGTTAGCTAAGTGCAAACCCAAAGTTTGGCTTGTGGTGATGGGGATCAGCCATCTTCGAAGGGCCACAGGTGGTCGTGGTGATGTCAATAGTCTACTGTATTTATCACCATCTTCATCGCTATCAAATTCACCATCTTCATCGCTATCTTTGAGGGACAACGAGTGGCTGCGGCATTGCAAATTCTTCTTCTTTTTTTTAACCAAAATTTTCCTTTTTTTCACTTTTTTTTACACAACTCTCATTTTTATTATTTTTTTCTTTCTTTCTTCTTCTATTTCAATCTTGAAACCCTTCTTATTTTTTTGGCCTGATTTTATTTTATTTTTTTGGCTGCACAATACCTTATGTATTTTTTTTCCTTATTTCTTATTCATCTCTTCTTCCTTCTATGCCCTCTCTTTTTTTCCTTGTCTTCCCATGACCGGGCTAGGAATGGCCCAGTCTCTTCTCCAACTAGATCTGACCATAGATGGTTGGATCTAGGCAGAGATGGCTAGATCTAGCTAGCCTTGGCCTCAATGGGGTAGGAGGCACCCCGCCCATTCCACCTTTGGCCGGATCCGATTGTCTCCCGATCAGATTTGGCCAACTCTCAACTCTGATGGGTAGGAGGAAGGAGGAATGGTCGAGGTCATTCTCAAAGTTGTGGTTGTGGAGTTGGAGGCACTTGTCAGCAAGGGCGAAGAAGGGCTGCATGTGGAGGTGGAGCTCGGCAGTGGTTCCTTCAGATGAAGCAAAGGAGAAGGGGGTTGGGAGATTGAGACAAGAATGAGAAGCTAGGGTTTTGAGGTGGAGGAAGAGGGACTTTGAGATGGTCATTATTGGAGGAGGAGATAGAGATGGAGATGGGCTAGAGCGGCTTGGGTTTTCGGTGACAGGGGCAAGGGAGGCAGGTAGGCAAAGGAGGCAAGCAGACGGTGATCATGGCCTGGGCAGGGCTCATCACAGGTGGAGGCCAAACAGGGTGCGACAGGGAGCCCCCAAATTAGCACAGACAGAGGTGGCCACCATCAAGTTGATAGAGGTAGAAGCATAGCTGCTCCTTCAGAGGAGGACAAGGAGAAATAGGAAGAAGATTAGTAGCAAAGGAAGGTATAGAATTACCTTGTTTTGATTGCTTCACATTTTCTATTCAGACTTCCTAATCTCCTATGTTCTTGATCTCTGACTTTTATGTTCTCTCCCTGTTCTGATTCTTCTTTATATTTTCTAATTTGAAGGTTCCATGGATTTTTATAGGGCTTGAAGAGACGAAGTTGGGTTGGAACAAATCTTCTTTATTTGAATTTTTGAATGATGAATGTGAATGTTAACATATATGGATATACTTATCCGAAATTTGGATGAATTTGTAAAGAGATATGGATCAGCATGTTTGTTATGGATGATAAAATTTAAAAGTTATACTTATCTCGGATACTAAAATTATAGGAGGGATAATTTTTCAAAAAATTTAGACTAAATTATAATTTTATGAGATTTAGGGGGTCTTTTATGTAAAAAAATTTATTTATAAAGTTTTAAAACTTTTAGGGTCCTTTTTAAATAAAAATTAGATTTATTTATAAATAAAAATTTTTCAGAGACTTATTTGTAAAAACTTGAAATTCTAAGAGCTTATTTGTAAATACAAAATTTTGGAGGGATTTATTTGTAAATTCTAAATTTCACAAGAACCAAATCATAATTATCAATCCTTTGAGAGGCTTATTTATAAATTCTAAATTTTGCGAGATCAATTTGTAATTTTAGGATTTTATTAGATCTTTTTATAAAATTCTTATTTTAGGGATCTATTTGTAAGAAAAATCTAAACAAGGACTCATTTATAAAAATTTATTTAATTCAGAGGCTTATTTGTAAAATTTTTGAGTTTTATCATTTTGGCCCAAGTTTTAAATGAATTTTGGGCCCAATTTTGGTCCAAAAATCCATCTCGTTTAGCCCATTTGGATTAGACTTAGGTAGAGCTCGAATTTTCAGATAATTTGAGCTCAATTTTTAGTCAAATTTAAATGCAATTTAAGCCTGACTAAATTCACATTTGAGCCATAATTTTATGACATATAAGTTTTAATTTTAATCATATTTTAATCAAACTTGATTGTGACAAAAATCATCTCAAACAAATTGTCCCCTTCATAGCCTCTTCTAGAGTTTTGGTGAGAGGAGAGTGTATGAACAATCTTCGAGCACTTGTCCCTATATCAATATTTCAAGAGTTAACTATATGGGTTTGAATTATCACATAAGAGTGAATTTAAATTGCCATGTGAAAGTAGACTTAAGTTGGCACATGAAAGTGGACCTAGGTTACTATGTAAAATTAGACATAGTTTGTCATGTGAAAATGAACTTCATTGCTAAAAGTTTAGTTCCCACAAGAAGGTAGACTTAGTTTGCCACATAGAAGTGGACTTAATATATCATGTAAATGAGGGTTCAGTATCTACATAAGATGAATAGGATTTGCATCCATATTTTGCCTTAAGAAATATGAAATGCATGTTTGACCAAGCGTTCCTTTTTTAGGAAGCCAAATTTTCCATCATAGATAAAACATAAACACTTTGGTTGTTATTTTTCTTACTCCTAGGGCTTAGACATAGTACCTTTTAAAGAATCAGCTATTGATTGGTGGCATAAACCTTTTCTTCTTATCATTGATTTATTGGTAAGATCCCCCTTCAAATATCTTTTTAATGATATAAGGGTCTTTCCAATTAGGCTCAAACTTTCCTTTCTTATTTTGGTTTAAGATTATGGATCTACTCAAAACTAAGATTATTTTTTCCTTCTGGAATGACATAAGTCGAGCCATCTTATTGTAGGTCCTAGCTATTTGTGCTCAATATATTTTTAGATTTTGTTGCCGCAAGAGCCATATCTCGTCCAAGGAGTCTAGCTCATCATGGTGAAAATGAATATTGTCTTTTCTTATGATTTCTTCTTGTAAAACAATCTTTAGAGAGGAAATTTGTACTTCTAGTGGCAAGATTGCCCCAGTCCCGAACACCGATGCATATGTCATTGTTTGGGTGGGAGTTCAATATGTGGTGTGATAGGCCCATAGTGCCTTAGCTATCTTTTGGTGCAAGTCTTTCTTATTTCTACAAATAACTTCTTCAAGATCTTGGAGAGGGCCTCGTTAAATGCCTCAATGAGCCTGTTCGTTCTAGCGTTGTAAATAGATGAATATCTTTAATCTATTTTATGATAATAGGTAAATCATCCTACCTTGAAGCTTCTAAAGAACGGTCCGTTATCAAAAATGATCCTTTGAGGAATACTGAATCAATACAAAATATTTTCTTAAAAGAAGCGAATAACAACATCCACTTTTATCACTTTCAATAAAATTGCTTTAGTCTATCGAAAGAAATAATAGGTTGCTACTAATATAAAGAGATGGCCTCTGAAAAAAATACTTCGATTTAGCTGTTGATTGTATATATCTCATATCTCGAATGATCATAAGGACACTATTGATTGTAAAGAATTTGGATGTTGATGAATGAAGTCATCATAAATTTAGCATAATCGATGTAATCTCCCACCACTGTGGACCAGTAGTAACTGATACGCTTAATTTTTATCATTATTTTTTAGCTTATTTGATGAGCTTCACAAACTTTGAAATACACTTCATACATAACTTCTTTGGCCTTTTTATTTGAAACACAGCGCAAAAGTAGTTGATTGAAGGATCTTCTATATAAAGTGTCGTTGATAAGCAAATATTTAGGTAAACTTTGAAATTTTACTCTGAATTAGAGTTGGATTCCTTGTGAGCCAAATTTAGATGTTGGATTTGAGTTCGAATTAGAATCAAAAGGCTAAAATAAGAATTGGACCAAATTGAAACTTGCAAATAAACTCTTAAAAAATTGTATTTGCAAATGAATCCTAAATTTTATCAAATAAAGGATTCTAAAAATTGCAGAATTTTACAAATGTATCTTTTTTGCAAAGAAACCCTCTGAAATTTTTAAAATTTACAAATAAGCCTCTCAAAAATTATTATTTATAAATAAGTTCAAATTGTATTAAAAAAGACTCTAAAAATTTTAGAATTTTACAAATACGTCTATTTTACAAAAATACCCTTGAAATTTGTAAAATTATATTTTAGTTTAATTTTTCTAGGGAATTTAGCAAGGGACCATCTTGACATTTGAAGGGACTAACCATCATCTTGGAATAACATGAACTCTAATAATTTCAAATGATTAAACAGGGCAATGGCTCATCTCCCGAAAAATCATGTCCGTTAGCAACTTGCTCTACCCAACAGAAATTGACAACTCCCCTCACAAGGAGTCGTGACGGTTGGCACCCCTCAAATTAGCAAAAGCAGCAAACTCTCATTATGAACACCGAAATAAAGGGTAGGAGAGTAACTCCACTCACTGAGCTTGGAGGGCTCAAAGCTTGGGGATGGGAGACACTAATGACATACCAAACTAAAATCAGTTGAATCAAAAGAAAATGGAGACCCGACAGGTGGATTGGTTCTTATATAGAGATAACCAAGGTACGGACCATGAAGTCAATATCTAAGATAATACCACTGAGGTCAAATTGTCTTAGCAGCATAAGTAATAAGCACATATCTTGAGTTCTACACGAAAATATAATGAGCTCAATCCATATCTAGATTTGGCCAGATATTCAAGAAAAACAAAAAATAAGGATCTTGAAAAACTCCTTAACATAGAATTTGCGAGTGACATTAATCAAATAAGGAGAGTCTAATATAATGAAAACTAAAATCACAAGCATTCTGAATCCACTAAATGACTCCCCTTAAGCTATAAAACACAGGGTAAGTTGCGAAGGTAAAGGACCTCAACTTCTCTCTACCTCTCTTTCTCTCCAATACTCTTTCAAAGAGAATTGATGAGATCTTTTATGACTTGAGCGTCAAAGTGACTATCGTCAAAAAACTCTTGGCAGTTCTTCTTACGGTTTGTGTTTTTTTTTTTTTTTTTTTTGCAAATTAATAAAAGAATGGCCTAACAGATTTGATATATAGAAACCTCTCGGATTAGAACCGGTGTCTAAATCGGATTCCTTCAACACAAAGATATGCTTATGTGGGGTGCACGGGCTGGTCAAGGTTTTACATGAAGTGGAGCTTACCCAAGTTTAGTGAAGCGATACTAGGTATCAATCTTGTATCTTAAGTGCATATGGTGGTTCCATGCATTTTTGTCGTGACCAAAGTGATCCGAGTTCACCAAGAATTCAAAGATTACCCTAGGCCTAGAGAGAAAGATGAGGGTGTTTGAATAGGCTTGAACATTCTAATCAAGTTGAGCTTGCCACTGCCAGGGTGGTTAAAATTTAAATTTGATGGTTCCATTGGAAGGCTAGATAAGCGTTCTACTGGGGCTCTTGTCATCAATAATGAGATTTGGGGCCACTGGTTTCAGGGTATCAAAGCTTTAGAGGAGGCTCGGTTATGGAATGGGGCTCTGGGTCGGGCTTAAACCATTTGGATTGGAAGTGTTCTTTATTATTCATTGCGAAGCTAAAGAGCACTATAATGGTAGAACAGAGGGACCCTATACTCATTCATTATGTAAATATTATTGCCTTCCTCTCTTCTGCAAGGGTCTCTCATGAGTACAAAGAAGCAAATGTTGTAGCCAGCGAGATTGCAAATTATGGAAGGAGGCAAATTGGAGAACGGAGGGAATGGATAGACTACTATTCGAACTGGGTGAAAAGATTGGCTTTGAAGAACGTGTTAGCAGAGTCATGTGTACTTCATTAAGGCACCATAAGAAAAAGGAGTATTACTAGTGTTTTAGGAGTATTGATAACACTATCGTCGCCGTTTTTTACAGTGCTTCATGAGGCGTCGGTAATACAAGTGTTACAAATATTACCAATGCTTCATAAGTGCCGGTAATAAATATTGCCCATGATTTAACGAAGTGCCAACAATGATAGAGTATTGTCGACACTCTTCTATCATATGATAATTAGTTTCTATGAACTGTAAAATTTAAAATTATCCTTTTATGTGAATTCAAATTATTGCAAATAAAGTATCTATTTCAAATGCAAATCAGCTCAAAGTAGCATATAGAAATCCATTGTTTTGAATTTTTTTTTAAAAAACTATTGAATTACATGTCATAAATTACATCAATGAAGAGAAGAACTTCAGTCAACTACAATTTACTCTAATTAATTTTGACCTGATTAAAACTTACAAATTACAAATGGCTAATTTTGACCAACACTTTACTACAGTTTAATTAATGTTGACCTAATTTTTACTCTAATTGACTAATTGAATTACAGATCATAGAAATAATAAGGAGTTCACTATTAAGAAACCAAAAACCAGAATAACTCGTGACAAACAACAGAGACAACAAAGGAGCATTTAAGTTACAACAGTTGCTTATATTTGACTAGTTTATTTAGCACTGGCTATCAATAAACAAACATGGGATTTCAGTTCTTTTGGCAATGAATTGGAACAAAAAAAGTCGCACCTTTCCAATTAAGTTCAAAAAATACAAGGCAAGATGCTGAAAGTTCAACCAAAAGATAGCAATTTAAGCAATAATAAGATTATATTTTGTGAGCTAAAACGTAGCATAGGCTGGCAGTAGAACCTGTATAACATTTGTCCTATTTTGGTTTGAGCTGGCTCAGGACATAACGAGATTCTAATACATAAAACTTCAGCGAAATCCGGAGCTGTGTCACAAATGTAAAGTGCGAAAAATTAAGTTGAACTAGAGGTTTTAGAGACCCAAACCTGGTAAAGTTTCAATAGGTTTTCACACTCAAGTCAATGGAAGATGTATGCAGATATTCGGCAGTAAAACATGTAAAATCCAATTGGGGTCTGATTTTTCCTTTAAAATCCCCTTTTTGTTAAAAGAAGTTTTTTTACTGTATTCTATTTTATTTTATTCTTCTGTAAAATCCCCTTTGTCATCTTCTCCAAAAGCAAGAAACAAAAAACACTTTCTTTTATTCTTCTAAGCAACTCTGTCAAAGGAGCTGTACAACTACCAACTTCTCTACATCAGATTACACAGAGGAACAAGAATTGTTTTTAGGAGGTTAAGTACAATGTGAATGTCCACAATGATCTTTGTGCCAAAGGCAGCCTACCTAGCACCCTCTTCAATATCGGACCAATCATCTTCATCAAGCTCATTGAGGATTGACTGGTTGAGCCGCTTACGCGATATCCTCCTATGCTTCTTGAGCTCAAGGCGTGGCTCTGCTTGTTTTACACCCATGTCACCTGCTTTGTACCTAAAATAGTTGACGAGGGAAATCAAGTTTAGAGTTATGGTACTGTATAAATAGCAAGAAATGCTGGTGTCAAACATTAGAAAGTACAACATCAATCATGGAAATATACCATTAGTTGACTTTTTTATCACAAAGTTTGCAGAAAACTACTAGTTCTGAGCCATCAATGTGAATTGGCTAGTTTGAACTTTGATGAATAAGGTAACTTTCCTCAAAAAATGAATTTTGCAATTTGAAACAAGACAGGGCTGCTGCTCTAACTAAAGATTAGTAATGTTGACTCAATAGCTTAACACATAGAGAGGCATTTTGCAAGCTCAAAATTAAAATATAGGGCAATTTTGGGGTGCATTTCCCATCGCTAAGTCTATAAGAGTTCAGAGAATGTGCTCTCAGAAATTACAAGGGCTCTATGATCCTGTAGATACATTGTGGCCACAGAAGAGCGCAGCCAATTTGTCCCCATGGGCATACTCTAGCAACAAGCATGATATATTACTGAGGTGCAGACAAGCACAATCATCCACCTCACAAAAACATTCAAACATTCTCACACTGTTTCTACAGCAAGAAACTTAACTAAAGAAGCCATTTCAAAATGAATGAGGACTTCTTTTCAAAAAGTAAGAGAATCACAGGATAGGAACTTGATGTCTATTAGCGCAAGGATAAAAATCCAGATCGGAAGGGTCATGGAAATATATGGCAATATAAGCACTGAAAATGTCAATTTTACATCAGTTGTTTGTATACCTGACTTCACTTTCTCTTTTTGTTCCAATTGTTCTTAATTGGAATTCTTCCCTGATCTTAATTTCATCAAGCAATTGAAAATAATATGGATATCTTTCCCAGTCTGCATTAATAACACAGCCCTTCTCACCAAGATGTAAGCAATCCTTGAAGGCACACTTCTGATCATTGGAACCAAGTCTCTGCCTTATCTGAACGAAAAAAAAGTTGTATTACTTGTAGATAAAATGATTAATGAGCTAGCACAAAACATAAAATGATCACTGGCACCTAGAGAAGAACATATTTGGAGCATGAAGAGAAATCAATAACATCACCCCATAAAACTATCGGATCAAACATCAAAGGATGTACCTCTGGGAATGTCTCTGCAAGAGTTCTCTTTGTGACTTTCAACAAACTAGGCTGGTTGAATCCAGGTGTATCAGCAAGATAACCTCCTCCAGAAAGTGGTAGTAAAGAAACATGTCTTGTTGTGTGTTTGCCCCTGCCACTTCTCTTTGATACTGTGCCAACCCGTTGATCACCAAACCACTTGCTGCCCTCGATCTGGAAATAAACAATTGAACATACTTCTTGTAAGCTGATGTAAGGAAATGTCAATCCATAATAGACATGTTGATATTAGTATTGTCTTCGCTTAATGATATACAGAAAAAGGCAATAAGAAGAGATATTAGACTCAAAACAATTAAGGAATGGCAGACAGAAGAAAAAGAATGAAAGCATAAATACGCACAAGCTCATTCAAGTTACTAATTTCATCTCCATCCATAGTGTGTTGACTTCTTCTCAAAGTGTTAATAAGACTGGATTTCCCAACACCACTTGGGCCAACAATCACAGTAGTCTGTCCTTTCAAAATCTGCTCAAGTTCAGCAAGGCCAGATTTATTATCAACACTACAAAACAGTGGTCTGTAGCCCCAGGAATGAAGCCTTTCTTTCCAAGTAGATAATATCTGCATTAGAACTATAACACCATCAGAAAAACTAGAAGATACATAACATATTCCTTGACAAATCTTCACTGGCAGCAGCATAAAGTGTAAAGTGCAGAAATTAAAGCAAATAATAGTGCAGTTAACATCTACAAGAACACTTTCTGAAGTCTAAAGCAAACAAAACCTGTAAAGAAAATATTCATTTAATCACGTATTAGCAGGAGACAGAATTGTTGTTAATCAAGAAGAGCAGAACAGCAGTAGCAACAACAAAGATTAGAATGAAATTGACACTTAGAATTAGGAGAACAGGGTGATGATCCAATGAGAGAATTGTAACTCTTCCAATAATAATGACAACAAATACAAGTTTATTGCATTTAAAGACAGCAGTGAGTAGAGGCCTCAAAACTTACTGCACCAGGGCATGAATCATTTAGATGATTCCTACCAGTAAAGATAAAGCTGGAAAATAACTGGATTGCAGCAGCATAACCACCAAAAATAAAATCCGTGATGCACATTTTACCCATAAAGTGTACAAAACTTTTTACTTAAAGAGCTCTCCAGCAACATGTACAAAGTAATCTACATGGATCTCATACAGTACTCTCAAAGACAATTATAAAGAATCCAATAACATTTAATAAAGCCAGCCAATGTTATAATATGAAATATCTCTGCACAACAAAATTGGATTCTACAGAGCTTCCTTTTAGTTCCCAACCTTCTCAAGTTCTCCACTAGCTTTAGCTTCCTATAGATCTATACATTTACCCCTACTTTCCCTATATTAGCCTTTCAAAACAGAGAAATCACAGTCTTGCAAGAACTAAGAGTCAAGTGTTGCACAAAATGGTTCCAGTATTCACATTTCTTTGGCTAGGGCCAATCCACAATCCAGAACTATTCAAAATATCATCTTATTTTCACACAAATTTTATTCCCAACTTGTCCCCTATTTTTCAGATCCAATTTTTTAACCGAAATCCACCAAGCTTGAGCCCATTTTCCAGAAAGAACAACACACCAAAATGTTCTCTACAAGTGCATCAACTTCGAAAGGAGAATTTCTTATAGCCTTTCAAATCATACAAACAAAACAAGCCTACCATAAAGAACTGAAATGCACATCAAAACACCAGACAAATACAAGCTTTCAACCTTCAGATGGCTACAAAGACAATAAGTTCCAAGATACCAACACCCCTACTACTAGTATCGAATGTCTTAGCTTCTACTAACACAACTGGAAAGCACAAAGGGTAAAAAAAAATTCACCATGTTCTCGTCATGATAAATTCTTAAATATACAAGAAAAATAGATAGAGAATAAACCCAAAATTAAAAAAAAAATTATTAATACAAAAATTTTTTTTCTATTACAATCTTGAGACAATACATATAGCACTCAAACAAATTTAGAATCCTAACTGGATACATTAAACTAAAACTCAAATTTTAATACTAATCCTAAATAACTTATTCTAAATAAGAAGATTTAAATCAGAATCCATATTAAGTTAGGATTATTATAACTCAGATTCTGACATAAACACTAATTTTGACAGACCTAAAAATATAATTAGCAAAAGTAGTAAATAATAAAATCATAGGGATCCTTCTCGGCTTTCTAACATATAGTTGTTTGTTTAATTTGAATAAATATTTTGAAAGATATAGCTTCTACATTGCAGTTGTACTAATCTTAACAAATCCGAATTCGACTTTGAATTTGACTTTGACTTGACCTCCAATTTTTATTACAAAAAAATATAGTTATTCTTTCACTTGTAAAAGACTTGTCATTGAGTCAAAATTTGAACCTTTCAATTTTATAGCATTTGTTTCTTAACTTTCCAACATGACGACAGTAAACCTTTGACGGAACATAACTTTAAATTTTTATTCATTGTTGTTATCATGATGACACCAGGATTAATACTTTAATTTCAGCAATCAAATGATCATCATGTTTTGTACCATAACTCTCAAAACAACTTTGATAATCAATTTATGATTTAAAATAGTGCTTCCAAGATAGCTTTCACACATGTAAAATATAAGTAGAATAATCCAAATGTTCTAGCAAAAGATTTGTGTCTTTGAGAAAGATTACTTCAATGGATCTGATCATTATCTTTGGTGGTAACCTTCATGGTAGACCTTTCAAGATTGTGTTTAATATTACGATTATGTGAAAATGGTAGACTCGTCAAGATTGTATTCAATGTATGGTTCCATTGAAGATAAATAATTTCTGATAGGTCATTCATAACATGCTTCTTATGAATAGTTTCTACTGAATTTGGTGGATCTTTCTTCGAACTATATTCATAAGGGGGAAACCTAATTTGAATTGGATCTTCTTGATCATAATTATTCATAATAGATCATGAAATACCATTAAAATTTTAGCTGACAACTTGGAAATAGAATCAGTTGAGAATCAGTTTGTTAAAAACTTTTGAGAAGCCATCTTGAACTTTACTCTCTCTTGAATCTCATGTTTCAGTTGGCACATACCACTTTATAACTCAAAATATAATCTTTTATTGCTGAAATTTCTATTGAAAAAGTAACACATAGTATTCCATGTTTCCACCTTATGACAACATTCAAGTGAATCTCAAAGTTTGAGCTGCTCCAACCAAGAAAAAGCATATCCATGAAACTTAATTTCAACAAGCTTTACTATTTTACCTTCTAAAATCTTCATGAACTCAAAAAATTCTTAAAACTTCTCTATCCAAACATATAAATCCTCAGAAGCATAAATAAGTGAAAGATTAACCTCATGCATGTTGATCTCCAAGATATTTGGTCGTAAGGTTCTTTAATGACCTTTTGACAAGGTTGATCAAGGATTTTAAGACTTTTCAACCTTTCATATTTTTTATTAATAGAATCAAGAAAGTCTTCTCTAATAGAATCTTGATTTTGATGATATTCAAAATCACCGTTTATAAAATTATCACCACCAACTACAACCATTGATATTGAATCAAAGAAAAACTTTGCCCTAATACGAACTAACATATTAGGCAAACATGAGGTATGTAAAAGAAGATCACCGTTATACGTATAATCCTTAAATAAACTTAGAATCTTTGTTGGAAGAGGCTAAAACTAAAACTCAAATTCTAATGCTAATTCTAAATAGCTTATTTTATATAAGAAAATCTAAATCCTATTTCACCTTAGGATAGGACATTTACAACTCAAACTCGAAAATAAACTCTAACTTTAACCAACATAGAGATATAATTAGCAAAAAATAATAAATAACAAAATCATGAGAATCACTCTCAACTTTCGAGGAGATAGTTGTTTGTCTGAGTTAAATGAATATTCTAGAATATATAGTTTGTGCATTGCAGATATACCAATCTTATTAAATTTGAATTTGAGTTAGAATTGTATTTTGACTTAACCTCCTATTCTGCTATAAAACAAATGTAGTTGTCCTACCAGCCTCAAACAGTGGATAACAATATATAAATTTCAAAAACAAATCAAATAACACACCTCAAGCAATCTACAACAATTCAATCCTAACAACTATAGGCAGTAAGAATTCCGAGTTCTACCTCCTCTCCGACAAGCTCCGCCTTATTCAGCGCTAGCGTGAGCGGAATCCTCGACGACTCGGCCTCCACCAAGAACCTCGTCAGTGTGAACGGATCCAGCCGCGGCTGCTCCATTGAGAACAGCACCAACAAATGTTCCACGTTCGCCACTGGCGGATCAACAATCTCCGAGGTCCTCTTGAACACATCCTCGATCATTCCCCTCCGATCCCTCCAATCCACAGAACCCACCAGCACCTTATCCCCAACCAAAACCCTTCGTTTGATCTTCTTCAACAGGGCCCTGACGACGCAGAGGAGCTCCTTCCCAATCCTTGCGTCCGGGTTGAAGGCGGTGGGGTTTTCTGGCTCGCCGCCGGCGGAGGAGATGATGACGCGCATGAAGTTGGCCTGGGCGGCGGCGACGAGGCCGATGGCCTGCGAGGGGAGGAGATTGGGGGCGGCGACGAAGGGGTCGAGGGAGGGCGAGAAGGGAGAGGAGAGGGATTTAAGGGAATCCTTGGCCTTGAGGATGGGCTTGGGGGGCTGGTCGCGGGCGGCAGAGAGGGGGAAGAAGGTGGCGGCAAGGCGGCGGCGGAGAAAGGAGGTTGTTCCAGCGAGAAGGAGGAGGGGGTGGTGGCGGAGGAGGGACGAGGAGGAGGGAAAGGGCGGCATTGGAAGGGAAATGGGAGCTAGGTCTAGGGTTTTGGAAGGAGATAATGAGATGCGAGGTGGAGCGTGGAGCGTAAGTAGGAAGAAGAGAAGGCTCGGCTTCTGTGTGCGCGTGCGTAGGCTCGCACCCGCGCACTTGTGAGCAGATAGAGACAGCAAATAGGCAGCTGTGCGGGGGGTACAAACGGACTTAATTCTTTCGCGAATAGGCAAGTAATGAAGGGGGAAAAGGCCAATTCCTTAAATAAAATTTAATTTTTTAAAAAAATTTAAAAAACATTAAAAAAAATATTTATAAAATTAAGAAAAAATTTATTTTTAGTCCCTCCAAATTTTTGTTGGTACCGATTCTTAGTTAATTTTGTATATGTGTTTCAACACTTTGGCACCATCTAGTTTGGGATCAGCATTAGCATCATCATTTTTCAAAATTATATCTTTTTGTTTTGTAAAATTAATATTACTTATTTTACATTATTATTAAATTAAATTATTATAAAAAATTAAATAGTTTTTTGAATTTTAAATTATTATAGGGTTAATTTTGATAAAGAGATATTAATTTACAAAAGTAGTTCGACCTACTATAAAATATGGCTTTACAAATAAATCCTCAAAATATGTAATTTAATAAATAGGATAAAGAATATGGTAACCTTAACAAAACTTTGGTCTTACCTCGATTATACACATGTAGGCCTATATGGAAGCTTTTAGTTTGGTTCGATGACTTGGATTCTTGGGATATCCCTTCATTCGAACCAAAAATTAACTGAGCCTAATGCTTTTGGTAGGTGTCCTTGAACCAGGAAATGGCCACCTCAAAGTAAGGGTGTGGATCACCGAGCCAACCCTTAAAGAGAAATACATCAACCACTAGGTCAAGGTTTTTGATTTTCTAGATGGCACTAAACTAGACTTGTGGGGGTCAGAATCAGAAAGCAAAAAGCTTAAGGAAGAGTTCAGGTTTGAGTTTACCTCTTATTTGAGATGATTTTTATTAAAATTAAATTTGATTGAAATGTATTTAGAATTAAGACTTAAATATAACTGAATTATGGTTCAGATATGGGATCTCAATTGGACCTAAATTGTAATTAAATTTGACCAAAAATTAAATTCAATCCAAATCTAAATTATTAAAAAATCCAATCCAAGTAGACAAAATCAAACTTAGAATTCATCCAAAATTTGGGCTAAAATAAAAATATAAAAATTTTATAAATAAGTCCCTGGATCGAATAAGTTCTTACAAAAAAAATTCATGATTGGATTTTTCTTACAAATAGGTCCTTGGAATAACATTTTTTTTGAAAATGGCCATAAAATCTTAGAATTGCAAATTAATCCTGACAAGATCTAGTATTTACAAATACATCCCTCAAAAGATTAATAATTATAATTTGATCTTCATAAAATTCAAGGTTTGAAAATAAACCTTTCGAAAATTTTAACTTTTCAAATAAACCCTTAGAATTTTCAATTCTTACAAATAAGTTCCTCAAAAGTTTTTGTTTATAAATAAGTCTAAATTTTATTCAAAAAAATCTTTAAAATTTTAAAACTCTATAAATAAGTTCTTTTCACAAAAATACTCATGAAATTTATAAATTTATAATTAAATTCAATTTTTTTTGAAAAATTTTGTAAATAACCCCCTTGAAAATCCAATATACAAAAGTGAGTATAATTTTTGAATTTTCTCATCTACAATATTATCCAATCTCAAAAGAAATTTATCCAACTAATTACATCTATTCACATAAATTTAAACAAAATTCTCACCCACTTCCATAGTTTGAAATTTAAATGATGATCGATTTGACCTTCTCTATACCTATAGAAATCCCCTAGACTCCTAAAAAAAAAGAGTGAGGAAAGTAGAAAGTAAGAAAGAGAGATCAACGGGGAGATAGAAGTTGAACACAAGGAAGAGGAAAAGAGTTAGGTGAGCTTTCTTCACTTATCTGGTTTTCTTCATCCGTTTTCTTCCCTGTTGTATCTTCTTTTACACTCTGCAAATCTCCATGTGCCCATGCTTGGCTGCCTTCATCAAAGTCTAAAGCTACCATCTCTATGCAGGTTCTACCATGGCCCCTGTGATGACCCCTTTCTTTAGTGAGAACTTTGAACCTAACCTCCAAATGAGTACTAAGGGCGACCATGCTACCCTAACTGCCTCCTACTGGCTTGAACTCCTCCTTCATGGCCCATGCCCGCAAAGCCTCACTTTGGTGAACCACTGGCCCACTCTTGTGTTCGTTGGCTTGAGCTCCACCTTCTTCCAAACCCTAGCTCCACCACTATTGACACCTCCAAAGCTCCACTTCCTATCGACCGTCCCCCTTGCCTGGCTAGTATTTGAGGTCACACCAACATGCCAATCGGACTCTCTCGCTACCGTCCCTCTGGGCCTCTGGCATGGCTCATCCCCTCTAGCTTTGCCAATCACCTCAACCCATTTGTTGCGGAAAATATCGATGTCCACCACAATTCACAATATAGAGGAAGAACAGAAAAGAGGAAAAGATAGCACACAAGAGATATATGTGGGAAGACAATCCAGAGAATATTGTATTGATGAGGAAGAGAAAAGAGAATATTACAACGACGGAGATGAAACTCCAATATCACCAACTCTCACTCTCTATTTTCTATGTCTAGAGACCCTTACATCAATAGTGTATTTATAGATGTGGCCTAATAATGTTTGAGTCAAAATAGAAGACTGACTCAAATAAGACTTCTACTAATTTAAGACTTCTTGAAGATAAATCTAGATAAGGATTAGGCCCATTAATATAATTAAGACTATCCGGAAAATCCGGATTCGAGACACCATAAAGCCAACAATCTCCATCTTGGCTCGAATCATCTTATTCTCTAAATTTGAATCTTCAATAGATGTCTTTACCATTACCTCCTGGGATAGGATCAACGACCTTGAATATTGATCAAGTCCAAACAGAGGTTGAACTTATCAATCGGAATTACCTTCGTCAACATATCTGCAGGATTTTTTGAAGTATGAATCTTTTGTAAAGAAATCTCGCCATCTTCAATAATATCCCGAATAAAATGAAATCGGACATCTATATGCTTTGATCTGGCATGATACATTTGGTTCTTCGCAAGGTGTATGGCACTCTGACTGTCGCAAAAAATAGGAAGAACATGTTGAGAAAAACCAATTTCACTTGCCAAACCTTTTAGCCATAGGGCTTCTTTGACAGCTTCTGTAGTTGCCATATACTCAGACTCTGTTGTAGATAATGCTACAGTTGATTGTAAGGTACACCTCCAACTAATAGGTCCTCCACAAAGAGTGAAAAGATAACCAGTGAGGGATCGACGTCGATCAAGGTCTCCAGCATAGTCTGAATCGACATAACCAATAATTTTGGCCTCTTGCACTGTGTTCCATAGCATACATTAGACTTCCAACAGCACTTGAAAATGGGATGTTCTCCATGTATGCATGCTCTTCATCTGTACAAGGACATTGTTGAGCTGAAAGCTTGAAGTGAGATGCCAAAGGAGTACTGACGGATTTTGAATTCTGCATGTGAAAACGAGAAATAATCTTCTCGAGATATTTGCTCTGTTTAAGCCATAATTTTCCATGCTTTCGATCTCGATCAATCTCCATACCGAGAATCTTCCTTGCAGCACCTTTTGGTAATTTCATCAGATCCCAAGTATGGTTCTTTTGAAGAGAGTCCATCTCTTCATTCATAGCAGCTTGCCACTGAGAAGAATTCTTATCCTGTACTGCTTCTTTATAAGAAGAAGGATCACCATTGTCAGTAACTAAAGCACAAGCTACCATATCTTCAAAACCATACCTTTCAGGTGGCTTTATTTTCCTTTGAGATCTTCGAAGTGGAGTCTTTTCAGAAATTTGATTCTTAAGATTTTCTTGAGAGTTGGGCATACCCTGAATATCTTCTTCTGAAGGAATTACATGCTCCACCTCCACTTGCATTATATCATTGGGATCTTTCTTGAGAGATTTTAGCATACCACTTTCCTCAAATACTATGTCTCTCTCAATAATTACATTTGAAATAGTAGGATCCCACAAACGATAGCCTTTGACGCCTTTGGCATAACCCAGAAAAATACACTTTTTGGAACGTGCATCTAACTTATCCTTGACAACATGCACATAAGCAGAGCAACCAAAAATCTTTAAAGAAAAATAATTTGCAGGTTGACCAGTGCATACCATTTCAGGATTCTTGCAATTAATGGCTGTTTGAGGAGAGCGATTCACAATGAAGCATGCTATATTGACTGCTTCTGCCAAAAATCTTTATCAAGATTAGCTGTACTGAGCATCCTACGTGCTTTCTCCAACAGGTTCTGTCATCCTTTCAGCCCACCATTTTGTTGAGGTTTTCCTTGGATGGTAAAGTGCGCTTGATGCCTTCATCTTCACAGAATTTGAGAAACTGTTGATTTGTACTCTCCGCCATTATCACTTCTGAGGTATTTGATTTTTCTTCCAGTCCTTTTTTCAACTAAAATTTTCCACCGTTTGAAAACAGAAAACACTTCGGCTTTGTGATGCAAAAAATAAATCCACACTTTTCTGAAAAAATCATCAATAAAACTGACAAAATAACGAGCACCAGATTTTGATGGAATAGGAGAGCACCACACATCAGAATGAATATAATCAATTAAGCCTTTAGTGCAATGAATACCGTGTTAAACTTTACCTTGGACTGTTTACCATAGAGACAATGCTCGCAGAAATCCAATTTGCATGAGTTGAGACCTTTCAGTAATTTTCTTTTGTTGAGCTCATTTAAACCTTGCTCACTCATATGACCGAAACGCATATGCCATAATTGAGTCATATCAGAAGAAGAAGAAGAAGACTGAGAAATTGCTGCTCCACCTGCAAGGTTTTTCCTCTAACTCATTATTAAAATGTTCCATGCTTTAGCCCTTCATTATTATCAATGAGCCTTTTAGCCAAACCTTACGAACAACTTTTTTTCCACCTTCAGCAGAATACTTATAACCAGCAGAATCCATAGCACCCAAAGAGATCAAATTCTTTTTCAAATCAGGAACATGTCTGACATCAGTAAGAGTTCTAATAATATTATCAAACATCTTAATTTTGATTATTCCAATTCCAACAGTTTTGCATGGATTATTATTACCCATCAAAACTAAACCACCATCATAAGGCGTGTAGTTTTCAAACCAATCCTTATTAGGACACATGTGATAAGAACAACCAGAATCAAGAATCCAAATATCATGGTAACGATCAAAATTAGAACTAATAGAGAGAACGTTACCCAAATTATCATCAGAACTCTCTTCAACAACTGAAACTTGTTCTTTGGCTTGCTCTTTAGATTGAGATTCTCTTTCTTTCTTTGCTTTGAGCTTCCAACAATCTTTAATTGCATGTCCCATCTTCTTACAATATCTGCAGTTATTTCTTTGGATTTGGATCTAGAACGACCCTGTTCTTGATCTTTCTTTGGTACGACCTCTGACAATTAATGCTTCTGAGTGTGACACATCCCCTCCAATCTTTTTCAAATATTCATTAGATAGAAGGGCAGCAGAAATATCATCAAATTTCAAATCCTTTCCATACATGAGAGTAGTTTTAAGATTCTCAAGAGAAGAGGTAAGGACGATAATAAAATAATTGCCTTGTCTTCATCTTCAAATTTCAACATCAATGCTTAACAATTGAGAGACAAGTTTATTGAAAGCATTAAGATGATCAACTATATTCGTACCTTCTGTCATTCGAAAATTGAAAAGCTTCTGCTTTAAATAAACTCGATTTGAGATAGACTTACTCATCATACTGTTTCTCCAGTTTTTTCATAACTCTGAAGGTGATGTTTCATCAAGAAAACGGATAGAGTACCTCATCGGTAAGACTGAGGATGATTGTGCTATGTGCGCTGGCCTTTTGCTTTCCCAGACACTTTCGGTGACATCTTCAGGCTTGACTTCCTCCAATGTGTGTCTCAACCCTTGTTGAGTAAGAATTGCACGAACTCTTGCTTGCCAAATAGGAAATCCTTGTTTTTCATTGAATTTCTCTATATCGAACTTCGTAGTAGACATATTGAACCAAGCTCTGATGCCACTTGTTGCGGAAAAAATATCGATGTCCACCCACAATTCACAATATAGAGGAAGAACAGAAAGGAGGAAAAGATAGCACACAAGAGATATATGTGGGAAGACAATCCAGAGAATATTGTATTGATGAGGAAGAGAAAAGAGAATATTACAACGACGGAGATGAAACTCCAATATCACCAACTCTCACTCTCTATTTTCTATGTCTAGAGACCCTTACATCAATAGTGTATTTATAGATGTGGCCTAATAATGTTTGAGTCAAAATAGAAGACTGACTCAAATAAGACTTCTACTAATTTAAGACTTCTAGAAGATAAATCTAGATAAGGATTAGGCCCATTAATATAATTAAGACTATCCGGAAAATCCGGATTCGAGACACCATAAAGCCAACACCCATTGGCCTTTATCTCCCAACATCTCAGCCATACCAAGCTCCACTCGTGACCCATGCATCACCTCGACCACAACTGCGATGCCTCTAGCTACTATCCTCCAAGGATTGCAGTAGGATTCAGCCAAGATTCTACTAAACCAATCCCAAATTTTGTGCAAAAGGGGTTAGCTCTTCTTCGAAGGAGCAAAATAAAGAAGGATGAGAAGGAATGGCCTTGTTCAAGGAAGAAGAAAAGGAAGGGGTCTAAAAAAGAACAAAATCATGTAAAAAAAAAGGGGGTTTTATTGGCCTAAAAAAAATGAGAGAGAAAATTTGACCATAAAAAAAAGAAAAAAAATACCAAAAATGCATATTGCAAAAAAAAAGAGAAAGAGAAAATTTTGCCTCAGTTTGTGTGTCTAAGTTAATTCAGCTTAGAACTAACCTGAAAACTTGTTAAAAAATTATTTTGACTAAAAATTAGCTTGCAAACTTACCAAAAAGTCATTATAACTAAGGGCCAACTTATAAATTTATCCAAAAATCATTCTAATTAAGGATAGCTTGCAGGCTTGTTCGGAAGTAAACTTAATTTATGATTAGTCAGCATACTCACTTAAAAGCCATTCTAACTAAAGGCCAGTTTGCAGACTTGCCTAAAAGCCAATTCAACTTAAGGTTAGTCTGTGAGCTCATTTGAAAATCATTTTGACCAAAGACCAGCCTACGGGTTCTCCTAAAAGTTAACCTAAACAAGGGCAAACTTGCAGACTCAACCAAAAGTTATCCTGACCAAGGGCTAGCCTGCAGACTTGTCTGAAAGTCAATTAAGATTAGGACCAGCCTGTATACCTGTCCAAAAGTTATTTTGATGAAGGACCAGCTTGTGGGCTCGTTTAAAAGTCATCCTAACCATAGACTAGCCTGCGGGTTACCTGAAAGTTAATTCAACTTAGGGTCAGCTAACGGGCTTGCCCAAAAATCATTTTGGCCAAGGACTAAATTGTGAGCTTGTCCAAAAGTTATTTTAGCTAAGGGTCAGCCTACAACTCACTTAAAAATCAAATTCTGACTCAATGCTAGCCCAGGGGCTCACATAAAAGTCAAATCAACTCATTGTTAGCTAGCAGCTCATCTGAAATCATTCTAGTTAATAAACAACCTGAGGTCTCTCTAATAAATTAATTAAATCAATTAGTGTGAATTGATTAAATTAATTAATTTATTCATATTAAAACTAAGCTAAGTCAGCTAAATCAAATTAAACAAATGGATTAAATTAATTTGACACCTAATAAACCACCAAATGAACCTAAAATGATGAAATAAGGGGACTAAAACTAGTCATCAGTTGCGTAAAAAATCGAAATTGGTTGACCGCTTGGATAACCAGTTGACCAGTTTTGGTCTACCAAAACTAACAAATCATTGTCCTGATTGTCTGGTTCCCAAATTGATCGTCTGGTTCTGATAAACTAGGACTGACAAAAACCTTCTGTCAGACATCTAGTTCTGCAACTGGTCATTTAGTTCTATAAAAAAAAGACTTGGGTCCAAACTCAACCCTAGTCGAGCTCAAATCAGGTCAAGTTGAATTAAGCCAGTCCAAACCTAATCTTAATCAGTTCAAATTGGGTCAACCAAAAAGTAAACCAAATTCAAACCAAACCCTAATTGAGTTAAGTCAAGTTCAAACCAAACTCCAATCAGGGTTAAACCAAACTCAAAATCAAACTCAAGCCAAGTCGAACCTGAACCAAAACCAAGTCAAACTTAAACCAAAATTAGGTTGAAACTAAATCAAAACTAGGTTGAACTTAAACTAAACTAGGTCAAATCTAAACAAAAATTAGGTCAAACTAGAACTAGAATAAGATTGAACCTGAACCAAAACTAGGTTAAATATAACCTAGAACTAGATCGATCTTGAACCATAACTGGGTCAAACTTGAATTAGAACCAAGTTGTACCTAAACCAAAATTAGGTGGAACCTGAACTAGAACTTGGTCAAACCTAAACCAAAATCAAGTTAAACCTAAACTAGAACCAACTTGAACTCGAACTTAGAACCATTAAGGTTCAAACCTAAACCCAATAGGGGTCTAACATGGGTTAAATTCAAACCTATTAACATGTTGAACTTAAATCCAATAAGAGCCAATCAAAGGTCAGATCCAAAACCCATTAAGGATCCAAACAAAACTCATCAAGGGTTAGATCCAAGATCCATTAAGGATCTAATAATAATCCATTAAGGATCAAACCGAAGATCATATAAGAATTCATCAATACCTAATCAGAGTTGGAACTAAGATCCATTAAGGTTCCAAAATCCATTAAGGATCTAATAAGAACCCAATGAGGGTAGAATCTAAGATTTACTAAGGAACAAGTCTGAGGATCAATGAAAATTCAACATAAGGTTGAACCTAAATCGAATTGAATCAAATCAGACTTCAATCAAAATTAAGTTCTGAATATTGAATTAAATCAAATCAGACTTCAATTGAAATCAAGTTTTGAACATCGATTGAATTAAATCAAACTTGAATCAAAATTGAGTTTCGAACATTGAGTTGAATCAAATTAGACTTAAACAAAAACCAAGTTTGAACATCAAATTGAACTGAATCAGACTTGAATCAAAACTAGGTATGGGTCAAGTCAAATTTAGTTAGGGTTAGTTGACAATAAGCTCCAAGTCATCAATAATACCACAAAACCTAATTATCAATACATCAAAGACCCATGATTATCAAATCAAGGATGATGAGTGTAAGCTCAGGTCGCTAATCATTCCTTCAAATCAAATCGAACTAAAGATAGGATTGAACTCACTTAGTCAATCAACCAAATGTCTTATTTAGAAGATGTCAATCGATAATATGCATAAAGCCATTTGTCATACTTCAAGCTAATCCAACATATGCTCGAAAGACATTAGTAATGGTCCAAATTTAATCGACAATATACCAAAGAAGCCATCAATTATCAAATAAAAAATAGTTAACATAAGCCAGGGCCACTATCCATTTCCAAACTAACTAAATATAGGCATGAATTCACTTAGTCAGTTAGCCAAATACCTTGTTCAACTGATAACAAGTATAAAGTCATCGGTCATACTTCAAGCTCAATCGACATTAGTTTATAGCTATCAGTGATGCTTCAAATCTAATTAACAATAAGTCAAGAGTCCATCTATTATCAAATTAGAAATAATTAGCATCTATAATCATCAAATATCATAAAAAGTCAATTGAAAACAAGAAAAAAGCCATCAGTGATACTTTAGATCTTAATAGGATCTACTAACATAAGTCAAGATAGTCAGTCATACCCTAAAATCAAGTAAGTTATCGACATTCATTAAGGATCAAACCAAATACCCATTTGAGTTAAATTTCATTCGGTCAAGTGTATGGGGCTAGGGCAGCAGTAAGCATCTCATTCCCTTTTCTCATTTCATATCATTCATGATTATAAATTTAAATTATTTAATTTGTAAGGTGAGGGTATGTCCTTACTTAAGATATGTATCTTTTTCTTAAATCAAGTGAACCATGATTTGCTTTCTTCATGTCTCTATTTTATTAACTAGGTTTTTTTACTTTAGAAGTTCCTAATAATTATCAAAATAATTAATAATAGAGACTTACAATTGTTGAAAGTCATGTTCTCACAATTTCTGATTACATATTCAAACCACCCTTAATTCATTTGTTATGTTGATATTACTCCTCATGGTCTCTAGCTAGCATGAGTGGCCAGTTTCGACTCCACAAATTCTAACACACTTATTGGGACCTGATTTCTCCTCCAAGTATAGAAACCTAGTTAATATAGATACATGTCAGAAGAAGAAAAGCTGAAAATTAATGATTGGTTCATTATTTTAATTATAGTAAAGAGAAGATGGCATCATCAAATGACCTTCTTGCCTATACTTGCACTATTATCCTCAGTCAAGGATCTATGGTGCACATTCCTCAACCAACAACTGGGGTCCATATAAGCTATAGGATTGTGTCCAACCCTATTCAATTCATTTATGGTATTTTTGCTTTCACCAATAATATTACTACTCCTATCATTGTTGTTATTGCTATAACTACCATTAATCTAGTTGAAGCAAGTTTTCCAATAGGCTTCTAGTTTCTTATAGATTGATCACCGTATTTTTATGCTGCATTCACGAAGTTAACTTAGGATACGGTAGGTGGGGAAGGTATAGAGATTCTAACTCCATCATATTCTATCATTGACCGTCATTTTTCTTTGAATATTATCCTTTCATTTCTAGAGAGTTTGTCTCTAAGGCAGAGGGTGATTCACTTGAATATTAAAGAAATTTTTTGTTTTATATTTCTTAGTGATTTTTTTATATTTTATCTCAAGAAGTATGGAATACATACTTGACTAATCAGTTTTAGTTTAATTAAACACTCCATTATAGTCTAACATAATTTTAATTTGATTTTTTATATATATTTGAAGCTCATACAACCATTTGATTCTTCATTCCATAGATTTGGCACAATATCCTTTTTCTTAGGGTTTAATCACACTAGCATTAGAAAATAGTGTTGCTACTTTCTCAACTAAATAAGATTGAACATGCATCATTCCTTTATTCTTCTTTGGCTCTTAAACCCCGCACCCCCCTCCCATGTTGGAATAAATAGTGAGAAATGAAGTCTTAAATAGTTAAATCTCATATGAAAATTCAAGTCAAGAGAGGTAGACTCAAAGAGTAAGAATTGGTTGGCATCTGCAAAAGAGAAATGAGATTGCTAAATCAAAAAGAGAGAGAGAGAGAGAGAGAGAGAGAGAGAGAGAGAGAGAGAGAGAGAGAAGAAAAATAAAAAATGGAAGAAAATTGGATTGCATGTCAGAATTAGGAGGATTAACACATTCTCATCTTGGTGTATTATCAACCAAGAAAGACCACTCATTGGTAAGTACTAAATGGTATCTACAGGTGAATAAACCTTAGAAATTGAAGTTAAGAGGCATCTAAGTTCATTGCTAAAGTTAGAGAAAGTAAGTAACTAATAGGAACTTAGTGAAAATGGTGAAGCTACCAGAAAAATAAGTTCTTGAAGAAAATATTACACTAAAAAAAGGTGTAGGGGGAGGTTGATCAGTGATGTACCACATTCAAAGAAAAAATTGTCCTTAAAGATCAATAAGTTGAATCAAGTAAGAGGCTTTAATAAAAGATGAAAGAATATATTAATTATCTACTAAATATTTTTAAAATAATAAATCTCTAGAAATTTTTCTTTCAAAAAAGGTTCAAACACACATGCCTTGCATCATTTGCTTTTTCCAATATCATAACTAGAAAAAAGAGAGAACATCGCTTCATAATGTTACTTCTCTCAAATTTCATGTGCTAATCTAGTATTTTAGAAGATGAGCACCATGAAAGCAAGAACTTTCTACTCCATTCTTGACTCTACCTCTCTTTACATGACAATAGATATCAAGACATGGAATGGACGACAAGATAAAGAAACTTCATGGTTTTCATTAATATGACCCTCCAATCAATTAAAGTCAAATTTCTTGGACTGATTGGTCAAATCATCTACCATTATATAAAGAAATCAAGACTAGGGGCAAATCCCTCTCTTCGACCACAGATTTTAAGGCCACCCCAATACAGGTTGGAGTTTTTTCCCTCAATGATTATCAAGTGGCAATTTTTTCACTGTGGATACAATGCTCTAATCCATCTAAAAAAGAAAGTGAAACTTCTTCTAATCAAAATGAGATGTTTTTTCTCGAAAGTAAACACCACACTCCTTTGTTGTTCCATGTAAGAATGAAAATGATGATAGGAAAAAATCATCCTAAGAGAGGTAAGGGGGGGAGGGGGGCTGGGGGTGAATTAGGTTTAATAAGAATAATAACCACTTTAAGATTAAAAATTAATTCACAAACCAATGGCAAAATCACCAGCCTGCAAGCAAGAAATCAATCATGAATGCTAGAAAAAGAAATGTGTAAAGTACATATTATGTTGTGATTTTTATGTGGTTTAGCAATTAAGCGCACCTACTCCATGACCCTTACCTCGATATTGAGGACTTGGACTCTCCACTAGAGTCGTCATTTTGTAGGTGAAACCACCCCCTTATAACTTCACTTTCAACCGAGTGAATGCCCATTCTAATCTAGAGTCTTGAATCTCTCATATCTAACATCCTAGGAGTATTTACACTTGATGAGAAAGATGAAAATATACACATTAGCCTCACTACAAGATCTCTCAAAAGACTACAAGGGCTTTGAAGTTTTGAAAATTGAAGAACAAAGTTTAGAGAACTTGGAGGCTAGTGGGCTAGTGGGGGTTTGTATTCTCAGACAAGGATTACTTAAGAAGTACAAAATTTTTGTATTGAACTAGCCCTAAGCCCTTAAATACTAGTTGGAGAGAGAACCAGCTATTACTGATTATGCTCTGCCATGTTCAAATGTTCGGACCATAGGGTTCTGAGTCCAAAACATTCAAATTATCAAATTTAACTAGCCATTATAACTGATATCACTAGTTCGAATGACTAATCATCAGATTTAGGCATCTAAACTAGCATATTTTAGACAATTGATCCCAAAACCTAAGAATCATAAAGTTTACAGCTTCTGTCTTTGGTCATCTAAACTAGAGGTTCAAACATCCGAAGTTGTTAGAAATCATATTCGAGCATTTGAACTTTGAAGTTTGGGTATTTGAAGTTGATAGAAAAATCCACTAGTCCACTACAACTTTAGTCCCCAGTTTGATATCATCTTATAATTGATATTAGATAAAATGATAGATCTGTGAAGACATTCCAAGATAAGTTTGAATGTTATCCAAAGCTCTAAACTAAGAAGTCAAATTGCAAATCTTTGACCCAAATAATAAATTAAAATTCTAAATCTAGTGAGCTGACTTGATCTCTTAAGTATTCTTCAAGCCATCTCTAATTCTTCAAGTTCTATCCTTGATCCACCATCAAGCCTCATTTTTACTATTACTTCATATTAATGTATACTTGAGACTTCCAAATGATCTTGATCTTCATTTTGAGGTTAGTTTGGCTACTAGTTACACTTGCTTAGGATATGATCAATATAAAATTACAAAGGGTAACAATCGCCCCCTTTTTGATGATGACGAACGTTCACAAGCATAAAATAAATTATCTAGTTTGTTAAAAGAAATTTTTACATTTAAATTAATTTAACAACTAGAGTCATACATAACATGGATAAGATTTTTTACATTATACAAGAATTATAACAATTTTAGGCACGAATGTAAGACTCACCCCTTATTATGGCAACTCCCCCTATCTATATTCTCCCCTTTTCACATAAATAAAAAGGGCCATACATAGGGAGACAACAACATGAGAATCCATAATAATATGAGCATCCACAAGATAATGCAAAATCATAATATAACATACAAGTCCACATCTATATAAACCTAATAAAATCCATAAGAGTCAAACCAGCCATAAACACAAATAAGGGTCCAAAATACATAAATAAGTCATAAGCCACCAATTATCCACAAAAACCATCATCAAAACAAAAGTTCAAACCAAAAACCATACAATGGCATAAAAGAAGATAGAAAGTCTCCAAGAGCTTGGTCCTTACCCAAAATGGTCCATGAATATGGTTAGAATCCCCTCGAGGTAGTACAAACGCTCCATGGTCTATTGGGACCCTATGATATCTATTCCCTCAAGTTGGATCAATTGCTCAATAGCTTATCCAGTCATAAATCAATAGATCATCGTGAAGATCCAACATCCTTAGCCTCAAAAGTAGCTCCAGCCTCTAAACCTGCTACACTGGTGTTAGTTGTGGTGGGGATAACCTCTCAATCTCAACTTGTGGTAGGTGTCCAATCTCTTATCTAGATGGTATTGTCATTATCCTATGGACTGAATCCCATATGACGAAGGGAGGCTCGGGTGAAGTTCTGAGGAGGGAGCATAGTGATGAAGTGGCCCTAAGAGGTGGAGACTAGCCCAAGTAGTAGAAGATACAAGTGATGATACAAGGGTAGCCAAGAAAAGTGGTGGAATAGAGGATATACTTGGCCATATAATGCAGAATGATGTAAAAAAGGTCGACTAGTAACCCAGTTAGAAAGCAATAAATAAAAAATAACTCCATATAGGGCCTCATTACAATGCCCATCCTTCAGAAGGATAATGTAGGCAAGGATTTGGTGGATAATATAAGATCTAAGAGAAAGAGGTTAGAGGCTAGTGCCTTCACCATACATAGGGCCTGTGCATGGTTCTCCCCAAAAGCTCTCTGAATAGTCTCGAAAATTCGAGAAGATAGTCTACATCAGACCATTATTGAGCAAAACCCTTTTCCCTTAAGCAGGAATTTCTAAGATGAGATCTAAGGTGTTAGGGTTAATAGAAATCACTGTATTCCTATAGTAGGAGGTGAGGGTTGTGTAGTTGCAGTTAAAAGATGCATTTGCATAGAAAATCTACACATCCTCCTTATTATAGGTTTCATGGTAAGATACTAAATCAAGCCACCCTTGGGCAATAATGAGGGTGGAGAGGTTTAGAAAAGCTAGGTCTACAAAGTCAATAATGTGCAGAGGAATGATCTTAACACTAGCAAATTAATCCCTAAAATGAGTTAAACTATTCATGGAATGAAATTGAGAAGGAAATTGAGGTTCCTCACTAGAGGTAAAAGCCATAGAATGCTTGCATTTGGAGGTGGGGGTTTTGGTGAAAGGAGCCATGGTGAAATTGAAGAAAAACAAGTGAAGGAGGATGAGGAAGAGGAGGAAAACCACTAGAGAGCCTTTGGATTGTTAGAGCATGGGGTTGTCGGAGGACCAAAGAAGACATATCATGCAAGAAAGAATCAGGACCTTTGGGTGGCCACCTAGGATTTTATACTAGAATTTTCGTGTTTGGACGTCCAACCTACCTATTCAAGCATTTGTAGCTAGTAGACAAAGGGTAGATCAGTCGATTGATTCCCCAGTTCCCAACTAATTGTTCAAATTGATGAACTGGCAGAAATCAAAGAGTTCAGGCATTTAAACTATTATAGTGGGATGTCCGAACTAAATAGACAGAGTGATAATATTTTGTAAAAGAATAAGACTTTTCAATTAATTCTCAAAAATACCCAATCAAATCAAGTAAGTTGTAAAATACCAATTTCATTTCGAATGAAATAAAACCATATCTTATCCAAAGATTTTGTGAAAAAGTCCACAAGTTGATGATCAATTTTGCTAAAAATTAATGAAATATCCTTTTTAGAAATATGATCACAAATGAAATGATATTGAATATCAATATATTTTAAACAAAAATATAGTACTAGTTTCTTAGACAAATAATATCACTAGTATTGTTATAATAAATTAGTACATTTAAAAACTCACAATTAAAATCTTGGAGTGTTTGTTGCATCCAAAGGATTTAAGAGCAATAATACCCCACAGTCAAATATTTGGCCTTTGCGGTAGAAAGAGCTATCGAAATTTATTTTTTGAAACTACATAACACTAGAGATTTCCCAAGAAATTGGCATATGACCCTTGTGCTCTTTCTATCCACATGATATTCAGCATAATCCACATCACAAGATTCAACCAAATCAAAATAATTAACCTTAGGATGCTATAAACCTAAATCTAGTATGCCCTTAAAATATATGAGTACCATTTCATGATAACTAGATGAGATTTCTTAGGTAAAGCTTGAAATCTAGCACATAAGCAAATACTAAATATCATATCATATCTACTCATGGTAAGATATAATAAGCTACCGGCCATACCTCTATATTGCTTTTCATCAATCTTTTCACCATCTTCATCTTCATCTTCATCCAACTTAGTTGAAGGACTCATTCGAGTTTTTATTGGCTTCTTTTCATTCATGTTAAACTTCTTGAGTAGTTCTTTGGTGTACATAGCTTGGTTGTCCTTCAATTATTGCACTTGGAGTCCAAGGAAGAAGTTTAGTTCTTTCATCATGCTCATCTCGAACTCCTCTTTCATAGTTCTTGCAAACATCTCGCACAAATTTTCATTAATAACACTAAATATAATATCATCAACATAAATTCATATTATCAATAAACAATTTTCTATTTTTAATAAAAATAATGTAGTTTTTGTACAAACCATTTGAAAATCCTTTGAAACTAAGAAAAAACTTAGTTTTTCATACTAAGCTCTTAGAGCTTACTTTAAACCAAACAAAGCATTTTTTAATCTAAAAACATGATTGAAAAAATTCGAGTCTTCAAAATCAGGAGATTGTTTAACATAGATTTTCTCCAATAACACACTATTCAAGAAAGTATTTTTAGCATCCATTTCAAAAAGTTTAACCCTTTTAAACGTACAAATGCAAGAAAAATCCAAATAGATTATAAACAAGCTATGGGAGCAAATGTTTTATCAAAATCAAGTCCCTCTATTTGGTCAAATCTTGAGTCACTAATTTAGTATTATTTTAAACCACAACACTATTTTTATCTAGCTTATTCCTATAGACTCATGTGGAACCAATTATTGAGTAGTCATTAGGTCTTGGAACAAACTTCAAAGTTTAATTTTAATTAAATTGATTTAATTTTTCTTACATAGCAAGAATCTAACTAGCATCCTTTTGAGCTTCATCAAGATTTCTAGGCTCAACTTGAGAAAAAAAAAATAATATGATGAAGATTATATTTAATAGAATGTCTACTTTTTACCCCTTGATTAATATTACTGATGATTTGATCATCTAGATAATTCTTCTTGAATTTTCATGCATTGGGGAATTCTTTATCTCCATTTTATTTTTCTTGTCGGTCCTCTTCATCTTCATTATCCTTTTCTTTTGAATCTTTACTTGACTCTCCTTCTTCTTTTTCTTTGAGTTGAATCTCATTTAATTTCTTGGAGATATTATAATATCGTCAATTAACTTTTTTTCCGAATAGAGGGTTAGTTTCATCAAACACAACATTTATAGATTTTTCAACAATCATAGAGAACTTGTTGAAGACTCTATATGCCTTGGAAGTAGTAAAGTAGCTAAGAAAAATGCCTTCAAAAATTTTTTAATCAAATTTAGATGAATAATCTTTTGTATTGAGTATAACATATTTGCAACAAAAAACCTAAATATCCAATATCCTATTCCACAACTCAAATGGAGTTTCATTAAAAATTGGATGAATAGAAACTGAATTCAAGATATAGCAAGTCATGTTAACGCCCTCCGCTAAAAAATACTTGAGTAGAAAATACTCATTAAACATGACCCTTGCCATTGTTTGAGGTGATTTTTATCACAATCGAATTTGATTGAAATATGATCGAAGTTAAAACTTCAATGCCACTGAATTATAACTTTAGTGTGAATCTTAATTAGATCTAAATCAAGGTCCAATTCAATCTAAAATTGACTTCAATTTGGACTTGAATTATTGAAAAATTTAGGCTTAATTTAAGTTCAACCTAAATGGGTTAAGTGGGCTAGATTCTTGGAATAAATAGATTCCTGGGATAAAATTTTTGCAAAAATATCCATAAAAATTCGAATTACATATTGGTCCCCGTGAGAATAAACCCCTCAAAAGTTCCAAATTCGAGAATAAACCCCTAAAATTCTCGCTTTTTATAAATAAGTCACTCGAAAATTTTTATTTATAAATAAGTCTATATTTCATAAATGAAATTTTACGAAGAAGATTCTGAAAGTTTCAAAAAGAATTTTTTTATAAAAAGATCCCTAAAATTTATAAAATTATAATTTGATCTAATTTTTAAAAAAAGTTTACAAATAATCCCTATTATGTGATGTCAAATTGATAAAAATGTCAAATCCTATTCTAAAATTCTATTCCTATAGTATTTGAAGTAGAAAATCAATATGTCCGTATGCAATCTCTGAAATTTTAAATTTTGGATGAAGATGAGTTTCATCCATTCATCTTAGAATAGATTGACTTTATCTTTTTATCCTCTCCATATAAAAGAATACGGAATCCTGCACAGAGGGAGGGGATCAGATCTTGGAGAAGGAGACTAAGGAAACATGAACCCTGGATTGAAGAAGAAGCGTAAACAAAGAAGTCGAATTAGTAACTTATCTTCGTAATTTCTCTCTCTTTTATGTGCGTTCTTAGCCCCCTCGCTTCCTTCTTCCATTCAGGTGCACCCCAACCGCAGTGAACACCTGAACTAGATCATCTTGCATCGCTTGATGCTGTGTGTGTGTGTCCATGTCGAGCATGCACTGCACCACCTTCTCACCTAAATCTGGCTTTGACTTATGGCTAACTAGCGCTACCATCTTCCGCCGCTATCACCGCTAGCTAGGGCAGGATTCGTCAACAGATTCGAAGGAGGCAGCTCAACCTCACCGCACCCACGTCCGCGCCTGAATCCGCCAGCCACCGTTGCAGCCTCAACCACCGCCCTGCTCGTATAGGACCGGCCAATGCTGAATCCGACCGCCTCTCCTGCACGACCCTGGTGCCACCTCCCTCCGCATCTATCGGCCCTTGCATTGGCCATTGCTCTGCCTGCGCTACAGCTCATCATGACCAGCAGCCCAGCCGCACGAGTCTGCCTCAGCTCTTCTGGACATCGACCTCGCCTCACCGCCTGTTGCTCACATCCTTGGCCACACCACTGTGGCTATATAGCCGGGTTCTTCTGGCATTTCTCACCTGCCTGCTGTCGCTGGTGGCTAAGCCTGGTCAGATCCGACCAGATCAGGCCCAAACTTGGAGAAACGGAGCCAATGGCCTGATTGGCTAGATCTGGCAGATCTAGCCTAGATTCAACAAAGAGGGAAGCCAGCCATGGCTGCAAATGAGGCAAGCTTCGCGCAAGAAGGAGGAAGAAAGCAAATAGACAAAAAAAAAAGGATTAAAAAAAATATATAAAGTTTAGGCTGCCAAAAGGATTATATAAAAAAAAAAAGAAAAGGGAGGTTTGTTGCAGCCCGCATCGGAAGGGAGGAAGAGTACGGGTTAGTAGTGAAGAAAAAACCTATGAAAAAAAAAACTGCTTAATAAAAAAAAATTTGCCTCAATTTGCATGCCAAAGCCAACTAATTAAGAATTAGTCTATATTCTCATTTAAAAACTAATATATAATCAAATCTGACTCAAATTGAATCAAATCAACCATAAATTGAAATCAAGTTTTGAAGATTAAACTAAATTAAATTAGATTTAATCAAAATCAAGTTCTGAACGTCAAATTGAATCAAATTAGACTTCAGTTTAAATCAAATTTTAAATATCAAATTAAATCAAATCCAACTTAAATCTAAATTAAGTTTAAACTTCAAATCGAAACAAATTGGATTTAAGCAAAAATCAAGTCTAGGTTAGTCGACTACAAGCTGAACACCATCAATAATACCTTAAACTTGATCGACAATATGCCAAAGAGATTGTCGATTATTAAAAAAAGGAATAGTTAGCATAAGCCAAGGTCGCTATTTATTTCAAACTGAACTAAAGACAGACTTGAACTCATTTAGTTAGTTAGCCAAATACCTTATTCAAAAGAACTCAATAGACAATACGTGTTAAGCCATCAATCACACTTTGAGCTCAACCAATATAAGCTCCAAAGTCATTGGTGATACCTTAAACTTAATCGACAATATGTCAAAGAGGTCATTAATTATTAAATTGAAAAAAGTCACCATAAGCCAATACTGTTAACCATTTTGAATTGAATTAAGGTAGGTTTGAACTAGTTTAATCAATCAACTAAATGCCTTATTTGGAAGAAATCAATAGATAATAAGCGTAAAGTCATCGGTTATACTTCAAGCTCAATTGACACAAGCTTAAAGTCGTCGATCATGCTTCAAATTTAATCGACAATAAACCAAGAGGTTGTTGATTATCAAATTAAAAATGATTAGCATAAGTTAAAACTACTAATTATTCTCAAGAAGTTAATTGACAATAAATAGAAAGTCATTAGTAATACTTCAAATCTTGATGGGGTCAACTAATGCAAGCTAAGATAATGAGTCATGTTCTGAAATCAAGCAAGTTATCAATATCCACTAAGGATCAAAGTAAGCACCCATTCGAGTTTAGTTTCACGTGGTCTAATGCAAGAGAGTAGGAAAGTAGTGAGCATTGGGCCCTTTTCATCCCTTTTCTTATTTCATATATGATTATATCTTTAAATTATTTAATTTGTAAAAAAAGGGTATATCTTACTTAAGTCATGTACCCCTTTCTTAAATTAATTAAATTATATTTTTCTTTTTTTGTGTCTCCATCTTATTATCTAGGTTTTTCACTTCAAGTGATTTTTGATGAATATTAGGGTAATTAAAAAATTAATTAGAGACTTGCACTATTAGAAGTCAGGTTTTGACAATTTCTGACTGCACACTCAAACCACCCTCAATTTTATTTGTTATTTCAAGATTTTTTCTCAAGGTTTCTAGCTATCCCAAGTGATCAATTTCAGCTCCACAAATTCTAGCATGCTCGATAAGACTCAACTTCTCATTCAAGTGTAGAAACCTTGTTGATCCAATGGATTAAAAGAAAAATAAAAGAGGGACTAATTATTAATTCATTGTTTCACTATTAAAAGAAAGGGAGATGACATTATCAAATGATTCTCCTGCCTCAACCTTACTATCATCTTCAGTGAAGGGTACGTGGTATTCTTCATCAACTAACGATCACCACAAGGTAACTAGAGTCTATATTAGATATCAGGCTATGTCCATCTCCATCCAATTCATGAAGGGTGCTTTTGCTTCCACCAACAACATCACTACTCCTACCATTGTTATTAATGCTACAACTATCATTGATCCCATTACTATTCTCCCTATCCAGTATGGATCAACCTTTCACCTTCCCTTTTAGGGGGCAAAGACCTTTCATCTAGTGGGTAAGGACTAAGTCTATCCAAGGGGCAAAGACTGAGTCCGTCCGAGGGGCAAAATTCATTGTGCCAAACTTTGATGGCAAAATAGAGAGCCCATTAACACAAATTAGGAAATTGGTCTTTCAAAGACTTGATAATAGGCAAAAGTCAATTTTTGACCATGTACAACTTGATCTAGAAGTTAAGAAAGATAATACAAGTAATGCACGTGGAGGAAGGATTGGGGGGTGTTCAGTCAACTTCTGAATGTGAGATCAAAGCCAATCTAGATGCTATAGTGCCTACCTCCAACTCCTTGACAACAATACAAGAGCCAAAGAAAACAAAAGGACACTCGTTCAATCTTCATCAATTGAGAAAGGAGCAATACTATCTTCTAGATCAGAGTGATTAATATATGAGTAACTAAGCCTAAAAGAATTGATAGTTGTGCCAAATCTCTAACATGAAAGTATCAAATGGTTGCATGAGCTTTAGAGAGTAAATAAATAAATAAATAAAAATTATGATAGCATATGATGGATTGTCTAGTCAAATCACATTAACTAGTCAAGTGTACATTCCATATTTCTCAAGAAAAATTATAAAACTAAAAAAATTACTAAGGAATATAAAATAAAAATTTTCTTAGTATTAAGGTAAATCACCTTTTATCTTAGAGATAAGGTCTTTGAAAATAAAAATACTAATATTTGAAGACAAGGATGGTCAATGATGAAATATGGAAAAATTGGAATTCCTGCACTTTCCATGCCCACTGATACCCTAAGTTAACTTCAAAATGCAAGTCTAGAAATATAATGACCAATCTATAAGTAACTAGAAACCTATTAGGAGTGCTTCAAATGTAAAAGTGCTTAGATTAAAAGATAACCTCTCAGGAATATCCTCTTAAAGGTAATAGATCACCCCTTGATAAGTAATAAAAAAAAAATCAACATCCTAAATGAACAAATCTCATAAGGAAAACCAAGCCAAGAGAGATGGACTCGAAGAATAAGAACCAGTTAGCATCTGCGAGTTCGTAAGCCTTGAATCACCAAAAGAGAAATAAGATTGATAAATGAAAAAAGAGATAAAGAAAGAAAATTTTGAAAAGGTGCAAAAAATTTGATCGCATGTAGGAATTAGGAGGACTAATCCAGTCTCAACCAAGAAAAACCATCCGAGATCAAAGCCAAGTCAAAGAAGCAATTAACAAATAGAAGCATGGTGAAAGTGGTGAAGTTGCCAACAAAAAGGTTCCTAAAGAAAATATTGTACTAGAAAAAAGGTATAAAGGGAGATCGATTGGTGACCTACGACATCTTAAGATAAAATCATTTTTAAACATTAATAAGTTGAAGAGGCCTTAATTGAAGATGAAAGGATATATCATCTGTATACTAAAATATTTTCAAAATATTAAAAAAAAGAAAACAATCTGTGGAAAAATTTCTTTCAAAAAAATAAATGCCAAGTGTATATGCTTTACATCATTTGCTTATTCCAGTATCACAAAGCATATTGAAGAAAAGATACATCACTACATAAATTACTTCTTTAGAAGCTCATGAAGAAGACTAAAAGATTATTTGTTAGCTGAGGTGCTACAGTTCAACAAGCATCGATCATGATGCCTATTTGCTGATCTAGCTGATTGCTACAACGTAGCTTACTCTAACATGTGAATGAGGCATTCTAAAAGACGAACCCATAAAAATAACAAGACTAGGGATAGACTCGTTAAGTCATCAACCACTATATAAATGGATCAAGACTAGGAAATATCTCTCCCTTATGCCACTAATTCTAAGGCCACTTTAATACAAGTTGGGATCTTTTCTCCTAATTATTGTCAAGTGGCAGTCTTCTCACTATAGATACAAGGCTCTAACATTCTAAAAAGGAAACGTGGAATTCATTTTGATCAAAATGGGATGTGTCCCATAAAATAAGAATCATACTCCTTTGCTATTCTATGCAAGGAAAAAAATGAGAAATGCTCACATATAAAGCATTTGAATATATGCAATAGCTCTCTTCCAAAAACATATGATAAGGATGAGGGACATATTATCCGAGCTTCTATTGTGAATGCTCAATCAAATACTAAATCCATCCTCTCATAAAAGAAGATAGAAAAAGTAAAATCAAGTATTCTCTCATTTGAATGCTTGAGGAAATGTACGATACTAGAACATTAGGAGTGAACAACTGATCCATTGGCTTAACACCAAGTAAGATTTTTAATCTTCCACCATCAAAAAGTGGTGGACAAGAAAATCAAGCTTTCTTGTCAAATGCTCACAAAGGAGGCATATAGTTGAGACATCAAAAATACAAAGAGATTCTTCCCTGACTTTAAAATACTGGGTGCAAATAAAATTTTATCCTTTAATGTTTAAGAGACATCTATTGTCATGGCATTCAAAGAAAACTAATATATGTGATGTTTTCTATTGCTTTTGTAATCAACAGATCAAATCAAAAGTCATCAAATTCTTGACAAAAACTCAAATAGATCACTTATATAGTAGTAAAATCAAACATGTTATCTTAAAAAAGACAAAAAAAAAAAAAATCCACCACCTCCAATATGGTGAAATCAAACATATAACTTCCAATATGGTGAAATCAAGCTTATTACCTCCAAAATGGTGAAATCAAATACCACATCTATGAAGATTGCAAAGTCGAATATGTTATCTAAAACAAGGCGAAATCAAGGTAGCAACTTTGAAAACTAGTCAAAGTCCATTTTTCATAGTAATCAAGAAAGCATTTGAATGACAAATTAAGTCTACTTCCATGTAGCAAATTCAAGTCTATTTTACTTGGTGATCAAGCTTGCATTTTAGTAACAAATTAAATCCACTTACATATGGCAAATCCGATCCACTTTTACACAACGATCAAGCTTACTTTTATATGGAGAATCAAGTCCACATACATATGAAAAGTTAAATCTATTTATACATGATGGGTCAAATTCATTTTTACGTGACAAATATAGTCAACTCTTATAATGTTGACACAGGAGCTAGATACCTGAACATGGTTCACACCCTCTCCTCTTATCAGAACTTTAGAAGAGAATACAAAAGGATAATTTATTTGAGGTAATTTTTGCCATAATTAAATTTGATTGAAATATAAATAGAATTAAAACTTAAATGCCACTGAATTATTCCTCAAGTGTGGGTCTTATTTAGACCTAAATCACGGTCAAATTTGACCAAAAATTGAGTTTGATTTGAACTTAAATTATTAAGAAATTTAGGCTCAATTTAAGTTCAAGCCAAGTGAGCTGAGTGGGCCAGCTTTTTGGAGCAAAGGTGGGCCCATAATTCATCCAAGATATAGGTTAAAACCAAAAATATAAAATTTTGACAAATAGGTCCCTAGATGAAAAATTTGCAAAGAAGTCCATAAAAATCTAAATTGCATATTCGTCCCTGCAAAATCTAGAGTTTGTGAATAAACCCCTCAAAAGTTTCAAATTTGCAAATAAACTCTTAAAATTTTTACTTTTTGTAAATAAGTCCCCCAAAGATTTTTATTTATAAATAAGTCCATATTTCATAAATGAAATCTTACAAAAAGGACTAAATGTTTCACTAGGTCTTTTTTTACAAAAAATTCAAAAATTTATGAAATTATAATTTAGTCTAATTTTCAAAAAAAATTTGTGAATAACCCCCACATTATGTGATATCACAAATTCATACAAATTTCAAATCTCATTCCATAGTTCTATCCACATATCCAACATTCAAAATAGAAAATCAATCTGTCCATATTCAATCTCTGAAATTTCAAATTTTACATGAAGACAGGCTTCATCGAATCATTTTTGAAGAAATTAGTTTGATCTTCTTATCCTCTTGACCATTACAAAAGAATTCATAGTCCTGCATAAATGGAGGGGATTAGATCCTAGAGATGGAGACTAAGAAACATGAACCATGGAGAGAAGAAGAAGAAATGAAAAAAAAGAAGTCAAATTGGAAAATTTTCAAACCTTATCTTCACAGTTTCTTTCTTCTCTATGTGTGTTCTCAGCCCTCTTGCTTCCTTCTTCCATTTAGGTGCACCCCAACCACAATTGGATACCCAAACTAGATTTCCTTGCTCTGCATGTATGCCTCTATGTCCATCATACACTGTGTATGCGTCCATATCAAGCGCACTAAGTGAGTGCGCCCATGTTAAGCATGCATTGTGTGTGTGAGTGTTTGTGACTAGCATGCATTGCACGACCTTCTCACCTAGAGCAAACTTCAACTTGTGGCCAACTAGTGCCACCATCTTTTGCTGCCATCTGTCACACCCATTATGAGTGGTAGGTGCCACCACAATGAGATCATGTAACGGATCTCATGATCTCGGAGGCAATGGAGTACCTCCAACGTATGTGTGCACGGACAGCATACATATGAGAAAACAACCAACTGTGGTGGTCAGTGCCACTATGAGGAGTATCATGCAAGGGAGTGCGTGATCATGCAAGGTGACAAACTACCTCCAACATATGTGTGCTGGGCAGCACACATAGCAGCAAGTGACGGAGTCACGACATGTTGGATGGAGACCCAAACAGCCCAAATAGTCCTGTAGAGTGAACAGCGGGACAGGTTGGCTAAAGTGAGCTGCAGGAGCATGTGAACAGTCTGGACACTTGGCCCTGCAGGCTGAAAACACATGGTTGCAGACTGGAGAATCAGAGCTGCACTTATCAAGGGACATGTGGCCAGCAAAGAGGCAATTGAGGGCTCATGGGATAGGTGGCTGCAGTTGGAGGGAGTCAAGAAAACTGCAGGGAGAACATTATGGAGCATGCTCTCCATGATCCCAACAGGTGAACTGTAGGGAGAACATTGTGGAGAATGATCTCCATGACCTCCAACAGCTGAACTGTAGGGAGGACATTGTGGAGAATGTCTTCCATGATCTCCAATAGGTGGACTGCAGGGAGAACATTATGGGAGCATGTTCTCCATGATCTCCATGGGTGGCTCACAGCCAAATATGTGTATTATAAGTAGACTAGGGGGTCTATTGAGTTGAGACACACACAGGTAAAGAGAGACTTGTAGTGTCATTTCGCATTAGAGTTGTATTCCTTTTATGTGAGCAATAAAAGGTTGGCAAGGTTGTTATACTTCTCTTCTCCTCTATACTCTTGTCGGCTTATGCAATTTTGGCAGATTGAGGTAGGCGAACCTTGGTAAGGGCAAAATTTTAGGGTAGAAGTTTGGCCGTGTGACACCATCCACCGTTGGCTAGAGTTGGACTTGGATATGGATTCGAGGGAGGAAGCTCAACATCACTGTGCCCACTTCTGTGACAAAATCAACTAGCCACTACCATAGCCTCAACCACCGCCATGCTCATATAGGACCAACCGATGCTAATGCCAACAAGCTCTCCCACATGACCCTGATGCTATCTCCCTCCAAATCTGCCAGCCTCTGAGTTGGTCACTGCTCCTCCCTCACTACAACTTGTCTCGACCAACTAGCCAATCATTCCAGTCTGCCTTAGCACCTTTGGACACCAACCTCACCTCACAGCTGATTGCTCATGCTGCTGTGGCTGTAACCATTGGGTCTCGCTTGCATTTCTCACTCGCCCACTACCACTTGTGGCTAGACATGGCCAGATCTGATTGAATCCAGCTTGAACTTGGAGAAGATGGTACCGGTGGTGAATTTGGCTTGATTTGGTGGATCTAGCCTAGATTCAAGAAAGAGGGAAGGCGGCCATAGTTGCAAATGAAGCAAGCTTTGGCAAGAAGGAGAAAGAAGGGAAATAATATATATATATATATATATATAAATATATATATATATATAAATATAAAGTTTTGGCTGCCTAAAATATATATATATATATATAAAGAAAAGGGCGATTTGTTGCAGCCCATGTAGGATGGTTCAACAATAAAGAAAAAAATGAAAAAAATGTTGTGTATCAAAAAAATAATTTCGTGTCGATTTACATACCGAAGCCAATTGGTTTAGTGCTAGTTTGACCTCATCCAAAAAAAAAATTTTGACTCAGGGCTACTTTGCAGGCTTGTTCGAAACTCATTAAGTCAAAAGCCAGCCTACGGGCTCCTAAGAAAACAAAATTTTGACTACGGCCCAACCCACGGACTTGCCTAAAAATTATTTTGTGATTTGGTCTAGGATCAACATTTGGGCTTGTCCAAAAGCCATTCCAACCTAGGCTCAACCTAGGGCTCGCTGGAATGTTAACTTCAGCCTAGGGTTAGTCTGTGGGCTTGCCGAAAGCTATTTTAATCTAGCGCCAACCTGCAGACTCGTTTGAACATCAACTCTAGTCTAGGACCACCCTACGAGTTGGCACAAAAGCCATTTTGACTAAGGACAAGCCTATGGGCTTGTCCAAAAATCATCTTGACAAAGAGACAACCAACAGGCTCACTCAAATGCTATTTTGACCAAGGGCCAATATGCGGACTTGCTTGAGAGTCAATTCAGTTAAGAACTAGTCCACGAGTTCATCCAAAAGCCAATTTGGACAAAAGGCTAGTTTGTGGTCTCATTTAGAAGTCCAAACAGTTTAGACCAGCCCACAAGCTGGCCTGAGATCCAAATTTAGACTCAAGGCTCGCTTAGAGACTCACCTAACAGTCTAATCGACTATAGATCAGTATGTAGGCTTGCCTAAAGGTTAAAGACGACTCAGGATCAGCCCACGAGCTCACCCAAAGTCATTATGATATCTCAAGGACTCTCGAACCAAAACTAATCAATTATCATAAATTAATTAAATGACTCAATCATATTAAACTCATGCTGATTTAGCTAAAGCAAATAAATAGAACAAAATTGACTTGAACAAACTATCAATTGGACCCAAATTGATAAAATAAAGTGAAATTAGTCGAGATGGGTAGAAAAGGTCCCTTCTAGTTGATTGCATGATCAATTGGTCAACTGGTACCCTCGACAGATCAACTAGTTCTGCCAAACCTAGACTAGAAATTCTTTGTCTGATGACCGGTACCCATATTGGTCATGCTATACTTATGAACATGAAATAACACCTTTTCAACCGATTGACTGGTACCTCAACCAATCATCTGTTTCAATCAATAAAGCAATGATGACTTGGGTTCATACCCAAGCCTATATGGGTTCAAATTGGGTCAAGCCTTGATTTGTCCCATTCCAATCAATTTGGATCAAATTGAGTTCACATTGAGTCAACTCGAAATCAAAACAAATTTGAATTGAACTCTAATTGAGTTGAACCACATTTGAACTAAAATCAAGTTCAAATTAAACCCTAATAGGGTTGAATCAAGTTCAAATCAAACCCCAACTGGGTCAAATTGAACTCAAATCCATACCCTAATTGAGTTAAACTAACTTCAAACTAAACCCCAATTGGGTCAAATCGAACTCAAATCCAAATTCTAATTGGGTCAACCCAACTTTGAACCAAACCCTAATTGGGTTGAACCAAGTTCGAATCAAACCTAATTGGTTTAAAACAAGTTGGAACTGAACCCTAATTTGATCAACCCAAACTTAAATCCAAACCCAAAATTAGGTCAAACCTTAATCAGAATTAGGTCAACTTGAACCAGAAGTAGTTCAAACCTAAACTAAATCAAGTCAAGCCTGAACCAAAATGAGGTCAAACCTAAACCAGAGCTAGTTCGAACTTGAACTAAAACCATGTCAAACTTGAACTAAACCAGATCAAATCCGAACTAGAGCCAAGTTGAAGCAAACCAACTTAAACTTGAACCCAAGTCCATTAAGGTTCGAACACAAACCCAATAAAGGTCCAACATGGGTCAAACCTAAACTCATTAATAGGTTGAACCAGGACCCAAATAGGATCAAATACAAGGTTAACTATGGATCCAATAAAAATCCAATAAGGGTTAGATCCAAGATCCATTAGGATCCATCTAAAACCCAATAAGGGTTGAATCCAAGATCTATTAAGGATCCAATAAGAACTTATCAAGGGTTGGATCGAAGATCTATTAATAATATAATAAGGGCCCAATTAAGGTTAGATCTAAGTTCCAATAAGGGTCCAACAAGAACCCATTGAGGGTTGGATTCAAGATCCATTAAGAATCCAATAAAAATCCATTAAGGTTTGGATCTAAGATCCACTAAGCATCCAATAAAAACCCAATAAGGGTTTGATCCAAGATATATTAAGGATCCAATAAGAATCTAACAAGGGTTAAATCCAAGATCCACTAAGGACCAAGATCGTGGCTTGATGGGAATCTAGCTTAAGGTCTAACCTAACTCAAATTGAATCAAATTAGACTCGAATCAAAATTAAGCTTTGAACATTAAACTAAATCAAATTAGAATTGATCAAAATTAAGTTCTGAATATTGAATTGAATCAAATCTGGCTTGAGTCTAAATTTGAATATTGAACAAAATCATATTAGGCCTTAAACCAAAATTAAGTCTGAAGTTCAAATCCAACTGAATTGAAATCAAATCAAAATCAAGTTGCATTAGTTGATGACAAGCTCAAAGCCATTAACAATAGCTTAAACTTAATCAACAACATGCCAAATTTTGTTGATTATTAGAATGAGGAATAGCTTGCATAAGCCAAGTTTGATACCTATTTCAAATTGAACTGAAGATAGGCTTAAACTTACTTAGTTAATCAGCCAAATGCTTTATTCAAAAAAACTCAACCGAAAATGGGTATAAAGCTATCGGTCACAATGTGAGCTTAGTAAGCAAAAGCTCTAAAGCCATTGATGATGCTTCAGACTTAATCGACAATACGCTAAAGAGGTCATCGATTATCAAATCAAATATGGTCAGCATAAGCCAAGTCTACTAACCATTTAAAACTAAATTAAGGCAGACTTGAACTTGCTTACTCAGTTAGCCTTTTTCAAAAGAACTCAATGGATAACACATGTAAAGCCATTAGTCATACTTCAAGCTCAACTGACACAAGCTTAAAACCATCGATGACACTTCAAATCTAATTAACAACAAGCTAAGAGGTTATTGATTATCAAATTAAAAATAATTAGCGTAAGCTGAAGCTACTAATCATTCTTAAGAAGTCAACTAACAACAAGCAGAAAATTATCAATGATACTTCAAATCTTGATGCGGTCAGCTGACATAAGTCAAGGCAGTTAGCTACACCCTGAAATTGAGTAAGTTATCAAGTCTGGATTCACTTGATTCATTGCATGGGAGTAGGGCAATGGCGAGCAACAAGCCCTTTTCATCCCCTTTCTTATTTCATATAATTTGTGATTATGGATTTAGATTGTTCCATTTGTAAAGTGAAGGTATGGCCTTATTTAAGTCATATACCCATTTATTAAATCAATCAAATTATACTTTTCTTTCTTACTATTTCTATCTTATTAACTAGGTTTTTCACTTTAAGAGGTTCTTGAAGATTGTCATGCTAATTAAGGGATTTGCACCTGTTGGAAGTCATGTTTCCACAATTCCTGATTGTGCACTCAAACTACCCTCGAGTTCATTTGTTATTTTAAGATTGCTTCTCAGGGTCTCTACCTATCTCAGGTGGTTGATTTTGACTTCATAACCATTTTTTGAAAAGATCCATTTTTCCTTTCAATAACTCCATTTTTTTATGGAGTGCGTGGAGATGAGAAATTATGCTCAATGCCATTTTCAATACAATAGGTTTCAAAAGAAAGATTTTTAAATTCACCACCATGATCATTATGAATTTTAGAAATCATGTAGTCTTTTTCATTTTGAACTCTTTTACAAAAATCGATAGATGCATCAAAGAGTCATTTTTATGAGAAAGAAATAAAACCCATGAATATCTAGTGTAATTATCTATAATAACAAAAGTATAATTTTTACCTCCTAGACTTGTGATTGCAATAAGTCAAAACATGTCTAGATGAAGAAGTTGAAGTAACCTTGATGATGTTACCATAGCTTCAGACTTGCGGGAGGTCTTCACTTACTTTCCTATTTGTCGTGCTTCACATATGCGATCCTTGATGAACTTGCCGTTGGGTAGACCTCTCATTATCTCCTTTTGGTTGATTTTGGCTAGGGTATCCATGCTTACATGCCCATGTCTTGCATGCAAAAGCCACTGACTATCATCTTGAGCTACAAAGGACTTAATTTTTCAAGTCATGTCAGTCAATAGTATAAACATTACCATCACAATGACCAATAAAGGCTACTACACCATAAACATCATGTCTAATTATACAAATCTTAGATTTAAATAAGACATGAAATCCTCTACCATATAGTTGACTAATGGAGAGTAAATTATGCTTAAGTCCTTCTACTAAGAGAACATTTTTCATTAAAGATGAGCCAATTGAAACATTACCAATACCTATAATTTTACCTCTACCATTATCCCCAAATATGATTTGTCCTCCATCCTTTTTTTTTACTTTCTAAATATGGATGGATTCTCCTTGAGCGAATTCAATCTAGGAACCTTTTTTTTTTTTGATCTTTGGAGTGGAAGCATAGCTAAAAAACAATCAAGAATATTGGGATGGAACCTACTTTAAGTATGGGTCCATCAGGCTAGAGAGTAAAATAACACAATAATAAATTAAGAATGTAATGAAAGATAAACTAATAAATAGAGTAAATCCTACCTTTTGGATTAGCTAGAATATGACCATAAGAATATGGCAAATTTAAAGCTTATGGGCCACTTTTACTAGCTTAAACTTCTCAAGTGGAAGATATTTTTGGAACCTAAACTAGTTTGGATTTCTTAGCTTTTTGATCATCCCCTTAAGTATCCAAATTTGTTTAAGAAAAATATTTCTCTTTATTGGACGACTAGTAGAGACATGTCCACTTTGACAATAATAATTACCTTTTAGTTTTGAAAAGTTTGAACTTGAAGTTTTCATAATTGTAGACATGGTTCATTTAGATCTAGAAGAGGAAATAAAACAAAGTCTTGAATTTACTAACACATTCTTTTGACTTTTCAAAATCATATTCAAAAGTGGAATTGCCAATAAAGAAATTCTCAAGTGTCCTTTTCAAATCCAATTTTTTTTTCAGATTTATCAATACTAGTCTTGCAATCACAAGAGATTCTAGATGATTTTAAAGCATGATTTTCCCTTTCAAGGCATTCCAAGTCCTTCTCATGATCACAAGGACTAGTAGATAATTTCAAAATATCAAACTCATTTTCAAGTAAAAATAATTTATTTTTTAAAGAAGAATTCTTATAAAGCAATTCCTCATGTCTAGCATATAAGTCCTCAAATGTTTCTTCTAATCCTTTGAGGCATACATTAGCAACTTCTTGTTTGAGCCAATTTTGGATGTCCAATTTTAGTCTACCGATCGTCCGATTTTGATGGCCTTGGACCAGCAAAAGGTCTCAGCCAGTCAACTAATTCCCAAAGCCGATCGTTAGGTTATGTGAGCTAGGATGGTGGAAGCTCTCTATTGTTCGATCAGTTCCTTAATCGATCGACTTGTTCTGACAAGTTGAGACTAGTGTAATCTCTCTACTGGTCATCTGATGAGGTTTAGGATCAATGGATCAACATGATTTTTATTTAATATCCTTATCAATAAGAAAAGAATCCTTATCCACTCTCATCAGCAATTGACAAAATTTCAATCAAGATTGCAATCTCAAATCTATCAATTGAGGATAAGATTCAAATCCCAAATTTTATGAAGAATTCAATCAAATCTTAAAAACATCACCTATAAAATCTTCAAGAACCAAACCAAAATGGGGAGAGGAGATTAGGAAGAAATGACCAATAAGGAGACCAAGAGACCATCGTCAAGGAGGAATTCAACTACAGTTAGAGAGCAAAGAAAAAAAAGCAAGGGAAGTAAAGCTCCTATCATTTCTTTGTCTCTTTTCATTTTATTCCAATTCTTCCTTGGTCTTCCATCGAGGTATTCACTACCAGAACTATACTTGGCCCTTGCTCCCTTGCTCCACCCCTTCTGAAAGTTTCATCACCACTACAACCACCTGTGGCCTTGTCTCCTCCTTTGCACGGCCTCATCTCCATCGTGTCCATGCTTGCACGATTGTCATCTATGCTTGCAGCCATCCATGGCCTTGCTTATCTTTACCACATCCATGCCTACACGGACATCATCTCCACACTGCGGCCACCTGCGGCCTCACTTATCTCAATCGCATCCATGCCTGTGCAATCATCAACCTCATAGACCTATGACCATCATCTCCCAGTGCCAATGAACTGTTGGCCCAACACTCCTCCCTAGTTCCACCTATGTTTGCAAGCTTGAGGTTGGATTTGATCATGAGGTTGAAGACAAAGGGCTTGGATCTCCTTCCGCTACAGGCCACTAATGCTCTTGGCCATATCCGACCAAGATTCAGCCAGATTTGGCCTAAATTTGAAGGAGCAGGTCCAAGCCCTGCTCAGAGAGAAAAATAAGAGGTTGGCACAAGAAAGAAGAAGAAGAAGAGGAGGAGAAAGGAAGAAGGAAAGACAAGCAGGAAAGAGAAAGAAAAGTAGAAAAATAAAAAAATATCACTGACAAGCCACATGAATAAAAAAGAAGAAGAAAAAAAATAAAGAAGGAGAAAAGGAAAATAAAAGAAAAGAGTTTCTACAAAAAAAAAGAGAAAAAAGAAGAAGAAAGTTTTCTTACCTTGGATTTTATGCCACTATCCATTGACTAGGGGCCAGCTTGTGGGCTCACTCAAAGGTCACCTCCGCTAGCCTTATGGACTTGCCTAAAAGCCATTCTAACAAAGGGCAAGCCTACAAGCTAGTCTAAAAGTTAACTCAATTTAGGGCCAGCTTGTGGGCTCACCTAAAATCCACTCTAACCAAGGGCTAGCTTGCAAACTTGCCCCAAGGTCTATTTGACTAAGGGCTAGTCTATGGACTCGCCCAATCGCCAATTGGGACTAAAGACCAACTTGCAGACTTGCTTGAAAGTCTATTCAGACTAAAGACTAGCCAGCGGACTCACCTGAAAGCCTAGTCAATTAAAGATCAACTTGTGGGCTTGCTTGAATATCAAATCGATTCAGGGTTAGGCCGCGGGCTCACCCAAAGTCATCATAAAAGTCTGATAACTCTCAAACCAAAATCAATTACTGTAAATAGATTAATCAAATGACTTAGGCCTATTTGACTAAATCAAATAAATCAATTAAGCTTGACTGGAAAAAACCACCAAATGGACTTAAATTGGCAATATAAATGGACAAAAACTAGTCTAAATGAGTAGAAAAGCTCTCTACTAATTGACTACTTGATCAACTAGAACTCCCAATGTCAGATGTTTGGTACCCAAATCAATTGTCTAATTCTAGTGAACTTGGAATGACGCCCTTTTAGTTGGTCTACCAGTACCCTGTTCAGTTGTCCATTTCAATTAGAAAAAAATAATGGCTTGGCTTCAAATCAACCCCTAATTGGGTTCAAATCAGGTTATGCCTTGATCGATCCAAATCAAGTCAACTTGGATCAAACCAAGTTCAATTTGAGTCAACTTGAAATCACAACAAGTTCATACTTCATTCGAACTAAATCACACTAGATTCAAATTGAACTCTAATTGAGTCAAATTATATTCGAATTAAATCACAATAAGTTTGAATTAAAATCAAATTGAGTCAAACCACATTCAAACTAAATTAAAGCAAGTTTGGATTAAACTCTAATAGAGTCAAATGACATTCGAATGAAATCAAAATAAGTTTGAATTGAACTCTAATTGAGTCAAACTAAGTTTGAGCCGAACTCTAATTGGGTCAACCAAGCTTGAACCTAATATTAATAAGCTAAATCAAGTTCAAATCCATATCCTAATCAGGTAAACCAACTTTGAACAAAACCCTAATTGGGTTAAACCAAGTTTGAATCAAAACAAGTTCAAATTGAACTCTAATTGAGTCAAACTAAGCTTGAACCGAACTCTGATTGGATCAAGCAAGCTTGAACCTAAACTTAATTAGGCTAAATCAAGTTCAAATCCTTACCCTAATGGGATTAAATCAAGTTTGAATCAAACCTTAATTAGGTCAGATTAAACTCAAATTCAAACTTGAACCAAGTTCAAACTGAACCCTAATTAGATTAAACCAAATTTAAACCAAACTAGGTAAAACCTAAACCAAAACTAGGTCAAACTTGAAACAACATCAGATCAAACCTGAGCTAGAACAAGGTTAAATCTGAACCAAAACTAGGTCAAACCTGAATCAAATCATGTCAAACCTGAACCAAAACTAGGTGGAACATGAACTAAAACTAGGTCAAACATAAACCAAAATTAGGTTGAACTTGAACTAAAAATAGGTCAAACCTGAACCAGAACCAAGTTGAACCAAACAAACTTCAACTTGAACCAAAGTCTAATAAGGTTCAAACACGAATCCAATAAAGGTCGAACATGGGTAGAATCCAAAACCCACTAACAGATTGAGCCTAGATCCATCAAAAACCCACTCAGGTTTGGATCCAAGTCCATTAAGGATCTAATAGGATCCGAACAAGTGTTGGATCCAAGATCAATTAAGGTTAGTTGAAAGAAGCTCAAAGCCATTGATGACACCTAAAATTTAATCAACGACAAGCGAAGAGAGGCCACCGATTATCAAATTAAAGATCAAAAGAAGTCAGCTGACAACAAGCAGAAAATCATTAAGGGTCAACTGACACAAGGCAAAAAAATCATTTATACCCTGAAATCTATCAAAGTTATTAGCATTTGCCAAGGATCAAATCAAGCATCCATTCAAGTCAAATTCTACTCAGTTAAGTTCCCATAAATGGGGTATGGCAAGCATCAAGTCTTCCCCGTTCCATTTCTCATTTATGATTATGAGTTTAAATTCATTATATTGTAAAGTGTGGGGATGCCCTTGCTTAAGCCGTGCATCCTTTCTTAGATCAATTAATCATCCTTTCTTTTTTATGTGGCCCTATTTTATTGGCTAGGTTTCTTGGTTTGAAAGTTTCTGATGATTGTCAGAGTAATTAAAAATAGGGACTTACACCTATTAGAAGTCATATTCTCACAACACCTGGGTGCACACTCAAACTACCCTAAATCTCATTTGTTATTTCAAGATTTCTCCTTGGAGTCTTCAGCTTTTCCGAGTGGTTAATTTTAGCTCCATAAATTCTAGCACACCTAGTGGGACATGATTTCTCCTCGAAGTAGAGAAACCTAGTTAATCTAGACACATATCAAAAGAAGAAAAGCTGAAAACTAATGATTGATTCTCCATTAAAAGAAAGAAAATATCATCATCAAGTCACCCTCCTACCCCAATCTACACCATTATCCTACGTGAACGGTTTGTGATATACGTTGTCAACCAATGATCACTATGAGGGCAACTAGAGTCCACATAAGCATGGATCAACTCCTCACCTCCCATTCAAAAGGCAAAGACCACCTATCCAAGAGGCAAAGAGCTCTAATATAGGTGGCAAAGACTAAGTTTACCAATGGGTCAAAGACCAAATCCACCTAGGGACAAAGTTCGAGTTCGCCCAAGTGGCAAAGGCCAAATTTTATTGTATCAGACCTTGATGATGAAATAGAGGCTTCATTAGTACAAACTACTATACCAGCCTTCCAAAGATTGGTAATTGGCAAAAGTTAGTTTTTGACTGCTTAAAATTTGCCCTAAAAGTTATTGAAGCTAATACAAATAATGCAAGCAGAGGAAGGATCGATGGTTTGTTTAGTCAACTTCGGGACCTCAGATTGAAGCCAATGCTAGATGCTATAATCCTTACCTCCAACTCCTTGAAAATTCTACAAGAGCTAAAGGAGAATAATGAAAGAACAAGCATTCAACCTTCTTCAACTAAGAAAGAAGCGGCGCCATCTACTAATGCTAGAGTAATTATTGGACAAGTAACTAATTCCAATAAAAGCATACTTGCACTGAATCTGCAATATGAAAGAATCAAATGGTTGCATGAGTTCAAAAGCACAAAGCCAAGAAAAAGAGAAAAAATGTCTTGATTATGATGAAACATTTAGTCAAATCAAAATTGGCTAGTCAAGTATATATTCCATACTTCTCGAGGCAAAACATAAAGCAAAAAATTTCTTGGTATCCAAGTGAACCACCTTCTGTATTAGAGATAAAATCTCTAAAAGATGTATGGGTAATGTTTGAAGGCAAGGATGGTCAATGATAAAATATGATGGGGTTATGATGGGGTTGAGATCCCTATGCTCTAAGTTAATTTTAGGAATGAAAGCTTGAAAATATGGTGACTAATGTGCAAGTAACTAAAACCCTATCAGGGAAGTTGCTTCAAAGGAAAAAGTGTTCAAATTGAAAGATAACCTCTCAGGAATTTCCTACTAGAGAAAAAAAAAACTCTCAAGAATCTCCTGCTAGAGGAAAAACATCATCCCCAAATAAACAATGGGAAACAATGTCCTAAATTGACATGTGGAAAACCAATCCAAGAGAGGTTGACTCAAAGAGTAAGAACCAATTGACATTTGCGAGCTCGCAGACCTTGGATCCTCAAACGAGGAATGTGATTGTTCAAAAATAAAGTAAAAAAAAATTAAAAGAATGAAAAGAGGGAGGAAATTGGATTGAATGTTGGAATTAGGACTAACCCAAGCTTATCTCAATATATTATCGACCAAAAAAGCCCATTTAAAGAGTAAGTACTAGATGATGTCTATGGGTGTGTAACCTTAGAAATTGAGGTTAAGAGGCATCCAAGATCAAAGTCAAAGTCAAAAAAACAACTTACCAATGGGAACATGGTGAAAGTAATGAAGTCACCAAAAAAATAGGTTCCTAAAGAAATGTTGCACTAGGAAAAAGATATAAGAAGAGGTCAATTGGTGACCTACTTAATAAAAGAATGAAAAACAAAAGTAAGTTACCATCATTCCATGTGATGAACTCAGACAGAGCTGGGTCAAAAGGACAACACTTTAAAAAAAAGTAACAAAAAGCATATGCGGGCTTGTGGCAAACTTAGAGTGAAATCTGATTGAAAGAGAACATCACATTTAAAATGGCTGTTTACTAATGGAGCCATCCTAAAACTACTTGTGTGATCACTGTTCAAGGACTTCACTATTGAATTTATCAATTTAAATGTGAATTCCTGATGTTATATGAACTATTTTATCTTATTCTCATACTAAAGGTTTATGCACATAACCTTAAAATTAATTAATTTAGAAGAATGATTTCCATATATTGTTCTTTAGAACACATAGAAAAAAATGAAGGTATTTTCTGTAGGGCTTTATAACACCAATGTACGGAGCCATACAACACAAAAGAAATTAATTCTCGAGGCAATGAACAAACTAGATTTTTTTTCACTGAGAATGAATAACATTAGTTCATTATTGCTGTGAAGATATCATGTCTTATCAATGCACATGGACTTGAACTCAGAATTGTTCCATGTTGAATTCATACAAAAGTTGTTCTTCTCTTTTTCTCAAAAGACAACTTGTCTGAATAGTTGAAGAAGTGAAGAAGAAGACCAAGAAAAAATAGCCTATGCTGGAATTCTTATCCAAAGATAGATATCATGGTCATAGCTTATCGTGGACCACATTACTGTGTTGATCTCAATCTATTTACAAAGAAGAAAATACACAATTGCAAATGAACCAATCCTTTTCTTTATTCCAACATGAACATCAACTCATGCTAATTAACAATGAAGACTCAGAGTTAGCAATTAATGACCGAAAAATGATGGATTAGTTGTACTAACAACATATTATATCATACTTTTTCCTCTTTCGGTCTGCAGTTAATCACCATATTTTCTAAAAAAAGAACCACATGCATATTTCTTTCCTTGGCTTTGGATATGCTGCTTGTCCACATTTGATGTACAATAGTGATACTATTGTTTGTGAAGAAGAAGAAGAAGATGATGATGCTACTATTTGTGAAGAAGAAGAAGAAGAAGAATATACCCTTCTTTCATAATATGCTAAAGATCATAGTCTATGGCCTTAGTAAAAATTTCAATACAAGACCTTCAATAATAAAAATGAGTACCATTAATGAGAGAAGGTCTTGTAGTGGATCACCCTTCATGGAGAAATGGAGGAATACCAAAATTTTCTATAAAAAAGGATCAAAAACTATAGGTGGTTAAACCCAAAAATAGGAGCACTGGGCTCTGATACCAATTGATAGGCAAAAAACTGATCTAAGAGGGGTGGGAGAGGGGGTGTGAATTAGGTTTAATAAGAATAATAACTAATTGAAAACTAATTCGCAAACAAATGACAAAATCACAAGCCCATAAGTAAAAAATCAATCACGAATGCTATACAAAGAAATATGTAAAGCAAAGATTGCACCATGATTTTTATGTGGTTCAGCAACTAATTGCACCTACTCCATAGCCCTTGCCTTGATCTTGAGAACTTATACTCTCCACTAGAGTTGTCGTTTCGTATGTGAAGTCCCCCCTTATAACTTCACTTCCAACAAAGAGAATGCCCACTCCAATATGAAGTCTTGAATCTCTCACACTCCTAACAACCTAGGAGTGTTTACACTAAATGAAAAAGATGAAAATATAGATTCTCGTATCATATAAGACCTATCAAAAAAGTACAAGAGCTTTGGAGATTTGAAAGTTGAAGAACAATGCTTAAAGCACTTGGAGGCTAGTGGGCTAGTGGGAGCTTGTATTCTTAGACAAGAATTGCTCAAGATGTGCAAAAGTTCTATATTGAACAAGCTCCAAGTCCTTAAATACCCATTGGGGAGAGAACTAGCCATTACTGGCTATGCTCTACCATGTTCAGGCATCTGGGCCATAAGGTTCAAGCATTCAAAACATCTGAATGGTCAAATTTAACTAGCCATTGCAACTAATGTTACTAGCACAAATGTCTGATCATTCTATTCAAATGTCCAAATTGGCATGGTTCAAATGATCGAAACCTGTACTAGATGATTGACCCCAAAAACGTAAGAACCATGAAGTTTACAATTTTTTATTTTTAGTCATCCAAAATAGAAGTCAAACATTTGAAGCTATCAGTAATCCTAGAGTTGTTTTTGCTATATTCGAATGTCTAACCTCTGAAGTTCATGCATCTAAAGTTAACAAAAAAGCCCATTGGTTCACTGCAACTTTAGTCCCTAGTTTGAGATTATCTCAAAACTAATCTTGGATAACATGATAGGCCAATGAAGGCATATAAAGATGTGTTTGAGTGTTAGCTAAAGTTCGAAACTAAGAATTCAAATTGCAAGTCTTCAACTCAAACAACAAATAAAAATTCTAAACCTAGTGAGCTAATTTGATCTCTTAAGCCTTCTTCATGCTATCTCTAATTCTTCAAGTTTCATCCATTGATCTGTCATTATTCCTCATCATCACTATTATCTTCATGTCAATGTACACTTGAGGCTTCTGAATGATCTTGATCTTCATATCAAGCTCAGCTTGGTTACTAGCTACACATATTCAAGATATGATCAAATATAAAATTTGTTCATTACTAAACTACAAAGGGAAACAAATGAGAAATGCTTACATCTAAAGCATTGGAGCATATATAATAACTCTCATCCAAGAGCACATGACAATTATTGGGGGCATATTGCTTGAGCATCCACTGCAAATGCTCCTTCAAATATTAAATTCACCACTCATAAAGGAAGATGGTAAAAGTAAAGTCAAGTATTTTCTTATTCAACTGCTTAAGAAAAATGTGGTGCTGAAGCATTTGGAGTAAATAACTAATTCATTGGGTTAACACCAAGTAAGATTTACATTCTCCCACTATCAAAAGATTATATATAAAAAAAATTCAAAATTTTCTCATCAAAAGAAAGGTGGTATACAATCGAGAGATCAAAATATGAAATTGATTAGGGATTCTCCCCTCACCTCAACATAGTGGAGGCATGAAAAATTTTCTTCCTAATGCTTAAAAGGGAAGTTAAGAGACTAATCATGATATTCATTGTCATGACACACAAAGGGACATGTGATGTTTCCCTTTGCCCCATAATTCATAGCATCAAGTCAAAAGTCATGAACTTCTTGACAAGGAAGTACACCAAAAGAAGTACACCAACTTTAATATGTGAAATCAAGCTTATCACCTCCAAAGTGGTAAAATCAAATGGGTTACCTACAAAATAGTAAAAGTAAATCTCTCATCTATGAGGATTGCAAAGTCAAACATGTTATCTCTAGTATGGTGAAATCAAAGTAGTAACTTTGAAAACTAGCCAAATTAAAGTCTATTTTATATGGTGATCAAGCCCGTATGTACATGGCAAACCAAGCCCATTTTCATGTGGAAAATAAAAGTCCAACTTAGGTGGTAATCGAGCACACATCCATATGGTAAATCAAGGCTACCCTTATATGACAAGCTAAGTCCATTGGCACATGGCAAATACAATTCATTTTGTATGGTGATCAAGTTAGTATCTACATGACAAATTAAGTCCACTCTTATTTGATAAACTTAGTCCGCTCTCACAATACAAACTAAGTCCACTTTCACATAGCAAACAATGTCTATTTTGCATAGAGATCAAGTTTGCATCTACATGATAATCAAGTCCACTTCTATATGACAAATTGAAGGCTATTGTGTGTAGCAATGAGCCTGTACTTATGAGGTGATCAATTCTACTTTCACGTAGTAAATTAAGTCTACTCTCATGTGTCAATTCAAACCCACTCCCATGTGGCAAATCTAATTCACTTTCGCGTGGCGATCGAGCCTACTTTTATATGGAAAATTTAGTCCACTTTCATATAGCAAATCAAGTCTATTTTATACGGCAATCAAGTCTATATTTAAATGGCCAATCAAACACAATTTCATGTGGCAAATCAAGCCCATATTTATAGGGCAAACAAAGTCCACTCCTGGTGACAAATTTGGTCTATCTTGTGTGGCAATCAAGCTCATATTTATGTGGCAATCCAAGCCCACTCCACAAATTTAATCCACTTTTGTCTGGTGATCAAGACTGCTTTTATGTGGAGAGACAATTCTCCTCTCACATGGTAATTTAAGTCTACTTCCATGTGCCAAATTCAATTTGCTATCGCATGGCGATTAAGTCAATTTTTTTATATGGAGAATAAAGTCCACTCTCATATGACAAACTAAGTTCATTTTGTGTGGTGATCAAACTCGAATTTCCATGGTAATCAAGTTTATTTTTTGCATGGCAAATAAAGTCCACTTTACATGGTCATCAAGCTTGTGTTTGTTTGAGTCAATTTTGACTAATTTCACTAAAATTTAGTCAAAATATGGAGTTGGATGCCACTTTATTTTGATCCAAATGTGAGCCTCAATTATACCAAAATCACGATCAAATTTGACCAAAATTTGGGTTTAATTTGGATTTGAATTGTTGTGAAATGTGAGTTTAAACTAAGGAGAGCAATTAGACTAGATATTTGGACCAAAATTACGTCCAAAATTCATCAAATATCTGGGTCAGAATGAAAATTATAAAATCTTTGTAAATAAGCCCCTAAACTAAAAATATTTTATAAATGGGTTCCTAATCGGACTTTTCTTATGAATAAGTCTATGAACTAAAAATTCTACAAAAAAAGTCCTTAAAAGTTTTGAAATTTCAAATTGATCCCTGCAAAATCTAGGATTTGCGAATAAACCTCTTAAAATTTTATATTCATAAATAAATTTTTGAAATCTCTAACTTTCATAAATAAACCACTAAAATGTCTGACTTTTGTAAATAAGCCTCCCAAAAGTTTTTACTTGTAAACAAGTCCATGTTTTATTCAAAGAGGATCCTAAAAATTCTAATATTTTGTAAATAGACTTTTTTCAAAAGACCCCAGAACTCATGAAATCATATTTTAGTCCGATTTTTTTAAAAAAAATTTGTAAATAACCATCCTAAATATTTAGCATCCAAAAATAGTACATATTTTGAATTTTATCAGTAGGGAAATAAATACCAATTAGTCAATTACATTCCAATTATAATATTTTAGAAATATAATCAAAGCAATCCCATTACAAATTAGGATCCAATAACATTCCAAATTGGACCAATCAGGGATTTGATTTTGATTATCTTCAAGACCAATAAATTGATGAAGATCCTGTAAAGAGAGAGAGAGAGAGAGACAGAGCAAGAGAGACACAAAGAGGAGGGTTAGAATGGGAAAAGAAATTGAGAGAAGATTAGGAAATCATCATAGAGGAAAAGCAGAATGAGTAGTTTCTTACCCTACTTCTTCTTCTTCTTCTTCTACTTGACTGGTTTTGTTTTGCTTCCTAGTCCCAATGCTTCTATTGTTGCCTCATCTTGCTCATTGGACATGCATGCAAGAAGCCACTCAACCTCACCAGAGCACCACCAGGTGGCTAGATTGCCCGGGCTTGCATTCCTCCTGATCCCCAACCTGGCACCCATGAACTTGTGCACGTTGGCTTCACCCAATATGCCACCCATCCTTTCCTTGATGCCATCCCATCGGCATGTGCATGAAGAGCATGTGAACTGTCACTTGCACTACCTTCAGCTGGCCCACCACCTTAAGTAGCGCCCACATCCTTATGGTCTGAAGTTTCCTTCACCTACCCTTGATGCTACAAGCTAGATCCAACCTTGAATCGCCAGATCTAGTCATGAGATGATGGGCAGAGCCACCCCTCAGCCTCATTATCGGGAGGAACAGCTGTATCTAGCCTCCAATCACCTGATCTGACTGGGGAAGAAGCTAGGCCACTATGGCCAGGTGGAGCTCAAGAGAAAATAGGTTTAGGGTGCAGGAGGGCGAAGTGAAGAAATAAAGGGAGAAAAAAGAGAAATATCTGCCAAGAAAAAGAGTTCTATCTTGTCTCTATTTCTACGTCATCATAACCGTGGCCACCCACAGTCCATGGAGTGTTGATGAACTTCATCAACACTGCAACTACCCATGGTCCCTGGCATGACGATGGATCTTTCTCAACACTATAATCACTCGTGGCTCTTTGAAGATGATAAATCCTTGCCAAATTTAAGCTAACCTTTGGGCTTGCCAAACTTAGGCTCGCCCTCAAGTCCGGCCGAACGCAAGCTAGTCTTTTTGTCCGTCGAACCCATGCTAGCCTTTAGACTTGCAGAACTCAGACTAGCTTTCGGGCTCGCTGAACTCAACCCATCCTTTAGGTTTGTCAAAATCAAGCCAACTTCTAGGCCCACCAAACCAAACCTAGCTAACCTTTAGGCTTGCTAAACTTTGGCTAGGCTTCAAGCTTGCTGAATTTAGACCAGCCTTTGAGTATGCTAAAATTATAGGCCAGCCTTGGGCCTGCCGAACCTAGACTAGCCTTAGGGCTTACCCAACTCAAGCCAGCCTTCAAACCAGCCAAACCTAGGTCAGCCTTTGGGCACACTAAACTTAAGCTAACCTTTGGGCTCACCAAATTTAGGTTAGTCTTTGGGCCTACCAAACCTAGGCCAACCTTTAGGCCTATCAAACAAAGACTAGCCTTAAGGACTGCTAAACACATGCCAGTGTTCGGACCCACTGAACTCAGGCTAGCCTTCTAGCCTACCAAACTCCGGACACCTTTAGGCTTGTCAAAATTATAGGCCAATTTTTGAGCCTGCCAACTTGGACCAACCTTTGGGCCTACCAATATTGAGCTAACCCTTAGGCTCTCACTTCTAAGCTAGTTTTTGAGCTCACAAACCAAGCTAGTCATCGGGATTGCACATCTAAGATAGCCTATAGGCTGGCCTAAAATTATCATCATATCCAAGGACTCTCAAATAAAATTGATTAACACAAAGTGATTTAATTACTTTGAACTCAAAACCAAATTAACTCAGATAAATCACTAAATAAACTTGTATGGATCAAATAAATGGACATGAACTCAAATTAAACTTGATCCAAAATCCAAATAAAACTCAATCCTAATTAGATTTGAGACGGGTTAATTCAAGATCAAGTCGATTTCAAATCAAATCCAATCTGGGTGAAACTAAGCTTGAACCAAGCCTTCATTAGGTTAAATCAAGTTTAAATGGAAGGGTCAAACTCAAAGTCAAACTAGAATCAAGCCGAGCCTAAGCTAAAACTAAGTTAAATTAAATTGACTTGAACTTGAACCAGAGTCCATCAAGATGAAAACTTGAACCGAATAAAGGTCCAACATGAGGTTGAACTCGACCAGAATCAACTAGAACTAGACTTGAACCAAAATCGAGCCTTGAACATTAAACTAGGTCAAATCAAAAGTGAATCAAAATCAACACTACTCCAACTAGAGTCAATGATCAGTATTTGCAAATGTTCTTCTACAAATCAATGTCAAGCTTGGTGAATCAGACATTCACTACCAATACCGATAGTGATTTTAGAATGGATGTTTCACATGGTTCCCCTAAGCATACTATAAAGCATCAGTGTGAACCTAATAACCAAAAGTTCTAGGAATAGAAAACTAGAGCATATCACTATCTTCCAAGAAGGAGTTAGTGAATCACAATTCAATCAAGTTTTAAACATCAAGTTGAATCAATTTTGATGTAAATCAAAATTGAGTGTTGAACTGATTCCAAACTGAACTTGAATCTGAACCATATTAGTTTGGATGAAACTAAATAGGGTCAAACTGAGTCCTACTAGGTATACTAAACCTTTGGCAATACTCCAAGGCCGCAGATGGGTAATGTTAAAATCCAGATCTGAATCATAACCTATTTGAGTGGAATTAAATAGGGTTAAATTGAGTCCCACTGGGTGTGTTACAAAAGCCTTTGATAACACTCTAAACATATACTCAACTCCATAAGCCATTAGTGATGTTACCAAATTAGAAAAGTTAAATATGTTTGTTGCCCTTCAAGCTAGTCAACCCGAAAAGTAGTTGATGACACATGCTTCAAGCTAATCAAACCCAGAAGCCATTAAAAATGCACCCTTTAAGCTAGTCAACTTTAAAAGTTATTGACAATGTGTCCTTCAAGCTAGTCAACCATAGAAGTAGTTGACGATGCACTCTTCAAGTTAGTCAATCTCAGAAGCTATTGATAATGCGCCCTTCAAGCTAGTTAACCCAAGAAGTAATTGATGATATGCCCTTCAAGCTAGTCATCTCTAAAAGTTGTTGATCATGTGCTCTTCAATCTAGTCAACCACAGAAGTTATTGATGATGCACCTTTCAAACTAGTCAACCCTAGAAGCAATTGAGAACGTGCTCTTCAAGCTAGACAACCCTAGAAATAGTTGATAATGCACCCTTCAAGCTAGTCAATCCCATAAGTAGTTGACAACGCTCCCTTCAAGTTAGTCAACCTCAGAAGTAGTTGACAATAAACCCTTCAAGCTAGTCAACCCCAAAAGTAGTTGACAACACACCTTTCATGCTAGTCAACCCTAGAAGAAATTGATGATGTACCCTCCAAGCTAGTCAACCCCATAAGCAGTTGATGATGCACCCTCCAAACTAGTTAGCCCCAGAAGTAATTGTTGATACACCCTTTGTGCTAGTCAACCCAAGAAACAATTGACAATGCATCCTCTGAGCTAGTCAACCCCAAAAGAAGTTGATGTGTGCCTTCAAATTCCAACAGAGTTTACTGATACAAGCCAAGGCAGTCAGCCTCATCCGTTAGCATGCCATCAACACTTGCTAAAGACCAAGTCAATTTGAGTCAAATGCCATGTGGTCTAGCATTGGAGAATGGGGTAGCAACATACATTAGAGCTTCTTCTCCTCTCTTTTCTTTTTCTTTATTTCTTTCATGTTTTCTATAATTCCATGTCAAAATTTATTATAAAGTGAGGGTATATCTTTACTTATGCCATGTATCATTTCTCAAATCAATCAATATCATGCTTTCCTCTTTTCCTTTGTGTCATTTTTTGATTAGTTAGATTTCTTGCTTTAGGAGGTTCCTGATAATTATTGAGGTAATTAATAATAGGGGCTTGCACATGTTGAAAGTTAATATTCCCATAATACTTGATAGTGCACTTTAAATTAAACAAATTTTGATTTGTGATTCGAAGTCGCTCTCAAGGTCTCAGCCATCTCTGGCTGTCGAAATCGATCCCACAAATTCTGGCATATCTGGTGGGACATGAGTTCTCCTCCAAGTATAGAAACCTAGTTAATATAATAGAGTTACTAATAAGGTAGAATTATGATTAAATATTGATCAATTGTGTTATTCTATATAGAAGAAGGAATCAAGTGGCATCAACGAAAAATATCTCCACCCTAAGATACTCCGTTATCCTAGGGGCAGGATCAGCTATGCATTCATCTCAATCAATGGTTGGTACAAAAGCAGCTAAAGTTTAGATCAAGTTTGGGGCCATCTTTGAGATTGTCCAGTTTAAGAAGGTGCCTAGTACTGCATCTACTAAAGTTGCTATCATGCAAAACCAGCCTATCTCTCACCTTCCATCAAGGAAAAGGAGGCCCAGTGCCATCATTCCTAATGAGAAGGGCTATTAGATAAAGAGCCAGAAGTCATGCCTCAACCAATAAGGATATAGTCTTCCAAAGGCTAAGGCTAAAGCAAAGCTTAGTCTTCAGTCGTCTTCACCTAACTCCTCACAAGGGGCAATCAAAAGCAAGTCTAGACATAGACATTGATAAAGAAGTGCTCATCCTGACTATCAAAAGTAAGAAAAGGTTGCTAGAATTTTCAACCAATTTGGGATACCTACCCCTCAAATAAAGTCGATCATTACCATCCCTGTCTCTAACTCTTTTGCTCCATTAAGCAATTTAGAGAAGAGCAAAAGCAAATAATAGGGGGCACAATCTTACCTTAAGACTGTAATAAAGCGTCGAAACACCAAACAAAAAAAAATAGCTATCATAAGATTGCAACTCAGCATGAGGACTCACAAAAGAATACCACCCACACAGTCAAAGTTATTTCTCATCATGACTTTGGGAGGGACTATGAGCCTGCACCATAGCCTACCAAATGCCAAAAGAAGACTACTTGAGTAAGATTTACTAATAAAGAATTCTAGGAGGAGAGGGCCCTTATGAACCAATTCTTGCTATCACATCAAAGAGAAGGTGCGATTCACTCCATGAGTAAATTCTTGAATGAGATAACTCGACTAATAGGAGAACTTAGCCTCAACCCAAAGCCCATGCCTGATCCTCAAGACATAGACCATCATGTTCTGACGGAAGTCTTGGTTATAACTAAAAGCTCTAATCAAGAAGAGACCATAGAAGCACTATAAGAAAAGTTAAGACAGCAAGGCAAAGAGAAAGATGAAGCTCAAAAGAAGATCATGGAGTTGATAGAGATGATGCTACAAATGAGTCATAAGCTTGATAAGTTGGAACAATCTCAATAGCCATCTCAAGCAATAGAGGCAGTAGAAGGTACATCTCCTATAGATGAGATCCACAAAAATGTAGGCCCTTCACAAGCACCTCCTAACATACATACAAAAAAAGGTGTAATGAATGGTGGCTACACAGTTGAGGCAAGAAAGTGAGATAGGTAAGATGATAGATGCTGATAAACCATACCCTAGCCATCACGATTGAGTGTCATATCCTAAAGGTGTCATATCCTAAAGGCTATATAGTACCCAGCTTCAAATAATTTAATGGCATCGGCAATATTGAATAACACATAGCTCACTTTGTGACTTTGTGTGGGGATTCAAGTAATAGTCTCTCATTGTTTGCCAAATTTCAGCAAGCTTGATAGGAGTAGCATTCGAGTGGTCTGATAGTTTGCAACTAGAATGTATACAAACTTGGGCACAAATGAAAGAGACTTTCTGAATTAGGTTCAGATGAGTTAGCGATACAGTGGCTATTTTAAACCTCATCTTGACACCAAAGCATGGCAATGAGTTGATCTTGGATCACATCATATGGTGGAGAAATCTTAACATTAAGTGTAAACAACCTATAAGCCAATTTGAGGTGGTGAACCAAGTCCTCACTAATATAAGGGGAGAGTGGATGGTACCTTATTTGAGCGCCTCTTCTATCTACACTTTCCAAGATGTCATTATGCAAGTCAAGAAGCTAGAAAGGATTGGCTCACCAACCTTATCTAGTTCATAAAATTTCAAATTGAAAAAAGATAAGGTAAAGCATAGAGAGCCTTCCAATAATGTGAGGATTGCATTCACAGCAATTGAGCAAAATAAACCTCCAAACCACACTATAAATAAGGATAATCCTCAAAAACCACCAACTCTTGGAGGAAAGTGGAATGATCCAATGATCTATAACAAAGGTCAGAAAGAAATATTCTTTTAAAAGAGAAAGAGTAGGTAAAATCTTCTGGATGCCTTGAAGTTGGGCCTCAAATTACAAGAATCCAAGAGGCTAGGTGAGGCCAACAAAATAGATCACCCAAACTATTGTCCTTACCATAAAGTTTTGGGGCATACCATTGACGACTACTTTGTGTTCAAGGATTGGGTCAAAAAGGAATACAGAGAGATCAAGCTAACTCTCTTGAAGGAAGTCTTATTGGAAATGTCCATTGAACACATCAATCATATTATAGTATTAGAGGACCACAAACCACTTGCTAAGTTCCTTTTCAGGGAAGAAGTACAATGTACCTCCAAACAAGGGCACTTATGGAACATCTACATTTCAAAGAGGCTAAAGAAGTTGATGAAGAAAATAACTAGAAACCTTGAAGAGCCTAGGATGATGATGAGGAAAGCCTCATTGGAGACAATTTTGTCACATGCTCAAAGCACTACGAAGAAAAAGAACCAAAGCAAGAAGAAGAATCTCATTCGGCTGGATGAATATGATGTTAGGAAATTAGCTATTCAACCATATATCAATGCTCTGGATGAATATGTCCAAGGAGAAAGAAGTTAGGTAACTCTTGAGGAATTTCTCCCTGATAGAGCTTTATTAAAAAACCCTGATGCTAAAGATGGAGAAAGTGAACTTCCAATGGTAATGTGCTCTATCATATTTATTGTTGGAGGTTTACAATCAAGCCAATCCCTATCTAGTCACTTGAATAATGATAAAATTCAAAGTGTGAGGTGAGAAGAAGGGAATAGATTCACTGAGGATGTTATTGATGAAATGAGAGATTTCACAGGTCTCTCCAAGGGTTGCTCCTAGATAACTATCTTAAAGAGTGGTTCACCCATAAGTATGACTATAGCATGCTCAAACTATAGCTAGATACTATGAAGGAACTAGCTACAACTAATATGAAGTTTGTCAAGAGGCAAATGCAGATGCTAAATGGGCACATGAGGGATATGGCTGCCCACATAGGAAGCATAACAAATATGACTACCATGATTTGTGAGGAAGTTAAGAAGATGGAGAAGGTGTTAGTAGAGAAGGCAAAAACATACAAAAGACCCTATATGAGTGGCAAGAAAACACTTACCAACCTTCCTCGGTGATAAAATTATCACTCATGCCACTTACTCTAGAGACGGGTCGAGAAAGCTAGATACTATGAAAGAGAATTATCTAAGTCTATGACCTCTTATCATATGGTGACTTATACATTCGAGGTAAACATTGATGAGCAGCTATCCCGCCTCTATCAGGCAATCTAGCAATAAATGTTCTTTGCCAACTTTAGAGAAATTATGTGTACAAGGCACGAGTGATGAATATGACTCCATGTTTGAAATGATTGCTTTGGAAGGCCCACACTAGCAAGAACCCAAGAAAGAAGCAAACATTTTGGGAGAGGATCAAAGGAGCTAATGCTAAAACTTATCCTACCCTTGCATTAAACCAATCTAAATATATACAATCAAGCCAATCTGAATATCCATAGAGAAAATATCCTAAATACGAAGTCCTAAGAAGGTCATGCTAGTAGACAAAGTAGAAGGGTACATCCAAGGAGTCTCTAGAGACCTCTTTATGAGAAATCTTCATGTGCCTAATTCTAATATTGAATGAGATGATTATTAGCCAGTCATATCCTCCAAGAACATTCAAGAAACTTTTGACTGGGGGCAAGAGTTCACGACCTCCTATCGCATGATTATCCTTGGTAGTGATTCCAAAGACGAACCTTATTGGTCTCTTGATTTTAGATTTTAATTAAGGAGAATAAACTTGATGCAACCTTGAGGTGGGAAGGTGCTACCTTTGAGACAAACTCCAATGCCTAAAGACAAAAACATTCCCAAAGATAAGGAAAAGAAAATTCAAATAAATGAGGATGTTGAGCCTTCACAAGAAGAACCTACACTCAAAAAGGTGGAATACAACATAGCAACCTACCTTTAGAATATCTCTATTATACCGAGTGTATTTGATGCCTTAATAATGTCATAAGAACCCAAGGATACACTAGTGTACATCTTACAGAATCTGACTAACTACCAAGCATACTTCGCTGAAGAGAAGATAAAAGAGTCTTTGTATGCACACCAAACTTCCACTATCATCTTCACAAATGATGACCTACTACCTAGAATAATAGACCACAATAGACTATTGTATGTCATAGGAAATAGTGATGGGATCAAAATCAATCACATCTAGATTAACCCAGGTTCTTTAGTCAATTTGATGACTCTCTAAACTCTAAGAGCTCTAACTTTAGACGTGTGTCACCTATCATTCAATATTATAACCATCCAAAGGTTTAATTAGAACAACCAAAGAGCTCTGTGAGCCATAACCATCTCTCTAAAAGTAGGAGAGTTGATGACAGATGCCAAATTTTATGTGATCGATGCTAATGCATTATACAAAACACTATTAGGGAGGCCGTGGCTACATAAGAACAAAAAAGTGCCATCAACTCTACATTAATGCCTCAAATACTTCAAGAATGGTGAAGAACACTGGATTGATAAAGATGTACATCCTTCTGATGTTCATAAGGTATATTATGTATTGCCCTCTATAGTTTTGTTGATGAGCAAACTATGTATTTGATCTATTTCTTGAGCTACGTGTAGATAGCAATCAAGACAAACCCACAATAAAGATCAAGCCCATTTGAAAGCCTCAGGCATGGATGAACATGAAGATATCATTGAATATGAGTCATGATGGTAGATCAATGGATAGATCTTGAAGGAATGAACATAGACTACGATAAGTCTCAAGAGAAGACTCAATAGATTTAGTTTTCTTTTTTTTTCTTTAAGTCAAAGATTTGTTATTTGAATTTGTGGCTTAGAGCATTGGCTAACACTCAACCTAGCTTGGAATGGCTTCACTAGCTTATCTTTTAATCCAAGGTTAGCATGAGATGGTGTCAAGAATGAAGACTAAAGTTATAGAAAAAAATAGAAGTTTTTCTATCAACTTCAGATGCCCAAACTTGATAGTTCGGATGCCCAAATATTACAAAAATAGATCTCTAAATTATTGATAGTTTACAACCCCCAAACTCAATGTTTAGATGCCTGAAGTTTGGAACTTGTAACTTTTGAGAAAATTCACGCTCAGGATTTAGTCGCTTGATGATTTGGTCAGATGTTTGAAATATGGTTTGAACATCTAAACCTTTTGATTGGGCACCTGAAGCTATGATAATAGCTTCAACGACTAGCAAAATTTTGACAGCTGGGAGACTTTAGACATCTGAACAAGTATAGTTTGAACACCTGAACATAGTAGGGCACACCTCAATAGCTACTATTTTAACCAACTAGTATGTAAGAGCTTGGAACTTGTTACTTCATAACTTTTGCACATTCTTGAGCAATCTTTCTTTGAGATAACAAGTTCCTGATAGCCCTCTAGCCTCCAAGAGCTCTAATCCTTGCACTTCAACTTTAAAAATCTTAAAAGCTCTTGTTCTCACATTGAATGATCTTGTAGTAAGGCATTAGAGTTGTCTTTTCTCTTCAAATATCAATTATAAGCACTCCAAAGTTGTTTAGAGTTATTGAGAGAGTAAAGTTCTATTTTTGAGTTGGCCTTGCTAGTTGGAGCAAGTGTTAGTGTACGAGGTTGGCTTCACCAATGAAACAGTACACTAGTGAAGTGTTAAAGTTCTCAAGAGCGAAGCAAGGCTAGTGGAGTATGAGCAGTTGATCTCTGAACCACTTTAGATCACGGTGCACTCTTACCTTGCTTTATTTTACTTATACTTGTGATTGATTGTGATTGGCTCAAAATTATTTTTTCCATTGGATTGATCATATTCTTATTCAAATACAAAAAAGTGCCATTATTTTTTTTTATAAAACCTAATTCACAACCTCACCCCCCCCCCCCCCCCGCCCCCCCCCCCCCCCACCACTTAGGTGGATTTTGTAGTATAATTATGGTGATGCAAAATAATACTGGAAATCCCATGCTGGTAGAGGGCCTACCTTTATCAATCAAGTAAATCAAAATATCGCCAACATGATCTTCACTCCTCCTTACCTAGGAAGGGATCTGATCCAGACTCTTCGGATGACAAAGCCTGCAAGTCTACCTAGGTGGTTACACTACTGACAAAGATGATGATAAAGGTCAAATGGAAAATACTCTCCTTCTGATTAAAGTTTCAAAATGCATATTTAACCTATTAAATGAGTTGAGCATCAATGTTGTGAAAGAAGTAACAACTTTCTACATTCCTCCATGATGCAAAGGAGAAAAGGAAATACTATTTTACAAGGCAATATCTTATGCCTCACACATACATGAATTCTAGGGATTAGAGATATAGTGGATGATGTGATCATCAACCAGTAGTCATGCCTAAATATTTCTTGAACTAGCTTTGCCAAATAATCAACAAATCTGGTTGTGGACATCCATAAATAAAGAGAGAGAGTTGTTTCTTCAAGAATCTATGGGATCCACCCCAAGGGAATGCTTACATTCTTGGAAAAGGAAATAAGAACTCCAAAGGATTGGGCTATATTACTCCAAAAACCTACACGTATCTCATGTTCACCACTGGACCTCTATCTGATATTCAAAATGATGAAATAACATCAATACCCCTTGACACATGCATCGAGGTGATGTGACTATATAGATATTACAAGAAGGTGGCATCCTTGGTGGGTTTTTATCAAGACTGGAAGAAAGGGGGTATGATGTAGCTGAAACACCCTTAGACAATTATTCACCAAATCTCACTCAACATGATGAATCACTTGGTGAAGAAATAATCCTCAAACTAAAAGAAACTCCACCTAAACTTGAGGATAGGGGGCAAGCCATAGTTGATGAGCTAATGGAGATCAACCTAGGCTCAGAGAAGGACCCAAGCCGACTTTCATTAGCACTCAATGTTCAGAGGAAAGACAAACGCAACTCAAAGTAGTGCTCCAAGAGTACATTGACTATTTTGCATAGAGCAATAAGGAGATACCTAGACTAGATCTTGAAGTTGTAGTGCATAAGCTAGCCATCAATTCTGAACTTTCACCTATCAAACAGGCACCTAGGAAGATGAAACTCAACATAGAACAGAAGGTAATAGAAGAATTGAAGAAATTGATTGAAGCAGGCTCTATCAAAGAGGAAAAATACCTAAATTGGGTGGCAAGCATTGTCCCAATCAAGAAGAAGAATGGCCAAATCCACATTTGTGTATACTACAAGGATATGAATAAAGCATGTCCAAAAGATGATTTCCCACTACCAATAATAGAAATTATGATTGACATCATGACTGACTTTGAAATATTCTCTTTTATGGATGGATTTTTGGGGTATAATCAAATCAAAATGCATCTTGATAATGATAAACATATGGCCTTTCAAATACCAATTAGCAACTATTGTTATAAGGTAATGCCCTTAGAATCAAGAATGTGGCGGCCACTTGCCATGACCCAAATCTTTGATTACCTCATACACCAGTTGGTAGAATATTATGTGGATGATTTGGTGGTCAAGACCAAGTTCCAAGATAGGCACATCTATGACCTAAGAGTCATGTTCGATCATCTTAGGAAATATAAGTTAAAGATGAATTCTATGAAGTATGCTTTTAAAGTATCATTAGGAAAATTCCTAGGCTTTGCTGTTAGGCATTGAGAGATTGAAGTCGATCCATCTAAGATCAAAGCTATCTTGGATATGTTGCCACCCAATAATTTAAAGCAACTGAGATCATTCCAAGTCCAAGTCACATACATAAGGAGATTCATTTCAAATCTCTTTGAAAAATGTAGGAATTTTTCCAATTTAATGAAAAAGGGCAGTCCATTCATTTGGAACCAAGAATGCCAAGAGGCTTTTGAAGAGATCTAGTAGTATCTCCTAAAGCCACTAGTCCTGGCAACACCTATACCTGATAAATTTCTTATCCTCTACGTGGCAGCAATGGAAGGATCCTTAGAGGTACTTCTCACTCAGGATAATAAAGAGGGCAAAAAATAATATACTCTACTATCTAAATAGAATGCTAGTAGGGATAGAGAGCAACTACTCCCCCATCAAAAAGCATTATCTAGCACTCATATTCATGGTTAAGAAGCTAAGACATTATTTACTTTCTTCATCAAGTCATTTTAATATCAAAGATTAATCCCATAAAGTACTTGATGACTAGGCTTGTACTTACTGGAAGGCTAGCAAAGTATGTTTTAATTATCATGGAATACAATATCAAGTTTACTTCCCAAAAGGCAATCAAAGGGCAAGCCTTCATCAATTTTCTCACAACTCATCTAGTACTAGATGATTCTCGACTAAGTTGCGAGCGCGCTAATGAATAGATCCTCTTGGTCCAAGAAAGTGAACCTTACTAAAATCTATAGTTTGATGGAGCATCATCTATCAAACTAGGGATCAAACCAAAGTTTTCACAAATCAAAGCAGCTATTGGACTCATTTATGTTACTCTAAATAGGGGTATTTTATGATATTTCTATTCCCTCTGAAAATCATGGACCAACAATGAAGTTGAATACGAGGTCCTAATTGCAGTATTAGAAATAGATCTCAACACAAAAATATCACACCTACATATTTTTGGTGATTTGCAATTGGTTATAAGTCAAGTCTAAGGCGAATATAAAGTCCACAAACCTAAGCTTCTGAAATACCATGAAAAGGCTCAATAACTCATGAGATAAATTCCACATGTTCAAATAATTAAGATTCCTTGGTCCATCAATGCAAGAGCTGATTCCTTAGCTAAATTAGCCAAATAGCTAATCTTGATAAAGGAGAAACTCTAATCATAGTCTATAGTAGATAAGTGATAAACTCAGTCTTTAGCATTAAATATGAGAATACTAGATCTAAACTAATAGAAGAGATCATAGATTAGAGATGCCATTCACCAACTATCTCAAATATGGAGAACTCCCGGAAGATAAATATACATAGATACAACTCTAAAAGAGAGTCACACACTTTCTGCTCATCAATGACACTCTTTATAGAAGGTCTTCAATCAGCTACTTTTGTGCTATCTCTTAGACAAAATAGCCAAAGAAGCTATATATGAGGTGCATTATGGGATTTGTGGGTCTCATCAATCGGGCCGAAAAATAATGATGAAGATTAAGTGTTTGGGCTACTACTAGCCCATAATAATATGTGAGAAGATGTCATCTATGCCAAATTCATGGTGACTTTTGGGGGATTAAAGTTGACCACATGGGATAGCGGAGACCTCGAGGAGTGACCTCAAATCCCAAATCAAAATTTATTTTAAAGTGCACTATTAGATATTATGGGAGTATGACTTCCAACAGACACAAGTCTCTATTATTAATTACTCCAATGATTGTTAGAAGCCTCCTAAACCAAGAAACCTAGTTAATAAAAATAGTGACACAGGAAGAAAAGAAGAAAGCATTATTTGATTAATTAAGAAAGATGGTACATGGCTTAAGCAAGGGTATACCCTCACATTATAATGAATTTCATTATAGAATTATAGAAAATATAAAAGAAATAAAGAAAGAGAATGAGTGGGAAAGAAGTTTTGATGTGTGCTACTGCCCTGCTCTTCCTGTGCTGGACCTTGTGGTGTTCGACCCAAAACTTGGAAGGGAATGGGAGAAGTTTGAAGTATTTCCAATAGCTTTGAGCTTTGATGATAACTTTGTTGGATGACATTGCTGGCAGCTTGTCAGAATTGGCCTGAAGTGTTTTTGAAAACTCTGAGCTTTTTGAAGTATTTTCATTAGTTAATAAGGTGTCAGCAATAATTTTGTTTGGGTTGGAGTGTTTTCATTAGTAAATAAGGCATTAGTGATAACTCCATTTAAGGTAAAGTGTTTTCATTAGCCAATAAGGTATTGGCGATAACTCCTTTAACCTTGAAGTATTTTCATAGACAATAGGGCATAGGTGATAATTTCTTTTGTTTTTGAAGTATTTCTATAGTCGATAAGGTGTAGGTGATAACATCTTGGGGATTTTTGAAGTGTTTCCATAGCTGATAAGGTGTCAGCGATAAGTTCTTTGATTTGGGTAGCATCACCAACAGCTTATGGAATTGGGTATAGCTTGAAGATGCATCACCGACTACTTCTAGGGTTGGCTAGCTTGAAAGGGTGTGTTGGCAACTGCTTGTGGGATTGGCCAGCTTGAAAGGGCACATCGTCAATTGCTTGTTGGGTCGACTAGCTTGAAGTGTGGCCAACGATTTTGAGCGCATTGTTGGTTGAGTTCATTGATTTAGTAGTGTCAATGATAGCTTAGAGGTTTGAGTATAGATTTTAAGTGTGGCCAATAGCTTTCAGTATTGGTGATTAACTTCTTTAGTTTGATAGCATCACTAACAACTTATGGAGTTGAATATAGCTTTGAAGTATGATCGACAGCTTGGAGCATGTGACAATTAACTTCTTTGGTTTGATAGTATCACCAACGGCTTATGATATTGGGTATAGCTTGCAAGATGCATCATTAATAGCTTCTAGGGTTGACTAGCTTTGAAGTGTGGCCAATGGCTTTGAGTGCATTATTGGCAATTAACTTCTTTAGTTTGATAATGTCACCAATAGCTTATGAAGTTGGATGTAGATTGGAAGTATTGCTAAATTCTTCTGTAGTGGACTCAGTGAGACTCAATTTGACCTTACTTAGTTCTTATTTGAACTAATTTTGGTTTGGATCAAGATGTAACATCACCCATTGTTCATGGATTTAGAGTATTATCAAAGGTTTAGTGCACCCAATGAAACTTAGTTTGATCTTATTTAGCTTAACTTTAGTCAAATTCAGCCCTATGTTAGACCCTTATCAAGTCCTAGTTTGCTAGACTTTGGCTTAAGTCCAAGTTAATTTAATTCAATCTAGTTACAATCCAAGTTTAGCTTGGCTCAGTTCTAGTTTAACTTTGAATTTACCTTTTAGTTTGGACTTGATTTAATCCGATTAGGATTTGATTTGAGCTTAGTTCAATCCTGATTAGATTTGCCTTGAACTCAACTTGAATTTGATTAGAGTTGAGTCTCAATTTTGGTTTTAGTCCATTTGAGCCGACTTGGCACTTGTCCATTTTTGTGATTAAGTTCAATTTTAGTGTTATTGAGTTACTTCATGTTAATTAATTTAATTTAAGGGGCCTTGGCTATTTATGATGATTTTAGATGGACCGGTAGCTTGACTTCAAATGTGTAAACCTAAAGATTAGCTTAGTTCATGAGCTAAAAAGCTAGCTTAGTTCGATCCTGAGGGTTGACTAGGTGTGAGTCCAAAGACTGGCTTAGAAATAAATCCAAAAGCTAGCTAAGTGTGAGTCTAAGGGCTGGTTGAGTGTGAGCCCAAAGGCTAGCTAAGTGCGAGTCTAAGGGTTGGTTGAGTGTGAGTCCAAAGGCTAGCTAAGTGCAAGCCCAAAGATTAGCTAAGTGCAAGCCCAACGTTGGCTAAGACATGAGCCCGAAAGTTGGCTAAATGCGAGCCTAAAGATTGGATGAATGTGAGCTAGAAGGCTAACCTAGATGTGAGCTCAAAAGCTAGCTAAGTGGAGCCCAAAGATTGGCTAAATGTAAACCCAAAGGCTAGCTTAGATGCGGGACTGAAGGCTGGTTGAGTGGAGATAGATGAGTGCAAGCTTGAAGGTTAGCTGAGTGTGAGCCCGAAAGCTGGCTTAGAAGTGAACTCAAAAACTGGCTGAGTGTGACCCTGAAGGGTGGCTAAGATGCTAGCTCAAAAGTTGGTTGAGTACGAGCCTGAAGGATGGCTGAGTGTAAGCCTGAAAGCTAGTTGAATGTGAGCTTGAAAGCTATCTTGGTGCAAGCCTAAAGGTTTGCTAAGATATGAGCTCAAAGGTTGGTTGAGTGTAAGCTCGAAGGCTGGCCGAATGCGAGCCCGAAGGTTTGCTTAGATGCAGACTCAAAAGCTCACTAAGTGTGAGCCCAAAGACTAGCTGAGTGCAAGCCTGAAGTTAGCTAAGACAAAAGCTCAAAAGATAGCTGAGTATGAGCCTGAAGGCTAGCTTGGATGCAAGTGCGAAGGGTAGCTGAGATGTGTGTTGGAAGGCTGGCTGAGTGTGAGCTTGAATGTTGGCTAAGAAGCAAGCTTGAAAGTTGGCCGAGTGTGAACGTGAAGGCTGACTAAGACACAAGCTCAAAAGCTAGTTAAGTGTGAACCTGAAGGCTGGTTTGGATGTGAGCCTAAAGGTTGGCTAAGATGTGAGCCTGAAGGCTAGCTAAGGTGTGAGCTTGAAAGCTAACTGAGTGTGAGCCTAAATACTGGATGAGTTATAGGGATTCTTCATCTTTGAGAGGCTGTGGGTGGCCATGGGTAGTGTCATAAGTTCACTGTCTCCATTGCTATCTTCATTGCCATCTTCAAGGGGCTGTGGGTGCCCATAGCAGGGTCATGGGTTGGCAATCTTCATCAACGAGGGCCACGGGTGGACGCGAAATTGTCACCATCATACCGAAGACTGTGAGTAACCACGATGTTGAAAACTTTTTTTATTTGTTTTCCAAAATTTCCTTTTTATAGTAATTTTTTAGTTTTTTTCCTTCCTTCTTCTTCCATCTCAAGCTTAAACCCCTTCTATTTTTTTTCTTTTTTTGGCTAGATTTTCTTTTTAGTAGAACCCTCTTTTCTATTTTTTTGGGCTTCTTCTTCATGAAGCCAAGGGTTTCTTAGCTTCTCTTATTGGCCTTTACTGGGCCCGATTAGGCTTAGTCCTCTTCCTTGGCCCGATCTGGTTGGAGACAGTTGGATTTGGCCAACCTCAGCCACAGTGGGGGTAGGGAGGGGCCCCGCCCTTCCTCCATCTGTCAGAACTAGTCAAACCTAGCCAGTCTTGCTATGATAGGGTGAGGAGGAGCCCCACATCCCTTTTTCTATCTAGATCTAGGCTTGCATCAAGCTAGGAGCCGAGGAGGGATTCTTGGATGGAGATGAAGCTCCTAGTGGAGGTCATGGTCGGGATGAAGGAGGAGAATGGCCGACAAGAAGGGGAGAAGCACAATGATGACTTGGCAATAGATAGGTTGGCTGAGGCACGGGAGGAGGCAAAGTAAGCTCAGTGGTGGTGAGGTCCAGTGAGGTGAGCTTGAAGTCATGGGTAGGGCTTGAGCCATGGATTAGGTTCAGGCTTTCAACAGTGATGTTCAAGTGAGGATATGGCGGTGGCTTGACTGATGGACAGCTCATGGGGGGGAGGCCGGGCAATAGCTCTCAGTGATGGTGGATGGTCGGAGATGACTGTCGCACAAAGGCAACAAAGAAGAGAAGGACAAAACAAAGTTGAGTGTTGAAACTCACTCGATTGTATTCTATCTTTGATTTCCTATTGTATTTGCAAATTCATTGATCTCGTCTCCCCCATAATCCTTTGATCTCACCTCTTTTTCTATTCTTTGATTTGCAGGTTCTACAAGTTTTTATAGGCATATGAAGAGATAGAGTTGGGCTAGAATCAAATTTTTTGTTTGAATTTTGACTAATGGATGTGGATGTAGATGGATATGGATATGCTTATCCTGAATTTGGATGAACTTGTAAAGAGATATGGATAAGCTTATTTGTTGTTGATGATAAAATTTGAAAATTGGTACTTATCCCAGATATTGAAATTATAGTGGGGTTATTTGCAAATATTTTTTAGAAATTAGACTAAATTATAATTTTATAAATTTTAGGAGAATTTTCTATAAAAATAACTTGTTTATAAAGTTTTGAAACTTACTGAGTCTTTTTTAAATCAAATTTAGACTTGTTTGTTAGTAAAAATTATTGGGGGACTTATTTACAAAATGTTAAAATTCTAGCAATTATTTGCAAATAAAGAATTTTGAAGGGATTATTGATCAAATTATAGTTATTAATCTTTGAGGGGTTTATTTGCAAATCTTAAATTTTGCGGGATTGTTATGTAATTTTTGGATTTTATTAGACTTTTCTGCAAAATTCTTATTCTATGGACTATTTGTAAGAAAAATTTATTGAGGGACTCATTTATAAGGATTTATCTAGAGACTCATTTATGAAGATTTATTCAATCCAGAGGCTTATTTACAAAATTCTTGTATTTTGTCATTCTGGCCTAAGTTTTAGATGAATTTTGGGCCCAATTTTGGTCTAAAAATTCAGCTCAATTTGCCCATGTGGATTAGGCTTACCTAATAGTCCAAATTTTTCAATGATTTGAGCTCAAATTTTGATCAAATTCGGACACAATTTAAGTCTGACTAGCACCAACATTTGAACCATAATTTAGTAGCATATAAGTCTTAATTTTAATCACATTTTAATTAATTTTAATTGTGACAAAAAATCACCTTAAACATATTGCCCCCTTCATAGTCTCTTCTCGAGTTCTGGCGAGAGGAGAAGGTGCGAGTAATTTATAAATACTTGCCTCTGCATTAATATTTTAGGAGTTGACAATATGAGTTTGAATTACCATGCAAGAGTGTACTTGATTTGCTATATGATGATGGACTTATTTTATCATGCAAGAGTGGATCTAGGTTTGCCGTATGAGAGTAAACTTGGAGTGCCACATGAAAGTGGACTTGGCTTGCCACATGAAAGTAGACTTGGTTTGCCATGTGAAAATGGGCTTGGCTTGCCATGTGAAAGTGGGCTTGGCTTGCCATCTGAAAGTGAGCTTGGCTTGCCATATGAAGGTGGACTTCGCTTGTCACATGAAAGTGAATTGGGGTGCCACGTGAAAGTAAACTTGATTGCTATATAAATATGGGCTCAATAATTGTATAAAATGGATAGAGTTTTGTGTCCATGTTTTGTGTTGAGAAACATAAAATTCATGTTTGACCAAGCATTCTCTTTTGAGGAAGTCAGACATTTTATCATAGAAAAAACATAGACACTTTTGATTGTTATGTTATTACCCCCAGGGCTTCGGCATAGTACCTTTTGAGAAATTGGATGTTGATTGGTGGCATAGGTTGTTCCCCCTTATCATCGATTAGTTGGTAGGATCCTCCTTCGAATATTCTTTCGATGATATAAAGGTATTCCCAATTAGACCCAAATTTGCCTTTCTGGTTTTGGTTTGGGATTATGGATTTTCTTAGAACTAAGACCATTTCCCTTTTGGAATAACTTAAGTCAAGTTATCTTATTATAGGCCCTATTCATTTGTGCTTGATACATTTCTAGGTTTTATTATGCTGTGAGCCTTATCTTATCCAAAGAGTCTAGCTTGTCAAAGTAAAGATGAACATTGTCTTCTCTTGTAAGCACTAAGCCAGCCTTTAGGCTCACACTTAGCTAGCCTTTGGGCTCACAATTCAGCCAACATTCAAGTTCCCACTCAACCAACCTTCAGGCTCACACCCAACTAGCCTTCGGGCTTGCATTCAGCCAGCCTTCAAGCTCGCATCCAAGCCAACCTTCAGGCTTGCACTTAGCTAGCTTTTGAGCTCACACTCAGCCAACCTTTAGGCTCACACCCAACCAGACTTCAGGCTCGCATCCAGCCAACCTTCAGGTTCTCATCTTAGCTAGCCTTCAGGCTAGCACCTCAGCCAACTTTCAGACTCACACCCAATCAGCCATCAGGCTCATACTAAGCTAGCTTTCGAGCTCACAAACTAAGCCAACCTTTGGGTTTGCACATTTGAAGCTAGGCTATGGGTCTATCCAAAATAATCATAAATAACCAAAGACCCTCAAATCAAACTGCTTAACATGATGTAACTCAATGAAATTGAAATTAAACTTAATCACAAGAAATGGACAAGAGGCCAAGTTGGCTCAAATGGACTTAAATTGATTAAATAAATGGACTAAAATCCAAAGTAAGCTAGACTCCAAAAGTCTAATTTAAATTAATCTAAATAAAATTAGTTCAAACCCAATCCTAATTAGGTTTGAGTTGGGTCAATTCAAAATCAAGTTAAGTCAAGATTGAACTAAGCTCTGTTTAAATCCTAATTAGGTTAAATCAAGTCCAAACTAAAAGGGCAAGTTCAAAGTCAAACTAGAATCAAGTCAGATTGAGCCTAAACTAAAACCAAGTCAAACTAAATTGACTTGGACTAGAGTCAAAGTCTAGCAAATCAGGACTCAATAAAGGTCCAATATAAGGTCGAACCTAACTCAAGCTAAATGAAATCAAACTCTGACTTGAATCATATTAGTCTGGATGAAACTAAATAAGGTCAAAGTGAGTCTCATTGTGTATGCTAAATTTTCAACAATACTCCAAGGTTATGAACAAAGGGTGATATTACCATCCTAATTTAAATAAAAATTAGTTCAAATAAAACTCAATAAGCTCAAACTGAGTCTCACTGGGTGTGCTACAAAGGCCCTTAGCAATACTTCAAAGCCATGCTCAACCTCATAAGCCATTGGTGACACTGCCAAATTAAAGAAATTAATCACCAACATACTCAAAGCTATCGATCACACTTCAAAGCTATATCCAACGTCATAAGTCATTAGTGATGCTGGCAAATTAAAGAAGTTAATCGCCAATATGCTCCAAGCTGTCAACCATACTTCAAAGCTATACCCAACTCCTTAAGCTGTTGGTTACACTATCAAATCAATGAAGTCAACCAAACACTCAAAGCTGTTAGTCATACTTTAAACTAGTCAATCCTAGAAGTAGTTAACGATGTGCCCCTTTCAAGCAAGTCAACCCTAGAAGTAGTTGGAGATGTGCTCTTCAAGCTAGGCAACTCTAGAAGTAGTTGATGACATGCTTGTCAAGCTAGTTACCATAAGTAGTTGACAACACACCCTTCCAAGCTAGTCAACCCTAAAAGTAATTGACGATGTGATTCTCAAAACTATACCCAACCTCATAAGCCATTAGTGACACTACCCAAATAACGAAGTTATTCCCAATGTCTTATTGGCTATGAAAATACTTCAAAAAGTAAAGAAGTTATCACCTACACCTTATCGACTATGGAAACACTTCAAAAGATCAAAGAAGTTATCACCTATGTCTTATTACATATGAAAATACTTCAAAACCAAACAATGAAATTATCACCTATACCTTATTGGCTATTAAAACACTTCAAAAACCATAGAAGTTATCACTAATGCCTTCTTGGCTAATGGAAATACTTCAAATCATGAAGTTATCACCAATGGTCAAAGCTTTTGGAATTACTTCAAATTTCTCCTATTCCCTTCCATGTTCCATCGGATGATGCCATCAACACTTGCCAAAGATTGAGTCAATTTGAGTCGAACACCATGTGGTTCAGCACAGGGGGAGCGAGACAGTAGCAACATCAAAACTTCTTCTCCACTCTTTCTCTTCCTTTATTTATTTTATATTTTTTATAATTTTATGTTGAAATTAATTGTGAAGTGAGGGTATGCCCTTACTTAAGCCATATATCATTTCTTAAAATTAATTAAATACTTTCTTCTTCTTTTTTGTATCTCTATTTTTATTAACTTGGAGCTTTAGGAAGTTCCTGATAATCGTAGGGGTAATTAACAATAGGGGCTTGTGGCTGTTAGAAGTCATGTTCCCACAACACCTAATAACATATTTTAAATTAAAACAAATTTTGATTTGTGATTCAAAGTCACTCTCGGAGTCTTCACTACCCTGAGTGGCCAATTTCGATCCCACAGTCATAGAGTAAGTCAAATCCACTCTCACATGACAATTCAAACTCATATAGTCAACTCTTGAAATGTTAATACAGGAAAATATTGATGAAGGAGTAAGTACTTGAAAATTATTCGCACCCTCTTCTCTCGTCATAACTCGAGAAGAGGCTATGAAGGAGACAATTAGTTTGAGGTTATTTTTTCCACAATCAAATTTAATTGAAATATGACTAAAATTAAGAGGTTTATGCCACTAAATTATGATTCAAATATGAGTCTGAGTAAATCTTAAATTGCATCCACGTTTGGCTAAAAATTGAGTTTAATTTAAACCTAAATTCTTAAGAAATTCTGGCTTAAACTAAAGTAGGCTGAGTGGGCTGGATGTTTGAACCCAAAATTAGGCTCAAAATCCATTTAATATTTGAGTCAAAATGACAAAATACAAGAATTTTGTAAATAAGTCTCTGAATTGAATAAATCTTCATAAATGGATCCATGGCTGGATTTTTCTTACAAACATGTCCCTAAAATAAGAATCTTGCAAAAATGTCCAATAAAATCCTAAAATTATAAATTAGTCTCACAAAATTTAGGGTTTGTAAACAAACCCTTCAAAATATTATATGGGATGAGTACAAATTTCTAATTTCATCATGTATAATAGATAAACTTATCCATATCTCTTCACAAGTTCATCCAAATCCCAGATGAGCCATATCCTATCCATGTCCATCATTCAAAAATTCAAACAAAAAAGTTTGTTTCTAGTCCAACTTTATCCCTTCGAGTCCTATATAACGCTGTTAACCTGAAAGAAAATGGAAGACATCAGAGAGAAAAATGTGGAGATTAGAAAGGTGTAGATTGAGTAAGAGATTGAGCACAAAGAAGGCCAAGAAAGAAGAATTAGAAAGAACTAAGAAGAAGTAAGTTGCTTAGCTTATCTTGCTATTCTTTGCCATTTTCTTTGCTTCCTTTCCTCTCTCAGCAATGTCTCCACCACAACCCCTTGTCTGCTCCACCACTACCCAACCTCACCCACTCTACTATCGCTTGCACTGGCCATCATCGCCTCTACCTCCATCCAAGCCCGTAATCTATCTCTGCCACTCGAGCCTACTAGCTACCTCTGCCTGACTTGCGAGCCGCCTCCACCTCTCCCCGAGCCTGCGAGCCACCTCCACCACCTGACCCCACAAGCTGCCTTAGCCTAAGCTTATGAGCCACCTTAGCCACCCGAGCCAGTGAACTACCTCAGCTAACCTCGCCCAGTCTGTCGCTACCTAGCCTTGCCAGCTCTGTAGTTACCCATGCTGGCTATTGCTTCTGCCTCCTTGGATGCCATGTTGCCTCGCCACAAGGAGAAACAGTTGGATCTAACTAGGAGATTATCAAATCTATGCAAAGAAGGGACTAGGTGACCATGGCCCGGTTGTGAGAAGAAAAGGATTGAAGAGGAGGCCATGGGTTTTGTTTAGGAAGAAGAGATAGGAAAAAAAATATAGAAAAAAGAAATAAGAAAAGGATTTTTGTGTAAAAAAAATTCAGCCAAGAAAAAAAGGGGAGAAAGATTTTGGGTGAGGGAGAAGAAGAAATAGAGAAAAAAAAAAAAGACAAGTAAAAAAAAGTTGTGTAAAAGGAAAATAAGGAAAGAAAAGAAGAGTTTGTTCCCCAAAAAAAGGAAAAAACTTCTCTCATCTTTATTTTTGGTAGAACATCATCAACATTGTGGTAACCCATAGTCCTTGGCGCAATGATGGAATTCCACCAACCTCACACCCACCTATGGTCCCTCAAAGATGACAAACTCTCGACATCATTGCGGTCACCCATAGCCCCACGAAGATGGCAAACCCTTAACATTACCCATAACCACCAATGGCCCCTCGAAGATGGTGAATCCCCATTACTCTAAGTTAGCATTTGGGCTCGAACTTAGCTAACATTTAGACTCACACTTAGCTAACCTTTGGGCTTGCATCCAAGTCAGTCTTTGGGTTCACATTCAAACCTGCCTTCAGGCTCGCACCCAACCAGGCTTCAAGCTCACACTTAGCCACCCTTCAGGCTCTCACTTAGCCACCCTTCGGGCTCATACCTAAGCTAACCTTCAAGCTCACACATATCTAGCCTTTGGGCTCACACTCAGCTAACCTTCAGGCTCACACCTACCTAGCCTTTGAGCTCACACCTTAGCTAGCATTTGAGCTCACATCCAAGTTAGCCTTTAGACTAGCACCTCAGCTAGCCTTCAAGCTTATACCTTAGCCAGCTTTTGGGCTTGCGCTTGGCCAGTCTTCGGACTCACACCCAGTTAGCCCTTGAGATCACACTAAACTAGCTTTTAAGCTCACAAACTAAGCCAACCTTCTAGTTTGCACATTTAAAGTTAAGCTATAGATCCACCTAAAATCATTATATATAGCTAAGGATCTTCAAATTGAATTGATCAATGTAAAGTAACTCAAACACAACTAATGGACAAAGGTCTAGTTGGCTCAAATAAACTTAAATTGTTCAAACAAATGGACTAAAATCTGAATCAAGGTGGACTCCAAAAAAAATCCAAATTGAGTTATCCTAGACCATATAAACTCAGACCCAACCTTGATCAGATCCAAGTTGGGTCAATTCAAAATCAAGTTAAATCAGAATTGAACTAAGCCCAATTTAAACTCTAATTAGGTTAAATCAAGTTCAAACTAAAAAGAATAACTCAAAGTCAAACCAAAACTGAGCTAGGATGACTGTGAACTGAAACCAAGTTGAATTAAATTGACTTGGACTTGAGATAAAGTCCAACAAACCAGAACTTGATAAAGGTCCAATATAAGGTCAAATATGACTCAAGCTAAGTGAAATCAAATAGACTTGAACCATGATTAATTCAAATATAATTAAAGAAGGTCAAACTAAGTCCCACTGGGTGCATTGAACCCTTGGCAATACTCTAAGACCGTAAATAAAGGGTGATGCTGTCATCCTAACCTAAACCATAGTTAGTTCAAATAGAACTAAATAAGATCAAACTAAATCTTATTGGGTATACTACAAAAGCCTTTAGCAATACTTCAGAGTTATATCCAATCCCATAAGTTATTGGTGATACTACCAAACTAAAGAAGTTAATCGCCAACATACTTTAAGCTGTCGGCCACATTTCAAAGCTATATCCAACCCCATAAGTCATTAGTGATGCTACCAAATTAAAGAAGCTAATTGCCAACACGCTCAAAGCTGTTGGTCATACTTCAAAGCTAGTCAACCGCAGAAGTCGTTAACAACACATCCTTCAAGCTAAACCAACCCAAAAGCATTGCCAACACTACAATTCAAGCCAAAATAACATCAATTCAAACACTCTTAGTTAGTCAGCCATAATGCCTTATTCAAATAAAGTCAACCAATAAAACGTTCAAAATCTTTGGCCACACTTTGAAGCTAGTCAACCCCAAAAGCCGTTGATAATATGCCCTTCAAGCTAGCCAATCCCAGAAGTAGTTAGCAACAAACTCTTCAAGCAAGTAAACCCATAAAGTAGTTGATGGCACACCTTTCAAGGTAGATAACCCAAGAACTATTAGTGAAGTGCTCTTCTAGCTAGTCAACCTTGGAAGCCATTGACGATGCCCCCTTTCAAGCTAGTCAACCCCAAAAGTAGTTGATGATACACCGTTCAAGCCAGTCAACCCTAAAAATAGTTGACAATGTGATTTTCAAAGATATACCTAACCCTATAAGCTATTGATGACACTATAAAAAATAATGAAGTTATCGCCTATGCCTTATCAGCTATGGAGATACTTCAAAAACCAAAGATATTATTGCCTTCACCTCATTAGTTATGGAAACACTTTGAGGCCATTGAAGTTATTGCCTGCATCTTATCAGCTATGAAAATACTTCAACAAATCAAAGAAGTTATCAGCTATGCCTTATTGGCTATAGAAACACTTCAAAAATCAAAGAATTTATCGCCTATGCCATATTGGCTATGAACACTTCGAATTCAATGCTATTATTGTCAACACTTTATTGGCTAATGAAAATATTTCAACCCAAATGAAGTTATCATCGATGTCTTATTGGCTAACAAAAATATTTCAACCCAAATGAAGTTATCACCGATGCCTTATTGGCTAATGAGAACACTTCAAATCATGAAGTTATTACTAATGATCAAAGCTATTGAAAATACTTCAAAATTCTCCTATTCTCTTCTATATTCTATCGAATGATGCCACCAACACTTGCTTAAGACCTAGTCGATGTGGGTTAGATGCCATGTGGTCTAGCACAGGAGAGTGAGATAGCAACACACATCAAAGCTTCTTCTTCACTCTTTCTCTTTCTTTATTTCTTTCATATTTTTTATAATTTTATGCTGAAATTCATTGTAAAGTGAGAGCATGTCCTCCCTTAAGTCATGTACATCTTTCTTAAATCAATCAAATAATATTTTTCATCTTTTTTCCTTTTGTGTCTCTATCTTATTAGCTAGATTCTCACTTTAGGAGGTTCTTAACAATCATCAAAGTAATTAACAACTAGGACTCACACTTATTAAAAGTCATATTCCCACAACTTAGGCTCAACAAGAGGACTTAACTTTACCCTTAGCATCTTCTTTTATGAGAGGATGGATTTAATATTCGATTGAGTTTTCATGATGGATGCTTAGGCAATATACCACCTAACATCATCATATATTTTTGGAAGAGAGTTATTGCATGTGCTTATATGCTTTAGACATTAGCATTTCCCATTTTCATCTTTGCATAGACTAGCAAAAGAATGTGGTATTTATTTTTGAGGAAAGCATCCTATTTTGATCAAGAGGAGTTTCACTTTTCTTTTCAATAGATTAGAGCTCTTTCATCCACAATGTGAAGACTATCACTTGACAATAGTTGGGAGAAGAGATTTCGACCTGTGTTGAAGTGGACATAAAATTAGGGGGCCTGGGGAGAGATATGCACTCGATTTTGATCACTTAAGATAGTGATTGATGTTTTGATGGGCCAGTCCAATCAATTTGATATTAATTGCTTAGAGGGCTATCTTGAGAGCCATCTTGAAGCTTTTTCACCTTGTCATTCATACCACATCTCCATAGAACAAAGAAAAAAATAAAAAATTACTATTTTTATGGGAATTATCTTCTACAATGCCATGTTAGTATGTTGGGGAAGGACACCCTATAGTAGTTGGCTGACTTAATAAGTAGACACTTTAATCGATGCTTATTAAATTCTAGTACTTAAAACTAATAGTTCATCTTTTAAAAGGCCAAATTGGCACATAAGCATTAAGAGAAGTAACCTTATTAAGTGATGTTCTCTTTTTTTTTTTTTTTTTTTGGCAATGCTAGAAGAAGCAAATAATGCAAAACATATGTATTTGTACATTTTTTTTTGAAACAAAAAAAATTTCTAGAGATTTATTATTTCAAAAATTCTTTGGCAAATAGGTGATGTGTCCTTCCATCTTCAATTAAGGCCTTTTAGTTGGTTAGGTTTGTTGATGTTTGAGGATGATTTTGGTCTCAAAAGGTGGTAAGTCACTAATTAACATTTTCTTATACCTTTTTCCTAGTGTAATATTTTCTTCAGGAATCTATTTTTCTAGCAACCTTATTACTTTCAACATGTTCCTATTGGTTAGTTACTTCTTTGACTTTGGCATTGATCTTGGATGCCTCTTAGTCTCAATTTTCAAGGTTTACACACCCACAGATGCTAAACAGTACTTATTCTTTGGGTGGTCTTTTCTGGTCCATAATAGATCAAGATGAGGCTGGGTCAATCCTAATTGTAATATATGATCCAATTTTCTCTTCCTTTTTCTTTATTTATTGATTTATTTTAGTAATATTATTTCTCTTCTAAGGATCTAAGATTTGGGGGCTCGTAGATGTCAACTGGTTCTTACTCTTTGAGTCTGCCTTTCTTGGCTTAGTTTTTCATATGAGAATGGTCCATTTAGGACTTTATTTTCTATTCTTCTCTTTTTTTTTCCTTTTTTATTTTCAAAGTAGGGTAATTTTTTTGCCTCTAGCAGGATATTCTAAAGAAGTTATCTTTTGATCTTAGCACTTCTATCTTTGAAGTAACTCTCTTAAAAGAATTTTAGTTAGTTACAAATTGGTCACTATATTTTGCCCCTTTAAGTGGGTTTGGCCCTAGCTCTCTAGATAGGAGGGTCTTATCCCGAGATAGAAGGTCTCTAGCCCCTGGAAGTGAGATTTTTGCCCCCTTAGTGGACTTGTATGGGAGATGAGGGATTGATCCGTGCTTATGTGGACTCTAGTCATCCCTGCAGTGATCATTGATTGATAAAATGTGCCACAACTTTGCCACTGTAGCGATCGTTGGTTAACGAAGTGTGCCATAAACTTTTTATTGAGAATGGCAGTGTGGATTGGAGCAAGAGGTCCACTTGATAATACCATTTCCTCATCTCTTAATCAATCATCATCTTTTAATTTTTCTTTGTCTGATATGTGCCTATTTCAACTAGGTTTTTATACTTGAAAGAGAAGTCTAGTCCCAGTGAGTATGCCAGAATTTGTGATCGACTAGTGCTATAATGCGTTTAATTTTCATAGCACACAAGTTTGCCACAAATAAAAAAAAGTTCTAGATTGAGACTGAGTAAAACTCAATCCCATTGAGTGTGCCAGAATTTGTGAAATCAAAATTGACCACCCGAGATGGCAAAGATGCCCGGAGCAACTTCAAATCACAAATCAAATTTTATTTTTATTTAAAGTGTGTTATCAAGTATTGTGAGAACATAATTTCTAACAAATATAAGCCCTTATTATTAATTATCCGGATGATTGTTAGGAACCTCTTAAAGTGAGAAACCTTGATAATAAAATAGACACAAGAAAAAAAAGAAGAAAACATCTGATTAATTCTAAGAAATGATATATGACTTGAGCAAGGGTATGCCCTCACTTTACAATAAATTTCAACATAGAATTATAGAAAATATGAAAGAAATAAAAAAATAAAAAGAGAAAGGAGTGAAAAAGAAGTTCTGTGTTGTTGCCCCACTCTCCTACACTAGACCATGTAGCATCTGGCTCAAATTAACTCGATCTTTGATAAATATTAATGGTATCATCCGATGGGACATAGAAGGGAATGACAGAAATTTAAAGTGTTTTCAATAGTTTGTACATTGATGATAACTTCATTTGGTTTGTAGCATCACAGTAGTTTATATGGTTGGGTATAACTTTGAAAATTGCATTGTCAACTACTTTTGGGGTTGATTAGCTTGAAGGGTGCATCATCAACTACTTCTAGAGTTAACTATCTTAAGGGCACATCATCAACTGCTTTTGGGGTTAACCTAGCTTGAAAGGTGTGCCATCAACTACTTCTAAGGTTGACTACCTTGAAGATTGCATCATCAACTACTTTTGTGGGGGTTGACTAGATTTGAAGTATGGCCAATGACTCTGAGCATGTTGGTATTTAATTTCTTTGATTTGGTAGTATCACCAACTACTTAGGGAGTTGAGTATAGCTTTAAAGTATGGCTAACAATTTTGAGTATATTGGCGATTAACTTCTTTGATTTGATAACATCACCAATGACTTATGGGGTTGGGTATAGCTTTGAAGTGTGGCTGAAAACTTTGAGTATGTTGTGAGTTGATTTTATTTGGCCAAAGATTGTGGCTGACTGACTAAGTGAGTTCAATCTTAACTTAGTTTGGTTTGATTTAAAGCAAGCTTTTGGGTTGGGTTAGCTTGGAAGATGCATCATCAATAGCTTCTGGGGTTGATTAGTTTTGAAGTGTGATTAACTCAAATTAGATTTTTAGAGTCTAGCTTGATTTGGGTTTTAGTATATTTATTTAATCAATTTAGGTCCATTTTAAGTCATCTTGACCTTTGTCCATTTATTTTGATTGAGTTCAATTTCAATTTGATTGAGTTTCTTTATATTAAGTAATTTTACTTGAGAGTTCTTTGCTATTTATGATAATTTCAAATGTACCTATGGTCCAGCCTTAAATGTGTGAACCTAAAGGAGGCTTAGCTCATGAGCTCGAAAGTTGGCTTAGATATGCAAGCCCAAGGGCTGATTGGGAGTGAGTTTGAAGATTGGCATAGATGCAAATCCAAAGATTGGTTGAATCAGAGCCCTAAGACTAGCTTGGTCAAAATCCTGAAGGCTAACTTGGATTTGAGCCAGATGGTTAGCTTGGTGTGAGCCTGAAGGTTGGCTGAATGAGATGCCAAAGGCTAGCTAAATGCAAGCCTAAAGGCTGGCTTGGATGTGAACCTGAAGGTTGGCTTGGATGCGAGCTCGAAGGCTAGCTCAGTGCAAGCCTGAAGGTTGACCAAGGTGTGAGTTTGAAGGCTTGCTTAGTGCAAGCCCAAAGACTGGCTGAAGTGTGAGCCCAAAGGTTAGCTAGATGTAAGTTTGAAGGCTAGCTAGATATGAGCCCAAAGGTTGGCTTAAAAGGGAGCCTGAAGGCTAGCTTGGTATAACGAGGCTTTGTCATATTTGAGGTGCTGTGGTTGGCTACAGCCATGTTGAGGATTTGCCATCTTCAAGGGGCCATGGGTTTCCACAATGGTGTTAACAGTTCACTGTCTTTGAAGGGGCAACTGGCGGTCCAGCTATTGGTAGATTTTCACCATCATTTGAGGAGCATGGGTGGCCGTGATATTGATGGTGCCAAAAATTGAGAGACGAGTTTTTTTATTTTTTTAATTTTTTTGGCCAACAAACTTTTTTTTTATTTTTTGCCTAAATTTTATTTTTCTATTTTCTATTTTTCCCTTTTGTTCCTTCTTTCACAACAACTTCCAGTTCTTTTTCTTTTTTCTCCTACAAATGTCCCCCAACTTCTCTTTTTTTATTTTTTTAATCTCTTTTACTTCATCATTTTCTTTACATGAGACAACATCCTCTTTCTCCTTATTTCTTCTTCTCCTGTACCCCTCCACCAACCATGCCTTGGCCTCTCTTCCATAGACAAAACCCTTCTCTTTTTTCTTGCTTCATCTTCTTATTCCTCTCACCCCTTCCTCTATTCACCAAAACAAGCTGCACCTCCCTCCATCTTATTGCCAAATCTAGTGAGATCTAGTCGATGGCAGGTTGCAACAGTGGAAAGGAGCTACAAGGGCAGGTGCGAGGTTGTCTTTATAGGTAGGCACTGGCGTGGAGAGGTGCTGTCCATCAAGGAGATGACAACTAGGCGAAGGTCCAACAAAGCAAGCCATCAAAGGCATCCACAATGTAGGTAGGCTAGCAATGAGCAGGTGGAGGCTTGGTGGAGGATGGAGTAGGTTGGCACAGGGCTCCTTCTATCAGTGAATAGATAGATCCAGTAGGGGCAGAGATGGGCTTTGTGGGGGATAGGGCGTAGAGGAGATGGCAGCAATGAAGGTGTAGGCCCGACAGTGGTCTCTAGTCCAATAGAGCTAGCAATGGAGGGGGCTGCAAGCTAGAGAATAGGAGGTGGCAGATTATGTAGGGAGTGCTGGAGGCTCGGGGATGCTACAATTTTTGGCTTCCTCACCACTAGATTCAAGCTTATGACAAACGAGGTAGTGTTTAGGTGCTCATAGCCATTGAAAGTGGGTCGATCAAGTAGCACAGGAGCATCACCATAGACCTCACCATGAGCAATGAAGTAGAAGAGTAGGAGAGTAGAGAAAGAATAAAGAAGAGAGACAAGAATTCACTAAACTTTTCATCAATTTTCAACTTGCTTTTACTCCTATCCTAGTTCTTGTTCTCCTCTTTAATCTTCTACCACTCTCCTTTTCTATGCAAGATTTCATCAGTTCTTATAGGTGCCCAGGAGATAAGAGATTAGGTTAATAATAATTCAAATTTTGAATCTAGAAGATTGTATTGCTATTGGTTCATTGGAGATGTGGATGAAGTTTATTTGAATGTGGATTCTATTTTGGTTTGGATGAGGATAAGATCCACAATTTAGATATTTGAATCATGGATGAAAATCTTGTTAAAATTCAGACTACGAATAAAACTGTATCTTTTTACGAAATTATGAAATTCAGGGGTTACTTGCAAAATTTGTTTGGAAAATTTGGATTCAAATTGTAATTCTATAGATTTTGAGGGGGCTTTTTGTAAAAATAATTTATTTATAAAATTTCAAAACTTTTAATGCTCTTTTTGAATAAAATTCTAATTTATTTGCAAAGATCAATTTTTGAGGGACTTTTCTGCAAAAGATGAAAATTCTCAGGGGTTTATTTTTAAATACAGAATTTTGAGTAGTTTATTCACAAATTCTAAATTTTAGAGGGATCCTTTTGTAATTTTAAGATTTTATTAGATTTTTTCATAAAATTTCAATCCCAAAGACTTATTTGTAAGAAAAATCCGGCCAAAGACCTTATTATAAAAATTTATTTGATCCACTGATCTAGTTATAAAATAATTATATTTTTTATTTTAACCTATATTTTAGATGAATTTTGGGCCCAATTTTTTATATTCAGCCCACTTAGCCCACTTTACTTTGTGTTGGAATTTATTAAGAATTCAAATATGAATTAAGCTCAATTTTTGGTCAAATATGACCGTATTTTAGATTCAATTGTGGCTAACACTTGAGACATAATGTACTAGCATAAAAGTTTTAATTTTGATCATATTTCAATCAAATTTGATTATAGCAAAAATTACCTGAAACAAACATTACCAGCAACTTATGAGGTTGGGTATAGCCAAATGTTGCCAATGACTTTTAGGGTTGACTTAACTTTGAAGTATGGTAAACAACTTTGAGTATATTGGCAATTACTTTCTCTTGATTTAATAGCATAACCAACATCTTATGGGTTGGGTTTAGCGAAGCATTGCCAATGGATTTTGGGGTTAGCTTAGCTTTGAAGTGTGGCCGACGGTTTTGAACTTGTTTGATTTGATAGCATCACAATAGCTTATGGGGTTGGGTTCGGCTAAACATCACCAATGGCTTTTGGGGTTGGCTTAGCTTTGAAGTGTGACCGAAAATTTTGAGCATGTTGGCAATTAACTTTTTTATTTGATAGTGTCACCAATAGGTTATGGGGTTGGCTTTGCTAAGCATCCTCAACGGTGTTTAGGGTTGGCTTAGTTTTGAAGTGTAGCTGACAATTTTGGGCATATTAGCAATTAATTATTTTTTATTTGATAGTGTCACCAATGACTTATAGGGTTGGGTATAGGTAAGTATCGCCAACATCTTTTGGGGTTGGCTTAACTTTGAAGTGTAGCCGACACCTTTGAGTGTATTGACAATTAACTTTTTTTTTATTTGATAGTGGCACCAATGACTTATGGAGTTGGGTTTAGCTATGTGTCACTAATGGCTTTTGGGGTTGGCTTAGCTTTGAAGTATGGTTTGACTCAATTTGGACTTGTATTCAAACTTGTTGGGTTTCGTTATTGTTTGACAATTATATTTCATTTTGAATTTGTTATAGATTGGCTTAATTAGGGTTTAATTTGAATTTATTTTTTATTTAGTTTGAATATTATTTGACTTAATTGGAGTTTAATTTAAACTCATTTTGATTTTGGGTTAACTTGATTTGAACCCGTATTAATCCAAATTTGGGCCAATCGAGGCTTGACCCAATTAAGATTGAATTTGAACCCAAGTCATTAGTTTTCTGACTAAAACAAATGACTGATTGGGCTACTGGTTGATGATTGAGCGGGTTTCATTCTAGGTTCAACATAATCAGGCAACCAGCTTGGGTACTAGTCGACCAACAGAGCACATGCGAACTCATGATTAATTAGAACTCGTCGACTTGTTGATCAAATAGTCGACCGATAGAGTGCTTTTCTACTTGTCTAGATTAGTTTTAGTTCATTTATTTTGGTTCGAGTCAATTTGGTTCTTTTTATTTATTTTAGCTAAATTTGTTTGAGTTTAATGTGATTATGTTATTTAATCAATTTATATTTATTAGTTTTATTTTTGTTCAAGAGCCCTCAAGCTGTTAGAAGTGACCTTGGGTGAGCCCTAGGCTAATCCTAAGTTACTTTGACTTTTAGACGAGCCCACATGCTGACCTTTACTTGATTTAGACTTTTAGACAAGCTCATGGGCTAGCATTGAATTAGAGTTAATGTTTGTTCTAGCTTGCAGACTACCTCTTAGTTGACATGATTTTTGGGTGAGCTTGCAGGCTGGCCCTTGGTTAGAATGACTTTTGAGTAACATCATAGGCTGGCCCTTAGTATTTGATTTTCAAGTGAGCTCATGGACTAGCTCTAAACTGAATGGACTTTTAGGTGAGCCCACAAGTTGGATTTTAGTTGGAATTGGCTTTTGGGTAAGTCCATAAGATAGGCCTTGGCTGAATTGACTTTCAAGTGAGCCCGTAAGTTGGCCTTAAGTCTGAATTAGTTTTTAGATGAGTCCGCAGGTTAACCCTAGACCAGTCAAATTTCGGGTCAGCCCTAGCCATAGGTTGATTGATGGTGACACATTCAATGAGGTGAGGAGATTTCTTTCTTTCTTTCTTTCTTTCTTTTTTTGTTTCATATTTTTTTCTCTTTCTTTTCTTTTCCACTTGGTTGGTGTTCCTCTTTCGTATTTCTTCTTCTTCCACGCCTCTCCCTTCTCCCTTCTTCTTTATCTTCTCATTTTCTTCTCTTTAGAGTCCTTCATGATAGGCCTCATTCTTCAAGCTCCCCAAGCTAGTGGAGCTTAGTGGAGAGTAGCAGTGAGGCCTTGGGTTGGTGCAATGGATTGGATGACACCATGGTGGATGCAGTAGTGGTGGAGCTCACAAAGGATGGGGCTACGGGAGACCATAGTGGTGATTGATGTGAGGAAGAAACAGGAGCATGGTGGGGCAAGGGGGGGGAGGAGGAGGAGTAGGGCTTATAGGAGACAAAGGAAAAGAAGGAATAAAATAGAAAAGTGACAACGAAAATATAGGAGACTTACTTCTCATTGCTTTCTTGATGATGCTCCCTTGACCTCCTTATTTATGATGTCTTCTTTATCTCCTCTCTCTCTCTAATTTGTTCAGATTTTCATGCCTAAATTCCTACTAGTAATTTATGTTCCTTTGCTCTCTTTGTTTTTGTTTGGTTTTGCCAGTGTTTTATAGGATCTAAAAGATTGAAATGAAATCATTGATCGATTTGGATTGCAATCAAATTTCAAATTTGGATACACATATTATTAATTGAGATGTTCTGAGATTGCAATCCCCTTCATTGGAAGAATTCAATTGATTGATGATGAATTTGGAGAAAGATTCATTTCTAGATCTACTAATCTCATCCCAAATTGGACTTGTTGCGCTAGTTTTGGCTAATCAGAACTGATCGATCGATTAAGAAAATTGGTCAAACGGCAGAGTGTTGCCAATTTGGAGAAAGATTCATTTCTAGATCTACTAATCTCATCCCAAATTGGACTTGTTGCGCTAGTTTTGGCTAATCAGAACTGATCGATCGATTAAGAAAATTGGTCAAACGGCAGAGTGTTGCCAATCCTAGTTCTTGAGAACTGGTTGATTGGTGTGGTCCGATTTAGTATTTTGGTTTGAAATTTCAACCCATGTTTATTTCAAATTGGACCCAACCCATCATGAATTAGGCTTAAAGTACAACTCTAATCCTTGTTAAACTTGAAATCATAGTTAGATTGCAAAATCTACTCATATAGTAGTTTGTTAGAAATTGATTTGTATTTGAATGTAGCATATTTACAGCTCAAAGTAATTTTTGTAACTTGTTAGAATTGATCAAAATGCCTACTAAATTTTTGTTTATTTATAGGAGGCTATTTCTCAGTCAGTAAAGCTTCACTTCTCTTGTTGCTTCTCAATAATGATTGCGCTTTTAGTCTTGATTGTTGATTACTAGTCTCAAAGTTCTTAACTCACTATCTAGTATTAACTACTTCTTCATATTGATTATTAAGTTATTAGTTTGAAAGTTTTTATATTATTGTATGATGTTGATTGCTTTGTACCTAACTATTTGACTACTAGTTTGAAACTTACAGGAATATACTGTAGAGATTGAAAGTTTTGTAAAAATTAAAAAAAAAATTTTATTTTCTATAACTTATTATATTTTTTAGAAAATTTTTAAACTTTTAGTATGTAAATAAAATATAGTTTTTTTGTTGTGTATATTAATGCATTTAAAATTAAATTTTTATAGGATTATAATATAAAATACAGAATTTGAAAATTAATAATTTTAAAACTAATATACAGGATTTTTATAATTAGTTTAGAACTGATTCCGAATCGCTATTGAAAAATCAGTTCTTAATCCAAACCATTACGGTTCCAATTCTCAATTCTTTAAAAATTGGAATCCAGTTTCAGTTCTAAAATATACAAAATCGATATGGTAAACCAATTTTTCTCCCCTCTAATATAAAGCAATATTTTCAAGATTGGATCAAAATAGCCAATTCAGCCGGATTTAGGTAGTAGCACCTAACAAAATGAATGAGCCTCATTTGGTGATGGAATAATGTCCAGAATTGTTTGGAATAAGGATAAATTAGGATATTGACTAGTTTTGATTTTTTTTGAATTGAAAAACTTAAAAATTTTATTTTTTCCCCTTTTTTTAGAGAAAAAAAACATGTATAAATCATTCTAATTCTCTTTTAATGTTTTTTTGGACATTGTTCCAATTCTACCCCAAGTTATGCGCCTGAAATCATAAATAAAAAAATTAATAAACTAACACAACTAAATACACCATTCTAACTTAAATGTTATATTTTTTTATCTAAACATGCTATCAAATATAAATTAAATATATTATACTACAATCCCAAATACAACCTAAGAGGGGGATGAATTAGGTTTTGTAGAACAAATTATGATTTTGAGCAAATTCAAAATCCAATTCAATCCACAAAGAGAAATCCATATAAATATCAAGCAAATCACAAATGCAATAAAGTAAATAGAGAATGAAAAGAGTGCGACATGATTTACATGGTTCAAAAACTAACTACTCCTATTCCGTTGTCCTTACCTTGCTCTTAAGGACTTGAGCTTTCCATATAAATATCAAGCAAATCACAAATGCAATAAAGTAAATAGAGAATGAAAAGAGTGCAACATGATTTACATGGTTCAAAAACTAACTACTCCTACTCCATAGTCCTCACCTCGCTCTTAAGGACTTGAGCTCTCCACTAAAGTAGCACTTTGTTGGTGAAGCCAACCCTGTATAATCAATCTTACTCTAATCGACAAGATTCACTTCACACCGGAGCTTTTGTCTTTCACTCACTTTAAATACCCTTGGAGTAGATTACAAGTGGAAGAAGATAAAAGAATTTTATAATCAATTATCACTACAAAGTCTCTCAAGTTTGAGCTTGAGGGCAATAAAAATTTGATTTGAAATTGGAAGTTTAGAGCACTCTAGGGCTAAAAGGCTTGGAGGGCTTTAATCTCTTCTCAAGAATAAGTCAGAAGTTGTAAAAAACTAGTTAGAGAAACCCATCCTATCCTATTTATAGTCTATGGGTTGAAAGCTAGCTATTGGGGTGAAATATTGCAACTAACCTTACTCCAATGGCTAGAAAATTAGCCATAAATCATGAAAAAAATATGAATTGATCGATTTCTTGGACAATCGATCAATCAATTCTAGTCTAAAAAAACTTACAAAATAGTTCTACTAGTCATCCAGTTCTAGTCTATCAAAACTTGTAAAAAGATTCTACCGATACTCTACTTCCTCAATCGGTTGTCTGGTTTACTTAGAATCAGAAGTATGAATTTTCTATTTGATATAATTAGTTGTCTGTTAAGCCAAGCAGAATCTAGTTTTGTTAGTTTCCTACAAAACTTAACATGGCAAATACTCTAAAACAAATTATTTCAAAATTAAATCTTCAACTCAATTAAAATAAAATAAAGTCTAAACATAGTCGATATTGAGTTATTGAGTATCTGTGTCATCCTTTAATGTTCAAGTTATCATAAACACTTTCAAGCCTCTTTCAAGCCAACCTTTGATATCTTCAAGTCACGATTGCTGATCCATTTTGTGCTTCCTTTTCTTTGAAGCTTTCGAACATACCCTTAAGAGCTGTAATGTACTTTGGCTATTGGCTAAAACCAATGAAACTCAAATAAATATTAAATATAGTTTGTTCATCATTGAAACTAGGAAGGACAATAATTTCTCACTTTTTGATGATGACAAACCCTTAAAAAAGAATTCAAAGCATGACATATACATAATGTACAATAACATATTTAGCATAAAGGGATCTAAACACATAACTCCATTAGTATTTCTCCTCTTGTTGACATCAACACAAAGGATAGTGAGAAATATGTCAAATGAATATAGGATATGACCATAAAAAATTTTACTAAGTCTTCCTTGTGAAAACAATGTATACAATCTATATACAACACATATAGCATATAATATTACAATAAATCCCAACATGATAATCATAATGAGCTCCCCCTAAGATGATGCATATACAATCACCTAAGTTGTGTACATCCAAGAAAATAAAACCATGAAAATATCCATATATAAAACCAACCAAGGTTTAAAGATCCATAACATCAGAAGTCATAACTGAAACATCATCAAAACATAAACTAAAGCCATAATCCATAAACATACAACACAAAGTTTGAAGATCCACTAAAAACATAAGTACAAGATAGAAAATCTATGCACTTAGTCCTGGTGCCAAACAATCTAGCAAGGGGTGAAGCATCCCAATTGCCTCATCCATGGAGGACCAGAACCCATCCACAAAAGATCGGAGGTATGTCAGCTGCTAGGTCGCACTCTTGCCAAAATCCTCCAAATGAGCTAGTCTCTATGCTCTATATGTGAACCTAAGCTATGGCAAGTGGAGCCTCATCACCATCAGAATCATCTCCAGTAGCCTCATCTCTCTCGATAGCATTGATCTCTGCCTCCTTTTCCTAAGCATCCCCTTACTATGGAGCTCTGATGGGTCTACATATCCAAGTGCCATCTCAGTCAGTAAACCCTATCTAGTAGAGGGTGTAGTGGGAGAAGGTATCAAATAAGATATAGACATGGTAGAATGAGAGGTTATGGAGAGGAACAAGAGCCTGAAGTTACAAAGAATTTTGGTAATGACTCCTAGGAATCACATATAATGTAGGATAAGCACATCTTACACCTAGTCAAAATACAATGAATCAAGTATAATTTCTTAAAGGAGACTTCATTTCAATCTCCACCCTTTGAAAGGAGGGGGTGTAGGTCAACATCTGGTGAATCACATATACCCTAAGGGGCAGGAGGTTTGAGTATAACATTTTTATCGCTTTACCCTAATTTCCCTCAAATACGACTTCAACCATCGATTGGTATGCAGGAAGTTAATCAGTCCATTTACAAACTAAAATCAATCTCTTCCCATCTATAGGAACACCAAGAATAGAACCAAGAACAATAGTGTTAATAGGCATATTCTTGTCTCCATAGTGAGTATCAAGGATTTTCCTAGTTTTATTAAGATAGGAGTTTGCATAGAAAACATGGACAGCATGATCATGATAAGTTTCATACTTAAGAAAAAGGGATGTCCACCATTGAGTATCAAAGAGTGGTCTAAGGTCCAAAGAGTGAAGATCATCAAAGTTCATTTTGTAGGAAAAATAATTCTAGAAGAAGAGAATTAACCTTGGAATCTATTAAGAATATCAATGGATGAAAATTCAAGGGGATAAACATGATTACTAATGGAGGAGGATGGTCCTTCACCTTCCCTTTTCTTCAATGCTATGCTTTTGAAATCTTGGGGCCATTAGAAGAGAAAGAAAGGGGAATTAGGGCAAGATATGAGATAAGACAAAGGGGAAAGAGCAAAATCAGGCAAAGATGGCCATGGATCTCTTGGAATCACCACTTGGAAGCCTTGGGAGATCACCTTGAGCAGCTGTCCTTGAAAGAGATTGGGGGAAATAGACAACTAATTAGGTTTCTAAGATGAAATTGTGGTGGGTTTTGTGAACTAGTCGACCATTATAAACAATTGATTGACCTATAGAAACTTTTGGTCTGTAGCGGCTCACAAAACTTGTCGACCATTTGGACAACCAAAAGTTTGGCACACCATAACCATATGACCATTTCCATAAGTGGATGATTGTTTTCTGCTGTGGTCCTCAATTTTTTCAGGCCAACTGATAACTAAAACAAATGACCATTTTAGATAGAGTAACACTCTCCAAGAAAGTTTAGAATTGAAACTTGAAATAAACCAATTGACAAGATTCCCAATTTTTCTCTAAAAAAGTAAATCAAGATTCATCCAAAAGTTTTATTAAAATATCCACAAGTTGATGATCAATTTAAATAAATTCTAATGAAATATTATTTTTCAAAATATGGTCATGGAAATGATGTCAAATGTCAACTGCTCGGAATAGAAATGCAAAACCAGATTTTTTTTTTTTTTTTAAGATTGATAGCACTAGTGTTATTACAAAAAATTAGAATTCTACAAAATCACATCCAAAATCTCAGTGTATTTACTGCAGCCATAAGACTTGAGTACAACAATATTCGCTAGCTATATATTTAGCCTCAGCGGTAGAAAGAGCCACAAAATTTTGTTTCTTGAAACTCTATGAAACAAGAGCCTTACCAAGAAATTCGTAAGTGCCATTAGTGCTCTTCCTATCCACATGACACTCCACATAATTCGCTTTGCAAAAACTGATTTAATTAAAACAACCATCTCTTAGATACAATAAACCTAAACTAGTGTGTCCTTAAGATATCTAAGTATCTATTTTATAGCCACTAGATGTAATTTCCTAGGTGATGCTTAGAATCTAACACACATACACACACTAAACATGATATCCAGTCTACTTGTGTTTAGATGTAATAAACTACTAATTATACCTCTATATCACTTTTTTTCGATATTTTCACCACCTTCATCTTTGTCTAGCTTGGTGGAAGGGCTCGTAGGAGTTCCAATAGCTTTAGCTTGATCCATATCAAACTTCTTGAGCAATTATCATGTATACTTGCCTTAGCTTATGAAAATTCCATCTTTGAGTTGCTTGACTTGTAGTCCAAGGAAGACGTTAAGTTTGCCCATCATACTCATTTCAAACTCTTCTTACATGGTGCATACAAATACTTTACAAAGTTTTATATTAGTAGCATCAAAAATAATATCATCAATATAAAGTTGAACTACTAACAAATTATTATGTGTTCTCAAAAGAAATAATGCAGTGTTTATGCAACCTCTTGTAAAACTATTTGAAATTAAGAAGGAACTTAGTCTCTCATACCAAGCTCTTGGAGCTTGCTTAAGACCATATAATACCTTCTTCAATTTTAAGACATGATTGAAAATTTTAAATCCCAAAATTAGGGAGGTTATTCAATATAAACTTCTTTAGATAAATAACTATTTAAGAACACATTTTTGACATCCATTTGGAATAATTTAAAACCTTTAAAATATGCAAAAGTAAGTAAAATATGAATTAATTCTAAACGAGTCACAGGTGCAAAAGTTTCACCAAAATCAATAACCTAAATTTAGTTGAAACTCTTGGCCACTAATCTAGTCTTGTTTCTAACCATAATACTATATTCATCTAGCTTGTTTCTATAAATTCATTTAGTACCAATAATTGGGCAGTCATTTGGTTTAGGAATGAACTCCCAAATTTAATTCTACTCAAATTGATTTAATTCTTCTTGCACAGTAAAAATCTAATTTTATCTTTTGAGCTTCCTCAAAGTTCTTGAGCTCAATATGAGAAAAAAGGATAATATGATGAATGTTATACTTAATAAATGATAAACTTTTATTCCTTAATCAACATCACCTATGATTTAATCCAATTAGATGATTCTTCTTAATTTTTCACTGCTTAGGTAACTCCTTGTCAAGCTCTTGTTCCTTTGGCTCATCATATCCATCATCAACATTCTCCTCTTTGGATATTTTCTTGTTTCACCCTCTTATTTATTTTAATATTTGCAAATTGTCCATTCTTTTAGAGATCTTTACATCATCATCAATAATTTTTTTTTCTCCAAATAAGGGTTAGATTTATCAAATTTAACATTAATAGACTCTTGAACAAGCATGGATACTTATTAAAAACTCTAAAAGTGGATGAACAATCAAGAAATATGCCTTTAAAGGTTCTAGAATAAAATTTTGATAAATGATCTTTCGCATTCAAAATCAAGTACTTGCATCAAGAAACATGAAAGCATGCAATATTTAGCTTTTTCCTACTTCACAATTCAAATAGAGTTTTGTCAGGAATTATACAAATAGAAACTCTATTTAAGATGTGGCAAGTTATATTAACAGTCTCTACCCAAAAATACTTGGTTAGGGAGCATTCATTAAGTATAACCCTTGTCATCTCTTGAAGAGACATATTCTTTCTCTCAATAACTCTATTTTATTGTGGAGTATGAGAAGCCAAAAAGACATGCTCAATACCATTTTTAATACAAAATTTTTCAAATAGATGATTTTTCAAATTCACCACTATGATCACTACAAATTTTTGAAATCAAATAGCCTTTTTCCATTTTAAATACACTTTGTAAAATCAATAAAAGAACAAAAAACATCACTTTTATTAGCAAACAAATAGAACCCATATATATCTAGAGAAATCATCAATAATTACAAATATATAGTTTTTATCTTCTAGAGTTGTAGTCCCAACCAGTTGAAAGAAGTTTATGTAAAAAAATTGTAGCGGGCTTGTAGTTGACACCACCTTCTTAGGTTTGTGTGAGAATTTTACTTGCTTATCCATTTAACATGTGTCACATATTTGAATTTTGATGAACTTATCTTTAGGTAGTCCTCTTAGTAGCTCCTTCTAGTTGACTTTGGTAATTGTATCCATGCACATGTGTCCAAACTTATTATGCCATAGCCATTCATAATTTTCATGAACTACAAAATACTTTTCAATATTCAAATCATCTTAATTAATAGTATAGATATTTTCATCATGATGACACACAAAAGCAATATTTTCACTATCATTATGTCTAACTATGCAATTATTAGATTTAAATAAAACATGAAATTCTTTATCACATAATTAACTAATAGATAACAAATTATATTTAAGTTCCTCAACTAAGAATACATCTTTAATTATAAAGGAACTAATAGAAATATCACCTTTACCAATAATTTTACTTTTATGATGTTTGAGTCAATCTTAACCAAAAATTAAATTTAATCAAAATTCAGTTAAAATATGGATCTAAATACCACTAGATTGTGATTGAAACATGGATCTCAATTGGATTGAAATTGCAATCAAATTCAACTGAAAATTGGGTATAATTTGGATTTAAATTATTGAAAAATTTGGGTTTAAATTAAAGTGAATTGAATGGGCTAGATATTTACACTAAAGTTAAGGCTAAAATACATTAAATATCTAGGCCAAGATGAAAAATGTAAAATCTTTACAAATGGACTCTGACTAAACTTTTCTTACAAATAAGTCCTTAAAACACAAATTTTGCGAAAAAATCACTGAAAAGTTTGAAATTTCAAATTCATTTCTACAAAATCTAGGGTTTGTGAATGAATCCCTCAAAATTTTATAATCACAAATAAATCCCTGAACTTTCTAACTTTCACAAATATACCGATAAAATTTTTAAAAATTACAAATAAATCTCTCAAAATTTTTTATTTATAAATAAGCTCAAATTTTATTTAAAAAGGACCATAAAAATTTTAAAATTCTTACAAATATGTTATTTTTTATAAAAAGACCCCTGAAATTTATGAAATTACATTTTGGCCTATTTTGGAAAATTTGTAAATAACCTCCTCAAAATTTTTATTTACAAATTAGTCCAAATTCTATTAAAAATGTTCCTAAAAATTTCATAATTTTTACTGGTTTTCTATTTTTGCAAATAAGCTCCTAAAATTTATAAAATTACACTTTGGTCTAATTTTTCCAAAAATTTGCAAATAACCCCTTTGAAAATTCAGCACCTAAAAATAGTAAAAAATTTGAATATTTTCATTAAGGAAACAAATCCCAATTAATGGATCAATTGTTATTCATAAAGATGGAAATACAATACAAACTATAATATTCCAAAACAAAACAATCACGAGATTTTAGAAATTCAATCAAATATAATATCATTACAAATTGGGATTCAATATCATTCTAAATTGAGCTACTTAGAGATTTGATTTTGATCTTTTTCAAAGCCTATAAAAAAGTTGAAAAACCTATAAATAGAGAATGAAAAAAGAAGACAAAAAGGAGACCAGAAGGCCATCATCGAATAGTTCATCAGTAAAAGCAAATGATTGAAAAGGTGAAAGTTCAAGTTAGCTTCACTCTTCTTCTTCTCTTTGTTTGCTCTTCTCCTCTTCCATCAAGTTATCAAGCTGCTCTACCTTGCTCCACATTGAGGTCCACCCTCATTCTGACCGTCCATGCTATCCTAGACACCTGCGCCTAGCAAGAGATGCCCACATGTTGCCTTGCTACTACCTACTTTGTGTTGGTGTTGTAGTTCGCCACCCAGCCCCCTAAGCATTGTTGCTTCACTCACTGCCATATTTGCTTGACCTCATTGCCATCTATAGTGGACTCAATTTGGGGCCAATCTTGCAGCCTCTCCATCTTGCTCTGACACACCCAAAAACTCATTCCACCATTGCTCGATCATCATCCTGCCAGCTGACCTCCCCACCTTTATCTGCCTACTGCAACAAGGAGCGGTCGGATCTGGCTAGGAGATGGCCAAATCCAACCGGAGAAAAGGGGGGCAGGGCACCATCTGCCCCACCATGGCAAAAATCAGCTAGATCTGGCCAGGAGGTGGTCCAATTCGGCTAGGGGAAGGAGTGGTGGGGCACTTCTTGTCTTGTCGAGTTGAAAATTGGCCAAATTCAGCCGGGAGGTAGCCAAATCCAACCAAGAGAGGGGGTGGTGGGGCACCCCCCCACCCCACAGTAGTTGCGGCTAGGGAAGGAGACCAGACTAATGGCCCAGTCATGGGGGAGCCAACCAGAAAAAAAAAAGACAGAAAGAAGGGGGTCACAGTTTGGGGAAGAAGAAGAAGATGGATAAAAGCAAAAAAGTAATAAAAAAAATTGACAAAAAAGTAGCATCTTACTTTGATTTTTGTGTCATTATCACCACGATTGCGATCCTTGGCATTTTGACGAACCTCATCAATGTCACGGCTACCCAAAACCTCTTGAAGATGGTAGTGAAGATGGCAGACTTTGTGAATCCACTGCGGCCACCCATGGCTCCTTAAAAATAGCAATGAAGATGATAGACTCTATGATCCTATGAGCCCACCAGCAATCCTTTGAAGATGGAGATGAAGAAGATGGTGAAGATAGTAAACTCAGTGATCTTGTTGCAGCCACTCATAGCCCCTCGAAGACGGTGATGAAGATGACAAACCTCGTGACCTCACTGTGAAGACTTGTGACCTCTCAAAGATGGCAAACTCTGTGACCTAACTGCGGCCACCCATGGCCCATCGAAGATGGTGATGAAGATGGCAAATCCTTATTATATACAAGCCAGCCCAACCAGCTTGCACATAGCTAGCTTTCAAGCTTGCATCCAACTAGCTTTCAGGGTCATACCAAGCCCACCCTCGGGCTAGCACTTAGTCAGCCTTCAGTCTCACACCGAGTTAGCCTTCGAGCTCGCACATAACCAAACTTTGGGTTCACATCCAAGATAGCCTTTTGGCTCACAGCAAGCCAGCCTTCGAAATCACACTTAGCCAACCTTTGAGCTCACAGTAAGTTAGCCTTCAGGTCTACACTTAGTCAGTCTTCAGGCTCGCATTAGCTAGCCTTCAGGTTCGCACTTAGTCAACCTTCGGGCTCATATTAAGTTAACTTTTGAGCTCACACTTGGCTAGTATTTAGCCTCACATCCAAGCTAGCCTTCAAACTCATACTTAGCCAACCTTAGAGCTTGCATTTTAGCCAATCTTTGCGTTCACACCTAACCAGCCTTCAAGCTTGCATTCAATTAACCATCGAGCATGCAAGCTAGCCTTTGGGTCCAAGCCAACCTTTGGGCTTACACCTGGCCAACCTTCGAGCTCACACCAAGCTAACTTTTGGGCTCACACTCAGCTAGTCTTTGGGCTTGTACTCTTAGCCAGCATTCAAGCACACATCTAAGCCAATCTTCAGACACGCACCCAGTTTGCCCTCAGGCTCGCACTAAGCTAACTTTTGGGCTCGCAAACTAAGCCAACCTTCGAGTTCACATATTTGAGATTGTGCTATAGGTCCATTTAAAATCATCAAACTTCTTAATATGGTGTAATTCAATTATATTAAATTTAAACTCAATCAAAACAAATGGACCAAGACCAAGTTGGCTCAAATGGTTAATTTAGTAAAAAACATGGGTTAGAACCCAAGTTGAACTGAACTTCAAAAAATCTAAATTGAGTTAACCAAACCAAATAAACTTAGATTCAATCCTAACCAAACTCCAGACAGGTTGATCTAAAAATCAAATTGAGTTTAAATCAAATCCAAACTAAAGGGATAAATGCAAAGTCAAACTAGAACTTGGCTAGGCTGAGCCTTAACTAAAACCAAGTTAAGCTAAATTGACTTGAACTTGAACCAAAGTCCAGTAGAATCAAACTCTATAGAGGTCTAATATAAAGTCAAAACTTAACTCAAACTAAATGAAATCAAAATTATACCTGAACCATATTAGTCCTAGTGGAACTAACTAGGGTCAAATTGAGTCCCACTAGGAGTGTTGAAACTTTGGTAATACTCCAAGACTATGAATAAAGGTGATGTTATAACTCTAACTTGAACCAGAATTAGTTCAAATAAAGCTTAATATGGTCAAACTAAGTCTTGTTGGATGTGCTACAAAAGCCTTCAGTAACTCTTCAAAGCTATATCCAACTCTTTAAGTCATTGGTGATACTATCAAACTAAAGAAGTTAATTACCAATAAGCTTAAAGCCATTTATCACACTTTAAGCTACTCAACCCCAGAAGCCATTGACAATGCATCATGAGAGCTAAGCCAATCCAAAAGTATTAGCAACACTTCGAATCAAACCAAACTAAGGTAGGCTTGAACTTGTTTAGTCAGCCAGCCATAATGCCTTGTTTAAAAAAAGTTAATCACCAACACAAGACTGTCAGTAATACTTCAAAGATAAACCCAACCCTATAAGCTGTTGGTGATGTTATCAAACTAAAGAAGCTGATTGCCAACACACTATTGGCCAAACTTCCGTGCTATATACAACTTTATAATCCGTTGGTGATGCTGCCAAACCAAAGAAGTTAATCACCCATATACTCAAAGCTATTGACCATACTTCAAAGTTATATCCAACTCCATAAGCTGTTGGTGACATTGTTAAACCAAAGAAGTTAATTACCAATATGCTTAAAGCTATCGGCGACATTGTTAAACTAAAGAAACTAATTACCAATATGCTTAAAGCTATCGGCAACACTTCGAAGCTATACCTGAATCCTAAGCTATCGGTGATGCTACCAAATAGATGAACTCAACCAACAATACACTTCAAAGCCGTTGACCACACTTTAAGATAGTCCACCCCATAAGTAATTGACGGTGTGCCCTTTCAAGCTAGTCAATCTTACAAGTAGTTGATGATACGCTCTTCAAGCTAGCTATCCTTAGGAATAGTTGGCATCACATTTTTAAGCTATACCCAATATCATAAGCTATTTCTAAGGCTACCCAAATCACGAAGTTATCGCCTATACCCTGTCAACATGAAAATACTTCAAAACTAATGAAGTTATTGCCTATATGCTCTATCGACATGAAAATGCTTTAAAACCAAAGAAGTTATCACCTAAACCTTATTGATTATAGAAACACTTCAAATCATAGAGTTATCATTCACGCCTTATCAACTAGTAAAAATACTCCAACCCCAACAAAGTTATTATCAATATTTTATTGACTAATGAAAATACTCTAGCCCAAATGAAGTTATCACCTTCGCTTTATTAGTTATGAAAATACTTCAAATCTCAAAGTTATTACCAATGCTCAAAGCAACTGAAAATATTTCAAACTTCTCCCATTCCTTTCTACGATTCGAGTTAAATTCCATGTGATCCAGCATAGGGGGAGCAGGGTAGTAGCACACATCGAAGCTTATTCTCCACTATCATTCCTTTTTCGTTCCTTTTTTTCTATATTTTCTATAATTTATTGTAAAGTAAGAGCATACTCTTACTTAAATAATGTACTATCTTTTCTAAATTAATTAAATAGTGCTTTCTTCTTTCTTTTGTGTCTCTATTTTATTAGTTAGGTTTCTTATATTAGGATATTTCTAATAAATTTTGGGGTAATTAACAATAGGATCTTTTGCCTGTTGGAAGGCAATATTCCCACAATACCTGATAGTGCACTTTAAATTAAAATAAATTTTGATTTGTGATTCGAAGTTGCTACTCAGGGTCTCTGCTATCCTAGACCATCGAAATTGATCTCATAAATTCTGGCATGCCCAATAGGATATGACTTCTCCTCCAAATATAGAAACCTAGTTAATACAATAGGGACACTAATAAGATAGAATTATGATTGAAGACTGATCTATTATGTTCTCCTTTGTAAAAAAAAGAATCAAATGGCAACAACGAAGAACACCTCTGCTCCAAGATTTGCCACCATCTTGGAAGCAGGTTTAGTTATGCAATTACCTCAATCAATGGTGCTTACAGAAGTGGCTGAAGTTCAATTCAAGTTCGGGACCATTTCTAAGGTCGTCTAGTTCAAGAGGACACCTACTACTACACCAACCGTAGTGGTCGACATGCAAAACCAGTATATTTCTCACCTTCAATCCAGGAGAAGAAGGCCCACTATCATTATCCCTAATAAGAAGGGTTGTTCAAATAAAGAGACAAAAGCCATACCTCAACCAATGAGAATATCAGCCTTCCAGAGGTTAGGATCGAAGTGAAACTCAGTCTTCGATCACCTTTACCTAGTTCCTTATAGGGGGCAACCCATAGCAAATCCAGACACAAATAAAGAGGAAGAAGATCTCATCCTAATTGTTAGAAGTAAAGGAAAAGCTATTGAAATCTTCAACCGACTTAGAAAGCCTACCACTCAAACAAAGTCAGTCATTACCACCCCTACCTCCATCTTCTTCGCTCCATTAAGCAATTTGGAAAAGAGTAGGAGTAAATCATAGGGGGTACGGTCTGCCCCTAAGACTATAGCAGAAGGGCAAATTGCTAAAGAAAACCACAAGAGTGACCATAACGCTACAACCCAGCATGAGAGTTTACCAAAGGAGACCACCCATACTATCAGAGTTATTTCTCATCATAATTCTAGGAGGGACCTAAGTCTGCACCCCAACCAACCAAATGCCAAAAGAAGGCTGTCCAGGTAAGGCTTACTGATAAAGAAATTCAAGAGGAGAGGGCCTTATGGACCATTTCTTACTACCATGCCAAAGAGAGGGTGTGGTGACCCACTCCATGAGTAGACTCTTGAATGAGACGACTCGACCAATGGGAGAAATTAGCCTCAACCCAAAGCTTAAATTTGATTCTCAAAAAATTGACCATTATGTTTCAACAGAAGCCTTGGTCATAATTGAAAGCTCCAATCAAAAAGCGACTATAGAAGCACTGCAAGAACAGTTGAGATGACAAGGTAGAGAGAAAGTTGAAGCTCAAAAGAAGGTTATAGAGTTAATAGAAATGATGTAACAAATGAGTTAGAAGCTTGATAAGCTGGAATGATCTCAATAGCCATCTCAAGTAGTAAAAGTAGCAAAAAGTGCATCTCTTATAGATGAGATCCACAAAAATGTAGGCCCTTCACAAGCACCCCCTCCAATGAGAAATACCCAATCCCTAATTTTAGGGATCCCTAACAATATAGAACTCTCAATATACATACAACAGCAAGAATAATGAATGGTAGCTATGCAATTGAGACAAGACAATGAGAAAAGTAGGGTAAATGATGCTAACAAACCATACCTAGCCATCATGATCAAGTGCCATATCCTAAATGCTATATAGTGCCTAATACAAATAATTTAATGACATGGGCAATCTTGAATAGCACATAGCTCATTTTGTGACTCTATATAGAGATTCAAGTAATAGTTCCTCATTATTACTTCGCCAATTTTCAGCAAGCTTGATGGGAGTAGCATTCGAGTGGTATGCTAGTTTGCAACTAGAATCTAGACAAAATGAGCACAAATGAAAGAGGCTTTTCGAATCAGGTTCGGAGGAGTCAGTGATAAAGTGACCATTGTAGATCTTGTCTTAACACCAAAACATGATAATGAGTCAATTATGGACTATATCACATGATGGAAAAATCTCAACATTAAGTATAAATAACTCATGAGCCAGTTTGAGGCAGTGAACTTAGTCCTCGACAACATAAGGGGAGAATGGATGACACCCTATTTGAACGCCTCTTCCATCCTTACCTTCCAAAACCTCATCATGCAAGTCAAGAAGCTGGAAATAATTGGCCAATCAACCTTATCTAGTTCACAAAATTTCAAGCCAAGAAAAGATAATGTAAAGCATGAAGAGCCTTCCAAAAATGTGAGGGTTGCATTCACAGCAACTGAGCAAAAGAAACCTCCAAACCCTACTATGAACAAGGGTAATCCTTAGATGAAGGAGATGGAGAACTAGAATGATCCAATGATCTCCAGCAAAGGCTCAAAAAAAAAATTCTTTCATAAGAGAAAGAGTAGTTAAAATCTTCTAAGATGTCCTAAACTTAGGTCTCCAATTGCGAAAATCCAAGAGGCCAAGCGAGACCAACAAAATAGATCACCCAAACTATATTATCTTTACCACAAAGTCTTGGGGCATACTATTAAAGACTACTATTTATTCAAGAATTGGGTCAAGAAGCAATATCGAGAAGACAAACTAACTCTCTCGAAGATAGCCCTATTCAAAATGCCCATAAAACACATCAATCATATTACTATGCTCGAGGACCATGAGCCACTTGCTAAAATTCTCTTTAAAGAAGAAGCACAATGTACTCCCGAACAAGGGTACTTATGGAATGTCTACATTTTAAAAGGCTAAAGAAATGATGAAGAAAGTGGCTAGAAACCTTGAATAGCCTAGGATAGTGATGAAGAAAGTCTCATCAGAACAAACTACCTCACTAGCTCAAAACATCAAGAAGAGAAAGAATAGAAGCAAGAAGAAAAAGTTGGTTCAGATAGATGAATATGACATTAAGAAATCAGCCATCCAAGAATATATTAATGCTCTAGATGAATATGTTCAGGAGGGAGAAGCCAAGTAAATCTTGAAAATTCTTTCCTAACAAACTCAAAGCTTTACTAAAGGATTCTAATGTGAGAAATGAAGAAAGTGAATTTCTGATGGCAACATGCTCCACCATATTTATCGTCAGAGGTTTACAACCAAGCTGATCCCTACCTTATCACTTTAGTGATAAGGAAATTCAGGGTGCAAGACAAGAAGAAGTAGATTCATTGGAAATGTTGCTAATGAAATGAAAAATCCCATAGGTCTTCCTAAGGGTTGCTCCTAAGAAAATTATCTTAGAGAGTGGTTCGCCTGTGAATATAATTATGGCATGCTCAAACTACAGCTAGGTATTGGGAACGAGATAGCTATAACTAATATGAGGTTGATCAAGGGGCAAATACAAATACTGGATGGGCATATGAAAGTTGTGTCTACTAACATGAAAAGCATGAAAAATACAACTACTATGCTCTATGAGGAAGTTGAGAGGATGGAGAAGGTGTTGGCAGAAAATACAAAGCCAAGCCACATAAGAGGCTTCATAGGGGTGGTGAGACATCACTTACCGACCCTCCTTGGGATCAAAATGACCACTCATGCCATTTACTCTAGAGACGAGTCAAGAAAGCTAGACACTATTAAAGAGAGTTAGTTAAGTCTATAACCTCTTGTCTCATGGTGACTCATACATTCGAGGTGAACACTAATAAGCTATTGTCCCAGCCTCCATTAAGCAATCTAGCAACTAATGCTCAACCTACTAGGTTTCTTGAAGTCCCAGTCCTAGAACCTATGGAAGGATTCACTTTGCTAACTTTAGAAGAACTATGTATACAAGTCACGGATGATGAATATGACTCCATCTCCAAGTCAGAGTAACTTTATAACCACTTCATGAGGCCCTACACTAGTAAGCGCCAAAGGAAGAAGCAAGCATTTGGGAAAGGATCGAATGAGCTAATGCTATAGCTTATTTTGCTCCCACACTAGATCAATCTAAAAATCCACAGTCAAGTCAACCTAAATATCCATGAAAGAAACATCTTAAATACAAAGTCCTGAAGAAGGTTATGCTAGTAGATAAAATAGAAGAATTCATCCAAAGAGTTTTTAAAGACCTCTCTACAAGGAAACTCAATGTGCCTAATTCTAATTTGAATGGGATGATTATTAGCCAGTCATATCATCCAAGGACATTTAGAAACTACTAATTGAGGGTAAGGGTCCACTACCTCCTATCGCATGATTACCTCGAGAGTAATTCTAAAGATGAACCCTATTGGTCTCATGATGCCAGATTTCAACTAAGAAGGGCAAACCAGGTACAACTCCAAGATGGAAAGGTTCTACTCCGAGACAAGCTCCAATGCCTATGGACAAAAATATCCCTAAGGACAAGAAAAAGGAAATTCAAATAAATAAAGGCATTGAGCCTTCATAAGCTGAACCTACACCCAAAAAGGTGGAATATAATATAGCAGCCTACCTCAAGAAGATCTCTGCTATGTTAAGTGTTTTTGATGCCTTGATGATGTCATAAGAACTTAGGGATACACTAGTACACATCTTATAGAATCCAACCAACTACCAAGCATACTTTGCTGAAGAGAAGATAAAGGAATCTTTGTGTGCATTCCAAACTCCTGCTATCACCTTCACAAATGATGACCTGCTACCTGGAATAGTAGACCACAACAAGCCATTGTACATCATAGGAAACAACAACAGGATCAAGATCAATCACATCCTGATTGACCTAGGTTCCTCAGTTAATTTAATAACTCTCTGAACTCTAAAATCTCTAACCTCGGATGTGTGTCACTTGTCATCCAAAATTATAACCATACAAGGATTTAATCAAAATAGCCAAAGAGCTCTGGGAGCCATAACCATCCCTCTGAAAGTAGGCGAGATGATGATTGATACTAATGCATCATACAAAGCACTACTAGGAAGGTCGTGGCTACGTGAAAATAAGGTAGTACCATCAAACCTACATCAATATCTCAAATACTTCATGGACAGTGAAAAATGTTGAATTAATGGGATGTACACCCTTTTGATGTTCATGAGATGCATTATGATGATGCAAAATACTATTAGAGATCCAATGCTGATAGCCCCATCTACCTTCATCAATCAAGTAAAGCTAAAAAAGATTGCTAGCCTAATCTTTGCTTCTCCTCACTTAGGAAGTGATACTAGTTCTTTAGATGAAGAAGCACACTAAGCCTGCCTAGGTGGTTATACTTCTAACGAAGATAATGGCAGAGGTCAAATAGAAAATACTCTCCTATATACTAAAGTTCTGAAAGGCTTACTTAAGTCGTTAGACGAGCTAACCATCAATGTCGTAGAAGAGTTAACAACTTTCTACGTCCCTTTATGGCACAAAGGAGAAAAGAAAATACTATTTTACAAGGCAATCTCTTATGTTCCTTGCATACATGAAATCTTGGGGACTGAAGATTTGGCAGATAATAGTGACCATCAGCTGATAGTCATGCCAAAATATTTCTCGGACCATCTTCGTTAGATAATCGATAAATCTGGTTGTAGACATCCATAAACAAAGAGGGAAAGTCATTTTTTTCAAGAATCTATGTGATCTACCCAATGTGCTTACAATCCTGGAAGAGGAAGCAAGAACACCAAAGGACTAGGCTAGATTACCCCAAATACCCACATGTCTTATGGTCACCATTAGACCCCTCTCCAATATTTAGGATAACCAAACGACATCAATATCCTTTGACACATGCACTAGGATAGCCATGACTTTTCAAACATCATAAGAAGGTGACAACCTCAGTAGAATTTCACTAGAACAAAAAAAGAGAGGGTATGATGTAGCTGAAATGCCTTCAAATGAAACTTTGTCAAACCTCACTCAACAAGATGAATCACTTGGTGAAGAAATAATTCTCAAACCAAAAAATGCTCCGTCAGACCACGAGGATGAGGCGCAAGCTATAGTCAATGAGCTAATGGAGATTAACCTAGGCTCAAAGGAAGATCCCAAGACAACTTTCATCAACACTCAACTTTTAGAGGAAAGCCAAACCCAACTCAAAGTAGTGCTCCAAGAGTACATTGACTGCTTCATATGGAGTTAAAAGGAGATGCCTAGACTAGATCCTAAAATTGCAGTCCATAAGTTGTCTATCAATCGTGAGTTTTCACCTATCAAACAAGCACCTAGGAAGATAAAACTCGACCTAGAATAGAAAGTGATAGAATAAATAATGAAACTGATCGAAATAGGCTTCATTAGAGAGCAAAAATACTCAAATTTTATGGTAAGCATTGGGCCGGTCAAGAAGAAAAATGACTAAATCTACATTTGTGTGGACTACAGGGACTTAAATAAAGTATATCCAAAAGATAATTTTTCATTGCCAATAATGAAAATTATGATGGACAACATAGTTGACTTCAAAATATTCTCATTTATGGATATTTTCTCATAATATAACCAAATCAAGATGCATCCAGATAATGAGAAACATATAGCCTTTAGGACATCGTTTGACATTTACTACTACAAGGTGATGCCCTTTGGGCTCAAGAATGCAAGCGCTACTTATCAAAAGGCCATAATTCAAATATTTGATAACCTCATACACCAGTTAGTGGAATACTATGTAGATGACTTGGTGGTCAAAACTAAGTCCAAAGATAGGCACTTTCCAGACCAAACAGTAGTATTCGATCGTCTTAGAAAATATAACTTAAAAATGAATCCTACGAAGTGTGCTTTCAGTGTATCATTGAGAAAATTTCTTGGCTTTATTGTCAGACATCGAAGGATTGAAATTGATCCATCTAAAATTAAAGCTATCTTGGATATGCCATCACCCCATAACTTGAAGCAATTAAGGTCATTCCAAGGCCAACTTGCATATATAAGAAGATTTATTTCAAACCTCTCCAAAAAATGCAAGTCTTTTTCCAAGTTGATGAAGAAGAATACTCCATTCATTTGGAATCAAGACTGCCAATAGGCCTTTTAAGAATCAAGTAGTATCTCCCAAAGTCACTAGTCCTAGTAGCACCCCTACTCGATAAGCCCTTAATCCTTTACACAATAGGAATGGAAGGATCCCTGGAAGCACTTCTTGCCCAAAATAATGAAGAGAGTAAAGAAAATACACTCTACTATCTGAGTAGAATGCTAGTGGGAGCAGAAAGCAACTTCTCTCCCATCAAAAAGTATTATTTAGTGCTTATATTTGCGATAAAGAACCTGAGGCATTATATGCTCTCTCATCAAGTTATTTTAATATCAAGGATTAATCCCATAAAGTACCTGGTAACTAAGTCTATACTCATTGGGAGGCTAGCAAAGTGGGCTTTAATCCTCATGGAATATAATATCAAGTTCACTCCTCAAAATATGGTAAAGGGGCAAGCCCTCACCAATTTTCTTGTAGTTCATCCAATACTTGATGATTCTCCTCTAAGTTGTGAGCTCCCTGATGAAGAAATCCTTTGGGTCGAAGAAGGAGAACCTTACTAGAAGCTATATTTTGATGGAGCATCATCCATCAAGCCATGAATCAAACCAAAGCTTCTACAAATAAAGACAAATATAAAGTCCACAAATTCGAGCTCCTAAAATATCATGAAAAGGCTCAAGAGCTCATAAAGCAAATTTTACATATTTAAATAACTAAGGTTCCTCAATCCATCAATGTAGAAGCTGACTTCTTAGCCAAACTAATTAAGATATTAGCTAACCCTGATCAAGGAGAAATCCTAATCACAAGATTGCAGTAGATAAGTAATGAGCTTAGCCTTTAGCACCAAGCATGAGAAGACTAAATCTAAACTAATAGAAGAGGCTATAGATTGGAGAATGCCATTTACTAACTACCTAAAAAGTGGAGAGTTCCCAGAAGATAAATCCACATGGACATAATTCAGAAAAAGAGTTGCGTACTTTGTGCTTATCAATGACACTCTTTATAGGAGGTCCTTTGATCAACTACTTCTGTGCTGTCTCTCAGACAAAGAGGCCAAAGAAGTTATGTATGAAGTGCATTCTAGGGTTTGTGGGACTCATCAATCTGGTCTAAAAATGATGATAAAGATTAAGCATATGAGCTATGATTGACCCATGATGGTGGGAAATTGCATCGAATATGCAAGAAGATATCACCTATGCCAAATTCATGGTGATCTCATCCATTAACACCAAAATTCTCAACATCCAACAATATCCTTATGGTTGTTTGAGGTATAGGGTATAGACATCATTGGCCCTATTAAACCATCTTCTTCTAAGGGCCATTGCATCATACTGGCAGCAACCGATTATTTCTCTTGATGGGCTGAAGCGATTCCATTGAAAGAGGTAAAGGCGGGTGGTATTATCCACTTCTTTCAAAAAAATATCTTATATAGATTCGGTGTTCCTTGAAGGATCATCTTCGATGATGGACCATCTTTCAGAAGCTTCAATGTAGGATGATTCGTACATCATCACAAAATTGATTGAAGATATTCATCCATCTACAATGTGAGAGCCAATAGGCTTACTGAGGCATTCAACAAGACCCTCTCTAAGATTTTGAAGAAGGTTGTTGCTAAAAATAAGAAACATTGGCACCAAAAGCTTGCTGAGGCACTATAGGCCTATTGTACCATATATCAAACCCCTACCCAATCAATGCCATACACATCATTATTCAGAACTAAGGTAGTCTTGCCATTAGAAGTGCAAATCACCTCTTTGAGGGTTGCCTTGTAAGAAGAAATCATGAGAAAGGATAATGTTCATCTTTGCCTAGACTAGCTAGACTCCTTGGACAAAAAAAAACTCACAACTCAGCAAAACCTAGAGATGTATGGAGCATAAATGTCCAAGGACTACAACAAGATAGCCCATCTTAGGTCCTTCTAAAAGGAAGAAATGATCTTAGTCTTGAGAAAACCCATAATCCCAAATCGAAACAAAAAAGGCAAGTTCGAGCTTAATTGGGAAGACCTTTATATCTTCTAAAGGATATTTGAAGGGGGATCCTATCAACTGATTGATGACAAGAGAAAATATCCTATGTCACCAATCAACGGTTGATTCCTCAAAAAATATTATGCCTAAACCCAAAGGGCAACCAAAAGTGTCTATATTTATCTATGATGGAAAGTCTAACTTCCTCAGAAGGGAACATTCAGTCAAACATGCACTCTATGTTTCTCAAGACAAAATATAGACACAAAATCCCGCCCAATTTGTGTGATGGTTAAATCCACACCCCCATAAAAGCCCACTCGTTGTGGCAATATAAGTCCACTTTTATGTGACAACCCAACTCCACTTCAAGTGGCAATGTAAGTCCACTTTCACATGATAAATTAAGTCTACTTCCATGTGACAACCCAAGTTCACTTTCATATGGTAAATTAAATTCACTTTCACGTGACAACCCAAGTCTAGTTTCATATAGCAACCTAAGTCCATTTCTACGTGGCAAATTACATCCACTTTTACATGACAAGTCAAGTCCACTTTCACATGGAAATTCACATGCACTTTCATGGGGCAAAATAAAATCCACTCAACATGGTAGCTTAAATCCACTCCTTGCAGCAATTCAAGGATACTTTGTGTGGCAGTTCAAACTTACATAATCAATTCTTAGGGCATTGACGCAAAGGGTAAGCACTTGAGAAATTTGTTTGCATTCACTCCCCTCACTGAGAAAACTCGCAAAGTGGATGCAAAAGGGCATTTATTTGAGTCAATTTTGACCGAAAATTAAATTTAATCAAAAGATAGACCTGAATACCACTGGATTGTGATTGAAATGTGGGTTTCAATTGGACCGAAATATCAATCAAATTTGACTGAAAATTGAATTTAATTTGGAGTTGAATTGTTGAAAAATTTGGGCTTAAATTCAAGTGAACGAATGGGTCGGATATTTGGACCAAAGTCAAGTTCAAATTCATTAAATATCTGGGCCAAGATGAAATTTGTAAAATCTTTACAAATGTGTTCCTCATTTAACTTTTATTATAAGTAAGTTCCTAAAATAAAATTTTTACAAAAAGGTCCTTGAAGGTTTGAAATTTCAAATTGATACTCGCAGAATCCAAGGTTTATGAATGAATTCTTCAAAATTTTATAGCCGTAAATAAATCTCTAAAATTTCTAACTTTCAGAAATAAAGCCATGAAACTTCAAAAATTTACAAATAAATCCTTCAAAATTTTTTATTTACAAATAAACCCAAACTTTATTCAAAAAGGGACCTAAAAATTTCAAAATTCTTACAATTATGTCATTTTTGTAAAAAGACCCCGAAATTTGCAAAACTATATTATGGTCCATTATTTTGGGAAATTTGTAAATAATCCCCTTGAAATTTTTATTTGCAAATAGGTCTAAAGTATATTAAAAAAATGTCCCTAAAAATTTTAGATTTTTTACCGATATGCCATTTTTCTGAATAAGCCTTTGAAATTTATAAATTAAACTTTGGTCTAATTTTTTGAAAAATTTTCAACCTCTCTGAAAATTTTGTACCCAAAAATAACACAAAATTTGAATATTTTCATCAGGGAAACAAATCCCAATTAATGGATCACTTGCCATTCACAAAGATGGAAATACAATCCATTACAAACTGCAATATTCCAAAACAAGCCAATCATGAGATTTTGGAAATTCAATGTAATATAATTTCATTAAAAATTGGGATTCAATATCATTCCAAATTGGACCACTTGGGAATTTGATTTTAATCTTCTTCCAAGTTTTATAAAAAGGCTAAAAAACCTATAAAATAGAGAACAAAAAAAAGATAAGAGGAAGAGATCAAAAGGCCACCATCGAAGAGTTCATTAGGAAAGGTGAAAGATTGAAAAGGTGAATGTTCAACTTAGCTTCACTATTCTTCTTCTTCTCTCTATTTGCTCTTCTCCTCTTCTATGTTATCAAGCTGCTTTGCCCTGCTCCATGCTGAGGTCCACCCTCATTTCGACCATCTATACTATCCTAGACACCTACGCCTCATTGGAGATGCCCACGTGCTGCCTTGCTACTCGCCTAGTCCGTGTTGGTGTTGTAGTTCACTGCCCAGCACACTAGGCATTGTAGCTACACTCATTGGCAAACTTGCTTGAGCTCATTGCCATCCATGATGGACCTGAGCTTAGGCCAACCTTGCAGCCGCTCCATCTCACCCTAACCCACCCGAAAACTTGTTCCACCATGGCTCGATCAGCATCCTACCACCTATTCTCCCTGCCTTTGTCTGCCTATTGTAGTAAGGAGTGGCTGGATCTGGCCAGAGAAAAGGGGGCACGGGCGCCACCCACCCTACCATGGTGAAAACTAGCCAGATTTGGCCAAAGGAAGGAGTAGTGGGGTGCCTCTCGCCCACTATAGGAAAAATGAGCTAGATCTGACCGAGAGGTGGCATAATCCAACCAAGAGAGGGGGCGGTGAGCCACCCCCCACCCTACCACAGCTGTAGCTCGCCAGATCTGGCCATCTCCAGTCAGATCTAGCTGGGGAAGGAGATCAGGTCGGTGGCCCAGTCGTGGGGGAGCCAACTAAAAAAATAAGAGGAAGAAAGGGGTTGTGGTTTGGGGAAGAAGAAGAAGAGGGATAAAAGGAAAAAATAATAAAAAAGGGTTGACAAAGAAAAAAGGAAAGTCATATCTTGCTTTGATTTTCATGCCATCATCACCATGGCCAATTGCAATTTTTGGTGTCTTGATGAACCTTATCAATGCCATAGTCACCTATGGCCTCTTAAAGATTACAGTAAAGATGGCAAATTTTGTGACCCTGCTGCAACCACATGTGGCCCATCAAAGATGGAGATGAAGATAGTGAACTCCATGATGCTGTGCCACCACCCACAGCCCTTTGAAGATAGAGATGAAAATGACGGTGAAGACGATAAACTTTGTGACTTCATTGTGACTATCTATAGTCCTTTGAAGATAGCAAGGAATACAATGGACCCTATGACCTCACTGTGACCACATATAGTCCCTCGAAAATGATAGACTCTATGATCTCACTACAGCTATCCGTGGCCCCTCGAAGATAGTAATGAAGACGACAAATTCTCATTGCATATAAGCCAACCTTCAAACTCGCACATAGTTAGCTTTCGGGCTCCCACATAGTTATCCTTCGGGCTCGCACATAGTTATCCTTCGGGCTCACACCAAGCTAGCCTTCAAGCTCGTACTTAGTCATCCTTCGGGCTCACATTAAGTAGCATTTGGACTTGTACTTAACTAGCCTTCAAGCTTGCACTAAGTTAGCCTTCAAACTTGTACAGAGCCAACCTTCAGGCTTGCATCCATGTTAGCTTTTGGGCTTGCACTTAGCTAGCCTTTAGGCTTGTATTTTAGCAAATCTTCAGGCTTGTACTCAACCAACCATTGAACTTGCATTCAAGTTAGCATTCGGCCTCACACTTAGCTAGCCTTTAGGCTCGCATCCAAGCCAGCCTTCAGGCTCGCACCTAGCCAGCCTTCAGGCTCGCACCTAGCCAGCCTTCAGGCTCGCACTTAGCTAGCTTCTGGCTTGCATCAAGCCAACCTTTGAGCTCACATGTAACTAGCATTCAGGCTTGCATTTTAGCTAGCCTTCAAGCTGGCACCTAGTTAGCCTTTGGGCTTGCATCTAAGCCAACATTCAAGCTCATACCTAGCCAGCCTTTGGGCTCACACTTAGTTAGCCTTCGAGCTCACATTTCAGCCAACCTTCAGTCTCCCACGTAGCCAACCTTCGAGCTCACATTTCAGTGAGCCTTCAGGCTCGCACCTATCCAACCTTTAGGTTTGCATTCAAGCCAGCCTTCAGGCTCACACCTTAGCTAGCCTTTGGGCTTGCATCCAAACTAGTCTTTGGGCATGCACCCAGCTAGTATTTAGACTCATAATCAGCCAACCTTTGGGCTCACACCCAACCAGCCTTCTGGCTCGCACCAAGCTAGTCTTTGAGCTCACACTTAGCCAACCTTTGGGCTTATATCATATCCAACCTTCGAGCCCACATTTAAGTCAAGCTTTGGACTCGCACTAAGCTAGTCTTAGGGCTTATGAACTAAGCCAACCTTTGGATTCATACATTTAAAATTAGGTTGTGAATCATATTAGTCCCAATGAAACTAATTAGGGTTAAATTGAGTCCCACTAGGAGTGTTGAAACTTCAGTAATACTCCAAGACTATGAATAAAGGATGATGTTAAGACCCTAACCTGAACCAAAATTAGTTCAAATAGAGCTAAATAAGGTCAAACTAAGTCTTGTTGGGTGTGCTACAAAAGCCTTCAGCAACTCTTCAAAGTTATATTCAACTCTTTAAGCCATTAATTACCAATAAGATCAAAGCCATTGGTCATACTTCAAGCTAGTCAACCTTATAAGCCATTGATGATGCATCTTTTGAGCTAAACCAATCAAAAGCATTGGCAACACTTCAAATCAAACCAAACTAAGGTAAACTTGAACTCACTTAGTCAATTAGCCATAATGCGTTATTTAAAAGAAGTTAATTACCAACACAAAGCTATCGCCCGTACTTTAAATCTATACCCAACCTCATAAATTATTGGTGATGCTGCCAAACCAAAGAAGTTAATTACCAATACGTTTCAAGCTATTGGCCATACTTCCAAGCTATATATAACTCCATAAGTCATTGGTGATGCTACCAAACTAAAGAACCTAATTGCTAATATACTCAAAGTTGTTGGTCATACTCCAAAGCTAGATCCAACTCCATAATCTGTTGGTAATGATGCTAAACCAAAGAAGATAATTTCCAACATGCTCAAATTTGGCAATCACACTTTGAAGCTATACCTGACCCCCTAAGTTGTCAGTGATGCTACCAAATTGATGAAGTCAACCAACAATGCGCTCAAAAGCTGTTAGCCACACTTCAAGCTATTCAACTTCACAAGCAGTTGACAATGTGCCCTTTTAAGTTAATCAATCCTACAAGTAGTTGACAATGTGCCCTTCAAGCTAACCAACCTCAAGAGCAGTTGGCATCTCATCTTCAAGCTATACTCAACCTCATAAGTTGTTGGTGATGCTACCCAAATCACAAAGTTATCACCTATTCCCTATCGGCATGGAAGCACTTTAAAACCAATGTAGTTATCGCCTATGTCCTATCAACACGGAAACACTTCAAAACTAAAGAAGTTATCTCTTATGCCTTATTGACTATGAAAACACTTCAAATTATGGAGTTATTGCTCATGCCTTATCAACTAATAAAAATACTCCAACACCAATTTAGTTATTGCTAATGCCTTATTGACTAAAAGAAATACTCCAACCCAAATGAAGTTATTGCCTATGTCTTATTGGCTATGAAAATACTTCAAATTTCGAAGTTATTACTAATGCTCAAAGCAACTAGAAGCACTTCAAAGTTCTCCCATTCCTTTTCATGGTTTGGATCAGACGCCACGTGGTCCAATACAGTGGGAGTAGGGCAGCAGCACACATCAAAGCTTCTTCTCCACTCTCTCTCTTTCCTTTTTTAATTTTTCTTCTATATTTTCTGTAATTCATTGTAAAGTGAGGGTATACCCTTGCTTAAACCATATACTTTTAAAAAAAAATTAATCAAATAATGCTTTTCTTCTTTTGTATCTCTATTTTATTAGCTAAGATTTTTTACTTTAGAAGGTTCCTAATAATTATCAGAGTAATTAATAATAGGGACTTACGCCTATTAAAAGTCAATATTCCCATAATACCTTATAGTATGCTTTAAATTAAAATAATTTTTTATTTGTAATTCAAGGTTACTCCTCGAGGTCTCTGCTATCTCAGACTGCCAAAATTGATCCCACATACTATTGTCTCCAAAAGTATTGAATCCATCTTTTTTGCTTACCAACACTTTAAATATTGATGGATTTTCTGTCATATGACTTGAACATATTAAAAAATTAAGATGGTACCCATTTTCAATTTTGGATCCTCAAGGTTAGGAAAAACAAAGCATGTAACAATACATAATAGCAAGAAATAATATGCAAGATATATAAGATATAATAAATGCAATCACTTATCTCTACCATATTAGCTAGAGAATTACCATAAATATGTAGCTAGTGAAAGCTCATGGGTCACCCTTAGCTACCCTTGAGTTAATTATGCTATAGAGATTTTAGGAACCTAAATCAGCTTGGATTCCTTAGCTTTTGAGATTATCCCCTTAGATACCCAAATTTGTTTAAGAGAAAATTTCTCTTAATTGGACAATAGTGAAAATATATCCCTTTCTATAACAATAATTATAAGTTAAATGATAATGAATAGCATCTAAAGGCTTTACAAAAGTGGATTTAGTACCTTTGAATTTAGAAGATGAAATAAAGCCTAATCCAGATTCATTTAAAGCATTCCTTTGGCTTTTAAGGATTATATTCAAGGTGTTGTTTCCATGAAAGAAATTTTTTAAAGCCTTTTTCAAATGACTAATCTAATTTTTAAGCATATCTAGTTCATTTTTGCATCCATAAGTAGTCATAGAAAATTTTAAAATATTATATTCTAACTAAAGTGCCTTAATGTCCTTTTTGCAATTGCAAGAGCTTTTAGAAGACTTCAAAGCATCAAAATCATTCTCAAGTAAAATAATTTTTTTCAATAAACATGCTTGAGACATAATTTTGCATGGCTTGAAAATAAATCTTCAAAAGCTTCTTGTAACTCCTCAAAGGAGAAATCACGTACCTCATCCTCATTTGCCATTAGGCATAAGTTCATAGTTTCTTCATTGGGTGAGGCATCCTCCCTCTCATCCTTAGAGTTATCTCACATTGCCATCATTTCCTTCTTTTTCTTTGCCTAAAATATCTTCACTTCAGTGATGAGAGGCAATTCTCTTTAATATGTCCTAACTTCTTACACTTGAAGCACATCGATACATCTTCTTCCTCCATAATAGGTTTGCTCCTCTCACGCTTCTTGGGCTTCCTTGGCATATGCTTCTTCTTGAGGAATTTCTTAAATTTTATTGCAAGAAACACCATTTCTTTATTGCTATCTTCCTCTTCCTCTTCCTCTTCCTCTTCACTTGATTCCTTAGCCTTGAAATCTATAAAATTTTTTTGCTTTTTATTATCATTATCCTCTTGAATCTGATCCTTCATTGTCATATCATGTGTGATGAGATATCCTAGGAGCTCCTCCAAAGGCAGAGTATTTTGATCTTTTGTCACTTAAATTGCTGTCACCTTTGGATCCCAAGATCTAAGTAAGCATCTCAATATCTTTATCATCATCTCATCATAAGTTTTACCAAGAGCTTTAAATATATTAATAATATCAGTAAAATGAGTAAACATCTCAGTGATAGACTCACTAGGCTCCACCTTAAAGAGTTCATATTGGTTAACCAATATGTTTATTTTAAATTAGACTCACTAGGCTTCACCTTAAAGAGTTCATATTGGTTAACCAATATGTTTATTTTAGATTTTCTTACTTATCTTATACTCTCATGAGTAACCTCAAATCAAGAGTACTTGGCTCTAATACCAATTGAAATCCCAAATACAACCTAAGAGGTGGGGTAAATTAGGTTTTGTAAATAAATTATAATTTTAAGCAAATTCAAAATCCAAATCAATCCACCAAGAGAAATTCACACAAATATCAAGCAAATCACAAGTGCAATAAAGTAATTAGAGAAAGAAACGAGTGTAATATGATTTACATGGTTTGGAGACCAATCGCTCCTACTCCATGGCTCTTATCTCTCTCTTAAGGACTTGAACTCTCTAGTAGAGTGTTGCTTCATTAGTGAATCCAACACCATATAATCAATCTTGCTCTAACTGGCAAGATTCACTTTATACCAGAGCTTTTGTCTCTTATTACCTCCAAACACCCTTGAAGTGGATTACAAGTAGAAGGAGATAAAGAATTTTACAATCAAGCCTTTCTATAAAGTCTCTCAAGTTTGAGCTCAAGGGCAATGATGATTTGATTTGAAATTAGAAGTTTAGAGCACTTTAGGGCTAGAAGGCTTGGAGGGTTTTGATCTCTTGTCAAGAATAAATTGAAAGTTGTAAAAATTATTTAGATAAGCCCATCATAGCTTATTTATAGTCCACTAGTCAAAAGCAGGCCATTGGGGGTGAAATTTTGCAACTAGCCTCATTGAACAGTTAGAAAATTAGCTGTTAGTTATGCAAAAAAAATCCAAATTGGTCGATTGCTTAGATAACCAGTTGAGCAGTTTTGGTCTGTCAGAATTTGCAAAATAATTCTACCAATTGTCCGGTTCCTCAACCGGTCATTTGATTCTAATCTATCAAAACATATATAGAAAAGTTCTATGATCGTCCAATTTCTCAACCGATCATTTGTTTTGCTTAGGATTAGAAGTATAAATCCTCTATCTAACACAACTGATTGCCTTTTAAGCCAAGCAAACATCCAGTTCTATTAGAGACACTTTGCTAAGAATTTTCGATAAAACTTAATGTAATAAATGCTTTAAAATAAATGATCTTAAAATCAAATCTTAGACTCGACTAAAATAAAAGAAAATCAAAACCTAGTCAACACCAAGTTGTTGAGTCACTTTGACTATATCTATATCATTCTCGAATATTCAAGTTGTCGTAGATGCCTTCAAGCCTCTTTCAAGCCAACTTTTAATATCTTCAAGTTTTGCTCTCCAATCCACCATCTCACTTTATTTTTTTTTGAAGCTTTCGAATGTACCCTTGAGAGTTTTATTGTACTTTGTCTATTGACTAAAAAAAAACAACTCAAATAGACATTAAATATGGTTTGGTTATCATCAAGACTAGAAAAGGCAACATATATGTCAATCACATTACACATTCTTAAAAAAACTAATAATCATATTATACAATTTGTACAAAAACATGAACAAAAATAGGATGTCAGTTATCTAGACTATATGAGAAAGTTGCAAATAATTACCATAAAAGATCTATATTCAACAAAAATTGACCAAAATTAGGACAAACAATCATTAAAATTATGAAAATAATGTTAATCATTGGACATTAACTTTTTTTACTAGTCATTGATGTCAATGTCTAACTAGATTTTAGTAGAATCAATGTGAAGACCCTAACACAACAACTGCATAACCTAAGATTAATAATTAAATATTTCTATTCAATGTTGTCAAGACCAAACCAAACTAGTCAAGCTAGTACTAATCGTCTCCCTAATTTAGTTTGATGTTTAATAAGAATGTCAAATTTAGATTTAACATTGGTTCGAACTTAGAACCATAATGACATAAATGAAAGATACAACTAATTATGTTGTTAATTAATTATGTTTCAATGTGAGAGTTGAAGTATACATTTATAACTAGTAAACCATCACTCACAACACTAATTGAGTTTAATCTTTTTAGTTTGACTTGGTTTGATTGGCTGGTCAAACAGGATTAAACAAGACCATAAGTTAGAATTAGATAAGTATTCAATCTAGTTTTGAGAATATTGTTTCTATCCTAAAACTAAAAATCCTAAACAAACAAAGGAGGATCATAAGATAAACAAATGAATACCTTCAAATAATAACTTACATCTCCAAATTAAAAATGAATACTTCATTATCTAACTATCATATCAAATATCAAATATGAACTTAACCGAATATTTGTCGGTCACATTACAAATTCATCATATAACAATCATATTAGGCAATTTGAAGACAATATGTAAAAAAATTAAGAATCACTCTAATTATCTAGTCATTTATAGATGTGTAGTGTGGCTAGTATATGATGGATTAAGTTCATGTAGGATATCATGTTTAGATAATAAAACATATTCCAGAAGGATACATTTAGTTATCCTAATGTATTTATTCTTTAGTTTAGAGCCTTCACATTTTAATATAAAGGTATTTGTTTATTGATTTAGGGCCTCTACTTTTCAATACAAGGGCTTTCATTTACTAAGCTATAGTCTTCATTTTTATATTTAGTGTCTTCATTTGCGTAATTTTACCTATGCATATAAAATTCCAAGCCTGAGACAAGCATGAGACAAGCTTGGACTGAGCTAACTTGGCCTAGGCCAACTTGGCTTATTTTACAGACTTGTTCAATGGTCACACATTGCATGGAGGGGATGAAACGGAAAGAAATCTAACATACAAGCTGCAATAGAAATGGGAATTTGGATTGGGTTAAATTTGATAAAAATTTTAGATTAAGGGATATAAGGAACTTTTCCAAAATAATTTTGGCTTAAAAACTACCCAAATAGTGCCCTTTTCTAAGTGAAAGAATAGTTGTGTAGGCCTTTTTAGAAATTTAAGCTTTTTAATTGTACTTGATTTTTGGTGCACAACAATAATCACAGGCACCTCTTTACACCATGAGATTTGCATGTATGATTTACAAAGCACTTGATGTGTACAAGAGGATTTTTTTAGTATTCTTTTCAACAAATACAAGGTGTACTTGGCTTATTGGCCTTTGGTTTGTCTTCACATGTATATAAAAATATCTATAAAGAAAATAAGGCTATTTGAGGTTTCATGTGAAGAATAAATTCACAAAATTTAAAAGAGTGTACCAAAACCCTTCTCTAACACTCTTTAAGATTTGCCTAAAATTAAAAAAAATTCTATATGTAATTGATTTGGATAAAATCTAAACTAGGAACTCTAATCTAGAAAATAAAAGGAAAGATGATGCAAAGAGAAAGATGAAAAAAAAAAAAGAAGAATCTTGTGGATGCCATGTGACCCTTCTCCTTATTCAAACATGCTAGGATATTAGTGCTCAAAACGGATAGGCACCCCCAACTTGGTGTCCTAGGCCTAGAATCGAGGAAATTTGGATTTGGGTATCATGGAAGCTGAGTGGAATTTTAGCATCCAATAAAGAAGATAGGGGGTGCATTTAGTGTGCATTTGAAAGTTTCCACAAATTTCAGTTGTTCACTAAGTCCCTCACAAGAATAAGTCCTCAAAATTTAAAATGTTTTAGCACCAATATAGCATGCAAAAACCCTAATAACCCTTATAATATGAAAAAAATGAAAAAAAATTATTTTCTTCAAAATTTACAGCTGAAAATAAATTTCATGATATTATAGTGTCATATGTGAATTAAAGTTAAGATTGAAATAAATATACCAAAGACTAAGGGTGTTAATGGTCCCGGGGCTCGGGCCTTCCCAAGCCCTAATGGAATAGCCTATTGGCTTTTAGTTCTATGCCTCTAAGAACTCGTCAAGCTGTGTTTAGGTTTTTAGTTCTTTTTTTGTTGCTTGTCTTCAATAATGTTGACTTTGTCTCCAACTAATAGCATGACCATCTCCAATCTTCATTGCTTCTTCTTTGATGGCTATCACCACCTTTTTCTTTAGCCTCCACTGCCTCCTTCTCTAGTCAACCCCATGGCCATCTCTAGCCTTCATTGCCTCCTTCTTTGGTCCTCGCTTTTTCCTCTATTGTTAGTTGCTCACTCAAGTATCATTTTCACCAAACTTTCAATTACATCTAGGTCAATTTATATTTGTTTGATGTTAACTTTTTTTACTTTCATCATATATTTTCTTTCCTAATCTCTTTTGAGATGCTTTGGGAGTTCTGAGATTAGCTTATTGGTATTGTAAGTTTCAATATATTTTGGTTGGATATGTGCCTTATTTGTAACTTTTTTCTCTCTCTAATTTTTTTCCTATCTACAACATGTGCTTTGATGTGCTTTTAGAAATCCTTTTTTTTGTTGTGATTTACTAGTATTTTATTACTTTCTCCCAATAAATATTTTCTTCTTTCTAATGTTCAAGTACTAAGCGTACTTATTTATTACTGATGCTAAATAAGCACCGTTAATAGTAACATTAGCACTGGTATATTTTATCGGCTCTAACTTATGGTGCTAAGAAACCACTATATCAATTTTGATCATAAATATTCACAGCGTTAAATCAGTATCCCAAAATTTTGTGGTGGCACTAAATGTGATACTAAATTTTGGTTATAAAAAAGATAATCTTCCCAATGCTATCAACCATCGCATTAGGAAAAATAACCATTTGTGATGCTAAATATTAGCACTAATAAGGAGTGGACAATTAGCGGCCCTACCAAAATGCCACTATTGGGAAGATACACTAATGGTGCTTTTGGTAGCGCCGCTAATGGTTGGCCATTTGTAGCACTAACCATTAGCACTACTAATGATCCAAAACAATAGTAGCACATATTATTAGCACTGATACAGTACTAAAATCATATTTTTACAATATTTATTTTATAATATATATCCTAAATACAATAGATACAATTGATACATAATATAGAAAATTAATATAGATATAATATACACATCTTTAAATATAATCAATATATCTTAAATAATAAGATGTTATAAAGAATTAAGTTTTAAACATAAAACATCTAAAGAAAAAAATATCACTCTATGCCCAAGTTTGCTTGTTCTACTCATGCTCCTCTGCTCATAAATGGTCTCCTCATATAGGTCTAAATAAATATAATTAATAATTTATAATTTATATAAATAATAAATTCATATGATTTTATAAAATAATAAATAGATGAGTCTATAATCCATGCCTTTGCCCATGCTTGCGGCCAAGTTCCCACCTTCGTGCCTATATCCATGTCGAAACCATAACCTCCATGCTTAAGTCCCTACCTCCATGTCCATGTTTGTGCCCAAGTCACTATCCTCATGCCTAAGTCCCCATTTCTATGCCCATGTTCGTGCTTAAGTCCCCATTCATGCGCCTAAGTTCCCACCCACCCCTCTTCCCTCTACTTATATCCATAAGCTACGAATGTCCAACGTGCGTAATACATAATGCACCTCTAGTAATAGAATTGATATGTAATATGTTTTCTTGTAATATATAAAATTTATTCGAGCAACTTGGGAAATAGAGTGGGTCCCCTCCAAACTAGTTTGGCTACTGCCAACATCACCTTATTACTAGGATGCTAAACTTGTAACCTCCTTAACTTATCAAAGAAAGCATATATTATCATTATAAAAAAATATTTGATGTATACTACAAATTCAAAGTAGCAAAATTGTGGATTTGATTTATACCTCAAACTATGAGATAGATCAAGATATGGTATAAGAAAATTGTTCGAATATCTCCTTCCTAAACCTCTTCAATATTGAAGCAACCTCCACCTGGATCATCACTACATTTAAAAGGGTCATCTTGTGAGGCTCTAGAAGAGGACTAGAAGATAGTACAAGGAGTTAGCTACATACCAAATATTTGTAGCTGGCCATAACTATTAGACTTGGACACTTTATTATGAATCATATTCTGGATGGTTGTATCTAAGAAAGAGTTCTCTAGCAGAGGCTACCTCAGGTATGAAATCTTCTCCTACAATATAAGCAATAAAAATATTAGCATCATTTTATTAGAACAAATATTGTAAAAAATTAAGTTAAACACTCATTATGGTGGTTGCGGATACTATGTATTGCCTATCCTTCTTAGTATGGGACATGAGAAAGACATCCAATTTGGAAGGCTCAGTTCCAATGGATGCCTCAAGCTACAAGTGATACAATTCACATTAAATAGAATATACTGAGGAAAGTGACTCATCTTTTGACTATAAGTTGAAGAATATACCTCAACTCTAGGGTTGACATGCCCCTCGTGTCTTCGAGGGTAGCCCATCTTCTGACTCTTTTTGTGCCTTTGGTTTATGCAACTCAATTTCTAAAAGAAGAATGTAAAATTGTTAGGTCATGTAGTGTAAATAATAACTATATTCAAATTCCAACACCTAAGGAGTTAAAGGAATAATCAAACTTCTTTCATCCACAAATATTTGACAAGAATAGACCACTGGTGTTTCTCAATCCATAGATCTGGACAAGTAGCAAGTCTCTTTGGATTATTCTTGAATGGTGTAAAGTATTTCTTTTTCACATCGGCCCTCTAGTCATGCCATGTTTATATGTTACCATTTTTGTATTATCCTGTAAATTCATATCAAGTTGAATATAAAGACATTAGAAAAGTCAGAACCATAAAAAATATAATGAATATAAATATATAAGAAAATATAGTATAAGTAGATATTACTTTTATGTATATTCAGATCTATTCCTTCTTTTCTTGCAGCATAGCCTATAAGTATGTGTAAGTCATTGATAATTTATTATTGTCCTTTGCAAAAATTTCTAATTGGGTCGAGAGTCATGTCAAATTCTCACCAATGACCTAATCATGATGGTTAACACTAAGTAGTAATCTGAATCTATCAGTACTTCAAATCTCTATAGGCTTGTTAGGGTCATGACAGGTCCTACTTGCAAAAAAGGTATAAAAGAATCTATAACAGAAAAATGAAAGATTAAATTACAATGTTAGAAATATTATATGTGAGATATAGACTAGATAAATTTAGCAATGAGTTGCATATATTTATCATTATGAGGATGTATATCTTGATCTACCTAGTTGGGGGGTGGAGTCTGTGCAATCTCCAATGGAGTTGAATCTTCTTTCGATGATAGCATCATCATGAAACATGGATCAGTAATTTTAGCAATCTCAAACTCCTCTGCCATGTCTCCCATATATTGTGCCTTTTCTTTGCGATCCATGATAACCTTCAAATAAAAAACACATTTGGAAAAGAATATAATAATATCACAATATAAGTATATCACAAATAGGAGATAAATTTCTAAAACGATACTTACAAATATAGAGAGAATAAATAATAGTTGACCAAAAAGTGGATGGAGTAATACACCAATCATATCAGCTAGAATGTAATAAATAAAAAATAACGTTCGTCAACTAATCAATACTCTTAGCAAAGGAACAAACAACATAACAATAGACAAATTTCTATTATATTGGCATTTGAGTTTTCAAAACTAACATGATAATAATATTTACCTATTATTTCTTTTAGATATAAAATCATCATTGTCATCATTGTTATCATGTTCATTATCTTCCAAAAGGATTTCCTCTTTGGCCTTGGATTTGTTAGTCATGATATCATCTTCATGATCTTCTACATGTAGCTAATATGAATCGATATATGGCGCATCTATCATTACTCCTTCAACATTTGTCTAGCGAATCCATAGTCAAAATTTTCTAGTTGTGTGGTGCAGGGCTCCATAATTGGCTCTCCATAATTTTCATCACCTACTATTTGATTAAAGGTATCAACATACTCCCTCAGAGTCATCTCCACAACCATGTACCACTCCTGATCTAAAAGACCCGCCACATAAAATAGCTAATATGCTTGACACACATGAATATAAAGCTCATCTCTACCTCAGTTGTGTTTATACATTGGATGATTAAAGTTCACTATTATGTATCCGAACTAATTAGTCATCACTTTGGTATTCCAGTTAATATTTGAACGATACAAACTTAAGCTCATTGTTGTACCATATCTCAATTATATCCATTAAAATACCATTGAACTATACATCTCCTAATATGGGGTTCTTATATGGCCATTTAAATTTTGATGATGATCAAACTAGAGTTTAATAAGTTTATTTACTAATGATAAGCTTTAGGATTATCAATCATCATCCAAGCTTATGAAGAATCAAGTCTCAAGATAAAGCTCATTAGATAATAAAGATGATGATTTGAAGATAAAAGGGAAGATAATTTGAAAATGAAAATTGAAGATCAAGATGAAAGTTTAAAGATGCTCAAAATGGAAGATGAACTCCAAGATCATAGGTTTAGCTTTTCATTTTTGTTGAGTCAAGGATTTGATTATTATTTTATTTGAGGTTTTTTTTATACTCTAAGTTAACTTGGAATGTCTTCATCGGCTTATTTATTATTCAGATAAGTTTTGAGTTGATATTAAAATAGGCTGAAACTGTAGATAACCAAGTATTATTTTTTTTGTGAGTTTCGAATAGCCAAACCTTAAGGTTTAGATGTCCAAATATTTTAGAAAAATACTAGGTATTATTGACAACTTTTGATGCCCAAGCCTGATGGTTTGAATAGCCAAAGTTCCCAAACTGAGATTTCACTCTATTTTTTCTAAAACATCAGTTACCCATTCTTTACCTTGGTTGCCCACAATTAAGAGTTCATATGTCCAAACCTATGACATTGTCTCTTAATGGATGGATTCTTTTGACCATTGGAGTGTTTCAAACATCCGAACATGACAAAAAAGGGCTAGTTTTCTCCTCAATGGTTATATATGAGCATGGGACTTCTTTCCTCAATGAGAGAATAAACTTTCAATATATTTAGAATAAGATCTAAGTTTTCCAAGCTATCTAGTCCCAAAAAAATCTCAAATAGGCTTTAACTTTCATATCTTCATTACCCTTGTATTTCAATCTTTGAGAGACTTTTGTTGTGAGATTTTTATTATTCTATATCCTTGTAACTCTCCTAGATTATTTGGGGAGGGTTGAGTACTCTTCTAGGTATTAATAGAGTGTGAGAGAGTTAGCTCTAGTATGGAGTGATGCTTGCTCAGTTGGAGTAAGGGTTTGTAGAAGCTTAGCTTCACCTCAAGAAATGACATCACTAGTGAAATGGTTGAAGCCCTTAGGATTAAGGTAAGAGCTGTGGAGTAGGTATAGTTGGTTGTCAAATCACATATATTAATTTGCACTCTCTCTACCTCTCTATTTATAATTTGCATTCTTCCATTATTATGATTGGTTGTGGTTTGAATAGATTTTTAATTTTCCAAAAGTTGAGAATTCTTGTAAAACCTAATTCACCCCACCCCCTCCCCCCTCCTCCCTCTTAGGTTGCCTATTTAGATCTTTAATTAGTATTAGAGCCTCATGCTCATGTTTTTAGTTTAACAACCTCAGGTTTTTTATTAACTTTTATAATGGCAACCTTTGGTATTTCTCATTCATTTAAAGAAGACCAATCCATTTTTTATCTATTATATTTTGATGAAAATAATTACAATCAATGAAAAATTTGTATTAAGATTTTTATGAAAGGTACTGATTTTGAGATTTAAAATTTAGTAAAAGATGGATACTCTCCACCCACCAAGTTAATTGATAGTGTGAAAATTCCAAAAACACCTCAAGAGTGGAAAACAAATAAAAAAGAGGTTAGATTCCACTAATTCTATCACCATGAATGTTTTCTATTGTGATCTTAACGAAGATGATATTAAATGGATTTCATATTTTACAACTAGTTATAATATCTGTAATTGTATATTATCTACTCATGAAAGGGTTGATTATATTATAGATAATAGGAAGGAGAAGAAAAAGAAAGGAGTAAGGAAGAAGAAATTTAAAACCAATGAGTGACCCCCTCAAACTCAAGAGGAAAAGAAAAATAAGAATCTAAAGGGATAGTAAATAAGGAATGACATGGATAAAAACTCCAAGGATCAAGATACCCACATTTGCCTTATGACAAAAGATTATGAGAGTGAGAAGGATGAGGTATAAAATTATAACTTTGAATTACTTGAATTATTTCAGGAGTCACATGTCAAATTTGAAAAATTATTTTTGAAACATGCATCTTTAACGAAAGAGTTTCAATCAGTTTCATGTAACCTTAAATTCTTGGAAATTAAGAATAATCATTTGATTTCAAAGAACTCATCTCTTGAAACTAAATTTCATATTTTTATAAAATAAGAACGAGTTTTTAAGAAAGAGCATATCTACTTTTACTCATAATGTAAAGAAATAATTTTAAATTGTTCTTCATGCATATTCTTCTTCACAAAATTTGACTTGTCAATATTACTCTTTCACAGGTCAAATCTCTACTTGTTGTCCAATTAAAAGAAATATCAATTTCAAACAAGTTTCAATATCCAAAAGCATGATTCCAAATTTTGTGGAATTCAAATAATTTTAAATTCCAAAATCTTCCCTAACTTAAGTTATTCTTGTTAGTTAGGGATGACACTTATTTTTAAAAGTTTTATCTTTTAGTCATCCTCTAGCTATGTTAGTTAATTTTTTGTTTTCAATTGCCTTTACATTAAATTTTTTTAGGGGTCAATCTTACTTACAATTCCTCTTTATATTAATGTCTTGTCATACATTTTAAGGATATATTTTGTTATTAGTAATCTCTTATGGAGAGATAGCCATATTGCATCTTATAGATGATGAATAGGAGGTTTAAATGGCCCATATACCAAAAAATTTTATTAGTGGTTCAATTATAATTGATAATCCTAAACTCTTCTACTTTTAATAGCTTTCTATCAATGCAATACTCTTATATATAAATTTTAATATCTTTTTACAAAATATAGATTATTTTAGGGATAGCTCATGCCTTTTGGAACTATTTAAGTTGATAGTATGTATATTATAAATAGGGTGAGCATGTATATATGTGTATAATCTTTTAAACTCTTTTTATGGTGATAAATCATTCAATATATATGCTTCATATTCTTTCACATTCTATATTCATGTTAACTTAAAATTGTTAACCTATCTATACATATATTTAAGCAGAGTCCCGATTGCCTCTTCTTTTTGTTGATTTGTTTGGATTTTGATAATCCAATTTTGTGAAGCTATTTGATAATAATTATTCATATAACTTGCTCATTCTTCAAATATTTTATATCACTTAATGCTTGATATTAGGGTAGACAAATTTTAACTATTGTTATTATTACTCTTTTCTCTATATTTAATACAATACACTCATTTAGAGGGAGTTACCCTTTTGATGATAACAAAAGGGGAGAATAATATGATGCTTAGTTGCATGACTTGTTAAACTCAATCGAACTTTAATTTAATTTTGTTAAAATCATGACTTGTTACTTTTGCTATCACATATTTTAGCATGCTTACTATGCATAATTTGTTATCATAAAAAAGGCACAGATTATTGCCTTTTGAATTTTAATAATGATCAAATTTGAGTTTAACTAGTTTGTCTAGTGATGATAAGCTTCAAGATTATCAATATATCATCCAAGCTTAAGAAGAATGTCTCAAGATAAGCTCATTGAATGATAAAGATGATAAGTTAAAGATAAAAGGCATAATAATTAATTTGAAGGTAAATCTTGAAGATCAAGATGAAAGCTCAAAGATGTTCAACGTGAAAGATCAACTCTAAGCTTATAGGTTTAGCTTTTCATTTTTGTTGAGTCAAGGATTTGATTGTTTTTTTATTTAAATTTTTGTTTCATGCTCTAACTTAACTTGGAATATCTTCACTGGCTTGTTTATTATTCAAGATAAGTTTTGAGTTAATATCAAAATGGGCTAAAGCTATAGATAGTTAGTTTTTTTTTTTTGTGACACTTGGATGCCCGAACCTCAAGGTTTGGGCACCTGAACATTTCAATAAAAAAATATTGGGTGTTACTAATAGCTTCAAACACCCAAACCTAATAATTCGAATGACCAAAGTTCCCAAACTGAGATTTCACTCTAATTTTTTTGGAACATCGGTTATCCATTCTTTACTTTGGTAGCCCAAAGTTGAGAGTTTGGACTCCCAAACTTGTGGTCTCAATGCTAAACTTGTGATATCATCTCTTAATAGCTTGATTCTTTCAAATGTTGGAGTGGTTTAAACACCCAAACCTAAAAGATTGAACACCCAAATATGGCAAAAAGTGACTAGTTTTCTCCCTAAGGGTTATATGTGGGCTTGAGACTTCTTTGCTCAATGAAAGAATGAACTTTTAATATTTTTAAAGTAAGATCCAATTTTTCCAAACTATCTTGCCCCAACAAGAGCTCAAATAGGCTTTAATTTTTATATTCTCATCGCTTTTGTATTTCAATCTTTGAGTAACTATTACTGTGAGATTTTTTCTTTATTTTTATCATTATATATCTTTGTAACTCTCTTAGGTTGTTAAGAGAGGGTTGAGTGCTCTTCTGGGTGTTAGAAGAATATAAGAGAGTTAGCACCAGTGTGGAGTGGCCCTTGCTTAGTTGGAGCAAGCGTTTGTAAGGGTTTGGCTTTACCTCATAAAATAACATTATTAGTGGAGTGGTTAAAATCCTTAAGATTAAAACAATGACCGTGGAGTAGGCATGGTTGGTTGCTTAACCACATATATCGGTTTACACTCTCCCTACCTTTCTATTTATATTGTGTACTCTTCTATTATTATGATTAGTTGTGGTTTGAATAGGTTTTTAATTTGCTAAAAGTTGAGAATTCTTGTAAAACCTAATTCAACCTCCCCCTCCCCCTTAAGGTCGCCTATTTGGGCCTTCATCTTATCCTTTGTGCTTATGAAACTTCTTGTAGCTGCCTTCAAAAGTCATGACACTATTCTGTATATCACGGCTCATCTCTCACATCTTAGTGTGAATTTGAAAATATTTACAAAATATTCCAAGTATCTTCTCACCCATTTATCAAGATTAGTTGCCAAGAGTAATATTTCTTTAGAAATCTTAGATGCCTTACTGCTTCTTTCTAATCTACCAATCTAAAATAATAACAAGTTATATATTAAGAATCATACACAAAAATGCTTATATAACTTATAAATAAAGTCTTAATTACACTTGCATGCTCCCTGAACCACTTAGTAAATGTGTCTATATGAATTTTCTTTGATTCAAACTCTCCACCTCGATATCGTATATTAACCTTTATTAACTTTAGGTGTTCTCTAAAAAGTGGATTTTAATCCTTTCAGAAGGTAAGTAAGTAATATTACCATTCATTAGAGTCAATTAGACCATTGCATATACTTTTAGAATGTCATTACAATATCCTGATTAAATAATATATAGCAGTATGCTTGTGCCTATTGAGTCTTGCCTAAATAATAAATTCCTTACTGAGCCCCAATTGGATGCCTCTCCACTATGGAAATGATGATCCTAGTCCTAAGAAAGTTGAGTGAAGTTCAACTAGAAATCGTTTAAGTATATTGCACAAAAGATCATACATTCCTCCATTAAATAGCCCTTTATTATAGAATCTTCTAGATGAGCTTGGTTTCGCACATAGTTCTTCAATTTACAAATATATATAAATAACAACTTATTCATTTGTTATCATAAATGAAAGCAATATACATCAATTAAAAATAATAATCAAAGTTTATCTCTCAATTGGATACATATAGCAGTATTGGATTGGTTTTACATTCATTGCTTCCTCTAGTAGGTGAATAGGCAAATGCTCCATAATATTGAATAATAAAGGCTGGAAGATCCTTTCAAGGTGGCAAAGTATCAAGGCAGTCCTAGACTATAGATATTCAAAGTCAGATGAGTAGCTATTTTTCACATATAAATGTCGAAAAATACTATTTATTTTGATAAGTGGTTTAGCTATATACTTAGATAAATATCTCTACACTATAATTGATAACAATTGTTATATTAATATGTGGCAATTTTGGCTCTTTAAACTAGTGATACTTTGATCTTTCATATTCTTATATTTAAAAATATTTGAAGCATAACTATCAGGAACATTCATATTTTTTTAATATACTTAAGAAAATCTCCTTTTGTTATTTACTTATGGTGAATGGAGCCAGTAGAAAAAATATTCTATTACCTCTATACTCAAGGTAAAGTGTCTTTCATATGCCAATAGCCTTCATATCTAATTGTGTATTTAAATTATCCTTTGATTTGTTTGGAGTGCCAAGTAATGTCATAATAGATTTTTGAGAAAATTTTTTTCAATGTGCATTATATTGAGAATATGCCGAATATATAATGAGCTCTAGTATGGTAAATCAAATAAGACAAGTATTTTCTTCTAATTAAACTTCATATTTGTGCAATCTTCCGTATGTATTTTGGAAGTCTTCATCCTCTTGGAGACGAGTTCGCAACCATGCCTCTTTATACGATTTTGAGTAATCATTACTTCACTCAGTTCCTCAGATTTAATTAGTCAGAGAGGATGGGTATCATACTCACATGTCCTACTGAACATAGTCTTATTATATTGAAATCTATGATCAACAAACTAAAATTATTGGTGGCACATATAACAAAACTTTTGGCTATGTTTTAACCACTTGGACCGTGTGTTCTTTTCATATATAGAACACACCTACTCCCCTCTGGTGCTATAACTTAAAAATATGCGTATACCAAAAAAATATTGATTGTCCACATCAGTGTTATATGTAAATAAAATATCTATTTCTTATTTGCATCCAATGTTGGAACACCTAATTTTTATAATTCCTTCAGCTTCTCAATTAGCAATTGTAAGTATACATCAATATTATTTTCGGGACTCTTTTCTCTATTAATGACATGGACAAGATGAATGATAATTATTTCATGCGTAAATAAGGAGACAAGTTATATGGAATTAAAAATCATAGCCAAGGGTTGTATAAGTAATTCATTTTCTTAAAAGGATTGAACTCATTAGAAGTTAAGACCAAATGGATATTGTAGATATCAACAGTAAAGTCCAAATATCATGAGTCAAGCTCTTTTCACTTGACACTATCAACTGGATGTCTAACTATCTCATCATATACATGACCTTTAGCATATAATCTCATATGTGGTACTGTTATTATTAACATGAATAGTCACTGTAACTTCAACTTGAGAGAGAAATAACATACAACTTTAGTAGGACTTTTTTTCGAACCTTCTAATTGTTACTATTGTTCTTGGTTGCAAAATGTTGATTCTGCTGTACTTTTCAATCCTTGCAATATGAGTCTAATTTACTTTCATTGCTATAAAGTATATATGTATTTGGATATACATGAATATTTATATATTCTAGACCTATATCTTTCGCAATATTCCAAGCCTCTTGATACAAATTTAAAAATGAAAGATACTGACGAAACACCTCTTTCAATGTCTCCAATAATATACTAAATAAGCAGTTGCTCCATTGACACTTGGACTTAATAACTAACAATCAAACGATAAATGATAAGAACATTTTTGGATGGATTTTCACAAAATTAAATTTTATAAGAATTTGATTGTGGTTAGAGATCAAATATTAAATGTGTGTACTCAGTTGGATCTAAATCATAATAAAATTTGACAAAAAATTAAGCTTGATTCGGATTGGAATTATTGAGAAATTTAGACTCAAACTAAATCTAGCCCAAATAAATTAAATTGAATATTTGAACTAAAATTGGACTCAAAATTCATCAAACATTTCGGCCAAAATGAAAAAATAAAATCTTTATGAATGGTTCTTGAATCGAATCAATTTTCATGAAAAGATCCCTGATCAGATGTTTCTTATAAATAGATCCTATGATGAAAATTTTTGCGAAAAGATCCATAAAAGTCTAGAAATTAGAAATTACTAATTGATTCCTACAAAATTTAGGATTTATGAATAAACTCTTCAAAGATTGATAATTATAATTTAATTTTTATAAAATCTAAGGTTTGTAAATAAACTCTCAAAAACTTAGATTCTCAAATAAATTCCTAAAATTTTCACTTTTTACAAATAACCCCTCAAAAACTTTTATTTACAAATAATTCTAATTTCCATTATTTTGTAAATAAAATTTTATCAAAAGGATCCTAAAAGTTTAAAATTTTTACAAACAAGTCCTCATAGTCAATTTTGTACAAAGATTCCTGAACTAATGAAAATTACAAGTTAGTCCGTGAAGGAAAAAAAAATGCAAATATTCCTATATAATTTTGCTATATCCCAAATCAATACAACATCCAAATCTCAACAAATTACATTATCCAAAATCTTATCACAATCAATAGATAAAAGTTTTTATCTCCATCTTTGCATTCAAGAGAGAAATTAGAGATTTGGTATAACAAATTAGGATAAATCAATTCAAAATTTGAACCAATCTTATCCCAATGGCTCTATAAAAGGGGCCTATAAACAATAGAAAGGAGAGGAGATTAGAAGTATAAAATTGTGAGAGCAAAGTGGAAAAGGTCGAAGATAAGAAAATGGTAAAACTAAAGCCTTATTTGTGTATGTAGTATTCCTTTTTCAATCTCTCTTTTTTTTTCTTTGTTCTTCCTTTTGTGTGAGATACTCAGCAGCACATGTCAAGTTAGTTCAAGCCTAGGGATGGTCCATAGGGTTGTTTGAAAGTTAAAATTGACCAAATACTAGCTTGTGGGGTTACCTAAAAGTTAATTTGACTTTATGGCTAACCTGTAGACTTGATCAAAAATTAAAATTGAACTAAGGTCAACTTGTAGGCTTACTTGAAAGTTAATTTAATTAATGACTAGTTCATGGGCTCATTAAAAAATTTAATTGACCTAGGGCTAGAGTACGGACTCGTCCAAAAATTAATTTAGCTTAGAGTCGGCTTGTGAGCTTATTCGAAAGTCAAAACTAACCTTAGACTAACCCGTGGGCTTGTCAAAAAGTCAATTCGACTTAATATAGCCTATGGGCTTATTTGAAAGTCAAACCAATTATGGTTAGCCTACAGGCTCGTCCAAAAGTAAATTTAATTTACAACTAACACATGGACTGGCTTAAAAGTCAAAACTAATTCAGCTTAAAGTCTGCCCATAGACTAGCCCAAAAGTAAAACTGACCTAAGACCAGTATGCAAGCTCGCTCAAAAGTCAATTCAGTTTAGAGGCAGCCCACAAACTTATCTAAAAGTCAAACTAACTGAGGATCAGCCTACAAATTTGTTCAAAATTCAATTCTACTTAAAGTCAGTCCGTGAGCATATCCAAAAGTTAAAGCCCATTGAAGGCCAGTCTACGGGCCCCACTTAAAAGTCAATTCAGTTTACGACTAGGCTGCGAGCTCGCCTGAATATCAAATTGACCTAGGACCACTTTATGAGCTCACTCCAAAGTCAAATTAAGTAGAGGCCAGCTTATAAGCTTGCTTGAAGGTCAAATTGACTCAAGGATAGTCCAAGAATCACTTGAAAGTCAAATCAACTCAGGTTCAGCTCGCAGACTCACCCAAAATTACTTTGATCAATGGATGGTCTGAGGACTCTAATTAATTAATCAAATAGATTAAAATAATTAACTTAATCAAATTTGGCCAGTTAAATAACTAATTGAGCTAAAACTCGAATGGACCACCAAATAGACCCAAATTAACTAAATAAATAGATTAAAACTCAAATTGAACTAGACCTAAATTTGAATTGAGTTAACTTAAATTGAATCAAGTTCAAACCAAATCATAATTAGATTAAATTAGATTAAAACCAAACTCAAACTAGGTCAAACCTGAACCTAAATCATGATAGGTTGAACCCAACCAACATGGTTTGAATCTAAACCCAATATAGGTCCAATATGGTTTGAATCTGAATCCAATAAGGGTCCAACACAAATCTAAACGTGTCAAGGGTTGGATTCAAAATTCATTAAGGATTCAATAAGAACCTAATAAAAATCAAATCCAAAATCCAATAAGGATCCAACGAGAACCCAATAAGAGTTAAATCTAAGATTCAATAAGGATCCATTAAGAGTTGGATCCAAGACCCATTAAAAATCTAATAAGAATCTAATAAAGGTTGGATCTAAGATACATTAAAAATCCATCAAGAATCCAATAAATATTGGATCCAAGATCTATTTAGAATTCAATAAGAGCACATTAAGAGTCGAACCAAGATCTATTAAGGATTCATCGAGAATCCAATAAGAGTCAAATATATAGTCAAACTGACTTGAATCAAATAAAGTTAGACTTGACTCGAAATCAAGTTCTAATATTTGTTTGATTTATCTTATTTAAATACAATGACTCTTTATCATTGAATATCTGATCAGTATAATAATGTATATCTCATCTTCTCACTAATATATGTTCATATATTTCTTGGCTTGCCTGATTGTGCATATTCATACAATCAATACATAGGTATTATATTTTCTGATACACTCTCCTATTTGTGTAGGCATAGTCTAGAAATATATTTACTCTATTAACATATATGTTATGTAGTCCATTCTTTATTTTGATTCAATTCTTGTCGATGGATAATAAATATATGTAATATTTAATATAATACTCTATATATATGACAAAATCATCCTCTATTTAAATGAATAAGTATTGAAGTAAAAAAGATAAATATTATCATGGTTAGATGAGAAACTAGCAACCGGAGGAGTATACAATTTTTTTAGATTTAAAAGAGGAGTATATTATAAAGTTTTAAGAAATTATATATAACTATCCCTTTTTCGTTAAAAAAATAATTTCAGCTTTATCAATTGTAGTAATGTTTCCCTTAGCATGTTTTTCCCAAAAAAAAAAAATCAAAAATCAAAACTCAAAATAAAATTGATTTGTGTGCTTTGCAGTATTGCCATTTTCAAATAAGGTTGGTTAGAGGATTAACATTCTGGAATAGTCGTTTTCATTTTTTTTTTTTTTTTTTTGACAAGATTGATATTAGATAATATTTTTTTGGTATATGCCCATCCCCACTGTTCAGCTAGCTTTAACATTTCAGTCAGGTAACAGGTATCAAAAAAGGGACTCGAGACAACTAAAAAAATGGGAAAACTAGGGATGAAAATCATCAATTAGACACGAGAAATATGGCCAGAAAACATCAGCTTGTCCCAATTAATCAACAATTAATAGAATGATGATACTAAGTATCACGAACAAGTCTTGGATATGTTTAATAATTTTGTCAAGCTTCAAGAAAAGAGATGACTTCCCAAGATAAACGATAGTCAGAATGCACTTATAGAATCAAAATGATTATTAACTAATAGGTAATATAGTTAGTGTATTTGGTCATCATGATTCTTTATGTCTTCTGCAGTAAAAAAAAAATTCAAAATTACTAAAAATGACAAAAAAAAGTAACATTCTAAATAATGTAGTGAGTTTTTTTCAGTTGGCATGTCATACAATTGTGTCCTCTACTCAAGTGTAAAAAGAGAAGGGATGTTTCTCTCAATTAGTCGAATGAGGAAATGGCTTGTCTCGCAACTCATTGAGGCAAAGGGCTTAATAAAAACATTTTCACTTTTCAAATTGGTTAAAAGAGAAAAATACTTGTTAGAATATAATATAACCAAAACCCATTTTTAATATTAGATTACTAATCTAATGTAGCATCTTCATTCTCTTAGCAATTTAACAACTTAAATTTTTAATGCCAAGATAAAACGATAAATTTTGAGAACAAGCATCGCTTTTAGTAGATCATAAAATCGCAATGGCTGAAAATACAAATGCGCAATAAAATTTCATGCAAAGACCTTGATAATATAATTAAAATAATTGGGAAAAAAATGAGCTCACTTGATGGACGGGGAGGCTGCAAGCAAGGAGGAGCCAACTGAGGAGGCAGGAAGCAGGGAGGAGTCAATCGGGGAGGCAGCAGATCTCGAGTTGGCGAGGGAGAGAAATCTTGGTCAAGGCTTTGTCAGTGAGTGATAAACAAGAGCTGTTAGAGTCATGAGGGAGAGACTTTAGGTTTTAATAAGTTTTTGCGGTACTAATCTCATTAGCATCGCTAATTGTGACACTAATACGCACAAACTTATATACAGATGGCGCTAACATCTTAACGCTGTCTGTATATTTCTTATAACCAACACTTTTATAGCGCACCAAAGGATTAGCACCCATAATGTCCATATATCTTAAAGTGAAGGTGATGAAAGCTTGCTTCTACTTTGTACATTTGGAGTCAACCTGGAGCCCTCATTATTTTTTTTTTATTTTTATTTTTTTTTTTGGTGAATGTAGGTATATGTTTATGTGATATAAAAAAAATCTTTGATAAATTTGCGTGCTACATTTTTAATGGACTTGGTAGAAAAAACGATCATAACGGGTCTTGACCCGTTAAAAGCCTGCGTGGGCCAACCTTGGCCGGGCCAAGCCACCATGGGCTGGCCCGTGACACCTTCGGTATTTTCTCCATCTCTTTCCGATCCAGCGGTCCTCTTGTTGCTTTTTCTCGTGCACAATCTCCAACTAGGGTTTGTTTGAGCATCAACTTCGGCAATGCATTGTTTGCTGTTTCCGCAGAGCTCCGTACTCCTGCGAGCAGCTTATGCAGGAAAGTCCCGGCTGCTAATCTTGCCGGAGAGCCGCCGAAGAAGACCTGGCTGGGTCATGTGCGCAAGCGCCGCTGCATCCCCGGCTGGCGTCTCTTTTCCGATCTTGGTATGTGCAGCTATACCTCATTTCACAACCATTTATGCTGTTTTTACCGCTGCTGTGCTTTTTCAGTTTTAGAATCTGATCTTGATTGTTTTGTGATGATTTATGTTGCTTTGGTTGAAGGTTATAACTACCTTGAGATGTATTTCTGCAGTAAGCAAAAAGGTATTGTTTTGGTGATGCATTTAAAGGTTGTCCTTATGGAGTCACATTATGCTTGAATTTTATTTTGCCTGAACACTTACATGTAAATTATGAATCAACTTGCGGACATAGGGGTTTATAGTTTTTTGTGCCTGGTTGTTGATGATTTTTCCGTTTGTTTCATTTTGAATAGCCAATGTTGTATATGGTTGTGTCATTGATTTGTCGGTTTTTTTTTTTTTTTTTTGAGTTTGATGTTAGTCTGGTTGAATATTGCAGCTGCCTTGCGAATCCATTTCCCCAATAAGGCGAACCAAATATGTTCTTTTTGTGGTGCAGCAAATTACTGTGGTTTGCTGCATTTTTCGGGTCTAGGGGTTTATAGCTTATTGTGGTCAATTATTGATGATTGTTCTATTTATTTTTATTTTGCAGAAACTAATGTGTACGGACTAGTTATGTGAGGTTGTTGTTTGTTTTTATTGTTTGTTTGCTTTTATTTGATTTGATGATACCGTGGTTGAATATTGTAGCTGCCTTGAGATAAATTTCTTTGGTAACCTGAACAAAATAACATTCTTTTGTGGTGCATTTACTGCACATTCTGATAGAGTCAAATCAGTGGTTTGCTATATGTAATCATATTAGTTGAATAGAACTTGACTAAATAATTCTAAATACTTAATGATCCAGTTTGTGAATTTTGTTGTTTAAGGCTTTTGCCGATCAGCTATTGATGGCTTTGCTGTTGATTTCATTTTCCCGTAGCGAATATCTGTCAGCAACTAGTTATGTAAGGTTGTGTGCTTCACTATTTGCTTTTATTTTCATTCCTCCGTGGGTAGGTTGCGGCTGCCGTAGATTCTTTTTTTTTGTTTATACAAATAAAAAGCATTACTTGGTTGAACATTTACTAGGCCTTCTTATAGGTGAATGGATGCACTGGTAAAATGGGTTATGCAGTGGCGGAAGCTGCAGTTTCTGCTGGACTTCAGTTGATCCCTGTATCATTCAGTAGTCAGGAGAGGCCTGGCAGAACTGTACATATTGGAAATAAAGAAATTCAAATACACGGCCCATCGGAAAGCAAGTATGTTCTTTCTTCAGTAATAAATGAATTTCCAGACCTTGTAGTGGTGGACTACACTGTGCCGGATGTAGTAAATGGTAAAGAATTTGTTAATTCCCTTGTTTACTTTTTGAATTATATGCTTGTTTAATTCCCTTGTAGTAAATGCCATTGTTCTCTTGTAACTGAGACTCAATGGGTGGCTAAAGTGACACTACCATACGATTTCTTAAATGTGCATGTCTCAACTTTTATCCTCTATGTGGGTTATCTTTTAACTCAACAGATGCTCTTTCTTGCCTTCTACAGTTAATGCTGAGCTATATTGCAAAGTTGGCATACCATTTGTAATGGGCACAACTGGAGGAGACAGGCAAATGTTGTATAAGACAGTGCAAGATGCAAACGTTTATGCTGTGATTTCTCCACAGATGGGCAAACAAGTACATTACCTTAAAGAAATTGTTTAGTTTAAACTAACAATTCTCTGCCATCAATATGTTGACTAAATATTAGGCTTAAATGCGCTACCTCGCTTAATTTTTCTAGGTTGTTGCATTTCTAGCTGCGATGCAATATATGGCTGACCAGTTTCCTGATGCCTTCTCAGGCTATTCTCTACAGGTATAATGAATGTTTCTACAGTTTGGACCCTGAAAACTATTTGTCCCATGTTCTTCTTTTGCTAGGGAAACTAAGCCCGTAAATTCATCACAATTAAGCAATATCTCAAAAATGATACCAGAATGTCATAATTATGACTTATGATTTTCATGATATGTGTTTTTCATGCCTGATCAGCAAAACACATACAGAATTTTGGTTGCACATGTTATGATGTTTGCTGCATGTATTATTGAAGTTTGTTCATCACTAGATATATATGTTACAGACTTGCAGTGTATAATTCGGCTCCGTTAGATATGATGTACTGTTGAAGGATGGAAACTAGGTTGATGAGGTTCATAGGTCCTAAGCTAATATTTGTCAAGTCTAATGGTGCAGTAGAATAATATTCTGGTCAGGAACTCCCACCTTTTGCGGTCTAAGAAAGCCACTGAAGTATCCTTTGGTTTTTTTCCTGTCATTCTTCATTGTTCCTTTTGAGGGACTGTTGATGTGACAATAGTTGACCAATGCTACTCCTGTGGTGAACTACTTAAGGTCCGTCCCAGTTTTGCTGTGTATCATAGGATGATCAGTCATAACTTTTAACCAAGCTTAAGGTTATATTTATGTATTTAAGTTTGGTTAAAATGTTAGCATTGGTTGTCCTGAGATTATCGTTCATGTGCATGTGGATTAGACCTTGAATAGTTAGTCACTTGAGTAGCTTGGTATTGATTAAATTTTAGTCATTGCATTTGAGCATTAAATGCTGTTACCAAACCTAAACACATGCCGATGGGGATGAAGAAGTGAGTGCTGATGCTAAATAAGAGGAATAATTGCTCCATGCCCTATTAGTGCAATGCCTTAAAAACTGGTGACTGGTCTTTTTCTTCCACTACAGAAGTACTGCCAATTGTGATTTTGGATTTTTTTACTCATTTAGATCTTAAATATAAGTTGCTTTTGTTATATAACACTGAATTAAGCATCTAATTTTAGATTTAAATACAAAGAAGAAAACTTTCAGAAGAACCAGGGAGTAAGGACAATTTGTTTATTCCTATGACATCTTCTAGTATCTACCCATTTGCCGACGCCTTTGTACCATGAAGGAGCATAGTGTAATTTGTTGTAATCCGCAGAGATTTCTAGAATAATTATACTTGTTGCTAGAAGTTGTCAGAAGAAAAAAATGGATAAGTTGATTGCCTCGAGGGAACTATTTGTCTTTGAGTTGTTAAAAAAAAAGGGTAGGTTGGTATCTTAGAACTTTTCAAGGGTTAAAGCTTAAAACAAGTGCAGACATGGATACTTGTTAGGGTCAGACTAGACTAACTGGTTGTTCATCTTATATGTTTAAAGGTGCTTCCTCTGTCTCTATTTTGCTTTTTGAACGATAGAAGCCATGGAGGTGGTTTACATATTATTTGCAACCCAAAATATATTGATGGCTTGTATTACACTAGAAAATGCTGCAGGCTGCTTATTAGAAGTCATGAATCCATTATATATTCCTAGGGTAAATTTGATGGGGGTGCAATCTAAGGCCAAATGGATACAAGATCTCTACTGAGTTGTTTCTTTGAAAAGCTGGATGTTATAACCAAGGACTGCTTAACATGCTCAATTAGTGTACATAAAGTAGTGTTGAGGCCATTTTTTCGAGGCCATTAGTAGAGGTAAATAAGCCTGACCTGATCAACTGTGGGTTATTGGACCCTTTAATTACCTAGTATGAAAAATGCAGGAAGATGGGTAATTGCATGTCTTGCATATGCCTACCTGGAAAGCTATCAATTCATCTTGTACTGAATATTTTCGCCTTGCTGATATATATTTTTTTTCTTGTTTTTCTCTACAAAATGAGCAAGTAAAGAAACTAGTAGAGTCTTTGATCTGTTATAAGTTTACCATGAAAAGAACTTTTTGTGTTACTTAAGTCTTTTCAAGGGACTTCAATGCCATTTCACTAAAACTTCCTGAGGACTATTCATGAGATTTACATCAAGAAGATAATGTTTAAAAGCATCTTATCATTAACAAAATTATTCTTCATATTATTCATTTCTGCTGATAATCTCTTTTTTTTGTAAAACTATTTGGTTGGTCTGATTTCATTACTGGCTTCTTTTCCTGGAGCAGTTATCAAATTGGCAATATGTCACAGACACACGCACATGAAAAAAAGAAAAGCCTCAGTATCATCTTGTTAGCTGAAGAAAGTTAGAGATGTACTCTATGCACTTTTTTATTGATACTACTACTCTATGCACTTTTTATTGATGTTTAATCACTAGTTACTGAAGAAAGTCTATCATTAGGTTATGGAATCTCATCAAGCAAGCAAACTGGACACATCTGGGACTGCTAAAGCTGTCATTTCATGCTTTCAGAAGCTGGGTGTCTCATTTGATTTGGATCAGGTGCAGTAAGCAGAAGCATCTTAATCAAACACAATGTTTTATAGTATTTATTGCAGGCAATAAGTTTTTAGGTTTGAACATTTTAATTAATGTTTCTTCATTCATAAATCATCTATATGGTATATAGTTATGCAGATTTTGGCTATGGTTAATTGGGCGCAGGCCATAAATTTGTCAACTTTATGAAACGAGATATGATTTCACTAGATCAACCATGTGTGGTGATTAGCCTTTGGAACTTGTTTAACAAATTTTTTAAAGACATTTTTAGCTGTAAAAACAATGATTGATATTACCAACCTTTAAACAGTTATTTATACATGAGTGCGAGAAATTGGTTATGAAACTAATTGATAATCTAAAATTGTTAGGTCAAGTATGTTTTTTCCTCATCATAACATGGTAATTGTTTTAAGGTCAATTGTGCATCTAATGTGTCATAAACTAGTGAATTATGTAGATCAGGTTTAAAAAATGACCTGTTCATTGAGGGGGTTAATCAGGTCCACTCATGAGACATCTAACTGATTGCTTTAGACTGAAAAACTTGAGCTGATTAAATGGTGATGTTTGGCTCTGGTTCAGACATATTGATCTGATAAACATGAAGTTTGATATGATTTGTCAAACTGCATACCATCCCTAATTTTAGCATATGCACTCAAAGCAAGTTTCAGGTTCCTAATCACCTCATTTATCCACAAGTTCAATAACAATTTTGTTTCTTTAGCTAACTCTAGAAAGAACTTTTACTTGTAATTCATATTGCTTTCAACTTGAGTGTATTGACCACTGGTGGAACTTAATCCTTTGACATCAACTTCAATTAATGTGTCTTTTTGCAAGAACACTAAAAAATTGGTGCTTTGCTTTTAGTTGATAGTTTTGCTTTGTTGTATTTTTAGTAAGCCAATGTCCAAATTAAAATGTTGTTCTGAGCTCCCTGTTTTCTCTATGATGATGTTATGGTTGGTTGGATCTTAATTGACAAATTGCTTTGTTCTTCTCGTGAATCAGATACAACAGATCAGAGACCCCAAGAAACAACTTGAGATGGTTGGAGTCCCCAAAGAGCATCTGTCTGGTCACGCATTTCATTTATATCATCTAACGTCACCTGATCAAACGTAATTAGCGTTTCTGAGTGCATTCTGCTTGCATCTGTCTGCCTTATTGGCTCACGTTTTTGTCTTTTGTTACAGAGTTTCATTTGAGTTCCAGCATAATGTGTGTGGCCGCTCAATATATGCAGATGGATCTGTGGATGCTGCCATATTTCTATACAAGAAGGTTCATACATTGCTCATCCTGTGCTTTGTTTTTATGGATAACTCTATACAGATCTTGAGTTATTTGGAACGACTGCAATTTGATCAACTTGTAGAGATTTTTGCTTATACAGAGTTTCTGCTTTTGTTCAGGTCCACTCAAATGCCGAAAAGAAAATATATGATATGATCGATGTTCTGCGTGAGGGTAACATGAGATGATATCGATGGTATTTCTAGTGAAATTGTTCTGTATTTATGGCCTCTTTCTAATGTTGAGGCAATTTTGAGGTGATTCATGACGCTTGTTTTTGTGGTTTTCTAAGTGCTACAGTTTTTGATTGTTTTGAGTCATTTTTGCGGCGCTCAAATAGCCTCTTTTTGTCTGATTGGTGGTGCCCTCCGAACATATCGATGCCATTGTATCCACCATATTCCGTAGTGGGTGTCAACGCGCTGAGCGCTCGTGGATTAGGGACCCGAGGTCCAGCTTTCTGGGCTTAAGCGGGCCCATGGCCCATAACGGGCTTAAAGAACGCCCGCGCAGCCCGGAGGCCCGTTTAGAAAAAGCCCTGCCCAGCCTTGTCCTGCTGCTAGCGACATACTCCAACAAAACCATGGTCCCATTATAATTATGTTGTTATTGTGTTGGTTCGGCCCGGAAGCCTAGCCCAAACTTGACCTAAAAAGAATATGCTAGTGAGGGGCCGGCCCGTCCCGCGTCTGGCCCGGAATATGTTAGTTGGATCGGCCCAAAAGCTCGACGTAGCTGATTGTAAAAACAATTGGTATCTACTGAGCCAGTCTAGCTTTCTCCGTGCGTTTGATTTGAGGCTAAAAAATGCAATAATCTTGTTTTAAAATAATGTTTTTAATTTGATTTTAATTGAAATCGAGATTATTTAATTTAATTAAAAAACTAATATCATACTAAAACAAATGCTAGTGCAAATTTAATTTAATTTAACTATTTTATATTCTATAAAAGAAGTGAGAAAACGATAAAAAATTTTGGACAATTTTACCCTTAAATTTGTTATAAAATTATATTAGCTCGAAGGGGTAAATTAGACTTGGATCCAAGAGTTGCGAGCGTTTTATTTGTCTCCGTTGTCTTCCGTTCAACTTGTTACCGTTTCTTGCAAAACCGCCTCCTCGCCCCCCCTCTCCGCGATTTCGACGACTGTCCCCCCCCCTGCTTCTCATCCCCCGCCTTGTCGCCGATGACGACGAGCTTGCCAGCCTGGCTCATGGATTCAGAGCGCGTCGTTTTCGATATAATCCCTGACGAGGAGGACGGCCGATCGGATTCGGAGCCCTCCGATGATGGCCTCGTCATCGAAGACTTCCTCCCTGTTCGGCCCCAGAAAAGGAAGTTGGATTTTGCTCCTCCGGAACCGAGACAAGTATCTTCGATATGTCACTCTGATGATGCTGATGATGATGACGATTGCATGGTCTTGGATAGAGACCCCGACGACTCCGAGTCCGTGGCCCGAGACGCGAGAGACGGCAGAAATGGATCCGATGATCTTATCGTCCTCAAAGAAAAGGGACAGGTAAGCATTATTTATTTTCAATTAATTATTGTCCCGCTTTCCCCCCTCTCTTGGTTTAGTATTTATGATTCTCTTCGGTGATTGAGAATTTATTTCCTGATTATAATCGGAAAAAATTGCATCTTGGTGCCAATGTTCCTTTGCTAATTGTTTGGAGAACAAAGTATTATTTGCCTTTTGAAGAGAAGTATTCTCTCGTAATTCTCAATTAGCCATTGCCGCAAAGACCTTATCCTCTCGTAGAATGTTGTCCACAGGGAAGGATTCCTGCTGTTGATCAGATCTCAGTTGCAGCTTTCTCGTAAATTTCTTTATTTGTTTCCTGTTCCTAGCATCTGTTTTCTGCTTAGATTGTGCCATCACCCATCTTAACCAAAAAACCTGTTTTTTATTTCCTCTGAACTCCTCTTTTCTCCTCCAATCTTCTACTTTTGAATCCTAAGCCATCCCTAAGATCGTGATCCGCGAGAATTTGAAGTTTTTGATGACTATTAATCAAAGTTTTTTTTTTCCTTTTTCCTCTATTTTCGATTTTTATCCTCTTCAAATCCCAAATTTTTTTCTCTGTTGGTTTATTTATTCCTTTTGTCTTTTTTTTTTCTGGATTTTTGGTGTTCAGCATTGTTGGGATTCACAGCGGAAGGTTTACGAATCATCTTATTCTCAAATAACATAAGAAACGAAAAGTAATACAAGATAAAAAAAAATAACAAAATAAGACAGTGACAGATCCAATATCAAAAAAAAAAAATTTTTATAAGAGTATATAAAAAAGACTTCACTCTTTCTTATTTAACTAAACTTTTTCACCAAGTTTCAGCAACGCCTCCATTTTCAGAGAGAATCTCCAAGAGAATATCACGAGAAACAACCGAAAAGCACTAGAAAGACTCACACACGAGAGCCGATATACTCTCTTTTTCTGTTCTCTCTATTCTCTCTATTCCTTTCTCTTTATTTCTCTCTAGTTCAACTTTAATACTGTAGCACACCTAAACCCTATATATTATAATATATTTATAGATCCTTATTGAGTCTGAGTTTTACTCTAATTACAATTTCTAATATTATAAATCAATCTTAAATCTAAATCTAACTTTTAATTTCTATTTTAACTCAAACTTTAATTCGAGTTCAAGATACCTAAAACTCAATAATCTCCACATTGTCTTAAACTCGGACGTGTCACCATCACGAATCTTCAGTCGTCATATCTTATCCAACCCTACCCCTGAGCTACTAGCTTATTCAACTAATCGCAAGACACGAGCTCGAACCAATCTCAAATTCACTCTTCATGCCTACAGTTTTATACTTTTGAAAGTTTTTTGGATGACCTATGTCTGCTGTTGTAGTAAAAATAATTCGAGAAAAACATTTATCTCCCATCAAATTACTCCAAGTATCATGCTTCCTCTTCACGACTGTAGTCATCGTAACATTTATCTCCCATCAAATTTCTCACCTTTCATTAAGATTCTAATATCGCGTGTCACTTTCATACCTTTATCTCTTACTGAATAATTATAGTCTTTTGAGCCCAATATAACAAGTGAAATTAGATTCTTTCGCATCTTGGGGACATTCCTCACCCCAATAAGAGTATAAATTGCTCCATCAAACATTTGGATTTTGACCGTTCTTACACCGGCAATCTCACAAGCTGAATTATCGCCCAACCAAATAGTATCTTTTTTCTTATTCTCCTCATAAGAAGTAAACCAATACTTTATGGAGCAAATATAATAAAAACTACTGGAATCTAAAATCTATCTAGTAGAAGTGCCAATTTCTGCGGATACTGAAAGAACGTCTTCATCCGTATTATTCTTATAAGTATTATCCGTTATTGTCGTCGCCATATTGAAAGACTATCTTCCCATATTCAAGATAATACCGTCTAATGTAATCATACTTCTTACATGAATAACATTGTATTTTCGCCTTCAATTTTGATTTGAACCGTTGTTTGCCTTCTTCACGTTATCTTAATCTTTCTCTTTTATGAGCCATCACTCCTTCACCAAATTCTATATTAATATTAGAGTTTCTCCTTTTCTCATTAGAAAGAAGATTAACTGTCACATTTTCTATTTTGAAAGTTTCTTTATCATAAAGAGTTATGGTCACAATATGATCATACGAAACAGGAAGAGACATCAGGAGAATCAGCGTCTTATCGTTATCTTCAAACTTTATATTAACTTTCAGCAAATCATTAATAATCTTATTAAGGGCATTCAGGTGATGTAATATAGTTGTACTTTTGCTCATATAGGAAATCCTTACTTTCCATTGAATTTCTCTATACCGAACTTCGTAGTAGACATGTTGAACCAAACTCTGATACCACTTGTAGCGCAAAATATCGATGTCTAGCATAATTCACGATGTAAAAGAAGAACAGAAAAGCAGAAAAGATAGCACACAAGAGTTATATGTGGCAAAGATGATCAAGAAGATATTGTATTGATGAGAAGAGAAAGAGAAGATTATAACGATGGAAACGAAACTCCAATATCACCAACTCTTTCAAAAGACTAAGTAACCTAACCGTCACAAGACGTATTGTGAATATTGATCTATATATATCTCTCTCACTCTATTGAAACCCTTATATCAATAGAGTATTTATAGATGTAGCCTAACTATATTTGAGTCAAGGTAGAAGACTGATTCAAATAAGACTTCTACTAATTTAAGTCTTCTAGTAGAAGATAAATCTAGAAAAGGATTAGGCCCACTAAATAACTTTCTAATATAATTAAGACTCTCTGGAAAATCCAGATTCGAGACACAATTAAGCCAACATATTTTTACCATACATTTTCTTGCCAAGTTCAGTAATTTTGATAGCTGCATTTGTAGCCCTCACTTAATCAAAATGGTTTTTAGCAACTCGAATATGGCATCATTTGATTGTACACCTGCATCTAACATTTGCTGAAAATACTTGTGAATTATCTTCAAACTACTATTTGATGCAGATAGTCCAAACAAATTGTTGTAATTTAATATGTTTGTAAAAAGCTCTAAATTACATCTCTTCATGGCAATTTGACGAGTCTTGTGACATCACATGATATTCTTGTACAAATAGAGTATTGCATTTTCCAATAATCCATTTGCCTCCTCTTTGTGTTTTAAATTATTAAAAAATTTGTTCAACTTATTTTGGTATTACTATTTTCACAATAAAGATTCATCATATAACTTGAAGAGCAAATATTAGTATCTCCCTCTTGCATAACTCATATGTATGTTAATATTTTAACATGTACCCAATATATGTATAGAGTTACAAATAATATTGTTTTACACAAAATTGCATCTTTCATTGAATCAACATAGCTCATAATATCATCCACACTACTTATTTCAACAAATGAACTCACCAAGGTTCATAAATTTATCCATCATCTTAGCATGAGAAATACAATAACCTTTAAAATTTTGAGATCTTCCTACTAAATATTTTTTATATATTTTATAATCATCTTTTTTATTGAACAAACTCTAATTTTGTTTAGATTCTTTTTAAATTACTAACACAGCACATGCAAATCATGTCCCCCATTCTAGGTTATCATAAAAGCTATCTGGTTTCTAGCTAGTCAATCTTGCCTGAAAGCCCAGCCTTGCACTTTTCATACAATGGCTGTTAGCAGGCCAGGCCGGCCCGGCCCAGAAATATTCTTTCTTGGGTTTGGACGGGTCCAAACCTGTTAGGTTAAAAAAAGTCGGCAAAGCTCGGTCTGGCTTGCCCGAAACAAAAAGTCAAAAGAAAATTTTGAAAATGCAACATTTTCAACCTGAACAAGATTAGTTTCCAGTTTTATTTATTTATTTATTTATTTTAGTGGCGATTTATACACCGGATTCTTGCCTTTTGAGTTCAACCTCGGCTTCTTTAGAATTGATTAGTCTTAGAAGTTTAATTACTCAAAATATTAGCAACTTGGATTTTTGATTTGATGTTTAACAACATCATCTCAGTAAAATCCAGAGAATCCATATGTTTGTTTCTTGGGTTTTTTATCTACAGCCCTCCAAAATTTATCTTATTTAATGTGATTTCAGTATTTATTTACGCTCATCTTCTTTTGAAGTTTATTACCTACAATTCCTGATTGTTATTTAATTAAATTTTTTTAAAAAATTTTCACTTTTATCATCTACAATTTTATAACTAAACCCCTTAAAATTCTTAACTTCTCATTCTCTATATTTTCTCCCAAATGTTTATAAATAAACTCTTAATTAAATTTTAAATTACAATTTATAGATTTGTACATTTACAAATAAACCCTTTAAATATTTTAATTTATAGATAATCCCAAATTTTAATATTTTTTAAATAAAAAATTACAAAGAGGACTTTCAATGTTTAAAATTTTTTACAAATAAATCCTTCATAAAAATTTAAATTGCAAGTTTAATATTCATACATTTACAAATATACCCCTCAACTATTTTTATTTATAAATAAGTTCACAATTTATCTTTTTTTCAATAAAAATTTTACAATACTAAAGGTTTTAAAACTTAAAATTTTAAATTACATGTTTACTTTTTGGACATTTACAAATAGACCCCTCAAAATATTTTATTTATAAATAAGCCCAAATTTTAGCATTTTTTTAATAAAATCACAATATAGAATATTTTAAAACTCAAAATTGTAAATTACAAGTTTAATTTTTTGTATATTTACAAATAGACCCTTAAATATTTTTTCATAAATAAGTCCAAACTTATCATTTTTAAATTTAAATTTTACAAAAAAGATATTGAAGGTTTTAAAACTTAGAATTTCAAATTATAAGTTTAATATTTATACATTTATAAATAAATCCCTTGAATATTTTTATTCATAAATAAGTCCAAAATTTAAAATTTTAGAAAAAAGACATTGAAAGTTTTAAAACTTACAATTTTAAATTACAAATTTAATATTTACACATTTATAAACAGACCCCTTGAATATTTTTATTTATAAATAAGTTCAAAATTTTTCATTTTTAAATAAAATTTTGCAGAAAAGACATTGAAGATTTTAAAACTCAAAATTTTAAATTATAAGTTTAATATTTATACATTTCCAAATAGACCCCTTGAATATTTTTACTTGTAAATAAGTCCAAATTTTATTATTTTAAAATAAAATTTTACGAAAAATATTTTGAAGGTTTTCAAGTTAAAATTTCAAAGTACAAGTTTAATATTTGTATATTTATAAATAAATCCCTTGAATATTTTTATTTATAATTTCAACTTATTTATAAATAAAAAATATTCAAGGCGTCTATTTGTAAATGTACAAATATTAAACTTATAATTTAAAATTTTAAGTTTTAACACATTCAATGTATTTTTTCGTAAAATATTATTTAGAAAATAATAAAATTTGGAATTATTTATAAATAAGAATATTCAAGGGGTCTATTTGTAAATGTATAAATATTAAACTTTTAATTTAAACTTTTAAGTTTTAAAATTTTCAATGTCTTTTTTGTAAAACTTTATTTAAAAATGATAAAATTTAGACTTATTTATGAATAAAAATATTCAAGGAATCTATTTCTAAGTGTATAAATATTAAACTTGCAATTTGGAATTCTAAGTTTTAAAACATTCAATATCATTTTTATAAAAATTTTTTAAAAATAATAAGGTGTGGACTTGTTTATAAATAAAAATATTTAAGGGGTTTATTTGTAAATGCACAAATATTAAACTTGTAAGTTGAAAATTTAATTTTTAAAACCTTCAATATCTTTTTTGTACAATTTTATTTAAAAAATAATAAAATTTATACTTATTTATAAATAAAAAAATATTTAATGACTCTATTTGTAGATGTACAAATATTTAAACTTGTAATTTATAATTTTAAGTTTTAAAAAAATTCAATATTTTTTTGTAAACTTTTATTTTAAAAATAATACCAATTTGGATTTTTTATAAATAAAATATATTCAAGGGGTCTATTTGTAAATGTTACAAACTAATTTTAAAATATTAAGTTTTAAAACATTCAATATTGTGAAATTTTATTAAAAAATTTATAAATTTTTGCACTTATTTATAAATAAAAATATTTGAGGGGTCTATTTATAAATATTCAAATATTAAACTTGTAATTTAAAATTTCAAGTTTAAAACCTTCAATATTATAAATTTTTTATTAGAAAGATAAAATTTGGACTTATTTATAAATAAAAATATTTGAGGGGTCTATTTATAAATGTATGAATATTAAACTTATAATGTAAATTTTTATGCAGGGTTTATTTGTAGAAAATTTTAAACATTTAAGGTTCGCTTTGTAAATTTTAATTTGAAGGGTCTATTTATAAATTTATAAATATGTAAATTATAATCTAAAATTTAATTAAAGGTTTATTTGCAAACATTTGAGAGAGAGTGAAAAATGAAAAGTTAAAAATTTTAAGAGATTTAATTATAAAATTATAGAGGATAAAAGTGAAATTTTTATGAAAAATTTTGACTAAATAATAATCGGGAGTTATAAATAACATTTATACATTATAGTAAGTGATTATATCTCAAGATATCACTAGACAAAATTAGAATTTTTGTAGATACACCATTAAAGTTTGATTTATTTTAAATAAACCATAATTTCAAATTGTTCTGTTCAAACTTTGGAAAAAAAAATCCTCCTTTTGTTTTTGTAAAATGGTATAATTTGATTGTTATGTGATGGATGTATAATATGTCTGGTATATTTCGGATTAACTTCATATTTATTACAATATTTAGCTGTAAAACTTGCATAATTAAATAATATCTAATCTCTATGGGCTTTTTTCGAAGTTATGTAATGTATTTATGAGCCATCTTCGGATGTATAGTATAACTAATATATAATAAATTGAATTCATATTTAATATCATGTTTAAATAATAAAATATAGTTATTATATTTAAATTAGAATATATTTATTTATCTTAAAATATTTATTTTTAACTTATAATCTTCTCTTTTTAATATGGGAGTATTTATTTTTTAGTTTACCCGTCGTATTTTTTATAGGAAGATATTCATTATGCAGCTTGTGATACTTATTTTTTGTTTAAAAATTTTTATTCAAAAATTTTACCCTAAAATAAAATTTCGGATTTAAATTGGGCTTAATTGGGTCCGCTCTAATTGACCGGACTTGTTTATGTGGCATAAAAGGACTGAAATAGATGGAATTTGAAAAATAAGAGCTATAAAAAAAAAAGTCGAAAATTTTGATTGGCTCGAATTATATAAAAAAAAATTATTAAAGTTATAAGGAATTTTTCCTATACTTATTATGTCCTTCGCAGACATCCACAATATATTTATATATAAACCTTGATTTCTAAAAATTTGCATAAAAGTCCCCGATATTTGTTTACATTTTCGTATTACTCCCCGAAATATTGGGAAACAAAGATCGAGCAAAGGTATTTCTCACTTCCCTTGAATATCATGCTTGCCTTGTGTTTCCACGATGTATTCTATCCACTCTGTCATGTTCTGATAGGATGATCCCCCTTCCTCCGTTGCTTTTAAAGCCATTTTTCTCAGCTCTCCAGCCCTGACCCTTCTCTCTGCTGCCTCCGCTCCATCATCCATCAAACTTCTCACTGCTTTCTCCACGTCATCCCTACCAATCACTACCTCATCATCGGCCAAATAGAGGACCGGCTTCTTGACTCCGATGGCAATCCCTGCTCTCATATACTCCACAACCAATCTCTCATTCAAGAACTGGTCCGCAAACTGCGGCCACGTAAGCATCGGCACGCCGGCACAGATCGCCTCTAATGTCGAGTTCCACCCGGCATGTGTAAGAAATCCTCCGACGGCGTGGTGTGCAAGGATAGCTGCTTGCGGTGCCCATCCCTTTATCACAAGTCCCCGCGTGCTCGTTCTCTCCTCGAACCCCGCCGACAGCCACTTCTCCAGCTCCGGCGTCTTGTGGATGTCGCGGATAACCCAAACGAATGGCTTCTCTGACGCCTCTAGCCCGAGTCCTATTTCCATCAGCTGCGGAATGTTTACGCGCGCTAAGCTACCGAAGCTAATATAAAGAACAGACTTCGGCTCCATGGCGTCCAGCCATTTTAGAAGGCGGTGTCGGTCAATTGCTGCTGCGTTCCCTCTTATGGCCTTCATGTCCGTATCTTTGTCGTACAGACACATTGGGCCGACGGTCCAAACTTTTTTTGACGCCACCTTCTTGTATGTCTTGATGAACAATGGCTCCAATTCGTCGAAAGTGTTCATCACCACGCCATTGGCCGCTGCTTCGGATTCTTTGATGCTGTCACGGAGTCTCTCAAACCCCGGGTTGTTAAACCACCCCGGCGCCTGCGCTTTCGTTGCTTCAATAGGAACAGGCATCTCGGGCAATAATACTGGCTCGAAATCGTCAGAGACCTTCTCGTATATGTTATGCTTTTGGAAGATGTGATTGAACAGGATGTAGATGCAGGAGGGCCCGTGGAAGACGAACCTGGGAATCCCTTGCTCACGGGCAGCCTCTGCGGCCCACGGGTTGCACATGTCAAACACAACGCAACTCGGCTGCGGTAGAAGCTCTCTAAGAAGCTCACTGAAGGGGCTGCGAAGCATGCCGAGGCCATCAAAAAAGTTGAAAAAGAGCTCTTTGGAGGGGACAAGATCGAGATTCTCACAACCTTCGGGCAAGCCGACCTTGGCGCAGGGGAAGGGAAGCTCGACAAATCGGACCGAGAGATTTAACTGGCCCATGCGATCGATGATGGGGCGGATACGGGACGCATTAACCGCCGTGGTGATGCATGTGACGATCGCGCCGCTCTCGGCCAGAAGCCGGGCAAAGTCCGTCATGGGGATCATATGGCCTTGGGCAACAAGCGGAACCAGCACTACATGAGGCTTTCGCTTACGGAAGCCATTTTCTAGTGTTTGCTTTCTCATTTTGAGCCACTGACATCGATTGCGTTCCTCTAATAACGTATTTATACTGGATAGAGTTAATGGCTCGGCTTCTAAGGACTTCTAGTGGTGTACGTGGAGGCAAATTGGAAGGACAGGAAGAAAACTGTGTGATTCACGGATCTTGTATCGGAGACAAATGGTGACGCAGGCACATAGACGAGCAGTCTTGGTGGGATTCGGCAATGGGCCAGTTGTTCCTTGTCTTTTCCTCTGTTTGTTCCTGCATTGAGATCGCCGGTTCCTCAATGTGGTCCTATGGCTTGCTCTGTTGTCCCGGATACTAGAGCCAAAACATTTAAAAGTATTGATCAGCCAACTTCGTTATGAAGTTAGCTTCTAGAAAGTGTGGGAGACAAATTTCAATTGAAATTCCTAATTGTATTTAGATAGGTTGATTTGTTGGAGTTTAAATAAACATTAATTTGGAATCTCGCCTACGGCCCTTACTCTTCTCTTGAGCTTCTCGTCAAGTTGTGATTATTTCTTACATCTCAACGTGCTTCAGGGTCTATTTGGAACGGGATCATGGTCAAGATCAAGGTCAAGACTAGTGAACCACTTTTGTAAATTAATATCTTTTTATCAAAATTAAGACTATAATAATTTAAAGCTCAAAAAACTATTTAATTTTTTATAATAATTTAATTTAATAATAATATAAAATAATAAATATTAATTTCACAAGATAAAAAAAATTTTCTAAAAAATGCTGACCTGATCCCTAACCCCAAACCAAACACGCCCTTATTGACTTCGTCCATAGAGCCAACTAAGTTCCGAGGCAATTTACAAGCTAGCTCCTATGCCACTTTAACAGCACGAAGGCTATTAAATAGTTGTAAATTGTACAATAAAATTATCTATATCATTTACTTAAATTCTTGTAATACCAAAGGGAGCATAATAATATTTAAGGCTTTCTCTTTTATTTTTTTCGATCACCAAAAATGCATACAAGTCTTCACACTTCGAAATCATTAGAATATAATAGAGAATAAAAAAAAAAATCTTTTATCATATTTTCTTATCCTAAATACTAATACAATATATATTATTTATAAATATTATATAATTTTTTTATACCCTAAATATATTAATTAAGAGCATAAAATGAACTAAAATACTAATGAACGCTCAATTGGTGGTTTTTCCATCCGCAGAGGACAATCAATTTGAATTTTACCGCCTTATACCTAATCTAAAGATGTTTTTAAAAAACATTTTAATTTAATTTCAACAATTTCTTTTTCCTTAAATTAAAATTCCATTATCAAGAAATTAAGTGAACTCCAATGTGATATCTGTGAATAAACGTTATCAATTTGATAAAATAAAAAAATATCAAATATGTCGCATCCATAGGGTTCATTATAAATAAAGAAGTTTGTAAAAAGATAAAAATTAATATTTAATTTTTTCATCTACTAATTAAATTCTACTGTAAATAATTTGAGTATCATTATTAGAGAATTTTCGATAAATTTTTTTTATTATATCTTTTCTTATAGATCAATAACAAATGAATATGTCTTTCAAATCCAAATCAATAATAAAACAAACTATTTTAACATCTATAATTTATAAGTCTAACAAGATAAATATTAAAATTTAAAATAATAAATTTAAATGTTCTATAAAATAAATATATTATTAAAATTTTTAATTCAAAAATTTTAAATTTCCTAAATTTTTTAAAATTTTAAAATTTCAACAAACAAACATGTTAGATTGTCGCATTGGATGCGTTTCAAAAATGGAATAATTAACTCCATCACGGAACACAATGGTCGACCCATGGTTTTCATTGGTAGAAAATAATGAATATTATTTAAACAAAGGAAAACCATAAAGAACCATAAAAAATAACAATTAGACTCTTATTGGTCATAAAAGAATGGAATTAACGGGCTGACAGGTCTTTGTCTTCAGCAGGTCAGATTGCCTATTAGGGGTGAGCAAAATCGATTTATCGTACCGGTTTTACTTATTTTAGAATCGAAATTGGATTTCGGTTCTCAACAAATTAAAAATCGGAACCGTACCAATTTAGGTAAAGAACCGGTTTTTTCGGTTCTGATCTAAACTGGCTTTAAAACCGGCATACCGGAGTACATCACTGCTCTGACGTCACTACTCTAGCGATGGACGGAGGAGAAATCAGAGCAAGTGGCGACGAGATCGGAGCAAGTGACGGGCCTGGCGACGACCGGCGAGGGCGAGGGTGAGGCAGCGTCGTTGCGAGCGCGGGGGTAAGTGTGAGGGCGAGGCGGTGTCATTGTGAGCTCGGGGGTAAGGGCGAGGGCGAGGGCGAGGCGGCGTCGCTGCGAGCTCGGGGGCGACTGCAAGGGCGAGGTGGCGTCGGCGCATCTCTGCGAGCGCGGGGGCGACCGCGAGAGCGAGGCGGCGCAAAAATTAGGGTTAGGGTTTGGTAAGATATATATGTAAAAGTAAAACCGGTACGATTCTGATTAATCGATTTTTTAGATAATGTAGAACCGGAGCCGGAACCGGTTTTTCGGTTCTGTTAAATTTAAGAACCAGAACCGTACCGGTTTGATTTGAGAACCGGTTTTTCGATACGGTTCGGTATACAGATTTTTCGATTTTTTTGCTCACCCCTTTTGTCTATCTTGACTAATTAATCAATTAATGGTATTGTTATAATCGAATCTCGCGGCCAGACTGATGTCGGATGTTGCTTTCAACACTAATCATCCTCGTCGGCTCCGTCACTCTATTAAACACCAAAAAGTTAAAATAACTTCAAGACAAATTTGGATTCAATTCCCAATTCTACTTAGATAAGTTGATCAATTGATTGGAGTTTAAATAAACATTGAATTATATAATAAACTTTCATTTGAGATCTCGCGCATGCCTCCTTGTCTTGCTTCTCTTTTGCTTCTTTTTGACCTGTCATCAATTTTTTTTATATCAATGTGTTTCTGCACTTCATTCATGAACTCTTACTAATATCGAGGCAGTTTACGAACTATCTCATATATCACTCTACCAGCATGAAGGCTATACATAATTATAGTTAACATAATAAAATTATCAAGATTATTCATTTGAATTCTTATATTATTGAAGCGAATAAAATTGTTAATGGAACTCGGTTTGATGTTAGCTTTGATCTAAAGGACTTTTTGAAAACTTGATTCACTAAATCGTTCTCCAATTGATTTACAAAAAGAAGAACTATGAAGAAAATCACCAGAACTTCTCTGATAACGGTCACTTTGACGCTTCAATTAGGGCAGAAATCAATAATGACAATGGAATAAGTAATTGGGTATTATTAGTTCATCTTTGGAGATTGTATTATTTATAGGGTATGGAATGTATAAGAATATCGTGATATTTGGAATAAGTGGAACCTCAGTATAATCATAATGGGACTCTCTAAATATGTTGAGACTCTCTTGGTTCGGTATGAAAAACCTCTCATAGCTCAGAGATTTAGTTATATCGAGCCTTGCACAATTTGGTGTTGAGATTTCTCCTCAGCTATAAAGGAGAATTTTACCTCAGATGCCATTTCTTATGACTCGGTCTCAGGTTCAATTTTATTGATCTTACTTTGGTTTCCTAACTTTAACTGGGTATATCACTAGTGCCCCCCAAGTTCGGATACTGAGTTTTCAAAGCTCAGGGTTTGAGATTATTTATGGATACCCAACATTTCACATTGGTGAGTCTGGCAAATTCTCGAGAGGCGAGCGGTCATCTTTAATATCCAAAACTAGCTTTCTTATCATGCGATCACGTGTTCTCGAGGCAATGCATTTGCCATTGAAATTGGCAGTTGACCCTTCAATGGAAGGTCACGAGATTCTGACATGTGTTCTCTGAGATTTGTGTCTCTGTTTGAAAGGTCACAAGCTTTATTGCACAATTAAGGTTTCAACATGTAAACTCAGTTTGAAATGACATGAGTGGTTTGAGCTACTCGGTTCTCTGCCACGTGTCAGCCATCGACCTATTGCTTGAGGTTATAAAGTGGGGCCCAAAGCTGGCAATTCCATTTTTCACCCTCTTCTCTTCCAATCTCGAGCCCTAGTCCCATCTTTTTCTCCCTACTTCGATGAGCCCATTGCATATACACTTGAAAGGTTATCACTTTTACATTTCTTAAGACACTTAAGAAAAATCTCTTTTTTTTATTTACTCATGGTGAATGGAGCCAGTGATAAAAATATTCTATTACTCTATCCTATGGGTGAACTATCTTACATATGCCAATGGCCTTCATATCTAGTCTTGTATTCAAATTGTACTTTGATTTATCTGTAGTACCAAGCACCGTCTATAACAAATTTTCAAGAAAATTTATCTCAATGGGCATGTACTAAGATTGTGCCCATTATATAATGAGCTCTGGAATGGTAAATCAAAGAAGATAATTATTTTCTTCTAATTAGACTTCATATATGAGATGGGTCAACAATCCCTCTACATGACTTTGAGTTGCCTTTATTTCACTCAGTGCCTTAGATCTAGATAATCAGGGGGACAAAGGCTATACTCACATGTCCCATCGAATGCAACCTTATCACAACAGAATATATGATCAACAAGTAAAAATTATTTGTGGCATATGTAATTGAATTTCTAACAATGTTTTAACCATTTGGACCGCATGTTCTTTATATACACAGGATATGCTTGCTCTCTTTTGGTGCTATATCCTGAAAGATATGCATATGCCGAAAAATCATTGATTGTCCACATCAGTGTTACACGTAAATAAAATATCTATTTCTTATTTGCATCAAATGTTGCAATGCTTGATTCCTATAATTTCTTCAACTTTTTAATTAACAACTGTCAATATAGGTCAATATCATTAATTTAGTCTTTTTGCTCTATTAATGATTATAGACAAGATAAACGATGATTATTTTATATCCAACTAAGGAGGTAAATTATACAAAATCAAAACTACAAGCCAAGTGTTATATGAGCAATTCATTTTCTTGAACCCATCATAAGCTAAACCCAAATGGACGTTATGAATGTCAGCAGCAAAGTCTAAATACTGTGAGTTGAACTCTTTTCATTTGACATTATCTACTAGATGCCTAACCGTCTAATCACAAACACAGTCTTCAATGTACCTTCTCACATGTGGTGTCATCATTGTTGACATGAATAGTCGCTACAACCTCAACTTGAAAGGAAAATATTATACAACTTTAGCAAAAATTTTTGAATTTTTTGATTGTCTTCATCGCTTTGGATTATAAAATGCTGATACTATGGTGCGCAATGCTTGCAATAAATATTGATTTACTTTCATTTTTGTAAAGTATATAATTTTTGGCACATGTATGCATGAATCTTTGTGTATCTCATACCTATATCTTTCACAATATTTCAAGTCTTCTGATGCGAATTGAAAAATAAAGATGCATAGAAAATACCTTTTACAATGTCTTCAATATTATATTGAATAAGTGGTTACTCTATCAATACTTGATTTTCATGATCAATAATCGCATGATGAACAATATGGACGTGAAGCTCTTGTATCTCAGATACGACTCCATGTTAAATTAATTAAGTATTTTATAAAACATTTGACTATCTCGGTCATAACCCTCACTTGCCATATTGACCATATTAAGAAGAGTATCGTGAGAAAATATAGGCTCCCCAAAGGCATTATAGATTAATCCTCCGATATCATCCCCATCATTATCAACTATTGTCACATTAACTATCTAATATATTATATTCAATTTATTTTAATATCACGACTTTTCATTATAAAATATCGAATTAGTGCAATGTACATTCTGTCCTCTAACAATTATATGTTGATATATCTTTTGTCTTGTTTGATGTATATATTCATACAATCAATATATGAATATCGTATTTTGTGTTCTACTCTTTTATTCCTTTAGACATAATTTAAAAATGTATTTACTCTTAATATATTTAACATATAGTCAGTTCTTTATCTTAATTCAACTTTTATTTTTATTATAAAAATATGTGTAATTCTTAGTTCAATGCTCTGTATATACAACAACATTAGCTTCTATTTAAATAAATAATTGCTGAAGTAAAATAGATAAATATTATGATCATGATAAATTTAAAAAATTACAGTTGAACTGCAATCATCAAAATGTAAAGATGATTTTCAACAGGTTCTCAGGCACAGATCGGAAGAATAAAAATATTCTCCGACTATTTTAGTTCAGCTTAAACACATATTCAAGTGCCAAATGAATAAAAACTCTTTTTTATAAGTTCATTAGGTGCTCTTGTTTGTGTGCTTATAGACTAATTGTTCTGTGGGTGTTTGTAGATAGTTGAGATGGAGAGAAATTCTTAAATCTCTCTAGTTTGAGATGGGAAATCCCATCATTAAAACTTTTCTTGAAAGATTTGTAATGGCTGCTCAAGACATCCCCAATGTGAGTTTGCTTATCAACTTCTCCAGTCTTGTTGGAATTACATATGAGGTTTGTCTGATTGTCCACAATTAATGCCATTTTATGCAGAGGTCTGACTGTAAATTGGAGTTCTTGTGCAATTTCCTTGCTGATTTAAGTCTTTTGGACTATGGCTGTTTGCCATTCTTACGGTCTGTAATTGCTGCTTCGGCTGTATTTGTTGCAAGATTTACCATCGATCCACAGATTCTTCCTTGGGTTAGAAACTAGGAACATAACCTCTTGAGTCTATCGCGGGTATTTCTAGCTGTTGCTCGACATGTTGTATTTGTTCGTCCAGAATGCAACAATGGAAGTGTCTGAGCTCAGAGACTGCATCATTGCTATCCAGGATAGACAATTGAACAGGAGAGTTTCAATGTTGAGAGGCATCAGAGATAAATACAAGCAGCAGTGGGTAAGGCATCCTGCTCTACTGAGTAAACTAATTCAACCATACCGCTACTGCTACTAACTAAACTGAACTCCACAATTGAAACAGTTCCAGTGTGTGTCGTCTTTGCTATCTTCATCAGAAATTTCTGCATCCTATCCTCAAGACTAAAATGAATAGTGGCCTTTTTGAAGCTGATGATGATTTTTCATTTCTACACAATTACATTGATTTCCAAGTTTCTGCAAAACACCCTGTGACAAACTGGTTTTCTGGGCTGAGAGACATGATTTTTGGTGAAACGTTTTGTAGTTTCATGCCATGTAAATGTCCATGGTTCGTGATTTGTTTGATCATCTTGTGGAAATCCCACACAAAGATGTAAAGGTCTCATGTCTGTAATTGTTGCATTATCATGAAAATGAACAAAACTCTGTATAGAACATGAACAAAATTCTGTATAGAACAGAATCTACTATCAAAACTCAGCTTAAAATGTGACGCTTCCGACTCAGCACCATATTATCCCTGGATGTTTGTAGTCTGCAGTTCACCTGACCTCAGGGTTTTGTTTTTCTCAACTTTCCGAGAAAATGGCTCGTTATTGAGTGTACAACAGTCATTATTTTTATCTCAGTCTCAACTCGGACACTTTATCGATGTGTGACTAAAGATGACTGCTGTTAGTTATAGGTCCGCTGTCTGGCTACTGATCCACTGGTCCATCGAGCCTACAATTTTCCTCCCTCAATGGCTCAGCGTTCTCATTGAGCTATTCCACACTGATCAAGAGGTGCGGAGTGGCTCTGACACCACTATGTGACGCCCCCGACCCAGCACGATATTGTCTTTGGGCGACCGCGACTTAAGGACAATATCGTACTGAGTCGGGGGTGTCACATATTGGTGTCAGAACCACTCCGCACCTCTTAATCGGTGTGGGTTAACTCAATGAGGATATTGAGTCCTTGAGAGAGGGAAATTGTGAAGCCCAGTGTGGCAGTGAGCCGATAGACAGACAGTGGACCTGTAACTGGCAACAGTTGTCTTTAGTCTTATATCGAAAAAGTGTAAGAGTTGAGATTGGATTAAATATGATGACGGTCGTAAACTCAAAAACGAGGTCTTTTTTTCGGAGAATTGGGCAAAATAAAACTCTGCAGTCGGATGGACTACAGGCCGCAGACGCCCAAAAATAATATCATACTAGGCTGAGAACGTTACATAAAACATCAATATGAACAACAAAATCACTATTACTAACCAATTCTGGACTAGCCATTTTTGGATAATGGACTACTTGGAGGCGTGTGAGGGTGACCTAGAGACCCGCAAGTGACTTGGAGGCCCGTGAGGGCAGATCCTATGCGTGGAGACAGCGGCGTGCAGATCTCAGATTAGAGGGGCTAATAATTTAGCCAGGAGGCTATGAGCAAGGAGAAGCCGCGAGCGGGGAGATTTCATACAATGACGAGGGAGCGGAGCTCGCTCTTGGTACTAGGGTTTTAATGACCTTTGGCAGCACTCGTGGCACTAATGACGTAGCGTGGCGAATTAGAGGGGCTAATAATTTAGTGCCTCTAAATAGAGGCTCTAACCTCTTTAGTACCATTAATGGACGGTGCTAATGGTTTAGCGCCACCTATTAAAGTCACTAATGGGTGGCGCAAAAACATTAGGGTCCCAAAAATATTTGGACAGATAATGCTAAATTTTGAATGCTCCTCGTAGTTAGTACCATGTGAATGGTGTTACTGATATCCACAATTGTTGTAATGTGGGCTGAGAGTATCTAGATAGATCTTTAGTACGCAGAGCATTATTTTCATATATGGGAGTATGCCTGGGGATGAGTGGTTCATTTATCAATCATAACAAGAATTTCCTCTATATCAAATAAGATTTATGCATGTAACGCAGTTCAGCTTCACAGGATCAGCTATCTAAATGGATTTACTATTCTCATTCTATGTTTGTTTTCTGAGATGAGTAGAGACAAAAAAAAAAAATGATGTTCGATGTGTACCCAAGGATATTAGGGTACAGTAGACATTATAGTTTAAGATAGTAAGTCGCTTGTTGAAAAATTAAATCTCTCAATGTCAAAGATATAAGTATATTAATTTGGTAATTTAATTAATTTATTTGGGTTGTGTTATACATACACATGTATTATAATTTGAACACATGGATTATAACTTGTGTGTTTCTTCCATTATCATCAAAAAGATATTTTAGTGTCATTATTATTGTTATGATCCTCTCTATGTTTCAGAAATATCATATTAGCAATCACTTAAGCACAAAGCTAGGATTTGAAGGGATCTCTAAGTGAAAAATTGAGCACGTAAGAGACTGTCCACAACAAACTAATGAATATATAAATAAGTATTGCAATTTAGTTATTTATACATAAAATTTATTAGTCATCTTGTTGATTGTTTATTCATTTATCTTACTCTTGCCCTTTCCAGATTTGTGAATTATGCTACCTTAATGATATATTATGCACATTTGTTGATGGTAGGTTGTTTAGTTTAATTTGACTATATCGATATTTCTACATTAAGATCGAAATATATAGCTAATTTTGTGATTGAGGGACTAAGCACTTCTAGTAGGGGGGCTTTTGATGTAGTTATATCTACTGCATGTAGAGATGAACTAATTATATAAATTCATAAAAGAATGAATATAGTTTTGTTTGTAGGGATGAACATTATTTTAAAAATTTATGTGAAAAAGTGTTGGATTGAGGAGCTGAACATTATTTATCTGCAAAAATATTGGATTATTAAATGCACTTATATTTTTATTTTTTCTAGGTGTACTCATGTAGATATTGCTGTCATCCAAGTTTAGTATTATAGAATAGATATTGTATCGAGAAGGTTATTGAATATATTTTTGTTTGTGCTCATTTCTATTTATTACTATCATCCAACTCATTTCAGTAGTGAATCCTTTGTACATAAAAAAATATATATAATAACTTAAAAAATAAATACTTTTTAAATTTACTGAATATATTATAAGTAAAAATGAATACTTTTTAAATGAGTAAATATATAATAATTACAATATGAATACTTTCTAGTTAAAGTAAATACATTACATTACCAAAATGAATACTCTTTAGAAGAGTGAATATTATAGAGTGAATACTTTATTCATTCACAAATAAAAAGTTTGTACATAAAACTAAGCTAAATACAAAAATAAAAAATATATGTACTCTTCAAAAAGATGTACACATATATCAAGTATATCATGGTGTCATATGTCTTGATAGTTAAGTTGCACAGTCAAAACATGTACTCTTGAGTACTCTTTGAAGAAATTATCACTGCATATTGGCATATAACCATCATATATCTTTTCATTGAGAGACTAAGCACTACTAGTAGGGGGGCTTTCGATGTAGTTATATCTACTGCATGTAGGGATGAACCAATTATATAAATTCATAAAAGAATGAATATAGTTATGTTTGTAGAGATGAACATTATTTTAAAAATTTATGTGAAAAAGTGTTGGATTGAGGAGCTGAACATTATTTATCTACAAAAATATTGGATTATTAAATGTACTTATATTTTTATTTTTTCTAGGTGTACTCATGTAGATATCGCTGTCATCCAAGTTTAGTATTACAAAATAGATATTGTATCGAGAAGGTTATTGAATATATTTTTGTTTATGCTCATTTTCTATATATTACTATCATCCAGCTCATTTTAGTAGTGAATCCTTTGTACATAAATATATATATATAATAACTTGAAAAATAAATACTTTTTAAATTTATTGAATATATTATAAGTAAAAATGAATACTTTTTAAATAAATAAATATATAATAATTACAATATGAATACTTTCTAGTTAAAGTAAATACATTGCATTACCAAAATGAATACTCTTTAGAAGAGTGAATACTTTATTGATTCACAATAAAAAGTTCGTACATAGAACTAAACTAAATAAAAAAATTAAAAATATATGTACTCTTCAAAAAGATGTACACATATATCAAGTATATCATGGTGTCATATGTCTTGATAGTTAAGTTGCACAATCAAAACATATACTCTTAAGTACTCTTTGAAGAGATTATCACTGCATATTGGCATATAACCATCATAAATCTTTTCATTGAGGGACTAAGCACTACTAGTAGGGGGCTTTTGATGTAGTTATATCTACTGCATGTAGGGATGAACTAATTATATAAATTCATAAAAGAATGAATATAGTTTTGTTTGTAGGGATGAACATTATTTTAAAAATTTATGTGAAAAAGTGTTGGATTGAGGAGATAAACATTATTTATCTGCAACAATATTGGATTATTAAATATACTTATATTTTTATTTTTTCTAGGTGTACTCATGTAGATATCACTGTCATCCAATTTTAGTATTATAGAATAGATATTGTATCGAGAAGGTTATTGAATATATTTTTGTTTGTGCTCATTTTCTATTTATTACTATCATCCAGCTCATTTCAGTAGTGAATCCTTTGTACATATATATATATAATATTATATATATATAGATATATATATATATATATAAAACAACTTAAAAAAAATAAAATACTTTTAATTTACTAAATATACTTATAAGTAAAAAATGAATATTTTTTAAATAAATAAATATGTAATAATTATAATATGAATACTTTCTAGTTAAAGTAAATATATTACATTACCAAAATGAATACTTTTTAGAAGAGTGAATATTATAGAGTGAATACTTTATTGATTCACAAATAAAAAGTTCATACATAGAACTAAACTAAATATAAAAATTAAAAATATATGTACTCTTCAAAAAGATGTACACATATATCAAGTATATCATGGTATCATATATCTTGATAGTTAAGTTGTACACTCAAAACATTATTATTCATTGTTCATAGCTTTAGGTTTTACCAAGATTAAGCACATCGAGTAGGACTCGATTTGGACCCTATTTAATTCGGGTCCAAGCTCGATTTCATTTGACTTGAGTCGAGTTCAATCTTGTGTTGGATCTTTATCAAACTTGGGTCTGCACCTTAATGGACTTTGATTCAAATTTAAATCAATTTAGCTCAAATTGGTTTCAATTCAGGCTTAGTCTAGCTTAGCTCTAATTTGATTTTGTGTTTGCCTCTTATTTTGGATTTGATTTGGATTTAATTTGAGCTTTGTTCAATCCTAATTCAATTTGATTTGAGTACAATTTAACTTTAAATTGACTCAACTTGAACTTGATTAGAGTTGAGTACGAGCTCAAACACTAGCTTGGATAGGAGCCCGAAGGCTAGCTGAGTGCAAGCCTGAAGGCTCGCTAAGATTTGAGCACAAAGGTTGGCTAAGATGCGAAGCTGAAGGCTAGCTTGATGTGAGCCCAAAGGCTAGCAGAGTGCAAATCCAAAGGCTGACTTAGTGCAAGCCCAAAGGCTGGCTTAAATGCAAGCCCGAAGGCTAACTTAGTATGAGGCAGAAGGCTACCTTAGATGCGAGCTCGAACGCTGATTTAGTGTGAGCGTGAAAGCTAGCTGAGTGTGAATTCGAAGGCTGACTGAGTGCGAACCCAAACACTAGTTGAATGCAAATTTGAAGGCTAGCTAAGTCAAGCCTGAACAACGAGTAAGTACCAACTCGAAGGCTAACTGAGTGCGACTTAAAGGCTGGCTTAAATGGGAACCTGAAGGCTGGTTGAGTGTGAGCCTGATGGTTGGATAAGATATGAGCATAAAAGTTGGCTGAATACAAGCTCGAAAGCTGACTTAAATGCGAGTTCAAAAGGTGGCAAAGTATAAGATCGAAGGCTAACTTGAATGTGAGCCCGAAGGCTAGCTTGATGTGAGCCCAAAAGCTAACTTGGGTGTGAGCCCAAAGGTTAACTAAGAGCGAGTCCAAAGGTTGACAGAGTGAGAATTTGAAGGCTTGTTTAAATGCGAGTATGAAGATTGGTTAAGATGCAAGACTAAAGGCTATCTCATGGTGATGAGGATCTGTTGTTTTTGAGGGGCTGTCGGTGATCGCAACAGAGTCATGAATTCACAGTAAAAAATTTGTCATATTTATCACTGAGAGCTGCAAGTAGCCGTAGTATTGTCATCAATTTGCAGTCTTCGAGGGGTCGTGTATGATCGCAATGGTATCAAGAGTTCATGGTCTTGGAAAATCGTGGGTGATTACAATATTAGTAGAGTTTTATCATCATACCAAAAATCATGAGTGATTATAAGATTAATAGTTCCGAAATCGAAGTAAGAGGATCCTCACTTCTTTTTTTTTTTTTTATTGTAAATCAACCACTCCTTTGGATAGTAACTTTTTATTCTTTCCTAAGCTTCTACGTAATCTCTCTCTTTACCTTTACTTTTTTTTTTCTAACTACTTTGACCTTCTTTCTTAAGCTTGTTCTATTTTCCCCCCAACGTGGCTTTCCTTTTTTTTTTAATGTATATTTTTTCAAGGAATAATTACGTACAACCCCCCCGTAATTAGCTTTAATTATGTATAACCCCTCGTAATTTCCGGAATTACCCACACCCCTCTATTTTCGAAAATATTTACCCACACCCCCCTGATTATTATTTAATCAAACTTTTCCCAAAAAATTCCGATTTTACCCTTGGTTATTTTTATAAATACACCCCTAAAAACTTTTTTTTTATATTTTACGTCCCGAAATTTGGTTTTTTGCAAATAACACCCTGAAATAACTCTGATTTACAGAAAAGTCCTCAAAATTTGGATTTTTTCAAATAAACCCCCGAAAATTATTTCGATTTATAGAAAAGTCCCTGAAATTCGGATTTTTGCAAATAACTCCCCGGCGTGCGGGCGGGAGCGGAGGAGGAGGTCGGCGGCGGGAGCGGAGGCGGAGGCCGGGCGGGCGGGAGCGGAGGCGGACTCGGGCGGGAGCGGAGGTGGAGGCCGGGGCGCCGGCGCGTCGACACCCGGGCGCGGACGGCCGAGGCCGAGGCCGTTCCGCCCCCGCGTGCCGGCGCGCCGGCGCCTCGGCCTCCGTCCCGCGTGCGGAGGCCGTCCGCGCACGCGTGCCCTCGGCCTCCATCCCTGGTGCGCGGGCACGGACGCCGGCCGACGATGGTTCGGCGAGGGGTGTATTTGTAAAAATTAGTTTTACAATTTCGGAAAATTTAGATTTATTTTATAAAAAAAAATTTAAGGGTTTTTTTTAATATATAAATATTAAATTTGTATTTATAAAGTTAAAAATCATTAATGTCTTTTTTGTAAAATTTTACTTAAAATATGATAAAAAATATAGACTTATTTATAAATAAAAATATTGAAGGAGTCTATTTGTAAATGTACAACATGAAAATTGTAATTTTAAATTTTAAGTTTTGAAACATTTCTATGAATTATTTGTAAAATTTACTTATAAAATAAATAAAATTTGGATTTATTTATAAAAAAAATATTAAATGTGGTCTATTTTTAAATGTAAAAATAGTAAACTTGTAATTTGAAAATTTAAATTTTAAAACTTTCACCGTATTTTTCGTGAAATTTAGTATTAAAAATGATTAAAATATTGATTTATTTAAAAAAATCAAGGGATTTATTTGTAAATGTACAATATGAAACTTGTAATTTTAAATTTTATGTTTTGAAACGTTCGATGATTTATTTGTAAAATTTACTTATAAAATAAATAAAATTTGGTCTTATTTATAAAGAAAAATATTAAAGGTGGTCTATTTTTAAATGTAAAAATAGTAAACTTGTAATTTGAAATTTTAAATTTTAAATGCAAGCAACTTTGGGTGTCTGTGTCAAATGCTCTGCAAGTACTTCCTCCATGTTCAAGGAGACAACCTGGTAGGCCTAAGAAGAAAAGGACTAAGGATCCAATCGAAATATCAAGTAAAGCAATATATACTTGCAGTAGATGTGATCAGCTGGGACACAATAAGAGAGCGTGTAAAGAGCCTCTTGGACTACAACAACAAATTGATGTTTCTGGATTTAGCAGTAATCAACAGTCAGTGGGAAACCAATATGTTGGAGAACGTGGCAGGGGAAGAAGAAGAGGAAGGTCTACCGTAATGACTTCAAATTTTAGTATGCATTTATCATGTGAGTTTTTCTTTTAAAATATTGACAATTTTTTTTTATTTTATGTGATTTTGAAACAATACATTAATAAATGTCATTGTATTTTTTTTCGGGAAGTTCGTCAGATCTCTAGGATCAATTTTGATTGGGTAAACAGTCTTCTCGAAAATGATGATGATGTCATGTTGCTTGGTTATCATAACTATGGGTGCATTCTGTTTGCAGGTGCATATTTCTGGTAGATAGACTAGGGAGAGTTAGATGACAAGATTTTGGATTAGCGACTTAGGAGGAACTGTCGTATATTTTATCATCCACCTCTCTTTTCTTTTGTTGAATGAGAAATGAGAAGTGTTATTTTAGACACTTGTTTCATTAATGTTCTTCAAATTTTGATTTATAAGGAATAATGGAATGTTTCCTTTTTTGGTTCAATAATAGAAGGTTTGCTTTTGTTGGACAACATCAGAACTTGTTATATTGCTTTATGTCTTGAACTTTCTAGCTGCTATTGCTATCTGATTACTAATTAGGATATATTGTTTTAGCAAGCTGCAAGCTTCTATTATTGTTATGGCAGGCTATATGTTATAAAACCTCAAGAATGATTGTCATTCACTGGGAAGTGGTTTTCTTTATCATCTCCAGTTTTACATAAATAGGGTTTATCCTTTTGGTGGGAGATCTGGATCTGGTGTGATTTCTCTCCGTACTCTTTCTTTAGTTATTTCAAAAATTAAAATTTAAAATTACAAATTTTATATTGTGCATTTAAAAATAGATCCCTTGATTATATTTTTAATAAATAAGTCAATATTTTAATCATATTTAATATTAAATTTCACAAAAAAAAGACAGTGACGGTTTTAAAATTTAAAATTTCAAATTACAAGTTTACTATTTTTACATTTAAAAATAGACCACCTTTAATATTTTTCTTTATAAATAAGTCCAAATTTTATTTATTTTATAAGTAAATTTTACAAATAATTCATCGAAAGGTTTCAAAACTTAAAATTTAAAATTACAACTTTCATGTTGTACATTTACAAATAGACCCCTTCAATATTTTTATTTATAAATAAGTATGTATTTTTTATCATATTTTAAGTAAAATTTTACAAAAAAGACATTAATAATTTTTAAATTTATAAATACAAATTTAATATTTATATATTAAAAAAACCCTTAACTTTTTTTTATAAAATAAATCTAAAATTTTCGAAATTTTAAAACTAATTTTTACAAATACACCCCTCGCCGGACCATCGTCGGACAGCGTCCTCGCCCGCGCACCGGGGACGGAGGCCGAGGCCGGACGGCCTGTCGGCACTCGGGCGTGGACGGCCTCCGCATGCGGGACGGAGGCCGAGGCGCCGGCCTCCGCCTCTGCTCCCGCCCGCGTCTGCCTCTGCTCCTGCCCGCCCGACCTCCACCTCCGCTCCCGCCCGCCCGGCCTCCGCTTCCGCTCCCGCCGCCGTCCTCCGCCTCCGCTCCTGCCGCCGGCCTCCTCCTCCGCTCCCGCCCGCGCACCGGGGTGTTATTTGCAAAAATCCGAATTTTGGGGACTTTTCTGTAAATCGAAATAATTTCCGGGGTTTATTTGCAAAAATCTGAATTTCGAGGACTTTTCTGTAAATCAGAGTTATTTCGGGGTGTTATTTGCAAAAAACCGAATTTCGGAACATAAAATATAAAAAATAAGTTTTTAGGGGTGTATTTATAAAAATAACCGAGGGTAAAATCGGAATTTTTTGGGAAAAATTTAATTAAATAATAATCAGGGGGTGTGAGTAAATATTTTTGAAAATAGAGAGGTGTGGATAATTCCGAAAATTACGAAAATTATACATAATTAAGACTAATTAGAAGGTCGTAGATAATTATCCCTTTTTTCAATTCAAAATATCTTTTTTTTTCCTTTCTTCTTTTTCCTTTTTTATAGCCGGGATGAACTCTTTTTCTTCTCAAACTTGCAGCCTCCCACGTGGACTGTTTTCTTTTCTTTAATGCTCCAATGATCTTCCCTTGCTCTAATGAGCTAGCAGCAACTGTTATTTTTTTAAGTCTCTCATCCTCCTCCCAAGTCTTCTCTTCCATTCAAGCTTCACCCAAACTAGAACGGGGAGCTCCCTCCTCTTCGAATTTGTGGCCGGATCTGGCCGGATCAGATGGCAACGAGACAACGCTGGAGCAGTAGGGTCCAGTGATGTCGGGGCTATGGGTGCCAGTCATGATGTTATAGGCGAGTTGTTGCCAATGCAGCTGGAGGAAGTGGATGACATTGAGGAGACCGGGGACATTGAGGAGACCGGAGGTGGAGGTGTTGGCTTGGCAGTGGTCGGCTCCGAGCGGAGGGAGGCAGCACCGAGGTCGTGCGCATTTCAGTTGACAGAGGGGCTTGCCATGGATAGATGGTCGCGGCTCTGGTGAGGCAGTGGCGCAGGTGTGGCGGAGCCTGTCGAGAAGAGGTTGTGGACTGCAGAGCAAAAGGGCGAGGAGGTTGCCGCTGGGGATGGTGTAGGGTGTGAAGCAGGGTGCCGGAGAAGCACTTGACATGGATATAGCCGAAGAGCCACTTGTGGGCGGCTACGAGCAAGGGATTCGTTGAGAATGCTTGGGGAGTGGTGGTGCAAGAGAAAAGGTCATCGCGATGGGTTCCATTGCATATTCGGAACACACCTGCAAGGGATGGAGGAAGGAAGCAAGACACCGAGGGCAAATATTGATGGGAACGAAGCTACGAAGATCACCTTTTTTGATTTTCCCCTGCCTACTCTTTTTGTTCCATTATTAAGCCCCATCTTCACAATCTAATTCCTTCTTCAATTTTCTGATCTTTCTCTTGTTCTCTAATATGCAAGTTGCGCGGATTTTTTATAGGCTCGTGAAGATCATATCGATCTTGGTTCAAAATTTTAAACATGTGATGATTCATTATTTTGAATGCGGATAAAGTTGTAAATTTTATCTCAGTTTGTATGAGGATCAGATTCTTAATTTTGATATTTCAGTGATGAATGAAAATTTTAGTTAAATTTTGTATTATGGATGAAATTATATATTTTTTTTTGTGAAATCATAAAATTCAATAGACTATTTACAATTTTTTTGAAAAATTATACAAAATTGAGATTTTATAAACTTTAGAAGACTTTTCTGCAAAAGAGACTTGTTTATAAAATTTTAAAACTTTTAGTGTCTTTTTTACATAAAATTTAGACTTTTTTTTAAATAAAAATTCTTGAGTGGCTTATTTGCAAAAAGTCAAAAATTTAGGGGTTTATTTGAAAATAAAGGATTTTGGAGGGATTTATTTCTAAATTTGAATTTTGGAGGGTTTATTCGTAAATCTTGAATTTCATATGGACCAAAATTTTGAGAGGCTTATTTGCAAAGCCTAAACTTTACAATTTTGTAATTTTAATATTTTATTGAACTTTTTTACAAAATGTTTATCTCAGGAGCTTATTTGTAAGAAAAATATGGTCAAAAACTCATTTATGAAATTTTATTCAATTTAAGAGTCTATTTGTAAGAAAAATCCGACTATGACCCATTTATGAAACTTATTCAATTAAGGAGTCTATTTGTAAAATTCTTAAATTTTATCATTTTGATCCAAATTTTATATAAATTTTGGGTTCAATTTCGATTTAAAAATTTAGCCCAATTATTCCATTTGGATTAAGCCCAATTAGAGCCCAAATTTTCTAATGATTTGGGTTCAATTTTCGATCAAACTCGGATATAGTTTAAATCTGGTCGAGACCAATATTTAAGTCATAATTTAGTGACATATAAATTTTATTTTAATTATATTTTAATTAAATTTATTTGTAACAAAAATAACTTCAAATACCCCCAATCCGAGCAGCGAGCTCCAAGCTTGCAAGCAAGCGAGGAATGAGATGCAAGGGCAGTCCCCCTCCAACTTCAAAAGTTTTTTGTTCATAATTAATTTGTTTTGAGAAGCTTGTCTCCTTCTCCTCTTGTATTGATATCTTTCTAATTAATGAAACTCCTTCATATACCTGTCTCCTCCACTCAGTTCACTATTTCGGTGATTGGATTATTATAATGATGATCTACTTTCCCTTATTCTGACATTAACGCTTGCGTGTAGCGTCTTCCTTAGGTTTTGCATTATGGCGAATACAAAGTGCTAGCAATGGCTAAGCCTCCGGAAGGATGCCAAAATCATCACTAGACCATCATACTTCCCCGAGGCTCGTCGACCTCCATGCTTGGTTGGATGATGCCACTACCCCAGCATTGAATCTTACCATAGAAATTTACGCTTTTGGCACTGGTCACAAAGGCAATTTGAACTTTGTCTCATTCGTTGGCTTTCCTTTATAAGGGAGGGAGTGTTGTAGAGGGCTCATTCCTCATCTCCATCTTCATTCTGTGCCGCTCTTGAGTTCCATTGGCCCAATTTGTAGTCATGCTTCTTAACGTTTCAGTGCGGAGAGTTCCATTTTTGCTTCAGGATGCCGTTGAGCTTCACTTTCTGTGCAAAAGAGCTCCACTTTCCTCTTGATACCAACTCACCGCTTTGATTTATTTGCTCCCTCTCCAAATGTAAATGAGACAAGGTTTTGACGAGCTCCTTGCACCCAGGTGCTTGAAAGCCGAAGCATCTTTGGAGAAAGCTTACTATGAAGCCAATTGCTCTAACGAGCCTATCACCACTTGCTACCCCACACATTGCTGCTTTGGTGGCATAGTTTGGCCAATTACCCGAAGATAGGATTTTTCAGCGAATTTTAATAAAAGCATCAAATATTGTATCCATCTAAATCTGATCGAGAAGTAGAGTCCTTCTGCTATTCTCCCTTTAGTCCAAACCTGCAATAAAAAATAAAAAAATTGTTCCCCTAAATGATGCTTCAACGCTTAGGTTTGAGTCAAATAGTATTTCTTCCCAAATCAACAATCATATAGAAGTTGACCCGCTCTCAAATCTCAATGCAAGTCTGATCAGTGATGTAGTCTCTTCTCAGGGCGTGAAGTTCTTGTGCAGTTAACAAAAAGATGTACAAATTCTTGCACCTTTCCAGCAATCGAGTTTTTCAAATAAGAGGTTGAACATGAATCACTAGCCTTTTAATTTTCACAAATAATTTAATTGTAGACATACTGGCCCAGACAAAACTATAGTTAGTCTGACTTGTTCGTCTAATAAAATCCGGTTGCGTCTATGGACTCTGGTCGAGCCTACTCATTTTCAAGGAATTCAACTGAAAGTCCGAGGCAGCAGCCCTATGCGTCACTGAGCTTGATATGTTTTTAATTCCTCTTATTATTTTATGCCTACTTTTTTTTGACTTATTGTTTACTAACAAACAAACTAAGACTTTACCGTGCCCATAATCGTGATTAATAATATAAGATCGGGCTAAATTGTGGTCCGTCAATGACAACAAATCTAATTCGCAGCCATCCAATTTATATGTACCAACTTGTTCTATAAGATAAAAGGGCATCTACTTTTAATTCCCAAAGACCAACAAACAAGGACCAGATCACATCCAACACGGGAGGATGACATAACTGCCTTCCAACACTTCACAGATAAATTTCCAGACGTAAATAGTGAATTTAGCACATTTTTCCTCCAGTGACAATGGACGAGACAAAAAGAGACGCAACCAAACTTTTTTTACTTGAAAAGCATCCTTTTGGTTTGAGATTAAAATCAGAATAAAAATCAATCTTTTTTAAAATTATTTTTTTTTATTTTATAAAATTAATATTATTTATTTTATATTATTATTAAATTAAATTATTATAAAAAAATAAATAGTTTTTCGATTTTTAAATTATTATAGGGTTAATTTTTTTTTAAAAAAATAATAATTACCTACAATCTCCTGTGATTAGTCTTAATTAACTATAATCTCCTGTAATTTCCGAAATTACCCACATATCCCTTTTATCAAAATATTTATCTACACCCCTTGTTTGTTATTTAATCAAAATTTTCTCAAAAAATTCCGATTTTACCTTCGGCTATTTTTACAATTAAACCCCTAAAAACTTATTTTTTATTATTTAACACTCCAAAATTCGATTTTTTGCAAATAACACCCCAAAATTATTCCGATTTACAGAAAAATCCCTGAAATTCAGATTTTTGCAAATAACACCTCGAAATTATTCCGATTTACAGAAAAATCTCCGAAATTATTGCGACGGCGGCGAGGGTGGCGGCGCGCCGGCGGTGATGCCGGAAGCCAGTGGCTGGAGCGGAGGCCAAGGTCGGCGCACCGGCACAAGGGTGCGGACAGGCTCGGCCTCGACACTCAGGACGGAGGCCGAGGTCAGCAAACCGCCGCACCGGCCTCGCCCTCCGTTCCCGGCACGAGGGGGCGGAAGGCCTCGACCTTGGCCGTCCGTGCCCGCATGCCGGCGCGCCGGTCTCAGCCTTCGTCTCGCGTGTTGAGGCCGTCCGCGCCTGCGTGCCGGCCTCGGCCTCCGCTCCCACCGCTGGCCTCCGGCGTCACCGCCCGCGCGCCGCCACCCTCGCTGCCGTCGCAATAATTTCAGGGATTTTTCTATAAATCGGAATAATTTCAAGATATTATTTGCAAAAAATCGAATTTCGGAGTGTTAATAATAAAAAAAATAAATTTTGAGGGGTTTAATTGTAAAAATAACCGAAGATAGAATCGAAATTTTTTAGAAAAAATTTGATTAAATAACAATCAGGAGGGTGTAGGTAAATATTTTGAGAAAATGGGGATGTTGGTAATTTCGGAAATTACGGGAGGTTGTAGGTAATTAAAGTTAATTACAAGATATTATACGTAATTATCCCAAAAAAAAAAAATTTATAACAATGATTCATTTTGATTTAGTTTTGATCCTAATTCCGAACTAAATGATATCTAAAAAAATCAAAATTTAGCTTTGAAATTTGACTAATGAATGAATTAAGCAAAAAGATACCAAAAGGTGATAGGAAATTCCCAGCCCAGAGTAAAGATTTTGACCAGAGTTACCACCCAGTTAGTGATGAACACTATCCAAAAACAGGGAAATCAGTTTAAAAAATTCAATTTGCATCTGCCACTCCACAACTCTAGCCACAAGCCTACTGTCTAATATATCACAGACACATTGGAATTAGGATGATAAGCTGGGGTCCAAAAAGCAGTGAAGCAAAGTGATTAAAACGTAATCATAGAAGGTGGGACAGAATCCACAAAGGAGCATCTCATCGAAGAATTTAAGGAATAAATAACTAACCCAAATGACAAATCAATCATCGAGTGCTTCAGTGGAAGAGATGACCCATCCTATCTATAACTTTTGTTCTCGAAATCGAAGCTAAACATTCGGCATTAAAATATTCTTTTCTGCATAGCAACTAATCTGCGTCCAGCTTAGCATCTCCACACAAATGAAGGTGACGCAGAAATGTCCAATCATACCACAGCCTTGTGATTATCTCAAGGTTACTTAGAATATTGAAAAAGGAAGGCTAAAACAACTTTCTCAATAATTTGATTCTTTGACAGAAGAAAAAGAATGAGAGAATGCAGGGATACATTACCAAACAGGAATTATGTCATTTCCCATTCTCTGGACCCTTTGAGCCTCTTCTCGGATACAAAGAAGGTTGGTTTTGACTTCCCTACACAATCTTCCTTCAAGCAAACGTACAGGCAACCACAGCTTTGGCTCAACTTCCACTATATATGACAGAGCTGTCTTATATTCTTGTCCCTGAAAGGTTCCATCTTCACCCATGCCATCAAACATCTGCACAAGAATGCCAAAATCATGTTTTCCTAGGAAAATATCGATTATCTTTTTGATTGAGAATAAAAACAAAGACATTTACTTCTAACCACCACAAATGAATAGGAGCAGAATGTGAATGACGAACCAGAAATTTACTTGATGAGAGCTTTGTAACAAAAGTATGAGCTCAAAAGAGTTTCCACAGAATGAAGAGCATTGACAAGAATTCTAAAACATTAAAAGCGGTCAACCAAGGCCCTCGAGAAAATCTGAAGTGCTTAGATAACTTACGCATGAGAACACATTTCCAAATAAGCAATCAACCACAAATCCCAATGATTTAACTAACCATTTTTGTCTGCTTGAGAAAAATCTCTTTTTGGCTTAACCACGAGAACATCTCTCTTTTCTTTCCAAGCCAAGAACTTAAAAATCACAATGAAGATATTTAGATAATATATGTTTACAGAACCAAGACTGCAGAGTTCCTCACCAGCCACAAAAAAAGTTCTAAAGTTTTATATTCTGCGCATGGAAGACTTTGCTAAGCAGTTCAACTTTTCAATCATGTATTATATGGATCAGGGCACAAAAAAAATCTAATTTACAAGTTCCTGGAACTGTTAACTATTCCTGACCCACTGAACAGGCAATGATGATAGCTGTAAAGAGTTCATTATCGAACATGTATCTGTTATGCAAGTTTCCATGTGGAAGATTAACTTGCCTTGCCATCTCCCAAATATATCGTCAGTGTTGCTTAAAGTGAAAATATTGGAAGATTATCCTCCCCTACAATCGAGTGACTGCCTATACAGACAGCAATGAAGATTAAAAATAGCTTCCTAACAAAGTATTCAGTTCCTGATGTTTGGACTTTAGTTTAACATTTCAGATTTTGGTTTGACATATAATGGCAAAAGTAACTTTCATTCAAACTGTAGGTGGCAAAAAATGTGTCATAAAACAAGATCTGGGAAGAGAATCTGAAGGTTCCAATCTTCCATGTGTTAAAATATGAGAGATCACTTCTCAGGAATGTATAGGTAACTTCCCTACAAAATAAATGAGATTTTTTCAAAAACAACTATAAAGTTTAGGTGTTAAAATTTAATTCTGAAATCCAATTCTATTTCCTATATAATTATTACTTTTCATGTTAATCAAAACATACAGTACTGTTCTGTCATTTTGTGACTAATTGTGACCATCCGTAACACTTTAACATATTCAACATCACCTGAAATTTTACTTTGTATTTGTTGCAGGACATTCATAATACAACTCGTTCTAGGGTATCTGCAGATATTTCCGATGTCTTCAAACTAATTAGAGTTGGGAGCAAGACACATTGCTCTATGGTCCAAAGAGAAAGTGTGATTCAAATAAACATAGGATCCTACTAATTAAGTAAATTGGTTTCTCTAGATTTGACAAACAAGAATGTTCAACCTGATTTACTCAATTGAAATGCATAAAACATAAAAATTGCACATATTTAATTTTATTTTTTTTTGCCTATGGTACCACACAAATAATTTAGGTCCATGAGACATAAACATGACCTAATTGTAGTAAACTTACTTCCCATAGATAGCTGACTTTAAAATTGCCAATTAAAGTCAGTAATATGAACACTCAACTTTGATGCCTTAAAATAGATTTTTTGGGGTTTGCTGTGTTACATTAGTTCATTTTGAATGATCTAATTCTGGTGAGAGACTATCTTACCAAACATTTTTAAGTGCTTGATGTATTATTCAATTTTCAGCCATTTAATAATGTTAAGAAAACTAAAGAACCATTGAAACATTGAGACCTGGACTATTTGAAATCTTGAAGACAAAACTTAAGGATCATCATTATTTTTTAAGATGATACAACACTAAATCAGTGAAAAACTGCTTGTACCTTATGTGCAGGCACCAAGCAGGTAGAATAACCAGCTTACCAAAAAATAATGTAGGAAGAATAATCGTGGCTAAGTTTGTCACTACAATGGTAATGGTTAGATGGCTTGAAATGGAGGTAGAAAGCCATTTAGGCAAAACAATCGTGGCCAAGTTTGTCACTACAATGGTAATGGTTGGATGGTTTGAAATCAAGGTAGAATACCATTTTCTTTCAAAATAGTTTAGACGACCAAGAAACAAGAAAAGGAGATAAATAAATTGTATCACCTCTCTTAATTTTCGAAAAGAAAGAAAGAACGCGCATACCTGTTCGATGGACCATCTTCCTCGGAAGGTTTGGAAATCTCCTTCGACCATCGTGAACTCGATATCCCTCCTTTTGCCGCTTGGAATAGACTTGAGGTCTCCTTCATAACAATCTATCACTCCTTTGGCGTTGAATTTGAGCCCCAGCGCCAGGTCCTGCTGTCCCACCTATTCTTTTTTGTTCCAATTATTTGGGAAGGAAGGCAAATCTATTGGCCAATTGAACTCTGGTAATAGTTTCTACACTTGTTGTGATATGAGAAAAAGAAGAAAGGTAGAACCTGATAGAGCTTGGCGAAGTTGTCCCTTTTCTCAAGCAACTGGCTGACGGTGAGGCCGGGGATGAATTCAGCGAGGACCTCGTAGTCGGTGAGGACGGTCCAAATAGTGTGGAGGTCAGCCTCGACTCGCACACGGGCGTGGATCCTGCGGCGGTTCTTATTCCCAGGATTCTCGATCTCAATCTCGAATCCGGCGGCGGAAGCGTCGCCGCCGTCATCATCGACTTGGCCTTGGGGCGCCGCGGTGGGAGAAGAAGCGGAGAGGAGTGAAAGGGGGAGCCTGGACGCGCGAGTGAAGGAGGGTAAGGAGTAGGGGTGCGGAGGAGAGAGATGACGACGACGATGGATCCTTGGGGTTCGGGAGGGGTAGTGATGGTGATGAAAAGGAGAGTGGCAATGGGAGAGAGGGAGGCGAACGACCGCCAGAGCCTGGGCCTGCTGCATCTTCTTCTTCCGCCTCTTTTTCTGCTCGATACGTTTCTGTTGATCGAATGACCTGACTGTTATCAGTCATTGGTCCAAGCCCAACCGTCCACATTTCCGACATGGTTTGGTTAACAAAGTGGCCCGTTTATCTAAGCTTGAAGTCGGATCCAGTGGCAATGGTAGTTGCACAAGCCAGATCTGACAGTCCGAACTGGAGAATGGTCTAAATTTGAAACAATCGCTATTATTCCCGCAACCAAATTCTTGCCCTCTTACCTCCTCCTACTTAATTTTTTTTTTTAATTTTCCTTTTCGTGAGACTACGATAAAAACATTCTTTTCCGGATTCAATTTTAATTAATATTTTTTAAGTTTGTTAACTATCTTCTCCAAATTAGCGAGATGGTTTTTTTATCAGCATATTATCAACAAATGTTTTGGCATACCATCCAAGCCAGATCTCAAAAATATTATTTATCATTCTTTCGTATATCACTTTTATATATTTTTTTTCCAAAGAACATTGTAATATAAAAGAAAATACCTTAGTTGTTGATAAATGAAATTTTCTCTTCGCATTCTCCGTGCATTTGATTTGGTGGTAACAGAAGAAAGTATCTAGAAAGTTGAGAAGCCAGTAACTTAAAGTTGAGTCTACTCGTTCGTCTATCTTAGCAAAATGACAGATATTTTTTGGGCAACCTTTGTTTAGATCGATGAAATTAATGCACCATTCTCCATTTACCATTAGTTTTCTTCACTATAACTATGTTTACAAATTATTTTTTGATACCGGACCTCCTTGATAAAACCTGCTTTGGTAAATTTCTTTAATTCCCTATAATATCTTTTTGTTGCTCTGAGACAAACTATCTTTTCTTTTGTTTGACCAATCAATAGCCTTCAGCAATTGCAAGTTCATGTTTTGCTACTAAAGGATTGATTCCAAAGAGATCTTTCTAACTTCAAGCAAAGACATCCTAGCTTTTTTTTCAAAAGTTTTCTAATGCCCTGTTTGGTTCGATTTCGATTATCCGGAATCGGGGGAATGGAAGGAATTGAGAGTCAATTCCCTCCATTCCTGTGTTTGGTTCGATTCCTAAAACTAGAATCAAAGGAATCGCCTGATTCCCAACTGCTCTCGATTCTGTTTTTGGTTTTCCTCGCCAAGGGTCGGGAAGAAGCCAATTCGGGGAGGAATTGGCGTGAGTCCTACCGCCGAATTCCCTATGTTTTCCCAACCTTTTCCAGGCATTCCCAGGCTTTTTCCAGGGTTTCTAGCCTTTCATCACAGTGGATTCCCAGCTGCCCCCCTTGTCTTCTTTCGTGCTCAACTGTGCCCGTCGGAGACCGCGTTGAGGAGCTCGTTTTCATGCTCAACTGCGTTCGTTGGCGATCGCACCGAGGAGCTCGTCTTCGTGCTCGACCGCGCCGAGGAGCTTTTCTTCGTGCTCGACCACGCCCGTGCTCGACTGCGCCCCGATCGATGCCGGTCGTCTGAAAATTTTGGCCTTCTGTGGTTGATCTATGGCTACCGGAGGACGATTGGGCCTTTTGTCGTCGATCTATGGCTGCTTGGCCGTGCCCCGTGCTTGACCGTGCCCCGACCGCGCCCCGACCGCACCCTGTTCTCGACTTTGCACCATGATCGATCGCACCCCGTGCTCCATCTCCATTTTCGTCAGTGATCGAGCATGATTAGTGCGGAGGAGCTCAATCTGTTGGTCGTGCGTTGTAGGGAAGAAGGGCGTCGGAGCAGCATGAGGTTGAGGACGATTGGTATGGATTTTTACAAATAACCCCCAAACTTATTATTATTTTTTTGTTGAACTTATCCCATTCTAAATATCTTAATGATGAGGGTTTTTCTGATAAGTATATTTATATTGAAATTTTGCAGATAGAGTAGTTGATCCAAAAATCGTGACTGGTGTAAGAGAAGGGCTAAAGAAATGGATTGGACCACAATAAATCAATTTGTTGATCAGGTCAGATTTGTAAAGCTAATTCATTAATTTGCTTCACTTGTATGTTAAAAATATTAAAAAGTCAATTAAGAATGTGTGAATAAACTATGTTTTGACAAATGTATGAATATTAGATGGGTGAAGAGGACTTAGATTTATTGAGAATACGAGCTGCTGGATATTGCTACTTAGTAGCTGCATGTTTGATAGTATGAATGCTGATTAGAAGAAGAAGAACCCAATTGCATATTGAACCAATAATCAATAGAGAATCTCTCGGGGGTGACAATCTTCAAAATATTTTATATGGTGGTAGAAGTAATTATGTTGACTATTTGAGGATGGATGTGCCTATATTCATGCATTTGGTTAGTATGTTGCGAGAACAAAATCTTTTATACGATACACGACATGTTACCGTTAAGGAACAACTTGCGATATTTTTGCATTATATTGGTTTTCACTCAAGGAATAGAATCATGAAGATAGTTTTTTTAAGGTCTGGTGAGACAATTAGTCGATATTTTAATACATGCCTCCGAGCTATATGTGAAATCAGAGATCAGTTCATGTCTCAAGCAGTTGTTTTGACACATCCTATCATAGAGAACAATAGTAACTACTATCCATGGTTTAAGATATATTGTTATAACACATTAGATTTATTTGATTAAAAATATGCTTTTAATATTTGATTATATTTTATGTAGGATTGTATTGGACTAATTGATAGAACACAAGTGCATGCTAGAGTACCATCGGATATGATTGCACGTTTTCATGGACGTAAGGGTGTCACGCAAAATGTCTTAGCTATAGTTGATGTCGACCTTAAATTTTTATATATTTTGGCAGGATGGGAAGGATCTGCAAATGATTTTATGGTATTGAAAGATGCTATTTCACGACCTCCTCCCGGTCATCTAAAGCAGATAGAAGGAAAATATTACCATGTTGATGCTGGTTACTCAACAATGATTGGATTTATTGCACCATATAGGGGTGTGAGATACCATTTGAAGGAACAACTGGGTCGCCTACCACAAAATGCAAAAGAGTTATTCAATTATAGGCATGCATCTCTAAGGTCTACAATAAAATGAGCTTTTGGGATTTTGAAGACACGTTTTTGTATATTGGATGAGACTCCTTTCTTTCCATTCAAAACCCAAGTTGATATAGTTCTTGTTTGTTCCGTCCTCCACAATTATGTCATGACTATTGATCCAAATGACGAAATACTGAACAGGAATATGGATGTGGATGATGAGAACGAGATTGAAGTAGAGAATGAGTCATTCTACATTAGTCAAACAATAAGGGAGCAACGTGAGGAGAATCTCCAGTGGATTCGCTTGAGGGATAACATAGCTGTAGAGATGTGGGAGACTTAGAATCATCATTAGGATTTAGTTGTGTTTGTGAACATATTTTTGTGTTTATCCTTTTTTGCTTATATCAAACTATTTCGCTTATTGAAGTATTTACGTGAATTGTATTGTGGATGTGCTATTATTACATTTATTTGCTTGTTATGATGCTTGTTCTTTATTATTAAATGTATATGTATTATTTTACTTGTTTACTAAAGCCTATGTTATTGTTTAAAAGGTATGGACTCAGATGGATATGAAGGACTGAACTCCAACTCATTTGCTGACATGAGTCCTAACTTGGAAGTAGCAGTTGCCAAACAAGGAACAACCAATACCGTTAAATAAACCAGGAATCATAGACCACATAAAGTGTGGTCTAAAAGTAACTTTGAGTTTCTTATTAATTTTTTAGTTGGACAAGTGCATGCTGGTTTAAAGCAAGACAAGTCTTTCAAGAGGCAAGCATTTGTCACAGCTGCAAATGCTGTGAATGCACAGTTCAATACTGAGTTCAACATGATAATGTTGAAAGCCATTATAAGAAGACATTAAAGAAGCGTTGCAATCATTAAAAAGGTACAAGACTTCAGTGGGGTAGGGTGGATTGAAGATGAGAAGATGATCACAGCATCTGGACAAGTCTATGTTGATATCATAGCCATAAGAAAGAAACATATTTTTTCTATTTTTTTTATTTTTTAAATATATTATCAGTTTAGGTTACATCTAACATATTTTAAATATAATCTTACAGCAAATTTCGGAAGCTAAACATATTTTGAACACACGTATACCCCTTTACGAGGAGTTGCTCCTGATTTGTGGATCAGACTATGCTACTGGTAGTATGGCTAAATCTGCATTTGACAATTTTGGAAAAGATTTTAATAGAGAAGGAGACTCAACAACAACATTCTGTAGACGAGGATACCAAGAATGCAGCTGATAGAGAGGGACCTTCTACCAACTATAACTACTAATAGTCAGTCGAAAGGTAAACAGCAAGTCTCTTCTTCAGAGAATACATCGAGGTCACGTAAGCGCAAGGGCAAAACTCTTGATCAAATGTGATGGAAGAGTTGATGATCAGCATGCGTGAAGTTGCATCCTCCCTTCAAACAGCTGGAAAAGATTCTTGGAAAAAGCCATGTATCCAACTTTGATGAAGTTCAAGGGGGGAACAATTTAGTAAGCCTTTTCTGAAACTTGCATGTAGGCATTTACATGAGGACGAGGTTGATGACATGACATTTGTTGATGGTATGAATGATGAGGCAGAAATTGAGTGGTTTCAGGAGTTTATGGATGATATAAGTATGTAGTTATATATTTTGTAATAACCTATTAAGTTAAACTATGTATTTAACCATCTTTTGAGCGGACTTTTGTATTAACCTACTAAGCTGTCTTTTCTAATATATTAAGTTATCTCTGTAGTAGATACAAATCATCGTAATATTTATTATGATATTTGTACATATAGTGAAACTGAAGTCCCTTCATTTTTGGGTCTTTTTGTAAAATCTTATTAATTTTTAAAATTATTTCAATAATTTTAAAATTAAAATTATTTTATTTCTCAAATTACTTACAAATAAATTATTTTCAAAAAATAAGTATATATTTTCTATGTTTATTAAAAATTATTTAGTAAGATAATCACAAAATTATATTAAATAAATCTGTAATTGATTATAAGTTACTTACATAGTCTGTCATTTTTTGACCTTTTTAAAATATTTATTTTTTTTATTATTTTTATATATTTAATAATAACATTATTATACTTTTCTAATTATTTACAAATAAAATATGATAAGAAAGAAACTATTTTTTAAAAAAATTATTTTATATGAAAATAATAATATTATATTAAATAATAATAATTAGTTAACATATATTTCTATAATTACCAAATTTTATATTAATTTTATTTTATTTCTATATTAATTTACATATATATTATTATTTTGTATAATATGCTAATTTTCAATTCCCACGTCAACCAAACACAAGAATTTAATAAATTAATGGAATTGATCAATTCTATTTGTTAACCAAACAACGAAATTTTAGAATTTATGAATTGACCAATTCCCAATTTCCTACAGTAAATACTCATCCAAATACTGAAATTATCTAATTCTTTCATTTTTTCAATTCCCTAGAATCACTCAATTCTCTTGATTACATGATTTCTAAAATTGGAATCGAACCAAACGGGAGGTAAGCTCAAACTTTAGTGGTTTGGTGAGATTTACATTAAGCTTCAGTCTTTCTCCAAAGCCTTCCAACAATCACTAGGTTAACCAACTCTTCCACTAGCTAGGTGTTTTTACTTTGTGGGTCTTCTACTACTAGGGATTTTCCCTTTCTATTTGGCATTTCTTTCTAGTAGCAACATCGCATCTTTGGGCTAAGCTTGGGTCCCCCCATGACTTGCCAATACTATTCTTTGTTATGAATCACATTGCCATGTGAAACATTGACACCACCGCCTACAACTAGTTGTTGGTAAGGCATTCCAAAATGGCTTTGTATACTAATTGCCTTTGAACCACTACAAATTAGGTGGATATGGTTACATCCTTGGTCTTTCACCAAATGTTAAAAGAAGAGTAATGACCCTAAGTGGAATCACCAAGTCTCAAGTAAATCTAGTGAAAGTTCCTACATACGGTTCCGGCTATGTTTGGTTTTCATATGCTCATAGGCCCACATGAATAGTATATTGGATGAACTCTTAGTATTCACCATGATCTATTGCATGCATAACTATCCATGATGGCTGAGAGTACCAAAGCATCATTGTGAGGTGTGGAAATATTGTCTAGGTCTTTTATAGACAAGATGATACCTTTGTGACTTTCTTTAGTGCATCGTCATTTTATACCATCTTGTCTCCTAGTAGCAGCTTGGCATTTCTCCTAGGATGTCAAGGCTCCAATTAGTTGTGGTGGCCCAATAAGGATCATGTTTAAGTGACCCTTCATTGGGGGGTTGTGAACTTTAGTTGTTTGATCACCCCAAGGAAGAGTTTGTCTACATTGTTTCAGATCTCAATGTTGGTTGAGCCTCAATCAGTTCTCCCCTCTGGCATCCCTTTTGACAAATTACTTTAAATGACCCTCCTTGATTAATTTTTCAATCTTGGTGTTTAAGTGCCTGCATTCATCGATGTCACATGACCATAATCCCTATGATAGTTGCAATACTTTATTATGTCCAACTTTGCTTTGTAATGCCAGATTGGGGGCAGATGTTTCAAATATTCCCAGTGTTTGATTTGTGCTAGCACCTTGGACCAAGAGTTGGTGAGGGGAGTATATGCTTGAAAATCACATCAACAACCCTTGGTCTCGATGCATTGTCTCTTTGGTTCTAGAGGCTTTGTTCCTTTGTGCTCCATTTTCACTCCACTGCTCCCTTCTAATTCTATTTTTGATAATATCACTTCTTCTACATCTATATGCTCTCTCACTTACTAGATAAATTTGACCAACATCCTTGGGGTTTGACGTGCCATCTCATAGGCCACCTTGGTTTGTGGAATCCCCTTGATGGTCATAGCTAGGAGAATAAAGCTATGCAGTTTGACTACTTCCATCCTCGTTGTGTTAAACAAAGATAAATATTCCTTGGGGGTTTTGCTTCCCTTTTTTCATATACAAAAGCATGGGTCTTTCCACCTAGTGACCAATAAAGTGAATTGCGCTATGAACTTGTTGGCTAAATCATCAAAATATCTTATTGAGTGATTTGGAAATTGGACCCAATATGCACTAATTGGCCCTTCTAGCATCATGGAAAAGGCTTTGCACATCATCAAATCCTAAATTTGGTGCAACATCATGGCATTGCAAAATATGCTAATGTAATCCACAAGGTCTCTCATGCTATCTTAGACTTGCTAATGTGCAGGGTGTAGTTTCATATGATGAGTTATATGTGGAGTTAGACAGTTCAGTTCCCTTGATAGTTGGTTGCACAACTAGACCTCAATAGATGGTCCTTGATGAGGCTCAAGGTGGTGCACTTAGTGGATTGTATGTTGATATTTTAAATGTTAGATTATCTTAGATATTGCATCATAGGAGGATTATGCTGGAATTGCATTATACAATTGTTGCATCTAGAACTTCTAGAGATTCTACATCGCTTGAGCTTGAGCTTCCAACAATTGTGTCAAATGTTATACTATGTTCACCAAGTTTTCAAAATCTTGCCAACTAACTCTGTTGGTAGGGTTTGTTGTGGTTGCTATCTCAGTTGCTGGAGCATGCTAGGCATTTTGTCGTTGAGATGGAATCACCATCCAAGGAGTTGAGGTAGTATGGTTCCTCAATTCCTCGAGTCTAGCAAAGGAGGCAATGTGAGACTTAGGTGGAGCAGGGTCTTGCTGGAAACCAATTTGATTCTTTGATATAGTCACTTTTGATGATTGGGGGAGGTATTGTCAATGCATTGCCCAAGACTTTCCGCGTTGACACTAACAATAGCAGAGCAAATCTCAATGAAAGCGTCACGTTGATGAAGCCTAGTTATCCAATGATTTTAGCTCAAGATAACCTCATGATATTTGATCTGTTGAGCCAATTCCCACAGCTTTTTTCAAAACAAAACACTAGAAGTAGGACAACTAGGTGCTCTCTGGTGGTGGTCTCTCCAAAGCCCAAGTCAATTATTTGGATAGAGGAAGATATATACTAAGGTATGTCTATGTGGAATGACCTTAACCTTATACTTACATAGGCTATCTTTTTTATACCATTTTACCCCTTCTGCTCTCATGATTCCAACAAAGATTCAGGTCAAATTTTATGGCCCATATATCACCTTGAATATCCTATCCTTTAACTAAGTCTTGGATTTAGTTTTTCCATATGTGGCTGGTCCATCACTTAAAAAGGGGGAAGGCTCACCAAGTGTCACCATGCCTTCATGTGGTTTACCACAAACCTCTACCATTAATCACGGATAGTTTCTTTGGTGGCTCGATGATGAGGGTTTTGAACCGCCATTATTTTGGTGGGGTTTGATTTGACTTTGGATTTTGAGTTGGTTCATTTTATAGGCATTTATGGTCTAATTGTACAATGTACCAACAGTTTCATATTTTAGTGAATTGTAGTATTTTTTTTATAGCCATTTTAGACTATTTTGTGTCTTTAGACTAATGCAAGTTTTTTATCTTTATTTTTCATGGTAGTAGATGTGCCAAGGAGGATGCTTGTATGTGTTTGTACAATAAATTGCTAGACTTGGTTCACAAATGTTAATGAGGCTTAGAAGAAATGGAAATAGCCCAAAACTGAAGTTGAATTGGGCCTCACTGAGGTAGTAGAGCTTGAAGCCCTCATCACCGAGCTGCCAAACAGATGACCCATAGCACAACTAATATGAGAGATTCAAAGTCAACTTCACTGAGATATAGTGAAACTTGGTGGGCCTTTTTGTGAGAACAAACTATACATAAAAGGCTTCAATCTAGGACTCAATCAAAGGATAAAATTTGAGATGAGATACGAGACAAGAATTGTGGTTAAGATCCCAATCGAGATCACAGGAGCCAAAAGGTAAATTGGTATAAAAGGGATGACCTAAATAAGTATAAGACAAATGCCACTTTCTTTACAGTAGCCCATTTTGGTTATACAGCCCACCAACAAACTATTGACTTTAGCATCAGAGAATTCATTATTGGAGAGCTCTCGATAGTCCATTTGTGATTTTTTTTTGTAGATAATGACACAAATTAGCCTAATCATTCAAGATTTTAAGAAGCCTTTTGAGTTGAATTGGTAGTGAACCCGGCTTCATCAACAGTTGATGCATTTGTTGGGACATGCTCTGTCATTCCCACTATTGATGCAAAAGGTCTTTGGCAACTCATCAACAATGCCTCCATGATCATTGAGAATAGTTACATTAAAAAATGAGACCAAGGCAACAAGAGCCCATGCCCTATTAAGCCTCACAATTCTTATGGTAGGCTTGGTGCACCATAGAATCAGGCCATCTCGACACTTCAGATTATGATTCCTCCTTGGCATCAAAATATATATTGTGCACCAATGGCCAAGGTACTGGCAACAAAGCCTACTAACTTGATTAGGTGGTAGGATTTTAAGAACTTGGTGACTTGAGGCTCAAGCTTTGGTAATGCAGAATCTTTAGAACATTCAAACACAATAATTGTAGAACCAAGCTTGATTTCAAGTAGCTCCTCCTATAATGTAGTACCAAAGAATCCCTAATCCATAGGGATAGAGATATCAACACGTTACTAGGTGCAACACCCTAGACACCTTCAAGGCCAATATACTGATGTCTAGCTACATTACAGAGCTTCAAGAGGAACCGAGGTGTCTAACCCAGCAAATGACCCAACAAATGAAATTACATAATACACCTCAGCTAGCCTAGGGTCAACCTGGGTAACTAGGGAGTTATAGAAACACAAAGCAGTTTGGGGAATGGTCCTTGAAACCCCACCTTTATACTAGTATAGGTGTAATACATTTTTAATTCCTAAAATAACCCATGAACTATTGCAGCTGAAGCTTTGTCAACCTTCATTGGAAGTATATGATGACACCAAGGACCTTGCATAGTGTGTTAGCATATTCAATGATCCAATTAAAAGAAGAGAATCAGAGTATGAAACAATGCTTCAAAAAATAAATAAATAAATAAATCTCCATGGTTGGAGTGTCCTCTCTACACTCTTGTTTCCTTCTCCAAAATAAAATTCGACTTCCCATAGGTACTGGGTTAAGCTCCATACATAAAATACTCAATCCTACTATCTTTACAAGTTCTTCTTACTTTACAATTCCAACTTGCTTTACAAATCCTACTTTCTTTTCAAGTTCTACTTGCTCTCCTAGTAACTACAAAAAATTACTATAATGGAAAAATACAAGATATTCCTACTATTGGTAGAACTCATTATGTTTGTTCAAACTCACTATTGTAGCATGTATATTATCATACTTAGTTTAATGGATATGACTCGATCAAAATTTTCCAAACTGGGAAAGTTTGGTTTGACCGAATCAAATCAGATGTTAAACAACTCTAATGCATGTTGAAATAGATGTTGGTCAATGCAAGCTAGCAATCACATAGCAGTATCCTTCAATAGCTTTCCAATGACGTAGAACATGTAATTCCATGTTCAGGAGTAATAGGTACACCATTTTGAAGTTTGGGCATATGTAGAATTCATTCAATTGGCCTCCATTGAGCTCTGTGATCCATTGGATCATGGCTCCCCTTCTTAGGTGATTTTGCCCCTGTAAAAATCAGAAGTTGATGTTGGGAAAAAGTTCTAGCCCTCATACCTAGTTGTATCACTTAGCTCAGCTTGACACCTCTCCCTTTTGGTTGTTTTGATTGATGGCTATGAATTTCACCATGCATGGTAGTGGTGACCTTCTTCTCTAGTAGAGTATCTTCTGTCAATGTGAACTCCTGCTCAATCTGTAAGTCATCTATTAATGGAAGTATAGGCTCTTGATCTTGTTCCTCATCTAGCACTGGAGGTTCAAACAACTTGAGATTCTTTGCATTCACCATAGAGTACATATGCAAGTAAGGTGGAAAATTAAGTTAAGAAGCATTATCACCAATCTTCAGGATGATCTAAAACGGCTCATATCTTAGCACTTTGATCTTACTTCCTTCATCCTTTAAACTCTCCATCCCAAAATGTAGTTGGACAAGCTTCCCTTCTTAGAAAGTACATTACACATGGTGTTTGTCATGCAACTCCTTATATCATTGTTGAGTGCATTGCAATTATTCGTCTACAGTATTGTAGAACATGTCTTCTCTAGAAACCATTGCACCTTCATTGTCTTTTCTTTATCTTTCCTCAAGTGGGTGCTTTTAATGGTGAATGCTAGGTTGAACGGACCCTAAGAAAGATAACCCAAACATACCTCAAAAGGTATCTTCTTTGCGGGACCATGCATTGCCCTATTGAAAGTAAACTACAGATAAAGAAGGTTGGCATCCCACATCTTTGGATTCTAGATACTTGCCTTTTTAGCCTCTTAAACTTCACCATGCAACCTTGATTCGATCCAACCCCCTATCCTTTGGATTGAAAATTCCCCATCTGAAAATTCTTTGTTTGTTGAACCAAGAAAATCACTCAAAATTTTGGACTAAAATTAAGTAGAAAATAACAAATAATGAATAAGGAAAAGGTTTTGTGTGTACTTCCAAATGCCAACTACCTAGTGTATGGATTGGTCCATACACTAACCAACTAGCATATGGTACAATTCCAAATGCTAGCTAGAAAAAATCACACCCAACTAGCTGGTGTGTGACTCAAAATGCATGGTAGCTAGCTGGAGTGTGACTTGCTTTGATGGGCTCATCTTTTTCTCATCCAAATATTCAAATAAGCCTCTATCTTTGACATCAACTATGGGTTAATCTTAGCCACATCTCCACTAACCTATACCCTTCCATGTTTGGGTGGTTTTTAGTTAAATTATGTTTGCTCAAAATTTGCCTAGAACCAAAGCTTGAATACCACTAGATTATGGCCAAAATATGAGTCTTAGTAGAACTTAAATTATAGTCAAATTTGACTAAAAATTGAGCTTAATTTGAATATAAATTATTATAAAATTTGGGTTTAAATTGAATTCAATCCAGGTGGGTTGAGTGGGCCGAAATTTGGGACCAAAATTGGGCTTAAAACACATTAAAAATTTTGATCAAAATAAAAAATCTTCATAAATAGATCTTTGGGCGAATTTTTCTAACAAATATGTGAGGTCCTGACTAGTTGTGGGCTAGTGAACCATGAGTGGGTAGCAGTTTAGTTCTACATTGACAAAGGGTGGGAGTTCAGACTGGGTTAAATATAATGACTACCGTAAACCTAATAATGAGAACTTTTTTTGGGGAGTCAAGAGAAATAAAACCCTGGGGTCATGCAAGATCGGGTGTGTCATAAATAGGTCCTTGAATTCATGAAAACAAGGAATTTGCAAATAACCTCTCATATTATGTGATATCGTAAAATGATAGAAAATTTGTAATCTTATAGATTTCATCTAAATCTTCGTCCACAGTAAAAAAAAAATCTCATCTTCATCCAAAGCAATACAAAAACAAATCTTATCCACAACATTATCCATATACAAATTTGAACCACAAAACACAATCCACATCCACGAAATTATTTAAAAATTCAAAATTGAAAATGAGATTGTGATCTAATCATCATCAATTGAAAAGTTTGAAATTAATATGATATCCTCTAATGGCTATAGAAAGCCAAAAAAATCCTACAAAAAGAAGAGAGTAGAAAAAAGAGCATATTGGATCAGGAAGAGGGGGAGGAAGCCAAAGTTTGAACATGAAGTAGAAGAGAAAACAAGTTTTAGTTTTTTAAATCTTACCTCTATTTTTACTTGTCCTTTCTCCTCTTTTCCTTTTTTTTTTTTAATTAGGTCATCTTCATCGCTACCTACACCTCTTGAGTGTTTTCAAAAGAACAAAAGTTTTGGATTTTTGGCTAATAGGGGTTGAAAGAAAGACCAAATTCAATTTCCTACCAACTACTCTAAAGAATTGAGACCACTTGAATCAACTATGGATTCCCACTCCATCACACCAAGTGAGCAAGCTAGGAAGATTGTAAGCATACTTTCTTTGCAATATATAGAACGCACATCAATGATCAAATATGAGGAGCTTCCAAGCACCAGTAAAGTCAACAATTTGCTCCAATATTTGGATACCTTACCTTTGATTCAAATCCAAAATGGTGATCCCATACTATACTCTCTACCCAATGTTCCCACCTTGTTCACACCTAAAAGCACACACAATCTAAATTGCTTCCCACCTCCTTACCATAACATTTTTGACATTAACCAACATCTAGTTCCTCTCATCTAGTGCTTCACTCATGACCAATAACTTAAATCATGTGTTTAGAAAAGATACATGACAAAGGTGGAGAATTGAGAGAGCTGCTAATGAATGAAATTAAGAAGCTCCACAACAATGAAAAAATCTTTATCTAGTTTTCATTTATATAAAAAAAGTGGTCAGCAAAATTTTCATCTTTATTGCATTGTTATCCCTTTAAAAAAAGAAAAAAATTTCAAAATCACATGAGGGACAAGCATGCTCCTCTCTCTATCCAACATGCATATGCCTCTAAAGAGAAGCAACACCAAGGGCAAGGGAAATTTTGATGACAACATGAAGTAGCATTGGAGATTCCATATCCCTCTTTGATACTCAAATTTTAAGTCAACCTTGGGAACGTAAACTCAAAAAGTAAGGTGGCTGATCTTGAGTAACCAAAAGCATGTCAGGAATCCACCTCTTTGGTTAGGTATAGAGATTAAAGGATAACTTAGTGAGAAATCTATCTTAAAAATAAAATATTACCCTTTGAAAAAAAGAGAGAAAAAGAGAATAACAAAATTCTAAAGGGGCAAATCTTATATGGAAAGCCAAGCTAAGAGATTTGATTTCAAAGACTAAAAACCAATTGGTGTCTACGAGCTCACAAATCATGGGTCCTTCAAAAGGAATGAGATCACAAAAGACAAGGAAAAATGTCAAGCAAAGGACATAACCAAGAAGAGTAATTGAGTCTGTGTGGTCATAAAAAAAGATTTTTGGTAAAAAACCACCTGTCTTATAATAGATTTATGAGAAACTACCAACCTTATTATTATTAGTAAAAAACCACTTGTATGATATTATAAATTTATAAAAAATTAGTTTGATTAAAATATATAAAATATTATATTTTAATTCAATTTTACTAATATAATTAATATAAAAAGTCAAAATTATCCTCATTTGAATTTGGTTTAGATAATAATTAACTTAATATAAAAAATCACTCACCTTATCTTAGGTTTTATGACGGACCAACTATCCGGTACTATGAAATTTGAATCTAGAATGCAGGTTTGTCAAGTTGGATGTCTTGTATTTATTTATATTAATTTAATTGATAAAAAAAATTAGAATAGAATATTTATTGAATAGTTTGATTAAGCGATATTTTATAAATTTATAGTATAACGTGAGCAATTTTTTGGTAATAATGATAAGATAGGTAGTTTTCCGTAAATTTGATATAAGTGAGATAGTTCCTAATAAAAAACTCCAAAAAAAAAATCCAGAAAAAGATTCCTTTACATCTACAATTTTTATATGTAAATAAAAGTGTCATGCAACTAATTTTTTTTATTGTTATAAGTTCAAGCAGGTATATAATGACTAAGGGAGTACTTGACCAAAAAGATAAAATCATTAAAAAAAAGTTTTTAAGTAGAAAACTACCTTTTTTATTATAAATTTATAAAAATTTACTTACTTTATCACTATTAGGGAAAAATCACTCACTTTATACTATAAATTTATAAAAAAATCTCGAATAAAATATTACAAAATATTCTATTTTAATTCAATGTTACCAATTAAAATTAATATAAAAATTCTAAATTATTCTTGTTTGATTTTATTTTAAATAAATATTAAATTAATATAAAAATTTATCTCATTTCACTTTTTTATAAAAAATTTGGTTGTTCAATTTTATGAAACTGAAAATTTAAAATATAATTTTGTTAGCCCAATTGTGAGATCATTATGAATTGGTTGTCCGAAATAAAAATTGAATAAAAATAATTTGGTCATTTATATTGACTTAATTGATAAAACTAAATTAAAATAAAATATTTTTATAATAGTTGAATCGACGTGATTTTTTGTAAATTTATAATATAAAACAAGCAATTTTTTGCAAATTGTGATGAATAGATAATTTTTCATAAATTTGCAACAAGATAAGTGCTTATTTACTAAAAACTCAAAGAAAAATCACAAGATCAACTTGAAGAACAAGAATAGGCTCTAGATAAATGCAACAATAATTTCAAACCTGCATGATGAAGAGCCCTATAGGATGTTGTTGTCTAAGAGCTAAAGCAAGACATTTGTCAAAATAATAAAAAAATAAAATAAAATAAAATAAGTACTCACATGCCAATTTACTAGCTTATGAAATAACTTATATGTCAAGAGGTTGGCATATGAGATAATAGCAATAGAAAAGGCTCCACCAAAATCCCTAAAAGATATCCCTAGATCACAAGAGAGCAAAGTTTTCTTAGCGTATCCCAATTAGCACCCTTTTATTTTATAAACTACCTCTTGAAAGGATAGTCGTATAAAAGGTTGCACGAAAAGCCCTTAAAGATATCCTCAAACCATGAGAGAGTATAAAATTCTTGGTACATTTTCATAACTTCTCATCTTCTAGAATGATTGCAAGCAATCTTATGAGCCCTTGGATCAATCCACAATCCTAGTTAAATCAACTCCTTAACCAATTTGAAGCTAGCAAGTTAGTTAGGAGAAAGCTAGTCAAGTCAATCATCAAAAGAGGCTATTATTTTACCTCTGACTCTCATTTCATTTCTCAAAGCATGTCAGTAAGTGAGGGGCAGCTGTAGATACCTACATTTTTAGTCTCTTAAATTTCACCTACTAACCCTGAGTTGATCCAACCACTTGTATTTTAAACTAGAAATTAAAAACCCTTCATTTGTTGAATTGAAAACATCATTCAAAATTCTAGACTGAAAATCAATCATAATAAATAAATAAATAAGGCTTCCTGTGTACTTCTATACACTAACTACCATGCATATGGACCAATTGGCATATGGACCATATTGCATACCAAATAAGACCCAAAGCATGTGCTAGCTAGCTAGAGTTTGACCATTACTGGTGGGGCCCACCTTAGTTCATCCAAAATCAGCAAGCAACATTCTCTCACACTGACTTTTGCCAGAGATTAATCTCAGCCACTAATCTCCATCTACCTATACCTATCCAACATTCCACAAAAATTCAAAACTGAGTTAAGATTTGATTAACTATTATTGATGATTCAGAACTCTAAATTTCTATAAAATCTACATTGTAGATCAAATTCAATGAATCTAAATTATTAGTCACAAATGACTTGTCAAAATAATTCGATACCTATATTACACCATATAAACAACCTTGTTTCTCTTTGAAAATGTTTAGTCTTCTCATGAAGTCCTCTAATCAAGTGCTCACTGAGAGACATCAAGCAATCTGAAGATCAAGTGATCAAGCACGAGCTCTTAGACTATAAGTCATTAAGCCATGAGAGTTTAGTCCGTCATGAGATTAATTTTTGGGGAGGAACACTTCATGATAAAGGAGACAAAGGGGCTGCACAATATCACCTGGATCTTTCTTTCATTCTCTTTTCTTTTCTCTTTTCTTTTGCATCTAGGTTAGATCTATAGACTATGATTCAATATCATTACTAGCATATAGTTTCATCCCTTTGAAAATCTAAAGGGGGTTAGAGATCTTGGGGTTCTACTCGCTAAGGAAGTGGGTAAACCTCCACAAATTTTCTTGCTTTATTTTTTATTGTTATTTATTTGATGCTACATTCCAGAGGCTACAAATTTTTCTTCTTTTTCTTATATTTACATATGAAGGCAAACCAAAAGCTGCTAGAGTAGGTATATAATATGCCCAGTAAGAACACTCCCACAACCTTCTAGGAGATCTCATTCACCTTTTAGTTTGGGTGATTAATTATCAATGCTAACCCAAAAATTCAGAGGAGCCCTACATGGATGCTTCGAGTTGTAAACTCATAGCAAATGGACCATCATCCTATTCACCACCTCTATTTTCCCATTTGTTTGTGGATGGAAGGCCATGCTCCTTTCAAGGTTGTGTCAATCATCTCCTAGAATGCCTTCCAAAAGTGGCTAAGAAAGTGACTATCTCAGTTAGAAATCATGGACTAAGGCAAGACAAAATTCTTCCATATATACAAAAAGAACAACTTCGCAGCTTCCTCTCCTATGACAGTTTTCTTGCATGGGATAAGACAAATTTTCTTGCTGAACCAATGAACCACCACAAAGAGATTGGTGTGCCCTCTCTTCATCTCCAGCTGTCCACCCAAGAAACCAATAGATATGATTTACCATGGTTGACTTAGTGTAGGCAGTGGCATATGTAGTCCTAGCTTTTAGTTTGTTGGCTTTGAGGTGCTGCATGATAGGCACTCTCTCACAAACATCACCATGCATTGAATAATCTTTAGGCCAATACACATCCTTGTAAGTTGAGGTAAATGTTTGGAGGCTCAAATAAGCAACCTAAAAGGCTTTTTGTGTGTGTGTGTGTGTGTGTGTGTGTGTGTGTGTGTTGGGGGGGGGGGGGGGGGGGGGGGGTGAGGAAATGGGGAGGTGAAACAAATTAGGTTTACATAAAACTTAGCTTTTATAGGTAGAGAGAATACAAATCGATATTCAAAGTTTGGCAACCAACTGTGACTACTCTACCACCCATGCCTTAATTCTTGGGACTTAAACTCTTTACTAGAGTTGCCATTTTGCTCAGTGAAGCCGCACTCTTACAACTCTAATAAGCAAGTGTTACTCTACACTAGAGATAACTCTTTTACACTCTTCTAACACCTAGAAGATCACCCAACCCTCTCCTAACAACTTGGGAGAGTTACAAAGATATAAACTAAAAAAATAAAAAAAAATCTCAAAACAATAGTCTCTCAAAGATTAAAAAATAAGGGTAATAAGGATATGAAAGTTAAAGGTTATTTAGGCTCTTGTTATGACTAGATAGCTTAGGGAACTAAAATTTTTCTCTAGAGATGTTGAAAGTTTATTCTCTTCTTGAGTAGAGAAGTCCTTAGCTCGTATATAACCATTTGAAAGAAAACTAGCCATTTATGATTATTTTCTGCCATGTTTGGGCATCCAATCTTTCATGTTTGGGTGTCCAAACCACTTCACCAATTGGAAGAATCTAGCCATTAAGATATGATGCCATAGGTTCGGATGCTTGGACCACAAGCATTGGCATCTGAACTCTCCACTTTAGGTAGCCTAAGTGAAGAATGGGCAATCGAGGTTCCAGAAAAATAGAGAGTGATTTATAGTTTGGAAACTTTGATCATCCAAATCATAAGGTTCAATGTCTGAAGCTGTCAATAAAGTCTAGTGGTTTTCAGAGATTTCTGGGAATTCAAACCATGAGATTCGGGTGTCCAAAGCTTAAGAAAAACCTACACTAGGTTATTTACAACTTTAGCCTCTCTTGACACCAACTCAAAACTAATCTCAAATAAATGACAAGCTAGTAATGGCATTCCAAGTTAAATTAGAGTTCCAATCAAAGGCTCAAATAAAATAACAATCAAATTCTTGACTCAAAAAAATGAAAATCTAAACCAATGAGCTTAGAGTTGATAATCCATTTTGAACATCTTTCAGCTTTTATCTTGATCTTCAAGCTTTATCTTCAAATTATTATCCTTTTATCCTCGAGTCATTGTCTTCATCATCATCCAATGAGCTTTATTTTGGGACTCAATCTTTCTTGAGGTTGGATGATCATTATTAATCTTGAAACTTATCATAACTAGATAAACTTATTAAACTCTAGTTTGATCATCATCAAAAAGCAAAGGGCAATAATCTCCTTTTTTTCCCGATGATTATAGACTATGCATACTGAGCATGCTAAAATATATGACAAAAGTAATAAGATATGCTTTTAAGAAAAATAAATTAAAAGTTCAATTTGAGCTTAATGAGTCATGCAACTATGCATCATATTGTTCTCCCTCTTTTGACATTGTCACACGGGTTACTTGCCCTAAATGAGTGCATTGCATTAAACATGGAGTAAAGAGTAACAATAGTAATAGTTGAAATTATTTTATTCTAATATCATGCATCGAGTGACATGAAAACTGGATATGTGAAAAATTACTATCAAATAGCACCACAAAACTGGATTATCAAAATCAAAGTGAATAAAAAAAGAAGAGACAATCAAGACTCCCCCTAAATATATGCATAGATAGGTTAATAATTTTAAATCAACATGAATATAGAATACAAAATAACTTATCACTATGAGATCAAAGTTGACTAGCTGGGATAGCGGAGACTCCAAGGAGTGACCTCAAATCACAAATCAAATTTTGATTTGAAGTACGCTATCAAGTATTGTGAGAATATTAACTTCTAATAGGTGCAAGCACCTACTATTAATTACCTCAACAATTATCATAAATCTCCTAAAATAAGAAACCTAGTTAATAAAAATAGAAACACACACAAAAAAGAAAGTATTTGGTTAATTTAGAAAGATAGTCATGGCTTAAGCAAGAGCATGCACTCACTTTACAATGAATTTCAATATGAAAAATATAAAAGAAATGAAAAAAGAAAAAGCGTTGAGAAGAAGCTTTGATGTGCTGTTGCCCCACTTCCCCTGCACTGGACCACATGGTGTTCAACCCAAACCGTGGAAGAAAATGGAAGAAGTTTGAAGTGTTTTCAATAGCTTTGAGCATTGGTGATAATTTCATGATTTGAAGTATTTTCATTAGCTTTGAGCTTTAGCAATAACTTCTTTGGGGTTTGTTGATGTGTTTCCATAGCCAATAAAGCATAGGCAATAACTTCATCTATGTTGGAGTATTTCCATTAGCTAATAGGGTGTTGACGATAACTCTATTTGGGTTAGAGTATTTTCATTAGCCAATAAGGTATTGATGACAAATTCGTTAATTTTAAAGTGTTTCTATAGCCAATAAGGCATAGGTAATAACTTCTTTTAGTTTTTGAAGTGTTTCAATAGTCGATAAGGTATAGCTGATAACTTTATCTAGTTTTTAAAATATTTTCATAGCCGATAAGTCATAGGTGATTACTTTATCTGGTTTTTGAAGTATTTTCATAGCTGATAAAGTGTAAGTGATAACTTCATTTGGGTTAGAGTATTTTTCATTAGCCAATAAGAAATTAGTAATAACTTCATTGACCTTGAAGTGTTTCCATAGATAATAAGGTGTAGTGATAAATCCTTTTAGTTTGGTATCGTCACTGAGTTATAAGGTTTGGTATAGCTTTGAGAATCATGTCGTCAATTAATTTTCAGGTTGACTAGCTTGAAGAGGCTCATTGTCAACTGCTTCTGGGGTTGACTAGCTTGAAGAGATGCATCGCCAACTACTTCTGTAGTCAGCTAGCTTAAAAGGTACATTACCAACTGCTTCTAGGGTTAGCTATCTTGAAGAGTGCATCATCAACTGCTAGTAGGGTTAATTATCTTAAGGGTGTATTGTCAACTACTTGTGAAATTGACTAGCTTGAAGAGTACGCCATCAATTTCTTATGGGGTTGACTAGCTTTGAAGTATAATCAACAGCTTTGAGTGTATTATTGGTTAACTTCATTGACTTGATAGCATCACCACTAGCTTAGGGGTTAGGTACAGCTGTGAAGTGTGGCTGACAACCTGGAGGGTATTGTTGGTTGATTTTATTTGAACAAAGTATTGTGGCTAATTGACAAAGTAAATTCAAGCCCACCTTAGTTTAGTTTGAATTGAAGCATTGCCAATGCTTTTGGGTTGGCTTAGCTTGGAAGATGCATCATCAGTAACTTTTAGAGTTGACTAGCTTGAAGTGTGACCAATGGTTTTGATATTAGCAATTAACTTTTTTAATTTGATAGCCTCACCAATGGCTTATAGGATTTGATATAGCTTTAAAGTATTGCTAAAGGCTTTTGTAGCACACATAGCAAGACTCAATTTGACCTTACTTAGTTCTATTTGAACTAATTTTAGTTCAGATCAAGGTGGTAGCATCATTCTTTGTTCATAGACTTAGAGTATTACCAAGGTTTCAGCACTCCCAGTGGGACTTAATTTGATCCTAATTAGTTTTATCAAAACTAATATGGTTTGGGTCTAAGTTTGATTTCATTTAGCTTGAGTTGAGTTTGATATTGTGTTGGACCTTTATAGAGTTTGGGTCTACTAGACTTTGGCTTAAGTTCAAGTTAACTTAATTCAGCTTGGTTTCAATTCAGGCTTAACCTATCCTGGCTCTAGTTTAACTTGGGGTTTACCTCTTAGTTTGAACTTGATTTAGACCAATTAGGATTTGACCTGGGCCTAGTTCAATTTAAATTGAATTTGATTTGAACTCAATTTGACTTTTTTAGATTAACCTATCTTGAGTCTGATTAGGGTTGAATCTAAGTTTATTTGATTTAGGTTAACTCAATTTTAATTTTTTGGAGTTCAATTTAATTTGGATTTTAGTCCATCTTTTTAATCAATTTAAGTCCATTTTGAGTCAACTTGACCTTTGTTCATTTTTTTGTGATTAGTTACTTTACATTAATTAATTTAATTTGAGGGTTATTGGCTATTTATGATGATTTTAGATAGACTTGTAGCTTGACTTTAAATATATAAATCCAAAGGTTGGATTAGTTCGCAAGTTCGAAAGCTAGCTTAGCGCAAGCCCGAGGGCTGACTGGGTGCAAGTCTGAAGATTGGTTAAGTACAAGCCCAAAAACATGTGAAGTGCTAGTCCAAAGATTGGCTAGGTGCGAGCCCTTAGGCTAGCTAAGATGTGAGCTCGAAGACTGGCTAAGTGCAAGACTGAAGGGTGGACTGGATGTGAGCCTAAAAGTTAGTTTAGATACAAGCCCGAAGACTGACTAAGTGAGAATCCAAAGATTGGCTAAGTGTGAGTCTGAAGGCTAGCTTAGTTGCGAGCCTGAAGGCTGACTAAGTGTGAGCCTGAAAGCTAGCTAAGATGTGAGCCTAAAGGCTGGTTAAGTACAAGCTTGAAGACTGATTTGAATGTGAGCTCGAAGACTAGTTGAATGTGAGCCTAAAGGCTAGCTAAGTATGAGATTGAAGGTTGACTGAGTGCAAGCCTAAAGACTGACTGAGTGCAAGCCCAATGACTGAGTAAGTACGAGATCAAAGGCTGGCTTGAATGTAAGCCCGAAGGTTGGCTAAGATCTAACCATAAGGCTAGCTTGGATGTGATCTTGAACTCTAGCTAAGTGCGAGCCTAAGGGAAAGCCCGAAGGCTAGCTAAGTGTGAACTAGAAAGTTGGCTAAGTGTGAGCTCCAAGACTGCCTAAGGGAAAGCCCAAAGCCTAGCTAAGTGCGACAAGGATTCGTCATCTTTGAAGGGGACCACAAGTGGCCATGATATTGATTATCGGTTCGCCATCTTCATTACCATCTTTGAGGGACCGCGGGCCATGATGTGATAATAGGTTCACCATCTTTATCATGATCTTCGAGGGACCGTGGATGGTTGCAACGAGTTTATGGTTTGTTGTCTTCATCACTATCTTTGAGGGGCTGCGTGTTGGTGGAGATCTACTATTGCACAAAGGACCATGGGTGGCCATGGTATTAATGAAATTTGTCGATGCACCAAGGGCCATGGTGGCTATGGTATTAATGAAGCTCATCGATGTGCCAAAGACTATGGATGATCACAGTGGTTAGTGGCATGAAAATTAAGACAGCTTCTATTTTTTTTTCTCTCTCTTTCACAATAACTCCCATAGTTTCTTTTTCTTATATCTCTTCCTCCAATTTTTTTTCTCTCCCCTCCTTCTCTTACCGCTTGTTCCCAACTCATTATTTTTATTTTGGGTTGTTGCCCACATGAGCAACATTTTTTTTTGTTTCTACTCTTCTACAACTATCTAAACCAAGATTTTGAGTTTCCGTTTCAGATTCAATTTCGACACCCAACGAAACGATATGTTTCCACCATTTTGGTCATTTCGACCAAAACCATTCTCGGTTCGATTTTGGTAAAAATAATTTTTTTTTTTATTAATTATGCGTTGACTAGAGTTTGACTATATTTTGGCTATATTTTGACTTCAAATTAAAAATATGATAAAATTTTCAAAAAAATTCAAAATAATTAAAAAATTATAAAAGAATTTATAACTAATTTTACCATAAGATTGAATATTATTTTAATAAATTTAAATTAATTTTGATAGTTAATTACTTGTATAGTCTATTTTTTATATATCATTATATAAAAATAGAAAATACACAAGAAATAATATTAATATGATTAAAAGTCAAAAATTAACATAAGAAAATTTAACTTATCATTAAAATATACTTGAAATATATATGATTTATTAATTATAACGTAATATAATTAATTTATATACACATATTTTTTAATAATTACTAAATAAAAAAATTTTGATTAAAAAATATTTTAAATATGAAAAGAATTTGTAACAAGGGAAATTTGAACCTTTGTTTTCTTGTAAGTGTTTTAAAACTTTAACTACTTGAGCTAAATAAAAACTTTGATTTAAAGTTAATATAAAAAAATAAATATTATATCTAAATGTGAACAGTACTAAAATCGAAACAAAAAAATCCAAAATATTTTGTTCGATATTTAAAATCATAATATAAACACAACCATCCAAATAAATTAATAGAAATTTTATTTTTTTATTTTAGAGGAAAAATAATCAGACAATGTCAACAGCTGCCAACCTAAGGTTCTTTCCAAACTTTTATTTTTTTTGAAATTTATTTTCCACTATTCTCTCCTGTTTCCCTCACTCAACTATATATATCTCTTCCCTCCCTAGCTTCACATACACTCACAAAGCCATAGGTTAAACCCTTGCCATCCAAAATAGAGCAACCATGTGTAATCTCCTGTCTCAATTGAATCATCATGTCCCCATTGATCCCTAAAGAAGAGAGTCCAGTCTTGAAGTAGAGGGAAGTTGGTGAGTGAGAGCTATCCCTAGCTATCACCGAGGCTAGCTCCATCGTCGGCCTCACCCTCCCTATGGTTCTCACTGGGTTTCTTCTTTACTGTCGTTCCATGGTCTCCATGCTCTTCCTCGACCGCCTCAGCCGACTTCCCCTTGTCGGTGGTGCTCTGGCAATTAGGTTGGTGAACATCACCAGCTACTCTGTACTCTCTGGCTTGGCCATGGGCATGGAGCCTATCTGTAGACTGTCGCTCTTCTCCTTGTGGCCTCCATCCCCATCGCCGTCCTATAGCTATGCATGCACTGCATGCTCCTCCTCTGCGATTAGGACCCAGAAATCTCCGGGGCTGCCCACGCCTACATTCTCTTCACCCTCCTAGACCTCCTTCTTCAATCCCTCCTCCACCCTCTCCACATCTATCTCCACACGCAATCCATCACCATTGTTGGCTTAATTGTGTCTCGAATCCGGCTTTTCTGGAGAGTCTTAATTATATCAAGAAGTAATTTAGTGGGCCTAATCCTTATCTGGATTTATCTTCTACTAGAAGACTTAAATTAGTAGAAGTGTTATTTGAGTCGGTCTTCTACTTTGACTCAAACACAGTTAGGCTACATCTATAAATACTCTATTGATGTAAGAGTTTCAATATAGAGTAAAACAGAGAGGCATAGATCAATACTCTTAAGATGTCTTGTGACGGTTAGGCTACTTAGTCTTTTGTGAGAGTTGGTGATATTGGAGTTTCGTCTTCATCGTTGTAATACTCTCTTCCTCTTCTCATCAATACAATAACCTATGGATCGTCTTCACCACATAAATCTCGTTTGTGCTATCTTTTCCTCTTTTTTGTTCTTCTTCTACATCGTGAATTGTGGTGGACATCGATATTTTGCACGACAAGTGGTATCAGAGCTTGGTTCAACATGTCTACTACGAAGTTCGATATAGAAAAATTCAATCAAAATTAAGGATTTCCTATTTGGCAAGCAAGAGTTTATGCAATTCTTATTCAACAGGGGTTGAGAAACACATTGGAGGATGTCAAGTTTGAAGATGTCACCGAAAGTGTCTGGAAAAACTAGAAGGCTAGTGCACATAGCACAATCATCCTCAGTTTCACCGATGAGATACTCTATCCATTTCTTGATGAAACATCACCCTCAGAGTTATGGAAAAAGTTGGAGAAACAATATATGAATAAGTCTATCTCAAATCGAGTTTACTTAAAGCAGAAGCTTTTCAATTTTCGAATGAGAGAAGGTACAAATATAGTTGATCATCTTAATGCTTTTAATAAACTAGTCTCTCAATTGTTAAACATTTATGTTAAAATTGAAGATAAAGACAAGACAATTATTTTATTATCTTCTTTACCTCATTTTCTTGAGAATCTAAAGACTACTCTCATGTATGCGAAGGATTTAAAATTTGACGATATTTCTACTACCCTTTTATCTAATGAATATTTAAAACATATTGAAGGGGACGTGTCACACTCAGAAGCATTAATTGTCAGAGGTCATACCAAAAAAAGATCAAAGACAGGTGGTTCTAAATCCGAATCCAAAGAAATAAACTGCAGGTATTGTAAGAAGATGTGACATGTAATTAAAGAGTGTTGGAAGCTCAAAGCAAAGAAAGAAAGAGAATCTCAATCTAAAGAGCAAGCCAAAGGACAAATGTCAGTTGTTGAAGGGAGTTCTGATGATGATTTTGGTAATATTCTCTCTATTAGTTCTAATATTGATTGTTAGCATGATACTTGGATTCTTGGTTCTAGTTGTTCTTACCACATGTGTCCTAATAATGATTGGTTTGAAGAGTACAAATCAACAGAGTTTCTCGAATTCTGTGAAGATGAAAGCATTAAATGCCACTTTACCATCCTAGAAAAATCTCAATAAAATGGTGTGGTTGAAAGGATGAATAGAACCTTGTTGGAGAAAGCACATAGTATGCTTAGTACAACTAATCTTGATAAAGATTTTTGGTCAAAAGCAGTCGATACAGCATGTTTCATTATGAATCGCTCTCCTCAAACAATCATTAATTACAAGGCTCCTGAAGAGGTATGGACTGGTCAACCTGCAAATTATTCTTCTTTAAAGATTTTTGGTTGCCTTGCTTATGTGCATGTTGTCAAGGATAAGTTAGATGTATATTCCAAAAAGTGTATTTTCCTAGGTTATGCCAAAGGTGTTAGGGGCTATCGTTTGTGGGATCATATTATTTCAAATGTAATTATTGAGAGAGACATAGTATTTGATGAAAGTGTTATGTTAAAATCTCTCAAGAAAGGTCCCAGTAATACAATGCAAGTGGAGGTGGAGCATGTACTTCCTTCAGAAGAAGATACTTAGGGTATGCCCAACTCTCAAGAAAATTCTAAGAATCAAATTTCTAAGAAGACTCCACTTCGAAGATCTCAAAGAAACATAAAGCCATCTGAAAGGTATGATTTTGAAGACATGGTAGCTTTTGCTTTAGTTACTAACAATGGTGATCCTTCTTCCTATAAAGAAGTAGTACAGGATAAGAATTCTTCTCAGTGGCAAGCTACTATGAATGAAGAGATGGATTCCCTTCAAAAGAACCATACTTGGGATCTGGTGAAATTACCAGAAGGTAAAAGTCAATTGGTTGCAAGTGGGTATTTCAAAAGAAAGAGAATTTCTTTGAGATAGATGGTGTTAAATTCAAGTCCCGTTTAGTTGCAAAAAGGTATTCACAAAAGGAGGGTGTTGACTTTAATGAAATTTTTTCTCCTATAGTTAAACACACATCTATTCATTTTCTACTTACTTTAGTTGCTTTTCATAATACTGAGTTAGAATATCTTGATGTCAAAATTGCTTTTCTGCATGGAGAATTAGAAGAATAAATTTTTATACAACAGCCTGAAGGGTTCACCCAAGAAGACAAGAAAAATTTTGTTTGCAAGTTGAACAAATCACTTTATGGTTTGAAACAGTCTCCAAGGCAATGATATAAAAGGTTTGACAGTTTTATGTTGGGACAAGATTTCATCCACTACAAATATGATTGCTGTGTCTATTTTAAGATGCATGCCAATGAACCATTTATTATATTGCTTCTTTATGTTGATGATATGCTTATCGCTACTCAAGACATATCTCTACTGAATGATCTAAAGTTTAAAATGAAAAAGAAATTTGAGATGAAATATTTAGGTGCTACAAGAAAGATTCTCGATATGGAGATTGATCGAGATCGAAAGCATGGCAAATTATGGCTCAAACAGAGCAAGTATCTCGAGAAAATTATTTCTCGTTTTCACATGCAGAATTCAAAACCCGTCAGTACTCCTTTGGCATCTCACTTCAAGCTTTCAGCTTAACTGTGTCCTTCTACAGATGAGGAGTATGCATACATGGAGAATATCTCATTTTCAAATGCTGTTGGAAGTCTAATATATGCTATGGTATACACAAGACTTGATATTGCACAAACAGTTAGTATTGTTAGTCATTACATGGCAAATCCAGGAAAAGAGTATTGGCAGATTGTGAAATGGCTAATAAGATATATCAAAGGTACTCTTAATATTGGCTTATGTTTCGAAAGGAACACAATTCAAGAGGCCAAAATTATTGGCTACGTCAATTCGGACTATACTGGAGATCTTGATCGATGGCGATCCCTCACTGGTTATCTTTTCACTCTTTATGGAGGACCTATTAGTTGGAAGTGTACCTTACAGTCAACTGTGGCATTATCTACAATAGAGTCTGAGTATATGGTAGCTACAGAAGCCGTCAAAGAAGCTTTATGGCTAAAAAGATTGGCAAGTGAAGTTGGTTTTTCTCAAAATATTCTTCCTATTTTTTGCAACAGTCAGAGCGCCATACACCTTGCGAAGAACTAAATGTACCACACCAGATCAAAGCATATAGATGTCCGATTTCATTTTATTCGGGACATTATTAAAGACGACGAGATTTCTTTACAAAAGATTCATGCTTTAAGAAATCCAGCAGATATGTTGACGAAGGTGATTCCGATTGACAAGTTCAAGCTCAGTTTGGACTTGATCAATGTTCAAGGTCATTGATTCTGCCCCATGAGGTAATGACAAAGACACCTATTAAAGATTCAAATTCAGAGAATAAGATGATTTGAGCTAAGATGGAGATTGTTGGCTTAATTGTGTCTCGAATACAGATTTTTCAGAGAGTCTTAATTATATTCGGAAGTAATTTAATGGGCCTAATCCTTATCTAGATTTATCTTCTACTAGAATACTTAAATTAGTAAAAGTCTTATCTGAGTCTGTCTTCTTCTTTGACTCAAACACAGTTAGGCCACATCTATAAATACTCTATTGATGTAAGGGTTTCAATATAGAGTGAGAGAGAGAGAGACATAGATCAATATTCTTAAGACGTCTTGAGATGGTTAGACTACTTAGTCTTTTGTGAGAGTTGGTGATATTGAATTTTCGTCTTCATCGTTGTAATCTTCTCTTCCTTTTCTCATCAATACAATATCCTCTGGATCGTCTTCACCACATAAATATTTTGTGTACTATCTTTTTCTTTTTTCTGTTCTTCTTCTACATCATGAATTATGGTGGATATCGATATTTTGCACGACACACCATACCCCTCACCTACTGCGCTGCCGCCTCACTTGCACTCCACCTCCCCATCAACTACCTCTTCATCTCTATCTTCCGCCTCGGCATTAGGTGCATCACGCTCGCCGGCTTCTGCACAAACATCAGTCTTGTAGCACTGTTATTTTTCTACGTCTACTTCTCTAGTGTTTATGCTCGCACCAGCGATCTCAAACTCATGATGGATTGTTTCAAAAAGTTAAAATCGAAACAAAATTGACTGAAATCAAAATATTTTGATCAAAATAAAAATATTTCAGCTAATTTTTTAAACTATGATTTATACTCCTATGAAGCTGGCCAACAAAGCCCCACCCTTTTTTCTTATTCTCCTCCCGGAGTAGGCAACTACAAACTCTCTTCATCATTTTTTTTTTGCTTCTCCCTGTAGCTGATCCCCACTCTTCTTATTTTTTTTAATTTTTTTTTTCCTTCCCGCATATGCTGGCAGCCAAATTTCTGCTTCTATTATTTTTTTTTTCTTTGCGACAACCTCCACCTTCTTACACCTGGCTCCCAAGGAGTCTTTTTTTCTTTTTGCGTCGTCTTTCCCAACTGCCTTCCTTTTTCTTCTTCTCCCCCGATTAGCTTCTTCTTCTTTCTTCAACCTGAGCAAAGGGCTGGTCTTCCTCCCTTCAACCTTATGGCGACCTGGTCTAGCCTTCTTCTCCGGCGGCGGCGATGGGCAGAGGTGTGAGCTTCGAGAATAGTGCGGGGAATTTGGAGCGGCGACGAGTGGGTGATGCCGTGGGTGGCGGTAAGGCCAGGTGGGCCAGCCGGCAGAAATGAGCGAGGTAGAGGCGGGATGCCATAGGCACGCGTGGGGGGCTCACTTGCGCGAGAGGTCTACCATGGGGGCTCAAGCATGGCGGCCTCCTATCCAGTGAGATATCTCCGGGGCTAATGTCTGATAGTGATTGAGGTACAGGCGAGGTCGCGGGGCGAGTGGGGCAGCAGCACAATTGTAGCAATGTGCATAGGCACCTCGTAGGAACAAGAAGAAGGAGAGCAACAAGGTACACAAGCAAAAGGAAAAGAAAAAGGCTTTAAACTTACATGGTCATCTTCCCCTTTTCTCTTCTAGTTTCTTTCCCTCCTCTTTGTGCCCTCATCTCTCGGTTTCTCTGTGTTATTGTCTTCTTTCTTGCAGGCTTCTCATAATTTATAAGCTTCAAGCAGAATCGAGATAAAATCTTGATCAGTTAATTTTTGAAATATTTGTAATTGCAATTGATATCTCTAATTGGTCTTATTTTGGAGATATATTGGATCAAATTGATGATCAAATTGTATTACAAAATTATTTTTTTTATTGGAATGTAATTTCTTGGATTAGGATTTGTTTTTCTGAAGAGAAAATTCAAATCTTGTATCATTTTAAAAAATTTTCAAAAAAATTAAAGTTAAAAATAATTTTGTAAATTTTAGGGTTTTTTTAAAAATGATATATTTGTAAATATTTTTAAATTTTTATGGTCCTTTTGAATAAAATTTAAAATTATTTGTAAACAAAATTTTTTTGAGATTTATTTACAAATTTTCAGAAAAATTAGATCAAAATATTATTGTATAAATTTTGAGATTTATTTACAAATTTTCAGAAAAATTAGATCAAAATATTATTGTATAAATTTCAAGGTGCTTTTCGCAACAGGACATATTTATAAAAATTTTGAATTTTTTAGGGTATTTTTAATAAAATTTGGATTTGTTTATGAATAAAATTTTTCTAGGGGTTTATTTGTAGAAGTTAGAAATTTCAAGAGTTTATTTGTGAAAGTTAGAAATTTTAAGAGTTTATTTGTGAAAATTAAAAATTTCAAAAGTTTACTTGTGAATATAAAATTTTGAAAGATTCATTCGTAAATCTTAAATTTTGTGGCCATCAGTTTGAAATTTCAAAACTTTTAAAGATTTTTTTGTAAAATTTTTTCCTTAGGAACTTATGAGGAAAACCCAGACAGGAATCCATTTGTAAAGATTTTATAATTTTTATTTTGGTCTAGATATTTGATAAATTTTAGATTCGATTTTGTTCCAAATATGTAGCTCATTCAGTTTGTTTTAATTTGAGCCTACATTTTCGTCAATTCAAATTCAAATTAAACCCAATTTTCGGTCAAATTTAAGTATAATTTCGATTTAATTGAGGCTCATATTTTGATCACAATCCAATAGCATTTAATTTTATATTTTGATTGAATTTTGATTAATTTTAATTTTTGGTTAAAACTGACTCAAATAGACCTATTTCTAAAGGTTTTTATAATTTTTATTTTGGTTCATATATTTGATGAATTTCAGTTCCAATTTTGATCCAAGTATCTGGCCTAATTAGCTTCCTTTAATTTAACCCCAAATATTTTAACAATTCAAATCCATATTAAACCCAATGTTCAGTCAAATTTGATTGTGATTTTGGTCCAACTGAGACTCACATTTTGATCATAATCTAGTAGCATTCAATTCTACATTTTGACTTAATTTTGATTAAATTTAATTTTTAGTCAAAATTGACTCAAACAATCACCATAAAAGATTATACACATATGTACATACTTCTCCTACATATAATACATAGCCTTGACCAAAATAGTTTTAAAAGCTATCAGCTATGCCAAAAACAATGCATATTCTCCATAAAGATAGTAAAATTTAAACATAAGTGCATTGCATTGATAAAAAGCAAATAGATGTAGAAGAGTTTAAAAATACCAATTGTAGTTAAATCACCATTAAAATTTGTTGGTATATAGTTCATTCAAATCTCCTCTTCATCATCTATAAGATATAATATGGCTATTCCTCCATAAGAAATTAGCAATAATAAAGAATATGCTCAAAATATATGATACAACACGAACTTGAGAAATTGCAAGTGAGATCAATGCACAAAACAAACTTATATATATGCATATACAAATAATTTAATACACAAACACCCTACTTAAACTAACTTAACTAGAGGATAACTAAAAGATAATCATTTAATGGAAAGTGTTCCCTAGCTTGCTAGATTAGCCTAAGTTAGGAAGGATTTTAGAAACCAAACTCATTTGGACTCCACAACTTTTGGAATCAAACTCTTTGGTGCCCAAACTTATTTAGAAGTGACATTTCTTTTAATTAGGCAACAAGTAGAGATATGACTCTTAAGAGAGAAATAATTACAAGTTAAATTTTGTGAAGGAAAACATACACCAAGAATATTTGAAAATTGCTTCTTCAAATTACAAGTAAAGCTAGATGTGCTCTTTTCCAATAACTCATTGTTATTTTGGAAAATATAAAATTTACTTTAAAGGGATGAGGTCTTTGAAATTTAATGATCATTCTCAATTTTCATGGATTCAAGGTTGCATCAAATTAATAAAAACTCTTCCTTTAAAGATACATGCCTCAAATTTTTTTTTTTTTCAAAATTGGCATGCAACTCATGAAATGCTTCAAGTAATTCATCAAATTTATGATTTGATACCTTATCTTTCTCACTCTCAAAATCCTTTATCATGAGACAAAGGTAGATATCTTGATCCTTGGAGTTGTCATACATGTCATTTCTTGTAATATTTCCTTTTTTTTTCTCTTCTTTTTCATTTTCTCTTGAGCTTGAGGGATGACTCCTTGATTTTAAGTTTGTTCTTCCTTCCTCTCTTATTTTTCTTCTCCTTTCTATTATCTATAACAATTTCAACCCTTCCTTAGTAGGTAATATATAATTCTAAATCTCAATGGAAAATATTCATAGCGAGAGAATTACAGATTCTAACCTCTTTCCATTTTTATTCCACTCTTTAGGTGATTTTGGAATCTTCACATCATTAATTAACTTGGTGGGTAGAGAGTATCCATTTTGCACTAAATTCCACATCTCAAAATCAATACCCTTCATAAAAATCCTAATCTGAGTTTTTCATTGATTAAAATCATTTCCATCAAAATAAAGTGGGTAAACAGTAGATTGGCCCTCTTAAAAAGAATGAGAAATACCAAAAGTTACCATTAGAAGAATATTTAAACTCAAGGTTGTTAAACAAAAAATATGAGCATGAGATTCTGATAGCAATTAAAGGCCCAAATAGGCAACTTACGAAGGGGAAGGTGAATTAGTTTTTACAAAAAATCTTAACTTTTTAGCAAATTAAACCCAATTGAAACCACACATAATCATAATAATAAAAGAGTACAAAATATAAATGAAGAGGTATAGAAAGTGCAAACCAATATATGTGATTCAGCAACTAATTGTGCTTATTCCATGACCTATTCCTCAATCCTGAGGATTTAAACTGCTCACTAGAGTTGTTGCTTTGTTTGAGTTGAAGTCATGCCCTTACAAACTCTTGTCCAACCAAGCAAGTATCACTCCACACTTAAGCTAACTCTCTCATACTCTTCTAACACCTAGAAGAGCACTAAATCCTCTCCTAATAATCTAGGAGAGTTATAAGGATATAAAATAAAAAAAAGTCTCACAACAAGAGTCTCTCAAATATTGAATAATAAGGGCAATAAGGATATGACAGTTAAAACCTTATTTTATCTATTATTGAGGCTAGATAGCTTAGAGAACTTGAACCTTGTGTTGAAAGTTCATTGTCTTCTTGAGCAAAGAAGTCCCAAGCCCATATATAATCACTGGGGAGAAAACTAGCCATTTAAGTCTATTTTCTACTATATTAGATGTGATATCACAGGTTTGGGCATCCGAATTATAGTTTCAGGCATCTAAACTCTCCTCATAAATGAGTGATTGCATTAAACATGGAGTAAAGAGTAACAATAGTAATAGTTAAAATTTGTCTAACCTAATATAATGCATCAAATGATATGAAAACTTTGTAGAATGAGCAAGATATATAGGTAAAAGAAGAGACAGTCAAGACTCCCTCTAAATATATGCATAGGTAGGTTAACAATTTTAAATCAACATGAATATAGAATATGAAAGAATATAAAACAAGCATGTTGAATAACTTGTCACCATAAAAGGAGTTTAAAAGATTATACACATATCCAAATGCTCTCCCTATCTATAATACACATAGCCTCTACCAAAATAGTTCCAAAGGCTATTAATTATGCCAAAAACAATGCATATTCTCTACAAAGATAGTAAAATTTAAACATAAGTGCATTGTATTGATAGAAAGCCAATAGAAGCAGAAAAGTTTAAGATTACCAATTATAATTGAATTTCCAATGAAATTTATTGACATATAGTCCTAGTAATAATAACGAACATCCTTAAAACGTATGATAAAACATGAACATCAAGAGAAATTTCAAGTGAGATCATATATATATATATATAAACATCTACTTAAACTAATTTAACCAGAGGACAACTAAAATATAATCATTTAAAAGCAAGTGTCATCCCTATCTAGCTAGATAGCCTTAGTTAGGAAGGATTTTGGACCCAAATCACAAATTTTGGAATCAAACTCTTTGGCATCCAACTTGTTTGAAGGTGAAATTTCTTCTAATTAGACAACAAATAGAGACATGACCCTTAAAGGAGCAACAATGACAAGTTAAATTTTGTGAAGAAGAACATGCACTAAGAAAAATTAAAAATTACTTCTTCACATTACAAGTAAAGCTAGATATATTTTTTTTTAAATAACTCATTCTCATTTTGGAAAGTATAAAATTTATTTTCAAATGATGAGGTTTTTGAAAGTAAATGATCATTCTCAATTTTCATGGATTTAAGGTTGCATGAAATTGATGAAAACTCATCCTTTAAAGTTTCATGTTTCAAAAATAGTTTTTCAAATTTGACATGCAACTCATTAAATATTTCAAGTAATTTATTCAATTTATTGTCTTGTATCTCATCCTTCTCACTCTCATAATCCTTGGTCATGAGATAAAAGTGGATATCTTGATCCTTGGAGTTATCATCTGTGTTATTTCTTGCAGGCTTTCCCCTACTTTTCTTGTTTTTGTTCTTCTCTTGAGCTTATGGGTGTCTCCTTGATTTCAAATTTCTTCTTCCTTGCTCCCTTTTTTCCTTTTCCTTTATATTATCTATTACATGCTCAATCCTTTCATGAGTAGATAATATATAATTCTAAATCTCATGAGTAGTTGTAAAAGATGAAATCCATTTAATGTCATTCTCATTAAGTGCACAATGGAAAATATTCATGGTGATAGAATTAGTGGAATCTAACCTCTTTACAATTTTATTCCATTCTTGAAGTGTTTTTAAAATCTTCACACTATCAATTAACTTGGTGGGTGGAGACTAACCATTTTTTGCTAAATTTCAAATCTCAAAATCAATACCTTTCATAGAAATCCTAATAAGTGTTTTCCATTTATTAAAATTATTTATATCAAAATACGGAGGGTAAAAGAAGATTGGCCCTCCTAAAAAGGATGAAAAATACTGAAGGTTACCATAAAAATAAATAAAAAAAACTCATCGTTTTTAAACTAAAAACACAAGCATGAAATTTTGATACCAATTGAAGGCTCAAATAGGAAACCTAAGAGTGGGGGGGCCACAAACAATCACAATAATAGAATAGTGCAAAATATTAATAGAGAGGTTGAGAGAGTGCAAATTGATATACGTGATTCAACTACCAACTATGCCTACTCCATGATCCTTGCCTTAATCCTCAGAATTTAAAGCCCTTCACTAGAGTTGTCACTTCGTTCAAGTGAAGTCATACTCTTACAAACCCTTACTCCAACCAAGCAGTGTCACTCCATATTAGAGCTAACTCTTTCAAACTTTTCTAACACCTAGAAGTGCACTTAACCCTCTCCTAAGAACCTAGGAGAATTGCAAGGATAGAAAAGAAAAATAAAGAGAAAAGTCTCATAACAAGAGTCTTTCAAAGATTGAAAAATAAGGGCAATGAGGATATGAAAATTAAAGTCTATTTGAGCTCTTGTTGAGGTTCCATAGCTTAGAAAACTTAAGTCTTGCTCTAAGGATATTGAAAGTGCATTATCTTCTTGAGCAAATAAGTCCCAAGCCCATATATAACTACTAGGGGGAAAATTAACTAGTTATGCCTATTTTCTATCATGTTGGGGTGTTTGATCCTTTTGGTTTAGGTGTCCAAACCACTCCAATGATTAGGATAATCTAGCTAGTAAGATGTGATGTCACAATTCGGATGCATGGACTACAGATTTAGGCATTCAAACTCTCCACATCGAATGAGTAAGTGAAGAATAGGCGATCAAAGTTCTAGAAAAAGAGAGAGTGAAATTGTAGTTTGGGGACTTCGATCATCTGAATGATAAGGCTCAAGCATCCAAAGGTTTTAGTAAAGCTTAATGGTTTTTTGGGATATTCGGGCATCTAAACCATGAGGTTTGGGTGCCTGAAGCTTCTTGCACTAGGTTGTATGCAACTTCAACCCATCTTGACATCAACTCAAAATTTACCTCAAACAAATGACAAGCTCGCAAAGGCATTTCAAATTAAGTTAGAGTTTCAAGAAAGAGCCCAAATAAAATAACAATCAAAACCTCTACTCAATAAAAATAAAAAACTTAATGGAATTTGGAGATGTTCGGGCATTTGAACCATGAGGTTTGGATGTCTGAAGCTTATGGAAAACTTGTGCTAGGTTATCTGCAACTTTAACCCATCTTGACATCAACTCAAAATTTATCTCAAACAAGTGATAAGCTTGCAAAGGCATTTCAAATTAAGTTAGAGTTTCAAGTAAGAGCTCAAATAAAATAATAATCAAATTCTCTACTCAATAAAAATAAAAAGCTAAACCTATGAGCTTGGAGTTGATTGTCTATTTTAAGCATCTTTAAGCTTTCATCTTGATCTTCAAGTTTCATTTTCAAATTATCATCCCTTTTATCTTTGGGTTATCATCTTCATCATCTAATAAGCTTTATCATGAGATTCAATCCTTCTGAGCTTAGATGATCATTGGTAATCCTGAAGCTTATCATAACTAGATAAACTTGTTAAACTCTAATTTGATCATCATCAAAATCCAAAGGAAAATAATGCTTTCTCCCCCATGAAGTGGCTTGCAATCATAGATGCGTGTGCTTCTTGCATCCATCGTATCCTATTCGCACCTTTTCTTACACACAATTATGTACCTTTGAACAATAATCCGTCTTGCTCCTGAAATATGGTGTTCTTTCCCATATATTTTTTTTCTTAGATTCATATTTCCCACATTTCTCTTCAACTCTAGGTGTAGTTTCCATGACTTCTCCCTAGTATGTCTAAAAGTTTCGTAATGATTGCAGAAATCCTTCCTAGATGTTTTCTTGGATCTAATTTTGTCCTCATCCTTTCCTTTCATCTTAGAATTATTACTTTCTCTATTCTAAGGCTTTTATCTACCCTCGATGGTTGCAGCTTTAACCCTAGCATTTGTGATTGAGTCTACAGAAACAACTTCAACTCTTGCTGAATTGACTCATGTACCCAACAATGTACTTCATCAACATTGGATGGTCATCTAGAGAAATCCCTAGAGTGATGGACTACTTCTAAAACTTGCACATGTGGTCCAACATGAATTGCTCAAACCATTGCTTCATGTATTGCCACTTTGTCCACTAATCTTCCTTATATATGATTAGGTAAAACTGAGCTTGGATCAAAGTCTTGAGCTTCTTCCATGAAAATTAGGATACATCATGGCTACATAGATAAGACTTCCATCATGTCAAGGCATGAGGCATCAACTTCAAATGGGCAAAAGACACCTTTTGTGTGCTGGAATAGCTGTAAAAGGTGAAATACATCTCTACCTGGTCAATATGATTATCAAGCTTGTCAGTATTTCATCTCCAAGACTCTAAAGAGGTACTTTTGGAATACCAATAGGCATTAAATTTTAAAAAAATCAAGAACTATGCTTCACTTTAATATGGAAATGTAAAAAGGGTTAAGCTTCTCCAAAATAAAACCAAACTCGCCAAAGGTACTAGGGTTAAGCTTCTTATATAGAATACCCCAATTCTACTAGCTTTACATGTCCTTCTAGCTTTACAAGTCATACTTGCTTTCCAAGTCCTACTTGCTCTCCTAGTAACTATGAAAAATACTACAATGGAAAATACAAGATATTCCTACTATTGGTGTAGAACTCATTGTGTCCATTCAAACTCTATTCTATAACATCTTCTCATCCTACATGGTTTAAAAGATATGATGGTCAAAATTTTCCAAATTAGGAAATTTTAGGTTTGACTATATCAAATATAATTGTAAATGGCTCTGACATGCATCAAAATGGATGTTGGATGATGCAAGCTGGCCACCACATGGTAGTACTCTTCCAGAGCTTTCCAACAACACCTAGAACACATAATTCTGAGTTTGGGAGTGAACATTATGCCATTTTGAAGTTTGGGCATACATAGAATTCATCCAGTTTGGCTTTCATCAAGCCCCATGATCCACCTGGATCATGGTTTCCCCTATAAAATCAGAAGTTGAGGTTGGGAGAAAGTTCCCACCATCATTGTCATCTATTATTTTTTATTGATCTGATAGCTATGAATTTCACTATGCCTAGTGGTAGTGACCTTATTCTCCAATAGAGAATCTTTAGCCAATGTGTCCTCCCACTCCATTTGAAAGTCATCTATTGGTGGAACTATGGGCTCTTGACCTTATTTCTTGTAGGTTTCCTCAGAATATTTGAGCTAGATGTTATTGAAGGTTTGCCACCTGATCTACAAGTTGCATGAGATCTTTCAGAGTGATTGTGAGAGTCTCCTCTCTAAACACATGATATACCCATCCTAGCCACTTTTGGATTGCCTTCATATGTACCTATGAGGAAAAGAGAAAGATTTTTTGAGTTTTTGGATTATAGTATCAAATAAAACAAGAAAATAAAGTGAGAAAATTGGTTGAAGATTACCATAGCCTAGGTGGAGGAGAGCCTAAAAGTCTCTTCCTAATCCCCTTAGGTTTCTTAAGAGATGAAACTATATACTAGTAATGATGTTGATGACTATGAAAACAAAAAGAAAAGGAGAAGAGAGAAGGAAAGAAAGAGTGGTCATGTCACACAACCCCATCACCTCCCTGATCATGAAGCACTCCTCCTCGAAATACAAATTTGTGAAGGGTTAAACTCTCATTGCTTCATGACTTATAGCCTAATAGTTTATAGGCAATCACTATATCTTCATATTGCTTGATGATTTTCAAGGAAGGAATAGGGTTGTTTATATATGTATAGTGCAAGTTCCAAATTATTAAGATAGTTGATGTGGGACTAATATTTTTGTGCTGATCTACAACATAAATTTTACTAGAAATTCAGAGTTTGGATAATAAAAAAGGTTTACTAGAATTTTAGTTATGTTCTTAATTTTTGTGGACTATTAGATGGGTATAGGTTGATGGAAATCAATGGTTGCATTTAATCTATAGTAGAAGCCAGTGGGTGGAGAGATGTTTGTGGATTTGGATGAGGAAAAGATAAGCCCCATCAAAATCATTATACTTCAGCTAGCTAGAATGAGGTTTGGATCACAGATTGCTGACTAGTGTATATATTAATTCATACTCTAGCTTACTAGAGTATGGATTATATATAGAGCGTATGGTTTATTCCATATACTGCCATGATCTAGCATATGAAAGTGCATACATCAAATTTTTTTCTTTTTTATTTAGTTATTTATTTATTTTATATTTATTATCTTTGATTTTTCAATCTAGAACTCCAGGTTTTTTTAATTCAACAAATGAAGGGTTCTTAACTGAGAAATTTTTTAGTTGAATGATAGGTGATGGGATTGGCTTAAGATTACATGATGAAGTTTAGGAGGCCAAAAAGGCTAATATCTATGGCTACCCCTCACTTGACATGGTGCTGAGAGAAATGAAGTATGAGTCAAGCAGTAAAATGATAACCTCATTTTAGAATTAACCTACTTGACTTTCTCCTAACTACCTTGTTGGCTTCAAATGGATCTAGAAAATGACTTAATTAGGGTTACAAATTAATCCGAGGGCTTGCAAGCTTGCTACGACCATCTTGGGAGATAAAAGGTACGGGAACATACCAAAAATTCTATATTCTCTTGTGGTTTGAGAATAGCTTTGAGAAATTTTGGTGGAGCCTTTCCCACCATTGTTCTTTTAAGAGGTAGTTTGGATAAAATAATAGGGGGCAAATGGAAAGATGTCAAGTATACTTTGCTCTCTTATGGTCCAGGAATAGCTTTTAGGGCTTTTGGTGGAGCCTTACATTTTGCTATTCCCATGAGGAGATATTTGTGTTTGAGGTTGCCAAGATAGTCAGGATTGAGATGTCAAGTAATTGAGTGTTAGTCTATTTTATTGTAGCATATACTGATCTTGAGAAAAATACATGCATTCTAGGGTAAATGAAATGTGATGATGGTTCTAACAGTTGGGAGTTTTTGAATATAAACAAAAGGTTGACAAACATGGGTTGGATCAAAGGGTCCTCCTAATGAAAAAGGTTGTAGACCACTTTGACTTTTACCGTATGAGGGTTTTGGAAAACATGTCCTATGTGGATTGTGGTAGGTGTCACTTTTATTGTGCTTTGCTCATCTTCATGGTGAAGGTGTGGTTTATGTTGCTTTTGTGGGACTAGTGAGCTAGCTACTACATGGTGGGATCTTGGCTGGTGACTTCGATCTCCTAATGGTGGGATATGGACTTTTGATGGGGTGATCAGTGTATATCTATTGGTGGTGTTACAGAAACTATAATGAGTTTAGGAAGAACTGATGAGTCTTTTGTGTGATGAGGCATAGAATGTCTTAGTAGACTATAGATGTGTCTTCTGTATGATCAATCATTGACCATAGCTCAAACTTTTGAACTCATTTTTTTTTACTTTTTTAATTTATTTCTAATTTTTCATGATTTATTTTTATTTTTCCTAATTATTTTTGCTCCTATTTTTTATTTCATACTCAAGGTGGTTGGCATTTTTTTTTACATGCTGGGAAGCTGTCATAGCTTTTATTTATACTTCATCCTTCTAGAGTATGGCCTATTCCATGTGCCAACCAACTGATTGCCTCTCTTTTCTAGATTTTGATTAAATTTCCAAAAATGTCAATCCAATTCCTTCATCTTTTGGACTCCAAATTTCAAGTTATATAGCATAGTCTCCTATCTCTCCCTTCTTCAACCTTTGTCCCTCTTCAACAATGGATCTAGACCTCTTCTTGAGATTTGAGTTTATCTTCAAAAATCAACAGGGACACATTGCTGATTAACTGATTGATGATGAGGTAATTACTTCCCCTTGTCTTTCTCTTTTCTATTTTTTGTGTGAATAACTATGATTGATCTTATTCTAGGATGTTCATTGAATTCTCAATGTCTTTTATTTTGAACATCCTTACTAGGTTCAGGAGTTACTGGAGCTATTTCCCATATTTTGCAACTTCCCTCTCCTTTTGCAAACTTTTCAAGATTTGAAGTGCTCTATCCCAAGACATTGAATTGATCTCTTCTTGGTGCTACAATAGAGAGGTGGAATCCTACCGCTCATATCTTCTTCTTTCTCATGGGGAGATGCTTCTAGCTTTAGAAGAAGTAGGACACCTTCTAGGTTTCAAAGAGGTAGATAACTTAACCATTCCTGATGAGTTTGAATCGAGGGACTTCATCACTATTCTTCTAAACCATCTCATGCATGCTTAAGAAATCTCTTCACTCTATGTTGAGGAATCAAGTAAACTCATGTGAAGTGTGGGTGAGAAGTCACCTCTCGCTTAGTATGGATTTTGGATGCCAATGTCATTGCATGATCCATGCCACTAAGTGAACTAAGTGGTCCATCTTTCTTTCCGCATCCCATTCCATGAAAATTCAAGTCCTTCTTTTCCTCTAGGTCCCTTTTGGAAGTGATTCAATGTCTCTGTACTTCTTCTTTCCCAAGAACTGACTAGGTTAGTAACCAATCTTGAAGACCATGTCTTAAGACTTATCAAGGTGAGAGATTGGAAATCAAGGAATGAAGCATTAGGTTTATGGGATAAGAGGGATTATTTTATGGATCTTGAGGTGGTAGGAGGATAGGAATTGTTTCTTGTGAGAGTGATTGAGGTTTTAGGAAGAATGGGTGAGGTTCTTTAGCAGACAATTTATGTTTAGCCTACATGATGAGAGAATATGTGATGCGGCTTGGGTAGGTGATTTGATGGTTTCTATAACTATAGGCAATTTGTGAATATTTTAGCAATCCTTATCCCAAAATATGGGATCCTCACAAATTTTGATGATGAAACCATTGTAAGTGAACTTTAAGCATTGCTAATGGGTTGAGTAGACTACCCCCATATATCTAAGCCATTGCCTTCCAAGGATCAAATTGTAATAGTAAGGAATGTCAAGAACATGAAACTCTATTTGAATGATCATTGGTCTGCATGTAATAGGTAAGTACACTCTCCCATGATATTTTCTCCTTGATTAGTTATAAGCAAGGATAGAAATATCAAACTCTAACATGTGCTCTTCTTGGACATTCATTATCCTCAAGGTAAATAGTGTGCGAATATTTAGTGAGGCTCTATGTCTACCAATACTACGTGGATCAAAACATTCCCAATGTCAGTATACATGTGCAGCAATTCGTCCCTCACCTCTTCCTTGGATAACTCTTGTTGGAGAAGTTTATGATAGTATTTCGGAAGATATTCTTGCAAATGGTAGCTAGTATTTTTGAGGATATTTCATTCTTAAGCTCTAGTCACTTAGTATTTTGAATAGGATTTCATGATGTTTTAGAGAATTGAATATAAGTTTTAGGAACAAGATTTTAGCAAGAGTTTTTGCTAGTTATTCTAATATATTATACTCCTTTCCTATTTCAATTCCCTACTCAGTAATATTATGTTCCTAGTTGGTTATGGAAATTACCTTATTAGTTAGTTTTCCTTGACTTTTGATTGCAACAACTTGTTTATCTTTATCCTTTCCTTATTTAATGTGGTTTTAGTAAAATGATGAGTTTTCCTTGATATATTTTAAAGGGTAATCCTCATCTTTTGAAATGTAGCCATCATATGCATTGTTATATGTGAAAAATATTCCTGTACGCCCCTTGATTTCTAGATATTGTAGAGGTGTTTTAATCTTTTTTGGTAAATCCTTCAAAAGAAGAAATTCTTTCCAAGGATCCTTAACTAACCAATTATCATATTTTTTCAAATGATGGTTCAGTAATTTTGAAAATGCCCTCATGCAGTTGATATCATTGTTAGGGTATGTAGAAAGTGGATCACTTATTATTGTCATGCTTCGCACCCTCTTCTCATTCATATGTGAGCTAATCAAAGTCTAATTTATATCATTTTTATCATTAAGGTCATAGCCAATATCTTTTAAAGTGAAGCACTATTCAAGAGCGTACCATTGATTTTTATTTAAAGAATTATAATGAGAGAAATTTACATTTGGAGATATGAATTTGGGTTCTGAAAGTTGTATGAACAAGGGTAACAAAGATGTTGGGGATATTTTGAGGTAGACTAGGGTAATCTTATTGTGGTAGCCCCCAATGAGTTTAGATGCTTAGAAAAGGACCGTGTGGTGCATAGTTATTGGGTGGAGGTATAACTTAATAGTTTCTTAGAGGGTCCTGATGTTGGCTAGGCAATGGCTATGGGCATGGAAGCTAGTAAGGTTCTTCAAGAAGTTGGGGAGATGTTATATTCTTGAGATATTAGGGAGACACTATGATTCTAGAAGGCTAAGTTGGAAGAGGATGTTGTTGCTGCAGATAGATCATTAAAGGTTGATTGTTCTTGTAGGCTTGGGCATTAAAATAAAATCCTATAATGTGATGCTTAGGGTCTTTCATCTCATCATATAGACAAAATCAACACCTTAAAACTAATAGGAAAGTTGTTAATAGGAAGCTATCATTTACGGTTAGCAATATGCAAAAATTCATGTGCAAGTAGCTTAGTGAGAATTTATGATATTTGATCATTGATCACCTCTATCAATGAAGGTTACCTACTTGACGAGATTTCTATGTGTGAGATTCAGAGGGCCACCATGGGGCAAGGTTGTAGAAGACTTCTTAGTAGCAATCTATCAATTCACAGTAATAATTTCATGTTGAAATTTTTAGTGTCTTGTAGGATATATGGCACTTTCTTAATTCTAATGTTATAGTATACTAAGATGCCCCTTGTACATTGGGTTTCAAATATTATCTACTTTAAGGAAGATGGTATACCTGGGCCATGGGTTATGTCCCTTGTGATCATGATAGTCCTTGAACTGTTATGGGGTTAAATAAGACATTTTTAATAGAGTAACCTCTCAACCCTTTGAGCAGATTCAATAATGTGCAATTCCTTATCCTCTTTAAGGAGAATCAAGATACAATTCACTTGCCTTTGATGTGAAAGTTACAGAGATCTAGCAAGTATAGTAATACCCTAGGTCACACTCTATGTTCAAGATAACTTTTTCTGACAGTTTGAATACCAAGAAATAGAGGATCTCACAAAGAAGGTGGCTTGAACTTATTTTTCTCACAATAGTTTCAAAAGAAGAAAAGAGAAAAAGAAGTAACTAGTTATTGAGCACTTGACAAAATAACCAAATACTAGAGCGGAATTGAAACCTCCAAAAATAAAGTAAACATGAAAGTTTATCTTGTACAAGGTTGTCCACAATGTTTGCCATTCTATAGGTCTCCTAGAAATTTTTGGGTTGAATGTTGTTGAGAGTTCACCACCCAACCTATAAGGTGCACTAGATCTCTAAGAGTGGTTATAGGAGTCTCCTCATTAAGGTGTAGGATACACCCACTTTAGTGGCTTGTGACTTGCCTTCCTACATGAAAAAGATGAAGATTGCATGAGCTTTTGAACTGCAGTATCAAATTAAATAAAAAAATAAAGTGAGAAAATTGGTGGAAGCTTACCAACTACCTCAATAAGGGAGAGATCAAAGGTCTCTCCCCAGGCCTCTTTAGGTTTTCTAAAGAAGAAAACTGTATCCTAGTTATGATGATTAATTCTAGGTTATGGATATAACCAAGATGCAAAAGTACAATAAAAGAAAAAGAGAAGAGAGAAGGAAATGAAGAGCCTACTGATGTAGTGTAATGCCTTTGTCTCCCTAATCTTGAAGCATTGCTCCTTGAAAATCAAATTTGTGAAAAGCTTGAACTTTCATGGTTTGATGACTTATGGCCTAAAAGCTCCCAACCAATCATTGGATCTCTGGATCGCTTGATGATTTTTAGGGAAGGAACATGGTTGTTTATATATGTATAGTGTAGGTCTCAGATTGTTTTGAATAATTAATGTGGGACTAATATTCTCAAGCTGATCTAGGGTATATATTTCACTGAAAATTTAGAGTTTTGGATGATAAAAAATAGTCTACAAGAATTTTGCTATGTTTTGAATTTTTTTGGCTATTGGATAGGTATAGGTCAATGGAAATTAGTGGTTAATTTAATCCATAGTAGAAGTCGGTGGGGGAATAGTTGTTTGCAAATTTGGATGACAAAAACGTGGGTCCCACAAAAAGTATTGTACAACAACACAGCGTTTTTATTTTTTAAACACAGGATTTTTATCATATGATAGCTAGCATATAAAAATACATACATCATTTTTTATTTTTTTCTTTGCTTGCTTATTTGTTTTTTATTTATTATCTTCAACTTGTCTATTTAGAACAAAATTTTTTTAGTTCAATAGATGAAGGGTTCTTAGTGAAGAAAATTTTCAATCCTAGTGGAGAGGGTGGGATTGGCTTAGGGTTGCGTAGTGTAATTTAGGCGGCCAAAAAGGTGAATATCTACATTCCTCATCCAATACTGAAATTTTGAACAACCTGAGATTTTGTGTTCACCATAGAGTACATGTAAAAATAAGGTTGAAGATTAAGTCGAAAAGCATTATCACTAATCCTATAGACAATAGGGAATGGCCCCTATCATATTGGTTTGATATTACATCCTTCACCCTTCAACCTCTCCTTCCCAAGATGTATACAGACATGCTATTCTTCTTGGAAATTATACTGCACTAGGTGTTTGTCATACTACTCCTTATACCATTATTGAGTGCACTAAAACTATTCTTCTATCATATTATGGATGTTATATATCTTTTCTAGAAATTGTTGCATCTTCATTGTTGTTTCTTTTTCTTTCCCCAATTGGATGTCATCAATGGTGAATGCTAGGTCAAACAAACCATGAGGAAGCTAACCCAAACATGCCTCAAAATGAATCTTCTTTGTGGAACCACGTACTAGCCTGTTGAAAGAAAATTGTAGATAAGGCAAGCTATCATCCCACATCTTTGGATATTTTGAGTTGTAATTTGGATGGTGTCTTAGTGCTTTTATGGTGATGCCTTGGTGATCTTTGCCATTGTGGAGGGCTATATCATGAAAGGGTTATGGTGGACATGGGAAGATGAACCAACATCCTATTCATTTGAGTCAACGATCATATGAAAATTGAATAGGACTAGAGCCATATATAGGAACTCTCACTGGCTTCATAGGTGATTCCATAAGTCATCTTGGTGTCATCACCTTTGTTTTGATAGTTGGAGAAAGCCCAAAAGATGTAATTGTACAAATCAACTTCATAGTGGTTCAAACTTAGTTAGCATATAATACCATGTTAGGCTCACTTTTAACCAACTATAAGCGATGGTCTCAAAGTGGTACAATTGAGTAATGTGGAGACCAAGACCTAGAAATGCTAAACCAATTGAGCAATTTGTGAACCTAGTGATGGATAAAGGCTCAAGGAAGATATTGAAGCTTGGTACAAACCTCATTGTAGCCTTGAAGTCTGATCTGAGGGAACTCTTAAAGAGGAGCCCATATGTCTTGGCTTTGAACCTGGAAAACCTCCCTCGAATTGACCCCTCAGTGGCATAACATGAGCTTTGTATAGCCAAGGGTTGTAGGCTAGTGAAAATAAAGAAGAGACATTTTTCCCCGAAGTGGCAAAAAGCCATTGCAAAAGAGATAAAGAAACTCCTCAATGAAGGTTTCTTTTGATAGGTTTGATATCCATAATGGCTCATGAATATGGTGAAGAAGGCTAATGAAAAATTTAGAATGTGTATTAACATAACATTTTGAACAAAGCCTTCCCAAAGGACAACTATCCACTTCCCAAAATAGACCATTCAGTGGATTTTAATTTTTGGTTGCGAACTTCTTAGCTTCCTAGATGCTTTCTCCAACTACGACTAGATCAGGATGCCTCTAAAGGATAAAGAGAAAACTTCATTCATCACTGATCAACATACTTTGTGTTATATTGTAATGTCATTTGGACTAAAAAAATATATGGTTGATGTACCAGAGGCTTAGCATGGGAGGAATATTGAAGCATACACCAATGATATGCAGGCAAAGAGCCAGAGCCATCGAGCTGAAGGATACCTTGTTGACTTAAAGGAGATATTTGACACACTTCAGAAGTACCAAATAAAATTGAACTTTAATAAGTTTGCTTTTTGAGTGGCCTTGGGAAAGTTCATCAGATACCTCATTTCTGAATAAGGAATTGAGGCAAACTTGGAAAAGACAAAGGCCATTCTAGGAATGAGTCCCCTAAACTCTATCAGGAAGATGCAAAGGCTCATGAAGTAGCTAGCAACTCTTAAACATTTTCTCTCAAAGTTAGGTGAGAAGTGCTTACCTTTCTTCAAGGTCCTGAAGTAGAAGTAGAACTTTTGGTGGAACAAAGAGTGCTACAAAGCCTTTGAAGTACTGTGCCTCTATATCTATATCACCAAATAAATTATCAATTTAGTTTTAGTAAGAGACTAAATTGGAAGATAAATCTAGTTACTACACAAGCCATGTTCTCGCAGGGCCAAACATTTGATATCTGATATTGGAAAAGTTGGCATATGTAGTGGTCCTATCAACTCAATAACTTCAACTCTATTTTCAAGTTCAGTCAGATAGTTCCCTAACAAACTTTCCACTTTGGTAAACTCTTTAGAAGCTTGAAATTGAAAATTGATTGCTTAAGTAGTTAATGGAGCTTAGCTAGTTTGACATCTCATTTGAGGCCCAAAAAGTGATCAAAGCACAAACCTTGACTAACTTCATAGTGGAAGCAAGCTCGTCTCTTTTGGAGCTGATAATGGAATCATTAGGGATTCATGTGGATGAGTCATCTTGTGAAGCTGGAGTGGGATAGGAGCCATGCTGGTAAGCTCAAAGAGGCACATGATGGAGTACTTATTTATATTTGAGTTTCTAACATCCAATAATCCAACCAAATATGAAGAACTTCTCCTTGAATTTTAGGTGGCGTTGGAAGTAGGAGCCAGGAAGTTAAAGGTATATAGGGACTCATAGTTAATGTGTTTGTAAGAGGCATGTGAATATGAAACCAAAGACCCTACCATGGTGTAGTACTTGGTTGAAATGCGAAAATGCATAAAGAATATGGACAATGTAGAATTACATGAAATTCCATGGGAAAGAAAATGCAGAGGCAGATGTACTAGCTCATCTAGATTCATCTTTAGTCAGTGGTGAACTTTGACAAATCTATGTCTAATATGTGTGATAGCTGAGCTATCTCACTATATCTGAAGTAAACATGGTCATCGAAGAGCCAAACTTGATAGATCCCATTGCAAAATATCTTACCAAAAGATGATTACTTGAAGGCCAAAAGAATCTTAGAGGATCAAAAGGCTGTTCACAAATTTTATGATGGTGGAAGGATGGTTGTACAAGAGGTTTCTCACTCTACCCTTCTATGCTACTTGACCCCTTCTAAAGTGGATTATGTACTTCAAGAAGTCCATGATGGTATTTGAGGAAGCCATAGAGGTGGGTGAACCTTGGCACACAAGCTCCTCTCACATGGCCATTACTAGATCATTATGGCCATTGAGGTCATGGATTTCATTGCTCAATGTGAGCAATGTCAGAAGCATGTCTTGATGTACCACACCCTATTTATTCAGCTATAGTAGACTCATGTTGTATGGCCATTTGACCAATGGAAAATGAATATCTTGGAGCCTTTTCCACCAGCATCAGTTAGATGAAATTTCTAGTGGTTGAGATAGACCACTTCACCAAATAGGCGGAAGCCAAGCCACTCAAAACAATCACAAAGAAGAAGATCTCTAATATTTTTTGTAGTGTGTCATTTACTTTGGGTTGCTAATGATATTATTCACTGACAACAAAGACCAATTTGATAGCTCAAATTTTAAAGAATATTTTGATAGCCTACGCATCAAGCAAAGGTTCCTTATGTATCATGGTCATATAGAATGAGCCTTCGAACCTCAACAAGAGAGTCACCTTTTATGTTGGCTTATGAAGTTGAAGCAGTAATTCTAGTAGACATTGGGCATCCCTTACCCATAGTTGAAGTTTATGATCTAGAAACAAATGAGACTAATATGAGGGTAGAGAAGGACTTGATGCTAAAGATTCAAGAGAAGGCTCGAATAAGGGTAGCAGAATCCTAGTGTTGTATTCCTTGATACTAAAATGCTTAGTTGAGAAATCAAGATTTGCAATTAGGAGATTGGGTACTTTGTTGCACTAATATTGTAGAATGAACCACTTGGAAGTTATCCATGAATTTGGAGGGATCCTACAAGGTAATCCTTGATGTTGCAAAAGGGGCATATAAGTTAGAGAACCTAGATGGCAAAGTTTTTCCCTATAATTGGTATATAGACAACCTCAAAAGGTTTGATTAGTAACAAATGTGTTAGCTTTTGCTTCTTCAAAAGGATCATTTTGTAGTGCTAAAACAAGACCCAATTACAAACCACATGCTTGACCATGAAAGCTCAATACCAATCCTAGTGCTTGACCATAAAAGTTTGATTGTAAGCTACACATTTGGCAACAGAAGCTCATGTACAAGCCACATGAGCAAAAGCTGGGTTAAAAGACACATGCTTGGCTACAGAAGTTTAGTTACAAGCCATGTGATTGACCATGGAAACTTTGTTACAAGTCATGTACTTGACCACATAAGCTTAATTACAAGATATACACTTGATCATAGAAGTTCTTAATCACAAGCTATATGCTTGACCATGGAAGCTCAGCTACAAGGCACAAGCTTGACCATGGAAGTTTGGTTACAAGCCACATGCTTGACTACAAAAGCTCATTTACAAGCCACATGCTTGGCAACAAAAAATTGATTATAAGTCATGTGCTTATCATGAAAGTTTTGTTACAAGCCATGTTCTTGACCATAGAAACTTGATAGTGGAAGCTCAGTTATGAGCCATGCGCTTACTTTAGAATCTCAATTACAAGCCACATGCTTGATAGGGAAGCTCAGTTACAAGTCATGCGCTTGATTGCGAAAACTTTATTACAAGACATGCATTTGACCATGGAAACTAGGTTGCAAGCCATGTACTTGACCATGAAGGTTGGTTTCAAGCCATGGGCTTGACTATGGAAATTCAATTACAAGCTATGACCAAAATTGGTGAAGCTTATTTGTGAGCTACACTCTTGGGCACATGCTGAACTAGGAGCATTCTTGGACAAGGGTATAAACAAAAAAATGAAAATAAAAATGACACTTTCACAAATGATTGGCAAGTTTAAAAGCTACTTTATTGATAGTAGGTTTTGGTTACAAAAGATCCATACTTCAGATTGCAAAAGTTTTCAAAAAGGGTAACTACCACAAAAACCTTATCTTGAGCTCCCTTGAGTGGGCTCATGGCTTCCACCACCAACCCTCCTTCCTCATCTTCACTGGAGGTGAAGGAGTAGTCAATGTTGGACCTAGCTTCAGTGCCCTCACTAGGGATAGGGTTGGAATTGATCTCCTCCCTATACTACTACTTCAAGTGCTCAACCTGAGCTTTGTTGCATTGCGTGACATAAAGACAATGAGTGTCAAAGTTGGTATTGCATGAAGTGTCGATTATTGTGTCATGGCAACACAAGTGATCCTCCTCAAAGGAATATGCACTAAGTTGGCCCATCTTTATTAGATGGGCCTCACTCTCTTCAAACACCTTGATGGCTAGTTCTTTGGTCTACTTGAGCTCCTCCCTATCTTGAAAGGTGGCAACAATGGCTTCTTGAGCTTTATGGAGCTTGGAGGCATGCTGCTTCTTGAGCCTTATAAACTCACATTAGGCTGTGTCCTTCTCCTATTCAATTTTCTTATTCTCTTCTTTATATGTTCTTTTCTCCTCCTTAGCCTTCTTCTTTGCTTGGGCTTCAACATATTTGGAGGAGCTAGCAATAGAAAGGTCTAGTTTAAGGGTCTCAATCTCAAACTGGAGAACCCTTAGGTCAGCCTTGGTGGTAGTAAGTTTTGACCTACTAGTCAATGCCACCCTTTTGGCCTCCTTGAACTGGTTGTCCATAAGGTGGAAGGACTCCATCATCTACAAGTCAAACTGAAAGGTAGCACAAAAAGCTTTTACAAATGAAAGGAACAAAGTAAGAATTCTTATGTCTCAAGTGGCGTTCATTCCGCTAAGGAACAAATCCTTGATAGGGAACCAAGCAATGTGAGAATTATGGTCAAACCCATCATCTTAGTTGTCATCCCCCTCATCTTAAACTGTGACCTCTTTTCTAGTTTTCCTGAACTTGCAGGGGCTTTGAGTAATCTTAACAAACATTGGTTGAGGTGGGGGTGAGGCTAAGTTGTCAATCACATTGTGATGCAGTTCACAACTAGTGGCATTCTCCTCCTAGACTGCAAGAGCTATCAAAAGTACGTTGGAAGTGGTAGCCTCAGTTGGCATAGCTGGGGAAGGAGTTTAGTCTTTCTTCCTATATTTCTTCTTCTCACTTCATGGGGCAGCCAATATGCTACTTCACCCCTAGAAGGCTTGGTTTTCCTCCCTAGAAGGCTTGGTTTTCCTCTTGTTCTCCTTCTTTGTTGGAATGATTGACTCAAAATATTCAGCAATCCCCTTTGAGCACTAGCTCATTAGCATAGAGTATTGTTCATAAATGATATGCAGCTAAAACTTGCATGCAAACTAAGGTAACGTATCACTTTAGCAATAAGAGAATTTAGAAATAGCTAAAGTGTAGATAGTATCAGATTGCCTAGAGATAGACAAATGAGCTCTTGCAAGCATTTCTCATTGGACCAGTTTGGTGTGGACCTAATTTTCCTCTATTCGGTCACTGACGAAACTAAAAGTTGGTGAACCTCCAATGATTTGTTAGGCTAATTCTGATGTTGGAATGGATGTCCCTGGTTACCTTAGAGTTCAAAGTCCTCAAATAAAAATACCATCATGAGATGATCCTTCCAAAAGTGTATGTAGGAAAGGTTTAATCCAAAGTGTCATCTACCCATCCTCAGTTAAAGCAACCATCTATCATCATAACTCAATACTCGTCCATCTCGGAAGACATCTTGAAACATCTCATTGGTCAATGTGAAGCCTTTGGAAGTCACCAAAGTGTGAAAGGCTATGATGAACCTTGTTGCATATGGGATAATTTGACTTAGTACAAGGTCAAAGTTAGCTAGCACCTCACTTGTGAAGTTGTCCATAGGGTACTTATGTCCCCCCTTCAAGCATCTCCTAGTATGTCATCAAGACTTCACCAAATTTGTTCTTGAAGTTGGTGCTCTACTTGTTTGAACCCCATATGTTGACTTCAAGGAAAGTTTGTTTAGAAATCCAAATTTGGATAGAGGGGTCTTGGGTATCTATAAGAATTATGAAAAGTGAGTCATCAATTATTTTGGAAGATGGTCTAAGGACTTAGTCACAAAGTGTACCACTGAGTCTTGGCATAAAGATAGTATTAGGAGAACATGGGGTATAGAAGATGGCCGCTGAGTTACCATAGCTCAAGGAGCTATAGAGCTAAGCCCTAATGACATCATGTTCCTACCCTAAGTTATGTACAAAATGGTTTGAATCTAAAGCCTACCATATCTCTATCCTAAGCGATGCAACTAAGAGTAATAGGTAGCAAGAGAAAACCAAAGTAATAGGATTAGAAGGAAAATAATGTACCTGAGCTACAAAGTTAGGGAGAGGACACCAAAATGTGAGAGGTGGCTTGCACAGAACTGACAGTTGGGATGGATGTGGTTTGGGTAGAGTAACAACAGGAACCATTGAATAGCCATGACAACTATTTTTGGAGTGATCACAAGAATTTCCAATGTGGGGGTAGTCCATTGGAGATTTGGTCATTTATTTCCATAGGAAGCCGCTTGAAGCTTGAGGATGACAGTGGCTAGGGTTCATAGTAGAAGCAAATGGATTAAAAAAATAGAGGCTAGGAGGCCTTTACTGGTATCTTATAGAGTTGAATAAACCACCTGATGGTTGCAACATAGCAAAATCCATGCCATAAAAAATAGTGAGCGTGAATTTAAATTAGATAATTGAATTGTGGACATATTTTAAAAACCCGTACTCATCACTGACTGATGTATGGCCAGCACATGAAATAAGGATGGTGCCTTGAGAACACACAACACCTAATAATGGTGCACCTGGATGAGGCAGTGACATAATTTCCAAGAAAACTTTGAGATGCTAGAAATTACTTGTCCTAAGTAACTTTGATTACTGAACTATGGCAGTATGATGCATGAAGAAATGGGGAACTATTGGTACAATGAATTTCTAGACCTAGTTCATGGGTATTTATGAGGCTTAGATGAACCAAAACCAAGCTAAAACCAAAGCTGAATTGGGCCTCACTAAGGTAGTGAAGCTCAGAACCCTCATCATCAAGCTAGTAAAGAGATGATCTATGCCACAATTGATAGGAGAGGTTTGAAGTTAGCTTCATGGAGGTATGCTAGAATTTGGTGGGTCCCTTTTGTTATGAGAAAACTACACATGGAAGGGCTTGATCGAGGACTCAATCAAAGGATAAAGGATTTGAGATGAGATATGAGGGAAATACTATGGCTTAGATCCTGGTTAAGATTATGGGAACCAAAAGGCAAATTGGAATAAAAGAATGACCTAACAATTTCTCTATGACAACCTCTTTTTATGATATAACTTCTACTTTCTTAGTCTTGCATCATCTTCTAAGATGATTCTATGTTCCACCAACCCTCTATCTAGTCCTAGCATCTCCTCATATGTCCATATGAAGACATATTTATATTCAATGAGGGTTGAGACTAGCTGAGCTTCAAGTTCACTTAGTAGGCTTAGTAAAAAGGATTGGCCTACAATTCTTTGGCATCCCTAGGCTAATTTCTTTAGTTGTTTCTATGGTTTGTAGCCATCTCCTTATTGAATCTACTGAGTGCCTCCATGAAGTTCTTAGGTTCATCATCTCCATCTTCATCTTCCTCAATCTCATAGACTCTAAGGCCTCGTTTGGTACGGGGTCAGGGCTAAGTTGACCCCGTCCAGACCAGGTTATCTTTCAAACACCAAATAGTTGACCGCACTAATATTATTTTATTCATTTAAATTTTAACCATGTTTTGACTAAAATACCCTCACTTGATCTGAACCGTCGGATCTCGATCCAACGGCTCAGATCGGGTAACAGTCGAATACCGTCACTTGATCTGAACCATTGGATCTCGATCCGACGGCTCAGATCGATGAACAGTAATATCTCGCCAACTGTTCATCTTCTCCGTCCGCGAGCTCCGCGGCGGAGCAGCCCCCCGAGCTCGGCCGACGAGCTCCGCGGGTGAGCTCGGGCGAGCTCGGGCGCTCGAGCTCCGCGGGCAAGCTCAGGCGGCGGGCACCGCAGGCGACCTCGGGCGGCCGGGTCCGCGCGCGAGCTCGGTCGAGTTCGGGCGCCCGGGCTCCGCGGGCGAGCTCGGGCGGCCGGCTCCGCAGGTGACCTCGGCCGAGCTCGGGCGCCCAGCCTCCAGGGGCGAGCTCTCGCGGCGGGCTCTGCGGGCGAGCTTGGCCGCCCAGCCTCCTGGGGCGCGCTCTCGCGGCGGGCTCCGCGGGCGAGCTCGGGCGGCCGGCTCCGCGCGCGATCTCGGGCGGCGGGCGAGCTCGGCCGCCCGGGCTCCGTGGCCGAGATCGGCCGGTTAGCTTCGCGCCCCTTCCCCGCCGGAGAGGAAGATGAACAGTAATATGAAGAGGGCATTTTAGTCGATACAAAAATTTAACCATTTGTTGACCAGATCAGGGACCAAACGGAATTTAGTTGACCGCATTAGCGTTTTACATTTTACCCCTTCCTTTAATCTTGACCCTTGACCCCGACCCGGTACCAAACGGGCCCTAAATGAGTTTTCATGTGGTCCTTTGCATAAGTCAAGATGGGGTTCATCGAGGGAGAGCACATCTTTCATTTGCCCCAAGTCTTGGAGTGGTATATGACCTATTTCAAACATGTTAAGCACATAATATGGAATGCAAGTACAAGTAATCCCTAAATCTAGCCTACTACAATATTCTAATAAAAAATAAGAAAATAAATTTAAACTACAGAGTGGGTTCTCCTTTGGGGGAGGACAGGGTACACCCTATGTCATCATGAGGTTGTGCCCCACTTTGTGTGAGGGGGCAAATCACCTTCTTCTATCAGGAATAGTTGATCTATCCCACTCATAATGCTTTGGAGGTCATCATCTTTATTGTCTTTGTCAACACTAGGGGTCAAGTGGCATGCTCTACTCATCTAGCTATGAAGTGTCATTTGATCATCCATGTTCACGATAGATGTTGATATGAGCCTCTGAAAGAGTAGAGGGGCTGAACCTTCTTCTTGCACTCCCTCCATGAGAAGCTAAGACCCTCTCTCCCTCTTGGAACTCCTTCAGGAAGTGCTTTCAGATCTCCTCAATTTCTCCTACCAAGCTCTTGACTAGGCCTATATCTAATCTTAAATATCCCTTTCCATTTTTTATGAAGGTAAGGTTGGTTGGAAATTAGGGAATGAAGCTTGGATTTAGAGGAGGTGGAGGAGAGACTATTTCTTGTGGAGCTTGAAGTGGTAAGAGCATAAGGATTATTTTCTATGATTGTCACAATAGTTTCATGAAGATTGGATGGAGTTCATGTTTAGTTTAGACTAGAGAAGGTTTATTGGGAGTTGGTAAAAGACCTTGAAGTATAGCTTTGATGGATGGCTTTGTTGTCTCAATCATGATATTGGGTACTTTGCAAATTACTTGGCAGCCCTTGTCTCAAGCTCTTGATAATGGTGCCTTTATGAGAAAATTTGAGGCACTGGTGACATGCTAACAAAACTGCTCCCATGTCTCTAGGCCAACACCTTCACAAAATGAGATTGTATTATAAGAGAATATCAAGCATATGAAATACTATCTTGATCATCTTAGGCCCACAAGTGATTGGGAGATGAATCCTCCCTCGGTGCTTCCTCTTTGACTTATTGTACACAATATGTTGACACGGGACGCCACTATTTGATCCTCTAGAATATTCATTACTTTTAGAGTAGACAATATACAATATTTAGTGATGCCCCTATATCCATGAGCACTACATTAACCATTGCACTACTAATTTGAATAGTTATATGAAGTGGCTCATCCCTCAACTCCTCCTTAGGTAGGTTCTAATCAGAAAAGGTTATACCAGGATTTTGGAAAATATCTTTATAAATAGTTGCTAACCTTTCTGGAGGTATGTCATCCTTGAACTCTTCCTCACTTAAAGTTTTAAATAAGACCTCTCTATATTTTGGTGAATTAGTTATAAGTTTTAACATGAAAATTTTAGCTGACATTTTAGCTAACTATTCTAAAATACTATACTCTTTTCCAATCTCAATTCCTCCTTCAATAAGTTTAGGTTATTGGCTATTTATAGGGATTATCCTATTAGTTAATTTTTCCTAGTTCCTAATAAATGCAACCTGTTGGCTATTGTTAACCTATTTTCTTTTTAAATAGTTCTTATATAGTGATGAATATTTATTCACATATTTTAAGGGATCATAATTATCATCCTTTGAATCATATCCATCATAGGTATCATTGTAAGTGTAGAAAGTTCCTAAACAACCATCAATCTGAAGTTTAGATTTGAAGATTAGGGTTTGTTCGGAAGATTCTTATAAAGGAGAAATCCTGCTCAAGATCCTCCACTTCCCAAGTGAGTTGTTCAGGAAGTAGTTTAATTAGTTCAAGAATAGCTTGATCACCCAAATCAATCTTCACTTAGCTCGAGAGGGAGGGAAGGTCTTTCCAAAGATCCTCTATTTTCTAGTTATCATGCCTCCTTTTAGGCTTAGAAATGGTTTGTGCATAATTCACATTTTTATTAGGGTAAGCTAAAAGTGGGTTGATTATAACAGTTATATCTTTTATCCTTTTGCTATTTACACAATTTTGAACAAGCTCCCAATTTATTGCATTTTGATCATTTAGGCCATAGATTACATTTTTTTTCTAGTGTAGCATTATTCAAAGGTGTGCTTTGGTCCTTTGCGAAAGGGATAGTACTAGGAGTAGTTAGCACTTGGGGTATGGGTTTTGGTTCTAGGAGTTGGATAAGGTTATTGACTAGGAGGATTGTGAAGGTGTTAGGAATGGATTTAGGTAATGGGAGATAATTTTACCGTTGTGGTCCAAGGTAGAATTAGGTGTTAGGAGATGAACCACATGGTGCATAATTATTTGGGGAGGTATATTTTGGTAGTTGCATGGAGGATCAAGATTTTGAGCTGGTGGAGGATATGGCCATCAAGGTTGGTGGGGGATTGGGTTTCTTGGTGGTTGAAGTTGGGTTAGGAATTGATAAGGATCTAGACAAGGTGAAGGTTGACATGCAACTAGAGGAGGTAGACGTTGATAGGGAACTAAGGGTTGGTAAGAAGCTGGAGGCAGAGGTTGGTAAGGAGCCAAAGGCTATTCTCTTGTGTACCAGACCTAGCATTGGTTCACTTAGCTACATTTTGTGTCACTTTATTGGAAAATCACTTATCAACGTGTATATCATGCTCTTGTAGAAATTTTCCCATACATGCATTTTCTAGTACAAAGTGTCAAACGAAAAAATATCATAAGATAAAAACTCAACTTTAAGATTACATAATGTATTCTTAATTAAAAGGTTAATATATTGCTTCTTTGTAAGAGGGATCTGGGCCCTTATGCCCTTTTCCCCCTATCAATTAACATAATTGATGAAGGTTTTACCAGTCCATATCTTTTCAAATGTTAGCTCGATGATTTTGGAGTGTAGGTCACCTGACATGCGTAGTACTATCAGAATATAGAGAAAATTATCTCTAGAGACTACAACTTGTTCTGAGCAAGACTAATGAGCCAGCTAAGGGCAATTGGGCTCAATAAATTCTAGAATGGATAGATCATGAGTAGTTCATTGTTTCAATTTGCCTTCATATCAAAAAGAAATCCAACAATGTGATGATTTGAAACCCTGTCCCATCGTATAGTTGAAATTTTGGCACCTTAAAGCTAACAGGGAAATTGACAATAAAGAGTTAGATGTTAGTTACTGTTAGAGTAGCAACATGCAAGAGTTATTGTGCTAAAAGCTTCATGAGAAGCTAAGACACCTACTTCTTAGTCAACTCAAATTGTGTAGACTGTCTATTGGAAGATTCATTTATATCTATGAAATTAGCAGGGTCACCATTTGATAAGGATGTAGAAGGCTCCCTATCAGTGGTCTCTAGCTATTCTATTAAAACCCTATTTCTGACTAACAAAATTCATAAGTTCAAAAAAATCAAGATTATGCATTTCAGAAATTCTGTTGGACATGGTTGGCAAATAATTTACGTTGATTTTAGGGTTTAAGTTTGAATAATTAGTTTCTTTCAACTTGCATATCACTCTTATATTCCTAAGACATTACTCCAAGATATCCCTATTCTCTGTGTTCTTACATCAACTATCTCGGAGAAAATAGTATAACTAGCTTGTAGGTTGTGTTCCCTGTGATCACAACAGACTCCCCCATAGAAAGCTCGCACTCCTAGAATCATATGCTGAGTGTATGTGAGCCTCTGAACTGACACAAGATCATGAGGACTTTTACTCTTTAAGTAAACTTTATAGTCCTACTATAACTTTGAGTCTGACTCATAATGAGCCAAATTTAGACATAGAACCTTAAGTTGGATTAGACTCAAGTTTCAATTAGGGACAAAAATAAAATTTGGGCTACATTAGAATTCTCGATTTACACATAAATTCTAGGACATGATAATTCATAAATTAGCCCTTGTGAATTCTAAGCTTTATAAATAAGTCATCACTGCTAATTTGTACAAAGAAATCCAATTCAATGAAAATTACAACTAGGTCCCTAAACCAAATATATTTTACAAATAAGCCCATATCTAAAATTGTTTTATAAAAATGAATTTGAAAGTTTTAAATTTCATAAATAGGTTATTTTTACAAAGAGGCCTTTGAAGTTTATAAAATTATATTTTGCTTTGAATTATTTAGAAAAAATTACAAATATCCTCCCTAAAAGTTCAACATCCAAACATGATATAAATCTTGAATCTCTTCATCAAGAAAATAAATCCCAATTAATGGATTACATACCAATCAGAAAATATAAAAACACAATTTCAATCAAATATCACATCCTCATAATATTCTAAAAGCCAACTAATCAAATCTTTGATTGCAAATCTTCTTGAGGACTATAAATTGAGGCAGACCTACAAAAAAAACAAAAGGAGACATGAGACAATGAGAAGGGGATCAAAAGGCCATCATTAAAGAATTCATCAAGGAAGGTAAAATATTGTAAAGGTGAAAGTTCAGACTTAGCTCTATTCTTTTTCTTTCTTCTATCTATCTGCTCCCCTCCTCTCCCGTATGGTTATCAAGTTGCTTTACTCCCACTCCCAAGCTTCGCTGACATGCCTATAAGCACCACCCATGCTGGCCTATTCCATAGTCTCCAAGCTGCTAGAGAAGAGTAGCTCCACTACTCGTCCCCCTCATCTCTGTCTAGTCTCATGATGGTAACATGACCACCAATGCACTCCCCCTCTTGCTGTCATCCTTCTGGAGAGTGGAAGGACCAGGTATAACCATGTCTGGCTAGATCTGGTCCAAAAATGCTGCCCAAGCCATCTCCGCTACCATTATCGCGCACAAGATCAACCACCACACCAATAGAGCATTACTCCATGCCTCGTGCCACTCCTCCGTTTGTCGTAACCACCACAAGCTATCCATTGCTACTCCAAGCCTCGTGCTACTCCTCCCTCCACCATAGCCGCCGCAACCGCCATCTTCCTAGGAACCAGCAATGCTTCAAGCCTTGCACCGCCTAGCAACCAAGCTTTGGGATGCCTATCACTGAAAAAGAGATAGGGTCAAGTCTGGCCAAAGCCAAACTCGACTGGGAGATGGAGCTGATTAGAAGGGCCATAGCTGCCTTTTTGACTGCCACTGACTTAGGGGCCAGATCTAGCCAAGATCCATTCGAATCCAGCTATGGGCATGAAGAAATAAGGAAGGAGGGTCTTGCTCCAAGAGGAAGGAGAAGAAGGCATTGCCTAGTTAAGGGTTTTCTAGGGAGGAAGAAGAAAGAATTGGAGAAGGAAAAAAGTAAAAAATGAGAATTATTGGACAAAAAAAATGAGGGGTTCTCTTATTTCAGTTTTCGTGCTATTACCACTGACTTAGGGCTAACATGCAGGCTTGCCCAAAAATTAACTTTGTCTAGGACCAGCCCACGGGCTTGTCTAAAAACTAATTTGAGCTAAGGCCAACTTCTGATCTCTCCAATCATTTGTTCAGACTAAGGCAGGCTTATGAGCTCACCAAATGGCTATTCGGACTAAGACTACCTTGCAAGCTCACTAAATATCTATTCAGATTAAGACCAGCTTGCGAGCTTATAGAATGTCTATTCGGACAACGACTAGTCATAGGCTTGTTGAATATCTGATCAAATTAAGGCTAGCTCATAGGCTCAGCAATCATCTATTCTAACTAAGACCAACCTATGGGCTCACCGAACGTCTAATTAGAATAAGGGCAGCATATAAGCTCGTTGAACATTTATTCAAACTAAGGTCAGCCTATAGGATTGCTAAACATTTATTTGGATAAAGCCAGTTTGTAGACTAGCTAACTATCTATTCGAACTAAGGCCAACCTACAAGTTTGTTGACCATTTATTCGAATCAAGACTAGCCTACAGCCTTACTACATGTCAATTTGGACTAAGGCTAATTTGCAAGCTTTCCGATCGTCTATTCAAATTAAGATCAATTTATGGGCTTATCTAAAGTTATCATGATAGCCCAAGGACTCTCAAACCATATTGATTAGCACGGATTGATTAAATTAAGATGACTCAATCATACTAGACTCAACTGGAACAAATGGACAAAACTAAATTGACTTGGATAGACCATCAAATGGACCTAAATTAATCAAATAGATGGACGAAAATTCAAACTAAACTAGACCCGAAATCTAAATTGAGACCCGATTCTGATTGGGTTCAAATCAAGTCAATTTTAGATCAAGTACAAATCAAATCCTATTTGGGTCCAACTAAGCTAGAGTCAAACCCTAGTCAGGTTAAATCAAGTTCAAAGTAAGAGCTAAGCAGATCAAATTGAAGCCAAAATCAAACAAAACTAGATCAAGCCTGAATAAGACTAAGATAAAGCTAAATCAACCAAAATTGAACCAAAGTCCATTAAGATGCAAACCCAAATGCAATGAAGGTCCAACATGGGTTGAGCTCAAATCCATCAATAGTTTAAGACAAAATGCAATAAGTATTCATCCAATGTTTGATCTAACATCCAATAAGGATCCAATCAGAACCAGTTTAGGGTTAGACCCAAAAAGAATCTACAAACAACCCATCAACAATTAGATCCAAGGTCCATTAAAGGTCTAATAAGAACCCGCCAAGGGCTTAGGCCCAAGATTCATTAAAGATCTATTGATAAATTGATAAGGGTCCAACACATAGTCAATCTCAACATGAATCAAATAAAATCATACTCAAGTTTTGAAAATTGAATTAAATTAAGCCAGACTCAAATTGAAATTAGTATTGCCCCAACTAGCATCAATGCTCAATATTTGACAAATGTTCTTTTGAAAATCAATGCCTAGATTGGCAAATTGAATTAGTTATTACAAGTTGAACATTCACCATCAAGAGTGAACCCAATCACCAAAAGTTTTAGGAAGAGGAAACCATAATATATCATCATCTTCTAAGAAGGAGTTAGCTAATCGCAATTCAATCCCATTTTGAATATCAAATTGAATCAAATCATACTCAAATTCAAATAAAGTTCTGAATATTGGACCAAACTCAAACCTGGCCTAGATTACTTTAGATGAAATTAGACATGGTCAAATTGAGTCCCATTGGGTCTGCTAAACCTTCAGCAATACTCCAAGGCTATGAACAATAGGTGATGTTACCATCTTGACCCAAACTAGAGCTAGTTCAAATAGAACTAAATTGGGTTAAACTAAGTCCTACTGGATATGCTACAAAAGCCCTTGGCAGTACTCTAAGGCTATCCCAACTCCATAAGTAGTGGGCAATGCTACTCATTAAATTATCTTTTACATCTCATTGGCTATGCAAACACTTCAGAATCAAAAAAGTTATCACCTATGCATTATTGGTTATGAAAATACTTCAAAACTAAATAAGTTATCACCTACACTCATTAGCCATGGAAATATTTAAAAATTAAAGAAGTTATCGCTTATGCCTCATCGACTATGGAAATACTTCAAACTCATAAAATATTCGCTTATACCTCATTGAATATAGAAATACTTCAAACTCATAAAGTTATTCCTTATGTCTCATTAACTATGAAAACACTTCAAACTCAAAGTTATTGCTTACGCCTCATCGGCTATGGAAACACTTCAATCTCATGAAGTTATTACATATGCTTCATTGGCTATAGAAATATTTTACACTCATAAAATTATCACCTGTGCCTCATTGGCTATGGAAACACTTCAAACTTATGAAGTTATTGGTTATGCCTCATTGTCTATGGAAACACTTCAAACTCATGAAGTTATTGCTTATGCCTCATTGGCTATAGAAATACTTCAAAATCATGAAGTTATCACATGTGCCTTATTAGCGATGGAAACACTTCAAACTTATGAAATTATCGCCTTTGCTTCATTGGCTATGAAAATACTTCAAACTCCTGAAGTTATAGTTTACACCATGAAGTTATCACTTATGCCTCATTTGTTATAGAAACACTTTAAACTCATGAAGTTATTACTTATGCCTCATTGGCTATGAAAATACTTCAAATTCATGAAGTTATTACCTGTGCCTTATTGGCTATGGAAACACTTTAAACTCATGAAGTTACCACTTACACCTCATTGGCTATGGAAATACTTCAAACTCATTAGGTTATCGCTTATGCCTCATTAGCTATGGAAACACTTCACACTCATGAAGTTATCACCTACGCCTCATTAGCTCTAAAAACTCTTGAAAACTAGAAGTTAACACTTATGCCTCATTGCTATGGGAGCACTTCAAAACTTGGAAGTTAACACCTACACCTTATTGGCTAACAAAAACACTTCAAACTAAATAAAGTTATCACCAGCACCTTTTGGCAAATGAAAACACTTCAAAAAAAAAGAAAGTTATCACCAATGTCTTATTAGCTAATGGAGATACTTCAAACCAAATGAAATTACTACCAATGTCTTATTGACTAATAAAAATGCTTCAAAGCAAGAAGTTATCACCAATTTCTTATTGATTAACGAAAATACTTCAACCAGAAGAAGTTATCACTAATTCTCAGTCTATTGGAAATACTTCACCCCCCCCCCCCAATTCCCTTATCATGTCCCACCAGACAATGCCACCAAACTAAGTCATCAACATCCACCAAAGATCGAGTCAAGACTCTTCCAAGTCAAACTCCTACATGGTCCAATGCACAAGAATGGGGCAACAACACACAACAGAGCATCTTTCCCACTCCTCCTTCCTTTATATTTATTCCATGTTCGTCCATTATTTTATATTGAAATTCATTATAAAGTGAGGATATGCTCTTGTTTAAGTTATGTACAATTTTCTAAAATTAATCAAGTGCTTTCTTCTTTTTTATTTTTGTATCTCTATTTTATTAACTAGGATTTTTGCTATAGGAGGTTCCTGACAATCATCAGAGTAGTTAACAATAGGGTTTTGCACCTATTAAAAATCAATATTCTCACAATACTTAATAACACACTTTAAATTAAATAAACTTTGATTTTTTTGTTGAGGTCACTCCCCAAGGTCTCCACCACTTTTGGACCACTGAAATCAATCTCACAAATTTTGGCATGCTCGATGGGACCTAACTTTTCCTACAAGTGCAGAATCCCAGTTAATATAGGTATATATCAAAAGAAGAAAAGCTGACATTTGATTTCTCATTAAGAGAAAGAAAAAATGGCATCATCGAGTGGCCCTTCTATCCCCAGCCTGCACTATTATCCTCGGTGAAAGATCTCTGGTGTACTTTATTAATCAATAATCACCATGGGGGCAACTAGAGTCCACAAGAGCATAAGTCAACTCCTCATCTCCCATTCAGGGGGCAAGGACCTCCCATTCAGGGGGCAAAGAGCTCCTATCTAAGGGACCTCTAATCTAGGAGGCAAAGACTAAGTCCACCCAGGGAGCAATGGCCAAATCTATTCATAAAAGCTAATGCTAAATGCCATTATGCCAAACTTCAATGGCAAAATAACAATCGTGGAGACAACTGGAGTCCACATCAAGCATTAGACTTTGTCCAACTCCAATCAATTCATGTATGGTGCTTCTACTTACACCAACAGTGTCACTGCCCCTAGCATTGCTAATGCTACCATTGATCTAATTGTTGCTTCACCTACTCAGTATGGCAACCTCTCACCTCCCAACCAATGGACAAAGATCAAGTCCACCCCGAGGCAAAAGGCTAAGTCCACTAAGGGGACAAGAACCTCCCATCCAAGAGGCAAAGACCTCTCATCCAAGGGGCAAGGACTAAGTCCACCTAGGGTGACAAACACCAAGTTTACCCAAGGGGTAAAGGTTGGGTCTATCTAGGGGAAAAAGTCCAAAACTCATTGTGCCAACTCTTGATGAGAAAACAGAGGGTCCATTAGCACAAGCTTAGGTACTGGTCTTCTAGAGAATTGACAAGAGGCAAAAAATCAGTTTTTGACCGTTATAATTTGTCCTACTATTAATATAGCTATTGCTCCACTTGCTCAATATGGATCCCCTAGTCTCTCACCCAGTGGGAAAATATCAAGTTCACCCAAGGGGCAAAAGATCAAGTCCACCAAGGGGTAAAGATCAAATCCACCTAGGAGGCAAAGGATGAGTTCACCCCAGCAGTAAGCTCAAATTTCATTATGCCAAACCTCGATGATGAGATGGAGGATCCATTGACACAAACTAGGGCATTAGGCTTTCAAAGGCTAAGCAATAGAAAAAAAAAATCAGTTTTGACCACCTATAACTTGCCAAGGATTAGCACGACATTTGGTCGACTTTGGGATCTTAGATCAAACTTAGAGCTAGATGCTACAGTCCCTACCTCCAACTCCTTAATAATGCAACAAGAGCTAGAGGAGAATAAAAGAAGGATGCATGTTCAATTCTTCAACTAAAAAAGGAGTAATGTCATCTTCTAATAGCAGAGTTATTAATAGACAAGGAAAAGATTACTTGCACCGAATCTGCCATATGAAAGAGTCAAATAATTACATGAGATTCAAAAGCATAAACCAAAAAAAATATTTAGCCTATGACAGAATCTCTAGTCAAAATTGACTAGTCAAGTATGTATTTCGTACTTCTCGAGGAAAAAATAAAAAGTTTCCTTAGTATTCAAGTGAATTACCTTCTGTCATAGAGACAAGGTTTTTGAAAGTGAAATGGACAATGCTTGAAGGCAAAGATGGCCGATGATGAATATGTGAAGTCGGAATCTCTGCACCTTCCTTGCCCACTAATACTCTAAGTTAACTTTAGGAATGCAAGCCTGAAAATATAGCAACCAATCTGCAAGTAGCTAGAACACTATTAGAAAAGTTTCTTTAAAGATAAAAGTGTTAAGATGAAAAAATAACCTCTCAAAAATCTTCTCCTAGAGGCAAAAGATTACCACCCCCGCAGATGAACAATGGGAAACAAAGTCCTAAATGGACAAATCTTATAAAGAAAGCCAAACAAAGAGAGGCAGACTCAAAGAGTAAGAATCGGTTGGTATTTGTGAGCTTGTTAACATTGGATGCTCAAAGAGGAATGAGATTTCTAAGTCAAAAAAAAAATTTTTTAAAAAAAGAAAAATGGGAGAGAAAGTTGGATCGCATACTGGAATTAAGGGGATTAAGCCATCCTTGTCTGGGTTTATTGTTGGCCAAGAAAAATGACCCAAAGAATAAGTACCAGATGACATCTGCAAGTGTGTAGACCTTAAAAATTGAGGTTGGGAGGCATTTGAAATCAAAGCCAAGGTCAAACAAGCAACTAAACAATAGAAATATGGTGAAAGTAGTGAAATCGCTAGAAAAATAGGTCCCTGAAGAAAACATTGCACTTAGAAAAAGTGTAAGGAAAGGTCCATCGGTGACCTATCACATCCTGAGATAAAATCATCCTTAAACTTTGATAGACCAATTCAAGTAGGCCTTAATCAAAGATGAAAGGGTATATCACCTGTCTATTTAAAAAATCTCCAAAAAAAAATTCTTTCAAATAAGCACAAACACATATGCTCTGCATTATTTATTTCTTCTAGCATCACAATTGAAAAGAAAAGGGAGAACACCACTCCATAAGGTTATTCCTCTTGAAACTCATGCACCAATTTGATATTCTAGAAGATGAATTGTCAGCTTGAATTACTATAGTTCAACTAGGGTTGACCTAAGCATTTACTTGCTGATTTAGCCAATCACTACAAAATATCCTATTACAATGTGCTAATGAAGAATTCTAAATGATTGGGCTACATTACTCCAAGTATCCATACATGCCTCATGGTCACCATTGAACCTATGATGAGACTGATCAAACATCATCAATACCTTTTGATATACAAACTATATGCATTGAGGCAATCATGACTCTCTAGACATCACAAAAGGATGAAGTCCTCAATGAAACTTCATCAAAACCTAAAGAAAAGGGGCATGATGCAGCTAAACTACCCTTGAAGCCAAAAGTGAAACCTTTTCCAAGTACCACTCAACATAACCAATCACTTGGTGAAGACATGTTCCTTAAATTAAAAGAAGCTCCACCAAAACTCGAAGATGGGTGCAAGAAAAAATCGATGAACTGATAAAAATTAAGCTTGATTCAGGAGAAGAAACCTATGCCATTGATCAACATTGAATTCTTAAAGAGGTATTATGCCTAAGTCTCTGAGGGCACTTCTCACCCAGAATAATGAAGAGGGTAAAGAAAATACACTCTACAATCTGGAGCTTATATTTACAGTCAGGAAGCTGAGACATTATTTACTTTTTCATCAAGTTATTTTAATATCAAAAGTTGATCCTATAAAATGTTTGATGACTAGGCCTATACTTAGTAGAAGACTAGTAAAGTGGGCTTTTATCCTCATGAAATATGATATTAAGTTCACTCCCCAAAAGGCGGTTAAAGGGCAAGCCCTCGCTAATTTTCTTGTAGCTCATCTAGTACTGGATGATTCTCCATTGAGTTATGAACTCCCTAACGAAGAGATCCTTTTGATCAAAGAAGGGGAATCATATTAAAAACTATACTTTAATTGGACGTAATCCATCAAACCAAGGATTAGACCAAATCTTTCACAAATCAAAGTAAGTATTGGACTCATTTTTGTCACTCCAAATACGGGCATCTTAGAATACTCCTTCTCCCTCTCAAAATCATGCACAAATAATAAGGTTAAATATGAGGCCCTAATTGCAGGACTAGAAATAGCCCTCAATTGGTGATTTGCAATTGGTCATCAACCAAGTCTAGGATGAATATAAGTTTCTCAAATCCGAGCTCCTAAAATACCATGAAAAGGCTAAAGAACTTATGGGATAAATTTTACATGTTCAAATAACTAAGGTTCTCTAATCCATCAACCTAGAAGTTGATTCCTTAGCCAAGTTAGCCAAAGCACTAGCCAATCTTGACCAAGGAAAAATTTTGATCACAATCCATAATAGACAAGTGATAAGCTCAATCTTCAGCATCAAACATGAGAAGGCCAAATCTAAACTAATAGAAGAGGTCACAAATTGGATAATACCATTCACGAACTACCTAAAAAATGGGAAACTCCCAAAAGATAAATCAGTATGGATACAATTCAAAAATAGGGCCATCACTTTCTATGTATCAATGACATTCTTTATAGAAGGTCCTTTAATCAATTACTTTTATGTTGTCTCTCAAACAAAAAAGCTAAAGAGGTCATGTATAATGTGCATTTTGTGGTTTGTGGGGATCATCAAATGGGCCCAAAAATGATAATGAAGATTAGGCGTTTGGGCTACTACTAGCCCACGATGATGAGAGATTGCATCGAATGTACAAGGAGGTATGCTAAGTTCATGGTGACTTTATCTACCAACACCCAAATCCTCTACATCCAATAGTATTCTCATGGCTATTCATGGTATCGGGTACCAATATCATCAGCCCAATTAAACCATCTTTTTCCCAAAGTCACCGCTTCATACTAGCAATGACTGACTATTTTTCTCAGTAGGTGAAAGTAATTCCATCGAAAGAGATAAAAATAGATACTATTATCTACTTCTTTCAAAAAAATCCTATACTGCTTTGGCATCCTTTGAAGGATCATTTCTAATAATGGACTGTCTTTTAGGAGCTTCAAGATGGGATCATTTGTGCATCATCAGATAGATTGGAGATATTCATCCATCTATAATGCAAGGAAAAATGGTCTCATTGAGGCATTCAACAAAACCCTCTCCAAGATATTGAAGAAAGTTGTCACCAAAAATAAAAGAGATTGGTGCCAAAAGCTTCCAATAACATTATGGGCTTATTGTATTACATATCAAACCCCTACCCAATTAACGCTGTATGAGTTGGTGTTTGGAACTGAAGCAGTCCTACCATTGGAGGTGCAAATTTCCTCCATAAGGATCATCTTGCAAGAAGTAATTACAAAAAAAGAGATAATATTTGTCTTTGCTTTGATGAGCTAAATTTCTTGGACAAAACAAGGCTCATAGCTCAACACAATTTGGAAGTGTATTGAGCACAAATGTCTAGGACCTATAACAAGATAGCCTGACTCAGATCTTTTTAGAAAGGAGAATTGGTCTTAGTCCTAAGAAGACCCATAATCCTAAGATGAAATAAGAAAGACAAGTTTGAGCCTAATTGGGAAGACCCTTACATCATCAAAAGGATATTTGGAGGATCCTACCAACTAATTGATGCCAAAGGGAAAAGGCCTATGCCACTAATCAATGCCCAATTCCTCAAAAGAAACTATACCTAAGCCTCTGGAGATAATAACAACAACCAACAGTGTATGATTTGTCAATGACAGAACACCTGACTTAATGTCCAGCCAAATATGCCCTCCATTTTTCTCGAAACAAAATATGGACACAAAAGCCTACACAATTTGTGTGATGGTTGAGTCCACACCCCATAAAAGTCTATTCCTTATGGTAATTCAATCAAGTCCACTTCTTATGTTTATTCAATTTTACTCCTCATGGTAAATCATCCACTTATTATGACAACTCAAGTACACTCCTTGTGGCAACCCAAAGTCTACTACTTATGATAACTCAAGCTTACCCTCATATGGTAAATTAATTCCATTGCATATAAAAAGTCAAGTTCACTTACAAGTGGAAAATCAGAACTCTTTTTGCGAGGTTGGGATATAAGAGAGGAAAAAAATGTACAAAGTTGCAAAACCAAAATCTGATGCAAAGTAAGGAAATCCAATAAAGCAATGATAATATTCCCAAATAAAGAGAACCAATACAAGCAGAGGCTCTAGACAAAGAGTAATCCTAAGATATATAAAGCCTAATGATGCCCCCTGATGATCATGGCAACTCAGCAGTTGCACAAACTTCTCCATTATCACCTAAGGGGACAAGGGATACATTAAGAGATAAAAAAATTTTCAAGATAAGAACAACATCAATAGGGAAAGCAAAATTAGTCCACATGAAGTGCCAAACTTGGCAAACCACAAATGTCCCTTACCATTGAAGTCTAAAACCTCCAAAATCCTCATCCACCTAAAAGAAAAGAGATTCTTAGCCCAAAAAAGGAGGGGAAAAGAGAAATTACTAGTACTTATGGACACTCGCATCTGATGAATGGCCAACTGATACAAGGGGCGAAGAGGCCGGTTGGACCACTCTACTCAAGTCCATAACAAAGGACTAGCACACTAGTGTTGGTGAATGAAGGGTCGCCCTTGGCCCTATATTCATATGAGTAATGGGAAAAAAGGAGATTGGGTCTTGAGATAGTGTATGTGAACCTGCCTCCATGCTTCCACTTATAGATGGACTCGCATATGTCACCAAGCACCTCAAGGCATCAAAATGCACAGGGGTCACGTATAGATCAAGATGCCTCTTTCCTCATACTCAATCTAGGACTTGCATTACCTTGAAAATGGTCATCACTAACCCTGTAAGGGGGAATGGGTCTCTCTCCACTAGGTATAGGGCTAGCAATTTTGTGAGCCAGAGCCTCCTGCGCCTCTTGGATCCTCTGCTGCATTGACCCTCTACTGCTCACCACCTATTTTCCCTTGCTGCATGAACTAGGATTGCTCCAAAATAGAAACTTTGGATTAATGCAAACATATCCTCCCATGCTATTGAACCATACTATGGTGTAGGAATGAAAAACCTTGTCTTATTGCTTGATGACATGGATATAATACTTTGAATCCTCTTGGATGCAAGTGAGATGTAGCCAATAGCTTGTTAACGAGCCAAGAAATGATGGTGGTGGAAGAACAGGAATGTTCTTGAGGAAACCCTAATCATACATAAACTATCAGCAAAATCGATATGGATTACAAGACTTTGTTGCTAAATGTTCCCTTGAGCAAAGTGAAAGTACCCTGTACCACAAAGAGATATACTCATAAGCCTCGAAAGGTAATGAAAGTCGAGCCACATCTACCAACATGTTAGAATCTGAAAGAGTGTAAGAAAAAACTTACCACTCAAAATTTTGAGAATTCCGCACATGCATCCTGGCTTCTTCTTTATAAGAGAAAGTAAAAGCAACCATATTTATGATCTGAATCATCTCAAGAAGAAGAACTAAGCATGAACAACATAGCCCTTTGATCTCATTTCTAGGCTCCAACTTAGTATATTTCTTCTGAAAATGGGCATAAATTCAAGCATAAAGAAAGTGGAAGGGGGAACCAAGTGGAAAAATTACCTGGCTCTATGGGACAATCCACCATCGCTCTAAAGCTTGCATACATCGAGCCCAATATTGCAAGAGCTAGAGCAACCTTTTATCTATGCACCATTTTGTAGGCCATTGCAAACATCTCTACATAAATATACTCCTCGCCATGTGGCATGATGAAGTGGTGAAGCTACAAACAGATAAAAGCAACGAAATAAGTCTCCAGGCTAAACTTTGGAATAATGTCTCTTGTGTCACACATAATCTGCTCAAATTAAGTCGGTTTGTTCGTCAAACTCCTCTCATAGAAAAGTTCAATCCAGTGGTTAAAATACACCTACTTCTGACTGTTCAAGAAATGTGTCACTATCCAATCATTGATTTGGAGAAGATTACAAAGAGTATAATGGAAATCGAGACTCATATGATAGTTAGTAGGGATGTATTAAGATTCTCACTGCCTAAAGTGTCTGATGGGTTCCAACATGAAAGACTCACCCACTCTGTCAGCACATGGCATCCTCTCTTTGGGAAAATTTGCAAAAAGGTGTTGTCAAACCACACTCATTTTGGATAGTCTTGAGGTCCATACATAATGATCACTTCGGCGTCAATTCCCAAGATGGGAAGAAAGCATCGTAAAGCAAAGTTATCTTCTTTCCTATTTTGAATTTTCTCAAATATAAAAGATTCCATGATTCCTTTAAAGGGAAAGAAAAGTAAAAAAGTGAAGGAAGAGAGAGGAAGCAATGGCAAAAAGATGAGGAAGAAGTAAGAAACCTAACTTATTGAACACTTGTAGAACCAGTGATGAGAAATAAGATGCTCACCCTTCTTTTTTTACCCACTCCCTTCAGCAAGAAAGTTCATGAAGTGAATGCGAAAAGGGCACTTTATTTAAGTAGACTTTATAGCCCTACTCTAACTTTGAGTCTAACTCATGATGAGCCAAATTTAGGCATAAAATATTAAGTAGGATTGGGCCCAAGTTTCAATCAAAGACAAAAATAAGATTTAGGCAAAATCAAAATTCTTGATTTACATATGGCTCCATGAATTTTAGGGTTTACACATAAATCCTAAAATTTACAAATTTACAAATTAGCCCTTGGGATTCTAAGCTTTATACAAAAGTCCCCACTGCTAATTTTTGCAAAGAAACCACAATTAAAAAAAATTACAACCAGGTCCCCAGACCAAATACATTTTACAAAAAAAATTCTGAAAGTCTCAAAATTTCATAAATTGGTCCTTTTTATGAAAAGACCCATGAAATTCATGAAATTACATTTTTGTCTAAATTTTTTCCAAAAATTTGCAAATATCCTCCTCTAAAAGTTTAGTATCCAAACATGATACAAATCTTAAATCTTTTCATTAGGGAAAAAAATCCCAATTAATAGATTACATACCAATCAAAAAAATATGAAAACATAATTTCAATCAAATACTCCTCCTCTTGCTGCCATCCCCCTAGAGTGAGGAAGGACTAGGTACAACCATGTCTTGTTGAATATTGCCAGAAGATGCCACCCAAGCCTTCTCCTCTGCCATTATCACCCATGAGATCAACCATCACACCCACAAAGTGTTGCTCGGGGTCTTGTGTCACTCCTCCCTCTACCATAGCACCATCAGCTGTCCAATGCCACTCCAAGTCTCATGCCACTCCTCCCTCTATTATTGCATCCTAGCCACCCTCTTTATGGCATCTAGCACCACTTCGAGCCATACGCCGCCCAACAACCATGCCCCGAGATTCTTGTCATTGGAAAAGAGATAGGGTCAGGTCCAATTGGAGCTAGACCTGGCTAGGAGAAGGAGAAGACAAGGGGGGAGAGGGCTGTAGCTGCCCTTGTTGACTACTACCAACTTGAGGGGCCAAATTTGGAAAAATCCAACTAGATTCGGCATAATGTCTATTCAAACTAAGGTCATCCATAGGCTCACCAAACATCTAATATTACTAAGGCCAACTCGCAAATTTGCCAAATGTCTATACAGGCTAAGGTCAGCCTGTAGGCTCACCAAACATTTAATTAGACTAAGATGAGCTTGCAAACTCGTGATGTCTATTCAGACTAAGGTTAGCCCCTATACTCACTAAATATCCATTCAAACTAAAGCTAACCCGCGAGCTCGTTGACCATCTATTCAAACTAATGCTAGACTATGGGTTTGCTGGCAACTTATTCAGACAAAGGCCAAGCTATGGGCTCACTGAATGTCTATTTGGACTAAAGCCAGCTTGCAAGCTTAGCGATCATCTATGCAAACTAATATCAGTCTGTAGCTTGCATAAAGTTATCATGATAACCCAAGGGTTCTCAAACCAAATTAATTAACATAGATCAATTAAATTAAAATGGCCCAATCATATTGGACTCAGCTAGAACAAATGAACAAAACTAAATTGACTCGGATGGACCATTAAATGGACCTAAATTAATCAAATAGATGAATTAACGTTCAAATTGAACTAGACCCGAAATCCAAATTGAGACTCAACCTTGCTTGGGTTTAAATCAGGCCAATTTGAGATCAAGTCAAGTATAAATCAAACTCTACTTGGATCCAACTAAGCTTGAATAAAACCCTAATTGGGTTAAAACAAGTTCAAATTGAAAGCTAAGCCAAAATCAAACCAAAACTAGACTAACCCTGAACTAAAACTAAGCTAAAGCTAAATCAACTTGAAATTGAACCAAAGTCCATTAAGATGCAAACCCGAAACCAATGAAGGTCTAACATGGGTCAAACTCAAGTCCATCAATAGGCTAAGATAGAATCTAATAAGAACTCATCTAGTGTTTCACCTAACATGCACTAAGGATACAATAAGAACTCGTTTAAGGTCAAACCCAAGAAGAATCCACAAAGAACCCATCAAGAGTCAGATCCAAGGTCTATTAAAGGTCCAATAAGACTTTGCTAAGGGCATACACTCAAAATTTATTAAGGACACTTAGTCAATCAGTCATGACACCTTGTTCAAAAGAATTAATCACAACACACTCAAAGTTGTCAGCAACACTTCAAGCTATACTTAACTCCCTAAGCCATTGGTGACCAAATCAAATAAGTTAATCACCAACATGCTCTAAGCTATCAACCACACTTCAAAGTTATATCCAACCCTATAAGCTACTAGTGATACTACCAAATCAAAGAAGTTAAGTGCCAATATGCTCAAAACTATTAACCACACTTCAAAGCTATACGTAATCCCCTAAGCTATCGATGATGCTACCAAAATCAATGAAGTTAACCAACAATGTGCTCAAAGTTATTGGCCACACTTCAAGCTAGTCAACCTTATAAGCAGTTGACAATGCACCCCTATAAGCTAGTTAACCCCACAAGCAGTTGATGACTTACCCTTTCTAGATAGTCAACCCACAAGCAATTGACGATGTGCCCTTCAAGCTAGCCGACCCAAGAAGCAGTTGATGATGCATGTTTGAGCTACACCCAACCTTATAAGTTGTTGGTGATTCTGCTCAAAACCCTAATGAAGTTAACACCTATGTCTTATCGGCTATGGAAACACTTCAAAAACTGAATAAGTTATCGCTTGTGCCTTATTAGCTATAGAAATGCTTCAAGGTTAAAGGAGTTATCACCAATATCTTATCGACTAAAAGAAACACTCCAATTCAAATGGAGTTATTTCCCATGCCTTATTAGATAACAAAAATACTCCAATCCAAATGAAGTTATCTCCTACACCCTATCAGCTACAGAAACACTCCAACCAAAAATGAAGTTATCACATATGTCTTATTGGTTATGGAAACACTTCAACAACTCCAAAGAAGTTATTACCAAAGCTTGAAGCTATTGGAAACACTTCAAATCAAAAAGTTATCACTGATGCTTAAAACTATTGAAAACACTTCAAATTTCTCCCATTTTCTTTCACAGTTTAGGTCAGATTCCATGTGCTCTAGCATGAAGGAAGCAGGACAGTAGCACATCAAAGCTTCGTCTATACCCTTTCTCTTTTGCTTTCTTCATTTCTTTTATGTTTTTTATAATTTTATATTAAAATTCATTATAAAGTGAAGGTATACTCTTGCTTAAGCCATGTATCCTTTTTTAAAATCAATCAAATGCTTTTTTTATTTATTTTTTGTGTCTCTATTTTATTAACTAGGTTTCTTATTTTAGAATATTCCTAACAATTATTGGGATAATTAATAATAAGGGCTTACACCTATTGGAAGTCAATATTTCCATAACACCTGATAGCACACTTCAAATCAAAGTAAATTTTGATTTGTGATTTGAGGTCACTCCCAAGTTCTTCACTATCCCGAGCCACCGAAATTGATCCCACACTAGGCACCTCAGCTCTTCAGCCAAGTATTAACTCTTCAGTCATACAAGACTTGGCTCTAAGTCCAAGAACCCGACCAGACACCTCAACTATTTAGCCACACAAGACCTAGCTTTGGGTCTAAGCACCCAATCAGGTGTCTCGACTTTTTAGTTAAGTATTGGCTCTTTAACCATACAAGACTTAGCTCTATGTCCAAGCATCCAATTAGGCACCCTGGCTTTTCAGTCAAGCATTGGCTCTTTAGCCATATAAGACCTCAAATCTAGGTCAATCACATAATCGAGGCATATGGGTTTATTGAAAAAGTTTGAAATTCCTAAGGAGTAAGCAAAGTGGATTGAGGCTCGACCCAATAGGCCATCGCAATGAATGTAACATTGCCAAAAATTCATGTGTATATCGAGCTTCTTGCTTACACAGAGCCAACATTTGGGAGATTACAAAAAATCTTGAAGTCAAGTTTTTAACTTGAAAAGATTACTAGCCTAAACCATTTGGTTAAATAGTTTGGGAATGAAATCATTTCTTTTTTTGAATTATTTAAGTATTTTAGGGATTAATTCCTTAATTAAAATAGATAAATGATTGATTTTTAATTACTAATCCAGGAATTAAATCATTTATGATTTCAAGTTATTTGCTTTAGAGTAAAATAGGCTTTAATTAAAATTGCAAATCAGATTGATTTTCCCTTTCCAAATAAAACTTGGGTTAGTTTGTTTTAATTGAAGAGTTAAACTGAGGCTCATTGGATTAGTTGATCCCAAACCAAGCGAGAAAGCTACAATCCAAGTCAAAACTTGTATAAAAACTAAGTAAAAAAAGTTTCATTGAAGATGAAAGGAATATTTGAGCCAAAACTTGGAAACAAAATTCTTTCATTGAAAAAGTAAGATGATTGCATGGCTATTAGAAAATTTGGTTCTCTGGTGCCAAGATCTTAGTTTCATCCTCACCAGGACTTCCTTCAGTCTCTTCCTCCTCACCTAGGATGGGATCCTTCAAAATCAACTCTTTGTACTCCTACTTGAGATAGACTCAAGCCTTATTATAGAGCTTGATCCAGAGGTCCTTGGGCTTAAAGTCAGGGCCCAATTCATCTAGTTCACTATGTCCGGGTAGTAGAAGTAGCCCTCTTTGAAGGAGTTGGCCGAGAGTTACCTTCAATCACAAAGGTTCTCCTCATTGACCGTGAAGTCAACTGTGGCATCCACCTTTGCCCTTTCTAACAGTGGGATGAACTCTGGACTCTCGAGGTAGTGAGCCAGCACCTCCTCCTTCACCTTCTTTAGCTCTTGCTCCTGCTAGGCCTTGAGCTGCTCCATCCTCTCTACAATCGAGTCACACTCAACCTAGATGACTTTCTTCTCATCCTTTGTCACCTTCTTTTTCTCTTCCTCATCAAGTTGGAGTGATGCTAGTTGGGAGTAGAGGGGCTTCCTTTCTTTCTCAATGGAGTTGGCCTTCAACTTCTAGGTCACTGCCTACTTCTTGGCCTCATAAAACTTGTGCCCTATCAAATGGAAATATTCCATTATTTGCAACCAATTCAAAAGTTAGACATTGATTCTAAGAATGTGACATTGATTCTAAGAATGTTTAAAGGAAAAGAAAAAAAAGAAATAGTAGAGCTAAGTTCCTTGCAATGGTGTAGGCCAGCTTCATCCAGAAATAGCTCATCCTCTAGGAGCCAAGCTACTAAGAGTCCACCTTGGCCCCAAGTCCAAGAGGAAGTACTCTTTGGCAATGGGGCCATCATTCTCTAGACTAGCTTGACATCCAGAGGGAGTTTGACCTTGCGTTCTCACGTAGGCCAATGGTAAATAGGTCACAAAAGGTTCTATCACCCTTTTAACTTGGTCAGTCACTATGGTCAAGATGTTAGGTGATGGGGGTCTAGCTAGGTAAGGGTTTAGTGACCGAGCAAGAGCCTTAGTGGTGCTTATTTGGATGGAGGAACTAGAGGTGCAAACCACCATCTATTTCCTCCTCTTCCAATTGCATTCTCCCTTTCTGCTCCCCTCATCTTCTTATCTTTTTGTCTTCCTTTCATTGTGGCTTGAGGCAACTACAATAGGCACAAGGGGACCTCCACCTCTTCAGACCTCTGTTCCTGATGGGTTGGGCAAAAGTTACCCGAGGAGCCCCTACTATCTTCTTCAAAATCTGGTTCATGAACAAGATTTGATTGAGACCTGAAATGATCAAACCTAATGTTAGATTGAGCTAAGGCTTGGTAAGAAAAATTGACATGCAAGGGTCAAGCTGTATACTAGCAAACCGAGCCATAGAAATGCCATGCTATTGTAGATATTCCTCATGAGACCACATGGGGGCAAGCCTAATCGACTCTACCTTGTTAGCCCAAGACACTAGCAAGTGGTGTACCTTGGGGGAAATCTCAAGGTCAGCTCAGTGTGTGGATGGGTTACCCTAATCACTCAGAAGGTTCTGGTCATTTCGGGTGAAAATCCTAATGGGATGATCTTTTTAAGAATGCCTAAGGGTGGGTTTTGGAAGCTAACATCTTACATCATTTTTTTATAGTAAAATGCCACTTATCTCAAGTGTAGGAACCTTGGCAACCCTTAATGGCATCCCTAAACATCTCTACAATCAATTGAAAGTCTTTAAATTTGGTGAGGGTTTGGAAGGCTACTATAAATCTCATAGAGTTGGAAACTATTTGGTTCGGGGCTAGGCCACAGTCACCTAGAACCTCCTGAATGAAGCTATCTACTAGGTATCTCAAATCACTCTCAAACATTTTCAAGAACATAGTAAAAACTTGAAACTGAGCTCATCTCTAAGATTTTTGTCATCTATTTCTAATCCCAAGAGGTTCAATTTGATTCCATCTAGAAAAATGAATACATTGACCAAGTGCTCGACTTTTTTCTCTTTGAGAGTTGGTTCGGTGATCCAGACCCTTACTTCAAGGACACCTACCAAAAATAATGGGTTCAGTCAATCTTGATTCAGATATATACGTTCCTATGGGCTAAGTTTTGAAGCTAAAATTTTCTACAAACAACATTGGTGTTTTCATATTATTTTATCACATACAAAACTAAGGTAAAACTATGAAGTTTTCCTAAGGTTGCCATATTTTCTATTCTATGGTTCATATGGTGGATTGGTCAAACTAAAATAAAAGTTCACATGCCAAATTGAAAATACTAGAGCTAGAAAGCTTACCTGAGCCTGAAGCCAGAGAGGCTGAGATGGAGTTGGACCTTGAACCGACCACTGCAGGAGTCAAAATGGCATCTAAATGAGAGGAGGTGGCTCCTTGCATGGTAAGCAGTAGTAGGCACAAAGCCTAAACTGATGGCACCCTAGACTTCAAGGTGGTGGTCAAAGTAGTGCTCTCATTAGAGGCTAGAGAACCCTTGTTGAAGGAAGAAGGTGGAGATCAAGATGCCATTGGAATAGGTATGTTGAGAGAAAAAGTGCAAAGAGATCATTGGAAGAGAAGGAGCTCAAGATTGAAAGATAGCCAAAATGGGAAGGAAAGGATGAAGAGGCCTTTATATAACCTTCACTAAACCATAAGATTTTACCATATGGCCCAATCTAGGCCACTGAAGCCTGAAGGGTGAGAGTCCAAATTCGCTACTCAAATCCTAAGAAATGTGTTATTCATCTAGAAGGAGTCGCCAGGGACAACTTAGAGTGAAGATCACGAAGTACATGTGTCAATATTAGGATGCACCTCAACAATCAAGCAGATGGCTCAGAGTTGTCACTTCGAAAGAGACTAACCTTAATAATTTTGAATGATTTGACAAGATAGCAGCTTGAATTTCAAAGGGTTAGCTCACATCATGCATGATTTGATAAAACAATGACACGAATTCCACCGAGTCATGGTGGTTGGTGGCTTGTACTAACTTAGGGAGACGAAGTTGATCCCACTCACTAAGTTAACTCCATTTGTCAAGTTTGGGAACCGGCACCTAGACTTGGGACACTAATGATACGTCAAAGCAAAGTAGTTGTATGTTCAACGAATGAAAAACAAATTGGAATTCAGTTTGTGGATTGAACTACTTATCGAGGTGATTGAAGTCACAATGTCGAGGTAATAACACGAGGCATTTTGCAGTTCTGTAGCCTAAGTGTCGTTCATCCGATGAATACTTATCCCAAGGCAATTAAGGAACCTCAATGAACTCGGCTCATGTATGAAGGTGATCGAGTCATAGAAACTAACAAATATTTCTCTCCAAAGCTCAATACTAAGAAATCAGGAATTTGTAGCAATCTGTTACAAAAATTCTAGAGGGATTACAACTGAAATCATGGAATTGTAGATACATCTAACTGTCTCCTTGTCCTATAAATAGCACAATATTCGTAAGAGACTAATGTCTAGTTTTATTCTCCACTACTTTCATTATGATCTCTATTGACTTAGATATTGGAATGGCTGCCGTCAAAAAGTTTTTAGCGATCTCTTTCATGATTTTTATTTTACTTACAAATTAGCTAAATGGATGATCTCGAAAAGTCTCTCAAATCAAAGTAGATGACAAAAATGGACTCCATTAACACAAAATGCTCCAAGAAGTCCTGGCTGCTGATTTTTATTTACCCATACGTTCTAAAAGCATGCTCTGTATTATCCGATCTCCAAGAAGGGAGAAAGATTCGAGATTTGATTCAGAACGAGGCAAATCTGTCTGGTACAAGACCTAATATTCAGTGTGATTTGGTTAATATGTTTGCTAAATGGGGAAGGTTGGTTGAGGCCCGGAGATGTTTGAAGATATGCCTGTTAGGAATTTGGTCACATGGAGTAGTATGATTTGTGGAACCATGCAGCAGGGAGAGTGGGATGAGTCTTTATGTCTGCTCCGGAGAATGAGACTGGAAGGGCTTAGAGTTGATTCAGTTGTTGTTTCAACGGTGATTCCAGCATGTGGTCAGTTAGCAGATGTAAGACTAGGAATGAGAACGCATTTGCTGTGCTGTGAAATGTGGATTCAGTGATGATCTCTGTCTTACTAATGCTCTCATTGACATACTAAAACTGCCTGCCGTCTGTTTCAGTTCATTGAGCACAAGGATGTAGTCTCATAGTACAGCATGATTGCAGGTTATTCTCAGAATTGCGAATATGCTGTGAGTTTGGAATTGTTTGGCAATATGATGAGATTGGGTATGAAACTTAGCTCAATTACTAGAGTAGTCTGCTTCCACGTTTTCAGAATTAAAACTGATCAGAAAAGGAAAAGACATCCATGGTTATGCTATAAGACATGCATTTGAGTTTGACCATTTTGTTGCAAGTGCACTGATAGATCTGTACTGCCGCTGCAGATCGATGGGGGAAGCTGAGTTCATTTCCGATATCTTGTCAGATGGGGGAAGCTGAGTTAATTTTCAATATCCTGTCAGACAGTGATATAGCGATTGCAAACTCAATGATAACAGGGTATGCCTTGGTAGATGATGTTGATTCTGGATTTTATACACTGAGAACAATATGAAGATCTGATCTGAAACCAAATTCAATAACCATTATCTCTATTCTCCCGCTCTGCAGCCGCCTCACAATGCTCAGCCAAGGCAAAGAACTACGTGGTTATGTGATTAGAACTGACCTTTATTCAGTCATCTCTGTATGCAATTCACTAATTTATATCTACTGCAAATGTGGGTGCCTATAGATTGGGAAGAGGATCTTCGATCAGATGACAGAGATATTGTGACTTACAACGCTATAATTGCTGCATTTGGGATGTCTGGATGTGGGGAAGAGGCACTCCTGTATTTTTAAGGGATGCAAAATGAGAAAATCAAACCAAATAGTATAGCATTTTTAGCAGTATTATACCATGCAGGTCTTGTCAACATGGGCCTGTTGTTCTACAAATCAATTGATAGAAGATTATGGTATTGTTCCAGATATGCCACACTACGCACGTAGACCCCTATGGTAGGTCAGGTTTTTTGGATGATGCATGGGAATTTATTCAGAGGATGAGAGTAGAGCCAAACATTGATGTGTTAGGGAGCTTGCTAGGAGCTTGTAGAGTGTACAAAAGGATAGGGATTGCTGAGCTTGTTGGGAGATGGATTTTCAAAAAGAAAACTGAGGATCCAGTCTATCATGTTCTTTTGTCAAATATATACGCTGCTGCTGGAAGATGGGCAGATGCAAGGAAAGTTAGAACAATGATAAAAGAGGAGGGTTCGATAAAGAAGCCTGGAAATAGCTGGATTGAGATTGGTTGTTGCACTCATTCATTTCTGGCAGTGGATATATCTCACCAAGAATTCCATAATATGAATGAGATTATAGGTATTTTATATCTACAGATTAATGATGAAGGCTATGTACCCGACTTGAGCTTGTTGACTTGTCTATCCATGGAAGATGATGCAATACCTGTTGATTAATGTACCTGACTTTAGCTTGTTGACTTGTCTATCCGTGGAAGGTTATGCAATTCCTGTTGATTCGTAGCTGACTTGAGCTTCTTGACTTGTGTATCCGTGGAGGATGATGCAATAACTGTCGACTTGTCTATGCCTAGAAGATGATGCAATATTTGTTGATTAATGGAATAACCTGTAATATCCTGCCCAAATATATTTTTAATTAAATTTAGATTTGAGGATTTATATAGATTTTAATTGGATCTAGTTAATGTTATTTATTTTGGGGGCCTTATACAAAAGTATTATTTTATATTATAAAAGGATTAAAGTTTTTCTAATTGAAGGATTACATAAGTAACGGCTATGAGAGAGAGTAAATAAAAATTAATGATTTGCCTCTATTGTTATTAAAGTAATAAATAAGTCACTTTATCTTATGTTAGTCTATACTAATTATTTTGGGTGTTTATAAGCTTTTATATTTTTGTATTATATGGTAAGTAATTCATTAAATCCATAATTAATATTATATGTGTTTTGAAATCAAAATGAAAATTCTATTTTTGAAAACTTGTGAAACTAAATTATAATCATCTACTTTTGTTATAAATTGTATAAGGACTAGAAAAAGATTTTGTTAAATGTCTCCTATTATGATTATTTTCTGATTATTTGATGTTGCTATGTTAGTAAAAAAAAATCCCGATCATGTTGACATGTATATATATTTGTAAGAGATCAATTTTGATTTTGTGATATGACCTGATTCTAGATGTTATGTGTGAGATCTACCTACAAAGATTAGATGTGATATTCTGTATTCTAACATGATTTCAGATATTATATATATAATTAGTGTCAATTGGTTAAGTATATGATTGCAGTTAATATTGGAGAGAAAACATATTTTGAGTAAAAATTTTAAATTGATTTTGGAACTCTGAATGTGCTAAGATAAGTTTGCTACTTGGTCTAATATAATATACTTTGATTATGTTGTGTTTTATGATTACATAATTTTGAAATATGTATACAATTTAGTATTTGAATCTAAATTATATTATATTTAAATACGGATAACTCATTTGCTTGGAGATTGAACTTTACTTATCATTAATAGATTTAATCAAGTGAGTTCTACTAGTTAATTAAATGTGTTATAACATAGTTCAATTAAGATTTATGTAGATTTATATGTTTGAAATCTAAGATTTGCTCTCATATATGTTTTGAGAAAATATTAATTTGAGTTGCAAGTTATTATTAATTTTAGTTGTGTATAGTGTGGCCTTATATGCTTTATAGGGTATCAGCCTCATAAACATGCAAAATTGTCATATGCCGATCCCAAATTTCGATTGTGAAAGATGACAATTTAATTAAAACTCTAGGTTGTAAAATTTAATTTTGAATGTCATATGATTTATATAATAAGGATATGATAGGCTAGAGGTTATTTTGAAATTAAAGTCTTTGAATAGGATTTTTAATTATCCAATAAGTAATTTAGGAATAAAATTAAAGATAACATGATTTGTTAGCTTAATTTATATGGAATATAATTTGAGACTATATGACTTGAATTGAAACAAAATTAAGTTAAATATTTACTTAGGATATATTGTGATTTCGAAAGATTTTAGAATTATCATTGACTATATCATAGTAGCACAATGGAATCATGATAAAACCATACTTGGGGTTTAAAATTGAATTTAGTATTTAATTATTAATTTGAATATCTGAATTTGGTAACTAAATATTTAAAAGGTGAGGACCCAGCCCAAATATATTTTTAATTGGATTTAGATCTAAGGATTTATAGAGACTTTAATTAGATCTAATTAAAATTATCTATTTTGAAGGGTCTTCTGTAAAAGAAGTATTTTATATTATAAAAGAATTATAATTTCTCTAGTTGAAGGATTATATAAGTGACAGTTGAGAGACAGAGAGACCTAAAAAAAGGATAGTTCAAGGAAGATAGAGATATCATAAAATTATTTAGAGAGTCAATAAAAATTATAATTTGCATCTATCGTGATTAAAGTTAGCAAATGAGTTACTCTATTATATATTAGTATATATCAATTATTTTGAATGTTTATGATTTTCAATAGTATTGTATTATATGGTAAGTAATTCTTTGAATACATAATTGATGTTATGCGTATTTAAAATCATAATTAAAACTTTGTTTCTGAAAACTTGTGAAACTAAATTATAATTATTTTATTTTGTTATAAATTTTATAAGGATAAGACAAAGATTTGCTTAAAAATTTCTTACTATAGCTATGTTGTAACACCCATATTGTCGTCCGATTAAACTACAACACAAAATGGATAACATATATAAAAGGTTTACAAAATACATAGAATTAAGATTTATTACATCAACGCAAACATAGTCTACAAAATCAAAAGAAAAGTGATCCAACAAAAAATACCAAAGTTTCTCACAATGATTCCCTATACAAGAAAACAAAATAATCTATAAATAAACTAGCTCCAAGCGTAATCACACACGTATACATTGCTACTATTATCACTTGTGTCTATCGGCTACTCTTCTGTGGATGAGGACAGTGAATGAGTGAGCCAATGATGCTCAGTAGGGAGTTACCTCCTTCAGACAGTAAGAGAGGTCAATATATGGGACGTAACAATAAAATAAACAATAGTAACATCAATAATAATATAATAATAATGATGGTTAGATAAACCAACATCCACAGTAAGGAATAAATTAATAAAAATATCATATCCACGATAGCTAATGGGTAGGGGGTACTGACTATGGACTCCTCTATCGAAATTATGGAGATGGTTGCCACCTCCACCAAGCAGAGTCTAATCAATCTACACGTAAATCAATCTAAGGGCATGATTAGACCCCTTACCAAGAAGAGTCATATCACGTTGCACTCCCAATTGTTGATGGAATGGTGATCCCATCTAGTTACACAACGGATCACGTCCCTAGGACTCTAGAGATCGGCTACTGTCACTTATGACAGTCTTACTAATCTCTTACCAAAATAGGGAATCATCGACTGGTACCAGTCAAATAAAGTCCTATTGCATATGTCCGTCAATATACCAAAGGCTCAGCCACAATATAATCAAGTTGAGATTACAGAATGATAGAAAGAAATCGACTCAATTATAAATCAGCTAAAAGATATTGTCAAAAGAAGAATTTGAGATCTAAGTATGGAAAACCAAATCCAACAACTCCTAAATCATAAAAATTAGAGTTCAAATGAGGGAGTTATGATTGTTTGAATATGTCTATACAATTTAGCCTCTCAATTATAAAATATCTTTTATTTCTTTTTATAAGAATTCGGTAAAGGAACTTTTTACAAAAAACCTCTTATATTATTCCAAATTACAACTCAGTCATCAAGGTAAATAATTTCAACCAATTTATATGATAAATCTCAAAATTTTCAGATTATCAGATTCAGCATCCATCCAATAATTTATCATAAAGGTCCTTAATAATTCTAAATTTAATCTTTATAGTAAATTTTCACAAAGTCCTTAACACAATTCAATTCATATATTAGTCCTTCAAATTTCTAAATCATAACCAATTTAGTCGATTTCCCAATCGAATAAATTACAATCAAATCTCTAGCCATCCTTAAATTTTAATATTAATGACTCCATCATACCTTCCCATGTCATTCCATCAAATTTTCTTACTTTAGTTTACAAATTCACCCTTAGTAAAATCTAAATATTCTAACCAAGTCTCATTGCAATCATTAATCAATTATCCCAAATCCAAATTAATTTATCACCCAATCCAATCAATCAGAATCAGTTAAATTTACTAGGTTCCTCCAATTTAACTGCTAATAAAGTTCAATTCAAGTCCGTAATAAATTCTATAAATCCAAGATTAAGTTCCATGAATCAAACTGATTAACCTAATTTAGAATCAACAAGTCCTCTAGGTGTCCAATCGGATACTAGTTAAATTCTCAATCTAATTTCATCAAATTATAAATTTAGATTACTTGATTTGATCTAAATAACTCACATCATCACTAACCCAAATAACCCAAACCAACTTCAAACCAAAACCTAAACCAAAACCAATCCTAAATTAAGCCTAAACTCTTCTTCTTTTTCTTCCTCAACTCAAACCATCAAACCCTATCCCTACTTTACCATCACCGTCACCAGGCTGCTACCACTACCGGGCCACCGCTGCTACTGGGTCGCCGTTGCCGCACCCTTGTCGTCATTGGATCGGTGCCATCGTGTCGGGTCATGCACATCCACGCACTGTTGCAAACTCATGTCGGCATGTGGTGTTCGTGTGTGCCGCCGTGCTGCGGGCGTCGCCAACGTCAGCCACCCTGCTCTAGCCGTCTAGCTCTGGAACCATCACCAGCCGGTGATGAGCAGCCCTCACTTCTCTGTGGAGAGGGAGATAAAGATTTTACAAATATAACCTTCTAATTCTCCTATTCTCAATAAGATACCTACATCGATATAATATCTCAAAATTTCAACATATTTAATTTCTATTAAGTTTCTATTGAGTTTTGCTTAAATTTAGTCTATCATCCTCCTCTTAAGTATTATGAGGACACTAAGTTTACAAATTATTGGACATGAAATTGTCTTAGGAATAGAGTTAAAGAGAGAACAAACGAAAATAAACTTAACCTACCTCAAACCTCGATGGTGATTGTTCTGAAGTTTCTCGCCACTCTGTAAGCCTTTATGATGATCATTTCCTGACTCTTTTCACTTCCAGACAAGTTCTCAATCAAAGAAGATTTACTGGGGGATGATTTGTTATCTTTCTATAAGGAATAAAAATTAATTTATCCTCATATCCTAATTACTCGGCAGTGGGGTGGTGATGCCTATAAATATGAGATGGTTGTTGGGTCATGGATAGTTGGCTTGAGTAATGAGCGGTTACACGAGTAGTGGGCGATTACATATGCTCTAATTATATGATATGGTCTTGTTAGTGAGTACAAATCTTGACTATGTTCATATGTATATGTGTTTGTAAGGAACATATTTTAATTTTGTAATGTGACTTAATTTCAAATGTTATGTGTATGGGGTAAACATAAGGGTCAAGTATGACACTCTGTATTTTACTTGATTTCAGAAATTATGTGTTTGACTTGTGTTATTAGGTTAACTATGTGACTTTGATTGATATTGGAGAAAAAAAACTTTTTGAATAAGAATTTTGAGTTAATTTTGAAACTCTGAATATGATAAGATAACTTTGTTACTCAATCCAATATATTATGCTTTTATTATATTGTATTTTATCATCACGGGATTTTTAATTATGTGTACAATTTAGTATTAAAAATATAAATTATAGATAATTTTTAATACGAATAGCTCATTTTTTTTATAGATTGAACCTTAGTTAAAATTAATAGATTTAATCAAGTGAGTTCTAATAGTTAATTAGAGGTGTTGTATATTATGTCGATTAAGATTTATGTAAATTTATAAATTAAAAATTTAACATTTACTTTCATATATTTTGAAAAATTATTTGTTTTAGTTGTGAATTATTATTTCTATATAGATATGTATAGTGCGATCTTATATGCTTATATAGTGTTGACCAGATAAGCATGTTGTCACATATCGACTTCTCCTATTTCAGATTCAGAATGTGATATAATTCCATGGATATATTGACATTGATCCTTTTTTATCAGACATAAATAATCAATTCTTGATGGAATTCTAACTTCTCTCTGTCAATAAATTTATCCATATAATGCCAAAATGGTTCCCAACGGAGGCTATATGCAATAACTACAGTAAAATGCAAACGGCTATCCGCATTTGTTAATCTGGTGTCATGGGCAAATAGAATCTAACATCTATTGCTGCATGACAAGTATGACACCTCGATCATACATTTGAGGATGCTTCTGTATTTCATTTGACTTTTTCTGGAGGTGGACATTTCCATGCAGGGCCTGCTCAACCAATATTATCTTCATCATGGTCCTCTTGTAGAGATAGGTTCTTTGAATGAATCCACTTTATCCAAGGCAAAAGGTAACGATAGCAAGCAAACCATGTGAAAAGACCTTTATGATACTGATTACTGATCTAATGGAGAAAAAAACGGCGTGAGAAAAAAATCAAGAATTTCACTTAAATCCACTTTCTTACAATAGGGTTCATTTACATGCTTATGCAGCTCCAGAAACAAATTAGCCATATCAATCTCCTATAACTGAAGTGCAAAGAACACAGGTATAAGACCTTCTGTGCAAATATGCAGATAATGTAGAATCTTTAATTATAGCTGCGTACTTTTCATCCATGGAGACTTTTATTGGTAGCATAGACAGCTGTAGTTAGTCAGCAAGAATGGAAAACAACAGCAGAAATGACAAATATACCATTGGTATTGGACGAAAGTAATGCTTTAGGGTCATGAAAATAGCCAAGAGATCGTCAATTAACTGGCAATCCAATAAGGCAACATAATGGCCGCCAGACATTATGTATTAGAAGACGGAACCTTTCAAATTGTTCCTGATTTGAGAGTAATCAAGGAAACAAAGAATAAATGACATTAATCTAAAGACACTGTTTCTGAGGATTGTTTTCTGATGTCAGATCCATAGGGACATACAATGCCCCACAAACATCCCCAAGAAGGCATCCTCAAATGAAGAAAGATTACTCGTTTAAAGAGGTTCATGCACAGCAGCTGACAAGCTGACAGAAGTGGGAGTGAGTGGGAGCCAAGGCTCCGAAAGAATGCATCATGATTAGGTCTATTATTAAAGAAGTATGGATAAGCTTATGACAAGACTGGTATTATTGTCAAAATTGATCTGTTTGCATTACTGTGAGGCATGAAGATACTGGATGCTTTTTTGCTATCCTGCCATACCATATTGTCAACCAAAAAGGGGAGCAACATAAGATGGCAGATGATCTTGCAAAAGACACACAGATGAGCTTCCTCTTCCCAACTTTAACAATGAATAATGTGGATGTGATCCAGATGGCCAAGCACATAAAAAAACTACCATAAAAAGGAACAATATCATGTTCCGACACGTTGAAGCAACAAGTGTTGGTCATGTATGATTTGGACAACAGCCACTTCATGATTTGAGTGATATAAAGCAATAAAAAAATTTTGATTCAGACAAGTGACCTAGATAGTTTATTCCATCAGGATGCATGATCCGAGGACATTATATGCTCCGACAAAGAGATCAAATATATTGCAAACTCATAACATTTTCAAGATTCAAGAAAATTATAGTTTCATTGATGAAAGACATGCTACAGAGGTGCGAACACACTTTCTCTTCCGTTACATCTGACAAATCCTCTCTAATATTCATGCTAACCGCATCAACTCCTCAGTAACATGTAAGTCTAAATGTACAGGCATCCTAACTCCCAAAATTTGGCAAATTCATCCCACCATGTATCCAGGAGGCAGATGGTTGCTTCTGTGTTCTTTCGTCTACTCATAGATCATTCATAAAGTGAGCCTTCTCCCCACTGACCGCCTAGCGAAAGTCTTGACACCTTCAAACTAGTCACCACTTGGCGAAGGTCTTGGGGTGATGCCAATGTCAATTGGCTGGTCCTGTAATTTCTCATTAAGTATCCTGCATGAAAAGACAGATCAGGCAAGGAAACACAACCCAGTGGCTAATGATTTCCTTAGTTGTTTCACTTACTACGTTCTCAGGTAGTACCAATCCCATTCTGCCCGATGGAACTAACAGTGGCATTTCGAGTAACAGGCAAAGTGTGATCACTTATTTGCCCTGTACTGGACTTATCTGTACATTCTATGCTTCCCTGAAAGTAATAGTATAAATCAGCTAAAATTTCGAGGGCAATAAATTGAAGGAGAAGTACTGCTGGCTAAGTATGTTATCCAAATAGAGTGCTAGAAATAAGACTAGGAGATTAAATGGGGAACAATATAACACTGGAAATGAAATACACTTCAAGCAAAATGATTGACCTGAATTGTCATCTGAATCTGTGAGTCATCTGTGCTTGCTTTCTCTTGTGTTTTTAGGTTCACAGTTTGGTGCTGGTGGTCTTGAGAACATGAAAACGGAGCACTGTCTGCAGCTGCTAACGGTACAGAACTAGTAGCTGCAGCTGATATTTCAGGCACTGTGCTTGGCTTTACGGAAAACTGTGGGAAAGAAGTGTATTGTGAAGTCCGAGGCATAGATACAGGGAGGCCCTGCCCAGGGATTCCAAACATCTGAAGACTGGTAGGCCCAGGCATTCCGTGCAATCCTGGACCTCCAGGAACTGAGGAGCAAGGAAATTGTGGTCCACGCATGGGGGGAACTGGAATTAGAGGGCAACCCGGGGAACCATTCATGTCAAGCAGTCCCATTGCATAACCCATCCCCATTCCCATTCCCATTCCTATGCCCATTGGTGAGTAATGAGCCATGGAAGGTGCACGCATGTGTTGCATTCCATGAGGTAACATAATCGGAGGCATACACAGTCCACTTCCCATAGACATGATCTGATTGAGGCTCAGAAATGAGGTTTCATTGATAACGAAAACAAAGAAATAAGAAGAGAAATAGGGAATATTATGGAGGTGCAAAAGCTTCACCTGCACTTGAAGCTGAAGAGTTTTAAGATACTCAATGGCCTCATCAAGCATTGAAGCTTTGTCCACCTTAAAAGAGTATGATCTCAAGTTAGTCAGATCCTTTTTCCTTTTTCATAGTCCAACAATCTCAAAACAATAGAATATCTTAACTACAAGGAGAATATGGCACCTTATTACAATTAGGTATAAGTTCTTGTAGGGCACGCATTCTCTCATTTATCCTATCCCTTCGCCTCTGTTGACAGTGCAAAGTAAAATAACATCTATTGAAATTACCAGCCCAAATAAAGACAAAAAATCACTGTTTACTAGTCTAAATATGAGTTTTAAATACATACTCTTTCAGACATATTATGCACTTCTGCAGCACGATTTCTCTTGGCATTTGTGCCTCGTGCAGGAGGTGTTCTCTTTACGCCCACTGATTCATCTTCAACATCCTACATCCAAGATGGTAATTAACACTAGATAAACAAATATATCAACTAAATAATATCACATTCCACCAGAGATTTAGGATTGGAATATCCCACATGAATGCTTGTCCTACTTACTTCGCTCTGATATTCAGCTTCTTCTCCCTCACGGTTTTTCCTTTTTGCTCCAGGTTTAGGATCATTGGATGCAGCATCTGCTCCATTGCCTGAACATACAGAAGAAGCAACAACTGCTTCAGAAGCTTTTCCTATATCGTGCCTTCTTAAAGCTGTGCTTGCAGCGAACACTGGGTTTTGCGTACTAGTGTGATCAGGTTGTCTTCTTATCTTGTTGGCAATAGCATGGTTATCATTATTCCTAGTTGCATCTTCCAGATGGGTTGCTTCATATTGCTGCATAGAGTGCCCATCCTGGGGAGTCTTTGTAGATGGCCTCAAAACTAAGTCATTCAAAATGGGAGCGGACTTCTCTTGATAAGCAGAAACATTTCTTAAACCACTACTAGAGTTGATCAGTGTGGACTCCACAGGGTTGCCACTACCAGCGGTTGATGCCTTCTCATTGCTCCGCAACCTGTCTGCACTATGGAGGTTCACCTTAGCAAGTGCAACAGGTCTTGAAAAATGAGAGAAATTCATCACGTTAATGCAATTGCTTGGTTGCGGTGGCTTGGTGCCTGGCGACTCTTGCTTCAGAGATCTTGAATTCAGGAAATCACCTGAGGGCACCTGATGGGTGCTGCTGCTGCCATTGCTACTGAACTCAGCTGCTCTCAGCTTGCTACTAGGAGTTACACTCTGAGATTGTTGTGGCAAATGAAATAACTGGCTAGTCTTCACTCTACCAGGCTCCAAACCTCCAGTAGACCCTCTTGAAGAATGCCCATGCTCCAGGTTGTCAGAATCCCTAGCAAGGCTGAAGACAGTACTCCTATCAGCAGGCATATTAGTGTTATTGCTAGCCAGAGAATTCAAATCAACCCCCGAGAATTCATACAGGAACTCCGAGCAGTAATCATTCTGGAGTGCATCCTCAATGGGATAATTCATCCATGAATTCATGTCATCATCTTGGGTGTTCAGACCTATGCCTGAAGGCACTGTTGGCAACAAGTCATTCACCATTGAATCCATTGCTCCAACCTGCCCAATTCTGGGGCTGCTGTCCTTCTCCTGAACTTTGCTCTTGTGCGCAGAGATAGAGATGCGGGGCAGACTCTTCCTAGGCCTATTGGATTGTCCCTGCATCACAATCTGACCGTTCTCCCATAGCAGCTCAACGAAATCATTGTCAGGCCTTTGTCAGACAAAATTAAGTATTAAAGAAACAAAAGTAACGAGAACTAAAATCGTATCGACAAACTTTAAAAGCAAAACAAACAAGAAAAAGCAACTTTACTAGGATTGGGCTAAAGATCATTGTCACTTACATAAACGAAGACAGATCTGAAGAGTCATTTGACATATTGGATTGTGTTTTCTCGAGCTTCTTTTTGGTTGTTGATCTATGTACTTCAGAGAGAGGCATGATAGATTGGTAGGCACAAATATGAGAGAATCAAGACCTTCAGTTTAGTGTAATGGAATCAATCTGATTCTTTGATGCACAGAAGATAGACAAAACACTTCTCAGCTATTCATCAGATGCCAAGCTTGAAACAATATCAGTGAAAGATTGGGCGGACCTGAGGGGAACCAAAGTATAACTGCCACCTTTACTTTGTTCTTCTCATTCACTAACACAGGAACAGAATCAAGCCCCAAAACCTTATATCCAGTTATGCCTCAATTTGTTGCTGGACGCCCGCGATAACCGAAGGACTTGAGCTGTCTTGCAACAACTATGGAAACACCATCATCCGCAACACAGAGTCCATGTGAATCTTCGTAAGGTATTCAAACCGATGGAGGAAATCTTCTGCAAAGATGCCAACTTTCCCACACTTGCGACCCAAAAATCACAAAAACAAGCTACGGAGCAACTAAAATCTCCATTTCCTTCAACAAAACAAGGAAATCCCAGCACCGAAAGGTTGCTCCTTTGAAATAAAACTACCAGAAAGGATTTGAACAAGCACACAGAGTTTGCGGCAGAGATCCAACCTTTTCTTCCTCAAAATCCCCAGCAACCGATAACAAGCTGAATCTAGGCTATTTATTTCAGCAAAGCTCCGGAGGCCGTGACCAAAATCAGTCAAAAATCAGAGAGTTGAGCAGAAACCTTACTCTAATCCTTGAACTAAAAATCTGTCGGCACACAAAAGCAGGAGAAAGTTGGACTCTTTTTCTCTAATAAAAGCCTCAAGATTTTAATCCTCGGCGTACCTGTTCCCAAGAAAGCCCTGACCCGGAAAGTAGCAATCTGGTACTAAGAAAGAAGAGAAAGGCACACATTGGAGCTGCGTAATAAACACTTGGGAGCTGCCGAGTAAAGGAATCTGGGCTGTTCCGCTCCCCTGGCTGGCCTCCTTTGTTACCCATTTCGACAGAAATTATTGGGTGAGGTGCCAACCATGGGTTCTCATCCAATGGCCAGGATTTGTTGCTTCTCCCTCCAGCTTTCCAGAAAAAAAAAAAAATTAAAAAAAAATTAAAAAATTAAGGTCCATCCGAGAGTCCGTATTCTACATGAGTAGAATACTTCATCCCGAAAACTTCATCACCACCTTTTCAAGTTGTGTGTGGTGAATCTCACAATGATGTTCATGTCATTGCAGGATCATCGAATGGATTGACTTCCATTATATATATATGATTGTTCTAATCCAATTTTTTTTTAACTCACTAAGCTAGATTGTTGGAGTGCTAATATGATATTAGCGTCATGTTGTTTGTTTGTTTGCTTGCTTTTTTTTTTGATCGGGGAATATAATTATTTATTAATCCACTCTCACGTGTGACACCTGTGAAAAGCACCCTTTAGTAGAATAGAAGTAACTGAAGCAACTAGACCTTGCTTATTCTGAGTTGTTATTATATAAAAACATATATATTAATGCTTCAAGGATTGGACATATGCTTGTCGACCTCGCGCGTTAGTTTAGCTAATCTCTCTTTTGGTTTGAATGTCTTGTCTTTAGTCTGTGCATGGCACCAGAGATATCAGATTATATAATACTTATGATATCTGCATGATGGACAAGGCCATAAGCTGTGAATGGCTGCTAATAATGAAATATGGAGAAATACAATGAGAGGTGGTTTAAATTCATCTGTGGAGAGAGATGGCTGGTAGGTAAGGGACGAGTAGCACTCTTTTAGATGTCACAGAAAAGCTAAAACAGGAATTAAACGGATGGAGAAGCTTTCATTTCATACTAGCCGCGCGAACAGCGTATCTGTGTATATTATTTTCCAACTTTAAGAGGAGAGAGCATATCTTTTCTATTTTGCTCTCTCTCTCTCTTGGTTGGGCATGTCTGATGTATCTCAGTTGATGTGATTGGCATATGAAGAAGCCATTGGTATTCCTATTTGATCAAGTGCGGAGTAAGTGGAAGGCAAGTGCAGTTCAGGCGACAACATGCCGGCCACGTGCATCGGAATGCCAATGGGCCCGGTCACCACAGATAGAGTAGGGATCCGGTTCCATTGCATGGGTCCAGTGCCCATTTTCTATTTTGTCACGTAAACTCTGTAGTTAGTTGTGTTTTTTTCTTTTTTTTTTTAGTTTTTACGAAAAATTCTAATTTTAATAATGGTATATACTTAAATTAAGATTTTAAGTTTTGATCAAAATCCACACGTTTTACTAGGACATATAATATTTCAATCTAAAAATTAATTTTAAGTTTTAAAAATAATTTATTTATATTTATATATTATTTTATTTAATTAGTTTAATCTAAATTAGATGGTTAGTTTGTTAGCTTTATTCATTATGATCTGTGTTCAAAATTTTGGTTTTATAATTTATTTTTTAATATTTTAGGTAATTTTTTACCCGAAAAATTTATGTATTTAATAATTTTAAAAAATATATTTGTAATTATTTCACATATTGTATAAAATTTATAAAATTTTTAAATTTAAGGTAAAAATAAAATTTAAAAATAAAAAATAATTTGATCGAAATTAAAATAAAATCAATTTCAATTGAAATAGTAAAATAGTTGAGATATATGGATTCCAATAAATATCAAAATTGATTTGGAAAAAAAAAAAAAACCTTAAAGTCTTGCTCTGAAAATGCATAACAATGAAACGTCATATTGTATTATTATATTGGTCAATTAGGATATATTTATACGGTGAGGACAAGGACAACCCACCCAAGAAGATCCATTGTAATAAACTTACAAAAGCTTTTCAACAGGAACTACGTGGTCCAGAAAAACAATTAAATTGCAGAGCGACGATTAGCCGTGTGCGTTGAACATCGAACCTCCACATCAAAAATTGACCGCTCTTGCGTTGATCAGTCGTCAGCGCCAGATGCACAGAAGATCAAGCGAAGTCGAAAATAAACTGTAGCATCAAACCTAGCGCCTCTATGCAGTAAACTAGAAAATGGAATCATTCCGTCCTTAGGCGGGGATTAGCTATTACATATTTCAAAGTTAATCGAAATAATAATTTAGTTTTAAATAATTACTTAAATGCTCTTAATTACCTTTTCATCCCAACCTTCATAAGGATAATTTTGAAAAAAAAACAAAAAAATACTAATTTTTCACTAATTGGACTAACAGATAGTATGATTAATTTTTTTTTACTAGTCAATTAAAATTTTTAGATCATACAGCGCTTCCTTTGTGAGTAAAGAGCACAAACCTCCATTAGGGGCTCATTAAACCCATATTTTCTACTTCATAGTCTTGTTCTGATTCGCAGCTTAGCAAACTTGCCTTTCTTGTTTGGTATCTTTTAAAGTTGAAATTGATAGCCACACAATGTTGCATCAAGGAAGATAACAGAGGCACAAGAACATGGCACCTTTGCATTCTCCGTGTGTAAAGATACTGAAGATACTTGGAAGGAGGTTGCTTTGGTGATTCCTGCATGCTTATCCTGACTAGTATCCTAGGACAGAATTTCATGGCATACATGCCAATACAGCAGATGAAAGAGAAAAAGCACAAAGAGTTATTTATCCAAGGAAAAGATTGAGCAATGTGATCTAGTGGAATAGCCAGGTCTAAAGATTTCACAGATTCTCCCAAGCATTCATCCTATGAATATGACTGTTCAGTTGGTATATATTGTTCGGTCCAAACCATAGATTGATCTGCAGAGCAATAATCTCAAACAGCATCTGGAATTTCCAACTTGCAATCACGAACAAGAATAGCCTCCTCAATCTGTTTTATGTAGTCCTTCTGAAGGATACGTTGCCTCCTGACCGGGAACCAGAGGCAAAACCTCAATTTTGCCACAAAGCTCAATATGATCTTACAAAGAACAAGGACCACCTGCCCAACATTTTTGTTTTCTTCTCCCCTGAATACAGCCAACTTCTTCAATGTCCGTGAACGAGACTGTCGCTGTTAACCTAAATTTTGGTACGATTGCTCCAGATTTCCATCCCAGACTTGGCCCATACTTGTACAGTCCTGGACCAGCCCATGTGCCGTCGATCCAAACAAATTCTTGTCCCCGCTCTTGGCGAGGCTTCATTTCATTCCTTGGCCTTCCTGTACAAATCTGTGCGCCAGTTGGCACATTCATATTATTCGTTGAACGCAAACTTTTCCACTCATTATAACGGCACCTCTTCGCCGTCCTCAGATGCTTTCATGTACTCATCTTGCACCCGCTTTTCCTGAACTCCATATGGTTCCTGTAGCTCACCAGTTCGTTATGCTGCATCTGTTGCACCAAGTTTGTACAACAATTCGGACATTTTGGCTGAGACTTGAGACACAGCAGTACCTTGCTCATGTCCCATTAATTCTGCAGCTCACAGCTTTTATTGTTTGCTTTTAGCTCTCAATTTGGGTAATCAACTTGAATCCGTGATACTGGAAATGTCTGGGCAACGTATCAGATAGATTACTCGGTCACCTGCAGGAAAAGCAGCTACTGAGCACCTCTCTATTTGTATACCAGCCAAACTGGAAGAAAGAACAAGGATAACAATCGAATCCAAAATTTTACTAAGAGAAATAAATAAGTCTCTACCAACCTGTCTCCAGGTGTACATCTGAAGCTTCACGTGACTATAATGATTTCATGGGACTGCTAGAATCTGATTGCCGTCGGTTTTCATCTGCACAAATGCACATGCTCTGCGCATTGAACTCGATATGCCACTTTTTACTTGCACGAGCACCCCCATTTCAGGGAATCAGCTCGACGCTATGAAAACACCAACCAGAACAACATTATAGCATCACCAGCCATAATGATGCCAGAATAACACGAATTCGAGCTCCAGCAATCCGGCAAGAATGATAAGAAAATCCATGTTATCGTGAGATGCATGTCAGTAGGTGGTGCCAAGCATGGAGATTTTAAATTTATCAGATGCCAGACACATGAGCATAATGGAGCTGTGTAATAATTAAGCAGTGCGATCATATATTTTGTTTATGTTGAGAAGCGAGGATAAGATGCAGACCTGCGAAAGTAGACAACAAAGACCCAATGCCGACCACCCACCGTTCAAAATGTCCTTGCCATTGTGAAGAGTAACACGGTGGTTATTACACCGGTTGTCCGCTACAAATAACTTTCCATAAATCGAACATGGCCGATGCAGTGGACTGGATATAAAACACTGAAACATAAACTGTTAATGTTCTATTCTTGTTTTGCATAAATAAAGAGTAAACAAAGGCAAGAATTTACATAATTATAAATCCGATCATATTAAAAATCAAACCTAATGAGATATGAAGCTAATCTCATGAAATATGACTTTTTTTAATATATTATTTTTTTATTTAATTATTCAATTTAGGAGTAATTTATCGTACTTGATTATTTACGATAGCTAATTGGATTGAAAGAGGACATAACTTTCCACGTTCTACCAACCCACGTGTGTCAGCAGATTACTGCAACATATAAGATACATCAGCAGCACAAATGATGAGACCATATTACATCCATAGGATAGAATAACATTTAAATAGAACTACCAAACAGTGATCCTATCAAGAACCATAAGCAAGGCTATAATATTTCCAGTATTTTATTGGGTCCTATCAGAAAAAGGACGAGTCACTCTTTGTAATGTATTAGATTAACTTAATCCTAGCATCAGAATAATGTACGAAAGTACAAATCCTTAATGCTTCAACAGGTGAAACGTGAGCATGCAGACCTACTACTTGCGACCTTCAACTAACTGATAGGATAATTTGTTGTCACCAACATAAGATAAGACATACATTCTGGTGGTTTGTTGTAAAGTCTGAAACTACTATGTTCCACAGCTCACCACCATGGCCAAACCAAGTCCATAGTACCTGAGCCACATTATATCAATGTTTCACATGCAACCTTATCCCACATAAGTACCAGCCTATGTGACAATCTAAAGTTGAAGTTCCTGCAATCACAATCATTTCTTTCTTGCTCCCACTACAATATATTCGTGCATTTGTGCCGCTAAATTAGTCCCATTAAAAATTAGATTAGCGCTAGTATGTCTTTAATGGTGTTAATTTGAGACGGTAAGAAACTGCCGCTTTAATTTTAATCATAAAAATTAGCGGTGCAATGTTAACGCTCCTAAAAGTCTACAACATCATTATATGTGGCACAAAAAATATATAAAAAAACAGGTTTTTTCCAGCAATAATATAATAGCATCACCAGTACTCTAAATAATAGCAACGCTAGAGGAAGCACGCTACTAGTAGCACCGCTATTTCTCAATAGAGTGTCACTATTGCTCTAAAGTAATAGTAGCACTAACTCTAGTGCTATTATTGATCTAGAGCAATAGTGGCATAATCGTCAAGAGTTCTTGTGGAGTAAACCAAGATATGGTATAAGAAAAATATTTAAACATCTCTTTTTTGAACTTCTTCATTGTAGAAGCAATCTTGGCATGGATTATAGCTTGTATTTCACTCTAAGTGTATAGCAAATGCTCACCCTGTGAAGTTTTGGAGAAGGACCCGGAGAAAGTACTTGAAGTTAGTCCCATAGTAGAGGTTTACAATTGGTCATATTTGTTAGCACCGAAAACCTGATCATGGATCTTGTTTTAGAAAGCTAAATCTGGGGTGGAGTCCTCTAGCATACTGTATTTTAGTTGAGAGATATTCTCCTGCAATATGATCAAGAAAAATATTAACATAACTTCATTAGAGCAAGTACTGTAAAAATAATGTCAAATACCCACTATATTTGTTGCAAACATTGTATTAACTAGCTAACCATCCTTCTTCATATAGGACGTGAGGAAGACCTCCAACTTAAAATGCTTAGCTCCAGTATCCTTCTCAACCCATAAGGGTTAGCATTCATGTTAAATAAAATATAATGAAAAAAGTACATGCCAAATATATGTGTATGTAATTTGATTAAATTGAAGAATATAACTTAGCCCTCAAATTGAAATGTCTTTTGCATCCAAGATAGTGATCCATCTTTTGTCTCTTTCTAAGCCTTTTATTGACCCTACTCAGTTCTTGAAAGAAAAATACAAAATTGTTAGGACATGAAATGTAATTGATAAGCATATCTAGATTCACACAAGTAAGAGGTTAGAGAAATACCTAGACTTCCTTCATCCATTAGTATCTGATTAGCATAGGCCACTAGTCTTCCTCAATCCTTGGATACAGGCAGGTAGCAAGTCTCTCTTGATTATTCTTGAATGGTGTAAAGTATGTTTATCAAGAGTTTGTATGACACCCTTTTTCATGTTATCCTCCTAATTAGCATTAGCCTGAACATAAGAACATTATAAAAGTGAGAACCACAAATGAAATGACATGAATGTAGCAATACTAGAGAACATAATATAACTTAATATGACCTTTATATTTGCCTAGATCCCTTCCTTCATGTCTTTTGGCATAGCTCGTCAGTTGGTATAGATTATTAACAACTTGTTTCCATCCTTTACGAAAATTCCCAACTAGGTTGGTAGTCTTGTCAAATTATCACCAATGACCTAGTTATGATAGTTGATCATCAACAGTAACTCAGTACCCCCAACCCCTATTGGCTTATTTGTGCCATGATGGGTCCTATTGGCTTATCATTATCAAACCTCGTGACTATATCTTCCACATATTAAGCTTATTCAGAGCAAACCATCTTAATTTGCAAGTAAAAATTTTTTTAGAAAATATTATAATTGTGGAGCCACGATTGACCACTCAAAATAGATAGAAAATCTTGAGAAACAAACTCAAAATAATAATAATAATAATGAGGTAGATTTAAATACTCAATTAAAAATTGTGAGAATATGACTTCCAATAGGCACAATCTCTATTATTAATTACTTTGATAATTTGTTAAGAACCTCCTAGAGTAAAAAACCTTACCAATGAAATAGAGACACAAAGAAATAAAAGTATGATTTGATTAACTTAAAGAAGGGGTTACATGGTTTAATTAAGGATATATCCTCACTCTATAATTTTAAAGAATTTAGACTCATAATCATAAATGATATGAAATAATAAATGGATTGGGAAAAGTTGATGCTCACTGTTGCCCTACTCCCATGCACTTGATCAAGTAGAACTTGACTTGAATAGGTTCTCGGTTTGATCCTTGATAGATTCTAATAACTTTACTTAATTTCAAGGTATGACCGACTATCTTAACTTTTGTCAGTTGATCCTATTAGGGTCTAAGTTATCACTTATGGCTCTCTACTTATTGTCAGTTGACTTTTTTTGATTTTAATTTAAGAGAATTATTAGAGGCCTTAGTTTATGACAATTACTTTTGATTTGATGATTAATGACTTTTTTGGCTTATTTTTTATTAAATTTGAAGTATCACTAATAATTTTTGTACTTGTATTGGTTGAACTTGAAATATTACCGATAGCTTTATGCATATTGTCAGTTGATTTTTTTTAATATGATATTTGTCTGACTGACTAAGCGAGTTCAAGCCTATTTTAGTTTAATTTAAAATAGTTAGTGGACTTGGTTTATCCTAACCATCTCTAATTTAATAATTGATAACCTTTCTTGGTTTATTATTGATTGGAATTGAGGTGTTGTTGATGATTTTGAGCTTATTGTCGACTAACTGTAATTGATTTGAACTTGACTTGATTCATATTTGGTTTTGATTCAAGGTTCCTATTCTCAAGGCTACGAATGTTACCAATAGTTCGGTTTGATTTGAAACTCAAACTTAGCTTTGGTTTAAATATGATTTTATTTAATTTAATATTCAGGTTTGGTTTTGGTTCAAATTTCATTTGATTTAAGTTGATGTTCAGAGTTGTTTAACCTAATTCTATTTTAGGTTTAACATGGTTTTGATTTATGTTAACTTGGTTCAGGTTTATCTTTGACCTAGTTCTAGTTCAAGTTTGATTTGGTTTTGGTTATGCTTTGTTCTAGTTTGAGTTTGATTTGAGTTTGGTTTAAGTTTGGTTTTGGTTCAGGCTTAGGCCTAATTTAGTTTTGGTTTAGGCTTGGGTTTGATTTTTATTTTAATTCAAGTTTAAACCTAATTTTAATTTTGGTTCAGATTTAAACTTGGTTTGATTTTGATCAATTTTATTTGATTTATTTGACTCGTAGTCAAATTCTTGAAGGAGTTCTTAGGCTAAAAATACAACCATCGATTTTCTGAAGGAATCCATAGGCCATAAATACAGTGTTTAGATTTCCCTTAGGGCAAAAATATGATTTTCGAATTTTTCAAAAAATTTCTTGTATTAAAAATATGACATTCAGATTTCTAAAGAAATCCCTTGAATAGAAATACGACATTTAGGTTTTTGAATGAATTCCTTAGAACAAAGCAAGATGGTGGCATTTCCGAAGAAATTTTTTAGATAAAAAATACGATTCGAAGTTTTGAAGCAATGTCTTAAACCAGAAAGTTAAGTGGGTTAGGTTCCCAAATACATTCTTTAAGCCTAAAAATTAGACGATTGAATTTTTGAAAAAATCCCTTACATCCGAAGATGATCAGTGCACATAACGTGTAAATTGAAGTAGAAAAAGAGAAATAAAATAAAAGAATTTTTTGCAGCAAATTTCTTTTTTGCAATTTTCTCCTTTTTCTCTGTATTTTTCTTTTTTTGCAACTTTCTTTTTTATTTTTTATATTTTTTCATAAATCTCTAACTTCTTCTTTCTGTACCAGCCTTTCCTTTCTCTCCTAAGCTCACTTTCCTCCTGCCTTATGTTGAATCTGGTCGAATCAGATCCAGTCTTGCTTTACAGATGGTGATGTACGGGGACCTTCGACGGGATGGGTTGGCAGAGTAGCAACCGACGCAAGGAGAGACGATTAGCGGAGGGGGCGCAAGGGCCTGCATGGGGTGCTGGTTGGTGGAGCAATGACTGACACGAAGAGAGACGGCTGACGGAGGGGCGCAAGGGCCAACACAGGGTGCAAGGTTGGCGGAGCAACGGCCAGCGTGGGGTTGAGACAACCGGCGGAGGGGAGCAAGGACCCATGTAGGGCACAGGTTGCGAAGTAGTAGTCAGTGCATGGAGAGATGACCGGCGGCGCTCGGAGGTGCCAGCAATGGCTTCCTTGGTGCTGGGCTTGGGCTTGTGGCGAAGTTGGGCACTCGACAATGAGTGGGGTGAAGGCAACTGGACCCTTGAGTTTGGTAATCTAGTTTTGGGTCATCGGCTATTGGTAGATGTGAGCAAGGCCACGGGTGCGGAGAAGATCAGGCCATTTTGGGTAGGCCATGAGCAGCGGAGGTACCTCAGCCAGTACTGGAGAAGTTCTAACCAAGATTTTTGGGTGCGATTTCGATTTCGATTTCGGGACTCAGCGAAATCGATACGTTTCGGCCGTTTCGATTTCAATTTCGGTCGTTTCGGTTTCAACCGAAAGATTTTTTTTTTAATTATTAATTAAGTATTGACCAGAGTTTGATTATATTTTGACTATTACTTTGACTTCAAATTAAAAATATGATAAATATTGAAAAAAATTTGAAAAAATTTGAAAAATTAGGAATAAATTTATACTTAATTTTACTATAATATTAAATATTATTTTAGTTAATTAAAATTACTTTTAATAGTTAGTCACTGATATAGTCTATTTTTAATATATATTAGTGTATTAAAAACATACAAGAAGTAATATTAATATAATTAAAAGTTAAAAATTAACATAAGCAAATTTAACTTTTTATTAAAATATACTTCACCCATACATAATTTATAAATTATAAGATAATACAACTAATCATCATCATCATCATAATCATCATCAGTTGAATTTGGAACATCTGGGTGTGAAATTACAAATTCAGTACTTGTATAATTTGGATGAGCATTTGAAGACATACGAGCCAGAACAACTAACTTTGGGCGATTTCGTTCCAGCGGTTCTAAAGTATAATCATATATTGAAGGTTCAAAATGAAAATGATAATCATATTCATTTACAATATATAGTAAAAGTAGTTCAATAACCCATGAGAAATAAATATCACACTATGCGAAGTGTTCATTTAAGTAAAGTTATTAAACCTTCTCTCCTAACAATTTGTAAAAATTATTAAATTCTTAAAAATTTAAGTAAAGTGTTAAGTTTCTCATAAATTAAAAAAATATCCATGTTTTTGTATAAATATGCATATTAGTGATTATTTTTTGATAAATTCACAAAAAAAATTTGCTCAAAAGCTCTTGGTTTTTAAAAATTTATAGAAAAAATCCTCATTTTATAAAGTTTTCTAAAAGCCCCGAATCATATTAGTTAAATTGCCCCGAACCAATTGAATCACAATATTTAATTTCATTTTACCACAAAACCTTTGTCTTTCTTCCTTCACATTCATCTTCCATCATGAGCAAACACGAAGAAGCAGAAGCTCCACTCCACATTGCCGTGCTGCCATGGCTAGCCTTCGGCCACATGATGCCTCTCATGGAGCTGTCCAAGGCTCTGGCCAAAAAGGGCCACCGCGTCTCCTACCTAGCCGCCCCGAGGAACATCGCTTGCCTCCCGAAGATCCCTGCCGACATCTCCGACCGGATCGACGTTGTCCCGCTCGCTCTCCCGCCCGTCTCCGGTCTCCCAGCTGATGCCACTTCCACCTCCGACATCCCTGCGGACAAGGTTCAGTACCTCAAGATAGCTCTTGATGGTCTCTGGCAGCCATTCGCGGACTTCCTTTCGAAAGCCAAGCCTGATTGGGTCATCCTCGACTCCGCCACTCACTGGGCACCGCCGGTTGCGGTGGAGCACTCCATTCCCTGTGCAATATTCACGGTGTTGACCGCATCAGCCCTTTCGTTTTTTGGCCCGCTGAGGGAGTTATCGCCGGAGGAAGGTTCGAGAAAGACGCCGGAGGATTTTGCCGTGCCGCCGCCTTGGATCCCCTTCCCTTCCAATCTATACTACTTCGTCCATGGCGCCAAGGGCTTCATGAACCTCTACAGAGTCAACGCCTTTGGCGTCTCCGACATGCACCGCTTCTGCGACAAGGTGGTGGCGCCCCGAACTTGCCCGGAAGTCGAGGCGCAATAGATAACACTTCTTGCGGATTTATACCAGAAGCCTGTTGTACCTGTTGGCCTTCTCGTACCGGAGCAGACGTCGAAAGATAGGAAACGTGACGGTCGGCACGGCGAGCTCTTCGAGTGGCTGGACAAGCACGCGGCGAAGTCGGTGGTGTACATCACTTTCGGGAGTGAAGCGACACTGGAAGTGGAGTTGCTGCGGCAGCTGGCCTTAGGCCTGAAGCTGTCTGGAATACCGTTCTTATGGGCTCTCCGGAAGCCCGGCGGCTTGCCTAAGGAGACCGAGGTGTTGCCGAAGGGGTTCGAGGAGCAAGTAAGAGGGCGGGGAGTGGTGACCATGAGCTGGATTCTGCAACTGGAGGTGTTGGCTCACCCATCGGTGGGCGGGTTCTTGACGCACTCCGGGTGGAGCTCGGTAATAGAGGCACTGCAACACGGCCACCAGCTGATACTGTTGCCAATGTACGTGGATCAAGATCTGAATGCAAGGATGGTAGAGGCCGGGGGGTTTGGAGTTGAGGTCGTGAGCTCTGCGCGAGCTTGCTCTCATCGCCAACGAAAGTAAACAGTAAATTCTAAACGAAATGGTATTTATGATTTCGGTTTAGTATGGGCCGAAACTGAGCCTTTTCGGTCGAAACCTAGGGTATCCGCTAGAGCATAGGGCTGTCACACGGGAGACCCTAGGTGTACGGGTAGTAGGGAAGGATATGTCGGAGAAGAAAAAAAAAATTGTACCCAAGGAACAAAAGATAAGTAAAGCTTATTTTTGTTTTCTTTTTGTCTGACTTGACTAGTTGGTTTCGTTTTTACGAGCTTTCTCTTTATAGTTTCTCTTAAATCTTTGATTCTCCTCTCTTGTTTGTAGATTTTTTGACCTTTTTTATAACCATCAAAGTATATTAGATTAATTTCAAATTTTGAATTAATGATAATAAAATTATGTTCTTAATTTTGAAATTTGAATTGTTGTATGGATAAGGATATACTTGGATAAGATAAATACGATCTATTTACTATAAGTGAGAAATAAAAGTTACAAATTATACATGATTTGTTTGCTGTGAATAAGAAAAAAAATTTGAGAATTATACCTATTTAGGATATCAAATTTTCAAGAAGGTTATTTATAATTTTTTTTGAAAAATTTGGACTAATTTCTAATTTTAAGAATTTTGAGGACCTTTTTGTGAAAAACTTTATTTGTAAACTTTTAAAACATTCAAGTTACATTTTGTAAGATTTTATTTATCAGAATAATAAAATATAAACTTATTTATAAATAAAAATTTTTGATCGATTTATTTATGAAAAAAAAAAATTTTAGGAGTTTAATTTGTGAATATAAATTTTTTGAGGGTTTAATTATAAATTATCAAGATTAATTTATAATTATTAATCTTTGAAGGGTTTATTTGTAAATTCTAAATTATGTGGGGACTAATTTATAATTTCAAGATTTTTATGGATCTTTTTATAAATATTTTCATCTGAGAGACTTATTTATAAAGATTTATTTGGTCCATGAACCTATTTATAAATTTTTTTTTCTATTTTAACCCAAATTTTTGATGAATTTTGAGCCCAAATTTGGTCCAAACATCTGACTCACTTAGTCTATTTGGATTGAATTCAGTTTGACCCCGAATTTCTTTGTAATTTATGTCCAAATTGAGATCAATTTTTAATGAAATTCAACTATTATTTAGCTCTAATTAAGACTCATATTTGTGCCATAATCTAGTAGTATTCAAACTTTTATTTTGGTTAAATTTTAATCAAATTTAGTTTTACCCAAAATCTATCCAAAAATAACAAATTAAATAATATATGTACATTATAAACAAAGAATCAATAAAAAGTCTTACCTATAAATATGGAGGGAGTAAATCATAGTTGTCAAATGAGGATCAAGTCGTACACAAATAGATTACCTATAAAGTAATAAAATTAGAAATAACATTAGCCACATAATCACTATTTGTAGTATTCAAACAAATATCATAATAATATGCAATAATAAACAACATGAGATCAAAATAGTAAATTCCTATATGGTATATGATTTTGCAAACTACCAAGATAATAATATTTACCCATTATTTTCTTTAGGTATGAAATCATCATTATTATCATAGCCATCATGTTTATCATCTTCTGAAAGATTGTGCTCTTTAGTCTCGGATTCGTCGGTCATGATGTCATATTCCTCATTCTCTTCGATAGCTGGCTGATATGAATCGATACATGGTGCATATATTATAATTCCTTCAATGTTTGTGTGTACAAGTTTCTTCACTGGTTCACTATAATTTCATTCTCGTTTGACATCTACTATGTTCATTAATCCATCATCACATCTCAATTTTCATGATTATCTTTATATCTATCTTCTCTTTAAACTTTCAAACGATCTTGAACTTCATTTTAAACTTGATTTAACTACTAACTACACAACTAAAGAAATCATTAAATACTATATTTGGTCATCATCAAAACTATAAAGAGCAACACTAGTCACATCAAAATAAACTAGTCAAGTATGTATTCCATACATCTCGAGGAAAGACATAAATAAAAAAATTTACTAAAATAATCTGCTTAAAAAAATAAAATTCTCTCAATATTTTAGGTGAATTACTTTCTATCTTAGAGATAAGATCTTTGAAAATAAGATGATAATGCTTGAATATAATGAGAGTCAATGATGAAATATGGTCGAATTGAGATCCTTGCACGTCCCTCACCCACCAACACCCTATGTAAACTTTGAGAATGCAAGCTTAGAAATATAATGATTAATCTTGAAGTAACTACAAACTTATTAAGAAAGTTACTTCAAATATAAAAGTATTAAGACCGAAAGATAACCTCTCAAAAATCTCCTCCTAAAGGCAAAAGATCACCCCCTAATAAGTGATAAAAAAATAAAATCCTAAATATAGAAATCTCATATGGAAAACCAGGAGAAGAACTAATTGATATTTGTGGGCCCATAATCCTTGAATTCTCTAAACAAAAATAAGATTTCTAAGTCAACAGAAAGAAAAAAATAAAATGAAAGAAAGAAAGAAAAGTAAACTAAAAAAAAAAGAAAAATGGAGAGAAAAATATCGAAACAAAAGATTCATAATTCTGATCTTAAGCAAACTGAATGGCTGGTTGAGGAACTAGATGACCAGTAGAACCTTTCTGCAAGTTTTGGTAGACGAGAAATGGGTAATTGGTTTAGAAATCAGATGGCCAACAAAACTATTCTGTGAGTTTTTTGGTAAACCAAAATCACTCGATAGGTTGTCTAAGTGATTGGCCGGTTTGAGATTTTTATGCCACTAACCATTAATTTTCTGACTGTTGGAGGGAGGTTAGTTGCTGGATTTCTCCTCCAATGGCTTGTTTCAATCCATGAACTCTAAATAGATTAGGATGAGTTTCTCTAAATAATTTTTTACAACTTCTAATTTATTCTTGAGAAGAAATCAAATCACTCCAAGCCTTCTAGCCCTAGAATGCTTTAAGATTTCAATTTGAAATTAAATCTTCATTACCCTTGAGCTCAAACTAGAGAGACTTTGTAGTGAAGCTTGATTATAAAATTCTTTATCTTCTTCTATTTGTAATCTACTCCAAGAGTGTTTGGAGTGAGTGAGAGACAAAAACTCTGGTGTGGAGTAAATCTTGTCTGTTGGAATAAGATTTATTATATGGGGTTGGCTTCATTAATGAAGCATCATTCTAGTGGAGAGTTCAGGTCCTCAAGATCGAGGCAAGGGCCATGGAGGAGTGAATAGTTTTCGAACTACATAAATCATGGTACACTATTTTCTTACTCTATTTTCTTTATTAAACTTATGATTTACTTGATATTTGTGTGGATTTCTCTTGATAGATTGAATTGGATTTTGAATTTTCTTAAAATCATAATTTATTTTACAAAACCTAATTCACCCCTCTAGGTTATATTTGGCATTTCAATTGGTATTAGAGCCTGGTGCTCTTCATCCAAAGGTCACCACTATATTTTAGCAAAAATCGATTATTTTTCTTGGTGGGCAGAGATAATCCCATTAAGGAGGTAAAAGTGGATACTATCATTCATTTCTTCTAGAAAAATATCCTACACTGATTTGACATTCACCAAAGGATCATTTATGACAATGGACAGTCCTTTAGAAGCTTTAAAGGAGAATGATTCGCTCACCATGATAAGATAGATTATAGATATCTATCTACAATGCAAGGGCAAATGACCTTACTAAAACATTCAACAAAACCCTCTCCAAAATACTAAAGAAAGCTATTGCTAGAAACAAAAGAGACTGACACCAAAATCTTTTAAAGCATTATGGGATTATTGCACCATAATTGAATCTCTACCTAATCAACACTGTATGTATTGGTGTTTGAAACTAAGGTCTACTATTAGAAGCACGAATTCTCTCTCTAAAGATTGTATTGCAAGAGAAAATTACAAAGGAAGATAATGCTTACCTTCACCTAGATAAACTAGATTCCTTGGATGAAACAAGACTTGAAGCTCAACAAAACCTAGTAATGTGCTAAGAATAAATGTCTAGGGCCTACAACAAGATACCCCAACTCAGATCTTTTCAAAAGAGAGAAATGGCCTTGGTGATTAGAAGACATATAATCCCGACTTGAACCAAAAAAGGCAAATTTGAGCCAAATTGGGAAAGCCTTTATATCATTGAAAAGATATTTGAAGGGGGATCCTACTAATTGATTGATAACAAAGGAAAAATACCTATACCATCGATCAGTGCTCACTTCCTAAAGAGATATTAGGCATGAGACTCTTGGGGCAACAATAAGAAATAAAAATGCCTACTGTTTTACCTATGATGACATGTCTAGCTTTCTTAAAGGAATATCTAGTCAAGCATGCACTTCATGCTGCTTGAGGTAAAACACAGACATAAATTAAAGTTCATCTTATATACTGATTGAGTCCATAACCACATGGCAAATGAAATTTACTTCAATGTGGCAAATCAAGTCTATTTTCGCATGATAAATTAAGTTCACTTTCACATAGTAACTCAAGTCCACTTTCACGTAGCAACTCAAGTCTACTTTCACATTGCAATTCTAGTCCACTTTCATGTGGCAAGTGAAGTCCACTTACATGTAGCAAATTAAATCCATCCTTAGGTGGTAAAGCATATCAAAATGCTGACACAATGAAAAGTACCTGAAAAATATTTGCACCCTCTCCTCTCGTCAGAACACGAGAAGAGGTTGTGAAGGGGCACTTTGTTTGGATCGATTTTGGCTAAAATTAAATCTAATCAAAATTTATTCAAAATGGAGACTTTAATGTCACTAAATTATGGCTCAAACATAAGTCTCAATTGAACTTAAATCACAATCAAAATTAACTAAAAATTGAGCTTAATTCCAGAATTATTGAAAAATTCAGACTCAAGCTAATTTCAACCCAAATAGGCTGAGTGGGTAAGATATTTGGACCAAAATTGAACCCAGAGTTCATAAAAAATATGGGCTAAAATGAAATATACCATATTCTTACAAATCAGCCCTTACATAGAATAAACTCTACAAAAATATTTTTCGTCAAATTTTTTCATACAAACAAGACCTTGAGATGAAATTTTTGCGAAAAAATCCACAAAAAAATCTAAAAATTATAAATTAGTTCTTGCAAAACCTAAGATTTGCAACTAAACCCCCTAAAAAATTTTGTATTCACAAATAAACCCCTAAAATTTTCACTTTTCGTAAATAAGACGCTCAAAGATTTTTATTTACAACTAAGTTCTAAATTTTATTATTTTGTAAATAAAATTTTACAAGAGGGACTTTGATAGTTTAAAATTTTATAAATAGGTCTTTTTTTTGCAACATGACCCTTGAAATTTATAAAAATAAAATTTGATCCAAATTTTTCAAAATATTATAAATAATTCCCTTATAAATTCAATATCAAAAAAGAGTATAATTTTCAAATCTTCTCATTTACAGTCTTGTCCAATCTCAAAATAGTTCCATCTAACAAATTACATCCATCCATACAAATTTAAACAAAAAATATTGTTATCTGCATCCACAATTTGAACTTTTAATAAAGGTCAATTTCATCTTCTTGATGCCTATAAAAGCCCATGAAAAGCAACAAAATAGAGGGGAGAGTTTTAAAAAGAGATTGGGAACAAAAATTTGATCAGGAAAATCTAAAACTCAAACACGAAGAGGGTTAGTATACTTAGCTTTACTCTTCATGCTTTCCCTATTCCAACAATTCGCCTCTTTTTTTGGTTGCTTTCTTCTGTCTTTGAAGGTCTCTCTAGCATAGCTACCCTCTCCTCCGTTGCCATGAAAGCTTAATGAAATCTTTGTATTTGATGCTACCAGCCATGGTAACCACCCCACTACTCCAATCCTCCTCTCGGCACCACCATGGCAACACCTTACCAGAGCTCTCATTGCTGATCTCATCACCACCAAGCTCCAGAACCACCATCACCCCTCACCAGTGAGTCCAATTTGCACTCTATGCTATCTCTCACCGGCCACTTCCTTGTTAGACCTATGTTTCCTAGCTCATGCTAGACCTTTGCTTGACTCATGCCCTATGTTGGGGAGCTGAAAGAGTGTCGAATCGAATCAATATAGTGGGTCGGACACCAAACCATTCTAAAAGCTTAAACTCATGGGATATGAGCCTTTTTCACTATATATATTGGACTCTATCTATCCAATATCCGATGTGAAACTAATTCATCACATCTGACATTATAACAATCTCCCCCTTCTGGTGTGATTTGACCACATCAATTTAACACTCTTAATCAAAAATTCTTTTATTAGACCAGTTTCATCGTCTGACCATACTAATAGAGAAAGACTAACATGCGACTCAATTCAGTCGCATCATCATAGTAATTTTGGTCTTAAGAGTTTGCACAACTTAAAGATTGAAGCTCTGATACCACTTGTTGGGATTTGCAGTAGAAGACTCACGAATCACCTTGTTCTCGAACAATATAAGAAATGAGAAGTAATGCAAGATAAAAAAAATAAGAAAAGACACAGCAATATATGTGATTTACCCAAAATTGGGTTGTCCACAGGGAGAGCAAGAGATCTACTATCAAAAGACTTTATAAGAGTTTACAAGAAAGACTGCACTCTTTCTTACTCAATTAAACTCTTTCACCAAGTCTCGACAATATCTCCACCTTCAGAAAGAATCTCTAAGAGAACACCACAAGGAATCACCATAAGAGACCACCGAGAAGCACTAGAAAAGACCCACACATAAGAGCCGACACTCTCTTTTTCTCTTTGATCTATTCTCTTTATTTCTCTCTCTCTATTTCTCTCTAGTTCAACCTCAGCAATACCCCCTAAACCCTATGTATTACTAAAATATTTATAGGCCCTTATTAAGTATGGATTTTACTCTACTTACAACTCCTAATATTATAAATCAATCATAAGTCTGAATCCAACTTTGAATACTTATTTTAACTCAAACTTTAATTCGAGCTTGAGACACCCGAAACTCAATAATCTTCACCTTGGCTTGAACTCGGGCATGCCATCATCATGAAGTTTTAGCCATCATCTCTCATCCAGCCTCTCCCCCTGGGCTACTAGCTTATTCAACTAATTACAAGACGTGAGCTCGAGCCAACATCAAATTCGCTCTTTTTCGTCATCGTGGTGCTGTGCAACTCTGATGTGTAACCATCATCACACCATCTTCCGGTTGTTGCTCCACCTACAAGCGACTCTCTGTTGTTGTCGCATAACCTTAGACATCTCACGGCCTCGCTATGTCCTCCTCTCTGCTGTAGGACCAGCCTTAATTACTGCCATGTTGCTTCCCAGCTTACTTACCTGAGCTCCGCATTCTACGCACGCATGGTCCTATTCTCGCACTCAACGGCCTTCACCTCCCAGTTTCTTGGCTATACTGAGCCCTAGTTGAGACACCCTACTGCATCTTATCAAAAGCCATCAGCCACTAATATGAGCCTTAGTTGCCATTGACTAAGAGCCCTATATGGCCCTTCGTCAACCTCTCCTACTCCGACCGACCCACACCCTGCGTGGCCCTTTTCTAGCCCGCTCTCATGCTCCCTCCCGTGAGTGCCGCTGGCCTGTTCCTGCGACTCACCTGACCTTCATCTTCTTCTGCCATAAGGCAAAATTTATCTTGCTGTTAAACTTCTCCACCTCAAATAAATATGGGCCTTTTTCACTATATATATTTGATTCTATCTATCCAATATCTGATGTGGGACTAATTCATCACACCTGACATTATAACAATATCCCCCTTCAGGTGTGATTTAACAACAACATCAATTTTAACACTCTTAATCAAGAACTCTTTTTACTCGACCACTTTCACCGTGTGACTCACACTAGACTCTGGTGCCCGATCCCTTGCCGGCCTCACGCTCACACCCTCACACTGGCCTATAGTGCCCGCACCTGCACGCTCACTAGCCTGGCACCCACACCGTTCTCTCAGGCTTCACGCCGGTCTCGCGCCAGTGCTCAAGCCCTTGGGCCTGCACCCACAACCTCGCTGGTCTTTGCCATGAGACTAACATGTGACTTAATTCAGTCACATCATCATGGTAATTTCGGTCTTAAGAGTTTGCACAGCTTCGAACCTGAAGCTCTGAGATGTGCAACAAGGTGTCTCAACTAGGGCTCAGTATGGCCAAGCAGTGCTATAACGGTGGAGAAGAGTAGGAGGAGAAAGGTTGGCTAGCGATTAGCTGAATAAGCTATTAGCTCAGGGGGAGGGACTAGATGAGAGATGATAGCTAAAGCTTCATGATGATGGCATGCTCGAGTTCAAGCCAAGGTGGATATTATTGAGTTTTAGGTATCTCGAACTCGGATTAGAGTTTGAGTTAAAATAGGAATCTAAAGTTAGATTCAAACTTATGATTGATTTATAATATTAGGAGTTATAATTAGAGTAAAACTCAGACTCAATAAGGGTATATAAATATTCTAATAATACATAAGGTTTAGTGGGGTAGTGCTGTGGTTGAACAAGAGAGAAATAGAGAGAGAGAAATAGAGAGAAAAGAAAGAGAGAGTGTGTCGGCTCTCATGTGTGGTCTTTCTAGTGCTTCTCAATGGTCTCTCGTGGTGAGTTCTCGTGGTGTTCTCTTGGAGATTCTCTCTGAAGGTGTAGGCATTGCTAAGGTTTAGTAAAAGAGTTTAGTTGAATAAGAAAGAGTGTAGTCTTTCTTGTAGACTCTTGTAAAGCCTTTTGATAGTGGATCTCTCGCTCCATCCATGGATATAATCCAATTTTATGTGAACTACATATATCGCTATGCCTTTTCTTGTTATTTTCTTTTATCTTACATTACTTCTCGTTTTTTGTATTGTTTGAGAATAAAGTGATTTGTGAACATTCCGCTGCGAATCCCACTATATTGATCCGATTCGACATTCTTTCGGCTCCCCCTTCAGGTGTGATTTGACCATATCAATTTAACACTCTTGATCAAGAATTCTTTTACTCGACCAGTTTCACCGTTTAACCCATACTAACGGAGAACGACTAACATGTGACTCAATTTAATCTTTTCATCACAGTAATTTTGGTCTTAAGTGTTTGCATAACTTCGAATATGAAGCTCTGATATCACTTGTTGGGGAGGCGAAAGAGTGTCGAATCGGATCAATATAATGGGTTAGACACTAAACCATCCTAAAAGATTAAGCTCATGGGATATGGGCCTTTTTTACTATATATATTGGACTCTATCTATCCAATATTCGATGTGAGACTAATTCATCACATTTGACATTATAACAGCCCTACACCATCCCTCACCAACCCCTCCAACCCTGCAAGACTTGTGCCTTGTACAGCACTCTGTCGGCCTCTCCTGCTCCACCTTAGCTTACCCCTCCTACACTGCCTGGTTATCCACCACCACCACAAGCTAGATCCGACCAAAAATAGCTAGATCTAGCCACAAGATGAGCAATAAGGGTGCTCCTCTCTAGTAGGGTTCAGGAGATTTGGCGAAGAAAGAAGGATTTCAAAAAAAAAAAAAAACAAAAATGGTTTTTTCTGCCCAAAAAAATAAATAAGAAATTTGGCCAACTGTCAAGAAAGAAAAAAATATGAAAAATAAAGATAATATATTTCTTAAAAGAAAGAGGAAAAAAAATACAACCTCATTTTTTTTGCTCAAGCTAATTAACTTAGGGTTAGCTTGTAGGCTCACCCTAAAGCTAATTATGACTCAAGGCCAACACATAGGCTTGCCTAAAAGGTAATTTATCTTAGGGCCAAACCATAGACTCTTCCAAAAGAAAATTTTGACTCAGGGTCAACTTGTGAACTTGCCTAAAAGTTAATTTGATTTAGGTGCCTATGGGTTCATGCAAAAATAGAATTACTTAAAGACTAACTTGCAGCCTCACCTAAAAGTTAATCGGTTGTGGACAAACCTGTAAGCTTGTCCAAAAGTTAATTCAGATTGAAGACCAACTTGAGGACTTGCTTGAAAGTCAAATTGGTTTAGGGCTAGCTAGTAGGCTCATGGGTTGCCCTAAAAGTTAATTTGGTTTAGGGCTTGCTAGCAAGCTCACCTGAATGTCAATTTTTGACTCTAGATCAGCCTGTGGGTTCACATAAAAATTAAATCTACTAAAGGCCAGCCTATGGATCGGACTAAAAGTCAATTTGACTAAAAGCTAACTTGTGGGCTAGCCTGAAAGTCAAATTAACTATAGGCTAGCCTGTGGACTAGTCTAAAAATCAAATCAATTAAAGGCCAACTTGTGACTTTACCTGAAAATCAAATCAACTTAAGGTTATCTCATGGGCTTATCAAAAGTTATTTTGATCAATTGATAGCGTGAGAGCTCTCTAATAACTTAATCAAATCACTTAACATAAATCAATTAAAATGATTGATTTCAGATTGAAACTAAGCTGACTCAACCAAATTAATTAAACTATTTAAATTAAGTCAATTTGACTCGAACAGACCATCAAATGAACCAAATTGATCAAATAATAGACTAAAACTCAAATTAAATTGATCCTAAATTCAAATGAAGTTAATCCAAATTAAATTGGTTCAGACCAAATCCCAAGTGGGTTCAAATTGGGTCAACTTGAAACCAAACCAAATTAAAATCAAACCCTAATTTTGTTAAGTCAAGTTTGAATTAAACCTTAAATCAAATTTGAAGCAAACCATAATTGGGTTTAATATGGTTTGAACAAAATCCCAATTATGTCAAACCAAGTTTCAAACCCTAATTGGGTTAAACTAAGTTCCAATCAAACCTTAATTGGGTTAAATCAAGCTCAAACCAAAACCTAATTGGTTCAACCAAGTTTGAACCAAATCTTAATTGGGTTAAACAAGTTTAAACTAAACCCTAATTAGGTTAAACCAAGCTTAAACTTTAACCTAAATGAAGTCAAACTCGAACTAGAATTAGGTCGAGCATTAACAAAATCAAGTCAAACTTGAATTAAAACTAGGTCTAACCTAAGCCAAAACAAGGTCAAACTTAAACTAGAACCAGATCAAACTTTAACTAAAATCAGATAAAACCTAAACTAGAACCAATTTGAACCTAAACCAAAATAAATTTTAACTCATACTCGAGTTCATAAAGGTTCAAACCTGAAGCTAAAAGGGTCCAAAATGGATCGAACCAAATCCGTTAATGGGTTAAACCTAGATCCAATAAGAACCCATTAAGGGTGGGTCCAAGATCCATTACAGATCCAATAAGGACCCGATCAGGTTAGATCCAAGATCCACTAAGGATCCAATAAGTACATATTAAGGGTTGGTTCCAAGATCCATTAAGGATCCAATAAAAATCCGATCAAGGTCAAGTTCAAGATCCACTAAGGATCCAATAACAATTAATTAAGTGTTGGGCCCAAGATCAACTAAGGTTACAACAAGAATCCGATCAAGGTTGGATTCCAGATCCATTAAAGATCCAATAAGAGCCCATTAAGGGTTGGGTTCAAGATTCATTAAAGATCCAATAAGAACCCAATCAAGGCTAGATCCAAGATCCATTAAGAATCCAATATGATCAGGGTAGGATCCAAGTTCAACTAAGGATCCAATAAGAACCTATCAAAAGTTGGATTCAAGATCCATTAAGTATCCAATAAGAATCCATTAAAGGTTGAATTCATCGAATAAAAGCCAATTAGGGATTGATCCAACAAGAACCCAAGTAAGGGTTGGATTCAAGATCCATTAAAGATCTAATAAGAACTCAACAAGGGTCAGATCCAAGATCCACTAAGAACTAAGTTTGAGGTTCAATAGGAATTCAACGTAAGGTCAAATCTAATCGAAATCAAATCAAATCATACTTAATTGTGATTGGGTTTTAAACATGAGATTAAATCAAATCAAACTTGATCAAAATCAAAATTTGAATATTGAACTAAATCAAATCAGATTTGAACGAAAATCAAGTTTGGAACATTGAATAGGACCAAATTAGACTTAAACTAAACCCACGTTTGAGTTTCAAATTGAACTGAATCAAACTTGAACCAAAAATATGTTTGGATCAAGCCAAATTCAAATAAATTGTGGTCCATTGACAACAAGCTCAAAGTTGTCAGTAACACCTTAAGATTTAATCAGCACAAGCTAAGAAATGTCGTCGGTTATCAAATCAAGGATAATAAGCATAAGCCCAAGTCACTAACCATTCCTTAAAATCAAACCAAACTAAGGCATTCTTGAAGTCACTTAGTCAATCTGTCAAAACATTATGTTCAAAGGAAGTCAATTGACAATAAGTATAAAGTAGTTGGTCATACTTCAAGCTCAACCAACATAAGCTTAAAGCTATTGGTAACACTTCAAACTTAATTCACAACATGCCAAAGAGGTCATTGATTATTGAATTAGAAATAGTCAGCATAACCTAAGTCTGCTAACCATTTTGAATTAAATTAAGACAGGTTTGAACTCACTTAATCAATTAACCAAGCACCTTATCAAAAGATGTCAACCAATAATAAGCATAAAGTCATCAATCACACTTCAAGCTCAACTGACATAAGCTTAAAGCCATTGATGATACTTCAAACTTAATCAACAATAAACCAAGAGACTATCAATTACTAAATTAAAAATAATTAGCATAAGCTAAGGCTACTAATTATTCTTTCGAATCAAAATTAAAAGAAGTCAACTGACAACCAGTAGAGAGCCATCAATGATACTTCAAATCTTAAAGAGATTAAGGGGCTGTTTGTTTCGATTCCCAGAATCGGGAATCGGAGGAATGGAGGGAATTGAGAGCCCAATTCCCTCCATTCTCGTGTTTGTTTCGATTCCCAGAACCTGGAATCGAGGGAATTGATTATTTCCTAATTCCCTCGATTCCGGTTTTTAATTCCTAGCCAAAACCAAGGGAAAACACCACTTTCGGCTCAATTCCCTCATTTTTCACTGTAGCACTCCGAATTTTTCCTTTATTTCCCATGAATTCCTCCCCATTCCCGCTTGTCTTCTTCTCCGTCCAACGGCTTCTTCTCCGTCTAGCGGCCGTCCAGCGGCTTCTTCTCCGTCCAGCTCTTCTTCTGCTCCACGAATTCCTCCCCATTCCCGATCCTACTCGTCTTCTTCTCCGTCCAGCTCCTCCTCATCGTCCAACGGCTTCTTCTCCATCCAGCTCTTCTTCTGCTCCACAAATTCCACTCAATTCCCGGTCCTGCTCGTCTTCTTCTTCGTCCAGCTCCTCCTCATCGTCCAACAGCTTATTCTCCGTCCAGCTCTTCTTCTGCTCCACGAATTCCTCCCCATTTTCAGTCCTGCTCGTCTTCTTCTCTGTCCAGCTCATCCAGCAGCTTCTTCTCCATCGATCTCTTCTTCTGCTCCACGAATTCCTCCCCATTCCCGGTCCAGCTCGTCCTCTTCTCCGTCCAGCTCGTCCAGCTCGTCCAGCGGCTTCTTCTCCACCGATCTCTTCTTCTGCACCATGAATTCCTCCCCATTCCTGGTCTAGCTCGTCTTCTTCTCCGTCCAGCTCATCCAGCTGTCCAACAGCTTCTTCTCCACCGATCTCTTCTTCTGCTCCATGAATTCCTCCCCATTCTCCACCGATACTCAGAATACAGTTGATAGAGAGGGACCTTCTACCAGCTGATAGTAGATACAAATCATTGTAATATTTATTATGATATTTGTACATATAGTGAAACTGAAGTCCCTTCATTTTTGGGTCTTTTTGTAAAATCTTATTAATTTTTAAAATTATTTCAATAATTTTAAAATTAAAATTATTTTATTATTCAAATTACTTAAATGCTACTTATTTTCAAAAAAATAAGTATATATTTTCTATATGTATTAAAAATTATTTTAGAAGATAATAACAAAATTATATTAAATAAATCTGTAATTGATTATAATAAGATATTTACATAACCTTTTTTTTATTTTTTTAAAATATTTATTATTTTTATTTTTTTTAATATATTTCTCAATTTCTTACAGTAAAAACTCATCCAAACACAAGAATTCAACAACTTATGAAATTAATCAATTCTATAAGTCAACCAAACAACGGAAAGGAATTAACCAATTGTCAATTCCTTACAGTAAGTACTCATCCAAACACTGTAATTATCTAATTCCTTCAATTCCTTCAATTCCCCAGAATCACTCAATTCCCACGATTCCACGATTTCTAAACTCGGAATCGAACCAAACGCACCCTAAGTGACACAAGACAAGGCAGTTAACCACTACCTAAAATCTAGTAAAGTTTTCAGTATTTGCTAAGAATCAAACTAAGCACCCATTTGCGTTGAGTTTCACTCGATCAAGTGCATGGGAGGAAGGCAATGACAAGAATCAAGCCCTTTTAATCCTTTTTCTTATTTCATATCATTCATGATTATGAATTTATACTTTTTTAAATTATGAAGATAGGGTATGCCCTTGCTTAATGCCTATATTCCCTTCTTAAATCAATTAGTTATGCTTTTTTATATGTGTCTATTTTTATTAGCTAACTTTCTTACTTTATAAGGTTCCAAATAATTCTCAAGGTAATTTAAAATAGGGGCTTACACCTGTTGAAAGTCATATTCTTACAATTCCTAATTGTGCACTCAAATCACCCTCAATTTTTTTATTTATTATTTCTAGATTGCTTCTTAGGATCTTTAGCTATCCCAGATGGTCGATTTTAGCTCCATAATTTCACACTTTGTTTTCGTTCTAGTATGGTTTAATTCAAACTTGACTTTACTCTAACTCTGTTTTGTTTCAAGTCTAGTTCTATTTTGAGCTTGGTTTAGCTTAGACATGGTTTCAACCAATTTTGAGAATTGGATTCAACCTTTGGTTTAATATGATTTGTGTTTGGGTTAGACCCTTATTGGATTTAAGTTTAACCCTTATTAGGTTTGAGTTTTTGATTATTATTGGATCCTCAATGAATTTTGCATTTGGCCCTTATTGGGTTTAGGTCCAACCATTATTGCGTTTGGTTTTGACCCTTATTACACCCTTGTTTGACTTGGATTCAACCATGTATTGGATCCCAATTGGATCAAGTTTCACCCTTAATGGATCTTTATCATATTCAAGTTTGACCCTTACTGGATTTGGGTTTGATCCTTTTTTTATCATAATTGAGTTCAAAGTTTGGTCTTTATTGGATCCTTATTAGATTTGGATCCAACCACTAATTGATTGTTAATGGATTCATAATGGATCTTGAATTTGATCCTTAATCGGTCTTTAATGGTTTGTGATCAATCCTGAATGGATTGTTGATTGATTTTAGATCCAAGTCTTAATGAACCTTAATGGATTTTGCATTTGATCTTCATTGGATATTTATTGGGCTTTGGTTTGACCCTTGTTGGAGCATTTATTGGATTTTGGATTTCATCTTTATTGAGCCCTTATTGGTTTGGGTTTTATTTTTGTTGAACCCTTTATTAGGTTTGACCCATATTAGACCGTTATTGGATTTAGATTTAAACTAATTTTGTTTGGGTCTTGATCATATTCATTTCTAGCTCAGGCTTGTCCTAGTTTAGGTTCATATTAAACTTGGTTATAGTTCAAGTTTAACCTAGTTCTAGTTCAAGTACAACCAAGCTTTGGTTCAAGTTTGGACTAGTTCTAATTTAGGTTCAAGCTGATTTTGGTTCAGGTTCTGCCTAGTTTTAGCTCTTGTTCGACCTAATTTTTGTTCAGGTCCAATTTAGTTCTTGTTTAGGTTTAATCTTATTTCGGTTTAAGTTTGACCTTGTCTTGATTTAGGTTTGACCTATTTCGTACAATTGATTTAAACCCAACTCGAGTTTGGTTCAAACTTATTTGATTTGATTAAATTAATTTATGTTTGGTCAACCACGACCCGCTTAATGACTTGTTTGAGTTCGTATTATTTGATTTGATTTGATTAGGTCAGGTCAACCCAATTTGATTCAATGTAATTGATAATCAATTATTAGTGGTTTGAGGTCCTTATGTTGAATGGTGGTCAAAACATAGTTAGAATATGATAGAACACATCCGAAACACGACATAACACAATGAAACATGGTCTGAGTGCACACGACCACAACAAATCATAGAAGGAGCACGACATAACACAATAGAACATGCCCAAAGCACATATGAACACAACAAACTATGGATGGAACATGGTAGAATATGATAGATCATTGCTAGAATATAGCATATTATAGTTGAAACATGGAAAAACATGGTAGAACATGGCAAACAAGGTAGAACATTGCAAATCATGGCCAGAACAAGGCAGAACATGGTAGATCATAGTGGGAACATAGCAAAACATGGTGGATAATGAGTGGAACATGACAGAACATAATAGATCATGGCCTAAACATGATAGATCATGGTTAGGATATGGCTAGAATATGGATAGAGCATGACAAAACACAATAGATCATGGCTAGAATATGGTGGATTATGCCTAGAACATGGCAGATCATGGCTAGAATATGGTGGATCATGCCTAGAACATGGCAGATCATGGCATGGCTGAAACATAGCAAAACATGATAGACCATGTTAGAGACATGGCAGAACACAACAAATCATTGCCGGAATACAACTGGAAAATATCCAAGATGACGTCTAGAAGAGCCTAAAGGTTGTTCCTCATTCAGAAAAAGATCCTGATAGTTGTTCCATAGCCTTAGTAATATTTGGAAGAACATAAAGACTATTCCTTAGTCAAGATGGTGTTCGAATGCTGTTTTATTACTTGAGATGATGTTAAGAAGAACATGAAAGTTGTTCCTCAATTGAAATAGTATCCAAAAGAGCTTGAGAGTTTCTCCATAGCCTAAGATGATGTTCAAAAGAGTCTAAAAGCTTTTCCTTAGTCATTGCGATATCTAGAAAGGCCCGAGAGTTGTTCCACAGTCTTGGATGATGTTTGGAAGAGTGTGAACGTTATTCCCCAATCAAAATGGCATCTAGAAAAGCTTGACAATTTTTTTCATAGCCTAAGACGGAAAAGAGTGAAGTTTGTTCGGGAGTCAAAACAATATATAGAAGAGCATGAGAGCTGTTTCATAGCCTTAGATGACATTCATAAGAACTTGAAAGTTGTTCTTTAGTCAAAATCATTCAAAAGAGCACAAAAAGTAATTTCATAGCTTGAGATGATGTTCCGATGAGTCCGAAAGCTCTTCCTCAGTTAAAATGACATTCAAAAGGACTCGGAAGCTATTCCATGGCCGAGGCTTCATTCAAATTACCTGAGGGTTGTCTCGTAGCCAAGAATGGTAATCACCATTTTTTTTAATTTTTATTTCTTATTTTTTCTTTTGCTACAAACCGCTTTTTCCTTTTACCTTGTTCACTTTTTACCAAAACCCTTTTTATATTATTTTTCCTCTGATTCTCCTTTTCCTTCTTCCTTCTCATCCGCTTATTTTTCTTCTCTTATTTTTTTCATCTCCTCCATCAAAACCTCCTCTCACCCATTCTTCTTCGTTCTCCCATGCCAGCATCAACAGGCAAAGGGCAGTAGTGATCTGGGAGGCCATGCCATGGCACAACGGATGGCATGGTGAACAGGGAAGATTCAGCTGGGAGCTCCTGCCAGAACATACCAAGCATGAGTGGGGTAGCAGCAAGCTGGGAGGCCATGTCATGAAGGCCTCAAGTGCCAATGGGAAGCTGTGGGCTGGGTGTAGGTGGGCTGAGGACCACCTATGGTGTGACAGGTGGGTGATAGGCTATTGGAGGTGACGACATGATGTGCAGGCCGGCCAAGGAGTGGCAGTGCATGGCCATGGGTGGCCCAAGGAAGCTTGTAGGTGGTGGCGACGTATCGGAGCTGGTGAAGAGGTGACTGTGAAGCTGGAGGCTGACGAGGGCTGGCCAATGTGGTTGTAGATAGTGGGGGCTACAAATGGTAGCGGTTGCAGTTGGCAGCTGCTGGTGACCGTACGACAATCGACATATCCAGTCAAAACTATCCATGTTCCGACCAAACTATGATGAGGTCCCAATCAGAACCTAGTAGGAACGGAGGTGCAGGTAGTCACTAGTGGGGAAAATATTGGGACAACAGGGATATAGCTACATGTGATGGGAGACCTGGTCGAAATCTCTAGCTGGGATAGGCAGTGTTCTTGCTGAGAGCTCTGGCTAGGATTGTTTGTGCTTTGGTCGGGAGCTTTAGCCAGACCTAGCTAGAGGAGCAACGGGGCAGCGGCAGAGCACTTGCTGGAATAAAAAAAAAGAGGCAAAGAGCTCAAAGGAATGACAAAAGACATAACTTCAAACCTTACTTTTTTCGCGTGATTCCCCGCTTCGATCTTTGATATATTCCTTCCCATTCATCGCCTCTCTGCTCTTTTTGATCTCCTTTCTCTTCTTCCTGATGCCTCCTTTGTTTATAGGACTTCGTTAACTTTTATAGTCATAGTTTATATAAGCGGATTGGTTTCAAATTTTCAAATTGATGATGATTGAATTACAATTTTATTTGAATTTTTTATGGTTGTATGGATAAGTCTACATTTAGATGTGATTCAACCGATTCAAATATATTGGACGAAATTGTAGAGATTCTGAAATTTTAGTGTTCCCGAATATTGAGGGGTTATTTGCAAAATTTTTATTTCAAGGACAAATTTATATTTTTGAAAAGTTTAGGGACTTTTTGTGTAAATAGGCTTATAAGGAGTTATATGTAAATTTTTAAAACTCTCAAGGTCCTTTTTTATAAAATTTTGAGTACAAGTTAATCAAATTCAAACTTATTTGTGAATCAAAACCTTGGAGGGGCTTATCTATAAATTTGAAAAATATTGAATTTACAATTTTGTAATTTATTAAGGGTTTATTTATAAAAGGCAGAAAATCCTAAAATAATTCCCCAAGGGCTATCTATAAATATTAGTGTTAGAGGGGCCTTTCTAAAAATCCTAAATTTTATAAGTGTCAAGTTGTAATTTAGAATTCTTTGGGGGCTTATTCATAAGAATTTTATTTTATTCAAGAACCTATCTATAAATATCTTTTGGCTCAAAGACCCTTTTCTAAAGATTTATCTAGAAAGAGACCTATTTGTGAGGGTTTTATTCAAAGACCTATTTTTTAAGGTTTTATTTAGTACATTGACCTATTTGTAAAGTGTTTTCCGGCCAAGGTCCTATTTGTAAAGAAAATTTTTTGATCCAAACCCATCTAGGATTTCAACCCAATTTCAATTCAGATTTGGGTTAGTTTAAGTTAAATTTAGTACAACTTGGGTTATACTATAATTTCAATCCTATATCTCATCAAATATGGTCAAATTTGAGTTAACAAAAATTGATGTAAACGCTCATAACCACTACAAGCGTACAATAATCTCCGACGTAAAGATGGAGAAAGAGGGACAATTCTAAAGACATAACTCTCATTCTTATCATTGGTTTTGCATTTGTGAGTACTATGAGCTTGTGCTTTACCACACGGGGACCTATCTCGAGTAAATCATCTGCTGTCAAGGTAAACATATCCTTGTTGTCACACAACACCTTCCAAAGCTTCATGAGCAATGGTTCTAATAACCAATTCCTACTTTGATGCTATGATGTCTTGCTTCATCCCAGGTTATATTTATAAGTAGTTCAATAGCCTCAGGTCTACCCCAAGGTTTGTACTCCACCTTCTCCTTTTCCCTTGACTTTCTCTGTTCTTCCAAATAAGTGGTCTAGAGGTGATATGCTATGTCTTTATATCCCCACACCTCTCCAATTTTGAATTTGATAGGTAACTAGAGAAGCAATTGGTAGGTGGAGATTGTTGTCTACAATTTGTTAGGGGTTGGACAACCTAAGATGGCATTGTAAGGGGACAAAGCCCATACTATGATGAAATCAATAAAGAATGTGGAGCTCCACCAGCCTTCACTAGTAGTCATGAGTAACATCCCTACCCCTTCTGAATTTAGCAAATCCCCAGTGAATTTGGTTAACTTACTTTGATAAGGGAGGAGAGGTCGATCATACTTCATCTGGCTATAAGCTTTCGTGAAGAGGATGTTTGTTAATGCTCCCGTGTGAACCAACACTCAACATGTCAAGTATCCACCCAAGGCAAAGGTTATCACCAAGGCTTTGGCTTGTTGTTCCAGACCTTTCTCCGTGGTTTGCACATCATTGCACCATTCTTTGTCTTCTAGGAACTTTTCTTGCTCTTGAATCTAGGTTAGGGCTTGCCATTTTAGGGCAATAATACAATTGCCTTCCTAACACGTTTCTTCCCAAATCATTGCGTAAGGTATCCCATAATTGCCTACGCCAAGGGTATAGGAAATGATTTATTATTGTCAATATTGTTGTTGTTGGTCTTTGTTGGATCGTTCCCCTCCCTTGCCTAATCTTGCCAATTAGTTTGAACAAAATTTGTCTAGTGGTCTTCATAGATGAGTCATTCAACTTTGAACTTCAAGTTTCTGCACTGCTCCGTGTTAGGGTAGCCCTTGTGATACCTATAGAACTTGGAGGTATCCAGCTTTACTCGATCATGTCAAACCTATGGAGGTTTTTGTCAGTAGTCATAAAACCTCAATTTGTGCCAGTACCTTGGCATATGAATGATTGAATTGTGTATAGCCTTAGAACTCCATTATGTCATCGTGCAGTTTAGCCTCTTGAGCTTAGGCTAGCCTAGCTCTTTCATCCCTTTTTAGGCCTAAGGCCCATTGCTTCCCTCAAAACTTTTCTCTATAAATTTGATAAGCATTCATGGTGGTCACCATCCCATTTCATAGGCAACTCTACTAGTCTTGAGACCATTGTAGCAACTATTAAAATAATTGATATATCTAGATTGTTTATTTATATTTGGGCGGTGTTGAATCGAGAGAAATAATCTCTAAGACTCTCCCCTTTGGTCTGACATATTTCTGTAGAGTGGACAAGTCATGGCACCTTGGGATAAGTGAGATGACCTAATTTAAAAACATGCACTCCAAGTCAGTGAAGCTCGCCACCAATCTTATGGGAACACTAGAGAACCACGTTCTCATTGAACCTTGAAGAGTGGTCAGGAATGCCTTGTACATGGTGGTTTTTACAACTCCATGCAATATCATACTATTCTTGAATGATCTGATATGATTCAAAGGGTCTCTGGTTCCTTGTATAACTCCTAGAGTGGTTGCCATAATTTGGGTTGTGGAGGCTCCACTAAGAGCTATGGACTAAGTGCATTTGTTGCACTATTCAGCACTAGGTTCTATTGAGCTTGGTCATCAACCATTTGAGTGATATGCTTCTTTATGTCCTTGACACTCTACACAATTGCCTTGGTGGTGTCAGCATCCATCTCAGTAGATGGTTTGCAACTTTTGTTTGAAGTATCGGCTAGGGCTTGACTCCCATGTTGGGCCAAGGTACCAGGTACATGCTGGTTCTCAGCTTGCCTCGTATGGTCTCTTGATGTTTGCTGTACCTAACCATCTTCCACCTAAGGATTTGCATGTGTCCTGTGAGTATGCAAGTGTTGGTAAGTTGGCATGTGTGTTTGTGCCATATGGAATTGGGTCTTGACTTGCTAGGTGAGGAGATGGCTTTTTGTTGCCAATTAAGTGAACTCGTCCCTAGACACTAATTTTTCATTTTGGAATCGTCGCTCTAGTTAAGACCGATTGGGCATCCACTGGGGAGAGCCAAGCTTTGGCGAAAGCCTCACAACCTACCAATGAGGGACTATCGCATCGCCCAAGGAAGCTGCTAGGAAGCCTTTTTCTCTGATGCATCCATCACCACTTGCTTCCCTAGACATTGCTATCTCAGTGGCATGATCAGAGTTGACAATTTGGAGATTAGGTATTTCAGCATATTTTAATGAAAGTACCAAATATTGCACTCAGTTCTGGTTGAGAACATAGATTCTCCACTCCTTTCTAGATGATATGAACCTATATAGAGACAAGAAATCTATCCACCCAATTTTGTCTAGTGGAGAATGTTTCGATGCTTAAGTCAGCATCTCTCTCTATCTTGAAGCTCGAGACAAAGTAGAGTATGAATGAGAGAATCAACCAATATTTAGATTGGAGATCTTTTACCTCAATGTTTGGGCATTGAAATCTATATGGCTTTGAGGTAACTTGACCCGACCCCTAAGGGTAACTCTACCATAGCTAATAGGTGAGTTAGCCAAGGGTATTTCAAGAAATCCGCTTGGCATTTTGTAATGTGATCCAGTGAATTTTATCATGTAGTGTGAGATAAAGTGAGAGATAGTTGCATCCACAAAACTTATCCTCTAGACTAACATAGAGGCTAGTGCTCATGTAGGGTGATAGTGCATGTGAAACACTGAAGTGATATGACTTAGGTATTATGGACTTGGCTTGGCCGAGGTGACAAGTTGTAGAGCTCAGTAATTTCGGGCCTTATCCATTGAAGGTGCCGAACTAAGGAGCTTAGTCCTTTAGGGCCTTGTCTAGTAAAGTTGTAGAGGGAAGTACTAAAGGTAATAAGATCCAGTTTTGGGCTTTGGGTTCAGTCTAATTATTCTTCTTGAGACATCAACTACGCTATGTTGAATTTAAATGTATCTTACTTTTCATATTAGAATAATTGGTTTTGTTAAAGGACTTTAGGTTGAATTGATTTGTAGGAGTTATATTATTAATTAAATCTTAAATGCCAATATTTATCTCACTAAATGGATCAGTTGTGATTTCATTAATCATAGTTAATTTTGTTCGCAATAAGTTCATTAATTAATGCTATTATTCGCAATTAGTATGTAATAGCTAATATCAAAAAAGATAGTTGTCAAATAATTAAAATTTTAACTATAATTAAGTTATCTTTGAGAATAATTAGAGTCAAATGATTGGATGATAATTAAAAAATTAGTTAGAAAACAATCTGTTGTACTTATAATCAAATTAATATTAATAATAATTAGTATAAAATAGTTTCATCATACTCAAAAAATAAGTTGTCTATAATCAAATTGTTCTTTTATAAAAATGATAAGATATCTCATTGATGTTTTTATTTAAAAAATCACATTAGATCTCAAATATGGGGGCAATCTCTCTTGAGTGACCATAACCTATTTCTACCATCTCCCAAACACTATAATCATGAGAATTGTCAGGATGAAATAAATTCATTTGTAAACCAAATATCAAATTATTTAATATTTTAAATATTCAATTCCATCAAAAAAATACAACAAATCACCTGAATTAAAGTTTTTGCTCAATACAAATCTTTGTGGAATTAGTCAATTCACTAATTTCTTGGTTCCATGTTGCCAAACTTAAATGAGTGGCCGTTTTTTCAAGTGAGATTTTATTTATTTTTATAGCTTTTGTCAAGTCAAATTCAATAAAAATTTAACAAGAATTGGAATTCAAACTATGGATCGATTTAAATTTTAGGTAGACCTAAATCATAATAAAATTTGGCCTAAATTTGAGTTCATTCTAAACCTAAATCATTGTAGAATTTAGGCTCAAATTGAGTTTAGGCCCAAATGGATCAAGTGAGTTCAAAGTTGGACAGAAATTGGGCCCAAAATTTATTAAAAATTAGCCAAAATAAGAGAAATAAAATCTTTACGATTACATCTTGGACCAAATAAGACTCTCACAATTAGATCCTTGGCCAGATTTTCTTTTACAAATAGGTCTCTAGCTAGATTTTTTTTATAAATAGGTCCTTAGATAAAATAAATCTTGATAGCTAAGTCATTGGTCAGATCAAACCTTTACAAAATAATCTTTGGATTGAAATTTTATACAAAAAATTTCCTAAAAGTCTTTAAATTACATAGTACATAGCCTAGTATTTGTAAAAAAAAAACCCTCAAAGATTAATAATTATAAATTATCCTTCACAAAACTAGGGTTTGTAGAAAGATCTTTAAAAAACTTATATATGTAAATAAATCCTTGAGATAGTTTTTCCACTCTTTGCAAATAAACCCTCTATCAAAATAAAATTGCAAACTTAATATTTTACAAACTTACAAATAAATCCTTCAAAAATTTTATTTATAAATTAGTCTATCTTTTATTATTTTTATAAATAAAATCTTACAAAAAGGATCTTAGAAGTTTTAAATTTTACAAATAGGTCTTCATAATTAATTTTATAGAAAGGCCCATGAATTCTTTAGAATTAAAAATTAGCTCCTAAAATGGAACTTCTTGCAAATAACATTGTATATGTTGTAATTTCACAAAATGATATAATCATGAAATCACAAAGATTTTATCCAGATCATATGCATCAATTCAAACAAAGAGAAGCTTCATACACATATAGTTCAAATAGAGAGAATCCTCATCCACATCCAATTCAAACAAATAAGAAGTAAATCTCATCCATATCGAATTCAAATAAGAAAATCATCACCGAAAATTTGAAATTTAAACGGAGGTTCATGCGAGCTCATTATCTCTATTATGTCTATAAAAGCCAATAGAGTCCTACAAATATAAGAGAAAGAGAGAGAGAGAGAGAGAGAACAAGAGAAGAGGAGATCAGAAACATAGAGAGACAAGTGGAGAAGAAGACAACAAGATAAAGTTACAAACAAGAAAAAAAAAGGTGACATCACTTAGCTTCCTTTTATTTGCGGGTTCTCCTTCTTTGCTTCCTTTTCTTTTGTTTGACCTTTTTGAGGTCTTTGCTTGTAGCCAAATCACTCCCTGCTCCATGCATGATGCCACTATGCCCTTGAACACCTACAACTGGTCATCTGAGTTCAAGAAATTGAACCACAAGTTTTGGTTGATCGAACTCTAAGGTTTGACCGCTCGAACCACAGCTTATAGCCATCTCTGCATCAGCCTCCCTATCCACCTGCAAGTGGTTTCACCTCATACCACAACCACTCGGTGGCTCCCAATCATCCATTGCAGCCCAGCTATCCACTTAGGTGGCTGTTGTTGCCTCTTGGCAGCCATAACTACTTCTCTATCATGTTGCCATACCATACCATCATGCTGCCCCATGCCAACTAATAAGTTTATATTAATACATATTTTCACACTTGTAATTTAGTGATTTTTATGCACTAGTTTTAATTGAATTATCTAACAAGGTGATTTAGAGCTTAATTATGAAATTTCAAGAGAGAATTCAATTTAATTGAGGAGAGTCCATGCAGCAATGGTATTCTCTGATGTAGCCATGAAGAGGAGAAACCCTACAAATCGTAATTAATATATATATGGAAAGTCACTTATCTAATAATGCTATAGTATTTTGGGTATAACATCCTACCCATAACTCTAGTTAGGTGATTGAAAAGGCTAATTAAAGCTAAGAGGCAAGGGTACAACTCTTATGTTTACACAAACCCTAATTCCACTACCAACAATGTGAAAATTAAGTCACATTTTTGGGTCAGACAATTGGCAGTGCAGAAAAAAGGAATTCATCTTTTATTCAATCCCAAAGATTGTAGAGGAGGAGTCAGCATTGAGAGGAAATAGGAGAGTGGTTGCATTATCAAAATGACCAAAGACCAACATATTTTCATAGGGAGGAAGTTTCAGCCTTTCAAGAAAAACCAAATCTAAGAGGGAAGAAGCTTAGTTACTACTTGTGCCTTTTACCTTTGAAGACTAAGTTTTCTTTGTTTTTCTACTTATTTTTTAATGTATTTTTGTTGGATTTCATTCTTAAGCTTCTTGAGTATCACTATTGCATATTCCTCTATTACTGGGGCTAAATTAGCACCGTTGATACTCAAAGTGCCACTATATCTTTACTGATACAAATTTATAGCACTAAGAAAAATACCATATTAACTAGGGTCAGGAATGTTCATAGTGCTAATGTAGCACCCCCAAAAATCTATGGTAGGGCTTGATGCAGCACTAATTTTTTGTCATGAGAAAGAGAACAATATTGGTGGTAATGTTGTTAAATAATTAAAGTAAACTTTGTGGACTTATTTGCATTAATTCTAGATAGATTGAGGAAGTTATTTCCATAAGAGGTTATTGTAGGAAATAACTTCCCTCACTTTTCTCCAACTTCTCATAACTTCCTGCTACAATCTATTTTAAATATCAACATTGTGGTGATAGCAAAAACATCCCATGTTATGTATTCATGCATGTTTTATCATTATCAATGATAAATTGAGTTTAGTATTGTGCCCTCTATTTTGTTCTTCTTCTTATTATATGGTTATGCATTCTTGGGCTAGTGTAAATAACTACAACACTATCTTGAGAACTCAAATCTAATTTTCCTTCACATGGTATTAGAGCCTCAATAATAGAATTCTACATTCTCGGAAGCTTTTTATTGGAGAAGAAGTTCATTCAATGCATTCATGATGGAATTTGGCTATTGAGTTGGTGGACTGGGTATAGAGTTACTAAGCTTCTCCAATTATAAAAGTTGGAGGACATGCATGGAGTCTTTTCTTGTTGGAGAAGACTTGTGGGAGATTGTTGGCTGCAATGATTGGGTGGCTCTAGCAAACACACCTGAGAATGCTCAACCTTACAAGAGATGGAGGATGACTAATGCCATGGCTGAGTTTATGCTAAAAAAATCCATTTCACGTGATGTCTTTAAACATATTATGGAGTGCAAATCAGAAAAAAAAGACTTGGAGAACTCTTGGTGGGTTGATGAATAACAAGAATACAGCTTTCCTTAAATTGCTAGAGAATGAATTGGCTAATACAAAATAGGTGATCCCTCTATTTCTCAATTTTTTTAAGGTCAAGAACCTATGCGCAAAAATTTCAGCCTTGGACCTAGAGGAGCCAATCTCAGAGGCACGTAAGAAGTGTTATATCATTCATGGCCTCAATAAGGAGTATCATTCTTATATTACTTCTATTCTAGATTTGGAGAGATAGCATTCATTAGTGGAATTTGAGAGCCTCCTTGCTTCTCAAGAATCCTTGGCCAACCAATGGCAAGAACTTCTCTTCATTCTAGTGATAATGATGTCTCAATTTCTAGCAAGAAAAAATTTCAGAAAAAGGAGAATGAGAAAGATTATGAAAAGAAAAAAAATATGAGGGGTCTAGTGAAAATAAAACTAAAAAGAAAAAAAAGTAAAATATTTCAGATATGGTAAAATGGGACATGTTAAATGGAATTGTTGTGCAAGGTTAAGGAGTGGAAATATTACTGGGAATAAGGATTTTTTAAAAAGAAGATGTTGAAGATTGGAGTAGTAAATGTTTCATTGCAGATACCACTTTTGTGAATGCCTTGGCATCCATCAACTTTGAGGAAGATTGGATCATGGATTCTAGTTTTAGACATCACCTTATTGCAAACAACTCAAAGTTCTCACATTTTCAACAATATGATAGCAATGAGGCTATCCTCACAACAGACAACACCATCATCTCGTAGAGAAAGAGGGCATCATCACTCTACAAAGCAATGGTAATTATCCTCTTACTCTCAAGAGTGTCTATCATGTTCCTAGAATGAAGAAGAATCTCTTCTCAGTAGCTAATGCCATGGATGCTAGCCACTATGTCTTGTTTGGGCCCACATATGTGATGTTCCTCCAGAATATTTCTCACTTGAAGGTAGGCATAACCCATATTGGTAAGAGAATTAAATATCTCTTTGTTTTGTTAGCGTCAAATTCTTGTGTTGATATCATGAACGCAAATAAGGTGCTTACACTTGGCATGCTCAGTTGGGCCATTGTAATATTGAAAAATTAGAAGCAATGGTGGTGAAGAAATTGGTCAATGGATTGCCCAATATTATTTCTTTTCATTGTGGCAATGTTTGTGAAGGTTGTCAATGTGGAAAACCACATTGCCTTCCATTTGACAAATCACTCACATCAACAAGTGAAGTACCTTTGGAGTGGGTCCCTAGTGACTTGATGGGACCATGTACCACACCTCATATTCAGGCTCTCTTTATATGTTGCTTTTTGTTGATGATTTTACTAGGTTTACTTAGGTGTACTTTATGAAAGAGAAACCTAAGGTCTTCTCCAAATTCAAGGAGTTCATGATAACCATTGAAGGTATCCTTCATCAAAAGATAAGAAGGTTAAGAATAGACAATAGGGGGAGAATTCACATCAAATGAGTTCTTCTCTTTTTGTCAAGAGGATGGCACCAAGAGGGAATTATCTTTTGCATACACTTTAGAGTAAAATGGGGATGCAGAGAGAATGATTCATCATCTCATGGAGACTTGTAAATGTTGGTTGCATATAAAGAACTTAACTAAAGCCTTGTGGGTGGAGGGTATGGCTTGTGTAACTTTTGTCACTAATCGACTTCCTCTTAATCCAACCAATGTGAAGTCCCTATATGAGTTGATGTGGGGAGAGAAGCCTAATGTGAAGAACTTCAAAGTTTTTGGCTCTCCATGTTGTGTGCATGTACTAGATTCCAAGAAAAGAAAGTTGGATGCTAAAGCTAATAAATGCATATTTATTGGATATGATGAAAGAAAAAAAGGATGGAAGTGTATGGATCCCAAAACCCATAAATATGTAGTTTCAAGGGATGTGGTGTTTTATGAAATGTCTTTCTTCTATTTTTCTCAGAATAGTTTTTTTTGGTGGTGTAGGTCGAAACACTAATGTTGATGTACCAACGATGGAGACAACTCTTCCAATATCTTAAAATGCTCCTCGTTCTTCAACAATTCATCTTCTTCACCATTAGTAGAGAATGGTGAAAGGGGAATTAGCAATACTCATGAACTTTATGAACAACAAAAGATGGTGGATATGCCACCATTATGAAGATCCACAAGGAAGATTATCAAACCAGTTCGCAATGGTTATGGGAATTCGGTCACTCCAAGTTTATGTTTCTTGTAGATCTGCTTGATGAGAATGAGCCATCATTCTATGATAAACCTAAAGGCATCAAAGAATGTAAGGAGGCTATGAATAAAGAAATGAAAGCACTGATCAAGAATGAGAGTTGCGTTCTTGCTCCAAAATCCAAGGATGTGCAGCCCATTTCTTGCAAATGGGTATACAAGTTGAAGCGAAAGGTAGATGGGAGTATTGAAAGACATAAAGCAAGACTTGTTGCTTGAGGGCTCTCTCAAAAATATGGAGAGGAGTATGAAGAAATATTCAGTCCTATGGCAAAGATGACTTCTATTAGAGTGGTGATCTCTTTGGAAAACAGCTGAGGATGGTTGTTATGGCAACTTCTGTTAAAGCAAGCCCAAAGAGCATGGTATGGTAAAATAGCCCAATCTTTATACTTATGTAGTTATTTTAATCTAATTCAGATTCTAGTCTATTCATCAAGAAGAAAGAAAGAATGCATATTCTTGTGCTCTTGTATGTTGATGATATGATCATCATTGGCAATAGTGATGAAGAAATCATAAAACTTCAAGCCCAACTCTCCATTCAATTCAAGATAAAGGACTTGTGTCAACTGAATCACTTCCTTGGTTTGGAGTTGGAGAAAGTAAAGGATGGGATTCTAGTACCCCAAATAGGCTATGAAAAAAAGATTGTTGAATAATTTTGCAAAAACCAAGGCAAATAGTGTTCCACTCCACTTGATGTAAATGTCAAATTGAAAAGAGAGGAAGCTAAACTCCCCCCTAATCCTAACCATATCATGCTCTTGTTGGTAGTCTTATCTACTAGTATCACAAGGCCCAATATTTCTTTTTCTATTAAGCTTATTAGCTATTTTATGCAAGCACCACGAAGGACACATCATGATGCAACAAAGAGAATCCTGAAGCTTGTTAACTCTACACATTATTTTGGCTTGCTATATACAAAAGATGCTCCATTTATTTTGCATGGTTATATGGATGTTGATTTGGGTGGAGAATTGGATGGTCAACACTCTACATCAGACTATGTCATTATGTGTGATTTAGCATGTGTTTCTTAGTGCAGCAAGAAACAAGATTCTATTTCTCTTTCCACAATAGAAGCAGAGTACAAGGCTTCTTCTTTAGCAGCCCAAGAGTGTGTTTGATTAAGAAGATTGATAGAGAATGTTAATTCATATATTCACAAACCTACTATCATTCAAGGGGATAATCAAAGTGCTCTCAAGCTATCAACAAATCTGGTATGTCATGGAAGAACCTAACATATTGAAATTGAGCATCATTTTATTCATGAAAAGGTGTTTGAAGAAACCATTGAACTCTTGGAGATATGAAGCAAGAACAACATCGCTGATATCTTTACCAAATCACTCCCTAAAGGCTCATTGGAGTATTTTTAGGTTAAGCTTTGATTAGTTTCCAATAGTTCATTTTAAGGGGGAGTGTTAAATAATTAAAGTGAACTTTGTGGACTTATTTGCATTAATTCTAGCTAGATTTTCCAAAGGAATTTATTTCCATAAAAAGTTATTACAAGAAATAACTTCCTTTACTTTTCTCCAACTTGTCATAACTTTCTCCTATAATCTGTTATAAATATTAACATTGTTGTAATAGCAAAAGCATCCCAATTTATGTATTCATGTATGTTTTATCACTATCAGTGATAAATTAAATTTAGTATTGCCCTCCATTTTATTCTTCTTCTTGTTATATGGTTATGCATTCTTGGGCTAATGTGAACAACTGTAACACTATCGTGAGGAATCAAATCTAATTTTCCTTTATAATGTGCTTAGTAGAGGGGCAAATTGGATATTGGTAGTGCTATATAGTGTCGTTGTCACTATCAAACCAAAAGCAACATTCACCTTAGTGCCATCATTATTTGCTAATGGGGGTACTAAGAGTAATGTTGCCTTTGGTCTATCTAATGGTGATGCTAATTCCAGTGTCGCATTTGGTCTAAGTAATGATGGAGCTAAGCTTGGCACCACCATTGTCTCTAAAACATTGGTGGTGCCAAGAGTTAGCATCACCAATGTCCAAATCTTTGGCGACACATTTCTTTAGTGCCATATAGTGTTGGAATCCTTTTTTTATAATATCTATTTAATAACATATATCTTGAATATAGTTATATAAAGTGAAAAGCAATCAATGCATTAAAAGAAAATTTATAAAACTCTAGATACATCTCTAAATATATATATCCAAGTACATCTTGAAGTACAAAAACTTATATAGTATTAAATTTTTAACATAAAATGTCCAAAGAAAAATAAGAAATATTACTCTACACCCATGTCTGGCTATCTTGCTGCAGGTCACCAACTTATAGATGGTCTTCTCGTATAGGTCTAAATGAATGTAATTAAAAATTAGTAATTTGCATTAGTAAATATTCATATGATTCTATAACAATCTAATAACGTATCTAAGTATATAACTCATACCTAACCCCGTACCCATGCTCATTCTTAAGTCTTACCCCCTTCACCGATGCCCATGCCCAATTTCCCACCTTCATGCTAGTGTCCATGCCCAAATGACGATCTCTACACCTAAGTCCCCTCCTCCATGCTTATGTTCATGCCCAAGTCACCACCCCCATATCTAAGTTCCCACCTCCATTCCCTCTGTCCATGTTCATAAGCTACGAGTGTTCAACATGCGTAATATCAAAATGTAACTATAATGATAGGATTGATATATAATAAGTTTGCTTGAAATAGATGAAATTTACCTAAGCAATCTTGGAAGTGGTAGGAGTTCCTCCCAAAATAGCCTGGTTACCGGTAGCACTACCTTGCTACTGGTATGCTATGCCTAGAACATCCTTAATTTGTCATAGAAAAATTGTATTAGCATTACAAATAAATATTCCATGCACATTACAAATACAAAGTAGAAAAATTGTTGATGTAGTTCATACCATATGTTGTGCAGTAGACCAAAACATGGTATGAGGGAGATGATCAAATATCTCCTTCTTGAACTTCTCCAATACTGAAGCAACCTCTAATTGGATCATTACCTATATTTGACTATGAGTATACTAAGGTTCCTCACGTTGTGAGACCCTAGACGAGGACCTTGAGATAGTGCTGTTAGTTGGCCTCATACGAAATATCTGTAGCGAACCATACCTGTTATGCCTAAATACCTTATCGTGGATCATGCTCAGGGTGGCCATATTCGAGAGAGAGTCCTTCGACAAATATTGCCTTAGTTGAGAGGTCTTCTCCTATAATACGAGCACTAAAAATATTAGCATTATTTTATTAGAATAAATATTATCAAAAATTAAGTTAAATACTCACTATGGTGGCTACGGACACTGCGTCAACTGGTTGCCTATCCTTAGTATGGGATTTGAGGAAAATATCCAACCTGGAAGGCTCAGGTCTAGTGGATGTCTCAAACTATAAGTGATACAATTCACAATAAATAGAATATACTGAATAAAATGGCTCAACTTTTGATTATAAGTTGAAGAATATACCTCAGTCCTCAGGTTGGCATATCCCTTATATTTGAGAGAGTGGCCCATCATCTAATGCCTTCAATGCCTTCTATTTATCTTACTCAACTCCTGGAAGAAAAATGCAAAATTGTTAGGCAATGTAGTGTTAGTGATAACTATATTTATATTCTAACAACCAAGGGGTTAGACTAATACCTAGACTTCTTTCGTCTACCAATATCTGACAAAGGCATACCACTAGTCTTCTTCTATTCTTGGATCTAGATAGGTAACAAGTCATTTTGGATCATTCTTGTATGGCATAAAGTGTCTTTTCTTCACATCCATCTTCCAATCTCACCAACACATGGTGCCTTTCTTTATGTTATCCTCCAAATTTGTATCAGCTTGAACACAAAAATAATAGAAAAGTTAGAATCTGAATTCTCACCAATAACCTAATCATGGTAGTTGTTACTAGGTAGTAATCTGAATCCTTCAGTAACCCAAACCCCTATAGGCTTATTGGGATCATGATGAGTCCTACTTGTAGAAGCTATAGAAGGATCTGTAACAAAAAAAAAATGAAAGATTAGATTCCAATGTTAGAAATATTAAATGTGAAATGCATACTAGATAAATTTAGCAATGAATTGCATGAATTTATCATTATTAGGATGTATATCCTGATCTACCTGCTTGAGAGGGCAAAGTCCGCTCTATTTTTAATGGAGTCTTCATCGAAAGCTCCACTCATCTCGAACCCTAGATCCTCAATCTCATCATCCTGAGACCCCTCCACCATGTCTCCCACATATTGTCTCCCTTTATAGTTTCAATGATGAACAAACTATGTATTTGATCTATTTCTTGAGCTATATGTAGCTAGCAATCAAGTCAAACTCACAATGAAGATCAAGCTCGTTCAGAAGCCTCATGTATAGATGAACATGTAGACATTATTGAAGACAATGTGTGATGGTAGTTCAATAAACAAATCTTGAACAAATGAAGATTGGCTAGGAGAAGACTCCAGAGAAGATTCAACAGGATTAGTTTTTTCATTGTCTTTGAGTTGAAGATTCATTATTTGAATTCGTGACCTAGAACATTAACTAACACTCATCCTACCTTAGAATGCCTTCATCGGCTCATTTTTTAATGCAAGGTCATCTTGAGATGGTGTCAAGCATGAATACTATAGTTGTAGCAAAAATAAAAGTTTTCCCATTAACTTTAGACACCCAATCCCTATGGTTTGGATGCCCAAACATGGTAGAAATAGCTCTCTAAATTACTGATAGCTTTGGATGTTAGGACTCAAGGTTTGGAAGACTAAAGTTTAGAAGCTATAACTTATTAGAAAATTCAAGCTTGGAGTTCAGTCACCCAATGAGTTTGTCGGATGTCCAAAAATGTATAGTTTGAACATCCGAACCTTGTGATCAGGCACCCAAAGCTATGATATTAGCTTGAACATTTAGTAAAAATTTAACCATTAGGAGATTTTGGACATCTAAACAGGTACAGTTTGGACTCCCGAACACAACAGAGGATAACTCAATGGCTAGTGTTCTCAACCACTGGTATTTAAGGGCTTGAAACTTGTTCTTTCATAACTTTTGCACATTTTTGAGCTAACCTTTTTTGAGATAACAAGTTCCTAAAAGCCCTCTAGCCTCCAAGAGTTCTAATCCTTGCACTTCAATTTTCAAATATTCAAAGCCCTTGTTATCATATTGAATGATTTTATAGTGAGGCATTAGAGTATTTGTTTCTTCTTCTAAAATCAATTGTAAGCACTTCAAGGTTGTTTGAAGGTATTGAGAGAATAAAGCTCCAGTTTGGAGTTAGCCTTGTCAATTGGAGGAAAGACTAGTATACAAAGTTGGCTTCACCAATGAAGCACCATGCTAGTGAAGGGTTAAAGTTCTCGAGAGGGAGGCAAGGAGTGGTTGACCTCGGAACCACTTTACATCACGGTGCAATCTAATCTTGTCTTACATTTCTCTATATTGCTTATACTTGCAATTGATTCCATTTGTCTTAAAATCATTTTTGCTATTGGAATGATCATAATCTTACTCAAGTACTTTAAAAAGTGTCATTGTCCTCTAAAACCTAATTCACACTCCCCTTAGGTGCATAATTTAGTTTCACATATCACACCTTTTCTTTGCAATCCATGACGAACACATTTTGAAAAGAATATAACAATATCACAATATAAGTATATCACAAATAGCAGACAAATTTCTAAAAAATACATCCGAATATGAAGTGAGTAAATCACAACGGTCTAAAAGTGCATGGAGCAGTACACCAATCACATCACCTGAAATGTAATGAAATAGCAAATAAGATTATTCAAATAAGCAATGTAATAAACAACATAATAATAATTAATTAAATAGCAAATTTTTGTTATATAACATGATGATAACCTTTACCCATCATTTTCTTTAGGCATGAAATCATCATTATCATTGTCACTATCATATTTGTTATCTTTCGAAAGGATTTTCTCTTCAATATTAGATTTATCAGTCTTGATGTCATCTTCATGATCTTTTTTTGAATTTGACTAATATGAATTGATATATGGTGCACCTATCTTTACTCCTTCAACATTTCTATGAGCAAGTTTGTAGTCAAAATCAACCAGTTATTGTGTGGTGCAGAACTCCACAATTGGCTCTCAGTAGTTTTCGCTTGCTATGTGGTCGAAGGCATCAATGTACTCTCTTGAAGTTATCTCCACCATCGTGTACCACTCAGAATCTAAAAGATCTGTCATGTAAAATACCTAATGTGCTTGACTCGTAAGAATATAAAGCTCATTTTTATGTTGGTTATATTTGTACATAAGATGATTGAAGTTTACTATTGTGGATTCAAACTCATCAGCTGTCACTCTAGAATCATTATTAACCCATTCACTCTTGAACAACATAAACTTAAGCTCATTATTGTACCGTATCTCAATAACATCCATTAAAATATCATAGAAGTATGTAACTCCTAATATGGGGTTCTTATCTTTTGTACTTGCAAAATATGTTATAGTTGTATTCAAAGTCATGCCACTATTTTATGTATGATAGCTCATTTGTTGTGTCCTAGTGTGAAGTAAAAAACTATTTAAAATGTATTCTGAGTATCACTTCACCCATTTGTCAAGACCAACTATTAAGAGTAATGTCTCTTTAGAAATCCCAGATGCCTCACTACTTCTTTCTAATCTAGCAAATCTAAATTAACAATAAGGCATGTATTAGGAATCAGATACATAAATGCCTACATTACTTATAGACTAAGTCTCTATTTACACTTACATGCTCCCTGAACCACTTAGCAAATGTGTTACTGTAGATTTTCTCTTGTTCAAACTCTCCACCTTGATGTCATCTATCAATCTTTATTGACTTCAAGTGTTCGCTGCAAAATAAATTTTGATTCTTTTAGAAGAAAGTAAGTAATATTAGAGTTTTTTTAGAGTCGATCAGATAGTTGCATGTACTCTCAAAAGGCTACCACAATGTACAAACTAAATAGTACATAATGCTATATTGACGTCCATTGAGTCTCACCTAGATAATAAATCCCTTGCTGAGCTCCAATTGAATGCCCCTCTCCCATGTGAATAATGATCATGGTTCCAAAAATCTGCACAAAGTATGACTATAAGTCATTTAGGTACATTGTATAGAAAGTCATGCATTTCTAAGCCACATAGCCTTCTGCTATGGAACCTTCTAGATGAGATAGGTTTTGCATATAGTTCTTCAATTTGGAAAGATATCTAAATGATAACTTGTTCATTCGTTATCATGGATAGAAGTAATATAAGTTAGGTAAAAATAATAATCAAAGTTTACCTCTCAAATGGATACATAAAGTGGTACTAGATTGGTTTGGTGTATATTGCTTTCTCTATTAGGTGAATAGGCAAATGCTCTACGATATCCAAAAATGAAAGAAAAAATTCTTTCAAGGTGGCAAAGAGTCATGACAATCCTATACTATAAATCTTCAAATTCAGATAGGTGACTATTTTTTGCATACAAATGTTGAAAGATACTACTCATTTCGATCAGTGGTTTGGCTATATGCTTAGGCAAACACCTACGTACTGTGATTGGTAGCAACTATTTTATTAATATGTAACAAATATGACTCTTTAAACCAGTGATGTTTTGATTTTTTATATTCATGCATTTAGAAAAGTTTAACATATAACCATCAGTTCACATTTTTTAATAAACTTAAGAAAATATCATTCTCTTATTTGCTCATGGTGCATGGAGCCAGTGGCAAAAATGTTATATTACCTATATCCTCGGGTGAGGTGCCCATTTTATGCCAATAGTTTTCATATCTAGCCATGCATTAAAATTATTCTTTGATTTGTCTATAATGCCAAATAATGTCCACAATAAATTTTTAAGAAAATTTTTCTCAATATGCATGATATCGAGATATGCCAAATATGCAGTGAGCTCCAGTACAACAAATCAAAGAAGAAACTTTTCTTCTTCTAATTGAATTTCATATTTGACCAGCCTTTGATATTCATTTTGAAAGTCTTCATCCTCTTGGAGATGAGTCCAAAACCACACCTCTATATATGACTTTGAGTAGGTTCTACTTCACTTAGTGTCTTAGATCTATATAGTCGGGAGGGAGGGACACCATACTTACATATCCAATCGAATGCGGCCTTATCACACTATAATTTATGATCAATAAGTAAAAATTATTGGTGGCACATGTAACAAAACTTCTAGTCATGTTTACACCACATTGACCACGTGTTCTCTCCACATACAAGACACGCCCCTTTGGTCCTATAACCTAAAAGATACGCATATGCTAGAAAATCATTGATTGTCCATATTAGTGCTATACATAAACAATACACCTATTTCTTGCTTGCATCAATTGTTGAAATTTCTAGTTCTAATAATTCTTTTAGCTCTTCAATTAGCAACTATAGGTATATGTTAATATCATTTTCTTGACCCATTCCTCCATTAATGATTGTGGACATGATGAATAATGATTATTTCATGCATAATTAAGGAGAACTTATATAGAACCAAAATCACAAGCCACATGTTGTACGAGCATTTCATTTTCTAAAAGGATTGAACTCATCAGAAGCTAAGCCCAAATGGGAATTGAAGATGCTAGTAGTAAAGTTGCTACACAACTCTCATCGTATCATCTCATATGTGGTGTTATCATTATTAACATAAATAGCTGTTATAATCTTAACTTGAGAGGAAAATATTATACAACTTTAGTAGAAATTTTTTGAACCTTCTAATTGTCATCATTGCGCTAGGTTGCAAAATGTTCACATCATAGTACTTTGAAATTCTTGCAATATGTGTTTGATTTATATTTATTTCTATATAACATATATTTATTTGGATATGCGTGAATTTTTGTGTATCCCAGACCTACACCTTTCATAATATTCTGAATCTTTCGATACGAACTGGTAAATGAAGAATGCTGAGGAAACACTTTTTCAATGTCTACAATAATATTCTGAATAAGTGGTTGCTCTATCAGCACTTGGATTTTACGGTCAATAAGCACTTAATGAACGATAAGAATATGAAATTTTTACATCTTAGATACAATTCAAGGTTAGATTTATTAAGTATTTTGTATGATTTCTGATCATCTTGATCACAACCCTCACTTACCATGTCGACTTCATAAATAAGGGTATTAGAGAAAATGTAGAATCCCTAAAGGCATTAAGGATTAATTCTTCAATATCATTTTCCTTATTGTTAATTGTTGTTACATTAACTACTTGATTTATTGGATTCAGCTTGCTTAAATACCTCAACTCTTCACCTTGGAATATTCAATTAGTGTAATGCATTTTCTATCCTTTTACAATTACATGTTCATGCACTTTTTGCTTTGTTCGATTGTGTATATTTATACAATCAATACATAAATACCATATTTTTTTATCTGGTCTCTTACTCGTATAGGCATAATCCAAAAATATATTTACTTCATTAATATATCTATCATATAGTTGGTTATTTATCCTGATCCAACATTTGTCTATGTCTATTGAACATGTGTAATCCTCTGTGGCTTTATTGTCAACAATTGGTGACCGTTACCGAAAAAAATATAAATAAGATTAATCTAGTTTAATGAGATGATAGGTGTATTTGTGTAGATTATAGATCTTTGTTTTAACCTACTTGTGAGGAATTCCAGTTGCAAATCCTAGTCTAGCTGAAATAGCAAAAAAAAAAAAAAGAAGGATGGGACTAATCTCAGTCACTCATGCTCAACAGTAAGACTTTTAACAGAAATTGCCCAACAACTTCTGGAATGTGTGGAGGCAACAATGCGCTACCCAATATCACAAAGATGGAAGCAAATGAGAAGTTGGCAAGTGCATAAACATTAGGAGAAACAACAAGCTCTAAAAGAAGACTAACTTGCAAGTTGATTGAAGCAACTAAGCAACTTTTTATGTTGAAGACCCTCAGTAGGAATTAAAAATAGAGAAGTTGTAACTGTATGCAATGCACATAGACACTGAGTGACCAAGAACCAAAGAAGTTTGTGTTGGAAAGAAGCTAGCTGTGAAAAAAAAAGACCATAAGCTCTTAATTTTAGGATGTTAAGGTTCCTGTTTCAGATAGATACACAAGTAGTGGAACTCCTTGCACACACAGAACATAATAACTAGCTAGCATCTAGTTAAAAATAGTTAGCATATTGAAAGAAATAACAGCTAGGTATTGAGATAAAACTTTTTAATATACTATTTCATCTAACTTGCAAATGCCCATAAAACTGTCCATATTGAATATGTAGATTATCGGGTGGGAACAATTTCGTGCACATATGCATACTTTGGACAATCAAAAAAATATAAAATGAGAAAGGACATAAAAAATATAGATTCACCATGTAAAATTCCCAAGAGAGCAAGCTGATGAAATAAAGGTCAGGCAAGAGAAAATTCCAGATTGGCTACTAGTTTAAATTCTTCATGGATCCTTGCTGTAGTTGTATTGATCCGCTGTGCTTTCGATGCCCTTGCATGTATGCTGGATGCAAAATTTCATTGACTACAAGGGCCAAGCAAAAATGGTGGAAAAATAGGATCAACAATGTCACAAGAAGATGATACAGATAGATTAAACTACTAGTTCGAGCTCATGGCCAAAAGACAGCTGAGGAAATGCATATCTGAGCAATTGCACTTATTCGAGCAAGCATATATCTGAGCACACACATATTCGAGCTCATGCACAAAATCAATTGCATATCTGAGCAGAAGACAGCTGAGTAAACACGCCAGCACATGGCCAAGTAAAAGTAAACTCGAACAATTAAATGTGGAACCAAAATCAACCCCCAAAATTTTGAATCTAGAGAGGGAGATTGAACTGTCACCTAACGATGATGACCTGGATCCTGTAGCGTCTTTAAGCGGATGGCAGACTAGATCGAATTGGAGGTGATGGCAGGATAGAGCCAGCACTGATGATGGAATCGAAGGTGGAGAGGGATCCAACGACGATGGCGGGAAGACACGACAGTGTGAGGAAATGGCACGATGGCAGGCTAGATGCAGGCGATGGGCTCACCAGAGAAGAAGTTGGGATTCTTAGTTTAGTTTAGTGCATGAGATTGCACTGCTAGTCAGATTTTTAAACTGTCAATGCCGGCGCAATTCCCAGTTTTAAGGAATCAGTGCCGACACTGTACTAACATAAGGGGCGCTAAATTACTTAGCACTACCTATGTGTCCCGTCTATAACCGGCTTTCAATTCAACACCATTAAAACCATATATTGGTGGCGCTAATTCTTTAGCGTCCCCCACCAATGTATAATTTATGCGAGTCCATGATCAGAGATTGTTTATTAGCGCTGCTAATATCTATTAATATTGTAATGTATCTTGAATTTAATTATAGTTAGTTAAATTCTCTTAGTTAGGATTTAGATAAATTTTGATCTTGAAATTATATGGTTATTTGTTTAATTTAATTTAAGAAATTATTATTATTTACATGAGAAAATTTTATTATTGTGCTTAACGCTTTAAAAGAATTGGCCAATCTTTTAATGATTTGATAATTCATGCATAGCTGAGAGGATTGTTATGAATTAGATCCTAGGTAATAAAAATCATATGTTAAACTATGATTTCAAAAGATGATTAGCTAATGTGTGCATATTAAGGAAGCTTAGTAAGTCAAATCTTCTTCTAAGATTAGAGGTTTTCAAAGAACTTATTGCTTATTTTTTCTTATTGACAAATAAATAAAAATTTAATAGTAGAATTGGAATAATGAATGATTGGCAAGACTTGAGAAAGCTTGTTAATTAATTTAGGAAAATCTACTATCACGGACAAATAACTTTATAATATACCTTAAGGTAATTTTGGTATTCAGTTGGATTGAATAGGCAATTTAATATCTTGATTTAATGAAATCTAAACCCTATTTGAATTCATTAATTAGTTATTTTTTAAAAAAATTTCAGATTTGCATTAATTCTTTTTAATTTTTATTTACTCAATTGATTTGTGAGTTTAACTTAGGTGAGTTTAAAATTGATTTTATATTGTGATCTAGTCTCTATTAGATCAACATTCATCTTATCATTATACACATATTTAACTAAGGTATTATGATGTCACCGACCCAATAAGATATTATTTCTGAGCACCTACTACCTGCAGCCCACCTAACCCCAAGGTTTTATTTTTCTTAGTTCTTCGGGAAAAGACCTCATTATTAGGTTTGTGACAATCATCATATTTATCCTAATATCAACTTTCACACTTTGTCGATGTGAGATTAAAAATCAAACTAGTGCTCAATCACGAGCCCCTGTACCTATTGGCCCATTGGGCCTCATATTCTCCATCCCTCAAAGACTCAGTGTCCTTATTGAGCTAGCTCATGATATTGTCTTTGAGCACCTACAGTCCGCAGCTCACTGGCCTAGCGGTTTTTTTTTAGCTTCTCAGGAAAAGGCCTTGGTATTGATTCTACGATAGTCATCATATTTAATATAGTCTCATCTCTCGTGCTTTATTGATATGGGACTAAACACCAAACTAGTCCTCAATAATGGGCCCCTGTGCTCTACTAGCCCACTGGACCTCACAAGTATACTTCCCTAATAGAATAGTGCATAAATTACACATCACTGATAGCCCCTGGATGTATGCTAGAACCCTAGCCACAAAATCAACTGCCCACTAATAGTTCCATGAGTGGCCTTCCATCCCCAACCTCTCTCCCTTACTCGCACCCTACTAATGGTGTTCGGGAGGTTCGGTCACTTGAGCTTGCAAATTACTACTACACCTACCACTAAAGATGGCTGAATTCAAGCACTCAAACCCCAAGGTTTGGTCAGTCAAACATGCAAACCGATCCCAACTGCATCCAGCTTGGTCAGTTTCCTACCTCTTACCACTTCCATCAATCGAATTTGTTTAGAGATAACCAAATTTGAGCACCTGATGAAGAGAAGGAGAAGAACAGGAAGAAGTAAGAAGAATGGCAAAATGAAAGAAAAGAAAAAAGATATAAAAAGTAAGGCAAGAGTTGGGGTGAAAAAAGGAAGGAAAGAAAGGAAGGAGAAAAGAAAAGAAGAAAAAAGAAATAAAAGAAATAAAATAAAGAAGGAAAATTTTGATTTTAACTTTATTTGTGTCCTAAGCAACTCAGGGCTAGGTTAAGGACTTACCCAAGAGTTAAATTGACCAAATGCTAGCCTACAGGCTCGTCTAAAAGTTAAACTGACTCATGAAAGCCAACGAGCTTGCCCAAAAGTCAAAATAACTTTGAGCTAGCCTATTAGCTCGCTTGAAAGTCAAATAGACTCTAAGGCTAGCCTTTTGGCTCACACAAAAGTCAAACTAACTTAGGACCAGCCTGTTGGCTTACCAAAAAGTCAAATTAACTCAAGAGAGCTTAGGGCCATGCTCGAATATCAAATTGACTAAAGACTAGCCTGCAAACTCACCTGAGAATCAAATTGACTCAAGATTAGTATGTAGGCTTGCACAAAAGTCCAACTAATTTAAAGCCAATATTACCAGAAAGTCAAACTGCTTAGTGGTAGTTTGGGGTCTTTCTTGATTGTCAAATCAACTTAGGATCAGCCTATGGGCTTGTCAAAAAGTTAAATCAACTCAAGACTAGTCTAGGGGCTCACTTGCAAGTCAAACTGACTCAAACTTGCGTATGGGCTTGCAAAAAATTCAAATGGATTCACAGTCAACCTGTGAACTTGCCAAATGGCAAATCGACTCAAGGTCAACCATACGAGCTCACCTAAAAGGTAAATCAACTTAAGATTAGCTACATACTTGCTTAAAAGTCAAATCAACTTAAGGGACAGGCTCATCCAAAAATTACTTAACCAATAGAGAGTCCAAGGGCTCTCCCAAACTGTAGAGCTGCGCTACAACCATCAAATTAATCAAATCAAATTGATTAAAGCAAATCAATCAAAATAATTGGTTTGATCAAATTTGAATTAAGTTGATTTGACCAAATAAAGTAATTGATTAAATAAAGCTAAATTCATTTGGTTCAAACAAACTATTAAATGGACCAAAATTTGATCAAACAAAATTAATGAACTAAATTAAAATTAAAATGGATCCAAAGTGTTTTGGGTTGACCCAAATCAATTCAGCTTAGATCCAAATCGCAATTGGATCCAATTGGTCAAGACCCAACCCTAATTGGGCTTCAAATTGAACACATATCAAATCAATTTAAACCCGTCTAATTGGGTCTAATGAGATCAAACCCCTACCAAATCAATCTAGACCAAAACCCTAATAGGGTCAAACCAATTTTGAACCAAACCATAATCATGATAAACAAAGTTTGAACCAAACCACAAATCAGGTCAAAGCCTTAACTGAAACCAAATCAGGGCCAAATATGAACTAAAACTAAATCAGATCCAAACTTGAACCAAAACCAAATCAAGTCCATGTCATGAACCAAAAGTGGGTCCAAGAGGGGCAGAACCCAAACTTATTAATAGTCCAACATTAGTCGAATCTAAACCCAATAAAGGTCCAATACGAATTGTCAAACCCAATAAGAGTCCAATATGGATTGAACCTAAACATATTAATAAATCAAACCCAAACCTAATAAGGGTCCATCATTGGTCAAACTCAAACCTAATAAGGTTTGACTTCAAATTTGGACCCATTAATGAATCCAATGAGGATCATATCCAAAATCCATTAATGGTCCGTTAAGAATGGGACTCAAATCCATCAAGGACCCAATAAGGATCAGATAAAAAATCCATTAAATATCCAATAAAGATCCAATAAGGATTGAAACCAAAGATCTATTAAGGATATAATAAGAACTTAATAAGAGTTGAACTGAGATCCATAAAGAATCCAATAAGAACACAATAAGGGTTAATCCTAGATTTATTAAGAACCTAATAAGGATTGAACCAAGATCCATTAAGGATCCAACAAGGACCCAATAAGGATCGAGTCTGCGATCCATTAAGGATCCAATAAAAATCCGATAAGGGTTGAATAAAGATCCATCAAGGATCTAATACGAACCCAATAATGGTCAAACTAAGGCCCAATAAGAATCCAATAAAGATCGAGTTCAAGATTTAATAAGGATCAAATCCAAGATCCAATCAGGATCAAGTCCAAGATCCAATAGATTAAAATCAAGATTAGGTAAGGATCAAGTCCAAGGTCCATTAAGCACCAAGTCCAAAACCCAATGAGAATCCATTAAGCTTTAAACTCAAATCTATCAAGGATCCATTAAAGCTCCAATAAATGTGGTACCCAAACCCAGTAAGGGTCAAATTCAGATCCAATAAGGATCCAACATTGAGAAGAACTTGACTTGAATCAAATCAAACCAAATTTGAATCATAGCAAAGTTTGATCACTGAATTGAATCAAGCCAAACTTGAACTAAACCCAAGCCTAAATGTAGAATTGAATCAAATTAGACTCAAACCAAATCCAAGTCTTAATATTGAATAAAATTAAATCAAGCCAGACACTAAGTCTGAATAAAACCATTTCAAATCCAATGCAGTTATTTGGCAACATGTATAAAGTGTCGGCAACATCCCAAGCCTAATCAACCATAAAACAAAAGGCATTGATTGTTTATGGAAATCTGATTCCCTAGGAGATGCTTGAAATCTAGCATATAAGCAAATACGAAACATGATATCAGGTCTACTTATAGTGAGATATAGCAAATTACCAATTATATCTCTGTACTGCTTGTTATCAACCTTTTCACCATCTTCATTCTTGTCCAACTTAGTTGAAGGGCTCATTAGCATTCCTATAGCTTTGGCTTCATCCACGTTGAACATTTCAAGTAGCTCTTTGGTGTATTTGGCTTAGTTGATGAAGATTCCCTTTTTCATTTGTTGTACATAGAATCCAAGGAAGAATTGCAATTCTCCCATGATACTCATCTCAAACTCCTTCTTTATTGTGTTTGCAAATAACTCACAAAGATTTTTATTAGTAGTACCAAATATAATGTCATCAATATAAATTTGTACTACTAAAAGATCATCATGCATTTTAGAAAGGAATTGTGTAGTGTCTGTGCAACTTCTTTTAAAATCATTTGAGACTAAAAAGGACATAAGTCTCTCATACCAAGCTCTTGGAGCTTGCTTAAGATCATATAGTGCCTTTTTAATTTTAAAAAATGGTTTGCAAAATTTAGATCTTTAAATCTAGGAGGTTGTTCAACATAAACTTTTCAGATAGAAACCCATTTAGAAAAGTACTTGTTACATCCATTTGAAATAGTTTGAAACTTTTGTGACAAGTAAATGCAAGTAAAATTTAAATAAATTCCAAAGGAGCAATAGGTGCAAAAGTCTCTTCAATATCAATTCCTTAAATTTGGTTGAAACCTTTGGCATCAATCTAGCCTTGTTTCTAACCACAACACTGTCTTCATTTAGCTTGTTCCTATAGACCCATTTTGTAACAATAATTGGGTAGTCATTAGATCATTGAACAAACTCTCAAACTTGATTTTTCTCAAATTGATTTAGCCTTTCTTGCATGGCAAGAATCCAACTTTCATCTTTTTAAGCTTCCTCAATGTTCTTGGGTTATATATGAGAAAGAAATGCAATATGATTAGGATTAAATTTAAGAGCTTAATGATATTTTACTCCTTGATTAACATCACTTATGATTTGACATATTGGATGATTTTTCTTGAATCTCCACTCCTTGGGTGGCTCCTTGTCATGCTCTCACTCTTTTGGCTCAATGTCTCCATTACTAACATCCTTCTCATTAGGTCTTGTTCTAGTCTCACCCTCCTTTCTTTCTGAGATTTGTAAGTCATCCATCTTCTTGGAGATTTCTATACTATCATTAAAAGACTTTTTTTAAAGCAATAATTAGATTCATCAAATTCAACATTTATAGATTCTTCAATAACCAAACTGGTCTTGTTTAAGACTCTAAATGTGCTAGAGCTAGATGAATATCCAAGATATATGCCTTTATGAGTTTTAGAGTCATATTTTGATAAATGAGCTTTTGTATTCAAAATAAAGTAGTTGCAACTAAAAACATGAAAGTATGCAATGTTGGGCTTTTTCCCATTCCACAACCCAAATGGGATTTTGTTGGCAATAAAGTGAATAGATATCCTATTCAAGATATAGCAAGCCATGTTAACGGCCTCTACCCAAAAGTACTTGGGGAAGGAGTGCTTGTTAAATGTGACTATTGCCATCTGTTGAAGAGACCTATTCTTCCTCTCAACAAGTCCATTTTGTGTGGAGTGTGAGGAGCTGGAAAACTATACTTAATACTATTTTAAATTAAAAATTCTTTGAATGAATGAGTTTCAAATTCTCCTCCATGATCACTTCTAATTTTGGAAATGAAGTAACATTTCTCAATTTGAAGATGTTTTGCAAAATCAACAAATTCATCAAAAGTATCACTCTTATTTGCAAGAAACAAGTCCCATGCAAACCTTGAAAAGTCATCAGTAATTGCAAAGGTATAAGTTTTACCTCCGAGACTTTAGTCCTAATAGGTCCATACAAGTCTAGGTGTGGAAGTTGAAGTGGCCTTGTAGTTGACACCACCATCTTATATTTGTGTGAGGACTTCACTTATTTCCCCATTTGGCATGCATCATATACTTGATTCTTGATGAAATTACCTTCGGGTGGTCCTCTCAAAAGCTCCTTTTGGTTGACTTTGGTAATCATATCCATGCATGTCTCTCCAAGTCGCCTATGCCAAAACCACTCATGATTCTCGTGGGCTACAAAACACTTTGTCACATTAAGGTCATCTTAATCAATGGTATAAACATTTCCATCATGATGACCAACAAAAGCAATATTGTTACTATCACTATGTCTTACTATGCAATGGTTAGATTTAAACAAAATATGAAAACCTTTATCAATATAACATTCCACTCACTGGTGTATAAGGTCATCAAAGATTTGAGCCATGATGCTCTAATAAGTGGTGCTAGTATTCTTGAGCCCAAAAGGCATCACCTTGTAGCAATAAATTCCAACCGATGTCCTGAAGGCCATATGTTTCTCATCATCATGATGCATCTTGATTTGATTATATCCTGAGAAACCATCCATAAAGGAGAATGTTTTGAAGTCAGCCATGTTATCAATCATGATTTCCACTATTAGCAATGGAAAATCATCTTCTGTATATATTTTAATCAAGTCCCTATAGTCCACATAAATGTAGATTTGGCCATCCTTTTTCTTGACTGACATAGTGCTTGCCACTCAATCTAGATATTTTTCCTTTCTAGTAAATTCTTCTTTGATCAGTTTCTTTATTTCTTATATCACCTTCTATTCTACATTGAGTCTAATCTTCCTAGGTGCTTTTTTGGCAAGTGGAAGCTCAAGGTTGATGGCTAGTTTGTGGACTACAACTTCAGATGCAGTCTAGACATCTCCTTGTAGCTCTATGCGAAGCAGTCAATGTACTCTTGGAGTATAATTTTGAGCTAGGTTTGTCTTTTTTCTGAAAGTTGAGTGCTAATGAAAATCAACTTGGGGTCCTCCTTTGAGCCTAGGTTGATCTTTGTTAGTTCATCGATTGTGACTTGCCCTCCATCCTCAAGTTTTGGTGGAGTTTTTTATTGAGTTGTGGATTATTTCTTCACCAAGTGATTCATCATGTTGAGTGAGGTTTAGTGAAGATTCATCTAAAAGCATTTTGGTTGCATCATGGCCCCTTTCTTTTGGTTTTGATGAAATTTCACTGAGGATGTCACCTTCTTGTGATCTATGAAAAGTTGCAGCCACCTCAGCGCATGTGTTAAGAGGTATTAATATCATTTGGTCATCTTGATCATTGGAGAGAGATCCAATGATGACCATAAGACCCATGTGAGCATTTGGCATAATATAGTCTAGTCCTTTGGTATTCTTGTTTCCTCTTCCAGGAATGTAGGCACGTCCTTGGGGTGGATCCTATACATTCCTAAATAAATGACTCTCTTTCATTGTTTGTGGATGTCCATAGCAAGATTTGCTGACTATCTCATGAAGCTAGTCTGAGAAATAATTAGACATGACTACCAGTTGATAGTCACCATCATCCACTAGATCTTCAGTCGCTGAGATTTTATGTATGCTTGGAGTACAAGGGATTGCCTTGTAAAATAGTATTTTTCTTTTCTTATTCACACCATGGAGGAATGTAGAAAGTCATTAATTCTTCCACATTATTGTTGCTCAACTCATCTAATAGCTTAAGCAAGCCTTTTGGAATTTTAATAATAAAGAGGTTATATTATATTTATTCTCTATTGTCATCTTTGTTAGAAGTATAACCACCCAGGTAGACTTGTGGGTCTTCTTTATTTGAAGAGGCTAAGTTAGAATCACTTCCTAGGTGAGGAGGAACAAAGATCAGCTTGGTAATCTTTTGCTTTACTTGATTGATGGAAGCAAACCCCCTATTAGCATTCGATCTTTGATAGTATTTTTCATCATCATAATGTACCTTATGAACATCAAAAGAGTGTATACCACCATTAATTTGGTGTTCTTCACCATCCTCCAAGTATTTGAAGCATTGATGTAGGGTCGATAGCGCTACTTTATTTTTATGCAGCCACAACCTCCCTAGTAATACTTTTTGTGATGCATCAATATCAACCACATAAAACTTAGCGTCTGTCATTAATTTGCTCACTTTCAGAGACATAGTTATGGCTTCTAGAGCTCTTTAGCTATTTTAATTAAACCCTTGTATGGTTATAATCTTGGATAATATGTGACACACATCCAAAGTTAGAGCTCTTAGAGTTTAGAGAGTCATCAAAATGACTGTGGAACCTAGAACAATTAGGATGTGATTGATCTAGATCCCATCGTTGTTCCCCATAACATACAATGATCTATTATGGTATGTTATTCTAGGTAGTAGGTCATCATTTGTGAAGCTGATGGCAAGTGTTTGGCATACATATAAGGACTTCATCATCTCAAAGTAGGTTGGGTATTTGGCCAAATTCTAGAAGATGTGCACTAGTGTATCCCTGAGTCTTGTGACATCATCAAGGCATCAAACACACTCAACATAGCAGGGATCTTCTTAAGGTGGGCTGCTATGCTTTATTCCACTTTTTTGGATGCAAGTTCAGCTTGCAAGGGCTTGATACCCTCACTTATCTGAATTTCCTTTTCCTTATGCTTGGAGATATTCTTATCCCTATGTATTGGAGCTTGTCTTGGAGGTAGCACCTTCCAAATCAGAGTTGTACCTAGTTTGCTTACCTTAGTTGAAATCTAGCATTGTGAGACCAATAAGGTTTATTTTCATAATCACTCCCAAGGCTAATCATGCAACAAGAGGCAGTGGACCCTTACCTCCAGTTAGTACTTCCTTGAATGTCCTTGGAGGATGTGATTGGCTAATAATCATCCCATTAAACATCAGAATTAGGCACATGGGGCTTTCTTGTAGAAAAGTCTTCAGAAACTCTCTAGATGAACCCTTCTATTTTGTATGTTGGCATAACCTTCTTCAAGACTTTTTATTTAGGATGTTTCTTTTGTGGACATTCAGATTGACTTGACTATGGATATTCATATTGACTTGATGCAGGGGTGGAATGAGCCTTGGCATTAGCTTATTTGATCCTCTCCCAAAATGCTTGCTTCTTCCATTGGCTTTTGCTGGTGTAGGGCCTTCCGAAATGGTTATAAAGTTACTTTGAGTCAGACATAGAGTCATATTCTTCATTTGTACCTTATATGCATAATTATTCTAAGGTTGGCAAAGCACATCCTTCCATAGGTTCTAGGACTAAGACTTCACCAAACTTAATGGGTTGAGCATTTGTTGCTGAATTTCTTGATGAAAGTTGGGATAGCTGCTCACCAACATTCAACTCGAACATATGAGTCACCATGTGACAAGAGGTCATAGACTTAGGTAACTCTCTTTAATAATGTTTATTTTCTTGATCCATCTCTGGAGTAAATAGCATGAGTGATCATTCTGATCCCAAGAAGGGTCGGTAAGTGGTTTCACACCACCCCTATGAAGTCTTTTATATGACTTAGTCTTTTTGGCTAGGACCTTCTTCATCCTCTCAACTTCTTCACAGAGCATGAGAGTCATATTTGTCCCACTTTCCATGTGAGTAGTCATAGCTTATATGTGTTTATTTGATATTTACATTTGCCCCTTGGCAAACCTCATGTTAGTTGTAGCTAGCTCTTTCATAGTATCTAGCTATAGTTTGAACATGTCATAGTCATACTCATGAGTAAATCACTCTCTAAGATAATTATCTCAAGAGAAACTTTTAGGGAGACTTGTGAGATCTCTCATTTCATCAATATCATCCCCAATGAATCTATTCATCTCTTCTTGCCTTGTATCTTGAATTTCCTTATTATTGAAGTGATGGGGTGGGAATCAACTTGGTTGTGAACCTCTAAAACTAAATATGGCAAAGCATGTTGCCATTGGGGGTTCACTTTCTTCATTTCCCACATCATGGTCTTCTAGTGAAGCTTTAAGTTTGTCAGGGAAGAATTTTTTAAGAGTTACTTGGCTTCTTTATTTTCTGAATATATTCATCCAGAGCATCAATGTATTCTTGGATGGTGGATTTCTTGACATCATATTCATGTAGCTGAACCAACTTCTTCTTCTTGCTCATGCTCTTCCTCTTCTTGATGCCTCGAGTAGGTAAGGAAATTTTTTCTATTAAGGCTTTCTTCATCACCATCCCAAACTCTTCAGGGTTTCTAATTATTTTCTTCATCTATTTCTTTATCCTTTTGAAATGTAGATGTTCCATAAGTACCTTTGTTTGGGGAAACATTGTGCTTCTTCCACAAAAATGATTTCAACAAGTAGTTTATGTCCCTCTAACACAATAATATGATTGATGTGCTCGGTGGGTGTTTCCAATAGAGTTGCCTTCAAGAGAGTCAACTTGCCTTCTTGGTATTCATTCTTGACCCAATACTTGAACACATAGCAGTCTTCAATGGTATGCCCCAAGACCCTATGTTTGAGTGATTTGCTTTGTTTGCCTCACCTGGCCTCTTAGATTCTGGTAATTGTAGGCCTAGCTTTAGTGCATCTTGAAAGATATTACCTACTCTATTTCTTTCGAAAGAGTATTTCTTTGTGAGCCTTTGTTGAAGGCCATTGGACCATTCCACTTCTCCATCCCCTCTAAGTGCTGGTGATTTCTGAGGATTTCTCTTGTTTATAGTGGGATCTAGAGGTTTCTTTTGCTCAATTGATGTGAATGGAGCCCATACATTTTTTGAAGACACTCCATGCTTTATCTTATCCTTTTTTGGTCTGAACCTTTGTGAACTAGATATGGTTGGTAGACCAATCCTTTCTATCTTCTTAACTTGATGATGAGATCTTGGAAGTTATGAATAGAAGAGAAGCTCAAATAGGGTGCAATCCATTCTCCCCTTATATTACCGAGGACTAAATTCACTACCTCAAATTGGCTTATGGGTTATTCACACTTAATGCTGAGATTTCTCTACCGTGTGATATAATCTAGAATTGACTCATATTATGCTTTGGTGTTGAGACAAGGTCTACAATAGTCACTTTATTACTAATTTCTCTAAACCTAATTCGGATGGCCACATTCATTTATACCCAAGTCTATATGAATTCTAGTTGCAGACTAGCATACCACTCAAATGCTACTTCTATCAAACTTACTAAAAATTAGCAGAGTAACAATAAGGGATTATTACTTGAATTTCCACATAGAGTCACAAAGTAAGCTATGTATTATTTAGAAGTACCAAAACTATTAAACTATTTGAAACTAGGAACTATATAGCCTTTGAGATATGACACTTGATCATGATGGCTAGAGTATGGTTTGTTAGCATCATTTACCCTACCCATCTCACTTTTTTGTCTCAACTGCATAGCTACTATTTATTACACCTACTGTTATATGTATGTTGGAAGTTTCGTATTATCAGAGATTCCTAAAATCAAGGATTAGATATCCCTTACTAGAGGAGGTGCTTGTGAAGACCCTACATTTTTGTGGACCTCATCTACAGGAGATGTGCCTTCTACTACCTCTATTGCTTGAGATACTTGTTGAGATAGTTCCAACTTATCAATCTTCTAGCTCATTTATAGGATCATCTCCATCAACTCGATGACTTTCTTTTGTGCCTTATCTTTCTCTTTGCTTTGATGTCTCAGCTGTTCTTGTAGTACTTCTATAGTCACTTCTTGATTAGAGCTTTCAATTATGACGAAGGCTTCTATCTAAGCATGATAGTTCCTATGTTGAAAGTGAAGTCTAGGCTATAGGCTCTAGGTTGAGGCAAACTTCTCCCATCAGTCAAGTTGTCTGACTTAAGAGTCTACTCATGAAGTGGGTTGCCATACATTCTCTTCGAGGTGGTAGCAAGGATTGGTGGACAAGAGCCCTCTCCTCTTGGATTTCTTTGTCAGTAAGCCTTACTCATGCAGCCTTTCTTTGGTGTTTGGCTGGCTGGGGTGCAAGCTTATGGTCTCTCCTAGAATTACAGTGAGAAATGACTTACAGTATGGGTGATCTCCTTTTGTGACCCTCATATTGAGTTATAGCTTTACGCTGACTCTTGTACTTCTATTTGGAGATTTGTCTTTTCGCCATAGTTTTAGGGCAAGACTATGCCCCCTATGACTTGCTCTTGTCCTTCTCTAAATTGCTTAATGGAGTAAATAAGTTTGAGGTAGGGATGGCAATAACTGACTTTGTTTGATTGGTAGGCTTCCAAAGTCAGTTGAAGATTTTAGTAGCTTTTTCTTTACTTATGATAGTCAATATGGGTTCTTCTTCATTGATGTCTATATTTGGATTTAATTTTGATTGCCCTAAGTGAGGAGCTAGGTGAAGGGAGTTGAAGGCTGAGCTTCAATTTGGTCTTAACCTCTAGAATACTAATAACCATATTGGCTGAGGCATGGTTTCTAGCTCCACATCCGAACAACCCTTCTTGTTAGGAATGATGGCATTGGGCCTCCTTCCCCTTGATGGGAGGTGAGAAATAGGCTAGTTTTGCATGTCAACTACTTCAGCTGGTGCAGTAGCAGGTGCCCTCTTGAACTAGACAAACTCAGATATGGTCCTAAACTTAATATGAAATTTAGCTACTTTTGTAACAACCATTAATTAAGGTAATTGCATAACTGAACCTGACCCTAGGATGATTGTATACCTAGGGAGGAAATATTCTTGGTTGTTGCTATTTAATTCTTTCTTCTGGAAGGGAGAACATAATTAATTAGTTTACAATCATAATTTTGTCTTATCAATGTCTCTAATGTATTATCTAGGTTTTTACACTTGGAGGAGAAGTCATATCCCATTGGGCATGCCAAAATTTGTAACTGATCGATACTATAATGTATTTAGTTTTCATAGCACACAAGTTTGCCACAAATTAAAGAATAGTTCCTAGATTGAGATTGAGTTAGACTCTATCCCATTGGGCATGTCAAAATTTGTGGAATTAAGGTTGACGACTTGGGATAGCGAAGACCCCAAGGAGCAATCTTGAATCACAAATCAAAATTTATTTTGATTTAAAGTATACTATCAAGTGTTGTGTGAACATTGACTTCCAATAGGCACAAGCCCCTTTTATTAATTACCTCGATGATTGTCAGAAAATTTCTAAAGTGAGAAACCTAGTTAATAAAAATAGAGACATAAAAAAGAAAAGAAGAAGGTATTTGATTACTTTAAAAAATTGATACATAGCTTAAGTAGGGGTATGCATTCACTTTACAATAAATTTTAAGATGAAAATATGAAGAAATAAAAAAAGAAAAAAGAGAAAGAGTGGTGAAAAAACTTTGATGTGTGCTACTACCCTGCACCCCCTATGCTGAACCACGTGTGGCATCTAACTCAAATCATGGAAGGAAATAGGAGAAGTTTGAAATACTTCCAATAGCTTTGAGCTTCAACAATAACTTCATGATTTCAAGTATACCGTTAGCTAATAAGGTGTTGATGATAACTTTGCTTGGGTTGAAGTGTTGCTATTAGCCAATAAGACCTTGGCGATAACTCCATTTGGGTTAGAGTATTTTCATTACCCAATAAGTCATTGGTGATAATTTCTTTGGTTTTTAAAGTATTTTCATACCCAATAAGGCATAGGGGATAACTTCTTTGGTTTTTGAAGTATTTTCATAGCCAATAAGAAGTAGGCAATAACTTCATTGATTTGGTAGCATCACCACAACTTACAAAGTTAGGTATAGCTTGAAGATGCATCGTCAATGACTTTTGAAATTAACTAGATTGAAGAGAGCATCACCAACTAATTTTGGGGTTGGCTAGTTTGAAAAGATGTGTCGTCAACTGCTTCTGGGATTGATTAGCTTGAGGGGCATGTCATCAACTGCATTTGGGGTTGACTAACTAAAATATCACATTGCCAACTACTTTTGGGGTTGGCTAGCTTAAAGGATGCTTCGTCAATATCTTTTAGGGTTGACTAGCTTGAAGGGGTGTGTCGTTAGCTGCTTCTATGGTTGACTAGCTTGAAGTACGACCAACATCTTTGAGCGTATTATTGGTTGACTTTATTGATTTGGTAGCATCACCAATGGCTTAGGAAATTGGGTATAGCTTTGAAGTATGACCGATAACTTAGAGCATGTTGGAGATTAACTTTGTTGATTTGGCAGTACCACCGATGACTTATGGAGTTAGGTATAGCTTTGAAGTGTGGCTGATAGCTTGGAGCCTATTGACAATTAACTTTTTTGATTTGATAGCATCACCAATGTCTTGGGGAGTTGGGTATAGCTTGGAAGATGCATCGTTAATGACTTCTGGGATTGACTAGCTTCAAAGTGTGACCAATGAGTTTGAGCATATTGGCAATAAACTTTCGTAATCTAATAGCATCATCAACGACTTAGAGTTGGGTATAACACTAAAATATTGCTAAGAGCTTGTATAGCACACCTAGTGAGACTCAGTTTGGCCGTATTTAGTTCTATTTAAATTAATTTTGGTTATGGTTAGAGTGGTAATATCATCATATATTCATATCCTTTGACTATTACTGAAAAGTCAACACACCCAATAGGACTTAGTTTGACCCTATTTAGTTTGGGTCTGAGTTTGATTTTATTTAGCTTAAGTTGAGTTTGACCTTGTGCTAGACCTTTATCAAGTTCAGGCATGCAACTTGATGGACTTTGGTTCAAGTTCAAGTCAACTTAGTTTAACTTAGTTTTAATTTAGGCTCAGCCTAACTTCATTCTGGTTTGACTCTGAGTCTCTCTTTTTAGTTTGGACTTTATCTAACCTAATTAGGGTTTGATGTGAACTTTATTCAATCCAAATTTTATTTGATTTGAATTGACCATGATTTTGAATTAATCTTTCGCAAGTCTAAATTTATTTGCTTTAGGTTAACTCAATTTGGATTTTCTAAAGTTTTGTTTAATTTGGGTTTTAGTCCATTTCTTTGAATAATTTTGGTCCATTTGAGCCAAGTTGGACTTTATCCTTTTTTTGTGACTGAGTTCAATTTCACATTAATAAATTTGATTTAAGGGTCCTTGACTATTTATCATGATTTTAGGTGGGCTATAGCCTAGCTTTGAATGTTCGAACATGAAGGTTGGAGTAGTTCACAAGCTTGAAAGCTAGCTTAATGTGAGGCTAAAGGCTAATTCGATGTAAGTTCAAAGACTAGCTTAAATGCAAGCCTAAAGGCTGACTGAGGTGCAAGCCCAAAGATTAGCTGAGTGCGAGCCCCAAGGGTGGCCTGGATGTGAGTCTGAAGGCTGACTGAGTGCGAGCCTGAAGCCTAGCTCGAATACAAGCTCAAAAGCTAGTTGAGTGTCAGCCTAAAGGATGGCTTGGATGAAAGCTCAAAAGTTGGCTAAGTGTGAGCCCAAAGGTTATCTTGGATGCAAGCCCAAAGATTAACCGAGTGTGGACCTGAAGACTAGCTAAGTGTGTGTTCGAAGGCTAGCTAAGTGTGAGCCCAAAGATTGTGCAAGCGTGAATGCTAGCTAAGTATGAGCCCGAGGGCTAGCTAAGATGTGAGCCCAAAGGCAAACTTGGATGCAAGCTAAAAAGGCTACTGAGTGCGAGCCCAAAGGTTAGCTAAGTGTAAGCCTAAAGGTTAGCTAATTGTGAGACTAGCTTGGATGTGAGTCAAAAGGAGTTGAGTGCAAGCCCAAAGGTGGGCTAAGATGTGAGCCAGATGGCTAGTTGGGTGTGAGCCCAAAGATAGGTCAAGTGTGAACCCGAAGGCTAGCTTGGATGCGAGCTTGAAGGCTAGCTAAGTAAGCACTTGAAGGTTGGGTTGAATGCATGCCTGAAGGCTATCTTGGATGTGAGTCCAAAGGCTTTATTATGGTGATGGGGATCTGCTATTTTCAAGGAGCTATGGATAGCCATAGCAGAGTCATTGGTTTGCCATCTTTATCACTATCTTCGAGGGATTATGGGTGGCCGTAGGTAGTGTTGAGAGTCTGCCATCTTTGAGAGATCATAGGTGGCCACGATAGGGTCACGGGTTCATTGCCTTCATTGTCAAGGTTCGTAGGTCACCGCAATGTTGAAAACTATTTTTTTTATTTTGCCAAAATTTTATTTTTTTCTTTTTTTTACACAATAACTTTTTATTTTTTTTATTTTTTTTCTCCTTCTTCTCCCTCAAGCTCAAAACACCTTTTTCCTTTATTTTGGCCTGGCATTTTTTTTCGAACAACAAGTTTATTTCAATATTATGTTTATTCTCTTTTTGCCTCTTCTTCAAACTCACAAGACCATTCATTTATTCCTTCTTTCTTTCCTCCTGACCCTTACAACTAGGCCATGGTGGCTCAACCTTCCTCTCCGGTGGGATCTAACCATCTCCCGACAAGATCCTGCCATTCTTCAGGCGATGAGATAGAGGGCAAGGCTAGGATGATGAGTGGCTCAAGGAGGCATCATCATGAGCAACCAACGGCGTGGGATCTAGCCATCTCTTGGCCGAATCCCACCATTATTCTAGTGACAAGCAGAGGGGGGGCTGGGATGACGAGCGACTCAAGGTAGCCTCATCCATGAGTAGGTGATGGTGCATGGGGCAAAGCAACTGGTGATGGTGCATAAGGCAAAGTAGGCGGTAGTGGCGCGTGAGCCATGGGGAAAAACCCCATTCAATGTGGCCCTCAGGCTAGGCCACAGGCCAATGGGCTGGGCACAGGTTGGGGCGGTTGCTCGAGTTGGAGATGGTGGAGCTATGTCGCCAGCAAGGTTGGGGTAGTAGGACAGTGGCTGCAAGGTGGTTCTACAAGAATAATCGAAAATAGGTAGAGAAAAGAAAGAAAAGGAGAATAAAACTATGTTTGAAATTTTACCTCTTTAGTATTTGATTCTTCTTCGATGATGACCTTCCAATGCTCTCCCATTCTATTCTAATCTCCCTATTCATCTTTGATCTCTTTCTGTTCATTGATTTGTAGGTTCCAAGAGTTTTTATAGGACTAGAAGAGATAGAGTTGGGACAAAAATGAATCTTTTCTATTTAAATTTTAAATAATAGATGTGGATAAAAACAAATATCGATAGGATTTATCCAGAGTTTGAATGAGCTTGTGAAGATATATGTATAAATATGTTTGTTATAAATGTTGATATCTTGAAAGTTGTACTCATCATGAACAATGAAGTTATAGAGGGGGTATTTATAAATTCCTTTCGAAAAATTAGACTAAATTATAATTTTATAAATCTCAGGGGATTTTTTTGCAACAAATACTTGTTTATAACATTTTGAAACTTCCAAGGTCCTTTCGAATAAAATTTGGACTTATTCAAAAATAAAAATTCTTGAAGGATTTGTTTGCAAAAAGTCAAAAATCCAGAGGCTTATTTGTAAATAAAGAATTTTGGAAGGATTGATTTGTAAATAAAAAATTTTGAAGGGGTTTATTCTCAAACCCTAAATTTTGTGAGACTAATTTGTAATTTTAGACTTTTATTACACATTTCTACAAAATTCTTATTATAGGGACTTATTTGTAAGAAAAATCTAACCAAAGACCTATTTATGAGGATTTATTCAATGCAGCAACCTATTTACAAAATTCTTATATTTTGTCATTTTGGCCCAAATTTTAGATGAATTTTAGGCCCAATTATGGTCCAAAAATCAAGCCTAATTAGCCTATTTGGATTAGGCCTAGTTTGAGCCTGAATTCTCCAATGATTTAAGTTTAAACTGAGCTTAATTTTTGGCCAAACTCAAGTGTGATTTAAGCCTGACCTATATTTGTGCTATAATTTAGTATCATATAAGTCTCCATTTTAATCATGTTTCAATTAAATTTGATTGTGATAAAAATTAGCTCAAACACACATATCCGGGATTACTTTTAGCTGCCCTGTGTCAAAAGATGGGTGAACACAATCGAAGACTAAGCTTTGCTTTGAACCTAGTCTCTAGAAGACTGATGCTCTTGCTAGTTCAGACTCAACTTCTGACTCTTCATGAGATTGACCCTTTTCATTTGGAATGATGATATTAGACCTCTTTCCCTTTTATGGAAGGCAAGAAGTGGGCTAGTCTTGCATGACAAAAACTTCAATTGGCAGGGTAGCATGTGTTCTCTTGAATTGAACGGTCTTGAAAATGGTTTCAAACTCTATTTGAACTTTGATTTCTTCTACGATGACCATCTGATGTAGACACACAACCATTCTTACCTTGAGAATAATGACATATTTTGGGCTGGGAAAGTTCTTTGTTGATGCCATTGGATGCTTTCTTCTACAAGAAAGAATACAATTGGTTAGTTTTCAATGGTAATTCTATCTCATTAATATCTCTATCATATATACTAGGTTTCTACACTTGGAGGAGAAGTCATGTCTCGCTAAGTATGTCAGAATTTGTGAGATCAAAATTGACTATCTAGGATAGTGAAGACCTTGATAAGTAATGTTAAAATAATAAATAAAAAATATGGTGATTTGAATGTGCAATAAGGTGTTTGGGAACATGATTTCCAATAGGCATAAGCCCCTGTTGTTAATTACTTTGGTAATTATTAGAAACCTCCTAAAGTATTATTTAGTTAATTTAAAGAAAGGGATATGTGGCTTAAATAAGGGCATACCCTTACTTTTCAATTAAATAAATTTAAATTTGTAATTATGAAAAAATACAAAATGAGATAAAGGAAATGAGGAAGAAGCTTTGATGTATACTACCATCTCACTCCCATGAGTTGGACCATGTGGAGTCTAACTCGGATGGGTCTTGACTTGATCCTCTATGAGTATTGATAATTTGAATGATGATATCATCCAAGGAGGCAGAAAGGAGAATGAGAATGTTTGACGTGTTTGTGTTAGCTTTGGATGCTGGTGATAACTCCATCTTATTTTGAAGTATTTCCGTTAGCCTGATGGTGTTGGCGATAACTCCCATTGGTTGAAATATTTCTATTAGCCAATGAGGTATTAGTAATAACTTCAGAGTTTGAAGTGGTTCCATTAGCCAATAAGGCGTTGGTGATAACTTTATCAAACAAGATGTTTGGCTGACTTACTAAGTGAGTTCAAGCCTGCCTTTAGTTTGATTTGCGTGGTTTGAAGTGTTTCCATTAGCTAAAAAGGCATTGACGATAACTCCATGGTTTGAAGTATTTTCATATCCAATAAATCATAAGTGATAACTTCTTTGGTTTTGAAGTGTTTCTATAGCCAATAAAGTGTGACACCCCCGACCCAACACGATATTGTCCCTGGGTGTCTGTGGCCCGCGGTCCACCTAACCCCAGGATTTTATTTTTTCCCAGTTCCCCGGGAAAAGGCCTCGTTATTGGGTGTACGACTGTTATCATATTTAGCCTAGTCTCAACTCCAACACTTTGTCGATGTGGGACTAAAGATAACTGTTGCTAGTTACAGGCCCACTATCTACTTACTGGCCCACTGGACCCACCAGGCCTTACAATCTCTCCCCCTCAAGGGCTTAGTGTCCTCACTGAGCTAGCCCACATCGATCAAGAGGTGCGAAGTGACTCTGATACCACTATGTGACGCCCTCGACCCAGCACAATATTATCCCTAAGCGTCTGTGACCCGCGGCCCACCCGACTCTAGGATTTTGTTTTTCCCAGTTCCCCAGGAAAAGGCCTCGTTGTTGGGTCTACGGTAGTCATTATATTTAGCTCAACCTCAACTCCAACACTTTGTCCATGTGGGACTAAAGACAACTATTGCCAATGACAGGCCCGCTGCCTGCCTATTGGCCCACTGGCCCCACCGGGCCTTACATAAAGTGTAGATAATAACTTCTTTGATTTTGAAGTGTTTCTACAGCCAATAAAGTGTAGATGATAACTTCTTTGGTTTTGAAGCATTTCTATAGCTAATAAGGCATAGATAATTACTTCTTTGGTTTTGAAGTATTTTCATAGTCAATAAAGCATAGACAATAACTTTTTTGAGCAAGGTGTCTGGCTCACTAACTAAGCGAGTTCAAGCCTACCTTTAGTTTGACTTGATCTAGGGGAATGACTAGCGGTCTTGGCTTTTTCTAACCATCTTTGACTTGATAATCAACTACCTTTCTTAGCTTGCTATCGATTAAACTTTAGATGTCATTGACAGCTTTGAGCATGCTGTCGACTAACACTAGCATGATTCTAATTAGGTCAAATTCAGTTTAGTTTTGATGTTGAGGCTTGATTTTAGTTTAAGTTTGATTTGATTTAATTCAGCATTCAGAACTCAATTTAGACTCAAGTTTGATTTGATTCAATTTGATATTCAAAACTTGATCTTGATTTGAATCTGATTTAAATTAGTACAATGTTCAGAACTTAATTTTGATTTGAGTCTGATTCAATTCAATTCAATGTTCAAAACTTGGTTTAGACTCAAGTATGATTTAATTCAATTCGTGTCGGGTTCAACCTTATGTTGGTCCCTTATTCAGTTCCTAATTGATGTTGGTTCTAACCCTCGATGGGGCTCTCATTGGATCTTTCATGAATGCAGGATCCAACCCTTAATGGGTTCTTGATGGATCCTTAGTAGATCTTGGACCTAACCCTTAATGGGTTATTAATGGATCCTTAATGGATCTTAGAATCAACCTTAATTAGGTATTATTGGATCCTCAATGGATCTTGGATCCAACCCTGATTGGGTCTTATTGGATTTTTAATGGATTCTAAATCCAATCCTTGATGGGTCCTTGATGGATCTAGGCTAAACCCGTCAATGGGTTTAGGTTTAACCCATGTCAGATCCTTATTAGGTTTGGGTTTGAACCTTAATTGGTTTTGGTTCAAGCTTGCCCTGGTTCTAATTTGAATTGGAGTGTGATTTAACCCGATTAGGGTTTTGTTTGAACTTGATTTAACCCAACTATGGTCTGATTTAAAATAAATTCAACTTGATTAGACTTTGGTTTGAACCTGATTTAACCCACTCGAGAATTGATTCTAGCTGGTTTGACCTAACGAGAGTTTGACTCAAATTTGGTTCGACCTAATTAGGGTTTGATTTTAATTTGATTCGACAATTAGGGTTTAGTTAAATTTTAATTTAATTTTGGATTGACCTAATTTGAACCTAATTGAAGTTGGGTTTGAACTGATTTGGCCTAAATTAACTTAATTTGGACTTGGGTCTAGTATGATTTGAGTTTTAGTTCATTAACTTATTTGACTTAGGCCAATTTAGTGATTCATTTGAGTTAATATAATTTTATTTGTTCAATGTGATTGAATCACTTTAATTTAATTGATTTAGCTCAAGAGCCCTCAGGTTATCATGATGAATTTGGGTGAGTCTATGGGTTGACCTTAAGTCAATTTGAATTTTTAGTGCACTCATAAGTTGGCCTTGATTTAGATATTCATTGAACATGCAAGTTGGCTTTAGTCCGATATATGTTTGACGAGCTAGTATGCGAGTTTTAATCTAGATAGATGTTTGGCAAAATTGCAAGCTAAAATAGATGATCAGTGAGCTTACAAGTTGACCTTAGACCAATAGACATTCAGTAAGCTTGCGTACTGATCATAGTCCAAGTAGATGTTCGGCAAGCCACAAGCTGGTCTTAGTCTAATAGACGTTCAACGAACCCACGGGCTGGCCTTAGTCCAAATGAACGTTCGGCTAGCTCACAAGCTTGCCATAATACGAGTAGACGTTCGATGAGCTCGTAAACTGGTTTTAGTCTGAATAAACATTTGGCGAGATCACAAGCTAATCTTATTCTAGAAAGTTATTCAACGAGCTCGCAAGCTAGTTTTAGTCCAAAAATAATTTTTGGATGAGCCCATGGGCGGGTCCTAGACTGTTGGTGTGGGCATACAACTCGATGCTAAAAATATGTTTATATTTTTTTTGTAGCAATTTTTTTCTCGCTTTTTTTCTGCCAAATTTTTTTTCCAACAACCTTTTCTTTGTTTTTTATTTTTTTACCTTGATTCCCTTTTTCTTCTTCTCCGTCCCATATGGGCACTCTTTTGCTTTTTTTTAAATATTTTTTACACTTCTCCCTTCTCTTCCTTTATAGCTAGAAACAACCATTTTTTAATTTTTTTTTTTCACTTTGCTTCCTTCCCCAATGTGGAGTCTTTTTTTGTTTTGCTTCTTTTAATTTACCACCTCCTATAGCTGAGACAGTAATCATATTCTTTTAATTATTTTTTTACCTTATTCTCTTTTCTACTTTTCTTCTCCTTTCTCATCATCTTCCTCCTAATAGTAGTATAATTGTAATAGTATAGTTTTAGTATAGTTTTAATACAGTAATATTATTGTAGTAGGGTGGTTATTATTGTAGTAGTAGAAATATAATAATAGTACCAATAGTAGTATAGTAATAGTAGAAATATAAAAATAGTAGTTATAGTAGTATAATAATAGCATACTAATAGTATCATAAAAGCGAAATATTATTATACTAGTAGTAATTTAATAATAATAAAAATAATAATAGTATAATAGTAGTGGTATAGTAGTAATATAGTAATAGTATAACAGTAGTAGTACAATAGTAGTAGTATAGTAGGATCAGTGTAATAGTAGTAGCAAGTAGTAGTAACAGTATAGTAATAGTAATAATGTTAGTAGTAGCATAAAAGTTATAACACAATAGTGTAGTAGTAGTGGCTTTATATTAGTATTGTTAGTAGTATAATAGTAGTGATATAATAATAGTATAATAGTAGTAATAGTATTATAGTGGTAGCAGTGTAGTAGTTGCTTTGTAGTGGTATAATAGCAGTAGTAATTATATTATAGTAGTATGGTAGTCGTATAGTAGCAATAATTATAGTGTATTAGTTGTGTTATAGTATTAGTATAGTAACAATATAGTAACAGTAGAAGCAATAACAATAGTAATAATAATATTGTGGTAGTATAATATTAGTAATAGAAATAGAATATAGTAGTAATAATTATAAATGATATTAGTAGTATATTGGTAGTAGTATATTAATAGTAAAAGTATAGTAGTAATTATTGTTATTATGTTGTAGTATAATAGTATAATAATAGTTGTATAGTAGTAGTATATCAATATTATACTAGTAGTGGCATAATAGTGAAAGTAGTATAGTAATTGTTGTTGTAGTCATATAGCAATAGGATAGTGATGGTACATAAGCATCATATCAACAGTATAGTAGTACTAGTGAAAGCAGTAGTCATATAGTAAAAACATATCAGTAGTAATAGTTATAGTTGTATAATAGTAATTGTAATGATTATTATTGTATAATCTTAACATAGTATTAGCAGTAATAATAATAGTAAATTTATAGCATTTGTAATATAGTAGTAGAATAATATATTATTAAAATTATTATAGTAGCACTGATAGTAGTAGTATAGTATAGTAGCAGTAGTTTTGTAGTAGCAAAATAGTGGTAGAATTATAGCAGTAGCGGTAGCATTATGGTAGTATAATAATAGTATAGTAATATTATATCAATAGTAAAGTAGTAGTATAATGAAAGTATAGTAGTAATATATTCGTGGTAGTAGCACAATAATGATAGTAAATGAAATATAGTAATACAGTAGTAGTAGCAGTATTATATAGTAATAGTAATAATATATTAATAATATTATAATAATATAATAGTAGTTGTTGCATTAGTATAGTAGTAGTAATATACTAGTACTATAGTAATAATATAATATACTGCTATTAATAATATTATACTACTATAGTATTAGCTAGCATTGCTACTGTACTATTATAATATTATTACTATTATATTGCTATTATACTACTATACTATTAATATATTATAATATTGCTAGTATTATGTTATTACTATTAGTACTACTATAACTATACTAGTATTATACTACTAATATTACAACTACTACTACACTACTTTCACAATACTACTACTGTTGTTAATATAGTACTACTATTTCTACTAATACTAATATAGTATTGGTATAACAATACTAATAGTAATATAGTAGTAGTATAGGCCAAGTATAGTGATATAATAGTATAGTAATAGTATACTAGTATTATAATAATATAATAGTACTAATATATAGTAGTGTACTAGTAGTACAATACTAGTAGTATTATAGAAGTAATTATAATAATAGTATAATAGTAGTATAATGATAGTATGATAGTATAGTAATAATATAGTAGTAATATAATATTAGTATAGTAGTTAGATAGTATACTATTGCAGCTACTGCTACTATTATATTACTAATTACAAGTACAATACGACTATTATGCTATAACAATAACCACCACCACTATAACTATCCTACTATTATGTCATTTTTATTTTTTTACTGCTATTACACAATTACTACTATACTTATACTACTACTTCTTTACTATTATAATAATATTACTATTATTACAGTTGCTATTATAATACTACTATATTACTATTATAGTACTCTTATACTATTCTAGTATAATACTATAATTATACCATTATTTAACTTATTTAGTACTAGAACCACTATATTAATATACTACTCTATATTACTAGTACTACTATAATATTGTATTACAAGAACTACAATGACTATTAGTACTATTACTACTATATTACTTTTACTATTACTATATTATACTAATACTAATAGTTCTACTACTATACTACTAATATATTATTATTATATTATAACTATATTACTACTGCTATATTACTATTATACTATAACTACTATACTATATTATTATTTTCACTATAACTACTACTAGCAGTACTATACTACTGTAATTCTATTATTACTAATTCTACTACTAGTATTATAACTATTACGACTATACTACTATTATTATAACTATTGTTATAATAACAATAATACTACTATTATAATATTGCTACTATAACTATTACTATTACTATACTACTACCATATTACTACTACTACTATAAAACAATGATTACTAATACTATCCTACTACAATAATTATACTTTTGGTAGTACTAGAATATTTTTACCACTACTATTATACTAATGCTAATATATTATGAATATACTATAACTACACTACTACACTACTACAACTATTACTATTATACTACTAATAATGGTATTGATACTATACGACTATTATACTATAACTAATATACTAGTAAATTACTATACTACTATTATATTACTACAGTGTTATCATTACTAATTCTACTACTACCATATTATTAATACTACTATAAATTTATTCATATAAAACTGCTATTATTACAACTATTGCTACTAGTACTAATGTATAACAATACTATTAGAGGAATGACAACTACTGCTATATTACTATTACTAGTACTACTAATCTTATAATACTATTATTATACTATAACTATACTACAACTTGTGCTATTATCACTACTATAATACTACTATAATAATCCTCTACTACTGCTATTACTTGTACTATTATTACTACACTACTATATTACTGCTATGACTATTATTATATTATACTATTACTAATAATTCTACTAGCACTATACTACTACAATATTACTATAATATTATTATTATACTATGACTATATTACTACTTGTCTAACAATACTATAGCTACTATACTATACCATAATTTTTACTACTATTCTACTAATATTAGTGTCATTATTACTATACTAAAATTATATTATAACTATACTACTACTATAATTACTATACCATTATACTATACTACTGTTACTGTTATACTTCTACTATTATAAGTACTATTAATATTACTACTATTGTTAATATATTATTACCAATACTACTATATAATACTAATACTACACTACAAGTAGTAATACTACTATACAACAACTGTTATTATTCTTACTACTACTATAATTACTACTATTATAACTACTATATAGTTACTATCTTAGGGTTGTTATAAACACAACTACTACTATTATACTTTTATAATACTACTCACAGTACTACTGCTGCTATTGGTACAACTAATACTATACTACACTGCTACTAATATACTATCATAATACTAATACTATACTACTATTACTTTCACTGTAACTACTACTACTATTTTATTACTACTATAATAGTGCTACTATAACTACTGCTAACTTCTATAATACTATTATATTACTATGACCAATATATTATTATTATACTATAATTATAATTACTACTACTACACTACTACTATTATACTACTATTATAACTATACTACTTCTGCTTCTATATTACTAAATTAATATATTATTACTATAATACTGCTATACTACTAGTATCATACTACTATAACTACTTTCGCTACTATTACTACTATAAAATTATACTAATGCATTTATTACTACTACTTTCGTTACTATACTAGAAGTAATAGTAGTAGTAGAATAGTAGTATTAATAGTATTATATTAGTAGCAGTATGGTTAAAGCAGCAGTAGTAATTGTATTATAATCATAAAAGTACGATAGTAATAAAAATTATAATAGTAGCAGTATAATCGTAATAGTAGTAATAGAAATATAGTAGTAGTATTAGTAATAAAAGTATAGTCATACTAGTAGTAGTATGATAATAGCAATATTACTAGTAGTAGTATAATAGTAATAATAGTATAATAGTAGAAAAAGTATTATAGTATCGTGGTAGTAGTAAAAGCAGTAGTTAATAGTATGATATGATAATAGTGTTAGTATAGTAATATAATAGGATAGCAATATAATAGCATAATTGTGTTACTATAGTAGTATAGTAGTATAATAGCAGTAGTATAGTAATATAATAGTATAACAGTACTAGTAGTATAATAATAGTACTATAGTAGTATTGATATAGTAGTATTTGTATAATAGTAGTATAGTAGTATTACTCTAGTAGTAATATAGTAGTGTCAGTATAGTTATAATAGTAGTAATAGTATATTAGTATTAGTATTGTAATAGTAGCAATATAATAATATAACAGTATTAGTATAGTAGTAGTAGAAGTATAGTAATATTAGTATAATAGCAGTATAGTAATATTAATACAGTATCATTATAAAAGTATTAGTATAGTAATAGCAGTAGCAGTAGTAGTAGTATAACATTACTAGTAATAATTGTCATAGTAATGGTATAGAAGCAGTATTATAATGGTTTACTATCAGTAGTATAGACATATAAAGTATAATAGTATAGTAAAAGTATTTTAGTATAATGACATAGTAGTAACAGTAATATAGGATTACTCATAGTAGCATAATAGTATTTGTGGTGGCGGTGGTAGTATAGTGGTATACCATTAGTAGTTTAGTAGTATAAAATTATGAAAGTATACTAGTAGTTGAAGTAAAGTAGTATAATAAAAGTATAGCAACAATAGTAATAGTATAGTAATGGTAGTAGTATAGCAGCAGCTGTAGTATAGTGGTACAGTAGTTATAATATAGCAGCAGTAGTAGTATAGTAGTACAGTAATAATATAGTAGTAGTAGTGTAATGATGTACAAATAGTAATTTAGTATTATTATTATTATAGTTATGAATTAGTAATAGTATATTATAGTAATATAATTCTATAATAGTAGTAGTATAGGAGTAGAGTAGTATAGTAATATTAATAGTATGTACTATTAATAGTATAGTAGTTGCAGTAGTCTAGTAATATAGTTGTATTGCAGTAGCAGTATAATAACAATAAAAGTACTATACTATCATAGTAGTAGTAGTATTATAATAATAACTTAGTAATATAGTAGTATGATAGTAGTAGTATAATAGTATAGTAGTATAGTAGTATAGTAGTATAGTTATGTTATTATAGTAGTATAATGGTATAATAGTAGTATAGCAGTAATAATAGTATAGTAATGGTATAGTATCATTATTATAATAGTATTTGTATAATAGTAGTAATATAGTAATGTTAGTATAATTGTAATAGCATAATGGTGTTAATATAATAATAGTAGTATAATAACAGTAGTAATATAATAGTATTAGTATTATAGTAGCAATAATATAATAGTATAACAGTATCAATGTAGTAGTAGTAGTACAATAATGTTAATATAGTAGTAGTATATTAATAGTAGTACAGTGTTAGTATAGAAGTAGCAGTATAGTAGTAGCAATTATAGTAGTAGTATAATATTAATATTAATAGTAATAGTATAGTAGCAGTAGTATAACAGTATACTATCAGTAATATAGACATATAACAACATAGTAGTATAATAATAATATAGTAGTAATATTTTAGTATAGTGCTATAGTAGTAATAGTAATATAGGTGTATTAGTAGTAGTATCGTAGTATTGGTAGTGATAATAGTAATATGTGGTATACCATTAGTAGTTTAATAATATAGAAGTATATAGTAGTATATTAGTAGTATAAGTAAAGTAGCATAATAGTAGAAATATAATAAGAGTAGTAATAGTATACTAGTGGTAGTTGTATAACAGTAGTAGTAATATACTAGTACAGTAGTTATAGTATAGTAGTAGAAGTGTAGTGGTATACTACTAGTAGTTTGGATGTAGTATTGTGATAGTTTTGTAGTAGTAAAAGTATAGTACATTAATATAGTTATATAATAATAATAATAATAATAATAATAGTATAGTAGTATTAGCAGTATGTACCATTAGTAGTATAGAAGTTGTAATTGTCTAGTAATATAGTTGTATTGTAATAGTAGTAAAAATAATAGTACTTATAGTATAGTCATAGTAATATAGTAATATAATAGAATAATAGTGGTAATATATACAAATAGTCGCATAATAGTGAAAGAAACATAAAAGTTGTAGCTATATTGAAATAAAATAGTAATAGTACAAAAGTATCATATTAACAATATAGTAGTAATGATGAAAATAGTAGTCATATAGTAAGAGTATAATAATAATAATAGTTATAATTGTATAATATTAGTTGCAATTATTATTGTTATATAATCTTAATATGATAGTATAATAGTAACATAGTGTTAGTAGTAATAGTAATAATAAAGTTATAGTATTTAAAGTATATTAGTAAAATTATACTACTTATACTAATAGTAGTAGTATTAATATTATAGTAATAGTATTATAGTAATAGAATAGTGATAAAATCGTAGCTATAGTGGTATAGTAATAGTATAATAGTATTATATTTCCTCCCAACCCTCATGATTGGGCCATGGCGGCCCAACCTTCCTTCCTGCCATTCTTCCAGTGATGAGATGGAGGGGAGGCTTGGACAATGAGTGGCTTGAGGAGGCCTTATCCATGAGCTGTTGATGGCATGGGATCAGGCCATCTCCTAGTCGGATCCAGCCATTCTTCTAGTGATGAAGCAGAGGGTGCGATTAGGATGATGAGGCTTGAGGAAGCCTCATCCATGAGTGCTTGATGGTGCATGTGGCGAAGCAGGTGATGACAGCCTGTGGGGGCAGAGTTGGCAGTGACAACGCATGGGGTGGGGCAAGCCGCAATGGCGTATGGGGCACGGGGAAGAGTCCTGTTCGACGTGGCCCTTGGGCTGGGATGTGGGTCAGGCTAGGCATCAAGCCAATGGGCTGGGGCATGAGTCGAGGTGGCTACTCGAGTTGGAGATGGTGGAGCTATGTCGCTGACAAGGCTATGGCAGTAGGATAGTGGCTAAAATGTGGTGCTACGGGAAAGGAGAAAAATAGGCAGAGGAAAAAAAGAAAAAGGTAATGAAGCTAAGTTCAAAACTTCACCTCTTTAGTCTTTGATTCTTCTTCGATGATAGCCTTCCAATGCTCTCTTATTTTTTTTTTTTGATCTCCCCTTTTGTCTCTGATCTTTCTGTGTTCCCTGATTTGCAAGTTTCACGAGTTTTTATATGACTTGAAGAGATAGAGTTGGATTAGAAATGAATCTTTTTTTTTTAATTTTGAGTGATGAATGTGGATGTAAATATATATGGATAGGGTTTATCCAGAGTTTCGATAAGCTTGTGAAGAGATATATATAAATCTATTGGTTATAGATATTGACATCTTGAAAGTTGTACTCATCCCGAACATTGAAGTTATAGAGGGGATATTTATAATTTCTTTTCCAAAAGATAGACTAAATTATAATTTTATAAATTTCAGGCAATATTTCTTCAAAAAGGACTTGTTTATAAAGATTTAAAACTTTCAGGGTCCTTTTTGAATAAAATTTAGACTTATTCATAAATAAAAACTCTTAAGAGACTTATTTGTAAAAAACAAAAAATCTAGGGATTTATTTGTAAATAAAAAATTTTAGAGAGATTATTTACAAATAAAGAATTTTGGAGGGATTCGTTCGCAAATAAAAAATTATGGAGGGGTTTATTAGCAAATTTTAAATTTTGTAGGACTAATTGATAATTTTAGAATTGTATTGAACTTTTTCGCAAAATTCTTATTTCAGGAATTTATTTGTAAGAAAAATCCGGCCAAATACCTATTTATGAGGATTTATTCAATTCAGGAGTTTATTTGTAAAATTTTTGTATATTGTCATTTTGGCCCAAGTTCTAAATGAATTTCGGGTCCAATTCTGATCCAAAAGTCGTCTAATTAGCTCATTTGGATTAGGCCTACCTTGAGCTTGAATTTTCCAATGATTTAAGTCCAAATTGAGCTCATTTTTCAACCAAACTCAGATTTGATTTAAGCCTAATTGAAATTTATGTTTTGGCCATAATTTAGTGGCATACAGTCCTTAATTTTAATCATGTTTCAATCAAGTTTAATTATGATAAAAATCACCTCAAACAAATTGCCCCTTCACAGCCTCTTCTCGAGTTCTAATGAGAGGAGAGGGTGCAAATAATTTTCACGTACTTGCTCCTACATCAACATTTTAAGAGTTAACTATATAGGTTCAAATTACCACATGAGAGTAGATTTGGCTTACCATATAATGATGACTTAGACTGCCTCGTGGAAGGAGACTTAATTTTTCCATGAGAGAGTGGACTTAATTTGTCATATAAAAGTGGACTTAAATTTCCATATGAAAGTGGACTTGGTTTGACAGATGAAATTGGACTAAGATTGCCACGTGGAAGTGGATTTGGTTTACCACATGAAAGTGTACTTAGTATACCAGGTAAATGCAAGCTTAGCAGCCACACATGATGGATGGATTTTTATGTCCATATTTTACCTCATGAACATATAGTGCATATTTGACCGAGTGTTTCTTTTTTGAGAAAGTCAAACATTTTGTCATAGAAAAAATATAGATACTTTAATTATTATTGTTGTTGCTCTCAAAACTTAGGCATAATACCTTTTGAAGAATCGATCGTCGATTTGTGGCATAGGCCTTTCCTCTTTGTCATCGATCAATTGGTAGGGTCCTCCTTAAAATATCCTTTCGACGATATAAGGGTCTTTCCAATTAGACTCGAACTTGCCTTTCTTGTTTTAGTTTGGGATTATGGGTCTTCATAGAACTACGACCATCTCTCCTTTTGGAATGACCTAAGCTGAGCCATCTTGTTATAGGCCCTAGCCATTTATTCTTGATACATTTCTAGGTTTCATTGTGCCACAAGCCTTATCTCGTCCAAAGAGTCTATCCCATCAAGGTAAAGGTGAACATTGTCTTCTCTTGTGATTTCTTCTTGTAAGTCAATTCTTAGAGAGGAGATTTGCACCTCTACTGGCAAGACTACCTCAGTCTCAAATACCAATGCATATGACATTGATTGGATAAAGGTTTGATATATGGTATGATAGGTCCATAGTGCCTCAACTAGCTTTTGGTGCCAATCTTTCTTATTTCTGGCAATAATTTTCTTTAAGATGTTGGAGATGGTCTTGTTAAATGCCTCAGCAGGGCCGTTGACTCTTACAATGTATATGGATGAATGTCTCTAATCTATCTTGTGGTGATATGTGAATCATCCTACCTTGAAGCTTCTTAAGGATGGTCCATTATCAAAAATGATCCTTCGAGGAGCACCGAATTAGTATAAAATATTTTCTTGAAAGAAGAAAATAACAACACCACTTTTAGCTCTTTTAATGGAATTGCTTTAGCCCATCGAGAAAAATAATTGGTTGTTGCTAGTATGAAGCGATGACGTCTAGAAGAAGATGGTTCAATTGGGTCAATAACGTATGTTCCCCATACCTCAAATGGCCATGAGGACACTATTGAATGTAGAGGATTTAATGGATGAAGTCACCTTGAATTTGCATAGATGATGTCTTCTCGCATATTCAATGCAATCTCCCACCATCATAGGCCAATAGTAGTCCTTATGCTTAATCTTCATTATCATTGTTGGGCCCGATTGATGAGCTCCACAAACTCTAGAATGCACTTCATACATAACTTCTTTAACCTCTTTGTTTGAGAGATAGCACAAAAGTAGTTAATCAAAGGATAGTCTATATACAGTGCGATTAATAAGAAAAAAGCGTGTGGCTCTCTTTCTGAGTTATATCCATGTGGATTTATCTTTTGAGAGTTCTCCGCTTTTGAGGTAGTTGGCAAATAGTACTCTCCAAAATGTGGCCTTCCTATTAGTTTAGATTCAGTCCTCTCATGGTTAATGTTGAAGACTAAGTTCATTACTTACCTACTATGGACTGTGATTAGAAGTTTCCCTTGATCAAGATGATCTAATGCCTTGACTAGGTTTTCCAAGGAATTAGCCTCCACATTGATAGATCGTGAAACCATAGTTATTCGAACACGAAAAATTTGCTTTATGAGCTCTTGAGCCTTTTCATGGTATTTCAGGAGCTCAAATCTATGACTTTATATTTACCTTGGACTTGGCTAGTAACTAGTTGTGAATCACTAAAAACATCTAAGCATGAAATTTCCATATTATGGGTCATTTACAGTCCTACAATTAGGGCCTCGTATTCAACTTTTGTTTGTGCACAGCTTTAAGAGAGAATAGGAGTATTGTAAAATGCCCCAATTTGGAGTGATATAAAGAGTCTAATGCCTGTTTTGATTTGCGGAAGCTTTGGTTTGATCCTTGGCTTGATGAATGATGCTCTATCAAATTATAACTTCCAGTAAGGTTTTTCTTCTTTGACCAAAAGGATTTTTTTCATCAGGGAGCTCGAAACTTAGAGGAGAATCATCTGGTACTGGACGAGCTACAAGAAAATTGGTGGGGGCTTGCCCCTTTACCACCTTTTGAGGAGTGAAATTGATATCTTATTCCATGAGGATTAAAGCCTATTTTGCTAGGCCCCAGTGAGTATGGGTCTAGTCATAAAGTACTTTTTGGGATTAATGTTTGATATGAAAATGTCTTGATGTGAAAGTAAATAATATCTTAGCTTCTTGACTGCGAATACGAACACTAAACAATGCTTTTTGATGGGGGAGTAGTTATTTTCTACCCCCACTAGCATTCTACTCATATACTAGAGTGCATTTTCTTTATCCTCTTCATTATTTTGGACAAGCATCGCCCCCAGGGATCCTTCGATTGTTGCCATGTAGAGGATAAGAGGTTTATCAAGTAAAGGTCTTGCTACGACTAGTGGCTTTAGGTGATACTGCTTGATCTCTTCAAAGGTCCATTAGCAATCTTGATTCGAGACAAATGGAACATCCTTCTTTATCGACTTAGAAAAAGGCTTGTATTTTCTAGAGAGGTTTGGAATGAATCGTCTTATGTATGCAAGTTGACCTTGGAATGTCCTCAATTACTTTAAATTGTTGGGTGGTGAAATATCTAAGATAGCTTTGATCTTAGATGGATTGATTTCAATCCCTTAGTGTCTAACAACAAAGCCAAGGAACTTTATCGATGATACCCCAAAAGCACACTTCATAGGATGCATCTTTGAGTTACATTTTCTAAGGTAGTCAAATACTACTCTTAGGTCTTGGACAAGCTTGTCTTTGGACTTAGTTTTCACCACCAAATCATCCACATAATATTTCACTAATTGGTGTATAAGGTCATCAAAGATTTGAGTCATGGTCCTCTAATAAGTGGCACCTACATTCTTGAGCTCAAAGGGCATCACCTTGTAGCAATAAATGCCAACTAGTGTCCTAATGGCCATATGTTTCTCATCATCAGGATGCATCTTGATTTGGTTATATCCCTAGAAACAATCCATAAAGGAGAATATATTGAAGTCAGCCATGTTATCAATCTTGATTTCCATTATTGACAATGAAAAATCATCTTTTAAAATGCTTTACTCAAGTCCTTGTAGTCCACACAAATGCGGATTTGACAAATTTTTTTCTTGACTAGAATGATGCTTGCAACCCAATCTGGATATTTCTCTCTGATGAAGCCTACTTCGATCAGTATCTTTATTTCTTCTATCACCTTTTATTCTAGTTAGAGTTTCAATTTCCTAGGTGCTTGTTTAACTAGTGGAAGCTTAGGGTCGATAGTCAGTTTATAGATTACAACTTCAAAATCCAGTTGAGGTATCTCCTTGTAGCTCCATGTGAAGCAGTCAATGTACTCTTAGAGCACTACTTTGAGCTGAGTTTGGCTTTCCTCTGAAAGTTGAGTACTGATGAAAGTTAGCTTGGGGTCCTCCTCAGATCCTAGGTTGATCTCCATCAGTTCATCAACTATCACTTGCCCTAAATCCTCAAGTTCTAGCGGAGATTCTTTTGGTTTGATGATTATTTCTTCACCAAGTGATTCATCATGTTGAGTGAGGTCTGGTGAAGGTTCAACTAAAGGCATTTGAATTGCATCATGCCCTCTTTCTTTTGGCTCTAATGAAATTCCACTGAGAATGTCACCTTATTGTGATGTTTGAAAAGTTACGGCTACCTTGGCATACATGTTAAGAGGTATTAATATTATTTGGTCATCCGGATCACGGAAGAGGTGTCCAATGGTGACCATAAGACACGTGTGGGCATTTAGAGTAATGTAGCCTAGTTTTTTGGTGTTCTTGTTTTCTCTTCTAGGAATGTATGTACGTCCTTGAGGTGGATCCCATATATTTCTAAAGAAATGACTCTCTTTCTTTGTTTGTGGATGTCCACAACCAAATTTATTGATTATCTAATGAAGTTGGGATGAGAAATATTTCGGTAAGACTACTGATTGACGATCACCATCATCTAGTAGATTTTCAGTCCTTAGGATTTCATGTATGCTTGGAGCACAAGGGATTACCTTGTAAAATAATATTTTTCTTTTCTCCTTCACACCATGGAGGAATGTAGAAAGTCATTAATTCTTTTATGACATTAATTCTTAGCTCATCTAATGGCTTAAATAAGCCTTTTGGAACTTTAGTAATAAGGAGAGTATTCTCTATTTGTCCTTTGTCATCATCTTTTCTAGGAGTATACCATTCAGGAATACTTGTGAGGCTTCTTCATCTAAAGAGGATAGTTCAGAATTGCTTCCTAGGTGAGGAAGAGTAAAGATTAGGCTAGCAATTTTTTGCTTTACTTGACTGATGGAAGTAGACCTCCTATTAGCATCAAATCTCTGATTGTATTTTGCATCATCATAATATACCTCATAAACATCCAAAGGGTGTACATCACCATCAATTTAGTATTCTTTACCATCCTCCAAGTATTTGAAGCATTGATGTAGGGTCGACGACACTACTTTATCTTTATTCAGCCAAAGCCTTGCTAGTAAGGCTTTATATGATGCATTAGTATCAATCACATAAAACTTGGCATTTGTCATCAATTCACTCGCTTTTAGAATGATAGTTATGGCTCCCAAAGCTCTTTGGCTAATTTGATTAAATACTTGCCCCAAGTCAGTACTTCCTTGAATGTCCTTGGAGGATGTGGCTAGCTAATAATCATCCCATTCAATTTTAGAATTAGACACATGGGACTTTCTTGTAGAAAGGTCTTCAAAAACTCTCTGGATGAACCCATCTATTTTGTCTGCTAGCTTAACCTTCTTCAAGACTTTGTATGTAGGATGTTTCTTCCATGGACATTCAGATTGACTTGATGCATGGGTGGAATGAGCCTTCCTCTCCCAAAATGCTTGCTCCTTCCTTTGGAGCTTTCTGGTGTAGGGCCTTCCGAAGTAGTCATAAAGTTATTCTGAGTCAGATATGGAGTCATATTCTTCATCTGTGCCTTATATGCATAATTACTCTAAAGTTGGCAAAGCGTATCCTTCCACAAGCTCTAGGATTGGGACTTCATGGAATCTAACGGGTTGAGCATTTATTGTTGAATTGTTTGATGAACGTTGGATTAGCCGCTCACCAGCATTCAGCTGGGATGTATGAGTTACCATGCGGCAAGAGGTTATAGACTTAGCTAACGCTCTTTGATAATGTCTAGCTTTCTTAACCTACTATCGAGTAAATAGCATGAATGATCATTCTAATCCTAAGGACGGTTAGTAAGTGGTTTCTCACCACCCTATGAGGTCTTTTATATGACTTTGTCTTTTCTGCTAGGACCTTATCCATCCTCTCAACTTCTTCACGGAGGATGGCAGTCGTATTTATCATATTTTCCATGTTGGCAATCATAGCCTGTACGTGTTTGTTTAACATTTGCATTTGCCCTTTGACAAACCTCATATTAGTTATAGCTAGCTCTTTCACAGTATCAAGCTATAGTTTAAGCATGCCATAATCCAACTTATGAGTAAATCACTCTCTAAGATAATCATCTTAAGAGCAGCTTTCACGGAGACTTGTGGGATCTCTCATTTCATCAGTATCATCCCCAGTGCATCTATTCACTTCTTCTTGCCTTGCATCTGAATTTCCTCACCATTGAAGTGATGGGATGGGGATTGGCTTGCTTGTGAACCTCCAATGGTAAATATGGCAGAGCATGCTGCCACCAGGGTTTATTTTCCTCATTTCTCGCATCAGTCTTCTAGTAAAGCTTTAAGTTTGTTAATGAAGAATTCTTCAAGAGTTACTTAGATTCTATCTCCTTAAGCATATTCATCCAGAGCAATGATAACTTTTTTTATGGCTGATTTTTTAACATTGTATTCATGTGACTTAACCAACTTCTACTTCTTGCTCCTGTTCATCCTTTGCTTGATGCTTTGAGCAGGTAAGGCAATTTGTTCTAATAAGGCTTTCTTTATTAACATCCCAGACTCTTTAGGGTTTCTAATTATTTTCTTCATTAGTTTCTTTAGCCTTTTTGAAATGTAGATATTTCATAAGTGCCTTTGTATGGGGGTACATTGTGCTTCTTCACCAAAGAGGATTTCAGTAAGTAGTTTATGATCCTCCAACATAATAATATGATTGATGTGTTGGGTGGGCATTTCCAATAGGTCTACGTTCGAGAGAGTCAGCTTACCTTCTTGGTATTGCCTCCCAACCCAAAACTTAAATACATAGTAGTCTTCAATGGTATACTCCAAGACTCTATGGTAAGGATAGTAGTTTGCATGATCTTGTTAGCCTCACCTAGTCTCTTAGATTCTAGCAATTGGAGGCCTAGCTTCAGTACATCCTAGAAGATTTTACCTACTCTATCTCTTTTAAAAGAGTATTTCTTTTTGAGCCTTTGTTGGTCATTGAACTGTTCCACTTCTCCATCCCCTCCAAGTGCTAATAACTTCTGAGGATTACCCTTATTCATTGTGGGATTTGGAGGTTTCTTTTACTCAATTGTTGTGAATACAACTCTCACATTTTTGGAAGACTATCCATACTTTACTTTATCCTTTTTTGGTCTGAAACTTTGTGAACTAGATAAGGTTAGTGGACCAATCCTTTCTAATGATAAGATCTTGAAAGGTATGAATAAAAGAGGTGCTCAAATTGGCTAGGATATCATCCAAGATCTTGATAGGATATCATCCATTCTCCCTTTATATTATCAAGGACTAGGTTTACTACTTCAAATTGGCTCATAAGATGTTTATACTTAATGCTAAGATTTCTCCATCTTGTGATATAATTCAGAACTGACTTATTGTCACACTTTGGTGTTGAGACAAGGATTGTAATGGTCACTTTATCACAACACCTCTGAACCTAATTCGAAAGGCCTCCTTTATTTGTGTCTAGTTCTATATGTATTCAATGTGCATACCACTTGAATGCTACTCCTGTCAAACTTGATGAAAATTGGTGGAGTAATAATGATAGATTATTGCTTGAATCCCTGCACAGAGTTACAAAGTGAGCTATATGCTATTTAGGATTGGCCAAGCCATTAAACTATTCAAAACTAGGCAATGTATAACCTTTAGGATATGGCACTTGGTAATGATGGCTATGGTATGGTTTGTCAACATCATTTACCCTACCCATCTCACTTCTTTGTCTTAACTGTGCAACTACCATTCATTGTACTTGTTGTATGTATGTTGGGAGTTCCATGTTAATAAGAATTCTCAAAATTTGGGATTGGGTATCCGTTACTGGAGGAGGCGCTTGTGAAGGGCCTATGTTTTTGTGAACCTGATCTATAGGAGATACACCTACTACCGCCTCTGCTGCTTGAGATGACTGATGAGATCATTCCAATTTATCAATCTTCTAGCTTATTTGTAACATTATCTTCATCAACTTTGTAATCTTCTTTTGAGCTTCATCTTTCTCTTTGCTTTGTTATCTCAGCTATTTTTGCAGTGCTTCTATAGTCACTTATTGATTAGAACTTTTAGTTATGACTAAGACTTCTATCAAAACATGATAGTTCCTATCTTGAGAATTAGGTCTAGGCTCTAGGTTGAGGCTAACCCTAAACCTTACTTGTGGTGTAGGTCTCCATACCTTCTCTTTGACATGGTAGCAAGGATTAGTTGACATGGGCCCTCTCCTCTTGGATTGCTTCACTAGTAAGCCTCACTCAGTAGCCTTCTTTTGGTGTTTAGCTGGCTGAAGTGCAGGCTCACAATCCCTTGCAGACTCATAGTGAGAAATGATTCCGACAGTGTATGTGATCTCCTTTTATAAGCTCTCATGCTAGATTGCAGCTTTATGATGACTTTTGCATTTTTGTTCAAAGATTCACCCTTTTGCCACAATTTGAAGGCAAGACTATGCCCCTTCATTAAGGGTATGCCCTTATTTAAGTCATTCTTTCCCCTAGGATGATGGTGTATTTTGGCATGGAGAAGTTCTTTGTTGATGCAATTAGATGCTTTCTTCTATAAGAAAGAACACAATTGGTTAGTTTTCAATTATAAATCTATCTTGTTAGTGTCTCTATCATATTAGCTAGATTTCTACACTTAGAGGAGAAGTCAAGTCTCACAGGATATGCCAGAATTTGTGGGATCGAAACTATCGATCCGAGATAGTGAAGATCCCGATAAGTAGTATCAAAATAATAAATAAATAATGTGGTAGTTTAAATGTGTAATTAGGTATTGTGGGAACATGATTTTCAACAAGCGTAAGCCCCTATTGTTAATTACCTCAATAATTATTAAGAACCTCCTAAAGCATTATTTGATTAATTTTAAGAAAGGGATGCATGACTTAAATAAAGGCATACCCTCACATTACAATTAAATAATTTTAAATTTATAATCATAAAAAAATCTAAAATGAGATAAAGAAAATGAGAAAGAAGTTTTGATGTGCATGGCAATCTCACTCCCATGCATTGGACCATATGGAGTTTGACTCGGATAGGTCTTGACTTAATCCATGGTGGGTAATGATAATTTGATTGATGACATCATCCAAGGAGACATGAAAGGAGAATGAGAATATTTGAAGTATTTTCATTAGCTCTAGATGTTGGTGATAACTCTACCTTAGTTTGAAGTATTTTCATTAGCCTGATGATATTAGTGATAACTTTAGAGTTTGAAGTATTTTCGTTAGCCAAAGTTTCCCTTCGCTAATAAGACTTTGGCAATAACTATGTTTGAATAAGGCATCTAGCTAATTGACTAAGCATGTTCAAGTCTGCTATTAGTTCGATTTGCATGGTTTGAAGTGGTTCCATTAGTAAATAAGACATTGGTAAGAACTTCATGGTTTGAAATATTTTTATACCGAATAAAAATAGTGGTATACTAGTAATACAATGTTGGTAATATTGTAGAAGTAATTATAGTAATAATATAGTAGCAATACTATAATCATAGTAATGGTATAGTAGTATTATAATAGTAGTAATAGTAGTAATAGTAACCATACCAGTGATAGTATAATAACAATATAGTAGTATAGTAATAATATAATAGTAATATTATACTTAGTATAGTGATTTGGTAGTATATTACTATAGCTACTACTACTATTATACTACTAATAATACTATAAATATTATGCCACTATTATGTTAGAACAATAATTGCGATTACTTCAACTATCCTACTACTATACTACTATAATTTTCTACTACCATCACAGTACTACTACTATACTAATACTACTATTTCTTTATAATTATAATAATATTTCTACTGTTACTACTACTATTATTGTACTACTATATTACTACTATATTATTATAATACAATATTATGACTATACCATTATACTGCTTATTTAGTACTAGAACTACTATACTATATTATTATAGTTGTACTATTATGATATTATATTATAGAAATTACTACTACTGTTACTGCTATTACTACTATATTACTTCTATTGCTATTATGTTATACCACTACTAATAGTTCTACTACCACCATACTACTAATATACTACTACTATATTATTATTTTTACTGTGATATTATAACTACTATACTATACTACTATTTTCACTACAACTACTATTATCACTACTATACTACTATAATTCTATTACTACTAGTTTTACTACTGCTATTATAACTACTATAACTATATTAATATTATTTTAACTATTACTATTACTACGATTATACTACTACTATAGTACAATTATTATAACTACTATTATTTCTATACTACTACTATATTACAACTATTACTACAAAATAATAACTACTAATACTATCCTACTACGATAATTATACTACTACACCAACTACTACAACTAATACTATTATACTATGAATATATTATAACTACACTGCTATACTTCTATAACTACTAATATTACACTATTAATAATAATATTAATACTATACCACTATTATACTACAATTACGTCTATATTAGTGAACTACCACACTATAATTATATTACTAGTATGTTGTCATCATTAGTTCTACTATTACTATATTATTAATACTATTATAAATTCACTAATATAAACGGCTGTTGCTATTACTACTATTATCACTAACATATAAGACTACTATTAAAACAATAACTACTACTAGTATACTACCACTACTAGTACTACTAATCTTATAATATTATCACTATACTATAACTATACTACTATTAGTACTACTTCTACTACTATAATAACGCTATAACAACATTCTACTATTATTACTATTTCTACTATTACTACTATACTACTATATTACTGTTGCTACTACTATTATATTATACTAATACTAATAATTTTATTAGTACTATACTACCATAATACTACTGTTATATTATGATTATATTACTAATTTGCTAACAATACTACAACTACTATATTAGATTATAATTTCTACTACTATTCTACTACTACTAATACTATTATTATTATACTAAAATTATATTATAACTATACTACTACTACAACTAGTATAACATTATACTATACTACTATTACTGTTACTGTTGCTGATGCTATCCTATTTCTACTACTAGTATATAATAGTACTATTATACTACTAGTGGTAATACTACTACCACAACTACTATACAGTTACTATCTTAGGACTACTATAACAACAATTACTAATATTATACTTTTACTATACTATTGTACTATTACTACTACTACTAGTATAACTAATACTATAATATATTATTATTAATATACTACTACTAATACTGATACTATACTACTAATACTTCTACTATTACTACTAATATTACTGCTACAACTATTACTAAATAACTTTTGTATTACTATTACAACTATACTATTACTATTAATATATTACTACTATACTATAACTATAACTACTACTACTATACTATTACTATTATACTACTAAAATAACTATACTACTACTACTTCTATATTAATAAACCTAATATACTATTATCATAATACTACTATAGTATTAATATCATACTAATACTTTCATACTATTATTATGTTACACTACTACTATAAATACTTATGTTCCTACTACTATTACTACTAATAGTAGTACTAATAGTATTATATCAGTAGCAGTATAGTCATAATAGCAGTAGTAATAATAGTATAATAATAGTAATATAGTAGTAGTAGTAGTATAGTAGTAGTGCTAGTAATAAAAATATAGTCGTACTTATGATAGCATAGTAATAGTAATTCTATTAATAGTAGTATTAAAATGATAGTAGCAAAGTATTATAGTAGTATAGTAGTATAGTAGTATACTAATATTGTAGTACTAGGATAGTGGTTTAGACTATGACAATAGTAGTATACTAGTATAGTAATGTAGCAATATAATAGCATAGTTATGTTATTATAGTAACATCATAATATAGTATTAGCATAGTAACACTATAGTATTATAGTGTTATAGCATAATAGCAATAGTATAATAGAGTTAATATAGTAGTGTTTGTATAATAATAGCACAGTAGCGTTAATATAATAATAGTATAGTAGTGTTCGTATAGTTACAATAGCATAATAGCATTAGTATAATACTATAAGTATAATAGTAGTACTATACTAGTATTAGTATTATAGTAGTAGCAATATAGTAATGTAGTGATTTCAATATAATAGTAGTAGTATACTAGTGTTAGTATAGTTATAGTATAGTAATAATTATACAATGTCAGTATAGAAGTAGCAGTATAGTAATAGTAGTTATACTAGTAGTAATATAACATTAATAGTAGTAATTATAATAGTAGTAGTAATATATTAGCAGTAGTATAGTAGTATATTATCGGTAGTATAAACTTATAGACGTATAGTACTGGCAGTGTAATAATAGTATAATAATAGTATTTTGATATAGTGGTATAGTAGTAGTAGTAATATAGGAGTACCAATAATAGTATAATAGTATTAATAGTGGTAGTAGTAGTGTAGTTTTATACCATTAGTAATTTAATAGTATAGAAGTATAGTACTATAGTAGTAGTAAAAGCAAAGTAGTATAGTAATAATAAAAGTATAGCAACAGTAGTAATAGTATAGTAGTAGTAGTAGTCTAACAGTAATAGTAATAAAGTTATATAAGAATTATAGTTTAACAATAGTAATAGTAGTATAATAGTATAATAGTTGTTGTATAGCAGTAGTAGTGTTGTGGTATACAAGTAGTTATTTAGCAGTAGTATATTATAGTTATATAGTAATAGTATAATATAGTAATATAGTTGTATAATAATAATAGTAGTATTGTAGTAAAGTAGTATAGTAATACTAATAATATATACTATTAGTAGTATAGCAGTTGTAGTAGTCCAATGATATAGTTGTATTGTAGTAATAGTAATAATAATAGTAGTAGTATAATCGTAATTGTACAGTGACAATATAGTATAATAGTAATAATAGTATAGCAGTAGAATTAGTATAATAGTAGTAGTTGATATTGTTATTATTAGAGTATAGTAGTAGTAGTAGAGGAATAATAGTAGTATAATAGTATAGTAACATAATATTATAATAATAGTAGTAATAGTAATTATTGCATAATAGTTGGAATATGATGGTAATTGTAATAGCAGAATACAAATAGTAGAATTATAGTAGTCATATTATAATATAACAATATAGTAGTAATAGTATATTAGAAATATTATAATAGTAATTGTATTAGTAGTAGTACAGTTGTAGTAGTATAATAACAGTATATTAGCAGTATAATCGAGGTTTTTTAAATCTCGATTTCAATTTCACTTTGAACTGATACATTTCGGCCATTTTGGCCATTTTAGTTTCGGCCGAAAGATTTTTTTTATTTACTAATTATGTGTTGATCAGAGTTTGACTATATTTTGACTTCAAATTAAAATTACGATAAAATTTTGAAATTTTTTTAAAAAAATTTTAAAATTATGAAAGAATTTATAATTAATTTTACCATAATATTAAATATTAATTTAATTAATTAAAATTAATTATGATAGTTAATCATTGATATAGACTATTTTTAATGTATATTATTGTAGAAAAAAAGAAAATATATAAGAAATAATATGAATATAATTAAAAGTTAAAAATTAATATAAACAAATTTACCTTATCATTAAAGGGTGTGATACATACATAATTTATTGATTATAACGTAATACAATTAATCATCATCATAATCATCATCAGTTGAGTTTAGAATATCTGGGTGTGAAATTATAAATTCAATACCTGGACTATCCGGATGAGCATTTGTAGGCATATGAGCCGGAACAACTAGGTCTGCGTGATTTCGTGATAGCGATTCTGAAGTATAACCATGTATCGAAAGTCTAAAATGAAAATAGTAACCATGGGGGTGGGACCGACCTTTTGCTTTCAGTAGAACAGCCATGTCATTCCATTATGCACACATGCACGTGAATAGTACTAGCCATGCATGCATGCATATGTGAATAGTATTATGACTCTACTATTCACTCAGCTACTAGGCGAATGCACAAGCGCTGGCGCGTGGTCGGCGAGGGTGCAGGCCCTGGCACACAGCTGACAAGGGCGTAGGCAAGGCTGGTTCGAGCGCAAGCGAGGGTGTTGGCATGAGGCTAGGTGAGGGTGCGAGGCCTGCTTGCTCTGCTCGCCATCACCACGCAAGCTCACTCGTGCTTGCGCCATCAGCGACCTCGCGCTCGCTCACTCTACTTGCCGTCACCACGTGAACTCGTTCGCACCCTCGCCGTCATTGCGCAATCTCCCCATGCGAGCTCGCTCATGTTTGCACCATCGACAGCCTCACACCTGCTTGCTTTTTCTCGCTGTCTACAAAACCCTCACCCTAAATTGAATCCATTTTCAGCAAAACATTTCGGCACTGGCCAAAACCGAAACATTTCGATTTCAATTGAGATTTAAAACCTTGAGTATAACAATAGTAACTGTATAGTGGTATAATAGTATTATGATAGCAATATAGTAATAGAGTAGTATAGTAGTACTATAATAGTATAATAGCATAGTAATATTCGTATAGTAGTATAATAGTATAATTATATTAGTTATAATACTATAGTAGTATAATAGTATGGTCGTAGTAGTAGTATAATAATAGTAACATAGTAGTATTGGCATAATAGTATTTATATAATAATAGTATGTAGTGTTAATATAATAGTAGTACACGAGTGTTAGTAGTATAGTAGAAACAATATAGTAATATAGCAATGTCAACACAATATTAGTAGATTTATGACAATAGTAGTATATTGGTGTTAATATAGTAATTATAGTAGTATAGTAATAGCACTATATTAGTGTCAGTATAATAGTAATTTTATAATAGTAGTAATATAGTAACGTTAGTATAAAAATAGTAACAATATTAGTAGTAGTATAAGTGTAGTAGTAGCAGTATAATAGTAATACCAGTAGCAATGTTGTAGTATATTCATGCTAGTAATATTATAATAGTAGTAATCACTACAATAGTAGCAGTATAGTAGTAATAATAATAGTAATAGTGGTTATATAATAGTTGTAGTAGTAATACTAATAGTAATATAGTACAAGGATAAAAGTATTAATAATAATATTAGTAGTAGTAGTATAAGAGTATTAGTGACATTATAGTAGTCATGACATAGTAATAATTGCACTAGTAAAAGAAGAGTAGTAGTAGAAGTATGCCAGTGTATTAATAATAATAGTTGTTATAGTTATTATTATTGTTATAGCAGTAATAATAGTTAGATTAATAGTATAATAGCACACTAATAACAATAGAAATAAAAGTACTATTATAATATTATAGTAGAAGTTTTATAGTATTAATAGTATGGTGATATCGTAATAGTAGTTTAATATTATAACAGAATAGTAATATGGTAATATATTAATAGTTATAGTATATTAGTAGTAGTATAGAATTAGTAGTAGTATAATAATTATATAATAATAGTAGTATAATAATAACAGTAGTATCATAATGTTAATAGTATTATAATATATTAAAATAAAAGTAATAGTAGTAATAGTAGTAACTTATTAGTAGTATAGTAGTTATTGTAGAATGGTAGTAGTAGTAATATAGTAGTACAATATATTAGTAGTAGTAGTATAGTACCTATAATTGTATAGTAATATAATATAATTATCATAGTTATTATTTAGTGGTAGTACTATTAGTAGTATAACTGTAGAACTACTATAATTGTTGTAAAGATAGTATTAGCATAGTAACAATAGCATTAGTAGAATAGTAATAGTATAGTAGTATTAATAGTATAATAGTACTAGTATAGTTATAATAGTATAGTAGAATAGTAGAAAAGTAGTATAATAATAATAGTATAATATAATAGTAGTAGTATAGTATAATAATAGTAGTAATCATTGTATAGTAGCAATAACATAGTAGTACTATAGGTGACAGTATTAATAGTATAATAATAGCAGCGTAGTAGTAATATTCTGACAATAGTAGTATAATATTATATTAGTATAATTTTAGTATTAAATTAGTAGTATAATAGTAATGGTATAGTAAAAATAGTATAATTGTAATAATGGTAATAGTTGTGCAATAGTATTAATAGTACTAATAATATAATAGTAATAATCATCATATAATAGTAGTAGTATAGTACTATTTAGTAGAAATATAATAATAGTATTGTATTACTAGTAATATATTAATAGTAATAAAATAGTATTATAGATGCAGTATAGTAGTATACTAATATAATAGTATATTAAGATAATTATAGTAATAGAAACAGAAGCATAAGATTAATAGAGTAATAATAGCAGTACACTAGTAGTAAAATAGTAGGTACAACAGTAGAATAGTATTAGTAGGTACTAATAGTAATGGTATAACAGTAATAGTAATATTATTATATAATAGTAGAAGTCGTAGTATGATGGTACTAGTAGTACTATTGTGGTTGTACTATAATAGTACTATATTAGTAGAAGTAGTAGAATAGTAACAATGTAGTAGCATAATAATAGTAGTAGTATCATAATAATAATAGTATATAAATAATATTATAGTAGAAGTAAGAGAGTAGAAGTCATAATAACAGTAGCAGTAGTAATGTTAAATAATAGTAGTAGTAAAGATAATAATACTATTTTATAGTGATAGAACTATAGTAGTATTACAGTAATTTTATTATATTAATAAAATTAGTTGTTATAGTAGAACAGTAACAGTAGTAGTATATTAATAACAGTAGTATAGTTGTGTACTAGTATATTAAAAGGAGTAGCAGTATGTTAGTAATATTATAGTATAGTAGTAGTATAACAATATCGTAATATAGTAGTAGTAGTATACTACTACTATTACAAGACAATTATTACTTTTACTATTACTACTACATTTATACTACTACTATTATACTATTACTACAACAACAACAACAACAATAATACTACTTCTACTAATACCATACTAACATAACTAATACTATATTATTATGATTATTACTATCACTATACTTTATTATTAGTATATTACTATTGCTATTACTACTACGATGCTATACTATTACTATAGTAGTATACTACTATTATTACTATTACTATAGTACTACTATCACTACTATTATACTTTTTTCTATTACTCCTAACACTACTACTATGCCATTATTATATTATTTTTATTATTACTAACAATATTACTCTATGATTAATATTACTATATACTATTATTATTACAAATATATTAGTATTATTGTTATTACTATACAAATATTACTATTGTTATACTGCTAGTATTACGATGCTAATATTATAGATATACAACCACTACTTCTATATTGTAATACTAATGATAGTATTATAATATTACTAATACAAATATTATAATACTACTATTCCAATACTACTATGTTATTATACTACTTCTACTGTTACTACTATATTATTACTATAATTATTATACTATTTCTCCTACTACACAACTATTATTACTATTATACTACTATTAATACTAGTACTACACTTGTGCTATTATACGATTATAACTACAACTATAATATAATTATTTTTATTGTACTTCTATTATTGCTACTATTATATTACTAATACTTCTACCATATGACTACTATTACTATTATACTGATAGTAGTATACTACTATCATTATTATATTGCTAATACTAATATTATCTTCTAATACTACTACTACTTCGATAATTTCTTTATTACTACCATAACTACTCTATTACTATTGTTACTATTATTCTACAACTACTATCACTATTATAATACTACTATTATACGACTACTACTATTACACTATTATTATACTATTATATAATTAAAATACTACTAGTACTACTATGTTCATACTATTACTGCTATAACTATTATTATACTATTATTACTATTGCAATTATACCTCTACTACTATCATACATGACTACTATTATATTATGATTATTACTATAATATTGTCAATATTTCTATATAACTAATACTACTATAATACAATATTATTAGTATTATAACTACTATCGTCATAGTAGAACAATAACTACTATCCTACTAGTACTATTGTACTATACTACTACGACTACTATACTACTATTACTACTACTATACTATTATAACTACTATAAATAATATACTATTACTACTAATATATTATTATTATTAATATATTACAATACTACTATTACTACTACTCCTACTACAATATTGCAGGTAAAACCATAGTACTACTATCACTAGTATACTATACAATTACTATTATACTATTACAACTACTATCAATAGTATAATACTACTACTCTTATTATTTCTATTATAATATTATGGCTAGAACTACTATAGTACTATTTTTACTATACTATACTACTACTACAATATTTTTAGTTCTATACTATTATTAGCGCTACTATACTACTAATGTAATACTATTGTAATTCTTTTATTGTACTTTTATTATTATTAGACAATAATACTATTACACTATTATAACTATTATTATACTACCACTAATACTATATTATTGCTACTACACTATAACTATAACTATATTACTATTAGTATTATACTATTATTAGTATTTCTATTATACTTCTACTACTATACTATAACTATTATACTATTATTACTACTACAATTAATTTCATACTACTACAACTACCGCTATACTTCTACGATTATAACTAATATTATACTACTACTCTTATTATACTACAATACTATTACTATACTGTTATTGTTATTTGTACTACTATATTATACTTATTATATTATTACTATATTACTATACTATAATATCACTATTATTATTATATTATCATACTACTATATGACTACTATTACTATTTCAACTGTAATCACAATTATTAAACTACATTACTCTTACTGTTACTGTCATATTATTACTACTATTATACTATTATTCCTACTATAATACTATTACTATATCACTACTATCACTACTGTATTGCTATTACAGCTGTTATATAACTATCACTACTAATATTATATCACAACTATTATTATACCACTACAATTACTGCTATGACACTACTATTAAACTACTGCTACAACAACTTTACAATAATAACTACTAGTATGATTACTACTATCTTAACAATACTATGTAATAACAATTGCTGCTATTATTACTAGCGTCACTACTACTATACTAATATACTAGTACTATTACTAATACTATTATACTATTACTTCTATTATGCTACTGTTACTAATATACTACTACATTTACTATTTTTATTATACTATTAATACTACTCTACCAATATATACTACAACTATTACTATATTACAATAATACTATTATACTACTACTATTATTATTGCTATTACTATATACTAATACTATATTACTATTACACTAGTGTTGTACTACAACTTAATACCATTAATACTTATGCTACTGGTATACTACTACTATATTATTACTACTGCTACTATTGTACTACACAACTATACTACCGCTAAAAGTACTATTATACTACTATTATATTACTACTATTACTACAACTACTATATTATTGTAAAAATTACTCTTACACTTCTACTGGTATTATACTATAATACTCTAATTATACTACTACTATTATTGTATTATCTCTAGTACCATGCTATTACTACTGTACTACTACTACAACTATAATAATATAATTATACTATCAATACTACTATACTACTGCTACTACCGCTACTACTTTTATACTTCTATTACCATTCTATTTCTATTATACTATAATTTTATACTTCTATTAGTATTATACTACTATTACTATTATACAAAATATTAATACTATACTTATACTATTAGTACTCCTATTACATTATTATTAGTATGCTACTACTATTATTTTATTATATTACTATTATTACTAACCCTCCTATACTTCCAACTACTATACTTCTATATAACTACTATTATTATGTTACTACAACTACTATACAATCACTATTACTGCTGCTACTACTATACTATGACTATAATATAACTACTATTATTTCTACTACTATTATATTACTATTAAAACTATAACTATTACAATAACTACTACTATACTATAATAATAGTACTATTGTATTACTAGTACAATACTGCCATTATTACAACTATTATACTACTACTATTACTACTGTAATTCGACTAATACTACTATTACTATCACTATACTACTACTTCTATAATAATGTTATGACTACTACTATACAACTACTACTACCGCTACTATATAACTGCTATTATACTACAAATATAATAATACTACTATATTATTACTATTACAACTACTATTATACTATAACTACTATAATATTACAAATATACTACTATTACTACTACTATAATTATTAGTATACTATTGTCTTTACCATTATTGCTATATTACTACTGCAAAACTACTAGTTTTATCATTATACTGCTATAATAACTACTTTTACTAGTATAATTCATTACTTATACTACTACTATTATATTATTACTATTACTATACTATTATATTATTACCAATATATTATTATTACTATTATACACTACAATAACTACTACTGCTAGTATAATTAGTACTACTACTATATTTCTATACCACTTCTACTACCAGTAGTATCACGACTACTATTATTATACTGCAGTAGTCCAGCTGCTACCATTATGCTATTAGTACAATGATACTATCATTATTTTTATTATACTATTATTACTATTATACACTACTAGTACTACAACTATGCTACTGCTACTATTATATCTCTGCTATTACTATTATATTAATACTACTGCTACTGTATTATTACTACTACTACTACTATTATACTACTGTTACTATTATACTACTATAATTACTACTATGATACTACTAATATACTTTTACTACTACTGTAATACAATACTACTATTATACTACTACTATCACTACGATATTAATACTATACTACGACTATAGTACAAGTATAATATTATTATTACTACTACTATTACAATAACTATGTACTACTATATTACTACTACTACTGTAGTACTACTAATACTATTATATTACCACTATTACTATTACTATTGTACTACTAAACTATACTAGTACTATAGCTACTATATTGTTGGTACTACTAAACAACTATTACTACTCTTACTTCTAGTGGTGCTACTATTATACTACTATACTACTTTTACAACTACTACTATATTACATTGCTCCTAATGCTATGATTGGACTATACTACCACTACTTCCACTAGTAATAGTAGTGTGTTATTAAACTACTACTATACCAGTACTTCGCTACCACTATACTACTATTATACCACTATTATACTATGCTACCGCTATATTAGTATGCTAATACCATAATACTATTCTACTACTATTATTACTGCTATACTAGTACTACTAATATACTATCACTATACTTCTACTACTGCTACTAATAGTATTATTTTTACTATTGCTACTACTACTATACTACTACCATACTATTACTAGTACTACTATACTACTATTGCTACTATTATAGTGTCAAAATCAACCACTAGGATTAGCAAGAGACTCAGAGGAGTAATATCGAAATAACAATTAAAATTTAAGGGTGGTTTGTAGCATAATTAGGCATTTTGGGAACATGACTCTCAACAAATAGAAGTCCCTATTAATACCCTAACAATCATCCAGAATCTCCTATAGAAAGTAACCTAACAAATGAAAATAGTGATATAAAGAAGAAAAAGCATGATTGATTAATTTGAGAAAAAAAATACAAAGCTAATGCAAAAAATATACCCTCACTTTACAATTTAAGAAATTTAATTTAAAAAACATAAAGATTATTAAAATAAGAGAGGAAAAGGGAAGTGTTTGATACTCACCCCTGCCCTACTCCCTGTGCACTTGAAATATGACTAGATGGACCTTAGTTTTTTAAGATTTACAGTTTATTGACTACATTATGCTTGTTGTCAATTAGCTTCCTCTGATATTTGATTTGATAATCGATGACCTCTTTGGCATGTTGTTGATTAAGTTTGAAGCATTGTCAATGATTTTTGAGCACATGTTGGCTTAGCTTCAAAGTGTGGCTAATGACTTTAAGCGTGTTGTTGATTGACTTCTTTTGAACATGGCATTGATCTAATTGACTAAGTTGGTTCAAGCTTGCCTTTAGTTCGATTTGGTCTGAAATGGACTGTGGCATTGGTTGATGCTAAATATTTATATTTGATAATCAACAGCTTCGATTATATTTGAAGTGTCACCACTGGGTTTGATCTTATGTTGGATGAGCTTGAAGTATATCCAATGACTTTATGCATGATGCTGGTTAAATTCTTTTGAACAAGGCATATGGTTGACTGACTCAGCAACTTCTTTTGAATAAGGCATTTGGTTGACTAACTAAGAGCATTTAAGCCTACCTTTAGTTCGATTTAAAATAGTTAGCAACTTTGGTTTATGCTAACTATTTCTCATTGGATAATAAAAAATGGTTTGATTTGATTTGAAAAAAATAATTGGTGGCATTGTCTTGTGCCAATCATCTTCAATTACAAAATCAATAGTTTCACTAGCGTGTTGTCAATTAAGTTTGAGATGTTGCCGATGGCTTTGAGCATGTTATAGACCAACACTAATTAATCTTTAATTCAACCTTGATTAGGTCTCTTGATAGATCTTAGTTCAACATGGTCATGGATTTGGGTTCGACCTAAGTTGGACCCTTATTGGGTTCTAGTTCAAACCTTAATGGACTTAGGTTCAAGTTCAAGATGATTTTATTCAACTTGGTTCTGGTTTAGGTTTGACTTGATTTTGGTTTCAATTTGACTTGGTTTAAGTTCAGGTATGACCTAGTTCTAGTTTAGGTGTAACATGGTGCAGAGCTAGAATTGTCAACCTAGGATGATGAAGACCACACAAAGCAATCCAAAATAATAAATAAAAAATGTATGGTATGAGTGTGCAATCAACTATTGTAGGAATATGACTTCCCAATTGGCACAAGCCATTGTTGTTAATTACCTTAATAGTTGTCAGGAATCTCCTAATGTAAGGAATCCAACTAATAAAAATAGAGACACAAAAGAAGAAAACATGATTTGTTGATTTAAGGAAAGAGGTACATGATTTAAGTAAGAACATACCCTCACATTACAATTTAAGAAATTTAAATTTACAATCATGAATGACATAAAATGAGTAAGGGAATGAGAAAAGCTTGATGCTCGCCACTACCCCACTCCTGTGTTCTAGACCAAGTTGAACTTGACTAAAATATGTATTTAATTTGATATTTGTTGGATGTTAATGACTTGGCTTGATTTTAATGTATGGTTGGTTGTCTTGGCTTGTGTTAGTTGACCCCATTAAGATCTAGAGTTTTACTAATGACTTTCTGTTTGATTCTTGACTTGAGAAAATAATTAATGGCCTTAGCTTATGATAATTATTTTTAATTTGATAATCAATAACCTCTTTGTGTGTTGTCAAGTAGGCTTGAAGTATCACCAATTGCTTTTAGAGTTGGTTTAGCTTTGAAGCATAGCTAATGACTTTAAGCATATTATCGATTGACTTTGATAATTAATGGCCTAATTGGTGTATTGTCGATTAAGTTTGAGATATTGTCAATGACTTTTAAGTTTTTCATAGCTAAGTATCACTAATGGCTTTTGGGGATGATTTAATTTTGAAGTGTGTCTGATGACTTTAAGTGTGCTATCAGTTGATTTCATCTAATAATTGACAGCTTTATTGGCTTGTTGACAATTAAGTTTAAGGCCTCACCAATGGCTTTTGGGATTAGTTTAACTTTGAAGTGTGGTCAAAGGCTTTTAGCATGTTGTTGGTTAACTTCATCTGATAATCAATGACCTCATTGGCATGTTGTCGACTAAGTTGAGGCATCACCAATAGCTTTTGAGCTTGACTTACCCAAGTGTCACCAATGGATTTTAGGGTTGGTTTAGCTATGAAGTGTGGCTGACAGCTTTAAATGTATTGTTGGTTGACTTTGTTTGATAATTGATGGCCATATTAGCATGTTGTTAATCAAGTTTGTGGCTTTACTAATGACTTTTGGGATTGACTTAGCAAAGCATCACCAATGACTTTTGAAAGATGGTCAGTATAAGCTAAAGCCAATAGCTATTTTCTCAAGTCAAATCGAACTAAGACAAACTTGCACTCAATTAGTCAGTCAACCAAATGCTACATTCAAAGGATATTAATCGACAATAAGCACAATGTCCTTGGCAATATTTCAAATCCAAAAATAAATTTACAATAAGAAATAAGCCATCAATTGTCTTTAAAACCTAATCAAACTAACGTAGGCTTGCACTCAATAAGCATAAAGTCATTGGGAACACCTCAAATGTAATTGGGAACAAGCTAAAAGTCATTAATTATAAAATCAAGAATAATTAGCATAATCTAATTTGAGTAACCATTCTCCCAAATCAAAACCAAACTAAGGTGGGCTTACACTCCTCTAGGTAGTCAACTTAAAATCAAAAGAAGTCAATTGATAACAAGCAAAATGACTTCGTGGTACTTCAAGCCCTAATAGGGTCAATTGACACAAGCTAAGGAAATAAAAAATACCCTAAAATCAGGAAGGATTCCCAACATCCTTCAAGGATTAAACCAAGCATCAGCCCACCTAGATAAGTTCTAGAGAGTTTGCCTACTACATCTTACTCGATCAAGTGCATGAGAGCAAGACAATGGCAAGCATCAAGGCTTTCGGAATCCCTTTCTCATTTCATAATATTTATGTTATGAATTTTAATACTTTAAATTGTAATATGAGGGTATGCCTCGTACTTCAACAATATAACCTCAAAATTTAATTAATCAAATTATGTTTTTCTTTGTTTACATTTTTATCTTCTTATTTATGTTTCTTATTTTAGGAGGTTTTTGACCATTGTCATGGTAATTAATAATAGGGGTTTACACCTATTGGAATTCATAATCTCACATTACTTGATAGCATATAAAATAAAATCAAATTGATCTGTTGCTTTAAAATTGCTTCTCGGGATTCTTTGGCTATCCCAGGTGGTCAATCATGGCTCCGCACTATTGTTGTGGTGACTTACCTTGTTGTTGATGATCGTATTGTAACCCAAAAGGATAAACTCTCATTATAATCCTTTAGAAAATTTAGCTCACGAAAAACCTTGCAAGAGCTTAGATAGTGGAAGAGTGGATCAAGGTAAATCTCAAGATTTTTCCTTTTTGCTTTTGAAGAGTTCTCCATTGGAATTAATTATGTTGTGTTTGCTTTAATATCTTTGATGTTCTCATTGTTCTCATAAGTGAGAAATGTAAAATGCTTTCCCAATCCCAATCTACTTTAATTTTTGAACATTTGCCAACTAGTCTAACAACTTGCTAAAGCTGGTGCTTCTATGTTTTGGAGTGAAAACTTTTTTAGGTTTGTAATTTGCTGTATTTCTAAACTCTAATTCTCCTTAGTAAAATTTTTGACTTACAAAGAAAAATTTAATGACTTGAATATATACTTTTTTCAATGATTTGCAAGATAATAAAGCTAGAAATTTTTTCTAAATTGATTGCAAATAGAGATAGAATATTCATATTGTAAACCTAATGATCAATAATGATACACCAAATCAAATTAATGAAGCCAAAAAATTAATGCCAAGCTTGTGGATCGAACTACCAATGTGGCCAACCGAGGACCCATAACGAAGGGTCATATCTAGGTGTGTCATAAGGCTTGGGAGACTCAATTCATGGATGATCAAGCTGACTATTATGAAACTAATAGATACTTTATTGCTCAAAATGCAATCTCAAGAGATCTGGGATATGTAGTAATTGGTTATAGAAAATCTAGTGAGTATCTTGGCTGAGATCAATGAATCTTGAATATGTCAAACCACCTCCATTCACTATAAATAGAAGAGTGTTCACAAAGGTAAGAGACTAATGCTAAATTCTTCTCATCTTCTATTCTATTTCTATTGTGCCTGACTTGGGCATCAGAGTGGCCATTATGAGAGAGTTCCTGATAGTCTCCTTTATAGTGTTTCTTCTCACAAATTGATGGTGGGTTGGCTTAGTAGATTGTGATCTTGAGGAGCCTCTCAAGTCAAAGCCAATGGAAAATTAGGCTCCCACAACAATTGGCACTTTCATTGAGAATAGTTCCACCTTCTTTTTGTCAATCTATGGAGACTTTTAGTGATCTTCTAGCAATGTCTTCAAGAGTCCCGAGGGCATCATCTCCTAGGAATTAGCTTCAATGGCAAATCGCTCTAACCTCAGCTAAGCTACATAACTTCTCGTGTGGACCGATCAAGCTAAATAAGCAAGCCAACTTGGCAGCTCAACCACCAATGCAACCATAGACTTGGGGAATTCCTCCATCAGCTATTCTTGAGGAACCAACCAATCCTGCCAATGCAATGAGCCAATAGGAGTTTCAAATATTGGTCATCATTATCTATTAGATTACTCAATTGCTGGATATTTGGGCACAAGCTATGCAAAATATTTAGGCTCAATATGCCCAATAACAAGCTTAGGCTTAGGTTCAAACTCAAGCTCATGCTTAGAATCTGCCACCCACACAAAACCAACAATACGAGCCATAGTTGTACATAATGAGTCAAGCATACCCCAACGAACAACTTCATATAAGCCGCTAGAGTTAAGCTATAGAGTATCATCAGGGTCACTCGGTCGACTTCCCACTTTGGTATCAAGCATCAAGGGAGTTCAAAGGATATGATCCCACCTATGACCCAGTTGATGAGTTCAAGTACCACACCTACATAGCTAAGCTTTAGCTAGAGCCGAGCCATGGACCTATAGGGAGGCTATACCACCAATAGCTAGGGAGAGATTTGGGGCTGGGGTTCAACCAAACAAAATTAGGTAAAATACCCCCTGATCCCTTAAATATCATACCCTCCTATGTTGCTGAAGTTCAGGAAACCTTCATATAAGGTGTATGGCAGATCAAATAACTTGTGGACCATGTCAATACCATTTGGAATACCATAATGCTGCAAGAAGCATGAGACTCTACCATGTGCAAAGTGTTCCCAATGACACTACAAGGTCCAACTCAAACCTAGTACTCCAAACTTTTGTGGTACTCCATGATTTGCTTTAATGGCCTAATAGACAAGTTCATAAAGCAATTTATTTTACTGGTACCTTGACCAAATGACCCCTCCACACTTCTAACACTAAAGCAGAAAGAGGGAAAAAGCCTCAGGGAATATCTAGCTCAATTCGATAAAGTGAGACTGGATGTAACCATGCTAGATACTTCCATAATTCTTGTTGTAATGATTAGTGAGATATGGCAAGCCTAGGTGGCTTATGAGATGGTACATCAGCCTTCTAGAAGCTTAGATGAGTTCATCCAACAGGCCAAAGAGCACACTAACATTGATTAGGAGATATTTGTTAAGAGAAAATCTTAGGGGAGTAGCAAGTAGAAGAAGGATTCCCGAGATGCCAAACTCCCTAAGCCAAAAGAGTAGAGAATTGAGCTACAGGAGCATTGAAATGACTTCCAAGCATACGCACCCTTGAATATCTCAATGATTGAAGTATTTTCTCATATTGAGCACAAGGAATAACTTGAAATAGCTACCACCACTTTGCTTTAATAAGTAGAGGCAAGAGAAGTCTAAGTATTATCAAAACCATAGGGATCACAAGCATGAAATGACTCATCTAGGTTATTTGATGCTCTCCACATGGCCCAATCCAGGTCATTGATACCCAAAAGGGGGCTTTCAAATTCGCTGCTCAAATCACAGGGGACACATGTCATGCATCTGAGCCAAATTGACAAAAATGGTTCAAGGTGGCAACCATGAAAACACATGTCAGCATCAAGTAATATCTTGACAATTGAAATGATAGCTTGACACCATCATTTCTAAAAGAGCAAAACATATTGTGTTTTCTTGATTTGACAATGCGACAGCCCAATTTCCTATCAGTCACAGTGAGTGATGGTTCATACAAAATTGATGAAAACCAAGCCAACTATGTACACCAAATCAAGAAAAAAAAATCAACACTCAGAGTTGAGGGAGCACTAATGTAGATTGAATCGAATTAAGTGAGCTAAAAAATTAAAGCCATGCTTTTGGATCAAACCACCAATAAGGCCAATTGAGGACCCATACCGAACTTGCCATCAAAGTGATTGCAGCTTGATGGACCTCGTGAAGGGTCATATTGAGGCTTGTCATAAGTCTTGGGAACCTTGGTTCATAGATGATTAGGCCAACTATTATGGAAACTAAAACAAATTTTATCACTCCAAATACAATCCTAGAAGATTTGGGATCCATAATAATCAGTTACAGGATATCCTCTGAGTACCTCAGTTGAGATCAAAGAATCTTAGATGGGTATTTATAAAGGGAATAATGTTAAACTCTTCTTGTCTTCTATTTTATTTCTATTATGACTAACTTGGGCATTGGAGCAGTAGCCACCAGAGAATCCCCAATGGTCTTCTTCATGGTGTTTCTTCTTATAGATCAATGGAGGGTTGGCTTAGTAGATCATGATCTCAACGAGCCTCTTGAACTGAAGTCAATGGTGAATTGAGCTCCCACAATAATCAATATACTTGATTTTTGCCATCCAAGATCCCCACTTAAGAGCTTAAATATAATAGGCATTTGATGATACACTGAACAAAAATAGCCAAGTCAGTGAACCAAAAATAAACTAAAACTTAGTTTGTGGATTGAGCTATTGATCAAGGTTATCAATCTAGGTTGTTGAGGTCAAGATATCAAGGTAGTAACACCGAGGTATTTTTGGGTCAAGCTTGCTTGGTGACAAAAATCTTGTTCATCCGGTGAATGCTAATCCTAAGGAAATTTAGGAAGCTTGGGGCACACGACACATGAATGAAGGTTACTGAATGTTTATGGAAATTGTCAAAGACTTGGGATTCACTGTAATTAGTTACGAGGAGTCAGCTGGGGATCAAGATTGAAATGGAGTCTTGAATATGTTTAATCGCCTCCTTGCCCTATAAATAGTTTGATATTAACAGAGGTAAAGGACTAATATTTGGTTATTTTTTCCACCATATTGGTGATATCTTAATTAATTTTGAGCGTCGGAGCAGCCACCACTGGAGAGTTCTTGGTGATTTTTTTTAGGATGTCCCTCTCTTGAAGATCAACAACCTAGCAAGTTATGATCTCAAGGAGCCTCTCAAACCGAAGTTGGCAATAAACCAGGCTCCATTAATAGTAGTACTTTTATTGATATCCTCTCTACCTCTCTTCTCTGTCAATCTATAAGGCTACCATTGATCCTCTGACCATGCCTACAAGAGTTACAAGGCCATCATCATCCTAGAACTAGCCTAGGGGACAAACAACCCTAGCACTAGCAGTCTCTGATAAGTCCTCTAGAGCATTGGTTGAGCTAATTCAGTTAATCAACTCATTGGCTCATCCACCAACACAGCAAAAAATAGCCTCAGGGAGTTCCTCCCACAGTGATTCCCAAAGGACCTTCGAATGTGGAGGGTCAATAGGAGTTTTGGACTCTGGTTAATGTTATCCAGTAGATGACCCAGATGATTGAAGCTTAGGTACAACCCATGCGGACTCTTTAGACGTAGCACAAGTAGGGTCAAGCTCAAATGGTATAGAATCTCCAAGCTTACTATGTTGGCCTTTATAGTTTTGATGATGAATAAACTTTATATTTGATCTTTTTCTTGAGTATTGTGTAGCTAGTAATCAAATCAAACATGAAATAAAGTTCAATCCCTTTCAAAAGCCTTAAGTTTGGATGAACATGAAGATATCATTGAAGAAGAGACATAATAGTAGATCAATGGGTGGAACTTTAAGAAATAAAGGTGGCTTAAAGAAGGCTTAAGAGATGGCTCAGTAGGTTTACTTTTTTTATTTTTGTTGAGTCAAAAATCTATTAATTGAATTCTTGGCTTAGAGTTTTGGCTAACACTCAACCTACCTTGCCTTCACCGGCTCATTATTTATTCAAAGTTAATTTGAGAAGATGTCAAACATGAAAACTAAAGTTATAGTAAAACAATAATTTTTTATTAACTTTGGATGCTTGAACTTTATGATTCAAATGCCAGAATATAGCAAAAAAAGGTTTAGAATTACTGACAACTTTGGACATCTAAACCTTAGGATTGAATGACCAAAAATTTGGAAATTGTAACTTCTAAACTTTTCATATTTAGAGTTTGGCTACCCAGTGTATTGGTTGGACATCCAAACCTATGCTATTCAGATGCCCAAACCTTATGACCGGACATCTAGACCTTTGATATTAGCTTTAATGGATAGTTAAGATTTAACCATTCAAAGGCTTCATATGTCTAAACTTTTATGGTTTGGACACCCAAACATGGCTGAGCACAACTCAATGGCTAATGCTTTCACCAACTAACATTTAAGGGCTTGGAACTTGTTCTTGAATAGCTAATTGCACATTCTTAAGCAAATCTTGATTTGCAATAATAAGTTCTCTAGACCTCTAGTCTCCAAGAGCTCTAAGTTTTGTTCTTCAATTTTCAAATCTTCAAACCCCTTGTTCTTCTTTTAAGTAATCTTGTAGAGGTAAAATCTATCTTTGGCATCAAGTGTAATCCACTCCAAAGTTATTTGGAGTGGTTGAGAGACTCAAGCTCTGGATTGGAGTTTATCTTGCCAATTAGTGCAAGAGAAGCTGCAAAGGAGTTGGCTTCACAATGAAGCAATAATCTAGTGGAGTTGAAGTCCTTAAGAGTGAGACAAGGGCTATAGATTAGGAATGGTCAGTCTCTGAACCATGTTACATCACGGTACATATTTTCTAAACTCTATTTACTTGATTACATAATGTGATTGGTTGAGATTTACTTGGAATCATTTTGGTGGATTGATTTATTTTTTATTTCATTGAAAAGTGTTGGGAGAGTCAAAAGTGTGTCAAACCAAATCCATATAGTGAGTCGGACACTAAACCATCTCAAAAGCTTAAGCTTATGGGATATGGGTCTTTTTCATTATATATATTGGACTCTATCTATCTAATGTCTTATATGCGACTTATTCATCACACCTGATATTATAATAATCTCTCCCTTCAGGTATGATTTGACCACATCAATTTAATACTCTTAATCAAGAACTCTTTTACTTGACCAGTTTCATTGTCTAACCCATACTAAAGGAGAGAGACTAACATGCGACTCAATTCAGTTGCATCATTATGGTAATTTCAATCTCAAGAGTTTGTAGAGCTTCGAACCTGAAGCTCTGATACCACTTGTTGGGAGAGTCGAAAGAGTGTCAAATCGGAATAATATAGTCAGCCAAACATCATAATATCCCAAAAGGCTAATCTCATAGGATATGGACCTTTTTCACTGTATATATTGGATTCTATCTATCCAATATTTGATGTGGGACTAATTCATCATACCTGACATTATAACAATCTCCCCCTTCATGTGTGATTTGACCACATCAATTTAACACTCTTAATCAAGAACTATTTTACTCGACCAGTTTCATCGTCTGACCCATACTAATGGAGAGAAACTAACATGCGACTTAATTCAGTCACATCATTACAGTAATTTCGATCATAAGAGTTTGCACAACTTCGAACCTGAAACTCTGGTACCACTTGTTGGGGGAGTCAAAAAAGTGTTGAATCGGAATAATATAGTAGGCCAAACATCAAAATATCCCAAAAGCCTAAGCTCATGAGATATGAGATTTTTTTACTATATATATTGGACTCTATCTATCCAATATCCAATGTGGGTAATTCATCACACCTACCATTATAACAAAAAAGTACCATTATCTTTTAAATACCTAGTTTACCCCCCTACCCCCCTCTTAGGGGTTTTTTTTGTGCTTTCAATTGGTATTAGAGTTTAGTGCTCATGATTTTGGTGTAACAACCTTGAGTTTTTGATCAATTTTTAAATGGAAACATTTAATATTTTTCATTATTTTAAAGAGGGTCAATCCATTCTTTTGCCCACCACATTTTGATGGAAATGACTTAATCAATGAAAAATTAATATAAAAGTTTTTATGAAAGGCATTGATTTTAAAATTTGAAATTTAGTGGAAAATGAATATTCTTCACTCCTCAAGTTAATTGATGGGGTGAAGATTCCAAAATCGCTTGAAGAGTGGAATGAACATAAAAAGAGATTGGATTTCACTAATTCTATAACTATAAATATTTTTCATTATGCTCTTAATGAAAAAGATATTAAACAGATTTCATCTTTTATAACCACTCATGATATTTGAAATTGCATATTATGTACTCATGAAAAGGTTGAGCATGTTATAGAAAATAGGAAGGACACGAAAAGGAAGCAAGAAAGAAAGAAGAAACTCGAAACCAAGGAGTTATGCCCATGAGCTCAAGAGAAGAAGAACAAGAAAAGAAGGAGAGAGCTTACAAGAAATGACATGGATGACAACTCCAAGGCTCAAGATATCCACCTTTGTCTTATGACAAAGGATTATGAGAGTGAGGAGGATAAGTTATAAAATTATGACTTTGATAAATTACTCGAATCATTTCATGACTTGCATGCCATATTTGAAAATTTTTTTTTCTGAAGCATGCATCTATAACGAAAGGGTTTTCATCAATTTCATCTAAACTTAAATCCTTGAAAATTGAGAATGATCATTTGATTTCAAAGAACTCATCTCTTGAAACTAAATTTCATACTTTGAGAAATGAGAATGAGTTTCTGAGAAAAAGAGTATATCTAGTTTTACTTGCAATGTGAAAAAGTAATTTTCAAATATTTTTTGTGCATCTTGTTCTTCACAAAATTTGACTTGTCATTATTGCTCTTATTATTGTCTTGTTTCTACTTGTTGTCCAATTAGAAGAAATGTCAATTTTAAATAAGTTTGGGTAACAAAAGAACATGATTCTAAAATTTGTGAAATCCAAATAGGTTTGTATTCCAAAATCCTCTATTAGGCTAATCTATTTAGCTAGGGATAACACTTGTCTTTAAATATATATCTTTTAGTCATCCTCTAGCTAGGTTAGCTTAAGTAGAGTTTTTGTGCTTTCAATTGCGGATTTAAAATTTTCAAATCATGTTTTAAAATTGAAGAAGGCACTATATGGTCTTAAGTAAGCTCCAAGAGCTTGGTATAAGAGACTAAGTTCCTTTTTTATTTCAAATGGTTTTACAAGGGCTTGTATAGATACTACATTATTTCTTTGTGAATGCATAATAATTTGTTAGTAGTGCAAATTCATGTTGATGACATTATTTTCAAGGCTAGTAATAAAAACCTTTGTGAAATATTTGCAAGCACCATGTAGGAAGAGTTTGAGATAAGTATGATGGGTGAGTTCAACTTCTTCCTTAGATTACAAGTCAAGCAACTCAACGATGAAATTTTCATAAGCCAAGACAAGTATGAACGAGAATTGCTCAAGAAGTTCAGTATGGATCATGCTAAATCTATTGGAACTCCTATGAGCCCTTCCACCAAGCTAGACAAAGATGGAGATAGTGAAAGGGTCAAGAAAAGTAGTATAGACGTATAATTGATAGTTTATTATATATAACCACAAGTAGAAAAGATATCATATTTAGTGTGTGTATTTGTGCTAGATTCTAAGCATCACTTAGGAAATTGTACCTAGTAGCCATTAAATGTATACTTAGATATCTTAAGAGTACACTAAATTTTGGCTTGTGGTATCCAAGAGATGATTATTTTAAGTTAAATTATTTTTGCAATGCAGATTATGCGTGCTATTGTGTGGATGGGAAGACCACTAGTGGCACTTACCAATTTTTTTTTGTAAAACTATTATTTCATAGAAGAAATAAAATTTTGTGTCACTTTCTATAGGTAGGCTGAATGTATAGCTGCCAGATGTTGTTGTGCTCAAGTCGTATAGATATCGCAAACACTGCAAGATTTTGGATATGATTTTACATGGATTTTGATTTTTTGTGATAACACTAGTGTTATCAATCTTTCAAAAAATCTAGCCTTGCATTTCTATTCCAAACATATTGACATTCGACATCATTTCTTGCATAATCATGTTTCAATAAAAGATATTTTGTTAGATTTTATCAAAACCGATCATCTTGTGGGTATTTTCACAAAAACTTTAGATGAGTCTTAGTTTATTTTTCATGGAGTCTTGTGGGTATTTTTCAATTCTAAACTATCTTGGAGAGTGCTATTCTATCTAAAATGGTTGTCTAATTTGGTTATCGATCGATCAATTGGCCTAGAGGAACTGAGGACCACAATAGGAAATGATCATCCATTTACAAAAATAGTCATTTGGTTATAATGTACTAGACATCTGATTGTCCAACAGTTGATCAGCTTCATGAGCATTTATAGACCACAAGTTTATATCGATCGACTAATTGTCTATAATGGTTGACTAATTTGTGAAAATTTGGTGCAATTTTGTCTTTAAAACCTAATCAACCATCCATTTTCCCTTATTTTTTTCATGGAAGACATCTCAAGGCAAACTCCCAAGGCTTCCAAGTAGTGATTCCAAGCAATATAAAGAGATCCATGGCCATCTTTGCTCAATTTTGCCCTTCCCCCTTCATTTTTTCTCATCTCTTGCCCTAATTACCCTTTCTTTCTCTTCTAATGACCCCAAGACTCGAAAACTTGGCATCCAAGAAGAGGAAAGGTGAAGGATCATTATCCTCCTCTGGTAATGGTACTTAACCCCTTGAATTTTCATCTATTGAGAGTTTTAGTAGATTTCAAGATCAATTCTCTTCTTTTAGACTTATTGTCCGAAGGAAAGTGGACTTTGATGATCTTTACTCATTGAACCTTAGACCACTATTTGATACTAAATGGTGGACATCCCTTTTGCTTGAGCATGAAACCTATCCTGAACATGATGTCCATGTTTTCTATGCAAGCTCCTACTTTGATGAAAATAGTGAAACCCTTGATGCTTACTATGAAGAGAAACATATGCTATTGACATTGTTGTTCTTGGTACTATTCTTTGTATTCTTGTAAATAGGGAGAGATTGATTTTAACTCGTAAATAGTTTGACCAACTTTTCAAATACCAATTGGTTGTTGAAGCTGTATTTGAGGGAAATTGGGGTGAAGCCATGTAAAAGTTGAAATCAAACCTCCTCCGTCCTAGAGCATATGTAATTCATCAGATTTTGGTCTACACCCTCCTTCTAAAGGGTGGGCATTGAAATAAAGTCTCTTTTATGGAATTGTACTTGATTCATTCTATTTTGACTGAGCATAAGTTGTGCTTACGCTATACTATTATCCACCATAATGGCCAATATCTTTGATATAACCATGCTTTTTTGGATTTCGAGTATTCATTGCCAAAATCCTTCATAACATTGGAGCTACTATTCCTCTCTATGACATCTCATTATACCATGTCTATATCTCCTTTGATACCTTCTCTCGCTACACACTTTACCGGATGGGATTTACAGACCGAGATGATACTTGGGTATGAGGACCTATTAGAGCTCCAGAGCAAGGAGATGCTTAGGTAGAGGAGGTAGAGATTGATGCTATGGAGAGAGAAAAGGCCACTAGAGATGATTATGATGGTGATGAGACTCCATCTACCACATCTTTAAGTTCACTTATAGAGCTCTCATAGAGACTAGCTCATCTAGAGGATTTTGTCGAGAGCGTGACCTAGGAGCTGATGTACCTTTAGTCTTTCGTGGATAGGTTTCACTCCTCCATGGATGAGATGACCAAGATGCTTTGCGCCTTGCTAGATCATTATCCACCAAAGCTGAGTGCATAGACTCTCCATCTTTTACTTATGTTTTTAGTAGATCTTCAAACTTTGTGTTTTATGTTTATGGATTATGGCTTTTGTCTTTCTTTTGATGAGGTTTCTATTAGGACTTTTGATGTTGTGGATCTTTGAACCTTGGTTGGTTTTATCTATGGATATTTTCATGGTTTTATTCTCTTGGATATACACAACTTAGGTGATTATATATGCACCATCTCAAGGGGAGCTCGTTGTGATTATCCACAACTTATGTGTTATTGACTCATGTTGTGGTTCACTAGGATGGGCTTCTCCAAATAATTTTTACAACTTCTAGTTCATTCTTGAGAAGAGAACAAAGCCCTCCAAGTCTTTTAACCTTAGACTGCTCTGTGCTTCCAATTTCAAATCAAATCCTCATTGTCCTTGAACTCAAATTTGAGAGATTTTGTATTGAGGTTTGATTATAAAATTCTTCATCTTCTTCCACTTGTAATCCACTTCAAGGGTGTTTGGAATAAGTGAGGGACAAAAACTCTGGTGTGGAGTAAATCTTACCGGTTGGAGCAAGATTAATTATACAGGATTGATTTTACTAATAAAGCATCACTCTAGCGAGGAGTTCAAGTCCTCAAGAGTGAGGTAAGGGTTATAAAGTAAGAGCAATTAGTCTCTGAACTACTTAAATTATGGTGCACTCTTTCCTTTCTCTATTTACTTTACTACATATGATTTGCTTGAGATTTGTGTAGATTTCTCTTAGTGGATTGAATTGGGTTTTGAATTTGCTCATAATCACAATTTATTTTATAAAACCTAATACATTGCCTCCCCCCATTTTAAGTTGTATTTGGGATTTCAGAGCTCACATGCTAAAATGAAATTTCTTAAACTAAAAAGGATTAGAACTATAAGTTACTTGGAGCAGAAGCAGTAGAGGCTGCAGCAAAGCCTGGGGTCGGTTCTACGGGAGCTATGGCAGACCTTAAGCCAGCTGCTATGGAGGACAACACGACAGTAGAACTAGGGGTGGTAATCCTCGTGCGGCCACAAGGTGCAAAGCTTGACTCAGCATTGCTTGGACCCTAGTGGCCCAAGTCACTTGCGCTAGGTTCATGGCCAGAGCCACTTGTCCTAGAGTGCCAGTCGAAGCCATGGTCTTCTTGGTGGTTGGAGCAGTGCCCTCCTTAAAAATTGATGAACCCTTTCCAAAGGAAGAAGTAGTTGATTAGCTGATTGGAAGTAAAAGCTCACTAGAAAGAAAAGAGTTCAAGATTGCAATATGGCTAAAATATGGGAGAAAAGGATGAAGAGGCCCTTATATAATCCTCACAGAGCCATTCGATTCTCGCCACATGGCTTGATCTAGGTCATTGATGTTCAAAAGGTAGGAGTCCTAATTCTCCACGTGGATCTTGAGAAGCACGTGCCACTCCTCCAAGATGAGCCATCATAAGCGGTACAAAGTGAAAATCATGAGGTACATGTGGTAACATCAGGAATCACCTCAATAGTTGAGCGAAGGCTTGTAGTCATCGCCTCAAAAAGAGGCAACCTTAATAATTTTGAATGATTTGACGAGGCAATGGCTTGAGTATCAAAAAGAGACATGGCGACCGGCATCTTGCATTTCACATGATTTGACAAAGGATGGCTTAAGTCCCAAAGGGTCATGGTGGTCGGAGGATCGTACCAAATTGGTAAGGCTGAGTTGACCCCACTCATCATGTTGATTCCACTCACTGAGTTCAAGAATCAGCACTTGGAGTCAGAGATACTAGGGATACACTGAACTAAAACATCTGGGTCAGTGAATTGAAAATGAACCGAAATTCAGTTTGTAGATTAAGCTATGGACTGTGGTTACTGGTTAAGGCTGCCAAGGTCAAGATACCAAGGTAGCGACACCAAGGTATTTTTGGGCCAAACAAGCTAGACAACCTAAACCTTGTTCACTCCGTGAATGCTCATTCCAAGAAATTTTCGAATGTTTGGTGAGCTCAACCCATGTATGAAGGTCATCAAATGTTCATGGAAGTTGATAGATAGTGATTTCCAAAGATTAATACTAGAAAATTCATAATTCGTAGTAATCGGTTATGATGAGTCTTGTGGGGATCATAATTGAAATCACGGAGTTCTGGATACACTATTATAGTGAGATATTGACTGATTTGAGTGTCAAAATGGTCATTGTCAGAGAGTTTTTGATAGTCTTTTTCATGGTGTCTTTCTCTTGTAGATCAACAAAGGAGCGGCCTAGCAAATTATGATGTCAAAAAGTATCTCATATTAAAATCGATAACGAATTAAGTTCTATCAACATTATCTAAGTAAGAAATAAATAAATGAAATAAAAATCTTACTCAAAAGAGCGAAAAAACCAAAAGGAAAGAGGGTAAAGAAAAAAGACAATAAACGAAAAAAAGCATATTTAATCAAACATATAGTATAAATGAGAGATTCAAGTGATAGTCGTACCATAGAATATTTGTTTCATGAATTTGATGGAGTGGTGACAAACAGACTGCGAAGCAAAACACAATAACAAATATAAGATGTCTTTCAAAAACATTATTACGAAATTAGAAAGTGACATTTAATATAAGATTTTAAATAATAGTCGAAATAATATTTTGACTGAAACATACGTATTTTGATTGTAAAAATAATAAAATAGATTTAAAAATTATTTTAAAATTTTAGTATTTTTAAAATTATAAAATATTTAAAATTTAGCGAAATAATTAAAATAATAAAATTAAATAATAAAAAAATAAATGTCGAAATCCAAATTTAAAAATTTTGCTCCAACATTAATTCTCGTGCCAAGGGCAAACCGTCATTTGAATATTTTTTTCAGTATTTTCCAGAATATTGCAGGAAAACCTTATCCACCAAATCGATCGTCTTCCACCACCAAAACCAGCATATGCTTTGGATTCTCGCCCTTCTTCCTCCTCCTCCTTGTCAACAAAACAAACTACAAAGAGACGTAGGTGACAGAATTGAGTTCCGGTAATGGCTTCAGCCACAACGAGGCCCCCCTTCTCCTTCCCCCATCGCCGCCCCTTCCGCCCCGCCAAACCCTCCTCCAAAGCTCTACCCGTCATCTCCCCAAAACTCATATTTCTCTCCCTGAAGGCCGCCCCCATCTCCTCCGTCGACGTCTCCAAGGAGGACAAGCCCCTTTCCGACCCCGAAGGCGCCGAGGACCCCTCCCCTGCTCCTCCCACCGAGGAAAGGAGCAGCAACCTTGATCCCCGCCGCTTCCAGGAGAGATTCGCTGTGCTCAACACCGGCATCTACGAGTGCCGCTCCTGCGGCTACCGCTACGACGAGGCCGCCGGCGACCCCTCCTACCCGATCCCCCCCGGCTTCCAGTTCGCAAAGCTCCCCGACGACTGGCGTTGCCCCACCTGCGGTGCTGCCCAGTCCTTCTTCGAGAGCAAGAGCATCGAGATTGCCGGCTTCGCCCAGAACCAGCAGTTCGGCCTTGGCGGCAACTCCCTCACTTCCGGCCAGAAGGCCCTCCTCATCTACGGCGGCCTTCTCCTCGGCTTCATCTTCTTCCTCTCGGGATACTTCTTGCAATGACTCCTCAAAAGTCAGAACTTTGTGTAGATTTTAATCTTCTTCAATATAACTACAAATGTTATCTTTTGATTAGACTTTATGGTTTCATGAATTCCTACATTTCATGCGTTGTATGTGAAATTTGTGTTTGTGTATGTGTTAGTTATTTGTTGCAATAGATTCATTGCAAGAGATTCATTCAACTTCGTATGCAGAAGATTTCTTATCTAGAAAAGAGAAAACCAAGCAATGGATACTAATACAAATTGCTCAGACTGTGCTGCCGAAATAGGGATGACAAAGGTAGCACGGACATGGATGCTGCAGGAATTGGGGCCTATAGTCGTCTACCTTAAGCTCCGTCTCTATCGAGTAAGCTGCATCTGTTTGCCTGTGCACCCCACCTCTTTCTCTTCGAAAAATCCATGCAGTTTTCCTTGCTTCCTTCCTAGCAAACCTTCGTTGCATTGGCATGAGCATGGTCATGCCCATTGACGACCAGACTCCCGCTTTCAAGCTTGCTGACCTTCACCCACTCCATTCTCTGTGTCACTAGCCGGTGAACGGTGAGCCATCGAAGCCAGCCAGCTTCTACTTCTTCATAATTGTGGTTCCAGTGGAGAATAGTACGGCAAAACTCCGTTCCAGTCGAGCAACCATGCTTTGAGGAATCTTGAGTCACTTTTGGGGAGCTCTACTTGTTGTGGCCTTACCCTTAGAAATGGGACCTAGTGGACGGTCAGCCAACCGTCCGTACCCCTAGTGCAAATCCTGATCTTGATCAGTACCGTTCCCATGATCCAAGTGTGAGCTTGATGTCCAGTACTGGCACGGGAGCGGCCCATATTCCATAGCATCTGGTTGCTCAACAGCATTCGATTAATAATGGTGAACCAATACAAACAAGCATGCTGTCGGGTGAGGAAGGCGGGGCCGTCAATAGGGGCAAGCCGTTCTTGAGGTAGTCAGACAACATGATGGAGATGTCCTCCCCTTTGAAGAAGTTCTCGAGCCGGATTCATTGTCCCTTTTGAAGGTAGGTCTTCTCTACAAAGATCATATAGCTACGACAGAAGTTGTAGGATTCTCTACTACTGAACCTGGCTTTGAGTTTAATCCGACCTTGAAAGGACGAAATCTGTCGCTGAATTTTCTCTCCCACTCTGACCAAGGGAAGAGGCATGCCCATGAAGTCTCTCTCATGCGCCCTGGGGAAAAATCTCCAGAAATTGCTGACGCTGACGAACCTAATGTAGTCAAGCGCACTGCACGCACTCAAGCGGTCTCTGGTCACGGCCTTGATGATCCTTCCATGTTTTCTATGTTTGTCATTGAGCTTGAGCTGCTCAAAGAAAGACGGTGAGTGTCGACTTTCATACAGATCGGTCGTACTCATATGCTGTCAGAAGGACAAACGAAGGGACATACTACTTGTAGGATATAGCTGTAAAGACTATAAGCTAGTTGCTATAAAGTTGTAAAGTCTATAAATAGGCACTGTAGCACTGTAGCATATGCTTATTTAAGCGCTTTGCTCATCACACCCTCTATATAAGGGCCTCACCATTTCAGAATTATCATCGATCCACACTTTGGTAATAAGAATCTGAGAGTTTTCCATATCTTCTCTTTATTTCTTATCGCCTTTCAGACCTTCGTTAACTCGCTACAATGGTATCAAAGCCTGCAAAAGATATGGCTAAGTAAAACCTGTAGAGGTTGGGGTATTAAGGGTATGAGGTAAGGATTCATAGTCATCATTTCCTACTGTTTACTACCGTGTTAAGATTTTGAGCTAAATTCATAAACGGCTAACTTTTATCCCAGAGGTATTATGCGGATTAAGTTACGAATTCAGTTGGGAAAAAGAACAGGTCCTAACTTGGCAACTAAGGCAGAAGGCCGTCTGTAAGCCCAAGGGCACACCTGTGTGATTCTAACTTAATTCTGATTTAGTATGGAACTGCCCCCTAGATAAATTTTAGTAATTATGAATAATTAGCTTTTATATCTGACGCATGGAAAAAATCTATGCAGGAATGTTATGATCATTCTCGAACCTCTAACCTGGATTACTTTGACCTTGCTTCAGTATCCAAAGTATCAACAAACCAATTAGCTCACAACATCTCTGTAATTTATGATAGAACTTGTCTCTCATCAAGAGTTCATCTAAAGAAGTTTAATCAAATACTTGAAGAGTGTCAGAACCTTGCACAAGAAATCTCTAAATTAGAAGTTTCCCTTAAAACTCTCACAACTGTAATTTTAGACAACAGGCCCTTCACCAAGCAGGAAGCTCGGGAACTTGTGCTTGAAGCTGTTAGGCAACTCAGGTTGACTGAAAGTGAAACTCTAACGCTTTCAGCAGATCTGAGCGAAAGACTTAATCAGGTGGACAAACTATCCCACCAGCTTGAGCAGCGGAATTATCTCCAAAGCTTGACTCTTGGGGTACCAGCAAGGCCTTCAGAAGCAAAAGGGAAACTAAGGGTTTTTAAGGATCCTTTTCAGATACTCGAAGAGGAAAAGAAAAGGCTCGAAAGCTGATGGCGTGAAGGGCAAACACCCAGTTGATTCAAGAGCAGCCGTCTATCTCAACACCCCTTTTTGAAGACCAGATCCGAGGATACCGGAGGAATCACAGGCGTCTTCATACCGCCCAGCAAGCAACAAGAATGATGGGCAGACTCCTTATAGGAAGGAGCACCCCGCAGTACACACTGGAGCAGCAAATCGACCCTCAAGTTCAATTAAGGCTGTCTATGTAGGAAAGAGCTGCTATAGTTCCCGCGGAGGTCCTATATCACTCCAGAAGAGATGACGTGCACCACCGGGTGTACACGCACAGATCAGAGGAAGCAATTCTGTGCGTCAACAATAATCAGGTAGACATAGCTTTCATACAGGAGGAAAGCTATCATCAGCTACATAGGAGTGGAATGCAATACATCCACCTTGGCGTATTGCAACTCCGGATTCAGATCCTGCACCGACAGCAGGAGGGTATAATGGCGCTAGTTGTCTTTCGGGACAATCGTTGGATGGGTGACCAAGCCATACTTGCAACTATAGAGGTTGACCTAGCCAAAGGGAGCCAACTTGTTTATGTTATCCCCGATACTATGATTACCATCGGAGATTTTTACAGGAATCTCCAATTTTCTATTTTGACCAGGGGATATGATCGCTGGCAAAATAGGGAATCCAACTTGCTTATCACCAGGGGTCTTGTTGGGAGATTATCCAACACCCCGAATGTTGGATTTGCCTATGAAGTCCAAGGAGTCGTGGATTACTTGGCGAGCCATGGAGTGCACGCCCTTCCAGGGCACAAGTATTCAGTAGAAGCACTGCAAGGGCGCAGTTGGGTCGTTCGACCTACCCAAGTAACCATCCTAGTACAACACGCTGAGGTTACCAGTAGAAGTCTACTGGATGGAAGTATTTCCCTACGCTTTGGTTGCTACAAGCCAACGGTGATGCATAGGAGATCTTGTTACAGTCAGCGTGATGAGGAGATCCCCAGTGATGAGGAGGAGCTTAGAGCTCCACATATACTGGCTGTCTTGATGACAGCAACAGAACAGGAAGATGAAAGTAGTAACGAAAGTTATTTTCACCAACTCCAGCACCAGGAATACTCTGAAGGAGATCTTGATTACCCATCCCAGGCTGTAAAATGGGATGTATATCCTGATGATGAAGAAGAGTTTGTTAATCCTTTTTCAGCACAGAGAAGAAGAAGGTAACCCCTGCCTTCCCTATGTTTCTAATGTTATTGCAACAGGCTATGAGGCCGAGGAAGAGCCAGAGATGGAGTACCCGACTCTAAAGAGGCTGACTGAGCAATTGTATGCAAGCACTACTACTTCGGCGACATCCCCAAACATGCCATATAGACCCCCGGTTGATGTGGCGATGGGTCCTTCGGGTTACCCACCAGCAACCAACACCAGCCCATCAACTTCTCGGACGGCGCCTACATTTGACCAAAGGGGCCAAGGGAGGTTTAAGGGAGGCTTCAATAATGAAATGTGGACCCTTCCATCCGCACAGTAGCCTGGAGGGGCTATATTCGTGATCCCTGAACAACTTGGTCTCTTTGATGATGCCTTCTCTAGGTGGGAGTCCATCACAAGGAATCACATTTCCAGCCAAGGATTCACGGACACCAGGGATAAAATGGAATACATGGAGAACCTCTTGGGAGAAGTCGAAAGGCTTACTTGGGTACAATGGCATATGCAATTTAGGGAAGAGTATCAGGCTCTTATCGACTCCGGTGAAGGAAGGGAAGGTACCCAGAACATTCTCTCTCAAATAAGAAGGGTGTTCTCTCTGGAGGATCCGACTCAAGGATCCACGCTAATGCAAGATGCGGCATATCAGGACCTGGAGAGACTTTCATGCGAAAACATGAAAGATATCCTTTTTTACATGAATGACTACCTCAGGCTGGCAACAAAAACAGGAAGATTGTATATTGGCAATGACTTGTCAGAGAAATTCTGCATGAAGATGCCAGGCGACCTTGGCAAAAGAATAAAGGAAGCCTTTGATCGAAAATACCCTGGTGTTATAGTTGGTGTAATGCCTAGAATTCTATTTGCTTACAGGTATCTAGAAGATGAGTGTAAAGATGCTGCTTTTAGGAGATCTCTCAAGGATCTCTCTTTCTGTAGCAAAATTCCAATACCAAGCTACTACGCCAAGGAGAAGAAGTATGGTGTCCGCAGGGCAAAAATGTACAAGGGGAAGCCACATGACACCCATGTACGTATTGAAAAAAGGAAGCACCTTATCCGCAGCAAGCGATGCAGATGCTATCTTTGTAGCCAGGAGGGGCATTTCGCCAAAGAATGCCCAAATGATCGGAGGAATGTAAAGCGAGTTGCTATCTTTGAGCAACTGGAAGTACCAGAGGAGTATGACCTGATCTCGGTGCAAGAAGGAGACGAACAGAGCGATGCAATTTTTAGCATCTCGGAAGGGGAGGACACTCAGGAGCTCCACAATTCTCTCAACCCCCTCATACAGAGGGAATCTGTCTACGTACTTGGTGAAATTAATGGAGGCTACCACCCCCAGGTAAAGTTACCTAACTCTCAGGAGAATTGCCTTCATATTTGGCAACATAACAGTTTCGTGCAGCCTCAAGCAGAAAGGTGCTCATGTTGCAAGCGTCAAACCATGCAAAGGGCGAGGATCCACTGTCCTGGCTGCAAGACCACTGCTTGCAACTTGTGCGGGCCATATTATTTTAAGACAGAAGTCCCACTTACACCGGCTCCGCCCACACCATTCCCTCCCCAGAAACTAATTCAAGAACAGCAGCACTATATTTCATGGTGCAAAGGAAAAATTGAACGATTGAAACGAGAAGTAGAGTACTACAAGCTGAAAGCTCAGGAGCTGGAGCTTGAGAAGGGTTTGCAGAAGGATTATAATGAGCTTGTCAAAGGCAAAGGAGTATTGGAGATAGAAGAAACAGAAGAACAGGAGTGCACCAACGTCCTGTTTCAGGAGAGCATCTTTAAATCAGCAGCCGAAGGATCAGCTCACCCAGTATCCGGACCAAAATTGGTAAAGAATATGCTCTATAATATGACTGTAGAATTGGAAATACCTAACATTCCCAGGATTCAAGTCCGAGCAATACTAGATACGGGGGCAACTACCTGCTGTATCGACGAAGCCTCGGTACCACCAGAGGCACTGAAAAGAAACAACTTTGTCGTGCATTTCAGCGGAATAAATTCAAAGCAAACGGCTAACAAAAAACTCAAAGGAGGGAAGATGCACATTGGGGACAACAGCTTCAAAATTTCCTATACATACAGCTTTAAAATGGAGCTCGACGACGGCATCCAAATGATAATTGGATGTAACTTTATCAAAGCCATGCAAGGGGGAGTTCGAATCGAAGGTAATGTTGTCACCTTCTATAAAAATCTAACAGTCATCAGTACTTCTCCTACAGCATCGATCGCTTCCGCTATGGAAGAACTAGACTTAGAAGAAGACGAGTATATCAACATCCAACAATCGGTATACTACAACCTGGGAGAGAGCAGGGAATCTTTCCTTTGCAAGTTTCAGCCAACTATGAGCAGGCTTACGAAAGCTGGACTCATTGGCGAAGATCCGCTCAAGCACTGGGCAAGGAACAAAGTGATATGTTATCTGGACATTAAGAATCCAGATTTCATAATTGAAGATCGTCCTTTGAAGCATGTAACTCCACAGCTGCAGGATTCATTCAAAAGGCACGTAAGAGCCCTGCTAGACCTGGGAGTAATAAGGCCAAGTAAAAGTCGGCACAGGACAACTGCCATTATTGTTAACTCGGGAACGACTATTGATCCTACCACCGGTTAAGAGGTAAAAGGCAAGGAGAGGATGATCTTTAACTATAAGCGCCTCAATGACCTCAATAATAAAGACCAATACAGCCTTTCGGGGATCAACACTATTCTGAGAAGGGTGAGAAATAGCAGGATCTATTCTAAATTTGACCTGAAAAGTGGTTTTCATCAGGTTGCTATGCACCCTGACTCCGTCGAATGGACTGCATTCTGGGTTCCTACCGGATTATATGAATGGTTAGTCATGCCATTCGGACTGAAGAACGCCCCCTCTGTGTTCCAACGAAAGATGAACTTCTGTTTCAAAGGTACGGAGGATTTTATTGCAGTCTATATTGACGATATTCTAATTGTTTCTCAGACTGAAGAAGAGCATGCTAAGCACCTCAGCATTATGCTAGACATTTGTGAAAAACATGGGCTTGTTCTAAGCCCTTCAAAAATGAAGATTGCAGTTACAGAGGTAGAATTTCTCGGTGCTATTATCGATAATCGAAAGATTAAGTTACAACCTCACATTATAACGAAGATTACCGAAGTCCAGAATAAGGCTCTGATGACAAAGAAAGGGCTCCGTTCCTGGTTAGGTATTCTTAACTATGCCAGAAATTAGATCCCAAATCTGGGAAAGCTCCTTAGCCCACTTTATGCCAAAACCAGCCCAACTGGGGAGAAAAGGATGAATCAACAGGATTGGGCCCTGGTAGAACAAATCAAACAATTGGTCCAGCAACTACCAGATTTGGAAGTACCTCCCGAAGATAGCTACATTCTCCTGGAAACAGATGGCTGCATGGAGGGATGGGGAGGAATTTGCAAATGGAAGCCTCACAAGTATGATCCAAAGTCCACAGAGCGCATCTGCGCCTATGCAAGCGGGAAATTTAGCCCTCTTAAGTCTACCATTGATGCGGAGATCTATGCTGTGATGAATTCCTTAGAAGCATTGAAGATTTATTACTTGGATAAGAAGGAATTGACCATCAGGACTAATTGTCAAGCTATTATTAGCTTCTTCAATAAGTCTCCCAATCACAAGCCCTCTCGGGTTCGCTGGATGGCGTTCACAAACTATATTACTAGAATTGGCATCCCAGTAAACTTTGAACACATTGACGGCAAAGATAATCAGCTTACTGATGCTTTGTCCCGCTTACTTTCTTCCTTAGTCTGTGCAGGATGGCCAGCCGAAGAGGACCTCAACACCCTAGAGCTTGCAACCATGGCAATACAAGAAGTCCAGGCAGCTCCAGCAGCACCAGCGCAGCAACAACTGTCCCGGGTATTAATGAAGCTACAATCCCGATGGACAGTCACACCAGACCCACAACTGCAGCAGCGGCTATCACAGCCCTTCGTCAATTCCGCGCTCTCCACTCGATCAAATTGATTGAGTGCAAACGGTTGAGCACTCAGGACCATTTTTGGGCCACTTGGTATCCTGCTCTTGCTCAGATAAACCAACAACTCCAAACTGCCCTTCGACTAGTCAATGACGCCGTCTCCCGCACAAACAACTTTCCGTTATCAGCTTGCTTTCGGAAGCATGGTGGGAGAACCGGTAGCAAACATGACGAGTAGAAGCCCTTGCTTTGCCTACAGACAAAACATGCGGCAGCGTACTGTACGCTACGACTTTCATACAGATCGGTCGTACCCATGTGCTGTCAGAAGGACAAACGAAGAGACATACTACTTGTAGGATATAGCTGTAAAGACTATAAGCTAGTTGCTATAAAGCACTACATCTAGGTTGCAGGAAAATATGGTACTGAAGCTTTTATTCCCGAGTTCCATCCAAATTTGAGTTACACTTTGGTACTGTTCGGTAACTATAGAAGGCCCCGAAGTGGCCGAGTGGAGTCACTTTCGTGGCTTCAGTTGTTTGATAACTTTGAATATACAAAAGTGTTGGAAGTCAGCACTTCCATTATCCGCAAATTTGTATTGGCTTTCATTTATGCAATTTTTATTTTTTATTTATAATTTCGCTGAAGTCACCAAAATGCTCATGAAGGTATTCTCTAGCTTCAGCGACTTCCATCTCTATAAGTGTAAGGTTTCATTGTCTTGATCATCCTTGAAGTGGCCATTCTTTGCTTCATCCTCCTCTTCTCACAATGCCCGATCTCTATCAACCGTTTAGTGCTCGGATTAGTTTTGCATTTTGTCAGCTGATTCATTTTGTTCACACCTTGTCGATCAATCTGATCATCTCTTCTCTTCCTCTCAGTTGATCTCGGTCTTGTGTGTACTTCATCGGCCCATTCTCAGCCTTATGTGTCTCTCTACTTGCTGTTTCCAGCCTTATGGGTCCCCTGTTTTTTGATCCTGCCCGGTACGCTCCTTATCTGATAATCTAACTTTGTTCAAGTCTTTTCAGCTGATCATGGTTTTGTGCATCCTTTGTTAACATGATCTTGGCCTTGTGCCACCCATATTTCCTGGCCTTATATGTTGCGAAAAATATCGATGTCCACCACAATTCACAATATAGAGAAAGAACAGAAAAGAGAAAAAGATAGCACACAAGAGATATATGTGGGAAGATGATCCAGAGAATATTGTATTGATGAGGAAGAGAAAAGAGAATATTACAACGACGGAGACGAAACTCCAATATCACCAACTCTTACTCTCTATTTTCTATCTCTTGAGACCCTTACATCAATGGTGTATTTATAGATGTGGCCTAATGATGTTTGAGTCAAAATAGAAGACTGACTCAAATAAGACTTCTACTAATTTAAGACTTCTAGAAGATAAATCTAGATAAGGATTAGGCCCATTAATATAATTAAGACTATCCGAAAAATCCGGATTCGAGACATCATAAAGCCAACAATCTCCACCTTGACTCGAATCATCTTATTCTCTGAATTTGAATCTTCAATAGATGTCTTTACCATTACCTCCTGTGATAGGATCAACGACCTTGAATATTGATCAAGTCCAAACAGAGGTTGAACTTATCAATCGGAATCACCTTCGTCAACATATCTGCAGGATTTCTTAAAGTATGAATCTTTTGTAAAGAAATCTCGCCGTCTTCAATAATATCCCGAATAAAATAAAATCGGACATCTATATGCTTTGATCTAGCATGATACATTTGGTTCTTCGCAAGGTGTATGGCGCTCTGACTGTCGCAAAAAATAGGAAGAACATGTTGAGAAAAACCAATTTCACTTGCCAAACCTTTTAGCCATAGAGCTTCTTTGACGGCTTCTGTAGCTGCCATATACTCAGACTCTATTGTAGATAATGCTATAGTTGACTGTAAGGTACACCTCCAACTAATAGGTCCTCCACAAAGAGTGAAAAGATAACCAGTGAGGGATCGGCGTCGATGAAGGTCTCCAGCATAGTCTGAATCGACATAGCCAATAATTTTGGCCTCTTGCACTGTGTTCCTGTCGAAACATAAACCAATATTAAGAGTACCTTTAATATATCTTACTAGCCATTTCATGGCCTGCCAATGCTCTTTTCCTGGATTTGCCATGTAACGACTAACAACGCTGACTGCTTGTGCAATATCAGGTCTTGTGCATATCATAGCATACATTAGACTTCCAACAGCACTTGAAAATGGGATGTTCTCCATGTATGCATGCTCTTCATCTGTAGAAGGACATTGTTGAGCTGAAAGCTTGAAGTGAGATGCCAAAGGAGTACTGACGGATTTTGAATTCTGCATGTGAAAACGAGAAATAATCGTCTCGAGATATTTGCTCTGTTTAAGCCATAATTTTCCATGCTTTCGATCTCGATCAATCTCCATACCGAGAATCTTCCTTGCAGCACCTAAATCTTTCATCTCAAATTCCTTTTTCATTTTAAACTTTACATCATTCAGTAGAGATATGTCTTGAGTAGCGATAAGCATATCATCAACATAAAGAAGCAATATAATAAATGAGTTATTGGCATGCATCTTAAAATAGACACAGCAATCATGTTTGCAGTGGATGAAATCTTGACCCAGTATAAAACTGTCAAACCTTTTATACCATTGCCTTGGAGACTGTTTCAAACCATAAAGTGATTTGTTCAACTTGCAAACAAAATTTTCTTTGCTTTCTTGGATGAACCGTTCAGGCTGTTGCATAAAAATTTGTTCTTCTAATTCTCCATGCAGAAAGGCAGTTTTGACATCAAGCTGTTCCAACTCAAGATTATGAAAAGCAACTAAAGCAAGTAGAAAATGAATAGATGTGTGTTTAACCACAGGAGAGAAAGTTTCATTAAAGTCAATACCCTCCTTTTGTGAATACCCTTTTGCAACTAAACGGGCCTTGAATTTAACACCATCTATCTCAGAGAAATCCTCTTTCTTTCGAAATACCCACTTGCAACCAATTGCTCTTTTACCTTTTGGTAATTTCATCAGATCCCAAGTATGGTTCTTTTGAAGAGAATCCATCTCTTCATTCATAGCAACTTGCCAATGAGAAGAATTCTTATCTTGCACTGCTTCTTTATAGGAGGAAGGATCACCATTGTCAGTAACTAAAGCAAAAGCTACCATATCTTCAAAACCATACCTTTCAGGTGGCTTTATTTTTCTTTGAGATCTTCGAAAGGGAGTCTTTTCAGAAATTTGATTCTTAAGATTTTCTCGAGAGTTGGGCATACCCTGAATATCTTCTTCTGAAGGAATTACATGCTCCACCTCCACTTGTATTATATCATTGGGATCTTTCTTGAGAGATTTTAGCATACCACTTTCATCAAATACTATGTCTCTCTCAATAATTACATTTGAAATAGTAGAATCCCACAAACGATAGCCTTTTTGACGTCTTTGGCATAACCCAGAAAAATACACTTTTTGGAACGTGCATCTAACTTATCCTTGACAACATGCACATAAGCAGAGCAACCAAAAAACTTTAAAGAAGAATAATTTGCAGGTTGACCAGTCCATACCTCTTCAGGAGTCTTGCAATTAATGGCTGTTTGAGGAGAGCGATTCACAATGAAGCATGCTGTATTGACTGCTTCTGCCCAAAAATCTTTATCAAGATTAGCTGTACTGAGCATACTACGTGCTTTCTCCAACAAGGTTCTCTTCATCCTTTCAGTCACACCGTTTTGTTGAGGTTTTCCTGGGATGGTAAAGTGACGCTTGATGCCTTCATCTTCACAGAATTTGAGAAACTCTGTTGATTTGTACTCTCTGCCATTATCACTTCTGAGATATTTGATTTTTCTGCCAGTCCTTTTTTCAACTGAAGTTTTCCACCGTTTGAAAACAGAAAACACCTCGGCTTTGTGATGCAAAAAATAAATCCACACTTTTCTGGAAAAATCATCAATAAAACTGACAAAAATAACGAGCACCAGATTTTGATAGAATAGGAGAGCACCACACATCAGAATGAATATAATCAATTAAGCCTTTAGTGCAATGAATACCAGTGTTAAACTTTACCTTGGACTGTTTACCATAGAGACAATGCTCGCAGAAATCCAATTTGCATGAGTTGAGACCCTTCAATAATTTTCTTTTGTTGAGCTCATTTAAACCTTGCTCACTCATATGACTGAGACGCATATGCCATAATTGAGTTATATCAGAAGAAGAAAAAGAAGAAGAAGACTGAGAAATTGCTGCTCCACCTGCAATAGTTTTCCCTACTAACTCATATAAATTTCCATGCTTTAGGCCCTTCATTATTATCAATGAGCCTTTAGCAACCTTAAGAACTCCACCTTCAGCAGAATACTTATAACCAGCAGAATCCATAGCACCCAAAGAGATCAAATTCTTTTTCAAATCAGAAACATGTCTGACATCAGTAAGAGTTCTAATAATATTATCAAACATCTTAATTTTGATTGTTCCAATTCCAACAGTTTTGCATGGATTATTATTACCCATCAAAACTAAACCACCATCATAAGGCGTGTAGTTTTCAAACCAATCCTTATTAGGACACATGTGATAAGAACAACCAGAATCACGAATCCAAATATCATGGTAACGATCAAAATTAGAACTAATAGAGAGAACGTTACCCAAATTATCATCAGAACTCTCTTCAACAACTGAAACTTGTTCTTTGGCTTGCTCTTTCGATTGAGATTCTCTTTCTTTCTTTGCTTTGAGCTTCCAACAATCTTTAATTGCATGTCCCATCTTCTTACAATACCTGCAGTTTATTTCTTTGGATTTAGATCTAGAACGACCTGTTCTTGATCTTTCTTTGGTACGACCTCTGACAATTAATGCTTCTGAGTGTGACACATCCCCTCCAATATTTTTCAAATATTCATTAGATAGAAGGGCAGCAGAAATATCGTCAAATTTCAAATCCTTTCCATACATGAGAGTAGTTTTAAGATTCTCAAGAGAAGGAGGTAAGGACGATAATAAAATAATTGCCTTGTCTTTATCTTCAATTTTAACATCAATGCTTAACAATTGAGAGACAAGTTTATTGAAAGCATTAAGATGATCAACTATATTCGTCTGAAGGTGATGTTTTCATCAAGAAACGGATAGAGTACCTCATCGGTAAGACTGAGGATGATTGTGCTATGTGCGCTGGCCTTTTGGTTTTCCCAGACACTTTCGGTGACATTTCAGGCTTGACGTCCTCCAATGTGTGTCTCAACCCTTGTTGAGTAAGAATTGCACGAACTCTTGCTTGCCAAATAGGAAATCCTTGCTTTCCATTGAATTTCTCTATATCGAACTTCGTAGTAGACATATTGAACCAAGCTCTGATGCCACTTGTTGCGAAAAATATCGATGTCCACCACAATTCACAATATAGAGGAAGAACAGAAAAGAGGAAAAGATAGTACACAAGAGATATATGTGGGAAGACGATCCAGAGAATATTGTATTGATGAGGAAGAGAAAAGAGAAGATTACAACGACGGAGACGAAACTCCAATATCACCAACTCTCACTCTCTATTTTCTATCTCTTGAGACCCTTACATCAATGGTGTATTTATAGATGTAGCCTAATGATGTTTGAGTCAAAATAGAAGACTGACTCAAATAAGACTTCTACTAATTTAAGACTTCTAGAAGATAAATCTAAATAAGGATTAGGCCCATTAATATAATTAAGACTATCCGGAAAATCCGGATTCGAGACACCATAAAGCCAACATTATGCACCCCTTGTTGACTGATTTCCTCTCTTATGCCCTGTTGTTTGATTTACGCCTTCTGATCGTGGCACTGGTCTTTAAGCAGGCCATCCTTCCTCCCACGTCCCTGCCTTCACAAAGTTTTTGTGAGTTGTTCTTAACTCCGGCGGTCCCTCCTCTCCTATTGTGCCTCCATGACCGGTGTTATGAAGGTATTCCTGTTAATGCTTTCAAATTTCTGTTGTGGATTTTGATGCTTTCAAATTTTTGTTGTGCTGTTATCTTCGTTTAATGCTCTACAAGATTAGTTTTCTTTGATCAATTATGACTCAAAATGAATTGGAAGTGTTTTTCAAAATATTTTATTATCTTTCATAAAAGTATTATTTTATTGTTATTTGCATAAAATTAAACATGTTAATGTATAGAATTTTTTAATTTTAATATTAGAATCTTATTTATATTATTTTTTATAATTATTATTTTACCAATTAAAATAACTATCATCCACTTTTCTAATTTACACTTACTTTAACAAATGCTCCAAATTATCAACTCATCTTTTAACTGTTTCAGAATTTTTCTATGAAATGTTTGAAATTACGAAACCTATGAAATTTACATGCCATTTCTCACAAAATTTTTCAAATAACTAAATTTCATATTTTTATAATTTCTTTTTCTTTTCACTTCCATTATTTTTATAATTTTCAAAATTTCGGCTAAAGTTATTAAACACTATCTTATTTTGATACTCAGGACCGAAACTTGAAACATGACTCGACGAGAGTCAAGATTTATGTTACGCATCCAATCCACTCGACGCATGGGACAAAAATGGCAGGTCATAATCAAATGGAGCGCGCGGTCTCACATTCACCGGGTTGGCAAATCTAGCTGGTGACTAGCTCATCAAACCTCAAATTAGTATACTTACAATTATTTTACTAAATACATGCTAAAAGCTAATTTAATGTTTCTTTTAAATACGTTCAAAACACAAGATTTAGGAAATCCCAAATGAACAGGAACCCAGAAAAGTCGGTTTCTGAGCCGTAGATTTCTACACTTCCGACTCCTCAGCGCTCTTCTACACTGCAACAAGTAGTGCAAAGATTATACCTACTGTAGTTCAACTTCAAATTCGCGTTATTACAACTTCAAATTGGACTTAAGCAGCTTCTGTAAACCGTTCATTACCGAAATCGAAAACCGTGTGGTATACATCTCCAAGAATTCTGGTATGTATGCGTTCGACATAAGAACAAACTTGCAGTATTTCAGGAATGTAAGTGTAGATAGTAATTGAAGTTAAATAACCAGCGCCGTACCAGAGAGGGCCACGCGGCGGAGGCACGGCGAGTGCCGAAACCCACTTAACCATTCAGTTACTCCTAATTGTTCCACTTTCAAAACATACTGCAAGAGTATGGAACGATATACCAAAAAGCTAATTGTCATGTCTCAAGACACTGTAACGTGAATATGAAGTTATTACAATTCATACAATAACTCATAATTTGCAGCTCACCTAATCTGGTGAAAATTTGAAGGCCTTGTTTCCAATTTGGAATGAAATACCTGGTATGGTTGGTAACTTATGGCAGTTGACTGTCGATTCTCCCATGGGGCTTGGCAGTCACTCACATAGCTAACAAAAGAAGTTTAGAGATTGATATTCGCCCAAGTCTCGAAACCATGAACGAGTTCTGAAAAGATGAACAGTAATGATCTTCCCCAACTGATGATTGTTCTTTCGCTGGTTTCTCAGTCACAGTATCAATTCTAGCGCTGCATGCCATTCATTACATGCAACATTGGGAGCAAGGAACAAGAGCGAAGCAAAGAAACAGATCGTTAAAAATAAATAAAGTAAATGCCATTCATTATATCCAACATTGAGAGCAAGGAACAAGAACGAAGCAAAGAAATAGATCGTCAGAAATAAATAAAGGTTAAGGAAATTTAGTTTCATTATGCAGGAATTGAGTCAGTAACAAACCCAACGTATCCAGATCCGTCAAAACGTGCACAGCACAATCATGCTGCAAATCTTATTCGGCTGTGGATTGAATAAGATACTTAGCGCAAACCGTAAATCATGGAATTTTTCAAAAGTGAAGATTGAAGAAAAGGTATGTGTTTTTCATGATGCCTCATAGTCATAAGAACCGGTTTGGTAAAATCGAATAAAAATAAATCAAAACTCAAACTCAAGTCGATAGTCGAGGTGATAAATGATTGCCTTTCAAGTAAATTTTAGTTGAGATAACCAAGGATCAACCTTTGAGATAATTGACCGAGGTAGACCTTTCAAATTGAAGGGCTATCAAGACTGACCCTAAGTATAAGTAGGCTCAGATGTTTCGACTGATTCACAGTCAATCATCATATAATTATGGAATGTAACCCACACTTATTCGAAAAAGTCAATTTTGAAGGATCTGAGATTGACATTTGTTTATTACGAGAAATTCGACGTGACGATTACCTAAAATTGTGAAATACCGATGCAACAGATCTCTGGGCGCATTACAAGAAGCACGACAAATAGAGAGTTAAGAACTAATGCTCAATCTTTGGTAAAAAGCTATTACTTTAATTATAAGGTTAACTTGAGTGTTGGAGTGACCGACGCCAAAAAATTTTCGATGGTCCTATTCGCAATTCTTTCTTTGTGTAGGTTGACGAAGAGGTGGCTTAGCAAATCTAATCTCAAGGGATTCTTTAGATCGAAATCGGTATAAAATTGGACTCCATCAATAATGGTACTCTCATTAATATCTGCTCTGCCATCTTTCTCCGTCGGCATATTGAGAAACTCGCCAGCCATACCTTCGACAACATGGGCATTAATGTCCAAAAATCAGTTTGGGGGGCAGGCTGCTCCCACTCTGATGGAATCAAATAATTCCTTTTGTAGACCGAGCGAACCAATTCACTGAGTCAACTCAGCTATACAACCACTCAAACAACAAAAAACTTGAGGAGCCTCTCTGCATATTGTCCCTAAGGTACCAACAATCCCCTCCAAGTCAATGAGTCAGTAGGAATTTCTTATGCTAGCTATAGTAGTTTAACAAATGATGCAATTATTGAAAGCCCAAATGTAGGCTGTGCAGAATTTGCAGATACAACAATTGTAAAATCAAGATCAAATGATGTAAAACTTCTAGGCTCACCAAGCCCAAGTTCCACCACAAGCTCCAACTCAGTATTCAAATCAAGGTATGGCTCTAAATTAGCTAAAAGAGTCCCACCCACAAGTCAAAAGCCAATTGCCCCCCAACTTGCATTAACATCCAAATAATTAGGATCCTTCAGTAAGAATTCCACTTCAATACCAAGATTTAAGGGGTTATGACGAATATGACCCCACCTATGATCCAACTGACAAGACTACATATTACACTCATGTAAGCCGAGCCTCACCCATAGCTATCTAGCACATTCAAGGGGATACTACACCCCATATTGCTTGAGATAGATCTGAAATATAAATCTCTCTAAACTTGATAAGGTACGATGCACCTCTAATACCCAAGATTGCATATTCTTAGGTATAACCAAAGTTCCGCCCATCACCCTACAAGATATATAATTTCTTGAAGGATCCTATTAACCATATGAGTACATTCCGAAATGCCATGCTCCTCAAAGTTGCATGGGACTCCATTGTGTAAAAGACATTTTCAACGACGCTGCAAGGCTTAGCTCGAGCCCAATACTCTATTATCCCGAGATATTTAATCACTTACTTTGATGGCCTTGTTGGTAGGTTCGTAGAGTAATTTATTTCACTTGTAGCTCAGTGAAAGGACCCTTCTATACTTTTAACTCTAAAGCAAGAGGATGGAGAGAGCTTGAGGGAGTATTTAGCTTGACTTACTAAAGCCCGGTTGGAAGTACTAGAGCTAGATAGCTCTATTATCCTTGTTACAATAATCAATGGAGTTAGACAACTTTGAGTGGCTTACGAGATGGCCAACAAACCTCCCAGAAGCTTAGCAGAAGTCATCCAATTGTCTTGGAAACGTATTGATACTAAAGAAATCATATCGAAAAAGAAAAAAAATGCAAAGGTGGTAACAAATTGAGGAAAGAAACCTGGAAATCAAAGCCTCTCAAGCCAAAGAAACAAAGGGCCGAATGACGAGAAAGCTGGCCTAAATACAAAGCATACATTGCCATGAATAACTCAAGGTTGGAAGTGTTGGCCCAAATTGAGTATTGAAATTACTTGAGAAAGCCTCAACCAATTCATACAAATAGGGAGAACTTGGATAAGTCAAGGTATTGCTACTTCCATAAAGGTTATGGCTATGACACTAAGAAGTGTTAGCATCTGAAAGATGAAATTAAGAGGCTCATCAAGGAGAGCCACCTAAGACACTTCATCCGCTGAGGTGAGAAAGTCAAAGAAGCCTCTCCTCGGAAAGCTTGACCACAAGGTTCTTCTTAAAGGAACCCAATTCCAGAGTTGCAAAATTCACCACTTAAGGGTCACCTTAATATGATTCTAATGAGCCTAATGGCACAAAATGAAGCCTCAGTGTCAATTGACAAATCCCAAACCATTACGAAGGGGGATGAGGGAGGGCAGAGGTCAAACAATAAAATCGCAATCCTGAGCATGAAGTTATTATCTTCTTAACAAAAGATCTATAGGGTACTTCAATTCCTTATGATGACACTTTGGTCATCTCCACAATTTTGGACAATTATGCCATATAGCATATTATGATGGCATATGGAGCTCAGCCAATATTTTATTCACTTAAGCTTTTGACCAAATAAAAGCAAAGCTAGAATCATATGTATAGACATTGACTGGGTTCATGGGAGATTCAGTCACCCCACTTAGCATAAACGACTTACTCTTGATGGTTGGAGAAAAGCAAAAAGGTGCTATGATCAAATCAAAGTTTATGATGGTTCGAACCTGTTCGACTTATAATGTAATAGTTGGTCATCCAATATTGAACCAGTTTCAAGTGGTAATCTCGACTTTTCGTTTAGTTATGAGATTTTTCACTAAACATGGCATAGGTAAAGTATGGGGAGATCAAAACCTTAGGAAAAAGTGTGAGGTGGCTTATTGGCAGAGTGACCTCAACTAGAAAGGAAAAAATTTGGCAGTTACAGAGGTCAAGGAATATGCCTCCTACCTGACAAAGGTGCATGCTGAATTGAGCACATGAATTGAGACTCAGAAAAGTTTTCTCCAAATTTGATTAGCCCCTTTAAGGTTATTCATGTAGTAGGAGCAGGCACATCCAAGGTTGAATATTCAGATGGCAAACTAGTTCTAAGAATATGACATGTCAATAACCTCAAATGGTTCTATCTCTAAGATAAATTATCTTTTCTTTGCTTCTAGAAAATTTTCTTTTATTATATTTAAGATTAGTTATCTTCTAGAAAGAAATTATGTTTTAAAGTGCCATTTGGAAAAAAAACTCTCAAAAGACCATAGTATACCCAAGGCAAAATACCTCTGTCTTTTGAGGCAAAAGACCTTGGTCCTCTTAAGAGAAAGACCTTGGTCTACCCAAGATGAAAGACCTTGGTCCTCCGAGATGAAAGATCCTGGTCCACCAAGGAAAAAGACTTTAGTCCTCCAAGGTGAAAGATCTTAGTCTACCCAAGGCAAAAGACCTTAGTCCTCCAAGGCAAAAGTCCTTGGTTCACCCAAGACAAAAAGACCTCAATCTTTCGAGATTAAAGACCTTGTTCTACAGCAGGCAAAAAAACTCAGTCTTCCAAGGTGAAAGACCTTGGTCCACCCAAGACAGAATACCTCAGTCCTCTGAGTCAAAAGACCTTGGCCTACCAAAGGCAAAAAATCTCTATCCTCCAAGGTGAAAGACCTTAGTCCACCCTAGGTAAAAATCCTCCATCTTCCAAGATGAAAGGCCTTGGTCTTCCTAAGGCAAAAGACCTTGGTCTACACAAGGTAAAAGACTTTGGTCCTTCAAGGCAAAAAATCCCATTCCACTAGAGGCAAAAGATCTCTCCAAAGGGAATCCCAATAATGACACAAAAGGTTATGGCCAAGCAAAGAAGGACAGTTCAAAAATTTAAAAAGTTTTATAGTTGTATGTAAACTAAGATTATTTAGCCATTGTGACTGTCAATTAGAGGAAGCATCAAAGTAGAATCAATCAAGATTGACTTTTAGGAGGGCAACATCATAAGATAAAGCTCTATTGAAAGCCTAATTAAGGCTATCACAAAAAAAGAAAAATGTACAACTCATCAAATATATTAAGAGGCTCTAAAGCCACCACCAGCTAGTCTATCCCTTGGGCTTGGACCCTTGTCCTCACTCCTTCCACCTCTTCAGGTTCCCTCACCATCGTTGCTTTAGCATCTTGCTGAAGGATCTCCTTGTATTTCCACTTGAGGCGTTGAACCCTTAGGTCATTGTAGAGCTCAAACTGGAGATCTTTAGGGTTGAATTCAGCTTCACAATGAGTATGCTTCACTGTGTCTTAATAGACGAGGTAATCCTCCATGAAGCCCTTGGTAGAGAGCTTGGCCCATTCCCAAAGATATTCATCACTAGCCTTGAATTTCAAGAGGGCCTACATCATCATCATATTCAAGGCATTGGTATGCTGACTAATTCTAAGGTAGGTGACAACTACCTGGGTCTTCACATCTTCTAGAGCAAGCCAGTGTTGGGTCTTCAGATCCTCTAGCTCAGACAACACCGAGTCACACTCAACCATGATGAGGTTTTTCTCTTCCTCCATCTTCCTCATTGACTCCTCCATGCTATACTGGAGAGACTCGAGTTGAAAGCAAAGAAGGTTCACCTCTTCTTTGGCCTTGGTCTTCTCAAACATCACCTCCCTCGAGACATCATAAAAATGATGTCCTACAAAGTGAAAAAATTGCAAGAGCTACATCTAAACTAAAAGTCAGAATAGTAAAAGAGGAAGAAAACTAAAGAACCAAGCTTAGCTAAACTTACATCAAAACAAGTCCTAGCTCCCTTCAAGAAGTGCTTGTCAATAGGGAACTACCTAATGGAGGAGTTGGCACTATTCCTTTGAGGAAATACTCCTTGGCATCAATCTTCTTTGACACATCTTAGTGCCAAAAGGAGGTTGCCCTCACTCCTTGTAGTGTATTGGGGAAGGAGTAGAGGAGGGAGTGGCTCCCTTGCCACGATCAACCTTCTTCATGATATGATGAGCCAAGACTTGGTGCCATCTTTTGGCGTAGTGGTTTGAGAAGGTGGAGAGGGGGAGCTAGGCAGCACCTGCTTCTTCTTCGCTCGCTCCTCACTTTCACCGCAACTCTTCCCCTCCTCCCCCTTCTTCATTTTCCCTTGGCTCTGAGCTATCACTAAGGAAGGGGTTGGAGCTTTTGGCTTAGCGAGTCTCTTGTGGGTGGCCTGAGATGATGCCCAAGGTGTCCCTCTTTGCTCCTTCAGAAGTTCATTCATGAAGGAAAGCTTAGTCACCCCTGCAGTACAACATCACAATGGTTAAAGACAAGGTAAAAGTTATTATGAAGAGATTAAGCCTAGAGCATAAGGGCTAAGATACATACCAGCCGTTCAAGTAATGGATAGGCCATGTTGCTTCAAAATAGCCTCGTTAGACCATGTGGAGGCAGACCTAACACTCTTAACCTCCTCATCCCTAGGAATTAGGAGTTGGTGAACCTTAGGCCAAATTTTTGGATCAGCCCTAGAGAAGAAAGGGTTATCCCACTCATGGAGAAGGCCCGAATCAACCCTACAGAGAACCTTATGAGATGATCCTTCCAAGAGTGGATAGAGCTAGGATTGGAGGCAAACAATTTGCACCACTTCTTCAGGGCAAAATACCATTGGTTCCCAATATTGGAACCTCGGCACCCCTTGAAGGCATCCCTCAATATTTATATGGTAAGAGGAAGACCTTCGGAGGTAGCTAGGGTTTGGAAGGCCAAGATGAATTTCATGGCATTTGGCATAATCTGATTCGGGGCTAGATCCCAATCCTTCAAAGTATATCTAGTAAAGGGATCTATTGGGTACCTAAGTTTGCTCTCAAAAATTTCCCAGTTAGTACTAAACTTGAACCCAAACTCTTCCTTAAGGTTTTTGCTATCCTCTTCTTACCACAAAGGCGTACCTCAGTTCCATCTAGGAAGCCAAATACACTCATCAACAACTCAAGGTTTCTTTCAATGAGGGTGTAATAAAAAAATCTAGATCCTCACTTTAGAAATACCTAGCAAAATACTTACACGAGGATCATCAAGAGATAATAAAAGAATTAAAGATGAGAGCTCACTAGAAGGCGAAGGCAAGATGGTTGCCATTTTTGGGAGATGGGAACTTATCAACTCAGTGCTAGCTCCCACAGCAGAAGGTGCAGCAAGGGAGGCAACAAAAGGATGATAGTGCATGAGTGGGACAAGAGATTCGCCTTGGCACCTCCTTTGGGCTAGAATAAGAATCTTGACCCTTAGTGGATGGCATAGGTGCAATGCAGGAAGTCAAAATATTCTTCGAAAATGGAACCATTGGCCTGGCGATGTTGTCCTTCTTTCCAGTTGAGGACCCCTTCCCGCAACTAGACAAAGCAAAAGATGATGCCATTTGGAAGTAAAAATGCAAGTCAAATTTGAAAATGCAAGAGAAAAGTGGTTAGCAAATTTGCCAAAGTAGAAGGCAAAGGGCTTGATATCCTCTATATATTTCTTGCTTCATTGATTGATTGCATTTGTGAGGATCAACTCAAACTCTCAAGGTTTAAAAAGTGATAGCTCCAAAACTCTAATCAAAACCTTGTTGATGAATGTCCATGATCTGACTGAAAAGGGTGCTTTGGGATAAGCATCTCAAGGCCCATGAAATGTCGCTTAAATGAGATAGTGGGCAGCTCTAGACTACCTCCTTTAAATGAGCAAAACCCTAATGATTGCACAAGATTTGACAAAATGGTGGCTCATTTTTCCAAGCAATGTGGCAGCTGGCACCTCGCATCATAAAATGTTGGAGTAAGTAAAGGTGCAATTGCCTAAGTGATTTAGCAGCCAATGACCAGCAACATAGGGCTAAGTTTGCGGGGCCTTGATGTCCAAGGTCAGATCACTTTTCTAGTTACCCAGGAAAGAGAAGAAAAACTTAAGCCCCTTGAGTTGGCAAGGTAGGTTAGAGTTGGGAGACACTGATGATACCTCATAATAATAAGGGTTGACTTAGTGAAATCAAATAAGTATAAACCAAAACCTGAGCTGACAGTTGAGGTGACAAATGACCAACCTCCAAAGTAAATTCTAACTGAGGTAAGTAAGGGTCAACCTCTGAGATAGTTGATTGAGGCATATTCTTCAAGTTGAAAGGCTATCAGGATTAAGCCCAAAGGGTAATCAGTGAACTAATATTTTGATGGTCCTCTTCACAGTTCTTTCTTTGGGCACGTTAATAGAGGGGTAGTTTAGTAGATCCGATCTCAAGGATTCTATGATGCCCTCGACCTAGCACAATATCGGCTTTGGGTGTCTATGTCCTGTTAGACCACCATACTCTAGGGTTTTGTTTTTTTCAACTCTCCAAAAAAATACCACATTGTTAGCAGTCATTATATTTAGCTGAGTACCAATCTTGCACTTTGTCAATATTGGACTAAAGATCACACTCCAGTCACACTGTATCTTAGCCCCACACAACCTACTAGCCTATTGCTAGAGTCATGGGTCTCACAATATCCCCCCTTAGGGATCCAACATTCTCATTGAGGTAGCCCACATCGTTCAAAAGGTGACACGGAGTGGCTCCGATACTCATATGTGACGCCCTCGACTTTGCATGATATTGTCCCTAGGTGCTTGTAGTCTACCAGCCTACTAGACTCAAGAGTCTTATTTTTTCCGATTTCCTAAAAAAAGACCTCATTGTTGGGTCTACGATAGTTATTATATTTAACTCAGTCTCAACTCTCACACTTTGTTGATGTGAGGTTAAAAATTACACTCCAATTACACTAGGATTCGACACCATATAGCCAACTAGCCTATCGCTGGAGTCTTAGGCCTCACAATATTCCTCCCATTAGGGACTCAACGTCCTCACTGAGATACCCCATATTTTCAAGAGGTGGCATGGAACGGCTTTGATACTACTATGTGATGCTCCTGACACAACACAATATTGTCCCTGAGCGCTTATGATCTACTAGCCCACTAGATCCTAGGGTTTTATTTTTTCCATCTCCTCGAAAAAAAGCTTAATGGTTGGGTCTATGGTAGTTATCATATTTAGCCCATTCTCAACTCCCTACTTTGTTGATGTGGGACTAAAGATCACATCCTAGTTGCATCGGGCCTCAGCCCCACATTGCCCACTGGCCTATAACCAAAGTTATGGGTCTCACAATATCCCCTCCTTAGGAACTCGACATCCTTACTGAGCTAGCCCATATCATTTAAGAGGTGGTGAGGAATTTTTTTGTATCACTATGTGATGCCTTCGATCCAACATGTTATTATCCCCGGGCGTCTATAGCCTGCCAGCCTACTGGACCCCAGGGTTTTGATTTTTCCAACTCCCAGAAAATGATCTTATTGTTGGGTTAATGTAGTTATTATATTTAGCTCAATCTCAACTCCCACACTTTATTAATGTGAGACTAAAATCCACACTCTAGTCACACTGGGTCTCAACCCCACATAACTTATTGGCCTATAGCCAGAGTCATGGATCTTACAATATCCCTCCCTAGGGACTCAACGTCCTTATTGAGTTAACCCACATCATTCAAGAGATAGTGCTGAGTGACTTTGATAGTAGACCAAAATTGATGCAAAATCAAGCTTTATCAACATCTTCTATTCAAGAGTATGGGTGTTGCATTACGTTGAGATCCAGTGGGTGGAGGGGAATGACAATATAGACTCACAAATAATAGAAGGGGAAGACAAACCAACCTCTGCTATTAACAATTCAAGTATCATGTCTTTGTAATCTGTGATAACTAATTTACATTCTCAAGCCATTCTACACTAATGGCATGGTTGACTTGGGCCACAAACAGTCTAGACAAGTGAAGCTGAATAAAAAAAGTCATTCACAAGGAGAAAAAAATGGGTAGATGAGTGTAGCGTTAAATATCGATGTTTACCACAATTCATGATGTAAAAGAAGAATAGAAAAGAAGAAAAGATAGCACACAAGAGATTTATGTGGCTAAGATAATCTAGAGGATATTGTATTGATGAGAAGAGAAAGAGAAGATTACAACGATGGAGGCGAAACTCCAATATCACCAACTCTCGCAAAAGACTAAGTAGCCTAGCCGTCATAAGATGTTTTGAGATTATTGATCTATGTCTCTCTCTCTCACTCTATATAGAAACCCTTACATGAATAGAGTATTTACAGATGTGGCCTAATTATGTTTGAGTTGAAGTAGAAGACTGACTCAAATAAGATTTCTACTAATTTAAGTCTTCTAGTAGAAGATAAATTTAGATAAAGATTATGCCTACTAAATTACTTCCTAATATAATTAAGACTCTCCAGAAAATCCAGATTCGAGACACGATTAAACCAACAATCTCCACCTTGGATTGAATCCTCTTATTCTTTAAATTTTCAATAGATGTCTTTGTCATTACCTCATGGGGTAGGATCAACGACCTTGAATATTGATCAAGTCCAAACTAAGCCTGAACTTATTAATCGGAATCACCTTCGTCAACATATCTGTAAGATTTCTTGAAGTATGAATCTTTTGTAAAGAAATCTTGTCATCTTCAATAATGTCCCAAATAAAGTAAAATCGGATATCTATATGCTCTAATTTAGCATGGTACATTTGGTTCTTTGCAAGGTGTATGGCACTTTGACTGTCGCAAAAGATAGAAAGAATATTTTGAGAAAAACCAACTTCACTTGCCAATCCTTTTAGCCATAGAGCTTCTTTGATGGCTTCTGTAGCTGTCATATACTCAAACTCTATTGTAGATAATGCCGCAGTTGACTGCAAGGTACACCTCAAACTAATACGTCCTCCACAAAGAGTGAAAAGATAACCAGTAAGGGATCATCTCGATCAAGGTCTCTAGCATAGTCTGAATCAACATAGCCAACAATTTTGGCCTCTTGAACTTCTGGTAATTTCATCAGATCCCGAGTATGGTTCTTTTGAAGAGAATTTATCTCTTCATTCATTGCAACTTATTACTGAGAAGAATTCTTATCTTGCATTATTTCTTTATAGGAAGAAGGATCACCATTGTCAATAGTTAAAGCGAAAGCTACCATATCTTCAAAATCATACCTTTGAGTGGCTTTATGTTTCTTTGAGATCTTCAAAGTGGAGTCTTCTCAGAAATTTGATTTTTAGAATTTTCTTGAGAGTTGGGCATACCCTGAATATCTTCTTCTGAAGAAACTACATGCTCCACCTCCACTTGCATTATATTACTGGGACCTTCTTGAGAGATTTTAATATAACACTTTCATCAAGTACTACGTCTCTTTCAATAATTATATTTGAAATAGTAAGATCCCACAAATAATAGCCCTTAACACCTTTGGCATAATGCAGGAAAATACTCTTTTTGGAATATACATTTAACTTCTCCTTGACAATATGCACATAAGTAGAGTAACCAAAAATCTTTAAAGAAGAATAATTTACAGGTTGACCAGTGTATACCTCTTCAAGAGTCTTGTAATTAATGACTGTCTACGGAGAGCAATTCACAATGAAATATGTTGTATTGACTGCTTCTGCCCAAAAATCTTTATCAAGATTAGCTGTACTGAGCATACTACGTGCTTTTTTTAACAAGGTTCTGTTCATCCTTTCAGCCACACCATTTTGTTAAGGTTTTCCTGGGATGGTAAAGTGGCATTTGATGTCTTCATCTTCACAGAATTTAAGAAACTCTGTTGATTTGTACTCTTCGTTATTATCACTTCTGAGGTATTTGATTTTTATGTCAGTTATTTTTTTAACTGAAGTTTTCCACCGTTTGAAAATAGAAAACAGTTTGCCTTTTTGATGTAAAAAATAAATCCACACTTTTCTGGAAAAATCATCAATAAAACTGATAAAATAATGAGCACCAGATTTTGATGGAATAGGAGACCACACATCAGAATGAATATAATAAATTAAACTTTTAGTACAATGAGTACTAGTATTAAACTTTACTTTGAACTGTTTACCATAGGGACAATTCTCGCAGAAATCCAATTTGCATGAGTTGAGGCCTTTCAGTAATTTTCTTTTGTTGAGCTCACTTAAACCTTGTTCACTCATATAATCGAGACGCATATGCCATAAGTGGGTCATATTAGAAGAAGAAGCCTGAGAAATTGTTACTCCACTTTCAATGGTTTTTCCTATTAACTCATACAAATTTTCATGCTTTAAACCCTTCATCACTATCAATAAGCCTCTAGCAATCTTAAGAACTCTAGCTTCAGCAGAATACTTATAACTAACAAAATCCAAAACACCCAACGAGATCAAATTCTTTTTCAGATCAGAAACATGTCTAACGTCAGTAAGAGTTTTAATAATATTATCAAATATCTTAATTTTAATTGTTCTAATTCCAATAGTTTTGCATAGATTATTATTACCCAACAAAACTAAACCACCATCATAGGACTTGTAGTCTTCAAACCAATCCTTATTAGGATACATGTGATAAGAACAATCAGAATCAAGAATCCAAATATCATGGTAACGATCAAAATTAGAACTAATAGAGAGAACATTACCAAAATCATCATCAAAACTTCCTTCAACAACTGACACTTATTTTTTGTCTTGCTCTTTAGATTGAGATTATCTTTTTTTCTTTGTTTTGACCTTCCAATACTCTTTAATTACATGTCCCATCTTCTTACAATACATACAGTTTATTTCTTTGGATTTGGATCTAGAATTACTTGTCTTTGATCTTTCTTTAGTACGACCTCTGGCAATCAATGCTTCTGAGTGTAACACGTCCCCTTCAATCTTTTTTAAATATTCATTAGATAGAAGGGTAGTAGAAATATCGTCAAATTGCAAATCTTTATCATACATGAAAGTAGTCTTCAAATTCTTAAGAGAAGGAGGTAAAGACGATAATAAAATAATTGTCTTATCTTCATCTTCAATTTTAACATCAATGCTTAACAATTGAGAGACTACTTAATTGAAAGCATTAGAATGATCAACTATATTCGTACCTTCTTTCATTCGAAAATTGAAGAGCTTCTGCTTTAAGTAAACTCAATTTGAGATAGACTTACTCATTTATTATTTCTCCAGCTTTTTTCATAGCTCTGAAGGTGATATTTCATCAAGAAATGGATTGAGTACCTCATCGGTGAGATTGAGCATGATTGTGCTATGTGTACTAGCCTTCTGATTTTTTCAGACACTTTCGATGACATCTTTAGGCTTTATGTCTTCTAATATGTTTCTTAACCCTTGTTGAGTAAGAATTGCATGAACTCTTGCTTGCCAAATAGGAAATCTTTGCTTTTCATTGAATTTTTCTATATCGAACTTCGTAGTAGACATGTTGAACCAAGCTCTGATGTCATTTGTAGCACTAAATATCGATGTCCACCACAATTCACGATGTAAAAGAAAAACATAAAAGAAGAAAAGATAACACACAAGAGATTTATGTGGCGAAGACGATCTAGAGGATATTGTATTGATGAGAAGAGGGAGAGAAGATTATAATGATGGAGGCGAAACTCCAATATCACCAACTCTTGAAAAAGACTAAGTTGCCTAACAGTTATAAGACGTTTTGAGAGTATTGATCTATGTCTCTCTCTCTCTCACTCTATATAGAAACCCTTACATGAATAGAGTATTTATAAATGTAGCCTAATTATATTTGAGTCAAAGTAGAAGACTGACTCAAATAAAACTTCTACTAATTTAAGTTTTCTAGTAGAAAATAAATTCATATAACAATTAGGCCCACTAAATTACTTCCAATATAATTAAGACTTTTCAGAAAATCTGAATTTGAGACACGATTAAGCCAACAGATGAGATGTACAAACCTAGAAATCTTCTCCTGTATAAACAAGTCAATCAACCCTAGTTAAGCAGCTCCAGATAGTGCCTACTCAATACCAAGTTTATGTATATTAAAAAAAATGAAATTGGAATAGTAAAATCCACACTGAGGTCCTAGTTTTACAAGATTTCTTGTGCAACAGCACTTTTAAATCGATCCACTAACCAAAAATTGGCTTTAACTCTCTTCTACAAAGAAAATCCACAAGACTATTGTACTGATGGATTGATTAGTCATAAATGTTCCAAATTTTTTCCTAACTACTAGTGTTTGAGAGAAACAAGCACATAGAGATGGACCTGCCAACATGGAAGTTCCAGAGTCTGCAATAGCAGAACAGCCACTAGCATAGAATACTAAAAAATGAAGCTTTAAAGAGTCAAAGCTATGAAAAGATAATTTTCAAGACAAAGGTGCCCTTTTTAACATTGTGCATGAGTGTTTAGTCTCCTAAAGAGATGGTGAGAGACAGACTAGTTGATTGATTGCCAATTAGAAAATCCTCCATTTCATATTGAAAAATATAAAAAGATAAAAGTTAAAAATGGAAATTATTCTTCATTTATTGGTTGCATTTGGCCTTCCATTTCTATCATTGAATACCTGCAAGTATCCTTTGCGAATGACAGGAACATTTGTGTGATCACCCTTGTAATGCGACCACCAAAAACAAAATCACCTCCAATTGAATCATTGCGATCACCATTGGGCCAGAAAGACATAACCTTTTCTTGTACTAAATTATGAACAATTGTGCCCTGCCTATTGAAAAATTGAAGAATGCTAATCCATATAAATAAATGCAGCATCCTACATTAAAAGCTTAGGTAGGATATTCAGTACTACATTTTCCTCAATAGAATAGAAAAAAAGAATGATTCAAAAAGAAAGCTGAAACAAGAACCAGTCACATAAGCTCATGCCAAATGGGTGGAATGTTTCCTACAGAAATTTCCTTAAAGCAAGCCCAATTATGACATCAAACTTTGATACGAGGAATGAGAGACTTGGCTCACGCGTAGCCTCGATGAAAACCTAGAAGACATTTTTTTTTCCAATTTGGCAAAGAAATATTTGTATTTGCCAAACACCAAGAGAGACTACTACAAATGAGATGAGATGATATCTCCAAGCTGATCTTCAACAGTGGGGTGGCCCACTAGGACATGACCCTGGCAAAAGAAACCAGATATTGCCCTTGAACCATAGGTTATTTTTCATGACTTTCCTAAAAAAAATTAAATAGATATAAGTGAGATATTTAGCCAGATGCTTGCATGTTATTATAAATAGGATTGTTTAAACTATATGACACATGATTAATAATTTGGTATGTAGTCTATGTGCACATTCGACGGATTGGTGTAAACAAGATGACCACCAAGCCCAAATTGAAATCCCCACTGAAACTCAGTCTTTTACTATCCTAGTTCAGGGAGTCCAAAGAAGTGAGGTCAGCCTCCATTGGTCCACTGAGTCATGCTTCGGTGAACACAGTACGTTAGTGGCTCTCTAATCTAGTAAGCAATTGAACTTTTATTGTCTAGTTTCAGCATTGTAAGCTCAAAGGGCCAATCTTACGCCTTAGTTTTGTGTCCTACGTAGGATTAGAGTAGATAGTCTTCATGAACAAGGCTATGAAGAAAAGCTTGGGCACCCCTCAAGTCAACCTCTGCAACCATCGAGGAAGCAAAAGGACACGACAGAACGGGTGCCGAACCTCCTATGGAGCTGGAGGCTTCAAAGAAGAAGAGGAGGAAGTCCTTAGTCAGCAAAGATAGCGATCGCGCCACCCAAGGGGGAGAGAAGAGGAACAGGAAGATAATCACTCGGTCGGCTCATCTAGTTTCTCCTTTTGCCAAACTCTTGCCAAACTCTTCCCCTAGCTGAGCCTACCAGCCCTTTGACTACACTGACAATAATCCCACCAGTGGAGACCTGCTATTGCTACTAAAATGTTTGGTCCTCTATCGGAGGTCATAATCGAGCTATTGTTGAACCTGTCTTCTCCTCATCAAACTGCCTTAGGCCAAGACTCTTCTGGGTGTCACCCTGGGAAGGAGGAAGCTGACCTAAGTGTGGAGGAACACTTTAACTAGGACCTTGAGTTGGGCTTTAATTCTCCCACCACAAACCTTCCAGATAATGACTCTTCATGCATGGAATCACCACTTGTGAGGAGGTATTTGGTTCATCTTTTTTCTCCTTTGAAGTTAATTTATGCTCTAAGTTATTGTCTCTAACTTTTGATTTTGCTCCGGGTTATAAAGCTTTTTCACTATGTTAGAAAGAGGTTCTATGCCTCTCAAAGGGCCATATTAGAACAAAGGGCCCAAGTTACAAGCATTGAGTTTGCCGTGGCCCTGCTCCAATCTCGCCTCATGAATCTTCAACTTGAGGCAGAGAAGGCTCAGTGAAGAAGATAAACAAGGATGCCAAGGCAATCGCTGAAGCTGACAAGGCCACTGCTAAGATCACACGTAATGAGGCATAAAGGAGTCTGGGGGAGCTTCAGCTTCATTAGGAAGTCGAGCTGAACAAAGCTCATGAGGAGGCTATAGAGGCCTACCTCTAGACAGATGGCTTCATATAGTTCCTTGCCCAGGAAAAGACTTCAGCCATAGTTGAGTTTCAAGATGGCAAGGAAACCTTCGATCCAAGGGTTAGCTCACTGCTGACTCCTTTAAAGAGGGATACCTTTAGTGGAGGGACACTGCATCCAAACACACAAGGAGCCTAGATTCAACCCTTAAAACCTCCTAATAGAGTTATATGATGCACTCAGGTGACTCGCCTGAAGCAAGAGTACAATGAGGTAATCAACATGAAACCCCTCCCTAAGGAAGGTTGCAAAGTTGAGCTGAGCACTAGCTCATATTACTTCTCAGGCCATGATGAAGCAGGCGAACCGACTGATGCACTTGCTAGTGAGTCAAAACCCTAAGACAGCTTTTTTTTGTGTACTTCCTTTTGTTTTCCATAAGTTATGACTCAGATATGATTATGTAACTTTGCTATTAATTAATGTAATAATAACTCAAAGTTTTAATTTGGTGTAATTTCTGTTACAACCAACAATTACTATGAATCTTGGATTTCTAGCATATGAATTAAAAATTGATTTTATCTTAAAATTTTTTTTAAAGAGTCTAGAGCAGAATATTATCAATGAATTTTCCAATACCTTATCCAAGTTCCATCTCTGGACAAATCACTGTTTGATTAAGCCTTAGTCAAAATAAATCATTTGAGCTTTTTGATAACCAAGTTTTATCTTAGAATGATCAACTAGCTCAATTCATGACCTACCTTGGACTTAGAAATATCATGCTCAATGTAATTAACTCTAAAGAGGTCATTTCCATGTAAGATTTGGCAATCAACCTACTTTCCTCTCTCTTGTCAGGTACATGACCAAAAACTAGGTTCATTGTTAAGCTCATAACTTGAATCCACATTTTGCTCTGTCAAGCACACGACTTGAACTTCTTTTTTCTGGCCAAGTCTTTGACTTGGGGCTAGGTCTTTCTTGGTCAAGCCTGTAGCTTGTCATCAAGCTATTTTACCTTGGTTAGATCTATAACCTAGAGTCAGATCTTTCATTTGATCAAGTCTACAACTTGTCATCGAGCTATTTTTCCTCAATTAGGTCTATCACGTAGAGTTGAGGCCTTCATTTTGTCAGGCCTATAACTCATCATTGAGTTCCTTTGCGCCAATAAAGTCTATAACTCCTTTGCCCCATTAAAGTCTGTAACTTGGAGCTTGATCATTCATCAGCGAATCCCATATCTTTTCATCAAGGTCTCTTGCCTCGGTCAGCTTTATAAGCTAGAGCCAGGTCTTTCCTTCAGCCAAGCCTGTAGCTTATCACCGAGCTTTTTCTTGACTTTTCAAATAATATGTTTAGATAGTTAGGAGCATCAAAATGTTATTATAGGAAGAACCTTTAGGTTGTCTACATAACAAGTGCGAGGCCTCACTTTTCCATCTGGATACTCCAATTTGTTTTCTCTTGGTGACACAATGTGAGTTACTTTGTAAGATTTTTCCCAGTTCCAAGATTGCTTCCTAGTAGCCTAGTCCACATGGTTTTCATGGAAAAATATCCAATTGCCTAGTTGAAACTCATGGCCTCATACTTGGGCATTATAGTAGTGAGCTACACAGTGTTGATATTCCTTCATTATTGTGTGAGCTTTCTCCTTGAACTTCTAGTAGTAGATCTTTATTAGTCCTTTGCTTTAGTTCATTCATTTTGCAGTTGACCTCCATTGGTGTGACCACGTTAACCCTATATGCTAGCATAAAGGAGACTCCCCGATTGCTATTCGAGGGGTGGTTCGGTAAGACCACAACACATGAGATAACTCTTCAACCCATGCCCCTTTCACTCTCTCCAAATGCTTCTTCAACCATAAAAGTAAGGTTTGGTTTATTACCTCTGCTAAGCCATTGGATTGAAGATGCACCATTAAGGTGAACCTTTGCTCAATATAGATGATGTTGTAGTACTCCTTAAACTTTGAGGTGTTGAACTACTTTTCATTATTAGTCACCAGCACCTATTGTAGCTTGAATTAGTAGATGATATTTTGCTAGAAGAACCTTTGAAATTTTCTCTGCAATAATTGCTAGTGGTTCAACTTCCACTGATTTGATGAAGTAATCAATTGTTACTACTAAGAACTTTCTCTATCTTGAAGATAGCAAAAAGGGGCCCAAGATATCCAATCCCCATTGGTCGAAGGGACAGATTTGTCGGAGCCAGGTTGTTGGACTATGGTACACCGAGGTATATCTTTGGCACTACTCACACTTAGCAATGAACTTGGTTGCTTCAGCCATGATGTTCATCCAGTAGTGCCCCTTCTTGAGGTGCTTCTCAGCTATTTCTTATCCATCTCCAAAACTCCTCCATGTTCCCTCATGCACTTCCGGAAGTGAATAATTTGCTTTGGATGGTGTCAAGGAACGAAGGAGTGGCTATGTGAGTGACATTTGGTATAATAGCCCTTCCACTAACATGAAGCTCATTGCTAGACTTTTGATCCTTTGAGCTTTTCTTGAGCCTTCTAGTAGTTTCCCTCATTATGGTAGTTTACTATAAAGTCCAACTAACATAGCTCCCCAATTTTAGTGTTTAGCTCGGGGAATAGTGGAGTGTCTCAGTTGTTTGAGATTCTCCCTAAAGATTAGTCGTGGATGTGAGCTTGATGAAGCTAAGGTTAGGCATGCTAGGGCGTCTTCTTCTGTATTACTATCCCTAAGGATTCAACACACTTCAACATTATCCATCATCTCCATAATCTTTTGTGCCTTAGCAAGGTATTGGGCCATTAGTAGGTCTTTAGCTTTGAATTCTCATGTTTCCTATAGACATACAAGCAAGGAGTAACTAAAAACCTTTAATTTTTTGGCCCTAACTTTTAGTGCCACTTGTAGACTAAGGAAGAATGTTTTGTATTTTTTCACATTATTTGATGTGGGGAACTAAAGTCGGACTAAGTATTTCACTACTCTTCCATTTGGACTTAGCAACACAATCCTGACTCCACTTCCTGACTCATAGGAGGAACTATTTACTCAAGCTTCCCATGGTTCAATGTCAGATCCTGTAAGCTATGAAGTGGCCTCCACCATGAAGTCTATTAAGACTTAGGCCTTGATCCCTTTCTCAGCCTTGAAAGTGGCATCAAATTGGCCTAATTTGATAGAACACTTATGCAACTCCTTGAGGTCTCTAGCTTCTACAATTTTTGCCAAAGTGGGAGGTTAGTCAATACAGTGATGCAGTCTTCGACCAAAGGCAAAAATAATAGTGTAGGAAAATTTCTTCAAAAGTGGGTATCGAAATTCCACTCTAGTGAATGCATGGCTCATGTAGCATATTGGATGCTACTTCCTACCTAGATCACTTACCAGAACAAAATTGTTGGCTTGATTTAAAGTTGATACATAATGACAAAGCGTTTCATCTTGTTCAAGTCTAACTAGTATAGGGGGTTCCGAGCAGTACATTTTAGTGCTTCGAATGCTTGGTGTCATTCTTGAGTCTATTGAAATATGAACTTTTGCTTCAAGAACCCAAAGAAAGGAAGATACTTCTCACCTAACCAAGATAGGAAGCAGTTCAGTACAACTAAGCTACCCATGAGCCTTTGCATCTCCTCGGTCGAGCTCAATGGATTCATATGCATAATTGCTTTAATTTTCTTTGGGTTTGCATTGATTCTTCATTCTAAGACTAGATAACCAAGGAATTTACCCTAGCTGACTCCAAATGTGCACTTCTTTCACCTTCATTTTGAACTTTCACAATGTTTTAAATGTTTCCTCTAGGTTAATGAGGTATTTTGTAGCTCGGTGACTCTTTGCTAACATATCATCAAGGTATGCCACTAGATTTCTACCGTATTGGGACTCAAAGTCTCAATTCATCATATTTTGGTACAGTGCATTTTTTAGTTCAAAAGGTATTGTGATATAACAAAATATACCTTGGTTAGTGATGAGCACGATCTTTTCTTCATCCTTAGGGTACATCTGGATGTAGTGATAATTTAAAAATGCATCCAAGAAGCTAAGTAGTCAACGAATAAAAGTTGAATCTACTAGTTGATCTATCTTCAAGAGTAGATACTGTCCTTTGGGTAGGCTTTGTTTAGGTTGGTGAAGTCCTCACACATCATTTGCTTCCCATTAGCTTTCTTTACCATCACAATGTTGATGAGCCAATTCTAGTACCAAACTTCTCTTATTAATCTAGCATTAAGGAACTTATTTACCTCTTCAATGATGACCTTCTGTTACTCCGAGGTGAAGTGTCTCCTCTTCTATTTGACTGGTTTGTGGTCCTCATCCACCACCAGCTCATGTTGTGTCGTCAAGTGGTCTATGCTAGGTAGGTCTTTTAGGGCTCAAGCAAAGACAACTTGTCTCTTTAGGAATTCCCCCAATTTGGTTCTTAGAGAGATGGAAAGATTCTTAACAAGCTTTAGCATTTTTCTTGAGTTTTTGTTTGCAATGAGTTGATGAGCTGCTCCATTGGTTTGGCATGCACCAGTGTTGGTTCATTGGCCTATTCATGGGTCTCCTCAATTGCTGAGCTCTTCCCTTTTCAGTTGAAATTATCTTCCTAGTAGGTCACCTCACATCTCCTAACTAGGATCTGGTCACCCCACACTTCACTTGTACCTTTTTTAGTGAAAAATCTCATTACCAAATGGAAAGTTGAGATTACTACTTGAAGTTGATTAAGAAATGGGTGACCTAAGATGATGTTGTTGGTTGAATGAGTTTGAACTACCACAAACTTAGACTTCACTGTGATGATCTCTCCAACTATTAACAACAAGTTGATTATGTTGAGTAGGGTGACCAAATTGCCTATCAACCTAGTGAGTGTTCCAACATATGGCACCGGCTTCTACTCCATTTTTATGTGGTCATAGGCTAGAGTAAATAGAATATTCATCGAGCTGCCTGTATCCACCATGATACACTATATGATATATACTGTATGAGCAAACATGAGAAGGAAATTTTCTTAAGTGTGTTAAAAAAGGTGAAAGTTCCCAATGGTTATGTGTCAAACATTTCTAGTTTCTTGAATGTTAAAGATTGAATCATCACTAGTTTAAAGAGTAATGATTGCCACATATTACTACAACAATTGCTTCTAATCATAGTGTGGAGATGTTTACCTAATCATATAGCCAAACTGCTGATTAAAATGAGTAATATCTTTGGACATTTGTATGCGAAAAATAATTGCCCATCTGATTTTAAAGCTCTATAGTTCAAGATTGCCCTAATGCTTTCCCACTTGAAAAGATTTTCTTGCCTCTATTTCTTAATATCATGAAGCATTTGCTTATTCACTTGGTAGAGGAAGCAATACTTGTGGGCTAGTGCAGTACCGTTATATCTATCTAGTTGTAAAATTTGATAGTTATTTTTAACTTATTTTACTTTCATCTATGTTAATGAATGAATGAATTATCATTTAAATATATTTCCAAATTGAAGAACTATATGTGAAACCAAGCTCATCCATAAGTTTGATAGCAAAGGGTTATTTGGTAGAGGAATGCATGACCTTTTATGCAATGTACTAGAACGACTTTCGATCAAACTTTGTTCAACCATCTTGAAACTAGGATCCTGATTCCCATGATGGAGATGGGTCTCCAATTGAGGCTCAACAAGGAACTCATTATTTGGGTGAGACTCAATGGACACAAATGCACTGCTATGTACTATTTAATATGGATGTTGTGACAACCTTTTGAGAGTACGTGTCATATTCTGAATGACTCTAATTTACTCTAAAATAACTTACTTGCCCTTTTACTGACTTGAAATCCATGTTGTAGAGAACACTTGAAAATAACAAAGCTTGATAGATGACATCAAGATAGAGAGTTCCAACCAGAGAAAATTCATAGACTTTTGCTAAGTAGTTTATAAAGCATGTAAGTACACTTGACACTTAATCTATGAGCTCCCTAAGAATTTATATGTCTAATTCCTAACACATTGTTTATTATTATTCTAGATTGTTAGTTTAGAAAGAAATAACAAGGCAACTGTGATTTCCAAAGAGATTTTACTATTGGCAAGATTTTAAGTATCGGTTTTGACACCCACCAAAATCGATACATTTTAGTCGTTTCGGTCTCATTTTGGTTATCTCAACCTATTTCGATTTTGGTCAAATAATTTTTTTTTATTTTTTTGACTAAAATTTGTTGTAAATTTAAAAATATTTAAAAATTTAAAACACGAGAAAAGAGTTGATATATATTTATTAAAATTATTAAATGAAATTTTTTTGGTAAACAATTATTTAAAATATGAAACAAAAAATTATAAAGGCAAAGAATCGAACTAGGGCTACCTTAATATAGTTTTAAAGCCTTAACCATTAGGTTAGTTATGATTTATGATAAAAATATAAGATATAAATAATATATTTTTGAAAATTGAAACCAAAAGTAGAGGCTGAAACATTTTGCCTAAAATTTTAAACTATGCTATTAGCAGCTAATCCAGACAAATGGATGAGAAGATACTCGGGATATATTTTAAATAGTTTTTGATTCCATACTAGGACATGGGAGATGGGCTGATGCACACAAGATAGAGGCATGACTTTGAAGGTAGCTATAAGAATTTTTGCGAACTTAAAGGATAAGAACTCTATATTAGAAGTTGTACAATTCTATGATGTTTTAACATATATTACTGAGCTACATTACAACAATAAGGTTAAGTTCATATTATTCAAGTGTGATTGGCTCAATAATAATACCAAAGTAATGACTGATGTGTTCATATTCACATTGGTGAACTTCAACCATTTGATGTATGAACACAATCACTATGGAGATGAGTCACATATTCCTGCTCATCAAAGTCATCAAGTATTTTATGTGGTAGATCCTTTACATTATGAATGGCATATGGTTATGGAGATAACTTCGAGGGAGTATGTTGATCTAGAGAGACTTGCACCAAACTATGAAAACTATGAAGAACCAATAGCAAAGTTGTGCACCATATGAAAACTTGATGATTCTAACTACAAACTTGCACACACAAATATTGAAGAAGTGATAATAGACATGCCATGTATCAATTCATAACAGCCACCTATAGAAGAGAATGAGGAAGATGACATATTGACCAACGAATCTATGATGAAAGAGCAAAATCTTTTGGAAGATGATAAACATGATGGCAACAATGACAATGATGGTTTCATGCTTGAAGAAAATGTTGGGTAAATGGCATTATCTCAATAGTTTGCAAAATCATATACTATATGGGAATTTTTTATTCTAATCTCAAGTTGTTTATTATTACATTGATATTTGTTTTGATGCTATGAGTATTGATAATGCAGCTGATATTATTTCTGATTTTATTGCCCTATAGGTGATTTGCTTTATGTATGTCTCCATTCTTATTTGCCACACGTGATTTACTCCCTCTATATTTGTAAGTAAGACTTTTCTTTATTTTTTGTTTGTGATCAAATATATTGTTAAATTCATTATATTCTTTTCTAAAAGTATTTTTTATTTATAGATTGAGATGGTTTGCTTCAGAAAGGCTCGATATATGAAAGATATGACTGAGGGGTTTGATAATGTTTAGACTAAGGACCTGCGGTTGGAGACCATGCTCGCGTTGGATGGAGATTTTGACTCAAAGACTCCTCTACGAATAGCGCTGCATCTAGCCCCCTCTAGTAGGAAGATCAAGACATACCTCCTAACAATGAAGAAGGTACTAAACTGATTGCTAAATGTATCTAAGTCCCTATCTCACATTTTCTTCTTCAACATTACAATTTCATCTTTGGTTCTTCATCATCAGGATCATTAGCATCAACTTCTAGGACTTGTTGTGGCCTCAACAAGTCAATAGGGGTTTGGGATATTGAGGGGTTTAGATTTTTGCTGATGGTCAAGCATCACAACTAAGCCATTGACAATAATTCGATAAGGCTATCAACCTAGTTGGGGATTTTCGTAAAGGTCGACAACAAGTTGCTAGTGATGTACACGACTAACAAGAAATATCACAACACATGAAGGAATGGATCTAGATAAACATAAAGGTAATATTAAATTATATTATATTATCTAGTATCATTATATTCATGTCATTCCATTTGTGGTTCTCACTTTTCTCATGTCCTTATTTCAAGCTAATATAAATTTGAAGGATAACATAAAGAAGGGTGTCATGTGAACCCTTGGCAAGTGCTAGTGTGATTGAAAGGTAGATGTGAAGAAGAAATACTTCACGCCATTCATGAATGATATGAAGAGACTTGCCACTTGTTTGGATCTGAGGATTGAAGAGGATCAGTGTACTATAATATTTTATTTTATTAATAGTACTAACAGAGCATCGTTAGAAGTAAAATTAGTACTAAAAAATTTTTATCAGCACTAATTTGTGCCATTAAAAAAGCACCACATTAAGTAGTATCATGAATATTCATAGTGCTAAATTAGTGCACCTAAGTACCTATAGTGGCACTAAATATGGTACTAAATTTTGGTCCTAAAAAGGAAAACTTTACGGGCCTTTAGCACCACTAACGGTCTTCACCATTAGTGGCGCTAACCTTGAGTGCTACTAGTGGTTGATTTGTGTTGGCGCTAAATTCATTAGCACCCGTAAGTTCTTAGCACCACTAATGGTGGCACTAGCCTTTAGCACTACTAATGACAAACCAATTGTGCCACTATTGGTCTAGTAATGGAATCCTACTTTTATAATATTAACTCTATAATATATATCCTGAATACAAGCACAAATGATACAATCTATATGTAACACATAAAATAATTGATACAAATACAATCTCTAAATATAAATATAAATATAATTTTCAAATACAATTCATAGATATTGAAGTATAAAATATTCTACAATATAAATTTTTAAACATAAGCTATCTACAAAAAAAAAGAATATCACTTTGCATTTGTGTATGCCTGTCTTCCTCTGAGTCCCTAGCTTGTAGATGGTATCCTCATATGGGTCTAAATGAATACAATAAGAAATTTAAAATTTATATAAATAATAAAATATAATAATCTGATAAAATATGTGAGTATATAACCCATGCCCTTATCCATGCCTAAGTGCCCACTCTCGTGCTTGTGCTTGCGTCCAAGTCCCCAACTCTATACCCATGTCCATTTCCAAGTCACCACCCCATGCCCATGTTTATGCCCAAGTCCCTACCTTTGTACCTATGTGTGTGCCCAGATCATGATCCCTGCACTTAAGTCCTCTTCCTTGTGTCTTTGTCCATTTCCAAGCCACCGCCCTTGTGGCTAGTCCCCACCCCCCCTAATATCAAGATTGTGCAAAATATACGATGGGCTCTAGTATGATAAATAAAAAAAGACACTTATCTTCCTCTAATTGGACTTCATATTTGAGCAATCTTCAATATGCATTTTGGAAGTCTTCCTCCACTTAGAGACAAATCCATAACCATGCCCCTCTGCATGACTTTGAGTAACCTTTGCTTTACTCAGTACCTCAAATCCAAATAGTAAGGAGGAGGGACACCATACCTACATGTCCCATCAAATGCAATATTATCATATCATAATTTATGATCAACAAGAAAAAATTATTGATGGCACATGTAACATAAATTTTGGCCATGTTTTGAGTACTTGGACCGTATGTTCTTTCCATTCACAAAACATGCCTACTTCTTTCTAAGCTATATCCTAAAAGATATGCATATGCCAAAAAATCATTGATTGTCCACATTAATGATGTATGTAAATAAAATATCTATTTCTTCCTTGCATCAAATATTAGCACGTCTAGTTTCCATAATTTTTTTAACTCTTCAATCAACAACTGTAGGTATATATCATCATTTCCTAGACCCTTATTGCCATCAATGACCATGGACAAGATGAATGAGGATTATTTCATATATAACCAAGTATGCAAGTTATATGAAATCAAAACCATAGGCCAAGTGTTGTACGAGCAATTTATTTTCTTAAAGGGATTGAAAGCATCAAAACCTAACTCCAAACGGACATCATAGATGTTAGTAGCAAAGTCTTGAGTATTGTTAGTTGAAATTTTTCCACCTAACACTATATGCTGGATACCTAACTGTCCCATCATGGGTATGATCTTTGGCGTGCCATCTGATATGTGATGTAATCATTGTTGACATGAATTATTGTTGCAACCGCGGGCTGAGATGGAAATATTATACAATTTTAGCAATTATTTTTTGAACATTATGATTGTCATTATTGTTCTATGCTGTGAAATGCTAATACTGTGGTACTTTTAGTGCTTGGAATAGGTGTTAGATTTACTTTCATTTCAGTAGAGCATATAATTATTTGGACATACATGAATATTTGTGTATCTCATACCTATATCTTTCATAATGTTCCAAACCTCTCAATACAGACTAGGAAATGGAGGATGCTCAGAGAACACCTCTTTCAATGTATCTAACAATATACTGAATGAGCTATTGTTCGACTAACATTTGGATGTCATAGCCAACAACCACATGGTGAACGATAAGAACATGAAGCTCTTGTATCGCAAATACAACTCAATATTAGATTCATTGAGAATTTTGTAAAATTTTTTACCATCTCAATCACAACCCTCACTTACCATGCAGGGTCCTCAAAGGCTTCACAGATCAATCCTTTAATGTCATCTCCCTCATTATCAATAGTTGTCATATTTACTACCTAATTTGTTAGATTCAACATGTTTAAATATTGCAACTCTTCACCATGGATAGTCCAATTAGTGTAATATACTTCCATCCTCTACAATTATATGTTCATACATTTCATGTCTTATTTGATTGTGCATATTCATACAATGAATACATGGCCACTATATTTTTTGATCTGGTCTCTTGTTGGTGTTGGCATAGTCTAGAAATATATTTACTCTATTAATATATTTGTCATCTAGTTAGTTCTTAATCTTGCTCCAACTCTTGTCCATGTCCTATGAATATATGTAATCCTTAGTCCAATGCTCTGTATATACAACAACATCATCTTCTATTGAAATGAATAAACATTAAAGTAAAAGAGAGAGTGCATGAATAAACATTGAAGTAAAAGAGGGAGCAAAAGATGGGGTAATAAATTATATTAGAGTTTTAGAGCATACAAAAGCTGTGGAATGTCACAAATTTTCCATGATAGCAATGTTAACATGTGACAAACCCATGTCACATAGCATCAATGATGTGTATATCACATGGGACAATTGTTTACAGCCACAAGATAATTCCATTACTCCAACCTCATTTTGTCACTAATACATTAGCAAACTAAAAACCATCCAACATTTCATTCTGAGGTCATTTTATCATTATTTTTAAATACCACTATTCAATGCTCCATATAACTTTGGCCATTGTAAAGTATGGATGAATTTAGTTTACCAAGGACTTCAAATAATCCAATGCAAACTAGAACAAACAAAAAAATGTGGTTTTTCTTCAAGAAATTTCATTCAATGTCTACCACTAAAGTCAACCCTAAGAAGACCATTAGCATCGAGTTTCATGTACAAAATAGGGTTGAAATGAAATTGGGATGATATATGACTCACATAGAAACTTAATTCCTAAATATTTTGCAGTACCAAGATAGGTGGAGTTTCCTTGTCCACAAAGAAAACCTCCTGAAAAGGTGAAACTATATTCATTCCTTAGGTAAAGTTCTACATGATCGTCTGCATAAATCAAGCAAGTGAATTAAGTACAACGAGGAATATTAACGTTCATAAATTGATCTCAACTATAAGGATCACTAAACTACATCCCTCAAATGTTGAAAGAGAAAACTAGCTGTATGCCATTGAATTCCTTTAGTACTATTGATGGAGCCTAGTTTGCCACTTGTTTCAGTTGGAGAGGCTCCTTGAGAACCCAACCTGTTAGGCCACTCTTCCATCAGCTTGTGATAGCTGCTCCAATGCTCAAATTAGTCTAGCACTCAATAATCAAATCGGAGTGAGAAATTGTTAGCCTTTACCTCTTCAAATACCATGCTATTTATAGAATGCAAAGTGATATTTGCATTGCAAAATCCCATGATCTTCAGCATTGTGATCTTGCTGGACTTCTCATAATGGATAGCATAAAAATATAGATCCTTTAGGACTTATTTCTAGATTTGACAATGGAGATAGGATTCTATAATTATTTGATCCTTATCATATACGCACTGAGCTGTCCAAAGTGAAAACTCAGTGTAACCTTTCAATAGTCCTGCTAAGCCATGAAAAGGCTCATTGTTAGCCAAGGACACCAAGATTCTTGTAGCCCAATGTCGAGGAAACGTTTAACCTTGGATGCTCTAGTTCCTAGCCTGATCATAGGTTCGATTCTCATTGACCTTTTGACTCAGCTAATTTACTTTAGTATATCATCAATGGTCCCCTAGGCCTAGACATTGAGCTACTACAACTCAAATTTTAGGATTACTCCTGGAGTACAGCCCATCTTATCTCAGCGAGCTTGGAGAATTCTTGGAAGGCGAGCGGCCATCTACTTTTAATGCATCTCGCCATCTTCTAATCATGGTTTCTAAGGTGTCATTCTTATTATTTCTATTGGTAGCCAACTGTACGGTAGTGATGCATGGATGTTTGACATGCGGCCTCCAAGATTTGTGTCTCAGTTAAAAAATATGCCGCTTTTTCATGCATCTAGGATTCTACCATGTGTCAGCAACCAAGTAGCTCATTTGGGCTATAAAGTCAGGTACGGGAGTGGCAATTTCATTTTTTCCACACTTAGTCTTCAAGTTTGAGCTTTAGCCTGCACCTCTTTTTACTTTCTCCGATGGATTCCATGGCTATCAAATAGTAAATCCCTACCAACTATGTCTCTCCTTCACCTTTGGTCACTGCCCTAGTGCTTGGGACAATGGTGGTGGAAATTCTGGTCACATACATTGCCGATCCTACCCATGGGAGACCTTCATTGATTGCTTCTACTCGACAAACCCTGGCGGTTCATTTTAGTGGTGTAAAAAAGGGCTATTGGCCTGCGAGTCGGCCCTTTATGGGCCGTGCTTGGCACAATTTGGAATCTACAGTATTCGGGCTATGCATGGCATAGCCCATATGCCGGATTGTGCCTGGTGTCCCACTCGCGGCCCATGGCATGATTATACTAGACACAATAGGACACGTGGGTCTGCACCGCCCGATCCATGAATTTTTTAAATCAAATTTGTCTAGTCTAGTTGGGCCTAGACTAGACACTAAATTTTTTTTAAATCACTAAATTTTTCTCAAAATGGCTCCCTCCAAAAAGTAGGGAGCTGTTGTAATTTTTTTTAAAAATATATTATATATAATAATACAATAAAAACTTTAGTTAAATCTTTTGACCAATCAAATATGATAATGGGATCACTAAACGACTCCTTGCAAAATATAAGAAGCCATTGCAATTTTTTTAAAAAATAAATATATTATATATAATAAAAAAATAAATATTTAAAAATAATAAAAAATTCTAAAGTAGTCAAAAGTAGTTTTTTTCATGATTTTACCAAAATACCCTTCCTAATAACTCTTTTTTAAAGGCATTTTGGATATTTTCACTCTCAAAATCCCTATAAATACCCCCTCATATCAACCATTTCTCCACACAACTCATAATATTATTTCTTCTCCTATACAATTTCAACTCTCAAGTTTGTAATCTTCAATTTAGACTGTAAGTTTTGACTCTCCAGCTTTTGACTCTTCGACTCTTTTGCTCTATACCTTTTCAGGTTGACATACTTGAAATCAAATTTATTTTTATTTTTTCTCATAATTTTTTTGATAATGATAGGCTCTTCTTTTAATCCCTATTTTTCTTTTGAAGATGAATCTCAATTTCTAGATTCTCAACTAGAAATTGAGATCAATATCAATAAACCTTTTTCAAGACAAAATAACCAACCATCTAGAAGAAGAAGAACTAGTGATGTTTGGACACATTATGACATAATAATGGTTGAAGGTGAGGAAAAAGTTATTTGTAAGAAATGCAGGAATCAACTAGATGCTACAAGCGCACATGGAACCGATCATCTTCGAAGACACATCCAATCTCATTTAAGAAGGGAGCATGATTTAACTCAAACCTAACTTTCTTTTGAACCTAATTCTTCTTCCAATTCACTTGTCATCTATAAATTTTCAAAAGAAAAAGCAAGAGAAAAATTAGTTAAATATATTATTTGGGATGAACAACCATTTTTTTTGTAGAGAATTTTAAAATGGAAGAGCTATTCCAAGAATTAAGTCCACTCTTTTAAAAATATCCAGTAACACTGTTGGGAACGATGCAATAAAGATCTTTGCTACCAAAAAAATAAATTAATTTCTAGTTTTGCAGGTTATAGTCAGAAAATTGCTCTCATATCTGATTGTTGGAGTGGTAATTATGGTGTTTTTTATATTTGCATTACTGCTCATTATATTGACGATTCATGGATGTTACATAAATGAATTATTAGTTTTAAACTTTTAGAGTATCCTCATAATGTAGCTAACATTGCCATGCTATTGTTCAAACTATTTTTGAGTATAATATTCAAGATAAAATATTTAGTATTATTTTAGATAATGCTAATAATAATAATGTTGTTGTTGATTTGCTTAAACATCAAGTGCCTATTTTATCGGATAGTAGATTATTTCATATTTGTTGCACATGTCATATATTTAATTTAATTGTTCAAGATGGACTTAAACTTGGAAATGTATATTTGAAATTGAAAAACTTAGAAATTTATGCAAATATTTTAGATATACTCCTAGTCGTACTCAAAATTTTAAAGCTTTATGTAGGTGATTTCAAAAACCACACAAAAAAATTTTTTTTGGTACTGAAAATAGGTGGAATACTACTTATACATTGTTAAAATCTTATCATGATTATAAAGAGGTACATACTCTTTTTTGTGCATATTATATGAGTGATTGTCTATTGACTGATACAACTTGGATGGTATGTAAATTATTTATATCATTATTAAAAATATTTTTATATTACAACTAAAACTCTTTCAAGTAGTTATTATCCTACAACTTGTTTGATATTTAATGAACTTATGCTTATTTCTTCTATTTTAAAGAAATATAGATCACTTTCTAAATTTACAAAAGTTGTTCCTCCAACAGACGCAAAGTTTGGAAAATATTTTGAAACTATTAATAGTATATTTTCCCTCACTACCATATTAGATTCACAAGTTGAACTTTTAGGCTTTGAAATGATAGTTGATGAGTATTATGATAATATGTATTTTTCTATATATGTAGCAAGATATAAACAATATGTTAAGAAATTATTGTATGATATGTATAATATTTATCAAACACGATATGGTAACTCATCTCATTCTGCTCCATCAGAACATGCCATAGACCATTCCAAATCAAAATTTTATATGTTTTCTATTTTGCAGTAAAAGAAACAAAAATAAATTTTGACTTCTTCCTCATATAATGAAATGGCTTTATATGAAAGCCAAAGTATAGACTTTTTGACTGATGAAAATGCTAAAAAATTTGATATATTATCATCATGGAAAGCATATGCAAGTAGACATCCAGTGCTTTCCATCATGACCCATGATTTATTAACTGTTCCAATATGCATAGTTGCATTAGAATCTTTTTTCAATGCAAAAAAAAAAGAGTATTAAATGATAAGAGAATCCGATTAACACCTGAAGCTTTAGAGGTATATATATGCATGAAAAATTGGTATGATGTTAAAAAATGAATCCAAGGATTTAATGAAAGTTCAACTAATGAGGAGATTCAAGAAATTGAGAAGACAGAATATACTAATTTTGATGGTTTAGCATGAATTTTGAAGAATTATAATAGTAAGTTAGAAATATACAAGCATATATTATTATATTTTAAATTATTTTTTATATTTTTGTTGAAGTATCTTACTAACTTGAGCATTAGAGTGAAATCGCCGAGTGTGACCTCTCGCCTTGATTTTTATTTTTTTAAAAATTTTTTAATTTCAAATTTTTAAAATTTTTATGAATATTATTTTTTAGTTTCTTTATTTTAAATTTTTTTAAGGTATTTGTAAAATTTTTTTCAAAATCTTTATTATCAAGATATTTCAAATATAGGTAAGCATCATACTCATAAATTAATTTAAATATGATTAATTTTTATGAATATTATTTTATATTTTTATTTTTTTTAGATTTTTAGATATTTACAAATTTTTTTTTAAAAAAATCTTCCTAACCAAGATTTGAACCCATGTCCTTTGAATGAAAAGTAGAAAACTTAACCAACTAAACTATAATTTATTAATGATTTTTTATGATTTATATTTTTTTATTTATATATTAAAAAAAAGGCCTAGGCACGGCACAACCCATAGACCTAGGGGCCATGGGCCATGCCTAATGCCCTAAAAATCTCACGGACCGTGTCAGGCACGACCCGGACCGTGTCAGACACGACCCGTTACTATGTTGGGCTATACTAAACACGGCCCAAAATAGTTTTGGTAGCTCGATCAAATGGGCCGACACGCCCAATTTGACATCTCTATCCCCTTTGCTCTTTCTTCAGGTACTTTTTCCCTTTTTGACTTGCATTACTATGAGTCCTTATTTAGAAGCCGAAGAACTAGATTTTATGCCTCTCAAGCTTAGATCCAAGCAGTAGATGACTTATTTTTAGGCTCAAATAATCTTATTGCATGACTCTGAAATATCATAGCCCATAGGAGGCCCTATCTTTGAGGTCTAAATACATTGTGAGGCTCAGCAAATTGTTGAATCTCTTCCTCTAGGATACAATTCCTTCACTTGGTAACTTGATTTTCTTTAATTTGGATAGGTAGTTTGAGTCCTCCTTTAGTTTGAATTTGGTTGACTGACCTGACTCTTCAAGAGAAGAAGATTGAACACTTGGTTCAAATACTTCAATTTTTCAAATGGGGTTGAGATCAACATGTAGGGTTCAAAGCAAGATAGCTCCACCCTCAATGACCAGTTTGGACACATCTTTATGACCTATTGGAAGATGTTTAAAGAGGGACTCAGGTACCCTGTGGATAAGCTTACCTCTGGAATGCTAGCCGACCTTAGCCTTGCCTTAGATCAGCTTGTCTCAAATATGATGAGATTCATCATCGCATTTTGAGCTTTGGCTATTGCAAAGGGCTTCAAGGATAGGATGCCAATTGTTCAAGATAGACCCCTCTTTGATCCACTTCTCAAAGGATCACCTGGTGTAAGTCTTTTCTTGGGACGATAGTGGACTTCAAAGTAGCTGGGAGAAACCATCCGAGTGTCACAAGGCACTTGAGGTGTCACCTAAATCTTGCTAGTTCTTGGTTTCCTAGGCTACTGAGACACGAAAGACTCCATTTGCCCTGAGGTGGTTTAGAAAGGAAAAGCTTGATTCCCTTGAGCTTTCTATAGCTAGAGACTCGGGTATGCTCTAGGTTCTTAATCTTAGAAAAATAAATTTTTGGATGCTCAATAAGAGTTTTAACTGAGTGTTACCTTTATTTTTCTTGCAGGTCTTAGTAGGATATCATTTATGAACTAAGCCCTCCAATTGTAGGCTAGCATGCCCAAAGCTACTGCACCTTAGCCAGCTTGAAAGCCTAAGAAAATCGAGGAGGATGTTGAGGGCCCTTCCAAACCAGCAGCTTCGGTGGGGAAAGAGAAGAAGAAGAGGTCCCAAACTAGGGGGCAAGAGCTGTAGCTTCACTATTCTAGGGAGCAAGAAGAAAAAGAAGAAGAAGAAGGAGAAGAGAAGAAGTTTGAGTCCTTCTACTATTGTTGTGACCAAACTCCTTGAGGGACCCACAAGCTAGCCCCCGAAGCTGAGCCACCACATGAGGTGGTGGATGTTCCTTCTTCATTATCTCCCTTCCTGATGTCCTAAGGCATGACTCTTAGTCCTCAGAAGTTGTGATGCCATTGAAAGGGATTGCTAAAGAAGAGGACAATTCTAAGGGGGCATTCGATTTGAATTCAAGGATCTCTTGGATGCCTTACAAGGAACTCTTCCCTAGTGAAGTGAATACTTCTTGTGATGCAAGTACAATGCCTTGCTTGTTGTTATTAGATTTAGATTGCTTATGAAAATGCCAACTTTTGACTCCTCTTGCAGATGGCAGACTACTTCCTCCATGTGGAGATGCACTTCCTTGAGACAAAAGAGGAAGCATCCTCTTACCAAAAGAAACTCGCCACCATCAAGGCCAAAGCCAAAGCTTTGTAGTTGGAGTTGGACTTACTTTGGCTTGAGCTCACTTTTGAGCCTAAGACTAAATTGAAAGCTATGCAAGAAAAATATTTGGTCAAAGCAAAGAAGAAGGAGGCTAAAGAGGAGAAGAAGAAAGCCAAGGAGGAGCAAGTGAAGGCCAAGGGGGGATGAGACTTAACTCATCTAGAAAATAAAAGGCTTTTGAAGTCATAAGCTGCTGATGTCCTTAAGGCACAAGAAGATGACATCAATACTTATTGAGGGAGCCAAGAATATGAGCTCCTTATTCAAGACACTCAAGCTCTCATGATTCAAGAGTTCAAGGAGTTTGAGGAGTACCTAATGGAGGTTGGCCATCTTAACACTAAAGTCTTCAAGGATGGATATCTAACTTATTGAGATACAGTGATCCGTAGCTTGGCAAGAGCCAACTTTGATCCTCAAGGGCTGCAGATTGAGCCATATGATGTGGATCAAATAGAGTTGATGCATTTGGAGTATGGGGAGGTCATCAACCCATCACAAGGTGAGGACATTGAAGCTTTGGCCAAAGCCCCTGCCAGCTATAGCTTAGATTACTCCATCCACTCCTTCAAGGGTGAAGGTGGTTCGATGAAGCTTCCAACCCACCAAAATGGGTGTAGGATAGTTTGAATCTCTTTTTGTAGCCTGAACTTGGGCATTTTGATGTAATAGCATTATCCTTGTTAATGATGAATTTCAATAATGGAAAGGTAGTTTTCCTTTAAACCATTTCTTCATAAGTGTTAGCTCAATGAGTTGGGCTATTAATCTCAAATAGGCAAGTTAAGTAATTAAGTTATTATGCATGGCTAACCTAAAAAAGCATTTAAAACTAGCTTGCACATTTGATTTATGAGAGAACCTCAAGTATGAGCTTAGAATAGTTAGAAGTCTAAATTCACATTTGACTAATGAGGCAAGCCATATTAAAAGATCCCTCAATAACCAAGTTGTGAGGCTCGGCTAAATCAACCCATGCATCAAGCATTTTAGCTTGGAATTGGATTCTGATAGTTTGAGTAATTTTTATTTTTTGAAATTGGAGCTGAGCTCCCATACTGGATAAAGGAGCTATAACTCAGTATTTGAACCCATGGTTTTATGCTTCGTACGAGGTTGAGATATCGCACTCAGCATAGAGCCAAGTTCTTATGCATCGGGTGGACCAAGGTCCTTGCGCTTGGTGTGAAACCTAGGTCTTATGCCTTGGATGGATTGAGGCCTTTGTGCCTTGCTTGTAGCCAAGATTTTTTGCCTTGGGTGAACCGGGGTCTTTGTGCCCAATATATAGATGAGGTCTTCTACCTTAAGTAGACCGAGGTCTTCTATCTCAAATGGACCAAGGTCTTTATGCTTGGCATATATAGCTGAGGTCTTCTACCATTGGTGGACTGAGATCTTTGTGCCTAGTGTAAAGCCAAGGTCTTTTGCCTCTGGTGGACTGAGGTCTTCATTCTTGGCATATAGCCGAGGTCTTCTACCTCAGATGGACCAAAGTCTTTGTGCTTTGTGTATAGCCTAAGTCTTCTACCTTGGGGGAATTGAGATCTTTGTGTCTAACATATAGCTGAGGTCTTTTACCTCAGGTGGACCGAGGTTCTTGATCCTTGCATATAGTCATGGTCTTCTACTTCAGGTGGACTGAGGTCTTTGTGCCTAGCTTATAGCTGAGGTATTCTGCCTCGGTAGACTAAGGTCTTCTATCTTAGGTGGACCAAGGTCTTTATGCTTGACGTATAGCCAAGATCTTTTGTCTCATGTGGACCGAGGTCTTTTACCTTAGGTTGATTGAGGTATTTGCGCTTGGCATATAGCTGAGGTCTTTTGCCTGGGGTGGACTGAGGTCTTTTGGTTATTTTTTTAATAGATTCTTGAAGCATAAATTTTCTTGCAAAGCATAAACTTTCTAGGGAGATAAATGAGATATAATCTATTTTAGAGATAGAACCTTCTAAGGTTCTAAGGTTATTTACATGCCATGTTCTCAGAAGCAATTTGCTATCTGAGTGCTTGATCATGAAGGTTCCTGCTCCTATGGTTTGAGAGATCTTGAATGGGCTTACCTAGTTTAGAAAGAACTTCCCTAAAGCTCAGTCGATGAGTTTGGCTTGGCAAAGGATCTAGTCTCCTTGTTGTACTTCTTGGCTACGAACTCAGACATTATAGTACTATGCCACCTACCATTGATACTTGGTGATCCTAGTGTAAGCCATCTCCTAGACTTCCAAGATGTGGTCTTTTTTAGCTTGATTGTTTGCCTCATTTACCTCATATAACATCTTTTGAGATGTGGGGAAGTAAGCCCAATCTCCATAGGGATGACTACCTTGACCCCATAAGAGAGCATATAGAGTGACTCTTCAATTGTCGTTTGAGGTGTAGTCTAGTAAAACCACAAGATATGTGCTATCACTTCAACCAAAGTGCCTTTTGCCTTCTCGAGATGTTGTTTTATCCCTATAAGTAAGGTTTAGTTTGTTATCTTGGCCAAGCCATTAGCTTGGGGGTGTGCCACTGAGGTGATCCTTTATTCAATATGAAGGCTAGTGCAATACTCCTTGAACCTTAAGCTATTAAATTACTTCCCATTATCAGTAACTAGTATAGTTTGAATGTGCAGATCACATTTTGCTAGAGAAACTCCTGAATTTTCTCCTTGGTGATCTAAGTGAGTGGTTTGGCTTTTAACCAATTGGTAAAATAGTCAATGGCAAACAATCAAAAACTTTCTTTCTTTGCCCTAAGGCCATTGGAAAAGGTTCCAAGATTTCCATCCCTCATTGGTCGAAGGGCCACACTATTTTACTTTATTGGAGTCAAACTACAAGGTTGCGGTATGCGAAGGTATGTCTTTGGCAATGTTCACATTTGGATATAAGCTCAGATACCTTTGCTACCATATTAAGCCAATAATATCCTTACTTGAGTAGCTTGTGTGCAAGTGCCAGTCCTCCACCATGGCTCCCACATATCTGCTCATGGACTTCACAAAGGATATAATCAACTTCCTCAAGTCTTAGACAATAAAGAAGTTGTCATGTGAATGATCTTTTATGTAGAATCCTACCCACCAAGTTGAAGTTCAGTGCTAGATTCTTGATCGTTGAGCCTCTTTTGGTTCCTCCAGAAGTTGCCCCTTTTCAAGATATGTGATGATGTGGTCTATCAAACTAGGCTTTGAGTCCTTTGCATTTATCTTGGCAGCCTCATAACAGCTTAGTTGTTGAAGATTTTTCACAAAAATTTGTATTGACATTGAATTTGAAGAAGCTAAAGCCAACCATGATAGAGTGTTTGCCTCGTATTTCTACCTAGTCCATTCTTGCAATGAGCTTTTGTGCGTCGATCAGTTATTGTGCCATAATTGCATCTTTTGCTTCATACTTTCTTGTAACTCACAAACACACAAGTGGAGAGTTACATAATACCTTAAGCTTTTTAGCTACCACCACTAGTGCCACAAGCAATCTGAGGAGAAAAGCCTTGTATTTTATAGCATTATTTGAAGCATCAAATTCTAACTAAAATAAGTACTCGGTTACCCTTCCATCCCAGTTCTAAAGGATAGCTTTGACACCATAGCAAAACTTGCAAGATGAGCCACCAACTTGAACCTCCCATGGTTCGGATTCCAATTTGGCCGAGTATGACATGGTCCCCACCATGAAGTCTACAAAAGCCTGTGCTTTGATAGTTTTCTGAGTGTCAAAAGTTACCTCAAATTGGCTAATATGATGGACCATTTGAGCAACTTTCTTGAAGTTTCAAGCTTTTATAGTGTTCACTGAAGTGGGAGATCTAAGCAACATGATTAGATGTGCTTGGAAGTATGGGCAGAGCTTTCAAGTTGCTAGCACTATAGTATATGCAAGCTTCTCAAGGGGATGGTATCGACTCTCTACTACCACCCCCCCCCCCCCCCCCCCCCCCCCCCCCACCCCCCCCCCCCCCCTCCCCCCTAAGCATATGGCTCACATAGTAGATGGGGTGCTTCTTTCCATCTCAGTTATTTATTAACACTGAACTCACTACTTGATTCACGGTTGCTTTATAGTGGAAGAGTACCTCATTTGGCTCAAGTGACACCAATAAAGGAGGTTTGGCTAAGTACATTTTAAGGTCTTTGAAAGTTTGGTCACATTTCTCTATCCATTCAAACCCCAAACTTCACTTGAGTGCTTTAAAGAGAGGTAAACACTTCTTACCTGACCTGGATAAGAAGCAATTGAGTATTGCCAACCAACCCATGAGTCTCTATATTTACTTGATTGAGCTTGGAGGCTCCATTTTCATCATTGATTCAATCTTTTTGGGGTTAGCCTCCATTCCCTGCTCTAAGATGAGGTAGCCGAGGATTTTCCTAAACTCATGCCAAGGCACACTTCTCCATATTCAACTTGATTCTAAACTTTTGAAGTATGTTGAAAGTTTCTTCAAAAACCTTCAAATGTCCTTCAATGTGGATGCTTTTCACTAATCTATCATTGACATATGCTTTAATATTTTTTCCAAGATGAGCCATAAAGACCATATTCACCATCCTTTGGTACGTCACCCCTACATTTTTGAGCCTAAAAGGTATTGCGAGGTAGCAGAATATACCTTGGTTTGTGATGAAAGCTATTTTCTCTTCATCCTTAGGGTGCATTAGAATCAGATGATAGCCTAAGAATACATCCAATAAGCTCAAGAGTTGGTGGTTCGAGGGAAAATCCACAAGTCGATCTATGTTAGATAAAGGATAACTATCCTTTGGGCAAGCTTTGTTTAAGTTGATGAAGTTGACACACATTCTCTACTTGCCATTGTCCTATTTCACCATCACCATATTTGCCAACCACTCAAGGTAATGGACCTTTCTAATGAATCTTGCATTAAGAAGTTTGTTTCCTCTTTAGTAATGGCTTTTTGATGCTCAGGGGTGAAATGCCTCTTTTCCTATTTGATAGGTTTGTTGTTTTCCACCATTACAAACTCATGTTGTGCAACCGAAGGGTCTATATCAAGTAGGTCTTCAGAGAATCATGCAAAGACATCTTGACTCTTCCATAAGAACTCTCACAATTCAATGCACAGAGCCTCCATGATATTGGCACTGAGCTTCAACGTTCTCCTTGAGCCTTCATCAACAACGAGGTTGATGAGCTGCTCCATGGGTTTAGTGTAAGCCTTCTTTTATTCAGCAACATATTCATTGACCTCAGCCACAATTGAAGCTTTGCCTTTCTGGTCAAAGTTGTTTTGCCAATGGTTGCCTCGCACTTCTTATCAAGGCTTCGATTGCCCCATGCTTCACCCATGCCATATTTAGTTGGAAACCTCATAACTAAATAAAAAGTCAAGATTATCACTTGGAGATGGATAAACACTAAATGACCTAATATTATGTTGTATGTCAAGCATGTCCAAACCACCATGGACTTTGATCTAATGGTTGTGCTCCTAGGATTCTCTTTGACTATGAGGAGTAGTTCAATTATGCTGATTGAAATAACCGAGTCCCCTATGATTCCAATGAGTGTTCTAACATATCGTCCAATTTTTATTTAGCATTCATTTGATTGTAGGTCCGAGTGAACAAAATATTTGCTAAGATTCTTATATTCACCATGACACATTGTGCACCATAGCTGTTCAAGATTGCCGAGATCTCTAATGTGTCATTGTGAGGCATTGAAATTCCCTCCAAGTCCTCTATAGAAAAGACTATATCCTATTGCCCTGGTTCAAAATATTGCCTCTTCATCATCTCCTCTTTACTTTGAGTTGGTGGATTCACCAAGATCATACTGCGATTTCCTATTACTAGGGGATTGTGTAACTCTGGAGTGGGATTTCATTGTGAGAGGCCCAAAGATGAGGTTCTCGTACACTAGTCTCCTTAGCTCATTTTCCTCAATAAACAAATTGCTTGAGGTGCTCTTTTTTAATAAACCTTTTAATTTCATCTTTAAGGTATCTGCACTCTTCTATGTCATGACCATACACTCAATGGAAAATGATAATACCTTGATTTGTTGAGATACTATTGAGTCGTGCAAATAGGTAAAGGCCTTTGCAAGAAATCTCAGTGTGCAATTAGAGCAAAAACTTTTGATCTTGAATTATTTAGTGGGGTGTAAACTTGAAACTTAGGTCTATGCTCTCAGGCCTATGCTCCCTCTGCTCAGTTCTCCATTTTTGTTTTGTCTTGGGGAGCTTAATTTCCTAGACTCTTTCTTTGGCCTGCTAGTGTCCTCATATTCCATTTTAGCTGAAATCACCTCCTCTACATCAATGTGCTCCCAAACTAATTGGATGAATTTTGGGAAGCTCTTGGGAGGTTGGTGAGCCATTTCATTGGCAACTTGGGAGCTCAATAGCCTCAAGCCAAGCTTTGTTAAACCAAACCACAATAGTGAGTGTTTGATGTTATTTTTTACAATACTTGTTGTAATGAAATCATGCTAATATTCTTGTTACCTATATTGTCAGAGCGAATCTGTCAACTGAGGCAGAGTATGCTAGTGGACTCCACCTTGGATACAACCACCCAAAATGAGATCCATGATCAAATTTTCAAGCCTAAGAAATATGGCCAGCTATGGATCTTTGCTATAGGATCGACTCCAAGTACTCTCTCTTGGTCCCCCTCCAAAGTCTTGCAAGGTGAGCTGCTACTATATACAAAAAGTCAAATATAGGTCATGATCTAGGCCGAGGTTGCTTATGTGATGGAGAGGTTCAACAAGGAGATGTTTGAACACTTTCCTTGTACCATGTCTTACTCTACTCTACAAGACTCTTCAAGACTTCCATTTTAGCATTTGGTATGAGCAAAATCCATAATTCTTCTACTTTGTGTTTTCAGTATGTATATATTATTTCTTAATAATACTAACACAATCCTTCTATGACTAATCAAAGAGGTTTTGGATCTTGCATATCTATAGCATAGAGATGTTGGCAGTAGCCAAGCTAATTCAAGAGGAACTCCTTCCACTTCCTAAGCCACTCAAGTATATTTTATATACTTCAATTAAACATATGTTAAATTGATCCTATTACTTTAATTGTAATTTGGTATTGCACTCTTGGACATTAGCAATGGGGGAGACTTGTACAACTTGTAGCTTAGGTTTATTACACTTCATTCATTTCATCTATAAACTAGAAATTGGACATGGATAGGAGGGGCTTGGACACAAGGGATGAGTGACTTGGGCATGGTGGACATGGGCACGAATGTGGACACGAGAGTGAGGACTTGAGCACAGACACAGGCATGAAGTTCTAATTATATTATTATTTTTTATTACTTTATAAAATTATATGAATTTATTGCTTATATATTATTAATTTTTTATTATCTTTGTGAAAACCTATATGAGGAGACTACATATAAGCTAGCAATCGGGAGCAAAACATGGAGAGTGATAAATTTTCTTTTTCATTTGATGATTTCTATTAAAAATTTATTATTATATTGTAGTTGGTGATTGAAACATGTATTTTGAGACATTTGACTATATTAGGAGTTGAAAACAAGTTTCATGTATGTAATTGGAGCCTTTTTACATATATTTCATGCAATTTGAGATTTTTGTTTACTTTATTTATATGTATTGAGGATATTTTTTTCAATTTATTTTCTCTAAAAATTGGATTCAAGCACTTTACTGGTGCTAATAATGAAGTGCCACTAAAAATGGAGAAACAACAATGCTAAAAGAAGTGCCGCTTCCCAAGTTAAATAATATTGGCATTAAGTAGCGCTACCATTGCTCTCACTCTTTTGGCAGTGCTATTAGATTAGTGCCATCATTGATCTTGGATCAAGTTTGATTTAATTTGATTTGGGTCGGGTTTGACCTATTTAGTAGATCCTTATTAAATCTTGGACTTGATCTTATTGGATCTTGATTTGACCCTTATTGGGCTCTGATTGGATCTTTAATAAATCTTATATCTAACCCTTACTAGGTTTTTATTGGTTTCTTAATAAATCTTAGATTCAAATTTTAATGGGTTCTTATCCTTAATGGATCATGGTTCCAACCTCTAATGGGTTCTCATTGGATCCTTAATTGATCTTCGATTCACACATGTTGGGTCCTTAATGGATCCTTAATGGGTCTTGGTTCAACCCTTATTGAATTTAGGGTTTGACCAATATTGGACTCTTATTCGATTTAGGTTTGATCCCTTAACAAGTTCAGGCAATCCCTAATGGATTTAGGTTTGATCCCTAATAGAATTAGATTCAAACCATGTTGGATTGGGTTTAGGTTCAACCTATTTCAAGTTTAGGTTGGCCTAATTCTAATTCAAGTTTTACCTAATTATGATTCAAGTTTGACCTGGTTCTAGTTCAGGTTCAACCTAGTTCTAGTTTATATTTAATTTTTTTTCTACTTCAGGATTGACTTGGTTCTTGTTTAATTTTGGTTCTTGTTTGAATAAATTTGATTTGGGTTAACCCAAATTGAACAAAATTAGTGTTGGGTCTAAACCAATTGAACCCAACCAAATTTTGATTGATCCAATTAAATTTGGATCCATTTCAATTTGAAGTTTATTCTATTTATTTGATTAATTTAGGTCAATTTGATGGTCTATTTGAATCAAATTGGTTTAGCTTAATTAGTTATTTGATTTGGCCAAATTAGCTCAGTTTTAATCAAATTAACTCAATTATTTTAATTAATTTATTTTAATTATTTTGGTTTACTTGATTAGAGAGTCTTTGGGCTGTCCATTGATTAGAATAACTATTAGGTGAATCTGCTATGTGATCCTAAGTTGATTTGACTTTTAAGCAAGCCCACAAACTAGCTTGGAGTCAATTTGACTTCTGAAGAACCCACAAGCTCACCCTAAATTGATTTAACTTTTAGGAAAGCGTGTGAGCAAACCTTGAACCAATTTAATTTTTAGGCAAGTTCGCAAATTGGCCTTAAATCGATTTGACTTTCAAGCAAGCCCACAAGATGGCCTTAAGTCAATTTCACTTTTAGGCAAGTCTGCAAGCTAACTTTGAGTTGATTTAATTTTTGGGTGAGCTTGTAGACTGGTCTTAAGGCTATTTGACTTTTATGTGAGCCCATGAGCTGGTGATAGGTCTGAATTAACTTTTGAGCGAGCCCGTAAGCTAACCCTTAGTCTAAATTGACTTTCAGGTAGACTCATGAATTGGCTCTAGGTCTAAATTGACTTTTAAGTGTGCCCACGGGCTAACCCTATGTCTAAATTGACTTTTGGGGGAGCCTATGAGCTAGCTATATATCTAAATTGACATTCAGATGAGCCCACATGCTCATCGTAGGTCTAAGTTGGCTTTCCGACAAGCTCATGATCTAGCCCTAAGTTTGAATTGACTTTTGGGCTAGCCCATGGGCTGACTCTAGGTTTGAATTAACTTTCAAATGAGCCCATAAGCTAGCCATAGGTTTGAAATGACTTTTAGGCGAACCCATAGGCTACTCTAGGTCTAAGTTCACTTTTGGGTAAGTTCACAAGCATATCCTATGTCTGTATTGACTTCCAAATGAGCCCGAGAGCTAACCCTTGGTCTGAAGCTCAAAGCACACAAATCATGGCATGTAATCTTTTTGTCTTTTTATGCAATTTTTTTAATGTCCTTTTTTTTGCTGCAATCTTTTTTTTTTTTTTGGCAACTTCCCTTTTTTTCAATTTATTTTTTTCATAAATCCCATGTTCTTTTTCTAGAAATGCTTTCCCCTTCTCACACAAGCTTCTTCACCCATCTGATGGCCAATGGAGGTCTAGCTTCGTCTTGATGTGATTCACAGTTGGATCCAACTAGTTTCGGCTAAATCCAGCCTTGTTTGGTAGTGGGCATCGCAGCAAGATGAAGCTTGACAAATTGGGCCAATATGAGAGCAGACTAGGCAAGGAAAAAATAAGGTAGTACGGTAGGCTAAGGTAGTAGCGAGTGGCTCAGTGCAGCATAGCAACAAGGTAGGCACCAATGTGAGCTTGCTAGGGCTCCTTCCTTGGATGGTCTTTAGCTGAGTGATGAGGTCGGCACAAGGAAACTTGGAGGAGGCAACTGCCACATGCTGGTGTGATTCAGAAACAAAGGTCAGCATAGCAAGGTTATCCCCGCAAAGTGCTCAGGCAAGGAATTCGGCTTATGGGTCAGTGACTTGGACACAATACACCATGGAGTCAGGTGGCAACTCAGGTTAGACTACTAGAGGTCTAACTTGTCACACACGAAAATTGAGACATAATGGGCATCGTAGACCTACCTACATAGCATGTATACAAGGCTCATCTAGTATAATTATAAAGTATAGATTTTTTTTAACAATTCTATAACCTATAACAATAGTCTTAGCATATACTACTAACTCTAATATAATATAACAAACTAATAAAGAGTACACTTAAAATCAAGGGTAATGAAATCATAAGTTAAGAATGTAAGAAAGTCACAAGAGTCCAAATAATCGAATAATACAATTCGTAGCTAAACTCCAGAACTCAAATAATTAATAAATAATATCCTAAATAATCATTTATTCTTTCTAATATAAAATAATGTCTAGAAATAATCTTGTAGAGCGTAACACATTCATTTTCTCAAACTAATCTCTAGGATAAGAACCTGCAAGAGAATAAACAATCCTATGTTAAGTTGACAATTTAATATGAAATAAAATTTCAAAGTATGTTTTTCATGAAGGATCAATTTTTTATGGAGTTATGTTTGAAATCAAGCAATAAACTGGTATGTCTTTAAAATAAGAATTCTTTTCTGGAGGAAAAAAATAATGACAATAATAATAGCAAAGATATTAATAATAATATATAAGTAAATAATGACTGGTGTCTTCTTTACAAAATCAGGTACATACATAATAGGTATCCCAAGTCACAAGCATATTGACACACTTAAATCCAATGGCCTTTTCATAATTACACAATGTTCCAGAAGGGACCACAATATGAATATACCGTTACTTTGATGCCAATGGATGGCAACAAAACTGGTTTCTCACAATCACATGCATTCGATATGACTATTGTTTAAGCCCCAATGGTAGGGTCATAACATGAATCATGATGGAGACACACAGTCAATGCTAACAGATAAAGTAAACTATAGACCACTCACACAGGAGATATCATAATTAAAGAATACATACATAACTTCTTTAAACAAAATATAGTTCCATATGAATATATGACAAAATTATTAATGATATATATATATATCATGGAGTCACATGTATTTCACAAGCCATGATATGATATCACATCATATCAATTAGATGAGAATTTATTTTAAATAAATAAGACATATTAAAACATAGTAATTTAAGAAAATAAATCACTTTAGCATATTAAAATGTCACTTAGCACTAATGGGAGTCCCTCATTTTCTTACCTGATGAGAAAAATACAAGATAGATCACAAATAGGAGTTTTAAACCTTGTCTAAGCCTAAATTACCAAACAAAATCCCAATTATAATCCATAATTGCCCAAATATGCTTTTAAATAAAGTAACTCAACATCAAGCCTAGTAACTTACGTTGGCCTTAATCTATTCATACTTGAGGATTAAACAAAATTTAAGTGAAGTCCACTCATCATATCAAAATATTAATTTATCATGAATTTCTATCTCTCAAGTTTTAGAATTAACAAGATGAAAGGGATTGGCTTTTAAATCATAACCATAATAAATTTTAAGGAGTTGTTAACACTTAATAATAAATATATATCACCAATATAAATCAACAACCATAAGCTAAACTACATGAAAAATTCTATACTAACTTTAATATGTCATATGTTTAATATCCACCAATATCACCTTTTCAAAGTATAACTTGATTCATGAATAATTGGATGCGAATTAGATCCTAAAGGTGATGGCGAAAAAAAAGAAAAGTCCATGTTCCAGATCATAAGAGGAAAGATAATGAAAAACTAATGTTATATACCACTTTGACCAAAAGAGAGGAGTATTAGATTACCTAAACATAGTGCTAGTCTTCTAGTCCTAAATCCTTGCGAACATTTTCATCAAAAACTCATTATTGATCCATCTTCTAATAAACTCTAATTTTCCTCTATTTTCACCGTCAAAACAAAGCCAAAATAGAAGAAGATTCAGGCTAGGTCATATAAAGGTACAAATTTACAATAATCCCCCCGATTAGTAAGTTCTACACCTAAGTCCAAAACCTTTTTCTTTTTTTTTCCTGATTTTCACATGACTGGCAACACTCAAGTGGGTAGAGAACCGGCCATTGTGAGCTACAACACCTATTCCAGATCCTGTCAAAGAGCCATTTGCACTACTCTAGATATGGCTACGCCTGCTCCAACTGAACACTTCAACACAATGGAGAGTTCAACTACAAGCAGCCAAATTGTTTCCTTCTGGTGAGGTGGGGAGTGGTGTGGACCGGCACAGCTAAGTGAGGTCATAGCGCAGTCCAGATCAATTAGGTAAAGAGATTACTGGGTTGGTGCAAGGGAGCTTAGAGTAGGCGACTATTGTGAAAAATGTGGAGGGGCACCTTATAGGGGAATAGGCTAGAGAAGAGGAAGAATAGGATTAGAAAAGAAAGAAAAAGTAAGGAAATAACTTTTGGTTTCTTTTACTTTGTTAATTCTTTACTCATCTTCTTCTTTTTCTACTCTTTTTTGATCTTCTACTCTCATTTCTTTCTCACCCTTTTTTTGCAGAACTTTGAGGGGTTTTTATAGGTATCCAAAAGATTGAAGTGGATTGACAATGGTTTTATATTTTAAATTATGATAATTATGGATGTGGATGTAATCTGTCGGATAGAAATTTATTTTGGCAAATTGTTCTAGGAAACATCAACCAATTTATAATTTTGAGATATTTAGGAATCTCTTTCTAAAACAGACTTATTTGTAAAATTTTATAGCTTTCAAGTTTCCTTTTATAAGATTTTATTTATAAGAATAATAAGATAAAAATCTTTGAGGGTTTATCTGTAAATTTATAAATATTAATTTTATAATTCATTATTTCATATAGGGTTTATTCACACAAAAGAATTTGGGATTTATTTTTTGAGTATAAATTTTTTGGAAAATTTATTTGCAAGCCTTAGATTTTATAAAAATTAATTTATAATTATTAATCCTTGAGGTGTTTATTAATAAATTCTAGATTTTGTAGTGCCTAATTTATAATTTCAAAACTTTTATGGACCTTTTCAAAAAAATTTTCATTTTGGGGACTTATGTAAAAGAAAAATTAGACTAAGGACCTTTTCCTTAAGGATTTATTTGATCCAGGGATTTATTTGTTATATTTTTCAATTTGGCCCAATTTTTTAATAAATTTTGGGTCCAATTTTTATTTAGATATATGGCTCATTCAGCACATTTGGGCTAAATCCAGTTTGAGCCTATGTTTCACAATAATAAAGATCCAAATCAAACTCAATTTTTAGTCAAATCAATTGTGATTCGAGTGCAACTAAGACCCACATTTGGGTTATAATCGAATGGTATTTGGTTTCTGATTTCTATCAAATTCTTATTGAATTTTATTTTGGCAAAAATTATTAAATAGTTAAAGTCTTGACAAGATCCCATTTGAATTATGGAATCGCAAAAAACCAAACATTGCATATTTTTATTTATTTGGTTGTAAGTGTTTTATTCTGAATACTAAAGATTATTTATCAAAATTCGATTCTAAAACTTTTGAAGAAATTTTTTGTGGTTACTACTCTTTAACCTCACAAGCTTTTAGGATTTTTAACAAATCATTTATGGTTGTTGAGAAATCTATTAATGTAGTATTTGATAAGACTAATCCTTGTTTGGAGAAAATGGTTATTAATGATGATATAAAAATCTCCAAGAAAATGGATGAATTGCAAATCATGGAACAATAAGAGGGTGAATCAAGCAATGGATCCAAGAAAAAGGATGATAAAGACAAAGTAAATGAACCAAAGGAACAAGATGGAGACAAAGAGCTACCCAAGGCATGGAAGTTCAAGAAGAATCATCAAAGTGTTAGTCTTGTGGCCTTATAGACTGTTTATTGATTTGTTTTTGAGATAAGTTTGTTTGTGCAATTCGGGTCAGACAATTTGGAAATGTAGTGAGTGACTCAAATTTGACTGTCTGATTGATATTTGTATGACAATGGATGACAGCATAGACAAAGCCAAATATTATATGTATGTGCTCATTTGGGTGTTCCGTGATGGGTCGTAACATTATAAAGTATACCCAGCATCTGGTCTCACCTTGGGGTTGCCTGATTGGAGGAGAATAAATTTTTTTATTCGAATTATTTGATTTGGATCTTTTTCTAAATATTTGGGCTTAGTTGTAATTACAAAACTTTAATTTGTAATTACAATGAACTTCGGGGGCCTATTTACAAAAAGGAAAATAAATATATCGGTTCACTTCACGAATCGTGAATTGAATTCATGAGAGAATTGATTTTGAGATCTGAGAGCAAAGAACAGAGGGTTTCTCTGTCTCTGATCGATCTGAGGCCTGTGGAAATTTTTCGTTCTCTTTGACTCTTCCCCATCAGAAAGTGGCAAGAACTCAGGGCGGATCTACTGGGATTTACATATAAAATTTTTAAAATTTCATTTCAGGCCCTGAGATATATAAATTAGTTTTAATTCATTCCAAACTCGATTTTCTCATGGATCTTATGTCAAAAGGAAAATTGGAGCCCACAATTGGTATCAGAGCAACCTTTTGATGGTTGATTCGCGAAAAATCGAGTTATAATTATTTTCAGTTCAATTTCTCGAAACCCAATTTGGGAAAATCAAGTTTTTGTCTTGGGCATGAATTGAAAATGATATAAAATAGCCTATTGGTCTCCACAAATTTATTGGTGGAGAAAAATTCGAGTTTGGTTTCCAAAATTTTGATTTATGATAATTTTTAACAATATGTTGAATTTTCAAAATTAATTTTAAATTAAAATTTTGAAAGGGCTTTTATGTAAAATTGCAATTCAATTCAATTCCAATGATTTGGGCCGTGAATTGCAACTTGATGATGATTCAATTTGAATTGCAATTGGGTTGAATTGGTTCGGCCAGTGAATTGTAATTCGATTTCAAATTGAATTGTGATTTTGGATTCCAATCTCGGTTTGGTTTATAGCTTATGTTAATCAAATTAATCTTGATTAACATTGAGCTTATGATTATTTAAATTATTGAAAAATAAATTTTCATTATTATTTATTCGTGATTATATTTATGAGTTAAAATAACCAAATATTTCCCAAAGGGTTTTGAGGTTATTTTAATTTATAAATATTGTTATTCTGGATTTATTTTTAACTCTAGTCAATTTGACCCAAAGGTTGAGTTGGTGTAGAGAAGAAATAAATATAGAATATTTTGAAAATTTATTTGTGACATTATGATTTCATTGGCAGTATCTCGTGATTTGTATTATTCTCCCAAAGGAGGTAATACAAGATCACAATTTATCCCGATTCTGATTTTACTTATGGTTGGTGGGATCTCGTGATTTGTGTTATTCTCCCAAAGGATGTAGTACAAGATTACAATTTATCCTGATTCTAATTTTACTGGTAATCGGTGGGATCTCGTGATTTGTGTTATTCTCCCAAAGAATGTAGTACAAGATCACAATTTAATCCCAATTTTAGTTTGACTTGTGTTCTCTGGGATGTCATGGTTTGTGTTAGTTTCCCAAAAAAGCTAATACAAGATCACAATAATAATCCTTATTTGGATCAATGGAATTATGGTTTATTTGTTATTGAAATGCATCTGTTGTGTATTTGTGCTATCCATTGCAAAATTTGAGTATGGATTCTAGTAGTCATTTCTTCAAGGTCGAGATCTTGAATGGATCAAATTACTCGACTTGGAGAAGTGAACTAAAAGCTCATTTGGCATTTCAAGATTTTGACATTGCTCTTGATACTACTGAATTGCCTATTGGGTCAATCCAGTTTGAAAAATAGCACAAACCAAATAAACTAGCAAGACTGATAATCAGGAGAATAATTTCTGAAACAATTCGTGCTAGTTTGTCAAATGTTTATTTTGCCAAAGAATTACTTCAGATTATTCATGACAGATTTGTTGGGTCCTCTAAAGCCAAGAAATTATCTTTAACTCGGAAACTACACAACATAAAATTAGCTGAGCATGGGAATATTTGAGAGCATATTCTAAAAATGTTCTCAATTGCACATGAGTTGAAAAGCTTGGGCTTGAGTCTTGATGATGAATATGTCATATGTTGTATCCTGGACTCGCTGCCTGCATCCTTTGAGACTTTTATTATTAACTATAATACATATGATCGTCATTGGATGATAGATGAATTGCTAAATCAGTGTCTCAGAGGATGAAAGGAGAAAAGCTATTAAAGCTGAACTTGTGAAAATTGAATTAGCAAATTTGGCTGAGAAGAAACAGAAGTTTAATTCTCGGTCTAGAAAGCCTTTTAAGAAGAAAGCTTGGAAGAAGAAATTTGTAAAGAGCAAGGATGATGTGAAAGGAAAACCACATGCTCAGTTACAAGAAAAGGTTTGCTTTTATTATAAAAAGAAAGGGCATTTTATTAAATACTGTTACAAATTGAAGTTTTTGCAGGAAAAAAAATCGGGTAAATTTAAATGTCTTGTTTGCTTTGAGTCAAACTATATTGATGTTTCTCCTGATGCATGGATTGTGAACTCGGGATCATTGGTCCATATATCAACTATTATGCTGGGATTCTTGGACCTAAGGAACCCAGATGATTAGGAGAAGTATGTCTTCATGGGGAGCAATGAACGAGCTGAGGTCGTCGGTGTTGGAAAATATACTTTGGCTCTCCATGGTGGTCATACTGTTTTACTATCAAATACAATTTTTGCACCAGTTATTAAGCATAACTTACTATCAATTTCCAGACTTACAGAAGTTGGTTATTATTTTGCTTTTGGTAAAAATTTTGTATCTATGATGTATGATAGTGTTGTTGTTACTACTGGTACTATATCTGATGGTTTGTATAAATTCCATGTGAAATTGGAAGTTGACTCTATAGTACAGTGCTACAATATTGATTCCAGACATATATGCCCTTATAATCTGATTGTACAGTTAGATAAGAATTCTTCTTGTCTATGGCATTGTCGTTTAAGTCATATTAGTAGAGACAGACTGGAGAGACTCTGCCATGACAAAATTATGCAAAATATAAATTTTGATGACTTTGGTATTTGTGTGGATTGTTTTAAAGGAAAGATGACAAGAGCATCATTTCCAAAGGCATTAAGATCTAATAATTTGCTAGATCTAATCCATACAGATATTTGTGGCCCGAATGGGGTAGTCACAAAGAATGGCTAAAGATATTTTGTAACATTCATTGATGACTACTCATGATATGGATATGTGTATCTGCTGCACAGAAAGTCGGATGTGTTTGAAATATTTAAGGCGTATAAAGTTGAAGTTGAAAATCGGCTGGGCAAAAAGATTAAAGCTATCAGGTCAAATAGAGGAGGTGAATACACTTTCGATATTTTTTGATAATTTTTACCGGAGCATGGAATCATTGCAAATACAACCATTATAGGAAATATAGAACAAAACGGAGTAGCAGAAAGGAGGAACAGGACTTTGATGGATATGGTATGTTTTATGTTAGTTTTCAGAAACTCTTTATGGGGCGAAGCACTGAAAATGACTACATACATTTTAAATAGAATACCATCTAAATCTGTTCCTAAAACTCCTTTTGAGTTATGGCTTGGGAGAAAACCCAATCTGAATCATCTCAGAATCTACGGCTGTGATGCAGAAGCTAGATTTGCTGAACTAGTATGCCAAAAACTATAGCTCGGAGCTTAAGATATAAGTTTATTGGTCTTCCAAATAGATCTAAGGGTTGCATATTGTATAATCCTATTCAGAGCTCCATATTTGAAAGCAGAGATATCAAATTTCTTGAACAGGGCACATCTTTCACAGGAAGCAAGAGGAAAAGAATTGAAGTTGATGATGAGTCAGATAGAGCTGGATGAGGTGAAGCACTGATGGTTGTACCACACCAGTCAGTTGAAAAGACCCAGAAGAATTTGGAGATTAGCTCTATCAGATGACTATGTTGCATATTTAGAGGAAACTGGAGATATGCACATTCATAGTTCAGATAATATAGATGAGATGTCCATCTTATTTATTACAAAAAATGATTATCCATTGAATTTTTCAGAAGCCATAAGCAGTGAGAATGCGAAATTTTGGTTGAATACAATGATTGAAGAAATTGATTCCATGCAGAAAAATGAGGTTTGGTCTCTAGTGCCAACTCCTATAAACTACAAACCAATTGGCTGTAAATGGGTCTATAAGACTAAATTGAAAGTCAATGGTGAAATTAATATGTATAAAGCAAAGTTTGTTGCTAAAGGATACACTCAGAGAGAAGGAATTGAATATGATGAGACCTTTTCTTTAGTCTCTAGAAAAGATTCGTTGAGAATCTTCATGGCATTGGTTGGCCACTATGATTATGAACTCCTTCAAATGGATATTAAAACAGCATTTCTGAATGGAGTTCTTGAAGAAGAAATTTATATGATCTAGCCAAAAGGGTTTATCCAAAAAGGTGATGAATCAAAAGTCTGCAAACTACATAAATCCATTTATGGTTTAAAGCAAGCCTCTCGACAGTGGTATATTAAATTTCATGAGGCAATCACAAAATTTGGCTTTCAGGAGAATACAACAGATAATTGTGTATACCTGAAAGTTAGTGGGGGGTAAAGTTTAGATATTAATGTTATATGTTGATGATATCTTATTAACAGACAATGAACTGAATTCCCTCAGAGAAACTGAAAGGATGTTGTCGACAGTCTTTGAAATGAAGAATCTTGGCAATGCTTCATATGTCTTGGGTATTAAAATATACAAAGACAAAAAGCGTCGATTGCTTGGGCTTTCTCAGGGGACATATATTGCTAAAATTCTTCAAAAATATGGTATGGACAATTGTAAATCTAGAGAGTTACCTATAGTTAAAGGTGATAGGCTTAATCTTCAGCAATGTCCTCAAAATGAGATTGAAAGACGAGAGATGCAGAAAATTTTCTATACTTCAGCTGTTGACAATTTGATGTATTTGATTATCTATACCCATTCAGATATTGCTTTTGTTGTGGGACATCTTGGCATATATCAGAGTAATCCAGGAATGACCCATTGGAGAGCAGTTAAGAAGGTTTTTCGTTATTTGAAGAAAACCCAAAATTATGTGCTTTTATTTGATGGTTGTAAATTATTAAATATTCTTGAATATACAAAATCTGATTGAAAAGGATGTGAGGACAATTTGAAGTCTATAGCTGGGTTTTTGGTTACTTTGGCAGAGGGAGTTATTTCATGGCGTAGTATAAAACAGACTACTACTACTTTATCAACTATGGAGGCAAAGTACATAGCTTGTTGTGAGGCTAGTAAACATGCTATGTGGTTGAAATATTTCCTCTTTGATCTCCAGGTGGTTAATTATATTGATAGGCCAATGCAGATAGTCTGTGATAATAATGCAGCTATATCCCTTACTAAGGATGCTAGATGTCATTCCAAGGCAAACATATTAAGCTCCAATTTCATTATGTCCATGAAAAAGTTTAGAAGAAGGATATTATTATTTCATGGATCTCCTCTGCAGATAATTTGATTGACCCAATGACTATTGGTCTGGCGGTGAAAATATTTAAAGAGCATGTCAGTCATATGGGGATAGTTTACAAACATGATGTCATGTTTTGATTATTACATGTTTTTTATTTCGTTATAGTTTATTTGTCAATAAACTATTACTTTCCCCATATGAAATGATTCCATTGATATGTTTTGTTCGTAATCTTCCAGTATGGAAGATGGAGTCCTTGGGAATACCGTAGGTCACTAGGTAAGTTGGTGATGACCACATATATGAGGACCTAGTAATCATGTGTAGGTGATTCCTAAAATGCTTGAGGTGAAGGTATGACTAGGCATCATATTTGTTTTATACCTCTCACTTAGATGAAATGCATTAGCACTTGTGGGATTTCCTCGGTACAGTTTGTGCATCTAAGTGACGTGTTCCTGAGAGAAGCATAAAGCGTCTAGACTGTCAGTGGAAAAGGCATGAGAATTCTCACTACTATTATGTTTTATTTATGCCTTTTTCCATGAGCACATTGTCTATGCTTATGTTTGATGTTATTAGCTCAATTAATGTAGTGCTTTACTTGCTTTTACATGGAAATGGTTGGTATACCATTAGTATACATCCATCCGTGATTGGGCCTGTATGGAAACTACTGAGGAAAAGTGGAATGATCCATTGTCTCTGAATTGCACAGTTGGAATCCCATTGTTGAAAATTATTTTCTGAAAATTATTTTTATTATACATGAATCTATATATGTATAAATAAATAGATCTATAGGTCAAGTGGGGGGATTGTTAGTCCTGTGGCCTTATAGACTGTTTATTGATTTGTTTTTGAGATAAGTTTGTTTGTACAATTTAGGTTAGACAGTTTGGAAATGTAGTAAGTAGCTCAAATTTCACTGTCTGATTGATATTTGTATGACAATGGATGACAGCATAGACAGAGCCAAATATTATATGTGTGTACTCATTTTGGTGTTCCGTGATGGGTCGGAACGTTATACGGTATACCTAGCATCTGGTCTCACCTAGGGATTGCCTGGTTGGAGGAGGATAAATTGTTTTATTCGAATTATTTGATTTGCACCTTTTTGTAAATAGTTGGCCTTAGTTATAATTACAAAACTTTGATTTGTAATTATAATGAACTTTGGGGGTCTATTTGTAAAAAGGCAAATAAATATGTTGGTTTACTTCACGAATCATGAATTGAATTTGTGAGAAAATTGATTTTGAGATCTAAGAGCAGAGAATAGAGGGTTTCTCTGTTTTTGATCGATCTGAGGCCTGTGGAAATTTTTCGTCCTCTTTGACTCTTCCCCATCAGAGAGTGGCAAGAACTCAGGGTGGATCTGCTGGGATTTGCAGATAAAAGTTTCAGAATTTTATTTCAGGCTCTGAGGCATGTAAATCAGTTTTAATTCATTTTGAACTCGATTTTCTCGCGGATCTTGGGTCGAAAGGAAAATTGGAGCTCGCAGAAAGGACCAAATTTTAGGTAATGTTGAATAAGGGGTAGAGACATGTCATGCTATTAAATATAATCTTCATTATCTTATTTTTCTTTTTCAAGTTAAGCCCAAGAGCTTTGATGAAGCTTAAAAAGATATAAGTTGCTTTTTTGCTATCAAATAGATATATAGGAACAAGGTTGATGAAAAGCGTATTATGGATAAAAATAAAGCGAGATTAGTGGCCTAAGATTTTAACCAAATAGAAGGACATGATTTTGATGAGACTTTTACACTCATTGTATTTTTAAAAATTTCAAACTATTTCAAATGGATGTCAAGAGTGTTTTTCTAAATAGTTTTTTATCTAAATAAATTTATGTTAAATAACCTCCATATTTTGATGATTCAAAATGTCCAAATCATGTTTTCAAATTGAAAAAGACTTTATATGGTTTAAAGCACGCTCCAAAATTTTGGAATGAGAAATTAAGTTCTTTCTTGATTTTAAAAGATTTTAAGAGAGGATATAGTGACACCATATTATTTCTTTTAGAAGTCGATAATGACTTGTTAGTGGTATAAATATATATGGATGATATCATTTTTAGTGCTATTAATGAAAAATTATATGAGATTTTAAAATATTGTGCAAGAGGAGTTTGAGATAAGCATAATGAGGGAGTTGACATTCTTTGTCGCCCTCCATGTGCAAAATTAAAACATAGGATATTATTAACTAAGCCAAGTATACAAAGAAATTACTCAAGAAATTCAACATGGATGAAGGTAGACCAATAAAAACTCTAATGAGCCATTTAACCAAATTTGATAAAGACGGAGATGGTGAAAAGGATTGATGAAAAGTGCTATTGAGGCATAATCAATAGTTTACTTTATCTTATCGCTAGTAGACCATATATTATGTTTAGTATTTGTTCATTTGCTAGATTTCAAGTCTCACCTAGAAAATCACATTTAATTATCGTGAAGTATATACTTATATATCTTAAGTACATATTAGACTAAGATTTATGATATTTGAAAATTAATTATTTTGATTTGATTGGATTTTGTGATACCGATTATGCCAAGTGTCAAGTTGATAAAAAAAAAGGTAATAGTGACAGATGCCAATTTCTTGCTAAAGCTTTTTGTTTGAGTCCATTTTGGATAAAACAAGACTTAATCAAAATTTGGTTAAAATGGAGGTTTGAATACCACTGAATTATGACTCAAACAAGGGTCTTAATTGAACTTATATTATAGTTGAATTTAACCCAAAATTGAGTTCGATTTGGACACAAATTTAGACTCAAGCTAAATCTAGTCCAAGTAGGTTGAATGAGCTAAATATTTGGATTAAAATTAGGTCCAGAATTTATCCAAAATATGAGTTAAAATAGAAACATAAAATTTGTATAAATCTGTCTCTCGGCAAATAAATTTTTACAAAACAATTCCTAACCAGATGTATCTTATAAATGAACCCTTAGGACAAAATTTTTGTAGAAAGATCCATAAAAAACTCAAAATTACAAATTAATCCATATAAAATTTAGAGTTTGCAATTTGATTATTATAAAATTTAGAGTTTACAAATAAACACTACAAATTTTAGATTCACAAATAAACCCTTAAAATTTCTGTTTTCATAAATAAATTCCTTGAAAATTCTTATTAACAAAATAGTCTAAAATCCATTATTTTATAAATAAAATCATAAAAAAAATCTTGAAAATTTTAAAACTTTAGAAATAATTTTTTTAAAAAAAAATTTCCCCAACTTATAAAATTATAATTTGATTCAAATTTTTTGAAAAAAATTTATAAATACCCCATTATAAATTTGATATCACACTTAAAAATAATTTTTAAATATTTTTTTATCCTAATTCTCATTTCCAAAGGAGACACATCCACGTATAAACAGATTACAACACGCACATTAAAAAGAAAAAACAAATTCAAAATACAATTCCATCCAATCTCAATAACCTCATTAGAACTCTCCAAGCCTGCAAAACGGAAGGCAGAGTATCAGAGAGAGATAAGGACTGGAAGACTCAAAGAAAGAAAACAAAATAGAAATGAGAAGGAGAAGAGCCAGAGACAAGAAAACAAAGCAGTAAGGCTATCGAATCACCCCATATTTTCCTCTTATTTTCTCCTATACTCTGCTACCTCTTGCTTCCTAATTTTCATGTAGGATTGTTACCTGCTGTTGCTCGCTCCCTGCGCTGTTTCCTTGCTAAGATGTAGATGAATCTCGGTCGAACCCTCGGCTATACTCCGGCCAAGCCTCGGATTGAGTTGACTGGCCTGCCCTTCCCCTCCACAGTTCCCTTCATTGTACTTCTGAACCCTCTCGCCCATCCCCATCGACTCACAATTCCAACATCCGGTGAAGGCTACTCAACCGAAAGCCCCATCTTCAGCCTTGTCACCATGAGCTTTAATGCTCCTCCGGTCACTGTTGCCGAGGAAAGAGATCGAAGCCGACCAACTTTGATCAGATTTTGCCACGAAAGGAGGAAGGTGCAGAAACTCACACCGCCGCATCGAGCTCCCTCCCCCTCGCTGAAACCCTAGCCTCGCTAGACGGGCTTAGCAACCCCCTGTTGCCCTTCTCGAGCCTCAACTTAGGCCACTTGAGCTCCAATCACTGCTCAAAGCTCCGGTCTTTGTTGGTCAAGCTCGGCCTTCGCTGCTCACCACCGGGAGTGGGCCAAATCCTGTCAAATCCAGCAAAGGATGGGGAACCCTTGCTCCTCCATGGTTCGGGTGGAAAAGAAATAGGGGAGAAGGGGGCCAGCTTAGGAAAGGCGGAGGAGAGAGCTTTTAAAAAATAAAAATAATAAGAAAAAGGATTTGGGTCTAAATAATAAGAAGAGAAAAAAATGCCACTAGCTGCTAAGAAGAAAAAACTACAAAACAAATACTGCAAAAAAAAGACATTGCTGCCTTGATTTTTATGTTCAAATTGACTGTGTTATGATTAATTTATGAGTTTATTTAAAAGTCAATTTTAACTTAAAGTTAATTAGTGCGCTCACTCAAATGTTAATTAGATTTAGGATAAGTCAGCAAATTTGTCCGAAAGCAAATTTTAATTTAAAGTCAATTTATGAGCTCACTTGAAAGTCAATCGTCTTAGAATTATCTTATTGCCTCATCTAAAAGTCAATTCAAATTCAAGACCAGCACATGGACTCATCTAAAAGCTAATTTAGACTAAAGGTCAACTTGGGGGATCGACTAATAGTTAAATCGACTAGAGGCCATTTTGCAGGCTTGCCTAAATATTAAATCAACTAAAGTTCATCTTTGAGGCATGTTTAAAAGTCAAATTAACTAGAGCTTAGTTTGTGAGCTCGCTGGAAGTCAAATCAAATAAAGGTTAGCTTGTAGACCTGGCTGAAAGTCAAAGCAATTAAAGGTCAATTTGTCGGCTTACCGAAAAGTCAAATTGACTTAGGGTCAGGTTTCAAGCACACTCAAAGTCATTTCGATAAATAGATAACCCAAGAGCTATCTAATAAATTAATCAAATTAATTAACATAAATTAATTAAATTAATTAACCTAATTAGATTGAAATGAAGCTGATTCAGCTAAATTAAATGAACTGATTAAGCTAAACCAATTTAACTTGAGCGAGCAAATGGACCTAAATTATTATAATAAATTGATTAAAACTTAAATTAAACTTGACCCAAATCCAAATTGACTTAATCTAAGTCAAATTGGTTTAGACTCAATCCCAATTGGGTTCAAATCGGGTTAACTTGACTCAAATTGGTTTAAGCCCAATGCTAGCCAATTTAAATTGGGTCAAACTAAATCAAATCAATTCTAACTTAATCCCAATTGGGTTCAAATCAGGTCAACTCAAATAAAATAAAGTTGACTATCAACTCTGATCAGATCCAAATTGAGTCAACTCGAAATTAAAATAAGTTTGAATAGAACCCTAATTAGGTCAGACAAAATTCGAATTGAAGCCTAATTGAGTTGATTCAAGTTGAAACCAGACCCTGATTGTGTTAAACCAAGTTAAAACCAACTTCTAATTGGGTCGAATCAAGTTTGAACCAAATCCTAATTAGGCCAAATCAAGTTTGAACCAAATCCTAATTATGTCAAATTAAGTTCAAACCAAACCCTAATTAGGTCAAATCAAGTGTGAACTAAACCCTAATTGGGTTGAATAAGATTTCAACCAAACCATAATTGAGTCAAATTAAGTTCAAAGCAAACCAAAATAAGATTGAATCAAGCGCAAACCAAATCCTAATAGGGTAAAATTAAGTTCAGACCGAATCATAATTAGGTCGAATCAGGTTCAAAGCAACCTTAATTGGGTTAAATCAAATTTGAACTAAATCCTAATTTGGTCAAAACAAGTTCGAATGAAATGCTAATTGGATTAAATCAAGTTTAAACCAACCACAAATTAGGCTAAGCTTAAACCAAAATTAGGTTGAACAGAAACCAAAATCATGTCAAACCTAAACCATAAATAGGTCAAACCCAAACCAAAACTAAGTTAAAATTGAATCAGAACTAGGTTAAACTTGAACCAAAACTAGGTAGAATCAAAACTAGTACTAGATCAAACATGAACTAGAACTAGGTCAAATCTGAACTAGAATCAAGTTAAACTTGAACCAAAACTAGGCCACACTTAAATCAAAACTAGTTCAAACCTGAACCAAAATAAGGAAAAACCAAAACTAGAACCAAGTTGAGCCTAAATCAAAACCAACTTGATTTTGAATCAAAATCTATTAAGGCTCAAACCCAAATCCAATAAGGACCCAACATGGGCGAGGCCAAACCCATTAATGGGTTAAATCTAGATCCAACAAGAACCTAATAAGGGGTGGATCCAAGATTCATTAAGGATCCAATAAGAACCTTATCAAGGTTGTATCCACGATTCATCAAGAATCCAATAAGATCCAAATTAGGGTTAGATCCAAGATCCACTAAGAATCTAATAAGAACACGATCTGGGTTGGAGTAAGATCCATTAAGGATCCATCAAGAATCTAATAAGGGTCTAATATAGGGTCAAACCCAAGCTAAGCTAAATAAAATCAAACTTGATCCACTTCAAGTTTTGAGCATCGAATTGAATCAAATCAGACTTGACTGAAATCAAGTTCTAAATATTAAACTGAATCAAATTAGACATTAATCAAAATCAAGTTATGAACATCTAGTTGAGTCAGATCAGACATATTTGAAATTAAGTTTTGAACATTGAATTGAATCAAATCATACTTAAACTAAAATCAAGTTGAACTTCAAATCAAACTGAATCAGGTTTGAACCAAAATCAAGTCTGGGAAGAGTCAAATTCAGTAGGGTTAGTTGACAGCATGCTTGAAGGCATTGACAACACCTCAAATCCTAATTGACACAAGCCAAGAAAGGTCATCAGTTATCAAATTAAGGATGATTAATATAAGCTAAGACTGCTAATTATTCCTTCAAATTAAATTGAATAAAGGCAAACTTGAACTCGCTTAGTCATTCAACCGAACACCTTCTTTGAAGGAAGTCAACTAACAATACAAATAAAGCTATTGGTCATACATCAAGCTCAAGCAACACAAGCTTGAGAGCTATTAGTGCATTGTAAACTTAATCAACATGTCAAAGAGGTCATTAATTATCAAATAAAAAATAGTTAGCATAAGCCAAGGCCGCTATCCATTGCAAATCGAACTAAAGCTAACCTGAAATTATTTAGTTAGTTAGCCAAACTCTCTATTCAAATAAAGTTAACCAACAATATACAAAAGTCACCGGTCATATCAAGCTCGACCAACACAAGCTCAAAAGTAATTAGTGACTCATCAAACCTAGTTGACAACAAGCCAAAATGGTTGTCAATTATCAAATAAAAAATGGTTAGCATAAGCCAAGGCCACTAACCATTTTAATTAAATTAAAGACAGGCTTAAACTTAGTTAGCCAAGTACCATGTTTGACAGAAGTCAACTGACAATTAACAATAGGAGCTTGTACCTATTGAAAGTCATGTTCCCATAACTCCTGATTGCATACCCAAAACACCCTCAAATTTCATTCATTATTTTGATATTACTTTTTAGGATCTTCAGCTATATCGGGTGGTCAATTTCAGCTCTAATAATTTTGGCACACCCAATGGAGCTTGACTTCTCCTCTAAGTGTAAAAACCTATCGAATATAATAAAGATATATCAAAAGAAGAAAGGATGGAAACTAATAATTAATTTATTACTTTCTATTACTGAGAAAAAAAAATGGCATCATCAAATGATCCTCTTGCCTTGACCTATACTATCATCCTTGATGAAGGACTGATGGTACACTTTCCACAACCAACTATCACCATGGGGATAACCAGAGCCCATATAATCTATGGGGCTACATCCAACCCCATCCAAATTATGCATGGTGATCCTGTTTCACAAATAATGTTATTACCCCTAGGATTGTTGGTGCTGCTATGACTACTATAGATCCAATTATTGCCCTATCTACTTGGTATGGATCAGCTTCTCACCTCCCATCCACAAGGCAAAGACCAATCCCACCTAGGGTGCAAAGACCGAGTCTATCCAAGAGACGAATAGCTAAATATCATTATGCCAAACCTCAATGATGAAATAAAAGCTTCATTGGTACAAACTAGGGTATCATTCTTCTAGAGAAATGATGAAATAAAAGCTTCATTGGTACAAACTAGGGTATCATTCTTCTAGAGACTTGGCAATAGGCAATAGTCAATTTTTGATCACTTACAATCTCCTCTAGAGGACATGAAAGCTAATACGAATAATGCACATAAAGGAAGGATCGGTGGGGTATTCGGTCAACTTTAGGATGCTAGAGTAAAGTCAAACTTGCATGTTGCAATCCTTGCCTCTAGCTTTTTGACAATATCACAGGAGCTAAGGAAGAACAAAGGAAGGGCACATGTTCAATCTTCTTCAGATGAGAAAGGGGCAACATCATCTTCTAATACTAAAGTGATTAATGGATGAGCAACTAAATCCAAAAAAAAGGATACTCGTGCCAAATTGATAGCATGGAAGAGTCAAATGATTACATAAGCTTTGAACCAAAAACATAAAAACATAAACAAATGTTTAACCTATGATGGAACTTCTAGCCATATCAAAATTGACTAGTCAAGTATGTTTTCCATACTTTCGAGGCAACACAAAAAAAATCCACTAAGAAACATAAAACAAGAAATCTTTTATGGTATTTATGTGAACTACTTTCTGTCCTAGAGATAAGGTCTCTAAGAAAGAATGAAAAATGTTCAAAGAAAAGGATAGTCGATGATGAGATATGGTGGAGTTGGAATCCTTGCATCTTCCCTACCCACAAACACCCTAAGTTAACTTAGGAACCTAAGCCTAGAAATATGGCAATCAATCTAAAAATAACTAAAAACCAATCAAGAAAGTTGCTTCAAAGATAAAAAAAAATGCTAATATCGAAAGATAACCTTTTTGGAATCTCCTCCTAGATGTAATATATCACCCTCCTAATAAGTAATGAAAAAAATCCTAAATAGACAAATCCTATATAAAAAACCAAGACAAGAAAGGCAAACTCAAAGAGTAAAAACCGATTGGCATCTGCATGCCCACAAACCTTGGATCCTCAAAGAGGAATGAGTTTTCTTAAAAAAAAATAAAAATAAAAAATAAAAAAATAAAAAGGTGGAGAAAATTGGATCACATGTCAAAATTAGGAGGACTAGCCCATTCTCATCTCGGTGTATTATTGACTAAGAAAGATCAGTCAAAGAGTAAGTATTTGATGTTATCTATGGGTGTGTAAACCTTGAAAATTGAGGTTGAGAGGCATGCAAGGTCAAAGACAAAGTAAAAAACTAACTAACTAATAAGAACATGGTGAAAGGAACAAAGTCGCCAAAAAAACACATTCCTAAAGAAAAACATTATGCTAGAAAAAATGCATAAGGAGAGGTCGATCGGTGATCTACCATATCCTAAGAAAAAAATCATCATTAAATTTCAACAAGCCGAATCAAGTAGGAGGCCTTAATTGAAGATGAAAGGATATATCACCTATCTACTAAAATATTTTCAAAATGATAATAATAAAAGACAGAAATCTCTAGAAGATTTTATTTCAAAAAAAATAAGCACAAGAACATATACTTCACATATTTGCTTCTTCCAGCATCACAATTAAAGTATATAAAAAGGAAATCACTTCATAAATTACTTCTTTTGAAGCTCATAAATTACTTCTTGCATCACAATGAACTCAAAAGCACTTCAAGCTAAGTAGATGATCAAAACTTAATTTTAATTAGTAAAAAAAATTTAAAAAAGAAGAGAATGATTAATTTACAATCAAATATAAGATGATTTTCAATCATATCAAAACAAATGAATAAGGTGAAAGGAAGGTAGAAAGAGTGTGAATCAATATTCCTGGTATATGTGATTTGACGACCAACTGCACCTACTCCATAGTCCTTGCCTCAGTCCTGAGGACTTAAACTCATCACTAGAGTTATTAGTTTGTTAGGGTAAAGCCACAACCTTACAAACTCACAAATTGTGAGTGTCCCTCCTCACTGAAGCCAATCAGCCACTCCTCATAACTCGAGGAGTAGGCACTCACCACTCTCCTAAAATCTAGAAGAGCATTCCTTTCCTTATAACCTAGGAGAGTTACAATGATAAAGATGAAAAAAAAGATGCACCTTACAATAAGAGTCTCTTAAATTTGACTACTAGAGCATTTGAGGATTTGACTATTAATGCCTATCTGAACTCTTGTTTGGATTGGAAGCCTTTAGGAGGTGATTCTTATTCTAAGAATGTGAAAACCTAAATCACTCACTGAGCAAAGAAGTCCCAATCCTTTATATAGTCATTGGAGGAAGAAACTAGCCATTTAGAAATTAGCCCTGTCTATCTCTGTATAGTTTGGGCATCCAAATCTTAAGGTTCAATCTTCCTAGCCTCGAAATGGTCAAATTTCAACTTGCTATTATTAGTTGATGTCACAAATTCAAACGTCTAGTCATCAACTTTGAGTGTCCAAACTAGCCAGGTTTAGGCATATGAATTAGTATTGGCTATCTGAACTTTGAATATAAAAAGATAAAAAATTATAGCTTCTGAACTTCGAGAATCTGAACATAAGGCTCAAGCGTTCGAAGAGGTTAGTAATTCACATAGATTTTTTGCTATATTCAGACATCCGAACTTTGAAGTTTGGACATCCAAAGTTTACAAAAAAGCCTTAACTAGTTCACTACAACTTTAGTTCCCATTTGACATCAACTCATAACTAATCTTGGATTAAAAATAATAGGTTAGTAAAAGCATTCCAAGATAAGTTAGTGTTAACTAAAATCACAAATAAACTAATTATCAAATCCTTGACTCAACACAAATAAGTAAAAATTCTAAACCAGCGAGCCTTGGAGTTGATCTCACTTCTTGAGCATCCTTTGATCTTTCATCTTGATCCTCAAGCTTCATCTTCAAGATATCATCCTTTTTATCTTTGAGTTATCATCTTTATCATCCAATGGGCTTTATCTTGAAACTCAATGCTTCTTGAACTTAAATGATTATTGATAATCCTGAAGCTTACCATCACTAAATAAACTTATTAAACTCTAGTTTGATTATCATCAAAATCAAAAGGGCAACATAAAGCATTTGAGCATATGCAATAACTCTCTTCCAAAACGCACATGACATAGACGAAGACAAATTACCTAAGTATCCACTATGAATGCTCCATTAAATATTAAATCCATCCACTCAAATGAAAAAGTAAAGTCAACTTTTCTCTCATTTGAATGTTTAACAAAAAGCAAGGTGTTGAAGAATTTGGAGTGGATAACCAATCCATCGAACTAACACAAAGTGAGATTTTCATTTTTCTGACATCAAAAAGTTGCAGACAAGAAGATCAAGATTCCCTTGTTAAACTCTCACAAAGGGGCATATAGCAAGGTACGAAAAATACAAAAATGATCAGGGGTTCTTCCCTCACCCCAAAATATTGAGGGCAAGTAAATTTTTCCCCCTTAATGTTTAAGAGATATCTATCATTATGATATTTAAAATAAACTAATATATGTGATGTTTCCTATTGCCTCCATAATCAATAGATCAAGTCAAAAATCATCGAATTCTTGACAAGAGACTTCAAATAGATCATTTATATAGTCATAACATCAAACAAGCTACCCTAAAAAGGCAAAAAGGGTGCACCACCTCCAATATGGTAAAATGAAGCTTGCCACCTCCAAAGTGGTAGAATCAAATAGATTACCTTTAAATTGGTAAAATCAAATATCTCTTCTATAAGGATTACAAGTCAAACATATTATTTCTAACATGGTGCAATCCCAATAGCAACTTTTGAAAATAGCCAATTAACGACCATTTTACCTAGCGATCAAGCCATTATTTAAATGGCAAATCAAGTCCATTTTCATATGGTAAACAAAGTCCATCTTGCAAGGTGATCAAGCTTGCATCTACATGGCATATCAAGTCCACTCTCATGTAGCAAATCAAGCATTCACATGGACAATCAAGTCCATCTTGCATAATGATCAAGCCCATATTTACATGGGAAACTAAGTCCACTTTCACATGATGAACAAAATCCATTTTCACATGATGAATTAAGTCTATTTTCATATGAAAAATAAAGTTCATTTTATGTAGCGATCAAGCTTGTATTTAAATGGCCAATCAAGTTTGCTTCCATGTGACAAGCTAATCCAATTTCAAGTGACAAATTGGCGTCCATCTTTTATAGTGATGAAGCCTGTATCTACATGACAAATTAAGTTTACTCCCATATAGAAAATCAAGTCCACTTTTACTTCAAAATTAGATATACTTTCATGTGATAAACAAAGTTCATTCTGTGTGGCGATCAAGCCCACAGTCACACGGTGATTCAAGTCCATTTTCACATGGCAAATTAAAGTCTATTGTGTGGCAATCAAGCCTGTATTTAGATGTCAAACAAGTTCACTTTCACATGGCAAATTAAGTCCACTTTTATATGACAAACTAAATCCACTTCTATATAGTAAACTTAGTCCATTTTAAGTGAAGAACAAGTCTATATTTATATGGCATCTAGTCCACTATCACATAACAAATTTGATCAACTTCCATGTGGTAAATTAACATTCATTTTATGCAGCAATCAAGTCTATATTTAAAAAGTAAATCAAGCCTACTTTTATATGGCAAACTAAGCCCATCTTACGTGATGATCAATTTTGCATTTACATGGTAAATTAAAGTCCATTTTATGAGGCAATCAAGTCCATATTTAAATGATAAATCAAGTTCATTTCCATATGACAAAATTTAGTCCATCTTATGTGGTGATCAAGCATGTATTTACATGGCAAATCAAGTCCATTTTTATGTGGTGAATTAAGTCCACTCACATGTGGCAATTCAAGTCTACTTCTATTTGGCAAATTTAATCCACTTTCCATGGAGATCAAGCTAGCTTTTATGCTGAGAATCAAGTCCACTCTCACGTGATAATTCAAGCTAACTCACATGTGGAAAAATCAATCCACTTTTGAGTGGCAATTAAGCTTTCTTTCATGTAGAGAAGCAAAATTATTTTTATATAGTAAATTAAGTCCACTTACATGTGGCAAACTAAGTCCATTTTTTTAGGGCGATCAAGCTTTACATTAATATGGTGAATCAAGTCTACTTTCACATAGTAAATTAAGTCTACTTTCACGAAGTAAATTAAGTCCACTTCTGTGTAGTAAACTAAGTTTATTTCCATGTGGTAAAATAAGTTTGTTTTATATAGTGATCAAGCTCATGATTAAATAATGAATTAAGTTCACTTTTATATGACAAATTAAATCCGCTTTCACAAAATAAATTAAGTTCATTTCTACATGATAATTAAAGTTTGCTTGCATATGATAAATTAAATCTACTTACACATGACAAATTAAATCCACCCTTCGGTGGTAATACATATCAAAATGCTGGCATAGGGGAAAGTAGTTGAAAATTATTCACACCCTTCTCATTAGAACTGGAGAAGAGGATACAAAAGAAGTACTTTATTGGGTCCAATTTTAGATAAAAGAAGGCTTAACAAATTTTAGTCAAAATGGAGGCTTAAATACCATTGAATTATGGCTTAAACAAGTGATATCAATTGAACTTAACATAGTTGAATTTGACTGAAAATTAAGCATGATTTGGACCCAAATTCTAGCTCAAGATAAATTTAGTCCAAGTGGGTTGAGTGAGTCAGATATTTAGACCAAAATTGGACTCAGAATTCATCAAAAATATGGGGAAAAAATGAAAATATAAAATTTATACAAATTGGTACCATAGCCACATAAATTCTTGCAAAAAAATTTCTAGTCGAATTTTTCTTACGAATGGGTCCTTGGTATGAAATCTTTGTGAAAAGTCCATAAAAATCTTGATATTACAAATTAGTCTTTACAAAATCTAGAGTTGGCAAATAAAACCCTTAAAGATTTATAATTATAATTTAATCTTTATAAAATTCAGGGTTTGCAAATAAATCTCTCAAAAATTTTATACTTTGAGATAAATTCCTAAAATTTCTACCTTTCACAAATAAGCCCCTTAAAGATTTTGATTTATAAAATAGTTCAAAGTTTATTATTTTATAAATAAAAGCTTACAAAAAGGAGTTTGAAACTTTTAAAATGTTACAAATGAGCCCATTTTCCAAAAAATGCAAATACCCCCTATAAGTTTGATATTGCAATTGAATACAATTTTCAAATATTTTAATATCCTAATTCTCATCTCCCAAAGATTTCACACATCAATTTCCAAACAAAATACAACATTCACATTCAAAAAAATAATTCAAAATACAATTTGATCTAATCTCAATAACCCTATAAAATCCTCTCTAGGCCTACAAAACAGAGGACAGAGTATCAAAGAGAGAGATTAGGACTCGAAGACTTAAAAGAAGGAAAACAAAATATAAATGAGAAGGAGAAGAGCTAGAGATAAGAAAATGAAGCAGTGAGGTTATCGAATTATCCCATATTTTCCTCTACTTTTCTCCTACACTTTGCTACCTCCTAGTCCTTGATTTTCATGTAGGATTGTTACTTGGTCGTTGTTCACTACCTGTGTTGTTGCCTCAGCCAAGATATAGATGAGTCTCGGTCAAAGCCTTGGCTATACCTCGGCCGAGCCCAGGGTGGAGTTGGCTAGCCTGCCCTTCCCTTCCATAGTTCCCTTCATTTGTACGGCTGAACCCTCTTGCCCATACCCATCCACTTCTAGCTTCGACACCAAGTGAAGGCTACTCAACTGCAAGCCCCATCTTTTGCCTCGTCACCATGCACTTCCATGCTCCGCTCAATTCCACCGATGAAAGTGGAGGAATCTGACCAACTCTGGCCAGATCTGGAGAATACTAAAGGAGGAAGGAGCAGAGGCTCCTCACCCACCCACATCGATGACCATCTATGGCCGCAATCGCTCCCTACCATCCTGGTTAGACCACTGACCTGAGATCTGGCCTGCACCTCGCCATGTGGGCTGCCTACGTAACGTCACTACATCGAGCTCCCTCCCCCTCACCGAAACCCTAGGCTCACCGAGCAGGCTTAGCAACCCCCTACTGCCCCTCTCAAGCCTCAACCAAGGCCTCCCGTGCTCTCGTGCTTGAGCCGCCACTCAAAGCTCTGGCCTCCATTGCTCAATCCTGGTCTTCACTGCTCACCATCGGGAGTGGGTTGAATTTCGCCAGATCTGGTTGGATTTGGCTAAGGGTGGCTGGATTCGGCCAAAGGATGAGGCCCCCTTGCTCTACCATGGTTTGGTTGGTAAAGAAACAATGGAGAAGGGGCCAACGAGGAAGAAGAAACAAAGAGTTTAAAAAAAGGAAAATAATAAGAAAAAGGATTTTGACCTTTTAAAGAGAAAAGAAAGAAAAATGCAGCTAGCTTTCAAGAAAAAAAATGTTGCTAAAAAAATGCTCTCTTGTGTTTTGTGCTGAAGCCAACTAATCTTAGGGCCAGTGGTTGGTCAGTCGAAAGTCAATTTTGACTTGAAGTCATAGGCTCACTTGAAAAAATAGATTTACAATCAACATGTGGGCTTGATTAAAAGAAAATTCAGATTCAAGGTTAGTTTATAATTTCACCTAAAAATTAATTCAATTTAGGGTCAGTTCCTGAGCTCACCTTAAAGCTAATTTAGACTAAAGGTCAACTTGCAAACTTACCTGATATCAATGAAATACCAACTTGTGGGCTCTTTATAAAGCTATATCGACTAAAGACTAGTCCGTGGGCTCGCTTGAAATTTAAATTAACTAAAGGTCAACGTGCAGACTCGCGTGAAAATCAAATCGATTAAAGGTCTCGCATGAAATTTAAATTAACTAAAGGTTAGCCTGTGGACTCGTTTGAAAATAAAATCGAGTTAGGTTCAGCCTATAAGCTTACCCAAAATCATTATGATCAATAGATAGCAAAAGGGCTCTCTAATAAATTAATCAAATAGATTTATATAAATTAATTAATCTAATTAAATTGAAATAAAGTCGATTCAGCTAAATTAAATGAACTGATTAAGTTGATCCAATTTAACTTAAATGAACTACCAAATGGACATAAATTAATCAAATAAATAGACTAAAACTCAAATTGAACTAAACCCAAATCCAAATTGTATTAATCTAAGTTAAATTGGTTCACACCCAACTCCAATCGAGTTCAAATTGAGTCAACCTGAGTTAAATTGGTTTAGATCTAACCCCAATCGGGTTCAAATCGGGTCAACTTGAATAAAATTAATTTTAACTTAGTCCCAATTGGGTTTAGATTTGGTCAGCCCAAATAAAGTGAAGTTCAAACCCAGATCAAATTTGGTCAACCCAAAATCAAAACAAGTTCAAATTGAACTCTAATTGGGTCAAACCAAATTTGAACCGAACTCTAATTGGATCAAATGAAGTTCGAACCAAACCCTAATTGGGTCAATCAAGTTTGAACTAAACACTAATTGGGCCAAACCAAGTACAAACTGAACCCAAATTGGATCAAATTAGGCTCAAACCAAGTTCAAACCAAACTTGAATTTGGTCAAATTAAGTTCAAACTAAACCCTAATTGTGTCAAACCAAGTTTAAATTAAACCCTAATAGGGTCGAACTTGGTTCAAACCAACCTTGATTAGATTAAATTAAGTTCAAACCAAACCCTAATTTAGTTAAACTAGGTTCAAATCAAACCCTAATTGGGTTAAATCAGGTTCAAATCAACATCAAATTAGGTTGTGCTTGAACAAGAATTAGGTCAAGCCTAAACCATAACCAGCTTAAGCCTAAACTAGAACTAGGTTGAACCTAAATCAAAACCAGGTCAAACCTGGACTAGAACCAGATTGAACCTGAACCAAAACTAGGTTTAACCTGACTAGAGCCAAGTTAAACCTAAATCAAAACCTGGTCAAATCTGAACTAGAACTAGGTTAAACCTAAACTAGAATCAGGTTAAACATAAAGCAAAACCAAATCAACAGCAAACTAAAACCATGTCGAACCTTAGCCAACATTGGGTAAAAGCTAAACTGGAACTAGGTCAAACTTGAACCAGAACTAGGTTAAACCTAAACTAGAACTAGGTTGAGCCAAAACCAAAACCAATTTGAATTTGAATCCAAATCTATCAAGGCTCAAACCCAAATCCAATAATATTCCAACATAGGTTGAGCCCAAACCTATTAACGGGTTGAACTTAGGTCCAACATGAACCTAATAAGGATTAGATCAAAAATCCATTAAGGATCCAATAATAATTCAATTAGAGTTGGATCCAAGATTAATCAAGGATCCAATAAGAACCCAATTAGGGTTGAATCCAAGATCCATTAGGGATCCAATATGAACTCGATTTGGGTGAATCCAAGATTCATTTAGAATCTATCAAGAACCTAATAAGGGTCCAACATCGATCAAACCCGACTTATTTTGAATCAAAATTAGACTTGATCAAAATTAAGTCCTGAACATTAAACTAAATCAAATCCAACATAAATCAAAATTAAAGTTCTAAACATCGAATTGAATCAAATCAAACTTGATCAAAATCAAATTTTGAACATTAAACTAATTCAAATCAAACTTAAACTAAAATCAAGTTTGAACTTCAAATTGAACCGAATTTGATGTGAACTACTAGTCGAGTGCCAACTAGATTGGTGACCTCAGAATGACATGAGCTGAGGGAAAAAAAAAGTCTAAAAGAGTATTCCATGGGTGTCTATGATTCAAGGATAGCACTTTGGGAAAGATGGAATTTTTAGTTCTATTATTTGAAACATAAGATTTGAGATGAGGGCCAAGCTGGTATCCAAACCAAGGTATCAAAAACCAAAAGTAGAGATTGAAATGCATAAAAAGAGGAAGCTTGGTCAAGGTATGGGACTAATGCCATTTTCTATATAGTAGCCCTTTGATTGTACAGCTCACCAATAAGCAATTGACTTGAGCGTTGGGATATTGCCACTAGAGAGCTAAGTAGTCCATTCATTATTTCATTTCTTTTAGATCATTGCATAGGCTAGCCTAATAGAACCAAATCTCAAGGTGCCTCCTAAGTTGAACTGGTGGTGAACCAAGCGCCATCAATAGTTGGTGCCTTTGATTGAGATTTGCTCTACCACCATGCCATGAACTTGAGGAATCTCTAGCACCTCTTGAATGGTTTAGTCATGATAATGAAGAATGTAGACATTTAAAAGCTAAGATTGGGAGGCTAACTAAGGATGACCATTTTAGACAATTTATGAGTTGTAGCTCAAAGGGAGAAGATCAGCCGAGGACTAATCAACACCATAAACTCGAGCCTTGGGGACAAGCCTGTCCATGAAGGAATCCAACTACCAAACTTCACAACTTGTTATGAACGGGCACTTTAACATGATCCTTATAGAGGCTGCCACAACTAAATTGTACCTAGGTTGCCAATGAGAAGCTATGAACTACCACTAGGGCAAGAGAAGCTAAAGCAATAATGTTGTGAAATAGGGTATCATTTTCTCTACCAAAGACTTAGCTGACATTTAAGTGCCTCATAATGATGCCTTTTGATTTATTTTTTTTTTATTGTGGATGGTTATGTCATGCAATGGATCATGATGGACATTGGGAGCTAGGCTAATGTCTTATTCACTTGAGCTAATGACCATATGAAATTTTGAAAAAAAAAAAGAGAGCCCTATGTAGGAACCCTCATTAGATTCATGGAAAATCTAGAAAAGCCCCTCAAAGTCATTACTTTGCTCCTCACAATTGGGGAATATCTCAAAAATGTAACGATATCAACCAAATTCATTATGGTCCAAAATCAATTAGTATACAATGCCATCCTAGGGTGTCTTGCCTTGAACTATTTATAGATAATGGTGTCAATTTTCATCGAGTAATGAGATTCCTTAGCAAAAATGGTGTAGATAAGTCATTGGGAGACCAAAGTATAGCTAGGAGATGTCATACAGGATATAAGGGGGAGGACTTGTGCAAGAAAGGTAAGGCTGCAATGATTGAAGAACCACAAAATAGAAGTGCTAAGCTAGCAAAATAGTTAGCTAATATGATGATAGAAGAATGCTTAAGGAAGACACTAAAAGTTGGTGTGAACATCACTAACCACTTAAATTCAAAGCTCAAACAATTCTTGAAACAGAGCCCTGACATGTTGGCGCGGAACTTGAAAGACCTTCTCAGAATTAACCTTTTAGTGGCACAATATGTGCTTGCTATAACTGAGGGGTGTAGGCCAAGCAAACAAAAGAAGTAGGTGGGTTGGGGCACACGCGGGTTTTCGGGGGGGGGGGGGGGGGGTGGGGGGGGGGGGGGGGTGTGGGGGGGTTGTGGGTGGGGTGAATTAGGTGTTTCAAAAATAATGTATGATTTTTTGAGATCAAACACCAATTCAAAATTCAATCCAAAAATCACAAGTCCACAAACAAAGAAACAATCACAAGTGCTTGTAATGTAAAAAGATGAGAATAAAATGCACCATGATTTTTATGTGGTTCGGTGACCAATTGTGTCTACTTCACATCCCTTGTCAAGATGTTGAGGACTTGAACTCTCCATTAGAGTTGTCAATTTGTAGGTGAAACCACTCCAATATAACCTTCACTCCAACCAAGTGAATGAACACTTCCAATACAGAGTCTTGTTCCTCTCACAGTCCTAACACCCTATTTACAATGAAATAAGGATGGAAACGTTTACAAGAAAGCCTCACAACAAAAACCTCTTAATTGAGCACAAGGGCTTTGAAGATTTAAAAATTGAGTATCTAAGCTTAGAGCTCATGGGAGGCAAGCTCAATCAAAGATTACTCAAAAATGTAAATTAAGAATAAGCCCTTAAATATTCATTGGGGAGAAAACTAGCTATTACTAGCTATTTTCTATCTTGTTCGGACATATGGACCTAAAGATTCAGCCATCTGGACAACTCCAATGGTCAAATTTAAATAGCTATTATAACTGATGCGATGGGTTCAAGCATCTAGTCCTTAGGTAAAACAATTGAACACCCAAAAATCACCTAGGGGAGGGGGTGAGTAAAACAAATAACAATTTTGTGCAAAATAAATGCCAAATTCAAACAACCAAAGAAATTTCACTCAATTATCAAGCAAACCACAAGTGTTATAATATAAATAAAGAGAGAGAGAATGAATGCACCCTGATTTATGTAGTTCAGAGACCAACTGCTCCTACTTCATGGCTCTTGTCTCGCTCTTGAGAACTTCAACTCTCTACTAGAGTGTCGATTCATTGGTGAAGCCAATCCCATACACTTGACCTTGCTCCAACTGGCAAGGTGCACTCCGCATCGAAGCTTTACGCTCTCAATCACTCCAAACAACCTTGGAGTGGATTACAAGCGGAAATTTATACAAAATGTTACAATTTAGGCTCAACAAATTCTCTCAATATTGAGTATAAGGGAAATGAAAATTTGATTCAAAATTTGAAGACTTAGAGCATTTGATGGCTACAAAGCTAGAAGGTCTTTAATATCTTCTCCACAAAGAATTAGAAGTTATAAAAACTATTTATAGAAGACCATCCTAGCCTATTTATGCCTTATGCATTGAAACAACCTGTTGGGGGTGAAATCCCACAACTAGTTTTGCTGCAATGGTCAAAAAAATTAGTTGTTGGTCACACAAAAAACTCGAATTAGTCGACTGCTTTGACAACTAGTCAATCAATTTTGGACTATTAGAACTGGGAGATCCACTTAGTTGGTCATCCAATTACAAATTGGTCATCTGATTCTAGTAAAATTAGTGCTTGCACTCCCATTTGGGAATCAAGTTCCTCAATCAATCATCTAGTTCTATTAAAATAAAACTGGCACTCCTAGTTGATTGTCTGATACTACATAGGTTAGATATTTGAATCTTTTGTTGATACAGCCGGTCATCTATTAAGCTAAGTGGACAACCCATTCTATCAAAGACGCTTTGTTAAGAGTTTCTAGCTGAACTTACCACAAAAAATACTCTAAATAAATAATCTCAAAATAAATTTCCAACTCAACCAAAGCAAAACCTAGTCAATGTTGAGTTCTTGAGTTGCTTTGGCTATATCCATTTCATTCTTGAATCTTAAATTTGTCATAGATACCTTCAAGCTATTTCTAAGCTATCCTTTGATCTTTTTAAGTCATGCTCGCTGATCTACCATCACATTTCTTTTTCTTTGAAACTTTCAAACATACCCTTGAGAGCTCTAATGTACTATTGCTAAAAATAATGCAACTTAAATAGGCATTAAATATGGTTTTCTCATCATCAAAACTAGGAAGAGCAATATCAAGTTCATTCTCACATGGCAAATCTAATTGCAATCAAGTCAACTTTCATGTGAGAACCAAGTTTGCTTATACATGACAAATTAAATCCACTCATACGTATAATGATCAAGCATGCTATATGGAGAATCAAGTCCACTCTCATGTGGTAATTCAAGTCCATGCCCATAAGGCAAATCTAATCCATTTTTGCATAGTGATAAAGCAAACTTTCATGTGGAGAACCAAATCCACTTACATGCAACAAGCTAAGTCCATTTACACATGGCAAATCAAGTCTACTCTCGCATGGTAATTTAATCCCACTTCCATGTAGCAAATCAAATCCACTTTCACATGGCAATTAAGCTAGCTTTCATGTGAAGAGTTAAGTCTACTTACACATGGAAAATTAAGTCCATCTACATGTGGCAAATCAAGTCCACTTTCACATGGCAAACCAACTTCACTTTCACATGGCAAACTACTTCACTTTCACATGGCAAATCAAGTCCACTCTCATGTGGCCAATCTAATCCACTATTGTATGACAATCAAACCAACATTTATATGGAGAATCAAGTCCAGTTTCGAGTCACAAGTCAAGTTTACTCTCACACGGTAAATTAAGTCCATTTTCACATAGTAAATCATGTCAACTTACATGTGGCAAGCCAAGTCTACTCTCAGATGGCAAATCAAGTCCATTTTCATGTGGTAAATCAAATCCACTTTCACGTGGTAAATCAAATCTACTTTCATGTGGCAAATCAAGTCCATTTTCACATGGCAAATCAAGTCTACTTTCATGTGGCAAATAAAATCCATTTTCATGTGGAAAATCAATTCTAATTTTATGTGACAAATCAAGTCTACACACGTGGCAAATTAATTCACTCTCATATGGCAAATCTAATTCACTTACATATAATAAGTTAAGTCTACTTACACATGGCAAATCAAATCCATGTGGCAAACATAGTCAGCTCTCAAAATATTAACACAATGGATTGATACCTACAAATTATTTATGGCTTCTCATCTTATCGGAACTCAAGAAGAGGATGTAAAGGATGCATTTTGTTTGGGTGATTTTTCTCAAAATCAGATTCGATAGGAATTGACCAAAATTAGGGAATACATACCATTAGATTATGACAAAAATATAGGCCTTAGTTGTACCTAAATTGTGATCATAATTAACAAAAAACTAAGCTTGATTCAAATATTAATTATTGAGAAGTTTGGCCTCAAACTGAATTCAACTTAAATGGCTAAGTGAGCATGGAATCTGGACCAAAATTGGACCCAAAACTCCTTAAAATCTGGGCAAAAATAAAAATAATAAAATATATACAAATAGGTCCATTGACCAAATAAATCTTTATGAATAGGTCCCTGACAAGATTTTTCTCATAAATAGATCCCCAATATGAAAAGTTCTATGAAAGATCCATTAAACTCTTCAAATTATAAATTGATCCTTGCAAAATCTAGGATTTGTGAATAGACCTCTCAGAAGATTAAAAATTATAAATTAATTTTTATAAATTTAGAGTTTACAAATAAAAATTTTAAAAATTTATACTCACAAATAAGTTCATAGATTTTCATCTTTCACAAATAAGTCCTCTATGAATTGTTAAATTATAAATTTAATATATATATATTTATAAATAAACCAATTGAAGGTTTTTATTTTTGAACAAGTCTAAAATTTTATTATTTTACATATACATTTTTGTAAAAAGGATCCTAAAAGTTTTGAATCTTTACAAACAAGTCCAGATGGTTGGTTTTGCAAAAAAGTCCATAACATTTATAAAATTACAAATCGGTCAAGATTTTTCTAAAAGAATTTGACATAATCCCCTAACAAATTTGATGCAACAAGTGGATATAATTTTCAAATAGATCATCCTTATTTGATCCAAATAGATCCTCATTTAGAACAAATTTTATCACATAAAAATTAACAAATCATAGATTTGATTTTTTGAATTGACAACCTAAGTAGATCTTCAATTATTTAAAATTTAAAGCATGATTTTATTATGTCATCGGTATGGGATTGAAATCGATAGCCTGAGATAGTGAAGACCTCGCTGAGCAATTTTGAAACAACAAATCAAATCTGTGTGATGGTTTGAGTGTGCAATTAAGTATTATAGGTACATGACTTCCAACAAGTGCAAGTCCTTGTTATTAATTATCTTGACAATTGTCAAAAATCTCCTAAAGTGAGAAACCTAGCTAATAAAATAAAAATACAAAAGAAAAGAAAATATCATTTGATTGATGTTTGAGAAAAGGGTGCATGGCTTAAGTAAGGGTATACCCTCACTTTACAATAAAATGAATTTAAATTTATAATCATGAAAGAATATGAAATGTAAAAAGAAAATAGGAAATAAGCTTTGATATATGTTGTTGCCCTACTCCTATCTATTGGACCAAGAAAAACTTGACTCAAATGGGTCTTGATTTGACCCTTAGCTAATGCTGATAACTTGACTTGATTCTAAGATATATAGCTGAATGCCTTGGCTGATGCCAGTTGACCCTACTAAGATTCAAAATGTCACCCAGTAGGACATTTAAGAAGATAAAAGAGGAAGAGGGAGAAGCCTTATATACATTGTTGCTTCACTTCTGTGTACTAGACTAAGTGGGATTTGACTCAAATGGTTTTGATTTGATTCTTGACTTGATTTCAAGGTGTGACTGACTATTTTGCCTTGTGTTAGTTGACCTTACTAAAATTTGAGTCATCACCAATGGCTTTGAGGTTGTCTTAGCCTTGACGTGTGGCCAATAGATTTGAGTGTATTGGCAATTCACTTCTTTTGATAACAATGCTAATGACTTCTTGGGTTAGCTTGAAGTATGACCGATAGCTTTGAGCATGTTAGTGATTAACTTCTTTTGATAATATTACTAATGGCTTGTTGGGTTTTGCTTGAAGTGTGGCTGACATCTTTTGAGTGTATTGCCAATTACCAATAGCTTGTTGGATGTAGTTTTAAAGTGTGACTACCAGCTTTGAGCATGTTAGCTATTAAGTTCTTTTGCTAGCATTACCACCAGCTTGTTAGGTTTAGCTTTGAAGTGCGGTCGATAGTTTTGAGTGTGTTGGTGATTAACTTCTTTAGATAGCATTACTAATGGCTTATTGGGTTTACTTTTGAAGTGTGGCTGACAGCTTTGAGTGTGTTGGTGATTAACTTCTTTTAATAGTATTACCAACAGCTTGTTGGGTTTATCTTTAAAGTGAGGCCAATAGCTTTTGGGTGTTGGCCAATTAATTTCTTTTCATATTGTTACCAATAGCTTGTTGAATTTAGCTTGAAGTGTAGCCAATAGTTTAGAGCATTTTGGAAATTAACTTCTTTTGATTTGATAGCATCACCAATGCCTTCTAGGGTTAGGTATAACTTTGAATTATGATTGATAGCTTTGAGCATTTTGATAGTTAACATCTTTTGGTTGATAAACTATGGTCTTACTGACATATTGTTGATTACATTTGAGGTGTCATCGATGAGATTGAGCTCATTGTTGATTACCTAAACTTGATTTTGGATCCAACCCTGATTAGTTTCTTGATGGACCTAGGTTCAACCCATTAATAGATTTTGGGTTCAATATTGAGCCCTTGTTGGGTTTAGGTTCGAACCTAAGCGGACTTGAGTTTAAGTTCAAGTTAGTTTGATTCAACTTGGTTTTGGTTCAAGTTTTACTTATTCTGGTTCAGATTTGGCCTATCCTTTTTTAGGTTTGACCTATTTTGATTTAGATTTGACATGTTATAATTTAGGTTTAACCTATTCTGGTTTAGGTTAGGGTTTGGCTTGACCCGATTTAGGTTTGGTTTGAACTTGGCTTAACCTGATTAGGGTTTGATTCGAACTCTGCTTGAACTTGAGCTTAAGTTCGATTTAACCTGATTAGGGTTTAGATCGAACTTGACTTGACCTGGTTGGGACTTGGTTCAAACTTGGTTTTATCTAGTTGGAACTTGGTTCAAACATGGCTTGACTTGCTTGGGACTTGGTTTGAACTTGGCTGATCCTATTGGGACTTGGCTCAAACTTGGCTTGACCTAATTGGGACTTGGTTTGAATTTGATTTAAATTCATTTTGAGTTTATTTGAATCTGGCTTGACTCCATTAGAGTTTAATTCAAATTAGTTTTGATTTAGTTCGAGTGTACTTTGACTCAATTAGAGTTTCAATTCAAATTTGTTTTGGTTTGACTCAATTAGAGTTTAATTCAAATTTATTTTGATTTAGTTCAAATGTTATTTGACTTGATTGAAGTTTAATTCAAATTTCTTTTGACTCCAAATTGGCTTAATTTGGACATAAATTGATCCAAGTTTTTTGCTACTCAATTAAAGTTGGATCTAAAGTCAAATGATTAGTTTTTTTATTAAAATGGATGACTGGTTGGGGTACTGGCTGACTGATTGAGCAAGTGCTATTCTCGGTTCAATAGAACCGGATGATCGGTACGAGTACAGTTCATCTAACAAAGCAAATGTCTTTCTTGGTTCAACGAAATTGGTCAACTAATTGATATACCGATCGATTGACAGAGGATGTGTAGCTTGGGTTCATTGGGACTAGGTGACCGGTTGATGAAAAAATCAACTAACAAAGAGATTTTCTTTTTATATGTATAGTTTCAATCTATTTGTTCTTGTTCATTTAGGCTCATTTGGTGCTTTGTTCAAATTATTTTGGTTTTGTTCATGTGTTTTAGCCAAAGTGGCTTAAGTTCAATGATTGAGTCATTTTAATTTAATCAATTTATGTTTATTATTTTGTTTTAGTTGAGAGATCTTAGACTATCATGATGGCTTTGAGTGATTCCATAGGATAACCTTGTGTTATATGGACTTTCAAAAAGCCCGTAGGCTAGACTTTAGTTGATTAGACTTTTAGGTGAACCTATAGGCTAGCATTGAGTTTGAATTTGATTTTTGGGTGAGCCCATAGGCTCACCCTAAACCATTCAGACTTTGGACGCTCCATGCTGGGCTTTGATCTGAATAGACTTTCAAGTGAGCTCGCAGGCTAGCCTTTAGTTGATTAGAAATTTAGGTGAGTTCATAGGCTAGCCTTGAGTTTGAATAGACTTTCAAGTGAGCTGAAAAGCTGACCTTTAGTTTGAATAGACTTTTGGGCAAACCTACAGTTTGGCCTTTAGTCTGAATTGATTTTTGGGTGAGCCCACGAAACTGACTCTTAGCCAAATTGACTTTCGAATGAGCCCATGGTCGGACCCTTAGTCTGAATGGCTTTTGAACAAGCTCATAGGTTGGCCTTAGGCCGAAGTTGACCTTCAAGAGAGCTCAAAAGTTGGCCCAAGGGAAAAGGTGACTTTACAATGAGCCTGCAAGCTGTCCCTTGGCCAATAGATGGTGAGGAGGTGCTGCTACGATGAGGATACTAGTGTTGTGAGTGGCCATGGCAATAACAAAGACTAATGACAGGGTTGTGTGCACACATAACTACAAATGGTGGTAAGCAAAAGAGGAGCTCACAATGTGGTTTGGGCGACAAAGCCCCCGAGTCTAGTCTCCCAAAATCAGGCAGCCAAGAGAGTTGCTTTGCAAGGTTTCAAGCAAGAGGGCATAGTAGCTAGGGTTTTAGCAAGATGTGGACAGTGGCGGGGGGTGAGCAAGGTCGTGGGTGGCTGCAAGCATGGAGATGACCTTGTGTAGGTTGGTTGAAGTGAATGAGGGTAGAAGATGCATTGGGGGAGGGGGGCAGCAAGGACGACACAAAAGACAAAGGAAAAGCAAGAAGAAAATAGAAGAAAAAGAAACAAAGACAAAAATAGTAACCATACATCTTCTTGCCTCCTTGATAAGATGTCCTTTCTCTCTAAATTTCTTTCTCTTTTCATCCTAATTATTGTGCTAATAATTCATGTCTAATTTGTGCTCTTGCTCCATTTTTATAGGGTAGAGAGGATCCTTAAATTGAATCATTGATTGATTTAAATTTGATTCTATTTTCCATTCTTTAGCAATCAAATCTCATATTCAAATCTTTAATTGACATATTTTGAGATTGCAATCTCCTTAACTAAAAATTATTTTGATTGTTATGAACTTGGAGAGAATTTATTTTTATTTCTACATATTGCCAATTGAACTGAATGACCAGTTGAGGAACAAGTCGACCGGTTGAGAGGTCGCATTAGTATAGGTTCATCAGAATTGATCAATTAGCGAAGTGCTACCAAATTTGGTCCATGAGAACCGATCGTTTGGTTCACCAAGAAGTCAACAGGTGTGGCCGGATTCAGTATTTGGGCCTGAAGTTTTAGCCCATGTTTATTTTCAGTTGGACCCAACCAATCATGAATTAGACTTAAAGTCCAATTCTAATTCTTATCAAACTTGAAGTCAGAATTAGATTACAAAATCTACTCAAACAAAGCGACCCCTTTCACATCCACTTCACAAGTTTTCTTGGCAAGAGAAGTGGATGCAAACAAAATGAGTACTTGATCTTGCATCATTGCCTTCGCAAGTGTTTGACAAGTGGGTCCTCTTACTTTTAGTTGTTTCTCTCATTTTTTGAAGGTGTTATAGAGCCTTTTGTGATTGAAAGAATTTGAACAAGAAAGAAGATAATTTGATTTTACCACACTTCCTTCCTGTCTCGAGAACTAACACCAAAGTAATTATTGCATATCAACCTCAGGAGTATCAAAAATGAGTGAGATTTGATAATTATTATCCCTTTTCCATTTTTTTATAAGAGGGATGCCATGTGCTAATGGGGCTAGAGAGTCCTTCAGGCTAGAGCCAGTTAGGAACTTTAGACAAGTACTCTATAATAAATATTTGACTCAACTAAAATAAAAGAGAGTCTAAACCTAATCAAAGCCCGATTGTTGAGTTACTTTGGTTATATTTGTGTCATCCTCTGAACTTCAAGTTGTTGTAGGCATCCTGAAGCCTCTTTCAAGCAATTCTTTGATCTCTTCAAGTCACACTCCCCAATCTACCATTATGATTCCTTTTATTTGAAGCTTTTGAATGTACTCTTAAATGCTTTAATATACTTTGACTAAAAAGTGGCACAACTCAAATAGATATTAAATACAGTTTGCTTATCATCAAAATTAGGAAGTAAAATAATATCCCTATTTTTTATGATGACAAACCCAAAAAAAATATTTAAAGATTTAAAGCACATCACGTATATGAGAGCATGCATATGGGCATATATGGGAGCAACATGTATTTGGGTATGTGTGCATGTATATTCTCCATTTATATTTCTCCTCCTTTTGACATCAACAAAAAGGGTAGTGAGAAACATGTTAATTGAATATAGAATATGACAAAAAAAAATGACGGTGTCTCCCCTGCACAGTCAATGAACATAATCTATATGAAATATCACATAGGCTACCAACACATAGAGCACACATAACAATAAGTTGTTTACAAGAGCACAATGAGTCAATAACACATATATAATCACAAGAAGCTCCCCCTAAGATGATGCATATATAATAACTTATGATGTGTATATGCAAGAGAATAAAATCAAGAAAATATCTATAAATAAAATCAATCAAAGTTCAAAGATCCACAACATCAAAAATCATAACGGAAGCATCATCCAAACATAGACGAAACCCATAATCCATAACATAAAGAACAAAGTATGAAAATCCACTAAAAACATAAATGCAAGATAGAGAATCTATGGGCTTAGTCTAGGTGCAAAGTGATCTAGAAGAGTATGAAGCATCCTGGTCACCTAATCCATGGAGGATTGGAACCCATCCACGAAAGTGTGAATGTACGTTAGCTATTGGGTCATTCTCTCTATGAAATCCTCCAAATGAGCTAGTCTCTTAGAGAACTCTATACATGAACCTGAAGATGTGGCAGGTAGAGGCTCACCTCTATTAGATTCATGTCCAGTGCACTCACCTCCTTCTATGGTGTCAATCTCCACCTCCTCTCCCTAATCATCTCCCAACTTTGGGGCTGATAGAGTGTGTAGCAAGAGAACATATTAAAGGAGGTACAGACATAGTACAATGGGAGATCACAAAGAGGAATAAGAGCCCCAAAGTTATGAAGGACTTTTGTAATAACTCTTGGGAATCCAAGGGCAACATGGCTATATATAAGATATTGGGCCATATGGTGGAGGATAATATAGGGTAAGAACACCCTATGCCTAATTAGAATAGAATAAATCAAGTATAGTTTAATAAAGGAGACTTCATTACAATGCTTACCCTTTGGAAGGAGGGTATAAGCCAAAATTTGGTGGATCACATATGCCCTAGGAGGGAGGAGGTTTGATTGTAACTACTTCATGGCCTCACCCTAATTTTACTCAAATACGGCTTCAACAACTGATTGTATGAGTAAAGTTGGTCTGACCATTTACAACTTAGAATCAATCTATCCCCATCTATAGAAACACTAAGAATAGATCCAAGAACTACTATGTTAATGGGCATAAGTTTATCTCCATAGTAAGTGTCAAGGGTTTTTCTAGATTCATCAATATAAGAGTTTGCAGATAAAATATAGACATTATGATTATGATAGATTTCATGGTCAAGTAAAAGAGATGTTCACCTTTGAGCATCAAACAATGGTCTAAGATTCAAAGAGTGAAGATCATCGAAGTTAACTTTTCTAGGAACAATAATGTGAGAGGAGGAGAATTTATCTTGGAATCAACTAGAATTTTCAAGAGATGATAATTCAGGAGGATAGGCATTATTACTAGAGGAGGAGGATGATCCTTTACCTTTCATCTTCTTGGATGCAATTCTCTTGAATCTTGGGGCTATTAGAAGAAAAGGAAAAGGAATTAGGGCTACAAGTGAGAGAGATCAAAGGAGAGAAGGGGAAAATCAAGCAAGATGGCCTTGGATCACTTGAAATCACTACGTGGGAGCCCTAGGAGATCATCTGGAGCCATTGTGCATGAGAGAGCATAGGGAAAATAGACTTCCAATTAGGTTTTTAAGATGAAATCATGCTAGAATTTTGCAAACTATTTGATTGTTATAGACAACCAGTTAACTGACAAAAACTTTCAAGTCTACAAATGCTCGCTAAACTAGATAGAAACCTATGAGGAGGGGTGAGTTAGGTTTTGCAATACAATACACAATTTTTTGAGATTGAAATCAAATTAACAATCCAATTGCAAAGACACAAGTCTTCAATCAATAAATCAATCACTAATGCAAAAAGTAAATAAGTAAAGATGGCATCGTGATCTTTTATGTGGTTCAAAGACTAATTGTGCCTACTTCACCATCCTTTTCTCTGTCTTGAGGACTTGGACTTTCTATTAGAGTCACTTTTGAGGAGAAGCCAAGCCTTTATACCAACTCACAACCAGGAGTGTCGCTTTCTTTGGGTAAAGCCACGCTCGTATAACTCTTACTCTAATGAAGCACGAGTTGGCTCCTACATTGGAGATTTGATATCTCAAACACTCCAAACACCTTGGAGTGATTTATAAGTTGAAAGGATAAAAATTATGATACAAGCGTGCCTCTCTATAAGAGCCTCTCAAAATTAGTACAAAAGGCAAAAGATACAAAAGTTGAATATCAAAGTTTAGAGTAACTGGAGGCTAGTGACTTGAAAAAACTTGTTTCAATCTCATGAAAATAATCAAACATCTAAAAGCTCTAATTGAAACAAGGTCCAAGCCCTTGTATACCCATTGGTGAGAGAGCTGCTGTCACATGCTAAGCTTTGTCACATTCAGGTGTCAGAAGCATAAGGTTCGAGAGTCCAGAACATCCCAATGGTCAAATTTAGATAGTTGTTATAGCTAATGTCACAAGCTCGGACACAGATTCAGGCACCTAAATCTACAATGTTGGGCATTTGACTAAGAAACTAGGCATTCAAACTCTAAACATGGAAAATCTAGAAGTTATATCTTCTAAATCTTCGAGTGTCCAATCATGAGGTTTAGGCATCTGAAACTATTAGAAATTCTAGAGTTATTTTTTCTAGATTTGGGCATATGAATGTTGATGTTTGGGCATTTGAAGTTAACAAAAAAATCTACTGGTTTATTGCAACTTTGGTTTCCAGTTCAATATTTTCTCAAGACTGACCTTGGATAAATGATAAGCCAGTGAAAACATTCTAATATGAGTTTCAGTATTAGCCAAAGCTCTAAACTAAGTATTCAAAAAGTATATCTTCAACTAAAACAAAAAAAATTCTGAATCTAGTGAGTCAACTTTGATGATCTCTTGTGCCTTCTTTAAGCCATCTTCAATTCTTCAACTTCCATATGTTGATCCACCATTAAGCCTCATCTTCAATATTGTGTTCATATTCATTTACACTTGAGGCTTCCAAACGAGCTTGATTTTCATTTCGAGCTTGGCTTGATTACTAGCTACAAAATGCTCAAGAAATTGATAAAATACAAATTCGTTCATCAGCAAAACTACAAAGAGCAACATCTCCCCCTTTTTGAAGATGACAAACTCACACAAGCATAAAATACATAATCTAGTTGGCTAAAGAAAATTTTGAATTTCAATGCAATAACAACTAGAGTAGTATATAACATGGATAGTGAATAAGAATCTTTACACTATAGAAATTTTAAACATTTTTAAGCATGAACATAAGACTCCCCTTTATTATGTTACTCTCCCTCTTTAATATAGCAAACTTCCCCTTTTTATGTTAGTCTTCCCTTTTGGCACCAACATCAACCCTCGAGCTCGCACTAAACCAACATTTGAGCTTGCAAACTAAGCCAACCTTTGGATTTGAATGCTTAAAATTAGGCTACGGGTTCAACTAAAATCATCATAAATAGTCAAAAACTCTCAAATCAAATTGATTAATATGAAGTAATTCAATTATAACAAATGGACTAAGGTCAAGTTGACTTACATGAACCTAAATTAATCAAGCTGGACTCCAAAAATCCAAATTGAGTTAATATAAACTCAGACTCAACCCTAATTAGACTCGAGATGGGTTAATTTAAAATCAAATTGAGTTCAAATCAAATCCAATCTAGACTAAATTAAGCTCAAGTCAAATCCTAATTAGGTTAAATCAAGTCCAAACTAAAAGGGCAAATTCAAAGTCAAACTAGAACCAAATCAGGCTGAGTCTGAACTAAAATAAAGTTGAACTAAATTGACTTAAACTTGAATTGAAGTCCATCAAGATGCATATCTAAATTCAATAAAGGTCCAACACAAGGTTGAACTCGACTAAAGCTAAATGAAATCAAACTCAAATATGAATTAAATAGGGTCAAATTGAGTCTCACTGGGTGCATTGAGCCCTCAGCAATACTCCAAGATCATGAACAACGAATGATATTATATCCTGACCTGAACTAAATTAGCTCAAATAGAATAAAATAAGGTCAAATTGAGTCTTTCTGTGTGCGCTACAAAAATATTTAACAATATTTCAAAGCTATATCCAACTCTATAAGTCGTTGGTGATGCTATCAAATCAAAAAAATTAATTGTCAACACGCTCAAAGTCATTGGCCATACTTTGAAGCTAGTCAACTCTAGAAGCCATTGATGATACATCTTTCAAGGTATACCTAACTCCATAAGCTATTGGTGATGCTACCAAATCAATGAAGTCAACTAATAATATACTCAAAATTATTAACCACACTTCAAACTAGTCAACCCCAAAAGTAGTTGATGATATGTTCTATAAGCTAGTCAACCCCACAAGTAGTTGATGATGTGTCCTTTAAGCTAGTCAACCCCAAAAGTAGTTAACAACATACTCTCCAAGCTAGTCAATCCCAAAAGTAGTTGATGATGTAATTCTCAAAGTTATACCCAACTCCCTAAGTCTTTGATGATGTTACTCAAATAATAAAATTATCTCCTACACCTTATTAGCTATAGAAATCCTTCAAAAATTAAAAAAGTTATCGTCTATGCCTTGTTGGCTATAGAAATACTTCAAAGTCAATGGAGTTATTGCCAATACCTTATTAGCTAACAGAAACATTTCAGCCCCAATGGAGTTATCACAAATGCCTTATTGGCTAATGAAAATACTCTAACCCCAAATAAAATTATTGTCAGTGACTTATTGGTTAACAAAAACACTTTAAATAATAAAGTAAGTGTCGAAGTTCAAAGCTATTGAAAACACTTCAAATTTTTTCCATTCCCTTTCATGTCCCATTGGACGATACCATTAACACTTGCCAAAGACCAAGTCAATCTGAGTTAGATGTCTTGTGCTCCAACGCAGGGGGGAGTGGGGTAGTGATACAACAAAGGTTCTTCTCTGCTTTTTTTTGTCTTTCTTCATTTCTTTTATATTTTCTATAATTCTATATTAACATTTATTATAAAGTGAGGGTATATCCTTACTTAAACCATACATCATTTCTTAAAAATCAATCAAATTTTTTTTCTTTTTTTTAAAGTCTCTATTTTATTAGTTAGGTTTTTTATTTTAGGAGGTTCTTGACAATTATCAAAATAATTAACAATAAGGGTTTGCTCCTATTGGAAGTTACATTCTCACAAAACCTAATAGCACACTTTAAATTAAAATAAACTTTAATTTGTGATTTGAGATCACTTCTTGGGATTTCTGCTATGCTAGGTGATCAACTTTGATCCCACAATGATGACAATAATGATTTTATACTTGAAAAAAATGATGGGTAAATGGTATTATTTTGGTAGTTTATAAAATCATATGCTATATAGGAATTTGCTATTGTAATATCATGTTTTTATTATTATATGTTGTTATGATGTTTGTTCCAATTCTCTGAGTGTTAATTTTGTTGTTGATGTTGTTTCTGATTTTATTACCTTACTAATGATTTGCTTTGTGTACCACCCCATCCTCATTTGCCAACCGTGATTTACTTCCTTCATATTTGTTAGTAAGACTTTTTATTTGTTCTTTGTTTGTGGTATACATATATTATTAAATTTGTTATCTTCTTTTTAAAAGTGGTTTTTATTTGTAGATTGAGATAGTTTGCTCCAAGAAGGTTTGATATGTGGGAGATATGGTCATGAGGTTTGATAATGCCAAGACTAAGAATCTAGGGTTGGAGACTATGCTCTCATGGGTGGAGACCCTAACTCGGACTCCTCTACAAATTGTGCAACATCCAACCCACTCTAGATGGAAGATCATAACATACATCCTAATAATGGTGAAGCTATAAAACTTATTGTTGAATTCATCTAGCCTCCAACTTATGTTTTATATTTAATCTTTGGTTTTTTGATTACAAGTTTGGTAGCCTCTACATTAGGACTTGTCATGGCCCCAACAAGCCAATAGGGGTCTGGGATACCAACACGTTTAGATTGTTACTCTGTGTCAACTACCAGTACCAAGTCATTGGTGATAATTCAACATGACTCTCAACCCAATTGGAGATTTTTCGTAATAGACAAAAACATATTACCAATGATTTAGCCCAACTGGGGGGCTAAGCTACAAAAAAACAAGGAATGGATATGGGTGGACATAAAGGTGATACCTACTTATATTATATTTTATTATATTCTTATATTTATTATATATTTTCTCACTTTTATAATTTAAGGTAATACCAATTTGGAGCATAGGCATCATGTGGACCCTTGGCAAGCACTTGTATGATTAGAAGGTAAACGTGGAGAAGAAATACTTCACACCATTCAAGAATGAACCGAAGAAACATGTCACCTACCTAGATTTGACAATCAAGGAAGACCAATGGCCTATTCTAGTTAGATATTGATGGACGAAAGAGATTCAAGTATTTATCTAGCCCCTTAGTTGTGTGACTTTGAATATAACTATCACTTACACTACATGTCCTAACAATTTTGCATTCTTCACTTAGGAATTGAGTTGCATCAACAAAAGGCACTGAAAGAGTTAGAAGATGGGCTACTCTCTAGGATGCAAGGGATATACCAACTTGAGATATGAGGTATATTCTTCAACTTAGTCAAATTAAATGCACCATACATCTAACATACACTTTCTTCATTATATTCTATTTAACATGGATGTTATCCCTTGTAGCTTGAGTAGAAAATTAGAGCTAAGCCTTCCAAGTTGGAGGTCTTCTTAACAACTCATGCTAAGAAGGATGGGTAACCAATTGATGCAACATCCACAAACACAATAGTGAGTGTTTAACTTAATTCTTAACAATATTTATTGTAATGAAATCGTGCTAACATTCTTATTGATCATATTAAAGGAGAAGATATCTCAATTGAGGCAAAGTATACCAAAGGACTTCACCTTGGATACAGCCACCCAAAATGAGATCCATGATCCAGTTTTGGACCTGACAAACATGATCGACTATGGACCTTTGGTACAGGACTGACTCTTAGTACTCCTTCTGGGTCTGCCTCCAAAGCCTCAAAAGGTGAGTCTTTGCTATATATGCAAAGTCAAATATAGGCTATGATCTAGGCCAAGGTTGCTTCAGCTATGGAGAGGTTTAGAAAGGAGATATTCAAACATCTCCCTCATGCCATGTATTGGTCTATCCCATGGCATGAGATATGAACCAAATCCATAGTTCTACTACTTTGTGTTTGTAGTATATGTGTATTAATTTCTTGGTAATACTAATACATGCCTTTTGTAAATTGTTAAAGAGATTCCAGGTCTAGCAACCCTATAGAACGACGACACTAGCAATAGCCAAATTGGTTCAAGGGGGAAGGGCAACTCCTTCCACTTCTTACACCTCTTGGGTAGATTTTGTATATTACAATTAAACATATTACATGTTGATCTTATTAATATAGTTAAAGTTTGAAATTATATATATTCAACATATTGAATATTCATAACTCGTGGACACCAGCAGAGAGGAGTGGGGACTTGGGCACTAACACAACAAGGGAGTAAGGATTTGGGCATGAACATGGCCACGAGAGTGGAGATTTGGACACAGATAGGGGTACAAGGGTGGGGATATAAGCACAAGGTGGGGACTTTGGAGGGGACATGAGTACGGGGGTGGGGGAACTTAGGTGCAAGGCCAGTGACTTGGGCATAAACATGGGCATGAGTATGAGCACAGGGTGACGACTTTGACACAGACGTGGACATTATTTAATTATATTTGTTATTACATTTTTATATATTTGTTTCTATCTAGACTCATATGAAATTTATTAATTTATAAAATCATATGAATTTGTTACTTATCCAAATTAATAATTACTGATTTAATTCATTTAGATGTATATGAGAAGCTCATCTATGAGCCAACCACAGGGAGCAGAACAAGAAGATGATAATTTCTTATTTTGTTTGAAAGTTTTATGTCTAAAATTTAGTATTATATGATAATTTGAATTTTGAGATGCATCGATTATATTTAGAGTTGTAAATAAGTTTCATACATATAACCTGAGTATTTTAAACCATATTTCATAAAATTAAAATTTTTTATTTAGCTATATTTTAAGATATAAATTCTAAATAAATATTGTAAACTAAGATTCCAGCATTGTACTAGCTCTAACTAGTGAAGCACCACCATTTTGAGAACAATGGTGGCGCCAAAAGTGTTAGCACCACCGTTGTTCAAACAAAGGTGATGCTTGCTAGTTAGCACCATCTTTGCCCTTAGGACTAGTACTAATATTTCTGACTATTAATAGCACTAATATTTAGCGCCATTAATTGACAAATTTTCCTAGTGCTGATAATATTAATGTCAAAAACTTGTCTCTTCTAGGCACTATCTTCTCAGTGCAATTAGTGCCATCATAGACTTTTGGGGGTACTAATTTAGCAACATAAATATTCACAGCAAAAATTGATGCAGCAGTCTCTTAGCACGACAAATTAGTACCAACACTAATATACCAGCGCTAATTTGACCTTTACTAGTGCTAAATTAGTGCCACTAATGCACAAAAATATTGTAGTGTCTATAACTTTTACCTCTCAGAATGGTCACAAGTAAGGTTACGAGTTACTGGATTAATTTGTAGCTCCAATTAAATTGGTTTCTCAACCCATTTGAAGCCAACATGCCAGTGAAGAGAACGTTTATCATGTTAATCCTTAAAGGCAAATATTATTTTACCATTTGACTCATTTTGTCATTTGGGTCATACTTTATTTCTTTTAACATCTTGCCAAGTGAGGGACAACCATGGATATCTGTCTTTTTGGCCTTTCATGAATCTTCATCCCAACCTTGAGGAAACCAATTTTGTTATTGAGCTTATTGTCTAAACCTAAAGATCCTCTACATTTCGAGTTGATTTGGCCTATATTGTGAACTAAAAATTTCTTACACTTTGATCCAAAATTACTTATTACCCTAAACTTGTTATTCTATATCAAAAATTCTTGTAATTCACATTAAGGATAGATGCTAACTTGGACTAGAAAAATCCTAGTCCCCTTTACTCTAGAACTTGACCGAGTTCTTTTTTTTTTTTAGAAACAAGTATGGAATTTCATATGATAGGACTCTGGCTTATGGAATGAACCATACATCAGAAACTTGGCATATGGATAATTCTGGCATACAGAAGATTCCATATGCCAGTATACTAACATATGAACTAAGTCATAGGACAGACAACTAGCGTAAGGGTTCAACTAGCTGGCATATGAATCTGGGTAGGGCCCATATTTTTCAGCTAAAAATATGAGCAAATTCCTTTGACTGACTCTTCACAACAATTTAATCTCATCTATTTATTCTCACTAATTTGCAACCAATTAGACAGCCCACGAAAATCCTAAAAGTACGTATACCAATTTTTTCACTTTATTTTTTATTTATTTGATACTATATAAAAAAACTCATAAAATGTTTCTTTTTTCTGGTAGGTACATGTGAAGACAAGTCATGAGCTGATATGGCAAGTGTATTCTACTGCTAGTGAGAAGACTCTTATAACTATTTTTGAAAATCTAATACATCTTTTAAGCCAGGTGGTGAATTATCAATAATATTCAACAAAAAAAATTTAGGAAGCTCTATGACCATAATATGTTTAAAAAAATGAATTCAAGGTTGGATTGAACTAGATAAAAAAAACTTTGTAGGAAACAAATAAGAAAATTAATTCTTCAATGTGGCTATTCTAGGTATGTATACTTGTTTGAAAAAAAATTGAGAGGGAGCAAGAAGTATGTAAAGTATAAGTTGGATTTTTTTTATAAAAAAATGTTATTTCAAATTTTTTTTATTCAAGAGTTATTAATCTAAATATCTATCTTTAAAAAATCAAGAAAAAGAGAGAGAAAATATGGGTGAAGTGACGTAACAGGTCACTCCCTCTCTATGGATGGATTAATCAACCATCATGAATAGATTTCACTGTATCCTTTACTAAGGGTAACATATGATACATTGAATAACCAGTTAAATAATGAACAAGTTGCATTATTATTTCAAGTTCCCAAATCAACAACCTAAGCCAGATGAAAACATATGAGAACTGTTCCATAAATTGCATCGAAGGTAAGGTCATGTACGAGGTTAGCACAGAATCTTTTGTCTTAATTAACTTGACCCTCACACTAGGGTTTAAAACAAACTAAAAGGAATGGATGTGTATTTGTAATAATAATAATAGAGTAATAAAAATAGAAGATTTTGGGTGAGGAGAAAAACTTTGGTTGTCCCCTCTAAAAAAATATGAACAAGTAATATGTCCCGCTCAGTTTGGCATGCTGCCAAAATCTCGGGAAAAAAATACTTCCAAAACCCCCTTCCTTTTGTTGCATCTCACGGCTAGGTCTCACTATCCTCTCTATGAAAATAAATAAATAGATAAATAAATAGAATTTTCTTTTGTGTTTCTTATGCATACTCTCTGAAATAAATCATTTTCATGCGCTTTTCTTATCATTTTTGAAAATATTTTTGCTACCTTCCGATGCTCTCCATTGCAAATCACAACTTGCAAGGTGAGTCAAGCCCAAAGCCTTGTCCCAAACTATTAGGGTATTGGGGGAGTCAAAAGAGTGTCAAACTAGATCAATATAGTGGGTTGAACACCAAACCATCCCAAAAGCTTAAGCCAATGGGATATGGGCTTTTTTCACTATATATATTGGACTCTATCTATCCAATATCTGATGTAGGATTAATTCATCACACCTGATATTATAACAATCTCCCATTTCAGATGTAATTTGACCACATCAATTTTAACACTCTTAATCAAAAACTCTTTTACTCAATTAGTTCTACCGCGTGACCCATACTAACGGATTTTTGTCTCATTCTTTTGATTTTTCAAGAGAGACTAACTTGCGACTCAATTCAGTCACATCATCAAAGTAATTTTGGTCTTAAGAGTTTGCACAGTTTCGAACTTAAAGTTCTGATACCACTTGTTGAAGGAGTCGAAAGAGTGTCGAATTAAAATAATATAATGAGTCAGACACCAAACCAGTATAAAAGCTTAAACTCATGGGATTTGAACCTTTTTCACTATATATATTAGACTTTATCTATCCAATATCTGATGTGAGACTAATTCATTACACCTGACATTATAACAATCTCTCCCTTCAGATATGATTTGACCACATCAATTTTAACACTCTTAATCAAAAACTCTTTTACTCTACCACTTTTACCTTATGACCCATATTAACGGATTTTTGTCTCATTTTTTAATTTTTTTAAGAGAGACTAATATATAACTCAATTTAATCGCATCATTATAATAATTTCGATTTTAAGAGTATGCATAGTTTCGAATTTAAAGCTCTGATACCACTTGTTGGGGGAGTCGAAAGAATATCAAATAAGATCAATATAGTGGGCCCAATACCAAACCATCGCAAAAGTTTAAGCTCATGGAATATAGGACTTTTTCACTATATATATTGGACTTTATCTATCTAATATCTGATGTGAGACTAATCCATCACACCTGACATTATAACATTAGGGTTTGTATGTTGATAAAATTTAGTACTTAGGGTTTAGAGTTTTAGATGCTTATGTATAATTATTACAAAAAAAATTATAATATGAGAGATTGGAGAAATTTCTTAAAAAAATGCCAAATAATTGTAGGGGGTTGCAGAAGCATATGGAAGGGCCTACTAGTCTTAGAATATTAAGGACTTCTCTTAATATGGGCTTTACTTTTGAGTATTCTCTTGGATAATATTAAGTCCAATTTATTTTAAAAAAATTATAAGAGGTTCTCAATTTTGTGATTACACCCCACGAAAAATGCAATTTAGTATTCAAGGCAAATATAGCTTTGCATGAATATGTCAATTACTGACTTAATGACTATATTATTTTTGTAAGAAATTATGTATTTGAGTGTTATTCTTGTTTTTATTCTTAAGGAAAAATATAGTTTTCTGTGACATTAAAATATGATTGAGAAATTGATAAATCAATCACATGAGATGCATACAATTTTAGTTGGGCCCGGGCTTGGGCTTGCTTAAGCTCAAAACTAGCTGATTTGTTAACTAGCTATATAAATTATATATTAATTCCTAGAAAAAGATATTGCTTCAATTATTCGACATTAACATTTTTAAGAAAATGAAATTGGATGTATATATGGCTAGAATTGTTATTATCAGAAAGCAAAACTACACCATAGATTGGTTGACAAGATATGCCTAGGGTGTCCAACTCAAATGGCAAATTGAATTTCATACCATGTGAGATTTGATTTTAAGGGTTCATTTTGTAATAAAATAAAACCAAAACCAAAATTAATATTATTGAAATATTTTTATAGATTTGTATATATTTTTTTAATAAAATTAACCTTATAATAATTTAAAGTTTAAAAAATTAATTATTTTTTATAATAATTTAATTTAATAATAACGTAAAACAGTTAATATTATTTTTTATTAAAAAATATTTAGCAGGGCTATTTTTTCTTATTCCGCTATCAAATGATGCCTATATTTCTTATTGCTGTAGAAATTGCAATGTGCCACTTATATTAGATATTAACAAAAATAGGATTGTCAATGGGCCGGGCAGCCCGAAAGCTCGATCTAATTTGAACCAAAATTTTCAGGTTCAGACCTATGATTGTTGGACTTTATGTCATATTTGGACCTAAAATTTTATGAAAAATGAATTGGTTCGATCTAAAGTCTAAATTTAGTTCGAAAAATCTAATATATAATTTTGGATTTGAATTGAGTGCAAATTTTAGATTAGCTTGGGGTTTGGATTCAAGATGACAAGCCCATGCAAGGCCAGATTATACCACTATATAGAAGTGGATATTGCTAGCCATATTAAAATGTCTTTATATTCATGTAAAGCTTTTTTGTTACATATCCAATAAATGTTGATTTGGCATATAGAATATCATTGGCTTGGATTCGGGAGTGGTTTAGATTGGCCTCGACTTCCGTAAGTGGTGAAAGTGATGTCATTTTCGCCACTTCCATTATTTGGATGGAATTGACTTTTGAAAATGGTGGAAATGCCATTTCTAGATGGGGTGAGAAATAAATTAGAGGCAAGTTCAGTGACACTCAAAAGTGGAAGAAGTGGGTGGGGCCCACCTCTCTCACTTCAATAAATTCAGCCTCATCAGAATTCTACCACTTCTGCCTGCTGATCTTGTCATTGAGGCAGACTTCTACATGCACCCCTTTGGCCTGACGACCAACATCCTCCTCTCTTTTGGCACCCCTTGTCGTTGCCCCATGTTCGTCGGAGCTACATTGTGCCCTAGTGGGCTTGCCAATCTTGTTCTTGACCCCAACCTTGCTTGAGTCAGAACCGCTCCCGCACTAGCCAGATCTACTCCTACTTCTATCCTGGTCAAATCTACTTTTGCCCTAGCCAAATTTGCACCCTCGCCTTGCCCTGGCCGAATCTATTCCCTTACTCTTGTCCCTATTTTTGGCCCTAATCTCACCTGAGTGAGAACTACACCTACGTTGGCCAGCTCTGATCTCAACCTTATATTGGCCACCTCTATTCTGACCCCCTACTCGCCGACTCTGATCTCAATCCTATGTTGGCTAACTCTATTTTGGGCCCCACACTGGCCAGCATTGATTTCAGCTTTGCACCGACTGACTCTATTCTGGCCCCACACTGGTGGGCTCTGATCTTGACCCTACACACGTGTATACATACAAGGCGATGATGATGCCAAATCACCATTTGTATGTGGGAAGGTGGGTGATTGGACCTAGGTTTCCTTCTCTGGCTTCCTCCTCCTCTATATGCAGCAATGGCATGCAAGGCTTGGATGGCTTACAAAGGCAACTACCAGCTGCCGTTTTAATGAAGGAGGTTAATGTCTGGGGTGAGGGATCTTGGGTTTGGATGATGGATCAAAATTGAATATGAGCCTCTTGGATTTCTACCTTCATATTCGAGTTTTTGATGACTTTATTTCATTCTCTTTTAGATTTTTGTTATCGAGGTGTTCTGATCTTCTTTTGGCTTTTTTGACAATATCCTGATTCATAATCTCTTTTGATCCCTTTCCGTTTTTAGTTCTATTTGTTTGGGCTTCCACATATGAGGGATGATGGGGATGATGATGCTATTCACCGACATATGCGATTTTTGCATGTGGGAAGGTGATTGAATGAAACATGGTCCTCTTCTCTAGCTTCGGCCTCCTTTCAATGAGGCAATGGCATGGCGGTTTGGATAGCTTGCAAAGGCAACCATCATTTGCTATTTCATTAGAGATGGTTGACACATGGGGAGAGAAATATTTTATTTTGATTATAGATGAAAGGCAATTCCGAGCCTCTTGGATGTTTGTCTTCATTTTTTATTTATTTGGTGATTTTTGTTGGATAAACTATGAGCATTTTGTTCCATTTTTTAAAAAAAATTTTGATGTTGACATATGTTGTACTCATCATTTGGATGTTGAGTGAATAGAAATGAGTTTGGTTCCTTTAGATTCTATGAATAATAACTTGAAACTTGTTACGTAAGATTATTATTTTGAAACTATGTTTCCTCATTTTTTGAAAGCTTCTAATATTAGCCATTTTCTATGTTTAGGGAACGTAGTTTTCTTTTTCAATTAAAATATTGGTTCTTTACTTTTCAATTTAGAACTTTTAATTGGAACAAGTTGGAACTATTTTTCATGTAGATCAATATATATGTGTGCATGAATATGTCTAATGCTAATAGGTTGAACATCCATTTGATTTATATCCTTCAATTCTATGCATTAATATGTTTAATGATATGTGTGTTTTCAATTGTGGCAATTTGTTAGGTGACCATATGTGCACATGCAATTGGATGAATTTCGTTTCATAGCATTCAACTATTTTTAGAATCCAACTCAAAGAAGGCCTCTTGAGGTAATGCACTAATGTTTACTTGATTAGTTGGAGACTGGAAGTGTAAAAGGGCTGGATTTAAAGAGAATGGTCAATGAGATTATGACTAATCAAATAAAACCATGCATAGGTACAAACTACTATAGGCTTTGCAGATTTATAGGTTTTTAGTTGTTGTTTTGTAAGAGATTGGGCAAGTCATATGCATGGGCAGTCATATTTGGTGAGATATCTAGTTCACATTGTAAAAAGCTGCCTCACTTCTATTGCTTCAATTTTTTTTAGAAATTATACTATTTTGCATTGTAATTTATGATTTATTTTACTTATGCTGCACATATTAGACAATATTGATCTAGGAACAGCACGCAGCAAATACTTCAAACTTTGTTGCTTGAACATTATTGAACCTAGTGGGCATCCTAGTCTTGGATTTATATTCTCTTCTATTTGTACTATCTATTTCCTTTTTGTAACCAATAGATATTTATTGGTTTAGGTTATTTTGATATCATAAGAGCCTCTTGGTGAGTAGTGAAATTAGATCAAAAGCAATTTATTTGTGCTTATGTAAGAGTTTCAAATTTCGAGGGATTGTGAAAAGTTATGCAATATTAAATCTAATTATTGTTCTAATGTGATTTGTTAGGGGTGTCTTCCTAGAAATCCTTAAATTTTCAGAAGTTGACCATTATGTTAAATATATTAATTTTTTAAATTATAAGATTTTATTTACAAGAATTTTTATTTTTTATGATTATATTTATAAAAAATCTCAAATTATTGTAGTTAATTAATATTATAATTGTATTAATATTCAAAATATCAAATTTATTTGTCACATATTATAATTAGTTATTATTATAATTATATTACTTTTATTATCCTAATTATTCTAAATTTCTTGCTTATAATTAATTAGTTGAATATTAATTTATTATCTCAATATTAAAAGTATTATAATTGAATATTATTCTAATTATAATTAATTTTTAAAATTATAATTGTATTGATTTATTTATTAATAAAAATTATATTTTTTAACTAACATAACTACTAAATCACTTTTCCACTTTCACATATCAATTTATCCAAATAATTAAAATCACTTCCCACTTTGGATCTCATTAAGGAAACAGGCAAAGTCATAAAACTCATGGAACTGCTACTTCATCTACTTTTTCATCAAAATTTACCGAATGATTAAAGTCATATTTTCATCACTTTTATTATTTTTATCATTTATATCATTTTCAGAAGCAATAGGTTATCCAAATACATCCTTGTTCCAGCAATAAAATGAGAAAAGAAAAATAATGAAGGTGATTCGACTCCTTACAATTCTTGATATTGGATTATAAGTAAACTCTCATTTTCTTAAAAATAATATTGTACTACGCTTGACTTTGGTCCGGGGGAAATACACACAAACCTATCTTTTATAGCCGCAAATGCAACAATTTTCTAATATTTGAGGGGTACGTATGCAGAACCACAAACCATCAAAAGCATCAGAATAGTTAATTTATTAATAAAAAAGTATTAAAGAATAAACAAGAAATATAGGAAATTTACAATATAAGCATAGGATATTTGAGGCAGTGGAAAAACGCGATAATATGACATAATACAAGCGAAGTTGTGAATATGATACAATAGATCTGTATTGATAATGAACCTCTAGTGCATGTTAAAAACTCCAAATACAACCAAACTATACAAATTCACATGCAAACGCCTCCTCATCACGAGCAAAAGAAGACATCAATACCAACAAGATAGCACAAAAGAACAACACCAATAGGAACAACAAATCAACCACAAGTTGAATCATCACCTCGCTCATGCAAGCTTTTGGGGCCCATGGCCAAAAGCTGCACCACCACCGCCAACCTGAGCAGCCATGGCCAACTCAAGCTGCCTCAGAGAAGACAGTGATGCTCCCTTGCTCTCCCAGCTCTTCAAGCTGCCGAATCCGTCAAGGCCTATGTGAGCCAAGTGCTGCACATCTGTAGGGAGCCCAATCTCCATCTCCTCCTCCTCATACATTGGGAATAAGTGCTGTGACAAGCTCTTTATGCCCCTCACCAGCCTCTGCAACCCGGCACTTACGCTAGGCCGGGGGAACAGCAGCAGCCCGATCCTGCCCTTCGCCTTTGGAGTGCTTGGACTCTCTCCTCCACCTTCTGAAACACAAGTCATTCTGTCAGATCCCATAGTTGAAAAAAATAAATTATTAGTATTTCGGACATGAGATACGGGACAATACTTGGTGCTTGTTGTGCTTTTTTTGGGAGTTGGTTCTCGCTGATGGCGACGCTGGAGTGCGAGACACAGCCGATGGAGAACGGGAGAACAGTCAACCTGTCCATCCTGTCCCTCACTGCCTCATGAATGGAATAATAAGGAGGAGAACAAGGGTTGCTAAGGGATTGAATAGTGAATGTGTGAATGGATTTGTTATGTTGGGGGGTGTTGGCTTTGTTGGCAAGTATGAATGATTCTTGATATGGAAAGGTAGGGCTAGCCCTAGGTTTGGTGAGATAGAGAGAGAGATAGAGAGAGAGAGAGAGAGAGAGAGATGAGTGTTATAGGAGTGGGTCGGGTTGGTTGGTACCTACTTTCTGGCTGATTGCAAGTCCATTTTATAGGGCAAATTAAGCCCACCGAACTGCCCTGATGTGTTCTTAGAACGATCTGCTGCTTTTTTGCCCTTCTATTTCCTGACCTCCCTTAAGTATCAAGAAATCATCTTAATATGATGCTTCCTGCTTTAATCTCCTCCTCTGGCATATCAACCACTCCGGATTAGGAATTCTGACATCGATCCAAGTGTAAAACCCAAGCAATTAAGGTATCATTAGCATCGCATGTTCCAATCATACAGAATTGACATCATAAACTAAGGTATCTAGTAAAAGTTACTGATAACACAAGCAATTGTATGAGAAGAAATTGCCTCAAGAATTTTGGAATATACAAATTTTTATATCTTGTTTAATTGTCAGGTACTCCGTGTGCCAATTCTCTACTTTATATGGCTACCTTGGAGCACTCACTTAAAAGCCATGAAGGCAGGCTCAGTGGAAGGTTTCCATCAAACGAATTGGGTGCTTGAATTGGGGATAAGGACAGGCATGAAAGGGATTTGAAAGCTTTATTCTACAGCTCTCCATAAAATTAATTTCCATCCCAAGTAAACTAAGAAAATGAAAAAAATATCTGGAATCAAATGAAAAGAACTCGCTTGTCTTGTTTGGATGCAGAGAAACAACATTGCATAAATAGAATAAAAGGAAAGCTAAGAACAGCACCACCAAATAAAGATGAGAACAAATCCTTGAAATTTCTCTTGCTTTCACTACCCATAGATTGGAAAAGACCATGCACCAACTCTCTATTTTTTATCTTCAATCAAATGCAAATATTCTGATTTTCATATCAATCAAACAAAGAATAATCCTTCTCTCTCACCTTTTCTTTTCTTCCTAATAATTTCTTATTAAATCTTCAACCGTATACAATATTCTGAATTGAATTTGATTTATTCCAACTACTCAATGGAAGACTGTAAACACACCTCAATTCAAGGAACTTGTAATGGAGGTAGGGTTTGTCTGAAAGGTAAGAAAAGTAGCAATGTGGTGCAGTTTTGTGTTCATTATCTTAGTATGAGGGCTGCTGACATGGAAGATGATTCAGGTTTCCTTTGCTTCAGTATAGATGAATACTTGCAAGCTGATTCAGGTCATAAGCAAGCACCAAAAGCAACCATATACATGAAAGCTAGAGAAAACTTCTACCAGGGGAAAAAAAGAAACAATGAATCTGAGAAAATCTAGCGATTTACATATAGGAATCAGGAAATTGATTAGTGTTACCATTGATTTTATGTGTAAAGATAAATATAGCATAGAACTCATCTACCATGGTAGCTAATCTTGGGAAATTTTAAGATCAGAAAGCCTTAAAAAAGTGTATAATTATGGTATAGAGAGAGGCAGCAAACTCACATAAAGAAGAAATTGCCATCAATTCTCAAAGGAGAATGTTCTCAGATGGTGATATAATCCTGCCTAATTTACCAGTAATCTCCGCATGAGCATTCCCATTCTTGAAAGGATGAAATTGATGCACATCTCTGATAATTGTCTCCCTACCAACTGCTAGACTAATACATTTGATGGTATCATGACAGCCTAAACAAACACGCAGATTTTTCATAACTCTAATAGGTAATTGACTGGAGGAGCTGATGATCCCATAAGCAATTGCACGCTTTTCACTGTGGAAATCTAGAGCTGATTTTTGTTGTTCTTCTTCCAAGTCATGCAATACCATGTCTGTTCTACTTGAATATTTCTTTCAATTTCCCGATTAGCTTTTCTACGAGTATATCTCATAAGACCAGAGGTGGCATCTCTCTCCGACAACAAATGTGTGAACTTTGCTCTTTAACTGAATCCAAGATTTCTCAGGTTGCTTCCTAACACCTCTATCTCGCATCAAACTCCTTTTTTGGGAAGCCTCCATCCATTTCTTTCAACTGGCATAAGTATTGGATAGTAATACATAAGATCCAACATCTCATGGCTTCAGCTGTGTCAAATGTTTGGAAGCCGAGGTTGCCATTTCTGTGTTGTTGTGGACCTGACAAGCTGATAATAATGCTTTCCATACAACAACATGATGACTGTTGTTGTTTTCTTGGATAAAGTCTTTTCATTCAAGTAAACCAGCACTCCCAAGGAGCTCAACCATACGAGTGATGTGCTCAATTATAACTTGATCAAAAAAACTGGTGTCCTCCTTGGAGAAGAATGCCCCTTATATAATGAATACAAGTTGAAGAAAATAAGGCATATCCTAAATAAGGAAAATATTTACAATTATTACAGGTATAAAATCAGCCATAGAATCTGCTAACTTTGGTATAAAATCAGCCATAGAATCTGCTAACTTTGGTATAAAATCAGCCATAGAATCTGCTAATTTTGGTATAAAATCAGCCATAAAATCTGCTATCTTTGAATGACTAGCTAATTCCTTTGACATCCCCCCTCAAATTGATGCGGGTAAGTCAACAAGCATCAATTTGCTAACAAGAAAGTTATGTCGCTGTCGTGTCATTGGTTTGGTGAAAATATCCGCAATCTGTAGAGTAGTGGAGATATGTGGGAGAGTGATAACTTGGCGATCATAGGCCTCCCGGATAGAGTGACAGTCAACCTCTATGTGCTTTGTGCGTTCATGGTAGACAGGATTGGCTGCAATTTGGATGGCACTAGTGTTGTCAGCATGTAAGGGAGTAGGTTGATCTTGGGTGAAACCAAGCTCTGTTAAAAGACCACGTAACCAAATGATTTCTGAGCATGCAGTAGACATGGCACGGTACTCCGCCTCAGTGGATGATTTGGAGACCGAGTCTTGCTTCTTGCATTTCCAAGAGATAAGAGCATCACCAAGAAACATACACCATCCGGTAGTTGATTTTCTTGTGTCCGGACAACCAGCCCAATCTGCATCACTATAGGCCTGTAGTTTGAGGGAAGAACCAGTAGGGAAGAATAAGCCATGACTTTGTGTGCCCAGGATATATCTGATGATGCGGCGGACTGCAGATAGGTGGAGATGCCGAGGGGCTTGCATGAACTTGCTGACAATATGGACAGCATAAGAGATGTCCGGGCGGGTGATAGTTAGATAGATAAGACTTCCAACCAGCTTGCGATATAAAGTGGGATCCTCAAGAAGTTCCCCTTCACCCCGTCGATATTTTACATTAATTTCCATTGGGGTGTCAACAGAATTAGTGTTTGTGAGTCCTGCTAGCTGAACCAAATCCATAATATACTTGTGTTGATTCAAGAAGATACCTTGAGGCTGATGATGCACCTCTAACCCCAAAAAATAGGTGAGTGGGCCGAGATCTTTCATGTGGAAAGTAGAGTGCAACAAATTCTGAAGTTTAGATATAGCCTCCATATCAGAACCGGTGATGACAATGTCATCCACATAAACAAGAAGAATAACTATGCCCTTGGATGTCCGTTGGAGAAAAAGTGAGGAGTCATACTGGCTTTGTGTAAATGAAAAACTAAGAGGGTCGATCGAAACTTTTCAAACCATACTCGTGGTGCCTGCTTCAATCCATACAAAGAGCGTTTTAGTTTGCAAACTTCATTAGGGGAAGAAGTGGGCATACCGTAGGGAAGTTTCATGTAAACTTCCTCATTGAGATCACCATGCAAGAAAGCATTCTTTACATCCATTTGATGTAAACACCATGATTGTGATGCTGTTAGGGCAAGTATTGTTCGTACAGTGGTCATTTTGGTTACTGGTGCGAAGGTCTCTTCATAATTTAGGCCATACTCTTGCTTGTTGCCAAGAACCACCAATCTAGTCTTGTAACGTTCTATGGATCCATCAGAACGGAGCTTGATAGAAAACACTAATTTACTACCAAGAGGTTTCACAGATGGTGGACACGGTACAATATCCCATGTTTGGTTTTCTTCAAGTGCAAGAAGTTCTGTTTCAATAGCTCTCCGCCAACATTCATGCTCCATAGCCTGCTTATAGGATGATGGAATAGGAATAGAGGACAAGGTGGCTGTCAAAGATAAAGGAGAGGTGAAACCATACCTATCTGGTGGTTTACGAACTCGAGTACTTTGTCTGAGAGGTGCTGGTGCAGTTGTTGGAACAGGATCAGCATTAAGGGAATGAGCTGGAGAGGGCCCGAGAGGTGTTGGAATCTTGCGTCGTTGGTAGACTATGAGAGGCTTTGAAGGCATGGAATTTTCAGAATAATTAGTAAACATTGGCAAAACAGAGAATGAAGGAGAAAGGTCATCCTTGTGTGTGAAAAAAAAATAATGATTTTCAAAAAAAATCACATTTCGAAAAATCCGAATACGTCATAGGTTGGGATCATAACAAAGAAAACCTTTTTGGTGCACTGAATAGCCTAGAAAAGCACATTGAACAGCTTGAGCTGTTAGTTTTGTCCGTTCGTGTGTAGGAAGATGAACATAACACACACAACCAAAAGTACGAAGATTAGAGTAATTTGGGGTATGACCAAATAACCGAAAGAAAGGGGAAACATGATTCAAGGAAGGAAAAGGTAACCTATTGATGAGATAGACAGCAGTTGAGAGAGCTTCACACTAAAAACGAGAGGGTACAAATGACTCTAATAGGAGGGTGCGAACAACATCTAGAAGGTGTCGATTCTTTCTTTCATCCACCCCATTCTGTTGAGGGGTTGAAGGACAAGACCTTTGAGAAATTATACCATTGGTTTGTAAAAATTCTTGAAATAAATGAGACATGTATTCTCCCCTATTATCAGAACGAAGAATTTTGATACTAGCTGAAAATTGGGTCTAAATATGTGCATGAAAAAGCTTAAAGACAGAAAACAATTCATCTTTAGAATGCAGAAAATAAATCCATGTGAAGCGACTATAGTCATCAATAAAAGTGACAAAATACTTGTAATTAGCATGGGAAGTAACTGGCACCATTCCCCACACATCACTATGTATCAAATCAAAAGGCTGGACTACTTTAGGTGTGTGAGTGGGAAATGGTAGAACTTTACTTTTTCCAAGCCTACAAGAATTGTCATCAAATTGAACAGTACTAAGAGATGGTGACCCTTTATTGCCAAGTAAACTAGAATTTAGCAAAGTATAAAGCACATTAGAGTTTGGATGTCCAAGGCGTTTATGCCATGCTCGGTAATCAACATAAGCAGAATTGCAAGTGATAACAGATGAAGAGGAACATGAAGACATAGGAAACTGAAGAGGAAAAAGACGTCCAATTTTAGGCCCCCTTGCGATCATCTTCCCCGATTGCTGATCCTGCACCACACAACCAGATTTAGAAAATTTCACTTTACAATCATTTTCAACTAATTGTCCAACAGAAACAAGATTAGTGGTAAGGTTAGGAGAGACAAAGACATTGGTTATGGATGAAGAAACATCACCAGTGGCAGTGATAGGTAAGGAGTTTCCATCAGCTGTATAAATCTTGAGATTTCCAGGATATTTATTTACATTGGTGAGGAATTTAACATTGTTTGTCATGTGATGGGAAGCTCCAGAATCAAAGTACCACGGTGAAGGTTTAGAGAAAGGTTTACCTGAGAGTCCTAATGCGGAAAATGTAGAAATAATCATTTGCTGAATCATTTCAGGTGTCACAGATTGAATAGGAGCAGGAGCACTTTGTGTCAGATGAGCTTTATCCTCAGAACTACCAGCATTAGAAGAACCAACTGAGACAGTGTATGCCGTTCCAGATCTCTTGGGAGGTCGAATAGGACATTCCTTGATAATATGTCCATCCTTTTTGCAATAGTTGCAGAATTTTTTTGAACAACTTGAAGCATAATGGCCAAATTCTTTGCAGCAATAACACTGAATAGTACTCATGTCCTTACCTTTTGACTTGCCTTGGGCTACATAAGCCATAGGAATAGGAATGGATTTAATTTGTTCCATGGTGGCTTGAGTGAGAAGCCGTTGTTCCTCACGAAATAAATCATTGAGACATGCATCCAAGGATGGAACAGTTTCTCGATTCATAAGATTAGATCTGGTGCTTTCAAATTCAGATCTCAATTTCATAAGAAATTGATCCCTCTTAGTAGTTTCATGTACAGATTGAACAGAAATAAAACCTCCGGGAGGTAAGGTAGCATAGACAATATCAGTATATTCAGCCCAAAGATTCATGAAGATAGAATAAAAATCTGATATTGAGAGACTGCCCTGTTGAAGACTTGCTAGCTCGTATTCAAGTTGAAACCGACGAGCAGTGTTGTGTTGACTATAGAGTTTTTTCAGATAATTCCACATTTCAGCTACAGTTTTGAAAGGTCGAAGATTCAAGATGATGTTGGATTCTACAGATCCTAGAATCCATGTCATGATTTGAGCATCCTTGACTTCCCACTTGGAGTGCTCATCCTTGTCTTTATCAGGTGCAGGTTTGCTGCCATCAATATGACCCCATAGATCTTTGCCTTTGACAAATATCTTGAAGTGAAATGCCCAGGCTGAGTAGTTTTTGCCATTGAAACGAATCAAGAATTCATGCTTGTCTGAAAACATGAGGCTGAGATAACTTGATCAAAATAACTAAGAATAATGAACTGAACTAGGACTGAGAGAAAGAGACACAGAAGAATTCAGAACTCAAGCTCTGATACCATGATAACTTGATCAAAAAAACTGGTGTCCTCCTTGGAGAAGAATGCCCCTTATATAATGAATACAAGTTGAAGAAAATAAGGCATATCCTAAACAAGGAAAATATTTACAATTATTACAGGTATAAAATCAGCCATACAATCTGCTAACTTTGGTATAAAATCAGCCATAGAATCTGCTAACTTTGGTATAAAATCAGCTATAGAATCTGCTAATTTTGGTATAAAATCAGCCATAAAATCTGCTATCTTTGAATGACTAGCTAATTCCTTTGACACTCAATGCTGGGAACTATTCCATGATCTTCTTTCATTGATCTGAAATATCTTTACTGTTCTTCAATTAACCCAGTATGGCCGCATGCAGATAAAACACCAACAAAGCTTATCTCATTCGGCACAATATTCTGTTCCAACATATTCTCATAGACCTGAATTGCATCTCTATCCACCCATACATACATAAGAGCCGATTATTGAGAGTCACTACTATGTTTTGACTATACATACCCTAAAAGATATTACAAGCAACTTCCAAACCACATTTAGCATACATATTGGTGATTCCAGATGCTAGCAAGATGTCCATCCCATGCCCTACTTTCTCCACACAAGCATGTACCAGCCTGCCTTGCTTCCCTGCATCAGAACAAACTGCAGCAATGCTTGTTAAAGTGAAAATGTCAATTGTGACCCTTTTTCGCAACATTCTTCTAAAGAAATCGAGAGCTTCTTCACTCTGACCATTTCGAACATAACCAGCAATCATGGAACTCCAAGAGATGGTTTTCAACATTGAGCCAATAGAAGTGCACTTCAATAAGCTATTGAAAATGGCTTGTGATGATTCCATCCTGCCACATTTGCAGTATATCTAAGAGTGAAGTCCTAATAAACTCATCATGTTCGAAGCCCATTCTTAGTATCTGACATGAATCTGTCTGCCTAATTTCAGCAACACCAACCTACCAGCTAATACCAAAGCAATTGAGAAAGTGAATTGATTCAATACAGGCCAGTCCTACCCATCTCAAAAAGCAACTGCAACAGCACAATATGAGCCCCCTTCTGCATGTGCCCATGTATAATTGTATACCAGCTCAAAACATCTTCAAACAGTGATACTCGAAACAACTCCATCGATCCATTTACATCTCTGACCTGTAAATATGCACCGCTCATAATATTCCATGAAATAGTGTCCCTGTCGGTCATCATTTCAAAAACTTTCTCTGCATAGATAAAACCACCAAACTTGGTATACAACTCCAAAATCAAATTTTGCAACACAACATCCGATTCAATCCCATTTCTGACTATCCATCCATGCACTTTCTTTCTGACTTCAACATCATCAGATCCCATGCAACACTTCAAAACACTAGCCAGAGTAAACTGGTTTGACACAACCGTCTCGGCAAGCAATTTACCAAACAAGGAAAGCTCTTTTTCACGATCACCGCTCGAAAATAGCTGGAGACCAGAATTGCCTATGTCAGCGTATCTCTTTCAGTAATTTCATCGAATAAGTTATGGGCATTCGTGAAAGAAATCCATTTCACATAGAGATTGAGAAGCTCATTACCCACTGACCGGCTCGGAGGGAAGATCGATTTGATTCCTTTGCAGTGGAGAACCCCAACCTCTGAAAGAAGCGGGAGCAGCTTTCTTCTTGAGGTGCGCATGAGAGCACCAATGAAGGTCGTTTCCGGGTTCTCCGGAATGCCTGAAAGTAAGAAATGTTGCGATATATTGAAGCCATTGGTGGGAGGATCAGGCGCTGGTTTTGGGTGAAAGCCGGAGGTTTTCGGCGGGAAGGAGAAAAACGCGTGAAATTTAGAAGTTTGGTTGGAGCAATGGTTGCTCTTAAGAACTGTTAGTTTTTTAGGATTTAAAAATTTTAAAACTTTTAAATTCTGATAATAATAAAATTCTAGTATTTATTACATAAAATTTTAAAATTTTAAAATTTTAAAATTCTAACAAATGTGAGATTTGCTGATATCTTAAAATTGGCTAAATTTTAAAATCTTATAGTTTAGAATTTAGCACGTGAGATTATATGTTGAAGTATAAAATCTACTGTTAGATATCACATTATCGTAAATATCTCTTTTGTTGTTATTCAATTCCTTGTTTCTCTTTTTTTTTAATTGATCTATGCAAAATTAGATCTTTTTTTAAAAAATTTGGAATAAATATTTATTGTCTATTGATTTTGGCTCCATATTTCAATATTTAGAAACAAAATTATTAGATCAACATGTACGACCTTTAATAATTTTTTTTTACTACAAACAAAATAGAAAGTTACAAATAATTAATATAAAGCTTCTCATCTTGTTTATCTTTCTAATCCACCAAAATACATAACAGATTGAGAAAAAAAATTAAAATTAGTAGCTTTCTTTATGACTATTTCTTTTGTTTATTTTTATGTGATTTATTTGGAATTAGAGCAATAGATTTATGTTTATGTATTATAAATTGGAGAATTTGGGTTTTGTTATTTTTTTTTGTTTTACCTCTTTCATCATCCTCTATAATTTTTTTTAATATCATATAAAATAAAATATTAAATATTATTATTAAAATAAAAAATTAAAATAAATTTGAAGTGGGATAATTTCACCACCCAAATTCTGTGATGATCATATTATAAAATTCTAAACAAACAAATACAGAATTTATAAATATAAAATTTACAAATCCAACAAAATAAATATAAAATTTTAAATTTCTAAATTTACATATTTTACAAAACAAACACATTATCAAATTTTTTAAATCCAAAATTTTAAAGTTTTAAAATATAAATTTTTTTATAATTTTGAAATCACATAAAACGAACAAACCTTTAGAGGCATGTGTGAATTTGGAATTGCTACTCTTCTTTGCAAGAGCAGTTTGTCATAAATTAAATTTGACTAATTAATTTTTTTTTCACCATATCAATAGCAATTCTTTTAGCTAAAAACCGGTCTTTTAACTATTTTGCGAGTTCGTATCTAGAATTACGTTTATTTATCCTGAAAATCTAACTACAGGAGGCTATACCTAGAATCGTATTTTTCATTTTAAAAAATCAAATTATAAGAAATCGTTGTCGGCCCTGAAAATCAAAGTGCAGGAAGTCCATGTTAGCTCACTTCTGTCATTCACCATAACACACTTGCATTAATGAAAAAGAAAAAAATTTATGATAAAACTAATTAAAAAGATATGAAATAATAAGAGGAATGAGTACACTCACATGTAGGGGTGTGCACTATTCGATTTTAACCGAACCGAACCGATCGACCGAAACCGAATAACCAATTCGATTCGGGTTATTCGGTTCTTGGTTCGGTTTCGGTTTCTTATTTTCGAAAACCGTAAAAACCGAACCGAACCGAACCGAATTATATATATACCTATATACTGCGATTTTGGTTTTGGTTTTGGTTTTGGTCTAATCGGTTTTGAGCTATTCGGTTCGCTACTCTCTTTCTCTCCAAATCAAACCGAATTTTCCCTTCTCTTAATCTCATTCCCTTCTCTTAATCTCATTTCCCTCTGCTTCACCGACGACGACGACGACGACGACGACGACCGTTTCACCGACGGAGTTTTCTGGGTTCCCACCGCCTTCCTCGACGACGACGATGACGACGACCTTTTCCGAGAGAGCGAACCGGAGATAAAAGGAACCAGGCAGGAATGTGCTAGGGTTCCTTTCGCTGGTGAGATCCGGAACGGTTTGGGTTCAGATCTGAACTTGCCGATGGACATCTGGACGAAGATGGAGCGTGGAAAGGGAAGAAGATGTCGTTGCAGCGTTGCTTTCCCTGGATCAGATCTGAACTCGGACAGATAAAGCTAAGAGAAAAGGAGCAGCGGCACCGGGTGCAATAGCGTCCAGATCACCCACTTTCGCCACCGGGTCGTCTTCTTCAGCTCTTCCAGCAGTACCTCCGCATCCCCACTACCCACTCGGACCTCGACTACACCGCTGCCGCCTCCTTCCTCTCCTCCCTCGGCCGCTCCATCGGCCTCCAGGTGGGCGTGAGCTTGGGCTTGAGCGTGGGCTTGGGCTTGGGCTTGGGCTTTGCAAAATATTCGGTTTTAATTCGGTTATAACCGAACCGAACCGAAATATTTCGATTCGGTTCGATTCGATTTTATTACTGTTCGGTTCGGTTCGGTTTTGGTTTTTGAAAATTTCGAAAATTTCGGTTCGGCTGGTTCGGTTCGGTTCAATTCGATTTTAACCGAATGCACACCCCTGCTCACATGTGAGGTATTCAATATAGGTTTGTTTGCAACCATCAGCTTTCCTTTCTCAACACTTGCCACTACTTGCCATTCTTGTTTGGCAGTTTTTATAGATGACGCCTACCTTTTTTTTTTTATTCTACAGTTGGAGGCAGCAGAACTTTCAATATTTTTTTTCTTGACTGCCTATTCTTCATGCAATTTTTTTTTTTTTTTTTTTTTTAACTCCTTTTGGTTTCCAAGCGAGCTCTTGCCCTTTCTTTTTCTTTCATCTCTTTTGACTGCCAACAACACAGGGCTCCTTTTTTTTTTTTCTTTCGTACTCCATCTCCTTTCTTCCTTCATCTCCTTTTACAAAAACTCCTGAACCGAGCCCTCCTTCAACCTACAGGAGCCTGTGCTCCTCAATCAAGTTTGGATCCAGCTGAAAGTGGCCAGATTCGATCCCTTTTCCAACGACAATGGGTGGAGACAGGAGCCAGTGATGATGACTGCCCCTACGCCGCGTTTCGTTGCCGAATCTGGCTTGTGGTGGAGACAGGAGAGGCCAGCAAAGGCAAAGCTAGGTGGTCGGCGAGGACGGAGCAGGACCAGTGGTGGGTGGCAAAGCATATGTGTGAGGAGCGACTGGCGTAGCAGATGGGGCCGGCGAAGGACAGTGCGGGAGCGGCAACTTGAGTAAGGCTCGATGGAGCACGAGCCAATGTTGATAGGATTACGGCGAGGAGGAAGCTCCAGCGGTTTGAATAGGATTCTAGCGATGTGGTTCAAGCTGGAACAGTGGAGAATGGAGCTCCGGCAAGCAGACAGCGGAGCTCGGGCCTACGCGTGATGGCGCGGGGGAGTTGCGGAGTACGGCGCAAGAGGCAGGCCAGTTGCGATGAAGGCCGGAGAAGCAGTAGCCTGTGTGCGCAGGGGAGCGAATGGCTGGCCGGTTGCGGAGCTCGCCGACGGTAAGATGTGGCCGGAATGAATTATTGCCGTTTTGGCATGAGGCCAAGCGGAGATCGTCGGCGGCGAGGCTTGCTTCGGTTCAGAAAGGTCAAAGTGGGCACCGGGGAGGTTGGTGAGTGTAATCACGCACGCCCACGTGTAACCATCCAGTATTCATATAACCCCCCAGCTGAACCCATTATCAATTACTCTAACAACCGATCAATATTAATAGGTAACAACCATCCACTATTAAGTAATTAAAATTTGAAAACAAATCAATTTTTATTTCTTATAAAAAGATAATACTAAACTTTATACGATCGAGACCAAGTTTGAAAATAAAGAGAGTCAAAGAATGATCATTAGAAAGACTTATAGAATGACAAGAAGATTTGGGACGATCACTGTCAAGATTCGAGGTAGATTAAATTATTTTTATCTGTTCTTTCTTTGCCTTTATTTGTGAGACAATATTATGTCAAATATTTAATAAACCTAATGACCCTCATAATACTTAGGAAAATAATGATAATCTATATTTAAGAAAAACTCAATAGAAACTTGATCGAAGTTATATATATCGAAATTTTGAGATATTATACTTATTTGGATATCTAAACGAGAATAGAAAAAATTAGAAGGTTATATTGCAAAATTTTCATCTTCCTCTCCACATAGCAGTGACAGCTGCACATCAACGATTGACAACGATTCGTAAGGCGACTAGAGTGGGGCGGCTGACGCCGGCGGCGTGCGGTGCGGCAGTGTGCGGTGCCGCTGTGCGCAAGCATCACGTGCAAGCAGCACACATGACTACGCGTGGCGTGGCTACATGCGACCCAACGGCAGCGCGACTCCAACATGAGACCTGGCGTCGGTGCAAGTCCAGCGCGTGGCACGGCAATGGAAGCAGCCGGGGGCGCACACGGCGCCGTAATGCACAGGTAGCACGCACGACTGCGCCGACCGGAGTTCCACCAGTGTGCAGCTACGCGATACGCCAGTGTGTGGGGCAGCGAGCGGCGCGGGCTACGCTGTGGGCCAATGCACGGGCCAATGCAAGGTTGTGCGGGCTGCTCAGGCTGCGCAGGGTATAGCGGTGCGTGACCCAGCATGATGGCGTGGGTCTGACGATGACCGAGGGCGGCGGTCTAGCGAGGGCAACCCAGCAGCAACCGTGGCCCAACGGAGGCGGCGGCACTGGTGGTGGCGGTGGCGAACTAGGGTTAGGGTTTGATGGTGAGTTGAGGAAGGAGAAAAAGATAGGTTTAGGTTTAGTTTAGAATTGGTTTTAGTTTAGATTCTGGTTTGGAGTTGATTTGGATCGGACTTTGGGTTAATTGAGCTGGTGATAAGATAAATAGTTTAGATCAAATCAAGTAATCTGAATTTATAATTTGGTTCATTGAATTTAGTCTGATTATTATGAATTGGAATTGAATCTGATTAGAGATTAAATTGAAGGAATCTAAAAAGATTGATTAGATTAATTGATAAATTGATTTGGGTTTGAGATAATTGATTCATGATTGCATTGAGATTTGATTAGGATATTAAAATTTCATTAAGGATGAATTTGTAAGATGGAATCAAATTATAATTGGATTGGAAATCGACCAGATCGGTTATGATTTAGAAACTCGAAGGACTAATCTATGAAGCGAATTGTATTAGGGACTTTTGTCAAAAATATATTGTAAGAAAATTTGAAATTATTAAAGACATGTGTGATAAATTACTAGATTAATGGCTGATAATGATAAGCTGAAATTTTTGAGGTTCATAATGTAAATTGATGGAAATTATTTATCTTAATGACGGAGTTATAATTTGGAATGATATAAGGGTTTTTCTGTAAAAAACTCTCGTCACCAAATTCTGTCCAACTAATATAGAAATAAATAAAGGATATTTTATGATTGAGGGGCTAAATTACATAAACACATTTGAACAGTGATAACTTTCTCATTTGAGATTCGATTTTGATGACCCAGGAGTCATTGAACTCAGTTTTTCATGCTGATACTATTAGTAGTCCCAAATCCTTCTTTTTAATGATGTCTTCTAGCTGATTAGTCTAATTTATGATTGAATCAACTCCTTTCTATCGTTTGGTAATCTTGACTCGATATTTATTGTGGCTGAGTCTTTCGTATATTGAGGGACGTATGCAGTGGGACTTTATTTGACTAATACCAATAGGCGATTTTCTACTTTGGTAAGGGATTAGCAAGACTGTCAGATGTAACAGTAGCCAGTCTCCTGAGTTCTAGAAGATGTGATCCGCTGTGTGACTAGATAGGATCACGATCAATAATTGGAAGTGCAGCGTGTTATGACTCTGCTTGGTAGGGGGTCTGATCACACCCATATACAGATTTACATGTAGATTGGTTCAACTCTACTTGGTGGGGGATGCGACCATCTCTGTAATATCAGTAGGGGAGTCCATAGTCACTGTCCCTAATCATTGGCTATCGTGGATGCGATATCTTTGTTAATTCATTTCTTACTGTGGATGTTGATTTATCTAACCATTATTGTTGTTGTATTATTATTGATGTTATTATTGTTAATTCTATCATTACCTCTCATATATATTAACCTCTCCTACTGATTAAAAGAGGTAACTCCCTACTGAGTATCCCGGGCCCACTCCTTGACTGTTCCCATGCACAAGAGAGTAGCAGCTAGACACAAGTGGCAACTGAAGCAATGCGTACGTGAGTGATTATGCTTGGAGCTACTTTATTTACATGTTATTTTATTTTCATGTATGGGGAATCCTTTTGAGGAATTTGAGTATTTCTCGTTAGATTACTTTTTGTTATGTTATCTGGACTATATTTGCATCGATGTAATAAATCTTAATTTTATATATTCTATAAACCTTATAAATATATGTTGTCCAATTTGTATTGTGGTTCAATCGGACACGACAGGGATGTTACAACTTTTATGGTATCAGAGCATAAGGTTTAAGAATGACATAGTTTTGAGATTTATTTCGTTATAGAACATTCTCTGGTGTCATCCGAAACAATGAACCTCCAAATCTTTATTTACTGGTTCAGTATGCCTCCCCGTCATGCCCCTATTCGTGGTCGTGGAGGTGCAGCCGTTGGCCATAGACGTGACACTCTCGATATTGGGGAGGGTGTGCCACGACGAACAAGAACTATAGGAGCTAGCCGAGGGTGTGATGCAAGAGAGGAAAATACCGAAATGACACTTCAAGAAACTCTGATGTTGTTCTTGAGTCAGCAGATGGGGGCTGGTTCTAGCAGTGGAGGCGGAGCGGGAAGAGGAAATAATCCCAACCCCTTTCTCACTCAGTTCAAGAAGATGGGGCCTCCAATATTTTTTAAATGTGATGATCCCAACAAGGTGGACACCTAGCTACGAGAGGTAGAGAAAGCCTTTGAGGCTATTGATTGCCCGGATGGGGAAAAGTTGAAGCTGGCGGTCTACTTACTACAAGGCGATGCTGATGCCTGGTGGAGAATTACTTTGAGGTCTTTGGGAAAGTCTAATGAGAGTATTAGCTGGGAAGAATTTAAAAAATATTTTCTACAAAAGTATATCCCTGTAGCAGTTCGAAAGGAAATGCGACGAAAACTCCTCAACATCTACCAGGGCAATCAAACAGTCAAACAATATGAAGCTGAGTTCAATAGGCTCTACCGTTTTCTTCCAGACTTCATCTCTAAGGATGAAAAATGGATGCAGTTATTTGAGGATGGACTCACTGAGAGGATCAGAGAATATGTAGCCTATTTTGAGCTGAAGACCTATATAGACGTTGTGAGTAAGGCCCTCTCAGTGGAGAAGACACAAGCTCATTCGCGGTTATTAAGGGAGAAGTCATTGAAGAATCATCCTAGACCACTAACCCGTACATCAGTACAAAAGCCAGAGAAGAGATTCAGGCCTGGGGAGCTGAGGAACACTATGGGGTGTACTGTAACATATGACAGAAACAAATATTATCTATGTGCCCAGTGGGGACATAGGGCATGATATTGCCCAAGGAGCAATGGTGGGGAGCGTCTTTGTTACAGGTGCCAATAATCAGGCCATTTGGGAAGGGACTATCCAAAATCATTGCATACTCTACATAATATTGGGCAGAATCAAAATCAACAATGGAAAAATTCCATCCCAAAGAAGAACCCAGCACCAACTCGAGTTTATGCTTTGATCCAAGTTGATGCAAATGTTTCAAAGGATATGGTGCAAGGTACAATTCTTATCGATAATATGATTGCCTCTATATTGATCGATTCTGGATCTACACATTCTTTTATTGCCCCTCACTTTGCTATCAAGATGGTTAGAAAGCTGAATCTCTAGAGAAAATCCCGATAGTTAGAATGCCTACTAGCGATAGAATGATTGTGGATCAGGTATTCAAGCAATGTACTATTAGAATTCAAAATCAAGAACTCACCGTGGATCTAGTCCTATTAAATTTCAAGGACTTTGACGTCATTTTAGGCATGAACTGGTTGGCAACTTATCATACTAGTGTTGACTATTTCATGAAGGAAATAACCTTCAGACCACCTGGGCAAACTGCTTTTACCTTCTCCGGTGTGCAAGGAAACTTTTCGCCTATCATTTCTTTTCTTCAACCTCAACAACTACTGATGAAGGGTTGTAAGGGGTATCTAGCCTTTATCTCAGAGGAGCGATCGAGTACACCTCAATTATAGGACATCCCTATTGTCTGAGAGTATCCATAGGTCTTTCCCGAGGAGTTATCAGAATTACTTTCAGACAGAGAGGTGGAGTTTGGCATAAACCTCATGCCCAGTGTAGCGCCAATCTCGAAACCCCCTTATAGAATGGCACCAGTGAAGTTAGTAGAGTTGAAGAAGTAATTGCAGGAGCTCTTGGACAAGGGTTACATACGCCCTAGTGCATCTCCTTGGGGTGCACCAGTCCTTTTTGTGAAGAAGAAAGATGAAACTATGAGATTATGTATAGATTACCATTAGTTAAATCAAAGCACAGTAAAGAACAAATATCCTCTCCCATGGATTGATGATCTCTTTGATCAGTTACAGGGTACCCAAGTGTATTCAAAGATTGACCTAAGATCTAGCTACCATCAACTAAAGGTTAAGGAGGACATCTCGAAGACGACCTTCAGGACTCACTATGGACATTACAAATTTCTTGTTATGCCATTTGGCTTGACCAATGCACTGCTATTTTTATGGATTTAATGAATAGGGTATTCATGTAGTATTTAGATCAATTTGTCATTGTCTTCATAGATGACATCCTAATATATTCCAAGAATTACAATGAGCATGAGCAACATCTCAGAATTGTGTTGGAAACCTTGAGACAAGAGAAATTATATGTCAAATTTAGTAAGTATGGCTTTTGGTTGTCAGAGGTGGTTTTCTTGGGTCATGTGATCTCTGGTGTTGGTATATCGGTGGATCCCAAGAAAATAGAAGCTATGTTGGACTGGAAAAGGTCCACTAATGTAACTGAAGTGAGAAGCTTCCTTAGATTGGCAGGTTACTATAGAAGATTTGTGAAAGGTTTTTCCAAGATCACTACTCCACTGACCCGATTGACTCAGAAGGGTATTAAATTTGATTGGGCTGAGGAGTGTGAGCAAAGTTTTCAAGAATTAAAGAGAAGGTTGACTATTGCACCAATGTTGACCATATCTTCTGGTGGTGATGGTTTGGTGGTATACAGTGATGCTTCCATCAAAGGATTAGTTGTGTTCTAATGCAATATGGAAAAGTGGTCACTTATGCCTCTAGGAAATTGAAGGCCCATGAGAAAAATTATCCCACTCATGACCTTGAGTTAGCAGCCATTATTTTTGCACTAAAAATTTGGAGGCATTATCTTTATAGACAGACATTTAAAATCTTATAGAACATAAGAATTTGAAATATCTCTTCAGCTAGAAAGAACTCAATATGAGACAGAGGAGATGGCTGAATTTCCTAAAGGATTATGATTGTTCAATTAACTACCACCTAAGCAAAGCTAATGTTGTTGCAGATGCACTCAGTAGGAAATCAATAGGATACTCAACCCATTTTTTGGTAAGAAAATGGAAGACCTTAGAAACTTTGGGAGATATGGAACTAATCATTATATCAGAGACTCAATGAGGATTGCTAGTTGGATTGTGCCTAGAGTCAGAACTGGTGCTAAAACTTAAAGAGTGTCAGTTGAAAGATCCTATGTTGCAGACTTTAAAATTGGAGTTAACTCAAAATTCTAAGCTAGGGTTTGATGTAACTACTAATGGTGTGATTCGATATCAGGGTCGGCTATATGTCTCTAATGATTTTCAATTGAAGCAGGAATTGTTAAGCGAAGCTCATCGCTATCGTTTCTCAGTACACCTAGGAAGCACAAAAATGTACCAAGATATGAAGCAAGATTATTGGTGGTATGGCATGAAAAGAGATATTGCAGAATTTATTTCCAAATGTTTAGTGTGTCAACAGGTCAAAATTGAACACTAAAAACTAGCAGGAAGGTTACAGCCACTCCCTATCCCTGAATGGAAATGGGAACATGTAACCATGGACTTTGTGGCTGGGTTACCAAGGACAAGGAAAGGATTGGATGCTATTTGGGTTGTGGTGGATTGGTTAACTAAATCAGCTCATTTCCTTCCTATAAAGATGACCTACTCTTTGGACAAATTTGCTGAATTATATGTGGAGGAAGTAGTGAAGCTTCATGGAGTACCCGTTACCATCATCTCCGATAGAGATCCCATATTCACTTCATGATTTTGGGGTAATTTTCAGAAAGCTTTGGGGACACAGCTACGTTTTAGTATTCCATATCACCATCAAACTGATGGTCAATCAGAGAGGACAATCCAGACTCCAGAGGATTTGCTGAGAGCATGTGCTCTGGATTTCAAGGGGAGCTAGGACTCTCATTTGTATCTAGCCGAGTTCACCTACAACAATAGTTATCACGTCAGTATTCAAATGGCACCTTATGAAGCTTTGTACGGGAGGAAGTGTAGATCCCCTGTGTGTTGGATAGAGGTTGGTGAGAGGCAAATTTTGGATCCAGAGTTGGTTCAGCTAGCTACTGAGAAGATCGAGGTGATTCGAAAGAAGTTACTCATAAAACAAAGTAGACAAAAGAGTTATGCTAATACCAAAAGGCATATCTGAAGTTTTCCGTGAGCAACCATGTTTTTCTAAAGATCTCTCCAAGAAAGGGCTTGATGAGATTTGAGATGAGGGGCAAATTAGCACCGTGTTATATTGACCCCTTTGAGATCTTAGAGAGAATTGGAGCAGTTGCTTATAAACTTGCTTTACCTCCAGTCTTGGCTAATGTGCATAATGTCTTCCATGTGTCCATGCTAAGGAAGTACATCCCAGATGTCATACATATACTATCATTTTAGCAGTTATAGCTGAGGGAGGACTTGACTTGTGAGGAGCAACCAATTCAGATTCTAGAACGAACAGAGCATGTGTTGAGAAGAAAGGCGACCCATTAAGTAAAAGTACTGTGACAGCATCACTCTATGGACGAGGCCACTTGGGAGAGAGAGGAGTGGATGAAACCACTTGGGAGAGAGAAGAGAACATTAAGGGCAAATACCCCCATATCTTTCAAGGTATGTTTATTTTAAATTTGGGGACCAAATTTATTTAAGGGGGAATAAATGTAACCACCCACTACCCACGTGTAACCACCCACTACTCACATAACCCCCACTAGCTGAACCCACTACCCACGACCCTAACAACCAGCCCACATTCGTAGGCAATAACCACCCACTACCAGGTAATTAAAACCTGAAAGACAATCAATTTTCATTCTTTATAGAAAGATAACACTAAACTTTTTGGGATCGAGAACTGGTTTAAAGGTAAAGAGAGTCAAGGAACGATCATTGGGAAGACTTACAGAGTGGCAAGAAGATTCGGAACGATCACTATCGAGATTCGAGATAAATTAAATTATTTTTATCGGTTCTCTCTTTGCCTCTATTTGTGGGATAATTTTATGTCAAATATTTGATAAACCTAGTAACCCTCATGATACCTAGGAAAAGAATGATAACCTAGATTTAAGAAAAACTCAATAGAAACTTGATAGAACCTATGTATATCGAAATTTTGAGATATTATACTTATTTAGATATCTAAACGAGAATAGGGAAAATTAGAGGGTTATATTGCAAAATCCTCATCTTCCTCTCCACAGAGCAGCGACAACTACTCATCGGCGACCGGTGACGATTCGTGAGCGAGGCAGCCAGAGTGGGGTGGCTAACGTCGGCAGCGTGCGGCGCCGCTGCGCACAAGCATAACACGCAAGCAGCACGCGTGACTGCATGTAGTGTGGCTGCACGTGACCTGGCAGCAACATGGCTCCAGCATGAGACCCAACGTCGACGCAAGTCTAGCGCATGGCACGGTGATGAAAGCAGTTGGTGGCGCGCACAACACTGCAATGCGTGGGCAGTACACACGACTGCGGAGGCTGGAGTTCCGCCAGCGTGTGGTTGCGTAGTATGCTAGCGTGCGGGGCAGCGAGTGGCGCGGGCTACACTATGCTCCAGTGCACGGGGCAACGTGAGGTTGCGCGGGCCGCTCGGGCTGCGCAGGCTGCGGCAATGCGTGACCCGGCATGATGGCGTAGGTTTGACGATGACCGGGGGCGACAGTCTGGCGAGGGCAACCCAGTGGCGGCCGTGGCCCAGCAGAGGTAGCGGCACTGGTGGCGGCGGTGGCGAACTAGGGTTAGGGTTTGATGGTGAGTTGAGGAAGGAGAAAAAGATAGGTTTAGGTTTAGTTAGAATTGGTTTTGGTTTAGATTCTGGTTTGGAGGTGGTTTGGATCGGGCTTTGGTTAATTGAGCTGATGATAAGGTAAATGGTTTAGATCAAATCAAGTAATCTGAATTTATAATTTGGTTCATTGAATTTAGTCTGATTATTACGAATTGGAATTGAATCTGATTAGAGAATAAATTGAAGGAATCTAGGAAGATTGATTAGATTGATTGATAAATTGATTTGGGTTTGAGATAATTGATTCATAATTGCATTGAGATTTGATTGGGATATTTAAATCATTAAGGATGAATTTGTAAGATGGAATCAAATTATAATTGGATTGGAAATTGACCGGATCGGTTATGATTTAGAAACTCGAAGAACTAACCTATGAATCGAATTGTATTAGGGACTTTTGTGAAAAATATATTGTAATGATTAAATTTGAAATTATTAAGGACTTGTGTGATAAATTACTGAATTAATGGCTGATGATGATAATCCGAAAATTTTGATGTTCATAATGTAAATTGATGGAAATTATTTATCTTGATGACGGAGTTGTAATTTGGAATGATATAGGGGTTTTTCTGTAAAAAACTCCCATCACCAAATTTTGTTCAACTTATATAGAAAGAAATAAATGATATTTTATGATTGAGGGGCTAAATTGCACTGACACATTTGAATAGTAATATCCTTCTCATTTGAAATCCGATTTTGATGATCTAGGAGTCGTTGAACTCGATTTTTCATGTTGATTCTATTGACAGTCCCAAATTCTTCTTTTTAATGATGTCTTCTATCTGATTAGTCTAATTTTTGATCAAGCCGACTCCTTTCTATCATTCGATAATTTTTACTTGATATTTATTGTGCCTGAGCTTTTGGTATATTGAGGGATGTACACAGTGAAACTTTATTTGACTGGTACCAGTCAGCGATTCCCTACTTTGGTAAGGAATTAGTAAGACTGTCAGATGTAACAATAGCCGGTCTTCTGAATTCTAGAAGACGTGATTCGTTATGTGACTAGACGGGATCACTACTCCAACAGCAGTTGGGAGTGCAACGTGGTATGACTCTGCTTGGTAGGGGGTCTAACCACACCCATATACTAATTTACATGTAGATTGGTTCGACTCTGCTTGGTGGGGGGTGCGACCGTCTCCGTAATATTGGTATGGGAGCCCATAGTCACTGTCCCTAATCATTGGCTATCGTGGATGCGATATCTTTGTTAATTCATTTCTTACTGTGGATGTTGATTTATCTAGCCATTGTTGTTGTTGTATTATTATTGATGCTATTGTTATTAATTCTATCGTTACATCTCATATATACTGACCTCTCATACTGATTAGAAGAGGTAACTCCCTACTGAGCATCCTTGGCTCACTCTTTGACTGTTCCCATCCACAAGAGAGTAGCAGTTAAACATAGGTGGCAACAGAAGCAATGCGTATGTGCGTGATTACGCATGGAGCTACTTTATTTACATGTTATTTTATTTCCATGTATGGGAAATCTTTTTGAGGAATTTGAGTATTTCTCATTAGATTACTTTTAGTTATGTTATCTAGACTATATTTGCATAAATGTAATAAATCTTAATTCTATGTATTTTGTAAATTTTTTATATATATGTTGTTCACTTTGTGTTGTGGTTCAATCGGACACAACAGGGGTGTTATATTGAGGGTCATGGACGTGCCAGTGAAGACACCCTTCTCGACCTGGAGAGATCGAAGAGGATGAGCAGGCTTTTAGTTGGGGGAGGATAGTGACCTTGGGGTTGGAGGCGAGCAGCATGTTGGAGCGGGAGACAATGGGTTTGCGGTAGTCTAGCTTGCATAAGCTGCATGCTAGCAGCATGATGAAGGCTGTGTAGCAGCGAGCAAGGGTTGGATGCTGGAGTTATAGCGGCAGGTGGCCTCCGGTGAGTTTTCTCAGTGTCGTTGATCTCTCATATTTATGACAAGGCAGACAAAGCGGTTCTTAATCAAAACATTATTATTAATAGAATTCATCCATTTTGGTTGGAGAGATTTCTTAACATCTTAATCTATTAGATCGCTCTTTGCCCATTTATAGGAAAAAATCGTAAAGAAGACTATCAAGAGTTATATGATGAAGACGATCAAATCATTAATCGACTCTCAAAATATAGTGGGAAAAAGAAGTTAAAATTAATTCTTATCTATTTGGATGTAGCATTATTTATAATTTGTCAAGAGATTTAGTCATATTAGGATTTCGCGATTTTAGCTCATAATCTCGCCAAATTTTTTATAACGGTCGGTCATAAATCTCAGATCTTTCGGGATTTAATCCTAGAAATAATCATGGATTAGATCTTATGATTATCTGATCTCCATCATATATGTACCAAGATATGCAGGCTTAGGGGAACCTCGGTGTAACTCTCTCATTGACCTATCGACCCATGAAAAGATTTATCATTAATTGAGGATATTAAGCTTCTTACATTGCATTGAAGCAAGTCAAACCCCTTGCAGCTTGGTGCCAAGGTGAACCCTTACTTGGGTGTCTCAGTTTGTGACCCAGTCTTGGTTCAATTTTCATCAACTTATTGATTTAACCAATTTATTTCGGTGTATCATCAACTTTCAATGCCAACTTCACAAGTTTCAACTTTAAATGCAACATCAATAGTGAGAATTAAACTGCTTAATGCATTGAAGACTAAGACACTAGTTTAGATTACGCAACAGAAAGAAGTTCCCCCTATTTATAAAATAAGACATCATCAACATTAAAAGCTACTAAAATTTGTTTAGAATTCAAGATTATCTTCGATGAGAAAATAGCTTTCTCAACAAGGATTTCAAACTTTTCCTTTTTCTGATTGAAGCAGCAAGAATTACGATTACTCCACAAAAGCCATAAACCATGAGTCAATACGACCCTCTTAAAAACATTAGAAGGAACAACAAAAATATTCCAAGTAGCATATGCAAAAAAGATTGTCTTGAAATGGTAAAAAGATAAAATTCTAAGTCCCATATCTCGACCATACTTCATCATATTTGAGTCAAGCCTAGGGGCAATCGCACACATAACTACTGGGCTTCTCATTTACATTAGTACTGAGTTCTGAAAATTTGGATGTATGCACTACCCATACATAGAGGTCCAATCAATCAACCTAAAGTCCCAAATCACAACATCATTATTACTTGATCCATTCCACAGTTTTGGAAGTTTGATCATTTCTTGTAGCTCAACAGTCATGGAAAATTAGGTTGGGAGTCTCCATGGCCCATCTATGAGGGTTACCCTCAAGAAACAAGAGATATAGCCTACAAACAGCAACATGGTCCACTTCGAGTAAACTCCCCATAATCTTCTAAGAAGGTGATCCCCCCAATTGTAATAATGTCCTTGTGTCTCACGTCTTGCTCTATCTCTCGCTGCGTGAAAATCTTGGAGATCATGAGCATATGATCCCCACTGCGAATTGACCTAAACGCTTTCGATTTCTCTTTTGAATCTTGAATTTGCTACAGAGAATATAAACCCTAATATCTTCAGATCCTAACATAATATATGTCATTTTTCTCAACACAATAGCTTGATCTCTTCTACTACTAGAAATCCACCCAGAATACCTCTAACCTAAGTGTTGGAGCGGTCTACATTAGAAAACCCCCTAATAGATAGATTTTTTGTTCCGCAGAACAGTCGATGTGACGCCTTAGTGTGAAGATTCTTTTGAATATATTCTCTCACCTAAAATCTCTTTAGATTTCTTATGTTACAACAATTTTCAAGTCATCTATGTATCATTTGGTTCAAAATCAGGATCAGGATCAAAATCAAGATTAGTGAAACCACTTTTATAAACTAATATTTTTTATCAAAATTAATTCTACAATAATTTAAAGTTCAAAAAATATTTAATTTTTTATAATAATTTAATTTAATAATGATGTAAAATAAGTAATATTAATTTTGCAAGAAAAAAATAATTCTGAAAATGACTAATCCTGATTATGATTCTAATCTCAAACCAAATGGTGTCCTTATGTTTCTGTTCTATTAGTCATTTTGAAAATACCATCTTTAAATTTCTCGTATCTCATTTAATTCTTGTCAAATTTATTTCATTTAAGATGCATAACATCACAATGATCCAATTTGATAATATTCTACTTAACATTGCTTAATTATTATAAAACGTTAGTAATTATTTTTCACACAATAAAATAATAATTGAGGGTAAGTTTACTATTCAAAATTTGAGTTTACCATATTTTGTTTTCTATCAAAACAGGAAAAGAAAATTAAAATTTAGAATTTTAAAATCCCTTAAAAAAAACAAAGAATATAAATCCATGAATTTTAAATCCCTCAAACCAAACACTAAAAAACTCTCAAATTTTCGGGATTTTGAAGACCAGAAAAAACTAATTTTCTAAAACTCCAATTTCCTGTAAACAAACACGCCCTAAAAGTACAATTTGCTTCAATGTCACGAAATGGAATCTAACTGTTTACTATCATCAGCTCAACAAGATGCACTGACGTCAAAGTTTTTGACATCCACAAAACAAATTTGAGATCAAACTTTGCACTCTACCGTTGTTCCATTTCAGAGAGCGATACATTGTTGACTGTGATTTCCCTTAAAGGCACCGAGTTGCCAGCATGTCGCCCAGCTTCCACAAACCATGATCAACATCTCTTGAATGCGTGTGCAATGCACTTGATGTGTTACAAAAAACTCAAAAAGCAGGGCGAGCCGACCTTGGGAGAGAAATGGAGTGACTGTTGAGCATGAGAACAACAGTAGCAATGTTTGCCCTCTCTGCTGGGTCTTCCTGGACTCACAGCAAGCCAATGTGGATGCATCTCAGTACTTCTTCAGGCTTCAACTCATCGCCTAAGCTCTGGTCCTGCAACTGTAATGCCTTTCCTTCAATCCAATGCTGCAATACCTATTTAACATAAAAGTTAAGGAGTACTAGGATTGATCTATATTCCGTTTATACTTAATAAGTAGTTTAATATGCTTACATAGGTTAGAAGATTGGTTGTATACTCGGTTGTTCGGAATCCAGAGCACTTTCTACCAGTCACAATCTCCAGAGCCAACACCCCATAGCTAAAAACATCAGATTTGGTAGAGAAATGACCATGTAGCGCATATTCTGGTGCCATGTAACCACTGCAGAGTTCATGCCACAAGGAATTTGATCATTTTGTATCGATTGAGAGTAAAGAGTGACTAAGACTAACTGTATACTTACTATGTCCCAGCAATCCGACTAGTGTTTCCTTATGTTTCATCTACACCAAAAAGCTTGGCAAGGCCAAAATCAGAAATTTTGGGGTTTACGTTCTCATCTAGCAAGATGTTACTGGCCTTCAAATCTCGATGGGTAATCCTTAGGCGCGAGTCTTCATGTAGATAAAGAAGCCCTCGACCAATTCCTTCGATCATCTTGTAGCGCTTCCCTAATCCACTTGTTCGCTTCTTGTGGAATCTGTTTCGGTCAAATTAACACCCATTTGCTTAGCTATATGCCTTTTCTTTGACATGTTGTGTAGAAATAGACCAACGACTAAATAGAATGGAAGTCAGTGAAAAGTAAATGCCGAACAAGATTTTATCCAAGCTTCTATTCGAAAGGTACTCGTAGACCAGAAGCTTCTCGTGCTCCTCCAAGCAACAACCGAGTAATCTCACAAGGTTTCTGTGTTGAAGCTTGGCAACAAAAAGCACTTCATTCCTGAGCTCTACTAGTCCTTGAGCTGAGGTGCCCGAAAGCCCTTTGACAGCTATTTCCCGACCATCCCGCAATACACTCTATGCCAAATAAAATTTCACAGTTTTTCAGTTGAAATAGATCAGCAAACTAAATGTAAAATCCTACTAACTATTCTCAATGATTAAGTTTCACCCTATAAACAGGTCCAAATCCACCTTCTCCAAGCCTGTTGCTTTCAGAGAAGTCTTGCGTTGCATCTCTGATTGCGGCCAAACAGAAAGACAAAGACTCTTCACTTCTGAACTCTGCTTCATCTCCACCACCAGGTAATCAAAATCAGATTCTTACAGGACCCATTTTTTAGACTATAATTTTTGTTTTTTTAGAAATATAATTTCTTGCTGGACAACGTACTTTGAGCTTTTCTTACTGTCATCCTTTTAGTCCTCTTTCGCCTCCGTTGCCGAAAGCAAATGGAGGCAGCACAGAGAAACCCTACAGCCGCAACCAAAGAGCGACAATAGCGACAATTGTGGTCGTTGTGTTGTGTTTTTTCCCTGCAGCAAAAAATATTGGAACATATAATGAGAATTTTCAGCTTCCACAGCTTGGATATTCCTACCTGACTTTAGAATTCTAGCGAGTATGGGGTCAGGCCAAAACTACGCTTTGATCTATATCTTCCGATTAGTTGGGTCAATTCCGGGGTGGAGAAGGACCACCAATATCCTGATTGATGTCCTAAGGAGTATTTATGCCTTGTCTGGTTGAACTTAGCTTGAGATCCTCGTGAGGAGGATCCTTTCCGATATCATTTTATTTTAAGATATTTATGTACACCCTTACAAGATTTTTTTTATTTATTAAATTTTTTTTGAGATTTCGATAATTACTTATACTCCTTTTTCTTCAAATTTATGTAATCAAATTTTTTAAAAAAAATTTTACTTTTACCCTCTCTAATTTCACAACTAAATCCCTAAAAAATTTAACTTTTCATTCTTCACTCTTTCTCCAAAATATTTACAAATAAACCCTTATAATATTTTTATTTATAAAAAGTCCAAATATTAATATTTTTTAAATAAAAAATATAAAAAGGACTTTAAATATTTTAAATATTTTACAAATAAATCCTATAAAAGAAATTAAATTATAAATTTAATATTTATATATTTATAAATAAGCTCCTCGAATATTTTTATTTATAAATAAGTCCAAAGTTTATTAGTTTTTAAATAAAATTTTACAAAAAGGAGTTGAAGGTATTAAAACTTGAAATTTTAAAATCCAAGTTTAATATTTGTATATTTATAAATAAATCCCTCAAATATTTTTATTTATAAATAAGTCCAAATTTTATCAGTTCTTTTAATAAAATTTCACAATATTGATGTTTTTAAAAATTAAAATTTTAAATTACAAGTTTAATATTTGTATATTTACAAATAAACCCATTGAATATTTTTATTTATAAATAAGTCCAAAATTGTATCATTTTTAAAATAAAATTTTACCAAAAAATATATTGAAGGTTTTAAAACTTAAAATTATAAATTACAAGTTTAATATTTATACATTTACAAATAGACTTCTTGAATATTTTTATTTATAAATAAGTCTAAATTTCATCATTTTTAAAATAAAATTTTACAAAAAAGACATTGAAGGTTTTTAACTTAAAATTTTAAATTATAAGTTTAACATTTGTACATTTATAAATAGACTCCTTAAATACTTTTATTTATAAATAAGTCTAAATTTTATTATTTTTTTAAAATAAAATTTTACAAAAATGATATTGAAGGTTTTAAAACTTAAAATTTCAAATTACAAGTTTAATATTTCTACATTTACAAATAGACTTTTTGAATATTTATATTTATAAATAAGTCCAAACTTTATCATTTTTAAAATAAAATTTTACAAAAAAGACATTGAAGGTTTTAAAACTTAGAATTTTAAATTATAAATTTAATATTTATACATTTACAAATAGACCCCTCGAGTATTTTTATTTATAAATAAGTTTAAATTTATTTTTTTAAAATAAAAGTTTATAAAAAATAATTGACCTGGTCCTGCTTGTTGAGGAAGATGACCATGTTCAATACCTCGACCTGCTTCGGAAGCAGAATATGCTTCTTGGTTTGCGGCATCGGCCCGTCGATGTGGAAGACGACGAGGATGGCGCCATCCATCTGAGTCGCGCCGTTGATCATGTTCTTCATATAGTCGGCATGGTCAAGACAGTCAACATGAGCGTAATGGCAGGACTTCGTCTCGTACTCAACAGTGGCGGTATTGATGGTGATACTGCGAGCACGCTTCTTCGGCGCGGCATCGATCTCGTCGTACTTCTTGGTGGAGCTATTTCCCATGAAGGCAAGGGCCATGGTGAGCGTGGAGGTGAGGATCGTCTTCCTGTGGTGGACATGCCCGATGGTGACAATGTTGACATGGGGCTTTTTCCGTTTGAACTTGCTGTGGATGGTGCGGATGACTAGGAGGCCACAGCAACGCGTAGTCCCCAACTTCCCGATGGAGCTTCGATGGAAGGTGATGGCGCCACGGAGATGGAGGAGGAGGATGAGTAGGATCAGATGTTGGATGTTGACCTAAAGGAGGAGGGGAAGTCCAAATTTTGTAGAATTTTTATTTACAAAAAATATTTGAAGGGCCTATTTGTAAATATATAAATATTAAATTTATAATTTAAAATTAGGATATTTTAAAATCTTCATGTATTTTTTGTAAAATTTTATTTAAAAAATAATAAATTTGGACTTATTTATAAATAAAAATATTCGAGGGGTCCATTTATAAATGTACAAATATTAAATTTGTAATTTAAAATTCTAAGTTTTAAAACCTTCAATGTCTTTGTTATAAAATTTTATTTTTAAAATGATAACATTTGGACTTATTTATAAATAAAAATATTGAAGGGGTCTATTTGTAAATATACAAATATTAAAATTATAATTTAAAATTTTAAGTTTAAAAACCTTCAATGTCTTTCTTTTACAATTTTATCTAAAAAATAATAAAATTTAGACTTATTTATAAATAAAAATATTCAAAGGGTCTATTTTAAAATATACAAATATTAAACTTATAATTTTAAATTTTTAGTTTAAAAACCTCAATGTCCTTTTTGTAAATTTTTTTAAAAATGCTTAAATTTGGGCCTTATTTATAAATAAAATATTCAAGGGGTCTCTTTGTAAATGTACAAATATTAAACTTGTAATTTGTAATTTTAAGTTTTAAAACCTTCAATATATTTTTTGTAAAATTTTATTTTAAAAATGATACAATTTTGGACTTATTTATAAATAAAAATATTTAATATGTTTATTTGTAAATATATAAATATTAAACTTGTAATTTAAAATTTTAATTTTTGAAAACATCAATATTGTGAAATTTTATTAAAATAACTGTTAAAATTTGGACTTATTTATAAATAAAAATATTTGAGGGTTTATTTGTAAATATACAAATATTAAACTTGGATTTTAAAATTTTAAGTTTTAATACCTTCAACTTTTTTTTGTAAAATTTTATTTAAAAACTAATAAAATTTGGACTTATTTACAAATAAAAATATTCAAGGGACTTATTTGTAAATGTACAAATATTAAATTTATAATTTAATTTCTTATATAGGGTTCATTTGTAAAATATTTAAAATATTTAAGGTCTTTTTTATAAATTTTTATTTGAAAAACATTAATATTTGGACTTATTTATAAATAAAAATATTCAAGGGTCTTATTTGTAAATGTACAAAAATTTCTTATATACGATTTATTTATAAAATATTTAAAATATTTGAGGGCCTTTTATAAATTTTATTATTGAAAAATTAAATATTTGAAGTTTTTTAATAATAAAAATATTCAAAGGATTTATTTGTAAATATTTTGGAAAAAGAGTGGAGAGGGAAAGGTTAAATTTTTTAGGGGTTTAGTTGTGAAATTACAAAGGGTAAAAGTAAAATTTTTTGAGAAAAAAAATGATTAAATAATAATTAGGGAGTTGTAAGTAATAAATTTGAAACGAAATCTCGGGGGATTTTTAATAAATAAGGAAAATCTTAGGAGAGTGTAGGTAAATATTCCTTATTTTTTTGAAGATAATTCTAACTTTCTGTTTAGGTCTTACAGGCATTACAACCAACCTGGTGAACCATTTGTTTGCCTGTTCAAAGCCTTCCCTCTCAAGTTGTGGAGAAGCATCCTGCCAAAATCAGAAGCTCAAGGATGGCAATGAAGTAGGCAAGAGCTGAATCTTCTCTCCGTAGTACTCGAGCTACTGCCCAAGCCATAACATAGGCAGAGAAGAGGAAGAACGTCACCTTAAGGGCATTTGGTGATAATGAGGAGGATTAGAGGCCTCTGTCGGAGCAAACTTCTCGGCATGAGGCTAAGGGACTGGGCTGACATATCGATCAAATGTAATGTGCCTCGGCAATTGCCTCTTCCCTCAAAATAGACGTCCAAGTTAATGCACGCCAAAGATGGAATGGCAAACATTATCAACCCTAATGGTCTGCTGGTTGCCTTGGTATGTAAATTCAGCCAAAAGCATATCACACCCTATCTTTTGGGTTTAAAACACAAACACATGGCATGATCTCCAGCAGCTTGAAAGTTGGAGATCCATCGTAGGATTTCAACCATAATGATCTCTTTGAATTTTGCTTTGAGGTAATTATGACTTAGGATTTCATGCCATGACATGTCGCATTCTATGTCCATGTCGCTCGAAGAAAAGATCTTGCGACAAAGAGAGAAGCACCATAGCACCAGTGATGCAACATATCTAACTCTGGTTCCAAGAAAATTAAAGAGATCGCACAAGCAAGCCTTTAGGGCCAAACCATGACACTTTGATCAAAATATTTGGGGGAGGAATGATGTGCATAGATTCGGGAATGTAAGGGCCAAGTTGAGCTATAAAGTTCAAAAAGGAGCCAGCCTTTTTTTGGGTTGAGTTGCTCATCTCAGTCAACTACTCTTTATGTTAACAAAAGACCAAATCAGGTAGCCACAGTCTGTCGAGATTGTCACAACTCAGTTCTCACCAATTGTTTATGTGGTACTCTAGAATCCAGGCTGCCACAACCTGGACCCAATTAACACATATGCATAACATTTTAGAATGCAACCACCTCATGCTCCACTCCTTACTCCACTTTCCATTACAAGATAAAAAATTTAATGTGAAATCATAGAGATCGGGTAAAGAGCCCATATTACTCTCGATACTTTGCTAAATTATGGGCTACAAGGGTGTAGCCCTCATTCAGTAACTATTTAGTCTTTTCGAAAAAACTTTATTTTTCTTCATGAATATATTATTCTCTTATATTATAATGTAAAGTGTGACAGATTGGTCTCACATTAATTATTAGATAAATAGAGTCTAATATATATAATGAAAAGACCTCTATTCTATTAACTTAGACTTTTAGAGTAGTTTAGTGTTTCACCCAATATATTGACTAAATTTGACACTCTTAGAGTTTCTCTAACAAGTGATATCAGATATTCAAATTTGAAGTTATGTAAACTTTTTAAATTATCATGATGATGGTGTAATTAAGACAAGACCCGTCTACAAACGGTACATAGGCGAATCGCATGATGGTACATACTGATTTAATAATCGATAATGTGATTGAATCACATGTTGATCTGAAGCTCAAATTGGAGCAGAGATGAGGTCCTTTCACAAGAAGTGTGAGGCTTAATCGATATCATATTAAGTGTGATTAATTAAGTGCTAGTGTTGGACTCAGAAATTGAGTCAAACGGAGATCATGTGGCTAGTAGTGAATCTCTAGATGCTGCCGCTCAAGGGAGAGATTATTGGTTAATATTATATAGTTCTCTAGTAGCATTGATTGGAATTGGTTTGGTAGAGAATAGTTAATTAAGAGTGTTAAAATTAATGTGATTGTATCACATCTGAAGAGAGAGATTGTTATAACGTTAAGTGTGATCGATTAGTCTTGTTGGGGGAGTTGAAAGAGTGTCGAATCAGAATAATATAGTGGGCTGGACACTAAACTATCCCAAAAGCTTAAGTTTATGGGATATGAGCCTTTTTCACTATATATATTGGACTCTATCTATCTAATATTTGTAGGACTAATTCATCACACCTGATATTATAACACTCTTCCTTCAGGTGTGATCTAACCACATCAATTTTAATACTCTTAATCAAGAACTCTTTTACTTGACCAGTTTCACCATGTGACTCATACTAATAGGATTTTGTCTCATTTTTTTTTATCTTAAGAGAGACTAACATGCGATTTAATTTAGTCGTATCATTACGATACTTTTTTACTTAACCAATTCCACCATGCGACCCATACTAACGGGTTTTTGTCTCAATTTTTTATTTTATTTTTAAAAGAGCCTAATATGCAACACATCAGTCGCATCATCATGATAATTTTGGTATTAAGAATTTGCACAACTTCAAATTTGAAACTCTGATATCACTTATTGGGGGAGTCAAAAGAGTATTATATCATATTAATATAGTAGGTCGGATATCAAAATATCTCAAAAGTCTAAGCTCATGGGATATTTAAATTTTTCACTATATATATTAGATTCTATCTATCCAATATTTGATATGGGACTAATTCATTACACTTGATATTATCATAATCTCCCCTTTCAGGTGTGATTTGACCATATCAATTTTAAAGCTATTAATCAAGAACTCTTTTACTTGATTAATTCTACCATGTAACCTATACTAACGAATTTTTATCTCAATTTTTAATTTTTTAAGAAAGACTAACATGAGAGTAGTCTTCAGATTCTTAAGAGAAAGAGGTAGAGACGATAATAAAATAATTATTTTGTCTTCATCTTCAATTTTAACATCAATGGTTAATAATTGAGATACTAGTTTATTGAAAGCATTAAGATGATCAACTATATTCATACCTTCTCTCATTCGAAAATTAAAAAACTTCTGCTTTAAGTAAATTTGATTTGAGATAGACTTACTCATATATTGTTTCTCCAATTTTTTTTATAGTTTTGAAGGTGATGTTTCATCAAGAAACGAATAGAATACCTCATCGGTGAGACTGAGGATGATTGTGCTATGTGCACTAGCCTTCTGATTTTTTTTGACACTTTCGATGACATCATCAAGCTTGACATCCTCCAATGTGTTTATTAACCCTTGTTGAGTAAGAATTGCACGAACTCTTGCTTTCCAAATAGAAAATCATTGCTTTCTATTGAATTTCTTTACATTAAACTTCATAGAACATATATTGAATCAAGCTCTGATATCAATTTGTTGGGGGAGTCGAAAGAGTATTAAACTAGATCAATATAGTGGGTCGGATACCGGACCATCCCAAGAACATAAGCTTTTATGATGGTTTGGTGTCCACTCACTATATTATTCTGATTCGACGCTCTTTTGACTCCCCTAACATAGTCTCACATCAGATATTAGATAAATAGAGTCTAATACATATAGTGAAAAAGATCATATTCCATTAGCTTAATCTTTTGGGATAGTTTGGTATCCAACCCACTATATTTAATGGGTTTAACACTCTTGAACTCCTCCTAATAAGAAATTATTGTGATTTATAGTGAAAAGTTCATGAATCACTTTATTCTTAAACAACATAAGAAACGAGAAGTAATATAAAATAAAATAAAAAAATAAGAAAATACACAGCGATATATGTGATTCACCCAAAATTGTGTTATGTCCACGGGGGGAGCGAAAGATTCACTATCAACAAGCTTTACAAGAATTTATAAAAAAGACTTTATTTTTTTTTCTTCAACTAAACTTTTCATCAAGACTAAGCGATGTCTTTACTTTTAGAGAGAATTTCTTAGAGAGTATCACGAGGAACCACTGCAAGAGACTACCAAGAAGTACCAGAAAGATTCATATACAAGAGGCGACACACTCTCTCTTTCTTCTTTTCTTTATTATCTCTATTCTTCTCTCTCCATTTCCCTCTAGTTCAACCTGAGCACCGTACCTAATCCTTATGTATTAGTAGAGTATTTATAACTTCTTATTGAGTTTGAGTTCTACTCTGATTACAACTCCTAATATTATAATAGGTATTCAAAATTAGACATAAATTCAAATTCAATTTTAGATTTCTACCTTAACTTAAATTTCAATCTGAGTTCAAGATATTCAAACTCAACACTTTTCTTGATCATCTTTTTAACTTAGACATTAGGGTGTCCTCTTCTAGCCAATCCCTTGTGGGCTGTTCTTCACTTGTTTTGTATGTTGTATGGCTTCATCCAAGAGTTAGAGAATTTGAATAGAGTCTAATAGTACTTTGTTTGAAGTGATTTTTGCCACAATCAAATTTGATTGAAATATGATTAAAATCGAGACTTATATGCCACTAAATTAGACTCAAATGTGAGTCTTAATCACACTTAAAAAGTGTTTGAGTTTAATTAAAAATTTAAGCTTAATTTGAACCTGAATTCTTGAGAAATTTGGGCTCAAACTAAAGTGGGCTGAGTAGACTGGATATTTTGACCAAATTTGGACCAAAAATTTATGAAAAATCTATACCAAAATAATAAAATATAAAAATTTTATAAATAAATTCTGAACTAAATAAATATTTATAAAAAGGTGATTAACCACATTTTTCTTATAAATAAATCCCTGAAATAAGAATTTTATGAGAAAAAGTTCAATAAAATCCTAAAATTATAAATTAATTCCGTAAAATTTAGGATTTACAAATAAACCCTTCAAAAGATTGATAATTATAATTTGATCCTTATGAAATATAGGATTTGTGAAGAAATTCTTTAAAATTTTATATTTATAAATAAACCCTTGAAATTTCAAATAGGTCCCATGGAAATTTTTATTTATAGATAAGTTTAAATTTTATTCAAAAAGGACCATAAAAATTTCAAAACTTTATAAATAAATCTTTTATAAAAGAGCCCTGAAAATCATAAAGTTACAATTCAATCTAATCTTCCAAAAAAATTATAAATAGCTCCCTTATAAATTTAATGTCCGATATCAGTATAACTTTCAAATTATTATCATCTACAACAAACAAACTCATCTATAGGCTTATCTGATTTCAAACAATCACATCCACAAATATCCAATCCAAACAGAATTTATTTAAAATAAATAGATAAAATTCTAGATTCAAATTTTGAATAAGATTTATTCCAAACTAACTCGATCTTCTTGAACCCTATAAATTTCTTTATGCTCCTGTGAAAAAAAGCGAAGAGATTAGAACGTTGAGATTAAGAAGAACTTTTTACAAAATAAGAACTTGGGAAAATCTGAAGATCAATAGAATGGATACAATAGGGAATCAATCAACAAGAAAGAAGAATCCTTACCTTTTTCTTTTTCTTCGCCTCAGTTTTCTCTTTCATTGTTCTCTTCCTCCTGCTTGCAATGAGCCTCCCATGCGTGTCTCCGGCTTTCCCTGTGTGCGTTTCTAACTCTGCCCTATGCTGCTCATCCGACTGCCCTCTGGCAACCTTCCAGCTGACTTGCTTGAACCCTAGCTCCTCTATAACTTCCTCTTCACAGAACCACCCCTTTCGGACTACTGCCTCAACCAGCCTTCACTCTCGCTCATCGACCGCAATCACTCGACCTTGCCTAGCTTCGCCACGGCGTGCCGCCTATCCCGCTAGTGAGCTGCCCGGCCCGCCGTGACCAGCTCCTTGCCAAAGCCTTGCTCCTCCAGTGTCTGTGCTTCGGCCAACCTGCCCATACCCACCAACCCTCCATTACACTGGCATGGCCTGGTCTCAGAGCTCCCCAGCCTTGCTCTGCCTTGCAGCCCCAATTGCCTTCCTCACCTGTGCCATCCAATGCTTGAGCTCTGTCCTGCTCCGCTCTAGCATGTCCTCCTCGGCTCTACGTTGCCTAGCCACACTCTAACGCACCTTCACTATCCATCGCTCATGCCTGTGAGATCCAGCATGTTCGTTGCCGGCCTGTTGCCCCTATGCCGCTGTTGGGGCCCGTTTGGTTGGAGCTCAAGCCTAGGATTATCCCGGACTGACCGGCCTATTATCCAAATATCAAAAATTTGACCAGACTAATATTATTTAATTTAATTTAATTATAAATAAAAAATAACTAAAATGCCCTCATCTCCCCTGGCAAGCTCGGTCAGCGAGCTACCCGCGCGAGCTCGGCGCCCAAGCTGCCCGTGCGAGCTCAGCCGACGAGCTCCTCGCGCGAGCTCGCTGCCCAAGCTGCCCGCGTGAGCTCGCCGCCCGAGCTCGCTCGGCGAGCTCCCCGCTCAAGCTCGCTACCCGAGCTGCCCAGCGAGCTCACCAGTATGCTGAACCTCATTGAAGAAGACGAAGTCGACGGCGGCGAGGATAGCTACCCATTTAAAGGGAAAGCTAAGGGTAAATTTGTTCAGAAAAAATTTAAACCACCCTCTAAGAAAATCAGTAACCAAATAAGATTTACTTGACTGCATTATCATTTTACACTTTACCCCTTCTTTTGACCTTCACCTTGACCTTGACCTCTAACCAAACGGGCCCTTGTAGCCTACCGCCAGCTTTGCTCTGATCCTAGTTGGGGTTCCTTGCTGCTACCTCTGGCTAGATTTGACCAAGATCCTGCTAGATTCAATCCAGATTTGAGGCAGAAGGTTCAACCTTCCTTTGGGGATGCAGAAGCCTGATAGGATTTGGGGAGCAAGAAGCCCCCCGGGGAAAGAAGAAATAAATAAATATAAATGTTATTGGTCCAAAAAAAGAAAAGAGAGATAGATACCAACAACAAGAAAAAGAGTTAGGGAAGATCCTCTCATTTTGATTTTCATATCATCATCACTATAGTCATTAGTGATTTTTAGCACGTCGATGAAATTCTATTACCATTGCAGCCAGCTACTGACTTTGGATATTAATAAACTTCATCAATATTGTGGCTATTAGTGGTCCTACAAATGATAGTGGAACTCCATTACCATCGCGGTCATTTGCAGTTTTGCCCACTCAACCAACCTTCAAACTCACATCTGTCAGTCTTTGGGATTATATTTTTCCAGCTTTTCGGGCTCACATGTAGGTCAATCTTCAGCCTTGCACTCAGCCAACTTTTAGATCACATTCGTCAACCTTTAGGTTCGCATCCAAGCTAGCCTTCGGCCATGCACTTAGCTAGCTTTTTGCCCAGACAACCTTCGGGCTTATATCAAAGTTAGTCTTCAGACTCGCACTCAGCTAATCTTTGGGCTCACATCCAAGTTAGCCTTTAGATTCGCACCCAGCTAGATATCAGGCTCACATCCAAGCCAACCTTTGGGCTTGCACTCAGCCAACATTTGAGTTCACGCTCAAGCCAGCCTTTAGGCTCACACTAGCTTTCGAGCTTATGAACTAAGTCAACCCTTGGGTTCACATATGTAAGGCTGACCTATATGTTCACTTACAATTATCATAACAACAACGGACTTTTCAACTCAAATTAAATTGGGATCAAACTAAGCTCAAATTAAATGTTAATTAGGTTAAATCAAGTTCAAACTGAAATGTCAAAATTGATGTTAAACCAGAACTAGGTCAAGCCTAAACTGAAACTAAGTTGAACCAAATCAACTTGAACTTGAACCAAAGTCCATCAAGATGCAAGCCTGAATCCATTAGTGGGTAGGACAAGGATTGGCCTTTGTCCATTTGTTTTGGCTGAGTTTAATTTTAATGTAATTGAATTACTTCATATTAAGTAGTTTGATTTAAGGGACCTTAGCTATTTATGATAATTTTAGGTAGATTTATGCCCTAATTTTAAATATGTGAATGCTAGCTTAGTTCATAAGCTTAAAAGCTAGCTTAAAGGTACAAACCTAAGGGCTAACTAAGTGTGAGCCTAAAGGCTGGCTTGGATGTAAGATTAAGGGCTAGTTGAGTGTAAGCCCGAAGATAGTTTGGATGCGAGCTCAAAGATTGGTTAAGTGTGTGCCCAAAAACTAGCTAAAAATGAGCCTAAAGGCTGGTTGAGTACAAACCTAAAAGCTAACTTAGATGCAAAGTCAAAGACTTGTTGAGTGCAAGGCCAAAGGCTAGTTTGGATGCGAGCCTGAAGGCTGGCTAAGCACGAGACCAAGCCTGGCTTGGATGTAACCCTAAAGACTGGCTAAGTGCGAGCTTGAAGGCTGCCTAAATGCGAGTCTAAAAGTTAGCTTGGATGCAAGCTCGAAGGTTAACTGAGTGCGAGCTCGAAAGCTGGCTTGGATGTGAGTCAAAATGCTGACTTGAATGTGAGTCTTAAGGCTAGCTTAGATGCATCCCAAAAGGCTAGCTGAGTGTAAGCCTAAAGGTTGGCTTAGATGCGAGTTCGAAAGCTAGCTAAGTGCGAATCGAGGCTGGCTTGGGATAAGAGCTCAAAGGCTGGCTAAGTGTGATGCCAAAGTTGGCTTGGATGTGAGCCCGAAGGCTAGCTGAGTGCGAGCCTAAAGGTTAGCTAAGTGTGAACCCAAAGGTTGATTAAATGTGAGTCCGAAGGTTGACTAAGGTACTATCTTGAAGGCTGGCTGAGCTGCAAGCTGAAGGTTAACTGAGTGCGAGCCTGAAGGCTAGCTGAGTGTGAGCTTGAAGGCTGGCTTGGATGCGAGATTGAAGGCTGGCTAATGCGGGCCCGAAGGCTAGCTTAAGTGTGAGCCTGAAAGCTGGCTGAGTGCAAGCCTGAGAGGTGCAAGCCCAAAGGCTAACTTGGATGTGAGTCTAAAGACTGGCTAAGTGCAAGCTTGAAGGCTGGATAGATGTGATGAGGATTCATCATCTTCAAATGACCGTGGGTGACCACAATAGTGTCAAAGATTCACCTTCTTTGAGGGGCCATGAATGGCCATAGCGATAGTGGAATTCGTTGACACACCAAAGGACCACAGGTGACCACAGTAATGATAGTGTAGAAATCAAGATAAAAGCCCCTTCTTTTGGGCAACCTTTATTTATTATTGTTTTCCTATTTCTTTTTCCTCCCTCTTCTCTCCTATGTCTCTTCTTTCTCCTTATCCTTGAGCTCCATAGGGCCAAGGTGGCCCGACTTCCCCTCTGATCAGATCTGGTCAAAAAATGACTGGATCCAATCTAGCTTATTGGCAGCGAAGTGGGGTTGGCTCTACCCCTCCTATATCATGGCCGAATCTGACCAGATCTTGGTTGGATCTAGCCTTAGCTTATGGCAAGATGGCGACAAGACAAAAGAAGCCAGCAACAGTGGGCAGAGCTCGACAACACTATGAGATGGGAAGCCTGATGATGAGGCAGGCTGAGCAGTTTTGGTCTGAAGCTTTGATGAAGCTCAGGTAGAGCCTAGACAATGATCGGGTAGGAGCAGGCTGCATGGGCAACATAGGTAGGTACAAGGTGCAATGCTAGGGCTTCAGCATGGTAGTGCAGTGGGTTATGGTGGCTTGGAGCATGGTGGCAAGGCTCAGTTAGCAAAGGCAAGACTACTCTTAGGGGGAAAAAAGGAGAGAAATAGGGAAATCAGAAGGAAAAGAAAAGGTAAGAAATTACCCTATTTTACTTCAAGTTCAATTCTTGATAGTTTATTCGATCTTCTACTCTTTCCATTCTCCCTTGCTCTATTCTACTATCATTCTTCCTATCCTCTCTTTCTCTGCAGATCTTCATCAACCTTTATAGGTTTTGAGAAGATTTGAAACCAAATCTTCAATTGGTTTGATTGCCAAATTCAGTTAGATGGTAGTTGGCCTATTTGGGATTGAAATTTGTAATTAGATTGTATTTCCAAATTTTTTGATTGTCATGTAAATGATTGGGGTTTGTTTCCCTGACGAAAAAATTTGGATCTTATACCATTTCCGGATATTAAATTTTCAAGGAAATTATTTGTAAATTTTCTAAAAATCTGGATCAAAATATAATTTTATAAGTTCCAAGAGCCTTTTTGTAAAAAAAATATATTTTAAAAAATTCTAAAATTTATAAGCTCCTTTTAAATAAAATTTGGATTTGTTTACAAAAAAATTTTTTTGAGCGCTTATTTGCAAAATTTTTCGAAAAAATTAGACCAAAGTGTGATTTTATAAATTTCAAAGGGCTTTTTTATAAAAAAATATATCTAAAATTTTCAGGTCCTTTTGGAATAAAATTTAAATTTTTTACAAATAAATATTTTCAAGGGGCTTATTTGCAAAATTTCTGGAAGGATTGGACCAAAGTGTAATTTCTATGAATTCTGAGGGCTTATTACAAAAAGGATATATTTGTAGAATTCTAAAATTTTTAGGATTCTTTGTTAATAAAAGCCTAAACTTATCCACAAATTAAAAAATTTTGGGAGTTTATTTGCAAATCTCAATTTAGTCCAAATCTTATTTTAACTTTTAATCCAAAATTAAGTTTTGATTCAAAATTAAGCCTAAATCCAATGTCTAAATTTGGCCCATCACGAGTCCAACTCAAATTTGGAATAGGGCTTTAAAGTCTACTTAAACACTCATTTTGCTTAGCACCTCACCAACTAAGGGGCAGTTATAAATATCTATCTTTTCAACCTTCAATTAACCCTCGGCATGCAACCATGAGCTAGCCCATCATACTATTTGAGCTAAGTATTTAGACCCAAAGCTCTTTTACATTTTGAGCTAATTTACCCTGTATCATGAGCCAAAATTTTGTTACATTTCAACTTAAATTTATTTGTTATTCCAAGCTGAATTTCCCTATTACTCTAAGCTGAAAATTCTTATAATTTAGATTAAAAATAGTTACTAAAATATGTACTTATGGAATATTCCATATGCCATTGCCTTATCATATGGACTGAAACATGCATAAGAGAACTAGCTTATGTTACAATAAGTTGACATATGAATTAACTATTGGTGGATTCATCTTTCCCTCGTCCAAACCTTCGAACAAATTTCTCCTGCTGAATTTTCACTACAAATTAATATTATCCATTAATTATCACCAGCCTATCCCCATCAAATGTCTAACAAAAATTCTCAAAACACTCAAATCAGATCTAAACTCCAACAACCCAATATTAGTAACCTAGGATTCTAAATTTTTAGTTAAATCTGCACCATAGACCAACCCAAATATTTAGTCCCACATCAATTGTCCAAAAAATCTGGGATATGTATTACACCTATATAAACAACCATCTTCCTCCCATGAAAATCAATAAAAAATCATCAAGCAATCTAGAGATTAAGTGATCCAGTACAAACTATTAGGCTAAGTTGTTGAGTCATGAGAATCTAGGCCCTCAAGATATCATATGTGGGAGGAGCCCTCAATATATCTTATGGATTTGATGGTGGCTTAAGAAAGGAGGCAAAGGGACTGCATGGTGTCACCATCTTCTATTTACTTTTTTCTTTTTTTAACTTTTACATCTACATCAGGAACATAGTCTAGAATTCATCATCATTAGTATCATATAGTTTTATCCCATAGAAAACCTAAAGAGGGTTAGAAAAACACCTTTACCTCTCCCTCACCAAGGTACGCTTCCATCAATTTTTTCATTTTATTTTTTATTATTTTATTCAATACTGCACTCCAAAAATTTATGAATTTTTTTCTTTTATTCGTAAGTATAAGGCAAATTAAAAGCTACTAGGGTAGGTATATCCTGCACCTAGTGAGAAGACTTCCATGACCACTCTTAGAAATCTCATGCACCTTATAGGTCAAATGGTAAATTCTCAATAACATCCTACCTAAAAATTTTAGAAAAACCTGCAATCTCCTTAGTGAGGACCTTCTCCATTACCAACTTCTCCATAGGCACCTCCTCCATGACCAGCTCTGGTGCAAGCTGCCTCCTCCTCAAGTAGCTCTAGCATGAGCGACATTGACGTGAGCAGCACCGGTGTAAGCCGCCTCTTTCTTAAGCCACCATCAAATCCATAAGCATCTTGTCTCCTCTAGGTAAATAGCTAAACTTAGATTTGTTTGATTGGATTATTTGGAGTAGAGCAACATCAAGCATAGGACAACCATTTAGCTAGGGGTCATATAGGAAGTTAGTGTTTCCACCATCTTCAAAAGTAAACAATACTATCTTTAAGCAACTGTCTAATAGAAAGGATTTTCCTCCAAACATTTGGTCCTTGCATTCTCAACCATCCTCCAAAGGAGCCCTATTTAGTATACTTAGATTTGTGCCATTGCATCTAAATTCCTAATTGATTGGAGATAACTTTGCAAGCTTGCCTCATGAGAGAAGCTTTAGAGATATCCTTGAGTCTAGCTAATCCCAATCCACCTTATGCTTTAGACTTGCAAACCATTTTCCAAGAAACTAGAACTAAAATTCTATATACTCAGTTTGGCCACTCCAAAGAAATATCATAAATGCTTGCTCCATTTTCTTAAGTATAAGATTTGGTACTTGAAATCAATGGGACCAATAGGGTTGATTTATCAGTTCTAATCTATCAATTTGCAGAGTAGTTTCTTATTAATTTTAATGATACGGGGATTATTTATGGCCTAAAATGAATATGAACTATGGTCCAAAACCCAATGCTATGAGTTTTATTAAGCTTTAATAAACATGTTGCATGTAAGAATGAGATTTACTAATAATCACCAATGGGTAGTAGTAGTTTTCAAACCACACGATCTATTGGGTAAAGAATAATTAATCGCTAGAAAATCATAATTGGTTAGTTGGGTGAATCGTGAGTGAATGAGTGATGAGATTTTAATCACCAAATTCTCTAAATTGGTATAGTTATTGATGTATCAAAGAGCAACATTGAACCAAAGTCGAACTTCAAGGCAAACTAGGATGAAAGGCTAAGTGCAATAGCTCGGTTATCAAACAATGAGCTCCACAACTCAGCCATCAAGAGATGAACTCTAAAACCTGGCCATCAAGAGACAAGCTCCATAGCTCGGTCATCCAGGGGCAAGCTTCACAACTTGACCCTCAAAAATTGAGCTTTACTGCTCAGCCAGGATGAGCCAATAGCACACATATGATAAACTATCTGAACATTCTACATACCCCTTTTGTCCCTACAACCAATAGCCTAGGTAGCACCCTAGGAGACTAATCCCTAACCTAGCAACTCCTATGCCACCGTTTGCACCGCTTGTGCCCCCTGAGCCAACTATGCCACCTGCTATGCCTTACTATAACATGACAAAATCCATGAGTCATGGTGTGGAATGCCAACTCAAATCTTCAAAATGCCCTTGACTAACTCACATACCAACTATAGAAGGGTTACCTAATGAGGCCAAGTCAAGTTATCCAAAGTGCCCTATATGATAGGGCCCAAGATATTAAGCTAAGAGGGCTTTGATTTTCTCCTCTTCTTCCTTTGCAAGTTCAATTCTAGTATATACTTTCTTCCACAAAAAATCCTAGCTTAACTCAGAGTGAAAGAGGAAAGAAAAGATGATATATTGACCTATGTCAAAGTGTCTTTCCCAAATCGTCATCGAACAAAGTGTTTTCTTTAGTGTAGGTTAGAATCGACTTGAGAGGAACAAAAGAGCTCATAAACTCCAAAACATGAACTAGATGGATGCAACATTTTGTGCTTTCATTGAGATCCATCGAAAAATTCCTCTCCCAATAGTTGATGACCACCATGCGACCACGACAATAGTGTTAAAGGAAGCAAGCAGTGACTGGTGCATTGGAGTAGATGGCTCCACCAACAAGTTTCCTCAAGAGATGTTTCATATCCTTGTCTCCATATGATAAGGCCCTCACCAAATCCAAGCCCCAATCAACTAGAATTAGAGAGGGGACCAAGATGGCAAACCCACCTCCAAAGGTGAACTCACCAAATTGAGAGCTTTGAAAGAGGGCAAAAGTTACTTCACCATGATTTGGGAGGATCTCTACCTAGATCACAAAGTCGTCACTATAATGAAATGGCCTATTCTTGCTAGAACATTAGGAAAACAAAGTGAATAAGGAAAGGAGAATGGTGTGAAGACACACCAACCTTCGAGAGAAGCCCAGAGTATAGAGATGAAGCACTATTTGTTACCCTTTTCCTGGAGGGATATGAAGGGTGCTAGTTGACAAAAAAGCATCCACAAATGTCCTATCCACCAAGGTGTATGGCAAGATGAAATGTGATCAACCCTTGCATCCCTACCAAGGCTGACTAACTAAGTTCACTAGTGCCTCATTGAGCTCTAAAGGGGTAGTGGGAATGCTGCTAATGGCTGGCAAATGCCAAAGGAGCTTCACTTTTTTCACCAACTGTGTTGCGGTGAGAGCAAGGTCCCCTAAAATGCAATCCTAGGCCATCCTACTTTAAACAAATTGCAAGTGAAAGTCTCTACCTACTAACTACTCTAGTTTTCCACTAAGTTTGGGATTAGATAAATGTGACAAAATAGGAAAATGGTGTGCTATTGTTGTGCCACACACCTGGAGGAGCAAAATAGGCTACAAATGAAGGAGAAAGAAGAATGCAAACCTTGAAGCAGACCCAAGGCAATGGAGTAGCTAATGAACATTACCCTGAACAGAGTCAAAGGTCACACCATTAGAGTGGGGATAGGGGCTACTAAGATGCTCCTTGCATAGCTTCAAAACCTCTTGTTTGAGAACCAAGATGTGTTTGTTTGGATAGTAAATGATCTACTTGGCATTGATCCATGGTGGCAGAGCACAAACTCTCAGCACAAGCCAATGCAAAATTGGTAAAGCAAAAGAAGTGGCACTTTGCCCTTGAACATCAAAGAGTGATTGATGAGGAGGTGGAGAACCTATTGAAAGTCATTTTCATATGAAAAGTTCAATATCCAAAGTGGCTCGCCAACATGGTTGTGGTCAAGAAAAGCAACGGCAAGTGAAGAATGTGTGTGGACTTCATGGACCTCAATAAGGCTTGCCCAAAAATAGCTATACACTCCCAAGCAACAATTGAATAGTAGACTCAGCTACTAGGCTTTAGTCATTGAGTTTTCTTGACACTTTTTAGGATACCACCAAATCAAAATGAATCCCAAGGATGAGGAGAAAACATCATTCATAACCAATCATGGAATCTTCTATTATGTGGCCATACCCTTCAGGTTGAAGAATGTTGGGACCACATATTAAGAATGGTTGATTGCATATTCAAACGTCAACTCAAAAGAAACATGGAGGCCTACATGGACTACATTATGATCAAGAGTGTGCAAGGTATGGACCATGTTTTTGATATGCAAAAAACCTTCAACACATTACCAAGGTACCGCATGAAGTTGAATCCAGAGAAATATATATTTGGAATATCTATAGGGAAGTTCCTCAGATACCTCATCTCAGATAAGGGAATCGAAGCCAACCCATTGAAGCTCTAGGCAATTCTAAAGATAAGGCCACCTCAGTGACAGAGGTACAAAGACTCAACAAGTGGATCGCTACACTCGAATATTTTCTCTCTCAATTTAGGGAGAAGTGTCTTCCCTACTTCATAACTTTAAAGAAAAATAAATTATTCAAGTGGGGTGAAGAGTGTGAGAAAGATTTTCAGGAGTTAAAGTTATGCCTCACCTCCCCACCCCTGCTGGTGAAGCCCATTCAAGAGGAAGACCTACACATATACATTATTGCAAGCAGTGGAGCGGTTAGCTCAATGCTAGTTAACAACTAAGAAAGGAGACAGTGCCTCATATATTATGTGAGCCACACCCTCACTTGTGCAGAGACTCAATACTCTCCAATGGAGAAGCTGGCCTATGTTATTCTATCATCCAAGAAATTGGGGCCCTATTTTTAGGCTCATACAATAAGTGTCCAAACCAACTTTCTACTTTGTCAAGCCTCCAAAAGTCAAAGAACTTGGGGGGAATGGTCAAGTGGGCCATAGAGCTAAGTTAGTTTAACATCCACTTTGAGATGAGAATAGCTATCAAAGCCCAGGTGTTGGAGAACTTCATTATGGAGCTCAACCCAGAGAAAAATGCTAGAGACCAAGATGAAATCTTTGAAGGTCCACATAGATAGGTCATCCTATGAAGTGAAAAGTGGAGCAAGGGTTGTGTTGATAAGCTCAGAGGGGGATAAATTTGAATACTCTCTTAGCTTTAGGTTTAAAGCCTCGAACAATGTGACTGAGTATGAAGTCATAATTCTTGAACTAAGGGTAGAAAACGTAGTGGGGGCCCTGAAACTCAAACTCTATAGTGACTCACAGCTCATCACAAGCCAAATATGGAAAGTGTATGAAATCACAAACCCCTTGATCGAAGAATATCTTTTAGAAGTTTACCAAGCTCTCTTGATGCTTAGCCAAGTCAACATAAAGCAAATCTCAAGGGAGAAAAATTAGAAGGTAGATTCCCTCACTTGGTCTACATCATCACTACCCAAAAAAAGGGAAAGGATGGTATAGTAGAAGTGCTCCAAACCCCTAGCATGGGGAACTTAGCCAAAATTTAAGCCATGGAGCATGAGCCAAGCTGGAAAGACACATTCTTTGAGTACATCAAGATGAAAAATCTTCTTGTTAATGAAAGGAAAGTGCAAAAGATTAAAAGGCTTGCCCATAGCTTTACCATCCTAGGAGATGAGCTATACAAGCGCTCACTCACCCTGCCACTTCTGAGGTGCTTTGCCCTGTCAAAAGTGGAATATGCCCTTAGGAAAGTTCATAAGGGGATCTGCAAAAGTCATGTAGGCAAGCAAACCTTGACACAAAGAATTTTGGTAAGGTTAACTACTAGCCTAATATGACTAAGGATGCACTAGAATATGCCTCCTATTGTGAGCAATGATAGATGCATGTGCCTCTATATCACCAATCCGTCATTGAGCTATAGAAAATTCACTCCCAATGGCCTTTCAATCAATAGGGATGGACATCTTAGGCCCCTTTCCCCCAACCTCAGAGCGATGAAAGTTTCTGATAGTGGTGATTGATTACTTCACCAAATGGGTAGAAATTGAGCCACAAGTAACCATCACTGAGAAAAAGGGGAAGGAATTCTTCTACTAGGAAGTCATTTGCTGATTCGAGATACCACAAACTTAGTGACTAATAACAAGAAGCAAGTTGATAGCTCAAAGTTCCAAGAATTTTGCAAAGAGTTGCATATCCAACATAAATTCACTTTAGTTGCCCACCCACAAGCTAATAGACTAGCAAAGGTAACTAGCTGAATCATCTTGTAGGTATTGAAGAGGTGTATTTTAAGAGACAAAGGGAGTTGGATAGATGAGCTGCCTAATATACTAAGGACCTATAGAACAACTCTAAGAATAGCAACTAAAGAAAAGCCCTTCAAACTCTCGTATGGAGTCAAGACTATGATATCAGTCAAAATTGGCCTACTTTCCTCAAGAATATAAGGCTATGACCCCAAAATAAATGAAGAGAGCATGAGAATGGAGAAGGACCTCCTGCTGAAAGTACACAACCAAGCTCCCTAGTAGATAGTTTCTTACTAGCAATGAATAGCCCAAGTTCAAGCTAGAGGAATGCTAAGGTGATCCTTTGCACAGGGTGGCTTGGTGCTTTGAAGAGCTAGTGTCACCAATTGGGCCACTAGAAAGCTATCACCAAATTAGGATGGGCCATACTGCATTGCCTAGCAATATGGAGTGGAGACTTACAAGTTTGAACATATAAATGGCAAAGCAATACCTTGAATATGGCATGTAAGTAATTTACAAAAGTTTTATCAATAAAAATAATTGGTTGCCTTATTGTTATCATAGGAAGTATGACTCTTGATGACCCAGTTATAAGATAAGCTCTTGACTGAAGATTAGTTACAAGCTCTCATGAATGACCCTTGAAGACCCACTTACAAGATCAATGCTTGATGAAGGAACAAGACCCAATTATAAGATCCACTCTTGACTAAGAATTGGTTACAAGCTCTCATGTTTGACCACTAAAGACCCAGTTACAAGATCAGCTCGTGACTAACGATTAGTTACAAGCTCTATTGCTTGATCCCTAAAGACCTAGTAAGATCAACTCTTGACCAAGGAACAAGACTAGGTTACAAGATTAGGTCTTCACTGAGGAATAAGACCCAGTTATAGGATTTGCTTTTGACCAAGATATAAGACTTGGTTACAAGATCCGCCTTTGATGGAGGATTGGTTACAAGCTCTCTCACTTGACCCCAGAAGCCTAATTACAAGATTAGCTTTTGATCAAGGAATGAAGTCCAATTACAAAATTCACTCTTGATTGAGGAACAAGACTCAATGACAAGATCTACTATTGACTGAGGAATGATTACAACCTCTCATGCTTGAGCCCTGAAGACGCAGTTGTAAGATTAACTTTTGACTAAGGAACAAGACCCAGTTATAAGATCCACTCTTGACCGAAGATTGGTTACAAGCTCTCATGCTTGACCCTTCAAAACCTAGTTACGAGAACAGCTCTTGACCAAGAATTGTTACAAGCTCTCACACTTGACCCCCAAAAGTCCTATTATAAAATCAACTTTTCTTCCTTAGTTACAATATCCGCTCTTGACCGAGGAATAAGACCTAGTTATAGGATCCATTCTTGACTAAGGAATGGTTACGAGCTTTCACACTTGACCCCTAGAAGCCTAGTTACAAGATTAGCTCTTAAAGATCCACTCTTGACTGAGAAATAAGACCAAGTTACAAGATCCTCTCCTAACTAAAAAATAGTTACAAACTCTCACACTTAACCTCCAAAAACCTAGCTATAAGATTTATACTTGACCAAGGAATAAGATCCGGTTACAAGATTCACTCTTGACTAAGGAATAATTACAAGCTCTCACATTTGACCCCAAAAGCTAGGTTGCAAGATCAGCTCTTGACCAAGGAATGGAGTTTGTTACAAGATTAGCTCTTAACCATGGAACAAGACTCAGTTACAAGATCAGCTTTTGACTAAGGAATGGAGCTTAGTTACAAAATCAGCTCTTGATAGAAAAATAAGACCCAGTTATAAGATTAGCTCTTAACTAAGGAATAAAGCCTAGTTACAAAATTAGCTCTTAATCAAGGAACAAGACCCAGTTACCAAATCCACTCTTGACTGAGAAATGGTTAGAAGCTTCACGCTTGACCCCCAAATCCCTCTAGCAAAAAAGGCCTGACAAGCCATACCATGCAAGAAAACATACACCTAGAACCTTCCTTTTGATTACATCCAAAGCTATGCAATGAATTGCTAGGAAATGAAAGTTTCCATTGAAAACCATAGAAAGGAATAAAGCCTAGTTACGAGCCCTATGCTTGACCGAGGAGTGGTTACAAGCTTCATGCTTGACCCTTCAAGCCTTGTTACAATATCAGCTCTTGACTGAAGAATAAATCCAATTTACAAGATCTACTCTTGACTGTGGGAAAATTACAAGCTCTCACACTTGACCCCCTGTAGGAGTATCTAAACGTGTGTACCTGCTAAAGCTCACAACCAAGGGAAAAGGCAAAAAGCCATGGCCACTATAGGGGTCAAAAGCACCAGGCCTCCCTCAACAAGGAACCATAAGCCTCAAACTATGCAAGAAAGATCATCCCCCAGAATAATGTCAGGACACAAACACTACTGTGAGGCAAAGCCCTCTAACAAAAATGGCCTTAAACGGACCATCCTATGGAAGAAAATGTACGAGTAGAGTATTCCTCTCAATTACATTCAAATTAAAGCAATTAATTGCCAGGACATGGGAACTTCCATCAAAAGCCACAAAAGGGAGAAACTTTTGTTACATGCAAAATCAAAAAGTAAAAGAACACAAAACTCGCCTAGCCTACAAGTCCTCCATAGGCTTAAGCACCTGGATTGAACCCACTGCGAGATTAGACTCTTCAGCCCCAAGCATAGAAGGCTCCCACTGGGAGCTGGGAAGGTCCCCTTTAGGGCCAAGAGGATCAGAGGAGGGCATTGAAAGGTCACAAAGAGTAAATTGGAAAAAGCGACAACATCCTTCCAACAACTCAAGGTCTACTGATAGCAAGAGCAAGTCCTAAGAGGGATCAGAGTCAAGTCCATTCAGCTCATTAAGGACATCATACCTACAACACAGATAGCCAACTAAGAGTTCATTGGCACTCTCATCAGTGACAGCGTTCTCATACTTGTCCAATCGCTTGAACTCCTCCACCGCCTCCCTCTAGGTGGTAATAGCTAGAACCACAGCCTGGTCCCAAGTCTTCTCCACCTGGTCGTGGGCCTCCTGGGCTTCTTTTTCCTTCACTGCTAGCATGGAAACCTGACTCTCGAGGAGCTTGGCCCTCTTCTTAGCCTCCCCAACCTTAAACCCTACATTGTTCCTAGCCAACACAAACTGGCTCTTAATCTTTGCAAGCTCCTCCTCAAGCCTAGTGGCCTTCTGCTTCTCAGAGTCAATTGCATCCTAAGCTTCACCATCAAACTTTGAGGGGAACCTGGGAATTGGAGGATGGGTGTTAGATAGGGGAAGCTACTACCATACCTAAGGAAGCTCGGGCTCAACTTGAGACTGAAAGGGGAAGAAGCTTACCCAACACGCTAGGACAAGACAAAGTCACCAGGGAAGAAGACAAAAGAAGGAAACAGAAGTAATGAGTTGGAGTCAATCAGATTCTGAAAGCAACATAGGGTAGAGAGGAAGAAGGGCCTCTACACCCACTCCCCACTTATTAAGAGAAGTCAATGATTAGGACCAAGCCTGACCTATCTTGTGACGAGTGCCAAAAATATGTGCCCTCACCATAAGAGTTAAAGTAGGAGGCATGTGGCATTGCCTAACTAGAGCACAATAAAAGCCAAGCCAAGAAAGACAACGATGGCATGGCAATGACCTTGTTCTACTCCTAAGAACAGACGTTGCTAATGCCTTACATTCATTAAGGAGAGGAGCCAAAAAGGAAATGGGTGATTGAAGAACATTGAGTGGGAAAAAGAAACCATGAATGCAAATTTGAAAGAAGCAAAGATGGAGCAGGCAAGGGTTAATTCATTCCTCCAAAAATTAGTATAATATAAGGAGACAAACTCCCAAAACAAGACACAAATAGCCCATCAAGGCTAGGAAGGACCACTCCCAATGGCTTGGCCTTCAGGAGCCCTAGAGGCTAGAGCGAAGGCAGAGGCAAGGGCTATGACAGTGAGAGGAAATGAGCTTCTAAGGATCCCCACTACTTCTATGGCATCGAGATAAGACCATAGTCATCACTTGGCCCGGTCCTTGTCCACCTCAAGGAGGAAGAGAGAGCATGGGTCGAAGGTCTACTCATACATCCAACCAATCACCTTGGCCCTACAATAGGCAAACCCCTACAAAATGAGGTGGATCTCACCTTAGCGAGCATCCAGTGCATTTTAGCAATCCTACTTTCCCAAGCTTGTTCCAACAAAGCTCAAAACTCATTGTTAGAGCAAAACCACTCCACAGCCTGAGCATCTTGTAGCTCAGCTTGGGCATGGGGCCTCATTGCCTCATTGAGTCCTCTCTTACTCATTTTGGAGATGAGTCTAGAAGAACTCCCATCACCTACTCCTGGAGAGTTGGTCTTGGGAGGTAGAAAGGCTTAGGTAGAGCTTATCCACCTTGTATTAAGCATGGTCAAACTCATATCATAGATTGCTATGAGATGACCTCAACTTAAAAGCCTCCTCGCGGAGGCTTAAGAGGCATCTGAATATGTCCTAGACAACATAGCCAAGCTATGGTCAATCATAGAAAAGATCAATTTGCCAACACAATATGTAGGGAAAGAAATGAATGAGTGATACCTACCTTCCCCTCAATATCAGCATAAAGGGCCACTAGAGCATCATCAGAAAGCTCCTGTATAGTTGGGACATCTGACAATGTCTCAGATACGCGGGGGTTCTCCTCATGTAGAGAAATGGAGTCCTGAATCTCTACACAAAATCCTATAAGCACACATCACCTGAGAAGAATCAAGCTATAATAGTTGTCTTACTGAGCGACATTGAGGAAGGAAAAAGTGCAGTCACAAAATGAAGAGTGAGAAAAAAATGTAGTTGCAATATAGGAAAAGAAGAATGGTCTCCAGGAGTCGATGGAAGACGCCTTGGACTCGTTCCTTATGTAGCCACAGATAAACGGTTTGAAATGCAAAAGCAATCTGTTGGTGAAAGTTCATGTCTCGATAAACCAACAAACAAGGACAGCATTCAAGGAGATGCCCCAAATTTGAAGCACTACAAAGGCTGCCAAAGCCTTAAACAAGAAGTCACCAAAGGTTCAATGCTTCTAGTTCTTAGGGACAATCTGTGCCTAAGAAATGTAGCTACTAGAACCGATTTTTAGAGCACAAGCCCTTACATTTGATCAATTGGGAGTTGAATGAAGGATTTGGGGGGGTCATGATATGTCAAAGAGCAATACTAAACCAAAACTGAATCTCAAGGTAAACTTGGATGAAAATCGAGCTGAAACCAGGGTCGGTAGTCTCACCACTGTACCAAGGCTCCACAAGATTCTGAAGGGGCAAGCCCCATAACTCAACCATACAGTTCGACCATCAAGATACGAGCTCCACAGCTTGGTCGTTAGGGGGTGACCTTCACAGCTTGACCCTCAAAAACTAAGCTCTATAGCTTAACCAGGATGAGTCAATAGCACACATACAATAAACTGTTTGAACATTCTACACGCCCCTTCTGTCCCTATGAGGGATAGCTTGGGTAGTGTCCAAAAAAATAACTCTTACATCACCAACTCTTCCTATCATCACTGAGCGAGTAGTGTTTATTCTTTTGTACAAATTGGAATTAGTTCGAGAGTATCAGAACAACTCATAGACTTCGAGCTGGAATTGAATGGATGCAATAGTTATTTTTGAAATTTAAAAATTACTTGAATGGGTTTGTCATTAATTATGTGATCGTCATGCTACTATTCTCTCACCAAATGGAATATTCCATAATTAACCTATACCACTATGGTAGAGCTCTTGTTCCCACAAACACTTTAAAAAGGAATCCGAGTAATTCTTAACCAGTTTCCTTGTCACTTTTCCATTCTTTTCCTCGCTTCTGAAAGAACATATATTGTCTTTTCGTCATTCCACATCAAGGAATTGTTATGCCACATAGCAATTAGTTTATAAGTTACAAAGGCCTTTGTTAAAAATCACGTGTCATAAAATAGTCTAGTATCAGATACTAGACCGTTAGACCTTCGGATTTGTGCAGCTTGATCTTTAATTTGACAGCACATCATCACTTGGTTGTTGTTTTTCAATTATTTTTTAATTTATTCTTATGCATTTACTTCTTGTTATGTGTTATATTTCAGGTACTAGTTTATTTGACTCTCTAAATTACGAAGTTGGTATATTTTTAACGCACAAGAAGTAAAATTATGTAATTTAGACCGGGTCTTCATATACAAATTAAGGTTATCGAATCAGCTACCACCATTGGGCGAGAGTTGGGGAGCAGTGATGTCCAAAACTGAACCACCAACCAAATCCTCAATTAGCAAAATGATATGTCTGAAACCATAGGAGACCAGACCTTGGTGGGTTAGAGAATAGCGTATACGTCAACTCTATCATTAGGAGCCAATAATCAAGCAAGGCAACGACTCTAGTTTAAGTAATAGCATCTCAATCGAGCCTCCGAAGCTTGACGCGTGCCATGACAAAAGCTAAGCCAATAATCAATGGTGATGAGCAATCTTCCACACAGCTGCCTTCACAGTTCTCGAAACTGGTTTCCACCGGATCAGTGATGGTGCTTAATCCACTCCCAAATAGGGGAGCCCAGCGTCTCTCGCTTACGGTTTCTTCTCCGTAGCGTCAGCAACGCGATCCCCATGAAGAACCTGCAGACTGATCCAGGCAGCTCTCAATAGAGCAGTACTGATATAGATAGAGTCTTGGACCCGATTCCTAAAACAAATTGCTTTCTGACCGAATAGTCGTGGTGGCTTCCCAGAAGCATTACCATGACATGAGAAATGAGGAAAAAATAATTAAAAAAATAAGAGCAGCTAAATTGCCTGATTTGCTTAATCCTATCACAGAAAACATCTTCGATATTATGGGAAAACGTTCAACATCATTTACACTTTACCTGTTACAATAATAACTGAATAAATAAACCATCAACTGTATCAGTTGATGTTTCGTCAAACTCTTGGATTCATTTTTACAGCCTACACATGTTTCTTCGAACTCTGGATTCATTTTTTCAGAATACCCAAAAGACAACAAAAGCGGCTAAGTAGCATCACGTGGGCGATGTAATCCTGAAAATCATCACAACTAACTTCGCTGCTCTAACAACAACCGCTAGGAAGATAAATATCCAATTAAAAAAAAGATGAGCAATCATTAAACAAGAATGCTGCTGCCGGATTGATGCTTGCTAGAGCATGGTTTCCAGAAATATCCACTCTATGAGATAGCAGAAATTGGAAGCACCAACTTATAAAAGGAGAATGATACAAATCAAGTCCCTCAGCACAAAAAGCCTGTAATTTGAAATTCAATGACATCTTGCTGTAACCTTCACTATGTAACAAAATTGTCTTATCTGAGAAATTCATGATCATTTAGACGATGAAGAACTAATTGGTATTCAAGAACTGCTGATTCAGAAACTGCCCATCAATCACCTGAGCAACTTTGCCCTATAGAATAACACAGCGCATATATAGCTACCTGTTGTTGCAATAATGCAAACGCCAATATAGACACTCAATGTTGCAGCACATATGTAGAGGTACCTGTTTTTCAACAATTTGAAAATTTTACACAAAAGGTTGCACTCCATATAATTCAAATTTTGGAAAAACATCTACTATTCACAATACAAAATGCAATAATTCTTTCCAAAGGAATATTTGACCATATCATTATTGATTGTTTAGTGAAAAATGCCACGCAATAGTTCCAACTACCAGATTTTTGTGAAGAGGGAAGAATATATCTCAATGTTAAATTTATAAGCTAGATTATTGACTCTACAATCTAGAATGGAGATCAATCATCACCATCAACATGCATGCCTAACCCATTAAATAAGAAAGAATCAGATGTTGCAATCAAGTCATAACCTATTAGGAATCCTCTAAGGATTGGTGGTGCCGTGCAAATATGCTAACTTGACCACCAGGCAGTTTGAAAATAACAGAAAAACTTACAACCAGATTGGAAGAAAAATAATAGCAAAAGACCTAGAGCAAATATGTGCGATTATTTTATAATATTTGTTTCCTGCAGCTGGTGCATGCGTAACTAAGTTAACAGCATCCATCAGTTACCAAGTCTTGCAAAGGTTGAAGATTTGCGACAACATAGCCTACAAACTTATTGTGGAATTAAAAATGGCAATCGGGACAATAGTAACCAACTGTCAACCCATTTGGCGCTTTCACTTCTTCCTAAGGGAATCAATCTCCTATTGGGCCACAACCATTTTTCCTTTTGCAAAATCAATGAGATACTATAATCCAAAAATTAATCAGAGGGGAATTCGATAGTACTTGCTCTCTTTAGGTTTTAGGAGTGTAGAAGTGTAAAATAAGTAACTTTTGAGTGTGCTAAAATAATCACAACCTCACACAGAACACAAAATCGGAAATACCGTCATAAAGTAATGCTACTATAGAAACTTCCTAAGATAGAACCCTCAAGTGCAGCCTTTTAGTGTCAGATGGGGGATCAGAAATCCAACATGAAACAATATCCAGTACTTATGCATTAGTGCAACAGAAGGCTCAGTATTATTACCAGTTAAAAAAAGAAGATAGACATGAAAAAACTCACTAGCTGATTTTAAACCAAAATGATCAAAATATTGTTCATGGATGTGCCATTCTCAACTATCATAGTTATGTTAAACATTTGGTACATAAGATCATTCAAGCTTTTCCTTTTTTTTTTTTTTTTTGTATTTCTCATTGAGAAATGGTTAGCTGACAAATAGTGTTCATTCAAAGATGAAACAGTAAGATTTCTAGACGATCCCAATGAAGATTATAGGAGCATAATGATAAATAAAGCGCAGTGCTTAGGAGAACTGCAAGAGAGAGATCCACATACTGTACAACAAGAATGGATCAAGTAGGACTTACTTTGGGGAAAATACGCTCCATATGAACAGATGGTTGCTCATGAACAACAATATAATTGTGAAAGTAGTCAACAGAATTGAGTTGAGAACAAGGGGGAGCAGACAAGGAAAAGCAATCATCTTTTGCAGAACACAGCCTAAATCATACTTGTTTTGATTAGACGAATATCCAATGATTTTCATAGATGTGCACATCACCATGCTGAGAAATGATAGAATGGAAGATGCATGGGTGATGATGAACATTAAAATACCAGAAAGTACTGTTGAGTGACTTGAAATTCCCTGAAAACCAACATAATCGTTAGAGAAATAATACACATTCAGAATCTGAATAAAATGAAGGAAAAAATAATGGAAAAATTTTGAATCAATAAACATGCTAAAAGAGGATAGTCAAATTACAATAATGAAGAGGATAGATAAATTACAATGAATGCTCCAGCAACATCAATTGTAGCTAAGCTGTTACTGTTCCCAAGGCCAAAGTGACCTGACATACCCAGGAAATACAATGCAGCAACCTGCATAAAAGTCCAACTTTAGTATCAGTTTGCGCACCAAAAAAAAGTTCACGACACAGGTATGGATTACAAACCAATAAGCACAATAAATACATCAGGACGCCCTAGATTGTTGATAAAGTAATTGGTAATATACTAATATTCTAATTGAAGATGGACCAGTTTGGACTTATAAAATGCTATAGTTTGTTGAAATAATGAGAGAATCGGGGTTCAAAATACCAACATGGATTTTAAGATTTACAAATATGGTTGTACAATAAAATACCCTCTTATACTTAAAAAATCCGGGTTCACCACAGCTCATTAAAAAAACTCAAAACCAACTCAGAAAAAGGTAACTGATAGTGTAAATAGTACACTTTGGAGATGAGAATGGACGAGTATCTCTCTAAAAAGAGCTCAAAAAAATTTTTAAAATAGTGAAATTTTCTTTCAAGCCTTTTGTCCGACTTACAACAAAATAATATGGCTGAAAAAAAAAATAAACATTTTCAAGATGTTAGAATCTACAATACAAGCTTTGGGCTGATACTATACAAATATGTTATTTGATTAACAGAACACCATTCATTTTACTCCAAAACAAAAACCCCCTTCAAATTTTGTCCTAACAGTAAGTATTACACATTGATCCCAGAGTATTTGGGTATATTTATTTTATCCAGGATTTGAGCATAAATTCCTGAGATACTTTAGAATATATAAAGATTACAAATATTATGACCCTAGAAAACATAAAGGATATATTTCCATAAATGAAATTTTTTTTGAAAATATATCCTATTTCTTTGACAATAATAAAGATATACCATTACCTAACAATGGCTCTCAAAACAATTCAAATTTATTATCTCAATCTATTTTACCTAAAGGTGTAAACGAAATGAGCTTAGCTGATCTTGACTTGGGTCGACTCGGTCCAAAAAATAGCCAACTCAAACTCGACAAGCCAAATTCATGAGCTCAAACAAACTAAGCTCTGCTCAAATCTAATTTTCAAAAGTTAATTTTTGAAATTATTTTTTAATTAATTTATATTAAAATATTTTTAAAAATTATAAAAAATTATAAAAAAATATCAAATACAACATCACAAATTCATAATAAAAAAATATTAAATCTAAGAAACTTATAGGTTATAAAATATATTTAAAACTTATATTTTTTATATATTAAAAAAATAAATGAGTTTTCGAAATAAAATCAAACGGCCAAGTCCAACTCAAGCTCGACGTTTTCAAGTTCAAACTCGAAACTAGCCAAGCCAAATTCGAATCAAGTTCAAGCAGAACTCGAACTACTCGGAAGCTATAAACTATATTGACACTCCTAGTTTTACTCTTATTTGTTAGTGACCAATCATTTACAATGCTCATATATGACAAAGAATTGGTATTATCTATACCAAGAGATAGAGGAGCCAAACCAAGAAATCAGTCCACTAATTACTACTCAAGAGAATCCAATAGTCATAAATTCCCCAACAAGTTATTGAAAACTCTGTTACACCTACCACCTAAATAGAATACAGTCTTCCTATAATCTTGAGAAAGGAAAAAAGAGTTTGTGCTAGATCCCCTATAAGCCAACTTGTACACGATGAAAAACTATTTGCTACCTTCAAATACTTCAACTTGGTAATATTTATTAAATAAGAAGAAAAAAGAGTTGAAGAAGAACGAGAACTCAAAAATCCTCAATGACTCAAGACTAAGAATACAGTTGCACTAGTGTATCATCTATGGAATTTATTATAACCCATAAATCTAAATCCAACAAACCTCAAATAGAGTTAAAACTAACTTGTACTGAAATTGGGTTTTAGAAAAAGGCCAGAGTAAAATTATAAAATTATGGGATTGCTTTTTATAAATAAAAATATAGATATAGAATTTTATTATATTGAAAATCTCAAAAGTTATTCTAATGAAAGAAATATTTTATCACTAATTTTGAAACACTAGATTCGCCACTTGAAATCCTAGTTTTGTAACATGGTATTGGAGCTTAGGTAGTAAGAAGACAAGAACAGCAACAGAAGCCAAAAAATGGCAAATAGAGACTGCAAGTCATACAGAAAAGAAGGAAGTCTGCATATCACAATTACAAAACTGAGCGGCATTCAAAACTATCTCCCACGGACAAGATCTATGGAGATCTATCTTAAATCTCAAAGGAGATGAAAATATTTAATAGAAAACCCATAAAAAGACTATAAAGACAAAGATCATAAAGACATGATGTTTGTTCTTCTAAAGAATGTAGAGCCTAAAATAGATCATAAATTACTTCATTACGAAAGTTCAAAAACCATTTAGGAGAAACTTCGCAAAATGTATATAACTAAAAATATCTAGTGCATTTTTTATTCAAGAACAAATCAATAGATAGGAAGACAAGAAATTGAATATATATTTTTATATACTAACTAGTTTTTGGAATGAATTTGAATATTACAAAGCAGCTAAATTAGAAAACAGCCATATAGGTCAAGAAGAACAGAAGATATATAATTTCTTATGGCTTAAACTCTCATTATGAACAACATAAAGTCAATATTTTTGATGAAAGTGAGTTGGCCCACTAGAAAAGATGTATGAAAGACTCCAAAGAGTAGGTGCTATTTCTGCAAGCCAAAAGACAAACAAAAAAAAGCTCAGTCATAATTTCAGGAGGAGAAACTAATTTTAAAGAAAGAGAAAGAGAAAGAAATATTCTGAGGTATTCTGAGGTATACAAAAGTTTGAAAAATCAGGATACATAGTTAACAAATGCTAGCTAATTGTTGATAAGCCAATTTAGACAAGTAGTATCAAAATATATTATTTTGAAGAGACAAATCTAAAGAACAAAGCACAAAAAGTTCATCCTAAATTTTCCTTGGTAAACATCTCAAAAAAGAAAATTGATCCATTGATTAAAAAAATAATATTTTTTTCAAAAGATAAAAGTTATCACAATAATTATAAAGACCTCTGGATCAATGATTTACGAACCTATGATCATATAACAAATAACAAATCATGGTTCATCTATATAGACAGTTGTACAGTTTCAATATTAGTGACATTAGTAGATGACACAACATGCCCAATAACAAAACATGGTAATATGTATCTATCATCATTAAGACCGTCCTCCTATTTATATATTCTCAAATTTCTTATCAACTTAGATGTTTATTACTTAAATGACCAAGGACTTGAATTACTCAATAATTTTTTATACAACTTATTATTCTTTTCAAAAACTTTATACAGGGAGAAAAATTGGTGGGAGTATTGACGAAAAAGAACATTACATTCTGAAGAATAGAATAACTGATTCAAAAATTTTATTGCTTAATAAGAAAAAACATCCAAATGACACTATAAGTTTGGCCACCTGTCATCTTATATATTTAGACTATTTTTTCCTACATTTAGTACCTTTAAAATTAATTTCTATCAAGCCTGGGAGTATGCAAAATATCACAAATCAATGTATTTACCCAAGATGAATAAACCCAATAATATTCTTTTTAACATTATTCATAATAATATATGGACATCTAGCATAACATCTTGAAATAATTACATGTATTTTATAACCTTCACAATGTCTACTCTAGAGTAACCTAGTTGTATTTAATGAAAAAGAAATCAAAAGTATTTAATAAATTTCAGATTTTTCATAAAAAAATAAGAAATCAGGTTAATACTAATATTAAAATAATAGAACAAATAATGGAGAGAAAAATATCTCAAAAATTGTAAAATATTTAAAGAAAAATGAAATTTTGTCTTAAGCATCATATGTCTATACATCTCAACAGAATGGTATTGGTAAAAGAAAAAATTAGTATTTATTTGAGGTGGCTAAGGTTTTATTTTTTAAAAAAAGAAATGTACTCTTAAGATTTTGGAGTAATGTAATTTTCACTGCATCATATCCAATAAATAAATACCAACTCCAAAACTTAACAATAAAATTTGAAATTCTCTGCCTTAGGAAAAAAACCTTTCATCTACCTTTGAAAATATTTGATTATATATGTGCTATTCATGATAGTGATCCATTCAAATATGAAGTAGAACATAAATCAATAAAATGCATACTTTTAGGATATTTTAAAGCCAAAAAGGATTATAAATGTTATGATTTTAAAATAGACAAGATTGATAATCTATAAATGTAAACTTTTATGAAGAGGTCGCTTACTATACAATTGAAAATCAAAAACAACTTACTAATATAATAAGTGATCAAGACAAAACATAGCACTATCAATTCTTTTAGATGCCATTTTGAAGAGAACTGAATCAACTGATAAGCAATCAAAAGAAACTCTGGTATATATCAAGAGAAAGAAACAAAATAAATTTTTAGATCATCTCAACCAAGTTGACCTCACTAGTAAAAGATTCATATAAAGAATGTAACATAAGCAATAAACTAAAGAACCTCAAGCAATAACAATTTCAGGAACAACCTGAGCAAAATGAAATCAGTCAAAGAATGGTGTCTGACTCAGTGCAATAAGAAAAGACAAGCAAAAATGCACAAGACATCCCATTAGGAAGGATGTCTAACTTTTTTATTCCATCATATAAAAGATTTATTTGAGTACTGACAGAAAAAAAAAATACCCAAAATAGTATAGGAAGCTCTCTCTAATAAAAGTTAGAGAGAAGCTATAAAGCTTGAGACAGAGGCTTTACATAAGAGTAACACTTGGGAACTAGTTTGTAAACTAAAAAATAAACCAATATAGAATATAAGTGGGTCCTTATTATAAAGTACAATTATGATAGTAGTATAGAGAGATTTAAAATAAGATTAATAGCAAAAAATTATATCCAAACATATGAAATAGTTTTTTTTAAAACCTTTTCACTAGTGACTAAGATGAGTTCAGTTAAATTTTCTCTCTACCTGTAAATAAAGAATAGAATTTACAATAATTAAATGTTAAGAATGCATTTCGTGATAATCTTCAAGAAGAAATATACATGTCAAAGCCACTAAATTTAACTTAAGAAAACATGGCAAGTATGCAAATTAAAAAAATCTCTATGGTTTAAAGCAATCCTCAAGAGTATGATTTGAAAAACTCAAAACAATATTTATAGAATATACCTTCAAAAGGAGTCAACCAAACTATACTGTATTTGTCAACAAAAACACATAAGGAGTTTTAGTGTTATTGGTCTATGTTAATAATATTTGTTCGGACAGAATATAACATTGAGAAAATAAACCAACTCAAAAAATCTCTATAAACCAAATTTAAAATAGAAAACTTGAAAAAACTGCATTAATTCCTTAGAATAGTAGTACATTCATAAAATGAATTGATCATGTTACAAAGAAAATATATACTTGACATATTAACAAATACAGGATTACTTGGTGGAAAACAACTTAGGGTTTTCATGGATCCAAATTTGAAATTATATCTAGATTAACAAAAACCACTATAAGATCCAAAAAATGTGCAGAAAATTAGTAGAAAAACTAATTTATCTAACCATTATCAAATCAAATATCAGTTATGCAGTTGGAGTAATGAATCAATTCATGAGAAACCCTAAAAAGCTCCATTTAGAAGTTATATTTCAAATACTTAGATATCTTAAAAGTACTCCAGAACTTGGTCTGATTTATGAGAAGCATAAAGAAAAAATAGAACCATACTCTGATGCAGTTTAGGCTGGTTCACTAATAGATAAAAGATTTACATCTAATATATGTATAAAACTAGGTGAAAATTTGATTAGCTGGAAAAATAAAAAGCAGACAGTAGCAATTAGATCAAGTGCACAAACCGAATACAAAGCTATTTTCCTATTTTGCGGGTGAAGTTATTCCTTTGTGAATCAGGTCACTTAACCTCAGCTTTTATGTAACAATCAAGAGCAATATATATTTTCAATAACTCAAATCTCCATGAGAAAATCATACACATTGAGACAACTCTCAGAAGATTCAAAACCAAAAATTAAGACTAGTTTATATCATAATAAAACACTAGCTAGCAAATCTGTTTACAAATTTTGTAAATTCGAAAAAACCCATGAAGGTCAAGGCCAAGTTAGATATATATAACATATACAGTCCAATTTAAAGAGAAATATTTAAGAAGAAGAAGAAAGAGTTAAAAAAGAAAAGATAAAAATTAAAGAAGGAGAAAAAAACTCAGAGCATTATCATTGGCTCAAGACTTAAAAATATGATTGCACTAGTGTATCATTCAAATACTTGAAATCTTGGCTTCATCACAGATCATAAATTTGAGATCCAACAAATCTCAAATAGAATTAAAACCAACTTGTACTGAAAATGAGCTTTAAGAAAAAAACCCACATAAAATTGTAGAATTATAAGACTGCTCTCTATAAATAGGAGTATAAATTTCGAATTTTATTGTATTAAAAATCTCAAAAGTTATTCTAATGAAAAAATACTTCATCACTAATTCTGAAACTTTCTATTAGCTACTTTAAACCCTAGTTCTATAATAATATCACCTTCATGCCCAGAAATGTAATAGAGGCACTAGGTAATTCCAACTAAAAGTAAGCTATAGAACATGAAATAGAGGCACTAAATCAAAATAATATATGAAAGCTTATACCTCTACCAAATAAAACAAAAGCAATAAGATATAAATGAATATGCACAATTAAATACATACCAGATGAGAGCATTGATAAATACAAGACCAAATAGGTGACAAAGGGCTTTACACAAGCATATGATGTATATCATTTTGATACATTCTCATTAATAGCAAAACTCAACGTTAATAAATGGAACCTATGAAATAGTCATTTTATCATTATATCATTAACTATAAATATAAATTGGGACAAATGAATGTTAAGTATGTCTTTTTTTATAAGGACCTCAAAAAAGAAGCATATATAAAACAACAATCAAAATTTATCCACTCTAAAGGACAACAACTAGTATTTAAGTTGAGAAAGTTCCTATATGGGGTTCAAGCAATCACCTAGCAGGCTCAACTTTGCCTTAACCAGCTATGGATTCCAAATAAGTCAATCAAACTACTCAATGTTCACTTAAGCCAAGTCAAGAAAAAGAATTATACTACTATTTTATGTAGATGATATCATAATAACATGTGATACTAATGGACAAATCAAAGAGCTCCAAGAGTTTATGAAAATTCAATTTGAAACAAAAGATTTTTGACCAATTACATTGTGTTATAGGAATAAAAGTAGCACTCTTGACAAAAAGACTGGATCTATTTCAAAGAAAATACAAAGTAAATCTACTACCTGAAACAAGTATGTTGGAAAGCAAGATTTCAAGCACATGCATGGATCCAAATACTAAATCGTATTCAAACATACGCACTAAAATCAAAGATTCTAAACAATACAAGAAAATTGTTGGAAACACATCTCTCTAACAATCTTAAGGCCAAAGATTGCATTCTCAATAAGCAATGAAATCAATTCATTCAATTCTCAAAAAAACCACATGTAAATTGTGTAAAAGATCCTAAGGTAGTTGAAGAAACTAGTGTTACAGAAAGCATGAAAATCTAGATATGCAATATTACATTGATGCAGATTGAGTGGGCTCAGCTTTTGATAGAAAATCAATTCAACATATTATACATTTATTGGAGGTAATCTAATTATTTGGAAGATTAAAAAGCAAATGTAATGACAAGATCTAGTATAAAAGAAGAATATATGTCCGTAGCCTTGGGAATATGTGATTTTCTATAACTACAATCATTCATGCAAAATCTAAAATACCCAATAAGAAAGGCTATAAAAATCTACTATAACAACCAACCAACACTACATATCTCAAACTACCCTGTATTCCATGAAAAGATTAAGCACATTGAGTTTAATCTTTATTTTTCTCAAAACAAAATTATTATAGAGATAGGTTGCTTTACAATATACTTTATCAGAGGAACAACTAGTCAATGTACTCATCAAAGCCTTAAGGAAAAAATATTAAATTTCAGATAACTCACGTGCAACTCAAGATTCACAAATATGGTTGTACAATAAGTATCCACCTACACTTGAAAAATTTGGATTCATCACAACTCATAAAAAAAGTCCAAAATAAACTGAAAAAACAGTAACTGACATAGTATAAATAGGCAATTAGAGAAACCCTAGTAGGAGTTGAATTATAGAGAGGACTCCCACTTATATAAAAGATAAGATACTAGGGATCTAAGATGGATGTACTCTCTTTATTCTCTCTAAATCAAAGAAATTTTTTCTTTTCTTTATCTTCATTACCGAGAAAACCCTAGATTTACATCAACAAAACCCTATAAACTATAACATAAATGTCATCACTAAACTATTCAATAATTTTACTTTTTAACAATTGGTATGATCAATATGCATCAAAAACTATTTATAAACTCCAATAACACATAAGAGAATCCATAAAAATGTAATGAGCCCCTTCTAACTTGGTTGACAAAAATGGCGACCAAAAGTACATTAATAGCCTTTCCCTAGCACCATAACTCATGGAATCAAAAAGTCATGTCTCTTAAAGGAAATCATGTCCAAAGCCATACGAAAGTCAAGCTGCCAGTTAATTTTGCACTGAAGAACGTCACACAGGCCAACCGCTAACTGTGACTATGATCCTCTCAACTGAAATGGGCCAATCAAGTACTTTTCTAGTTTGTTATTTTCAAGAATCCAGTTTAGCATTCTCTTTTTTATTGTATATCTGTCCATAAAACTAAAAACTGTAATTCCTGAGTTGCCTCTCAACTATATAGAAGCATACAAACATATTGAATTTCCATACAGTTGGCTTTCATGTTTAATTTGCTATGAGCACATGGCATCAGCTTTAGTATCTCTCACTACAAGCTAGTCCAACACCCCCAATACAAAATGAAACATATTTCTTAAGACCATCTTTATACTTAACCTGATTCCACTTGATACCATAGGCACCATTTGGTTTGGTATCAGAATTAGGATCAGTATTTTTCAAAATTAATTTTTGTCTTGTAAAATTAATATTATTTATTTTATATCATTATTAAATTAAATTATTATAAAAATTAAATAGTTTTTCGAACTTTAAATTATTGTAAGGTTAATTTTGATAAAAAAATATTAGTTTATAAAAGTGGTCTACTAATCTTGACCTTGATCCTGATCTTGACGCCAAACAAAACAGTGTCATATTGTTTTATTTGTTGTCAACCTAATAGAATGTGAGAAGGGCTTGTCCTAGACCTAGCACATATTTCACCATATTATAAGTTTAGTTGTAACACATTGATTCAAAAAATTCCCCTAGGAAAATAAAATTTTATCAACAAAACCAAACTATTCAGCATGATTAGTCCATTGTGATGCAAAACTTGTAGACATGCCAAAAGTATCAAGGAAAATACATAAAAAAATTTCAGCAATTAATTTCAATTATCAAAATGAAATAATATCGTAGCTGCACACATACTCATATGCAGGATAAATAGAAATAGAACAAAAAGAAAAACCTCTGCCTGCCAAAATCTATTATGATGGAGGAACCAACTGACCTCAATCCACTGTGGATGATGTGTTTCATCATTTGAAAAATAAGCTATGCTTCCCAATACTTGCAACAAAAGCAGTAAAATAGGCACAGCATTTATCGGCTGTTGTAGAAGTAATTGCAAAAGGCACCAATACACACAGTATGTAGCTCCAATAAGGTATGTAGTATCTTGTATACAATCAAAAAACGAGAATTTAGCACAAGCACTGAAGAAACTAGAATTTGAGTTATATTTCCTCAACCAATGTGTTTCTTGACAATGTAGAGGAAAAATCCATGGTGATAATAATGGAACTAAAATCATTGTGGCAACAACAGTCAGATAAAAGATCCGAGCAATGAAAGTGGCACTGTAGTCCATTGGTGGTACATTATGGCTCTGATATTTGATGGCATATTGTAAAACCAAGAATACAGATGCTAAATAACTGCATAAAACCAGGAAACCAATATTCCTTCCAGATCTTACTAAACAAAGTGTGAATGTGCTAATCATCATGACAAAAAGTAGAGCTGCTATCTGAAGAAACTTTACAGTAAAAGGATCAGACTGTTCTAGCCACTTGGAGATATCAGGAAGATTAATCCAGTTCACTCCGCCTTGATGCCAACCTCTTAAAACTCTACCACATATAAGTACCATAACAATAGATGACATCTGAATAAAATTATTCATGTCTTTTTTTTGTAACAATCTGCTGTATGTAAGTCTGGTGATTCCCCTTGCATTGGTTTCCTGAGATTGATTGAAAAAGTTTTCATCGCCTTCCATTACATCAGTTGAACAGGATGTTTGCTCCCTGATAAGGGACTGGATTGTTGTAAACAGACAAAGAATATATAAAGAGCATGTTAAAAAGTGCCATGTATACTGTTCTTCTTCAACCATGGAACTTGCACCAAGACTGATAACATGCAAAAATAATCCAAGAATAACAAAAGCTTCTTGTAAATACCAGCTGTAACCATGCATCTTCAACAGAGAAGGGGATTGCTTTGGTGTAATGTAGACTTCTTTAAGCAAGCAGATTAAAAGGTTTATCAGTAGAACACATGACACAAACATTACACAAATTCCAGACACAAGCAGATTGATAGGTTTCTGCAAAACGAAAGAAAATGATCAAGTTTTCTTATCATTGCCAGCAAATATGGGAAGTCAGATTACTAGTGCAACTGTTCTCCATCCTCAAAAGAATTTATAGGAAAAGGAAGCAAACTTACATCGGTTGCTTGGTGGGACAACCACTCACTCGCATTACCAAGAAAATCATAATACGATGCAATAGCTACCACTGTATCACCTGTGTTATTGGATCTGCATATGCAGTCAAGTGTAAACAAAACAGAAACCATTAACCTTGTAAAATATAGAGGATGAGGTTAAGCAGAAAATCTACGAGAACCCTGAAGCTTGATGGAGTTTCCACAACTTATGGTCAATCATGGCTTTTGTAAATAATTGTGAGAACCTTTCCTCGTCACTGCCAATAGATTCACTTTTTGCAAATGAATGTTCACCAGCAAAGCCACTAGGAAAGTCTCCACAACATAAACCAGGTATATTTGCTTGGACTAATCGCATTAACTGAAAGGAATTCAATTCCATGGCTCGTAGCTGTTGCTCATCTGTAATCCACAAATTCATAGCAGCAATTAATACCATGACTGTTTGGGAAATAATGTAGAACAGACAAGGATATTAGGAGCCTAAAGAAAACAAAATTTCAAGAGACCATGAAAGATTATTCTAACTATATTTCTAAAGAAAAACTCCATCAAAATCTTTATGTTGTTTGCAAACATATAATAGCCTGAGGCACTGCTGCTGATATTTCAGAAAAAAAGAGTTAACAGATGCAGATTCTCAAATGATTAGATCTCACATTATATCAACATTGAAACTATATAAATATTAATTTCCATAAAAAATTTATAGTGAAGAGTTAAATTCAGATTTCCAGAACAAAACCACTCCACTAAAATGAACTTCGCTGTTGCATGTTGTTTCAATAAAAATTGGTTGAGTGCAGCTCCTCGGGCAGGCTAATGGCAGCCAATATTACAGTGCATTCCAAAAGAATAATTCTTGAAAGGTGGCAGAGTAAAGGCTTTTTTCAATTCATCGGATTTCATCAGATTGGTTTAAGTACAACCTCAGAAGAATTTGTATTTAGACAATGTTATGTTTCTGATGTTTCTCATCTGTCAGTTTTTTCTTCTAAAGTTCTTCTCTCTTGGTACATATTTTGTCTCAAATAGAACTATATATTCTTGGTGTATAAAGGAGCATAAAAGCAACAAACCTGTCAATGTATTGAAAATTTCTTTCAGCATGATGCCAACATTGTTCTTAGGAACGGGCACACCAAACAAAAGAGCTAAAGTTGGAGCTAGGTCCACCTGAAAAATAAAGAGGTAACTACTGAAATCTAAGAAAGTAAAACATCATTTCAAATGTCCTACACAAGGTACCCAAGAAGCTGCACATTAAGCATTTAAATATCTATCATTTCATAAGAAAATTAAAAATTATTTGATGTCCAATATAACCTCCAGCACATGTTAGACCACAAAATATATCTTTGTAGGGTATTCAAGGACTCAAAAATACTATATATGCCCTATATCACATTAAAGATTCACATCAATAGATATCACATTCTATGAAGATTCAGTTGAGAAAAAAACTGTTACAAATCATGATAATGACAAAACAAGTGAGTGTATAGCCAGGTCACCAGTGCTACTGTGTTCAAGTAGAGCATGATAGATACCTATGCTCCATCTTGAGGGGGATTGGATGGAGGGAGTGGAAAGTGGGGGGGAGGGAGAGTGGAGGAGGAAGGAGGGAAGGGGTGTGTTGAGGTATATACTAGTTATACTAGGTATACTAACTGGATTAAAACTCTTGAGTGGACCTGGGCTTATGTATTACTTCAGTTGTTTTCTATCCAAGTGCAATTGGGTCATTAGCGAAGCCCATTAGGACTTTGTGTTTGGACTTGAAACTATATAAGGTGTAAAATGCCTAGGATTTTCAATATTATTGTGTCATCTTCTAACCAAGAATTCTAGTCATGAATACAACAATCAAACAATGAGACATAAAATAGAACAACCTCTGAATTTGAGCTCATGGAACTTTCATAAGGTGATATAACAGTGAATATAATGTAAATTTCATTAGTTTCACAAATAATTTTAGTAGTTCATGACTTGCACAAAAATGGCTGAATTTGATGATTATTTATTCATTACAAACATATTTCGCAAATTATACATGAGTTTTTTAATTATTCAGTTAATTTTCAGATTTGTCCTACGGACAAAATTGCAGAAGGCTTCATATGCCCCACAAGAAATATTTAGAAATAACATCATATGGTTACGGAGAAGAGGCCTCATTCCAAACAGAGATTCCAACAAGTATGCAAACTACTAGTAACAGCTAATGTATTTAAGAGAGACAGGTACCTGAAAAATCTCTCTGTGTTCATTAGGCGCATAAACCGGGTCCTCAGCCCCTATGCCAACAAAAAGCGCAAGAGTGTCGGTCTCTTCATATGTGGATCCTCCATGATTCCCACTATCAGTCATGCCATGATCACTAACTACAACCTGGAGAAATATAACAGAAAACATTCACTGATTGAGACCGTCTCAGGAAGGTTCTTTTAAAAGTTTACAAAAGGCTCTTGCAACCAAGAAAGTCCACACAGCAATCCAAACAATAGAATGCACCAAAATAATGGTGTGGCAAAAGTTTGCACCATAAGAGCAACACTACAAATTAAATTAGAAACTATGAAAGCAATTAGCAAATTATGCTGATTCCTTAACACAATTAAAAATATCACTTGGCATTTGACACTGAGCTAAGAACTTATCACGAGACAAAAGCTAAGGAATCAAAACCAGCTCAAGAAAACAACCTGTGCAATTAATAGTCATAACCAATGCTTCAAAATGCAGCATGAATATGGCTTGCATAGAAGTGGCCCAAATTTTGAAAAACATCGAAGATTACATATATAACAGAATAAACTCATATAATAAATCCACGCTATAGTATAGAAATGGGTGGAAAATATATTTAATACTAGTTATTTTGATGGTTTACTATAGTTTGATTAATTTGTTTATTTAGTTAAATATGATGTCTCAATATATTCTAACTCAAATAAAAAATTTTAAATAGGTTTTCATAATTAATTCAATTAATACTACAAATCATATTTGTCTGGAAGTGTAAAATAATTTGTAAATAAATAATACTTGCTAATGCATCTAATAAAAGAAATAAATATGGCAGGGAAAGTGCTTGACTGCATAACAAGTGCCTCAATGGGACTAACTACAAATGTGGTTGCATAGGAGGCCATCTAGCCCCATATGCACTTCAGACCATATAATTGAACTGCATAGGGATATGAAATGCCGTTGGGTGACCAGCGCTGCACACACAGACACCTAAGTGACTACATAGAGTGCATTTCATAACACTTCTGACCATAAGACAATCAAGTCAATAAATTTAACTAATGGAATTAACTAAATAACAAGCTGTATGGTCATTGATTGCATCTTTGCAATTCCATGACTAGGCGAAAAGAAATCTAATTTGACAACATTCAAACATAGTAAGCATAGAACATGAACGTTTACAGATGCATGTTCATTCAATGATCATGAGAAGTGTATATGGATTAAAACATCAAAAAACATGATATGGAAGCACACAGTTAAATTCGACATAGTCCTTTGGATCATAAAGATTTCAGATCACAGGGACTGGTTGCATAAAGAAACAAAAAAACAGTTATGACAAAATTAGGTTGATTGATGCTCAACTTCTTGCAAGAAAGTCATGCTTGACTGGGATAAATATTTGACCACTAAACAAGGAATCCAAGCCTGAGAAAACTTTTTGAATTCAAAACATAGATGAGGCAAGCTTAGTAATAGAATGGGTAGCTCAAAATTGACTCAATAACTTAAGCTTTTTATAACTTATATCAGTATTTAAATCATAAATAGCTTACAATATATATTGATTTATAATATTTTCTCTTAGAAAAAGTTAATATATACAAAAAAAATCCTCATATAGAGATGTTTGGAAGTAAAGAACAAGAAGCTGATTAGCCTAACATTAGCCACCAGTATATGATGAACAGGATTGGGGTTCAATTTCATGAAGGGAGTCAAAATCATTTTTGTAGCAGCTTAGTCAAGTTGTGGCGCGGCCAAGCCAATGTAGAAAGACTCGATCTCAGCTTGTTATCAACAAGCTAAGCTCCACCCAGTCACCTAAGTTCAGATTTGAAATGCATCAACCAGAGCTCAAGCAAGGGTTAGCTCTCACAAACTCAGCTTGTTGACAGTCATAGATCCAATTAAACTTGACATAACAAGAATAACCAAGAATAAATAAAATTATAGCTGACATATTCAACAAAGTGAACATAGTAAATATCTAAATCAGAACTTAAAAGAAATCTATCATACTCCTGCAATCTAGGTACCAACCATTATTACCACAAATATACTCTAGTTGAAACAGACTTCAACAGTCTTTTGATAATATTCACATTAGAAGATACACAATCACATAATTACAAAGTAAGCAAAATATATATTGAACGCTAAGATTTCTGGAGTACAAACCAAAAGGGTCCGTTTATCAGCATTGCTTTGTTGTAGAACTTCTTGCATGTGAATCATCTTAATAACTCCATCCATCTCATTTAGCTTGGGAGCTATCAAGTTACTAAAAACATCATACAAGTCTAAATTAATCTCACAACACACAAGTCTAAATTAAACTCACCCCAGTGGAAATTTAAACAAGAAACAAAAGAAGGAAATTAGGAAGTTTTACCTGTGGCGCCCACCAATATGTCCGACATGATCTAGACCAAGATAGTGAAGAATCTAGAAGGCCAAATGAGAATGATGAAATATGAACAAACTAAAACAATTGAATATTACAGATAGAATAAGTAAATATCCACAAATCTCATATGTTTCAGTCATACAAGATCAATCCAGTCATACTCATTAGAAACCACTGACAAGATTATTGGTATATGAGCATAGTTTTCAACATGTGGACTTTGCTATACAAAGATTACAATCATAAATGATTAATCCTATCTTGGGCCATAGAACAATGGAGTAACACATAAGCAAATATAGCCAACAAACAACATGATATACAAGCAGACAGTACCTATATAATGAATGATATTTTTTCAAGAACAATTGCATAAATGTTAAAAAGAAATCAGCAAATTGCAATATCAACTAAAAATATTCAACAGAAACCTGAATTCTCCAGACATGAGTACAAGCACTTCCACAAGTAATTCAGAGAATCAGAAACCCTCTCTCGAAATTAGTTTACTTGCATATGTTTTGCAAGCAAGGAAAAGTAGAAAATCTTTCAAAGGTGAGATATTGTTTCCCCGGGCTGAAATGTAAAATGCCCATGGACACAAGAAACAATGTCTAGTATTGAGCATGACTAAAATATCTCAAAAAGGTTCATTGTGATGTTATATTGTCAAAAAACTATACATTAGATCAAACTCTTTCTTCATCAACTAGACTTCATCCTCTCCTTAAGCCCGTAGTGAACTCTAATAGTGATCATATGAGGAGAAATAGGGAGGCATCCACTGTGTTCAACCAGCAAAGTATCTCACAAATAAAGCTATATTAGGTCATGGTAAAGTCGATGGAATATAATGAACATATCTCATATTTCTGGAGTATTTCGATAAATAGAAAGTGATTTCAAATAGTAACCTCACCAGTTCTCATCTCCATGTGCAATTACATACATGGAGTAATGTTAGTTGAATCTATTGAGCAATTACATAACTAGGCTCCATTGTTTAAATTTCTCTTCAAAACTAGTACTTGAAAAGAGCATCTAGGGGTTTGTGTTCAGGTGGAAAGTTCATATGCACACAGTGACGGTAGATACCCCAATGGCTAACTAGCAATTAGCAGGTATGGAAATTGGTGCATATAGCACCATCCAACATGATTAAACACATTAAGAAAGCTCACAGAAATCAAGAATGAACTTAACTGACATTATCTATAAAGTCAAATGCAACAACTATTATAAGAATACTTATTTTGAGGGTTCAAACTCATCATTGTGAATTAATAAAGACAATAAAATAGATAACATTTTAAATAATAATTTAAAAGGTAATAGATTTTGGAGTATGAAGACAAGTAACTTAGATTTAACTTTATGGATGAAGCTGCAGAAACCAAAGAGATGTCGACAGTACCATAAGGCTCCAGTCATTGGCAGCAAGCTCATATTCCAAATGGCGGCTAACATTATAATCGACCTCAACCGTATCTTTCACCTGATACAGGGAAAATAAATGAGAAAACACATCTTGAAATATCATGACCAGGATGAGAATAAAAGCTTTGTCACAGGAACAATAAAAAGCGGATAAGCATTTATTGCAAAAGAAAATCAAACAAACACAAGGACATGTGGTAGGCATTGACAGTGGCAAAAATCTCAAACTCCAATTTTAAGATAAATTCATGCAATCAGCTGACTTGTATTAAATCTGCCAAGAAAATAGTTTCAAAGTTCATCCTTCCCTCCAAGTTATTCCTTTGGTCAGCTAGAGTCACATTAACATGCTTCACAGATAGTGCAGAGCAAAAGAATACCTCAATTACTAAAATTCCTTCATTTGCTGTTTTAGGTTTATTGATGCACAGCAATACACAAGATTTTTCCAGAAAAGACAAATATCCACATGGTCTGGACCAATTTGTTCATATGCATGTCAAACTTGAACTTCAGAAAACACTATCCTAAACTAAATGCAGCACAAGCGATGTTAACTATTATTTGATATTTTAGGCACTCAAATATTGACATGAATCAAAAATCAATGCCAGCTGGACAATGAAATCCCAGCACGAACACATCAGCAAAGAAACAAATATTGCAGACTTACATAAAAGCTGTTTACTCCATCTTGCCTTGAAAATAAGCCTGGAAATAATTTGATCCACGTGTCATCCCCAAGCATCACCATTTTCCAACCAATGAGATAAAACTGATCTGCAGAGTGATAAATTTATAATCACAAGGTCCAGATTATATAAAACCACTAGCCTTTCTGAGAAACAGCATATTGTAGTATTGACATCTAAACAGACCAAGCAGATTGTCATCCAAAAAGGCTTGGGTGTTAAAATTGAATGCAACATCCAAAAAACCTCCAATTGCCCCAGAAACCATTGCCTGCAGATATTAGACAACCAGCGATTATCTTGACCGTGTAGGTGACCATCCACCATTGCAATTTCCAAGAGATGATATATTTTACCTTCAGTCGAGGCATGGTAACCGTAGGAGGCGCAGCTTTTGCATGGTAGGCTTTTGCCTTTCCTGTTGCTAACAAAGACTGTGTATAAGGCATAGCATCCAACATGGCCTTGCTCGGATGGCTTTCACCTCTTCCAAGAACAAATTCTGCAGGTAGTCCATCAACAACCTAAACTGACATTATGAATTTAAAGAAAAAATAAATCCACAAAATGAAAAATCAAAAATAGGTCATATCTAAATTCAGTAAATCTCAATGATTACGAGATCATTGTTGTCTATGGGCAGTGCATACATACCATCAATATAAGTCGATCAAATGAAGGAGGTACTTCAGACATTTCCTGTAGCAAAAAACAGTAGTCAAACGGAAGTAAGAGGAAAGCATAATTACTTGTCCAGGCATGCAACAAAGAATTGGCACATGATTCAAGGAATCAGGATGAAGTGCAAACAAATCATTCTGAGATAACATATATATTGGCACCTAGTAATTTTAGTTGAAAAAGGTCTGAAGAATGAAACACAAAATATGCTACACAATTACTTTATGTAGAAGTGGGTACTATAAAAATCCAAGGATTAAATTCAAACAACAACAAAGTACTCCAAAAACTTTACTCTGAATTGCTGAAACAGAAAACTACAAGTCAAAATCAAAAAAGAAAAGAAAGCAGAAGCAACAACATAGGTAAGAAATACTGAAGCACTAGAAGACTTATCTATGCTTTCTGCTGACTGATTGGCTGATTTTATCTCCTTATATCTATCTATTTCTCTACTTTGTTGGTTTCCTAGTCAGAATAGAAATTCAGGTAGAATAAGGACCCAGGCTTTCCAATCGGGCTCAGATCCCTATTAGTTTGAAATCTACTTTGAGTAGGACTTCTCTCATATATAGATATAAGAACTAACTAAGGTCAGAACATTGAATTATTTTCTCTACATCAATTACATGAACAGAAAAGCTCTCTTCTATTTGCTTTTATCAGCATCTTGACTTTCTCTCTGAAATCCTAACTTTTGGCCTGAAACCCTAGCCTGTCTTTGAGCTTATGATCATTAACAGCTATCTATCCAAGTCTCAACAACTGTAACTATTGGTCCTATGAATTTATAAATTGTTTATTGACTTTGTGTTTAAAATTAATTTGGTTCTGCAATTCAGGTCAAATTGTTTGGAATGTAGTATCTCAATTTTGATTGTAGTATTTAAAGGATAATAAATGGCATTATAGGTAGAGATAAATTTATTTTGAGTGTATTCAATTGGGTATTCCACGATGAATCGAAACGTTTTATATATGTATACAATATTTATTCTCAATTTGAGGTTGGATGATTGGAAAAAAGTAATTTTTTGGATTAAAATCCAATTAATAATTGAATTTAGATTTGGCTAATTATTAATTAGGCTACTTTGCAAATGTTTTGGGCCTAATTATAATTATCAATTTTTTAGGGATCTTTTTATAAAAGACAAAAGCTTGGTTGCTTTGGACGATGGAAGAGAGAGTCATCATTGCTTTCTCTCTCCTCTTGCTTTGCTTTTCCTCGATATTTGCACTTTCTTTTTCGTTTTCCATGACACCAATTTTCTTTGTCCTCTTGCTCCACCATTGGTGTGAGCATTGAAAGCGAAAAATTTTCACATCTCATTTAAACTTCTCCTCCTCGTTTTTTCCTATCAAAGAATGATAAGAAATTAATACAAATCACTGGAATTTACAGGAAAAGATATCATCTTGTTTTTCAATTTTCCAAGCTTCGAGATATGTTAATTTATTTCATGCAATTTTATTTTCCTTCTCGTCTTATAGGTTTTGCATCAAAAGCATAATTTCAAGACTCACAATTGGTATCAAGCCAATGTTTGATGTCTGATCCACAAACATTTATTATATGATTTGAGTTTTATTTATTATCTCATATTTCTAATTTGAGATGGATTGAAAAAATTATGTTTTTCATATTAATACTTGCTCAAAATTATTTTGAGGGAGTTATTAACATGACTAGTGTTAGTTATGATCTTAAAATCCCAAAATAGTTTTGATTTTCTGATTTTTTTTTTGTGATTTTCGGGTGATTTTTTTTTTGAATTTTCTATAAATTCATATTTTTTGAAGGTTCTTCTAACCAACTTGCAATTTTTGCACCAAATTGCAAATCTGACTTGTTGGGCTGTTTTATGATATTTTGGAATTTTAATTGTAGAGCATTGATTATGATTTATTTCACATGAGTGATATATTATTGGATATACAATCTCATGTGTAGATTTATAACTGACATATTATATATATGTTTTTTGATGGCTTATTTACATGCTTAAAATTATAATATTATCAATATCTATCAAGCGAAATGATCAAAATCTCCAAAAAGTTTTGAGTCTAATTTTTATGTACAAATATTGTTATTCTATATTTGTTTCAACTATAGTCAATTCTAACCCAAAAAATTAAATTGGTAAATAAAAAAATAAATATAGAATATTATAATTATTCGTTGTGATAATAAAAAAAGGACTTTGCACTTACAACCCCCCAAAATATACTGAATTTATCAAAATTTCTCTATAATTTCAATATTTACCTACACCCCCTTTTTTCGAAATTAATTATTTACAATCGTCTGATTGTTATAGAATCAAAATTTTCACCAAAAATTACTCTCATACCCTTTGTAATTTTATAATAACCCCTCAAAAATTTATTATTTACTTTTTATGTTAATTTTTTATTTTTTTTCTCTTCTTTCTTTCTCCTTGGGAGTGGAGACGGCGCAAGATTGGCGAGAGCAGCCACACCCGCACGCTCACGCCAGCCTCACGTCCCGCCCTAGCCGACCTCACACCCACACCAACACTAGCCTGGCTTCCACGCCCTCACCAATCTTAAGCCTACATTCGCACCAGTCTGGCGCCCAAGTCCACACCTATGTCGGCCTAGCATCCACACCTCGGCCGGCTGTGCCAACCAACCTTACGACGCCTCAACTCCAAAGGAAAAGTAAAAAAGAAAAAAAAATAAAAAAATTAACAAAAAAATAAATAATAAATTTTGATGAATTAAATTATAAAATTGTGAAGAGTATAAAAGGAATCTTTAGCAAAAATTTCGATCAAATAATAATCAGAAAGTTGTATATGATTAATTTCGAAAAAGAGCGGAGTATAAATAAATATTAAAAAAATAAAAAAAATTTGGTAAATTCAGTATATTTTGAGGGGTTGCAAGTAAAAAACCCTTAAAAAAAATAAAACGGCCTTTTATTGTCTGTTATAATTATTATAAATATTTTTTTGGATGTCATGATTTGTATTATTCTCCTAAAGAAAATAATAAAAAATTACAATATAATTCCAATTTAAATTCAAGTAGTTATTAATGGAATATCGTATTTTGTATTATTCTTCTAAAAGAGATAGTACAAAATCACAATGTAATTCCAATTTAAGTTCAAATTATTATTGGTAGAATGCCATGATTTACATTATTCTCCTAAAGTAGATAATACAGTATCACAATATAATTTTTATTTGGAATTCAATGAAATCATGCATCATTTATTAGTGAAATGGGATTATCACTTGTTTGAATTATTCATTGCATAATTTCCAACATGAACTCTAATAATTAATTCTTTAAAATCGAGATTTTAAATAAATTAAATTAGTCGACTTTGAAAAAAAATTTATATTCTTATTTGGCATTTGAAGACTATAGCATTACTTTTAAAACTTCTAAATTACCAATTGAATTTATCCAATATAAGAAGATTTGATTTGAAAAATGACACAAAACAAATAAATCAACAAAAATAATGATCAAAAGAACAGTCTCTAAAACTATTTGTGCAAGTATGTCAGAAATTTATTCTAATAAAGAGTTATTTAAGAATATTCATTATAAATTTGTTGAATTCTCCAAAGTAAAAAAGTTACCTCTAACTCACAAGCTTCACAACATCAAATTGACTAAGTAAATATTTAAAAACATATCTTAATAATATTTTCAACTACAAATGAGTTAAAAAATTTAGGTTTAAATCTTGATGATGAGTTTGTAACATACTGTACAATAAAATCATTTGACTTTACTTTTTGAAAACTTTGTTATTAATTATAATACATATGATTGTGTCTTGGAGAATGAATAAATTAAATCAATATATCTCAAAAGATCAAAAAAAACCACTAAAATTGAACTTGTCAAGATTGAATTCACAAATTTAATTAAAAAATTAAGTGTTAATCTTTTGTTCAAAAAACCTTTCGAGAAACAAACTTGAAAAAAAAATGTGAAAGAGAGGTGATGTAAAAGTAAAAACATTTGCTCAATCAGATTAAAAAAATTATTTCTATTGTAAAAAAAGAGGATGTTTCATGAAAAACCGTTATAAGTTAAAAGTTTTGCAAAAAAATAAATAAATAATTTCTAAATATAAGAAAACCTAATGATTAAAAAAAATATATATTCATGAGAAACAATGAGTAGGTTGAAATTCTTGGTGTTGGGATTTACTCTTTAATTTTTCATAATGGTTATATTATTTTATTAACAGATACAATTTTTACACTAACTACTACGCGTAATTTTTTATCAATCTCCAGGCTAATTGAAATTGATAACTCTTTTGTTTTTTTTAAAGAATATATATCTCTCTAATATATAGAAATGTTTTTGCTTTACACCTCATCTAATGATTTGTACAAATTATATGTGAAACTAATATTTATTTATTTAATCCAATACTATAAAGTTGATTTCAAACACGTATTTTTATGTGATTTTAATGCACAGTTAGGTAAATGACTCTTCTCATTTGTGATATTATTATTTATATTATATTGGAAAAGACAAATTGAAAAAACTGTCGAGACAGAATCTCAAAGAACATAAATTTTAATTATTTTGAAATTTATGTAGATTGCATTAAAGGTAAAATGACGATGTTATTATTCTCAAAATCATCAAGATCTAATAATTTATTGAAATTGATTTACATATTTTTTTTGTGTTCTAAATGATGTTGCTACTCAAAATAGTCAGAAATATTTTCTAATTTTTATATGATTATTCACAGTATGATTATATGTATCTGTTGTATAGAAACTTAAATGTATTTCAAATATTTTAAACATATAAGATTGAAGTTGAAAATCAATTGTAAAAGAAAATCAAAGTCATCAAATCAGATAAACGAAGAGTATGTTTCGAATGCTTTCAAAAATTTCTTATAAGATCATGAAATTATAATAAATACAATTATTTCAAAAAATACAATGCATAATAGAGTGACAAAGACAAGAAACAAAACTTTAATGGATATGATTCGGACGTTAGTTTACAGTGAATTATCAAATTTTTTATGTGATAAAATATTGAAAATAACTATATATTTTTTGAATAGAATGTCATTCAAATTTGTTCTAAAAATGTTTTTTTGAATTGTGGTTTAACAGAAAATTTATTCTTAATTATTTTCAAATTTAGAGTTATGATATAAAAACTAGAATTATTGAACCTAGAATGTCAAAAACTATACTTTATAGTTTGAGTTGTAATTTTTTATTTTCCTACAAGATTTAAAACCTATAGGTTATATATTTCAAAATTTATATTTGAAAGTAAAGATATTAAATTTATTTAATAAGAAATATCTAACATAAAAAGTAAGAGAAAAAAATTAAATTTGAGAATAAGTCAGATGAAATTAATCAAAATAAAGTATAAATGTTATGTCAAGTTAGTTCAATAAAGATCCAAAAGAGTCAGTAACATCATTATTTCTAAATAGTTTAAAACCCAATGCAAATAAATTACTACTTTATTGTCAAACCTTAAAAATAATATGGAAAAAACTAAATAAATGTATAATACTAAAGATAACATCTTTCGAATTTTCACTTTACACGAAAAGATATTTACAACTAAGAAAGATAGCAATGAGATAAGTGAATAATTTGAAGTTACTAATGATTTATGAGAGAAGAAAAATGCTCTATCTCCTAGCAAAAATAAAAAAAATACAAAGTGAAAGAGAAGTGAAAAAGGTCTCTTTTCTAATTGGATTGAACTTTGAATTGCTCAATCTAATTTCATAAGCAACAACGAGATTCACTTAATGAATCAAATTTGCTGCAAATTACAAAGAGCTAAAATGGTAGCTTCAAGGAGAAAAAACATAGCAAAAGTCTCAATCATGATCTCAAAAAGAAATAAAGGTTATATAAAGAACAATAATAACTATCATAACAAAGATATAGACTTCATTAAAGACAAAGGAGCTCAAATAAGAGAAAGAGGAAAGGTAAATCCTAAACTCGGATATACAAAGTGTAAAAAAATTGATCAGCCTATTGATATATATTAATTTATTGTAGGCAAACCAACATTATAATATTTAAGAACACTCTACTTCTACAAATCAAAGAGCAAATAAAAGCAGTTAACTTCAAGAGTTGAAGAATAAATCACTCTGCCAAGAGAAGAATATAATATACAACAACACAACCAACCAATCAATGACTCACCGCCAGCAAGTCAATTAAATCAACAGCTTCAGACAAACCCTTGGATTATAGACTTGAGGGTCTCAAATCACATGACAGGTATAACTAAATACTTTAGAATTCTTCACAATCTACCAATAATCAAGTATGTCTTTAACAAAAGAAACTATGTCACTAACAACTAACACAGGAAAACTAAAAATTTAAGGAGTCAAATTTTCAATTAGCCTTTTATCAATTAGCCAACTGAGAAAAGAACTTAATTGTTCTGTAATATTCTTCCTTATTCATTGTATATTTTAGAATCTCACAACAGAAAAAAAAGATTGGTGGGGTTATTAAGACAAAAACTCTATCTACTAGATCCGAGAATACAATAAGCCAAAGTCTTGAGGATACACGAGGAATACATTGCCAAGCAGTACAATTGATTAGAACATCCATCTTAAAATGTCCTCAAAGCTCTATTTCCTATTTTTTCCAAGAAAAGGCATCGTCAATTTTATGAATTATCTAAACATCATGAGTTAGTTTATGTTTTAAGAACAAATAAATTTAGTTTTTATCAATTCCATATTATTCATAGCGAATATAAACAACCAAAAGCCATTGTAAAAATAAATACAAGTACCTTATCACCTTTGTTGATTACCATTCTCATGTAACATACCTCTAATTCTTTTAAAAAATCAGAAGCATATGAAATCTTTAGAGCCTTCCATAAAAAAAGTACATAATCAATTTGATACACATTAAGATTCTAAGATTTGACAATAGAGATAAATATCTATCACATGCATTTTAAAATTATTTCAAAAAAATGAAATTATTTCTCACATATCATGTGCATATGCTACTCAACAAAATGGATAGCATCTCCTAAAAATAGCTAGAGAATCAATGTTTTAGAAGAATGTCTCCATCTCATTTTAGAATGATTCAGTTTTCACTACATCAATTCTTATAAATAAAACACATATCTCTTTGTTAAAAATAATCAAACTTTTTTTTAGTATTTTATGTCCTAAAGAATATAACCCTTTCATTTACCACTTAAACTATTTGTATATCTATACTATGTAAACAATCATAATCCATTTAGAGATAAATTACAATCAAAATCTATAAAATACATATTTTTAATATATTTAAGAACTAAAAAAATAATACACATCTTTTAATTTTTAAACACATAAAACATACATCTTTACTATATAACTTTTTTTTGAAGAAATTGCCTATTACTAAGCAAAAGGAATGTTAAAAAACAAGAATTGGGGCTCAATCACCATCATAAGCCGAACAATACAAAACTTGGTTGTACTAATAAGTGTCATCCAGAAACTCAAGTATGTCTAATTCATCACAACCCAGTTTTTTATGTAATTGGATAATTAATAAAGCTCAAAACCAAGACAAGATCCAAATTGAGCAGAAGTCTAAGTTAATGTCTAAACATACCAAGGTTTAGTATACATACAAATAGTTGTTTGTGTTCTCGATAGAATAATAAGAAAAATTCTCAAACTATAGAGCATTCATAATTGAGTGCCAAACCATAGCTTTCCTCAAAAACCTGAAATCTTAGAATCTCAAATTTTAACAAGGTGTGTTGAATCCTGACAAGCCTACTTTTACAAATACTACACAAAAGCAATGAAAACTCATATTAAGATGATTAGGAGAACACTATCAACACTTTAGAATAGGCTTCATTCTCATTAAATCTAAATCTTAGGAAAGAAAAATATGATCAAGTAATACAAATCAAAAGAGCTCTAACAACTTAGTCTCAAGAGCTTCAACTAATGCTAAATCAAGCTAACTTAAGTAGGTCCTCATTGGATTATTAATTTTGGAACTATTGATTAGATAACTATACCCCTATTACCTAATACTAAAACATGTTGTCCTACTTAATGAAGAACATATTTTAGTAAAAGACTAGAGTGCATATAAATACTAATTCCCTTAATCCATCTTCAACTCTCCTTATTCATAAATTCCCTTGCAACATTCTCTTGATAAGCCAATTAATCAAAAATTTGAACTACATTATAATCTTTTAGCCCTCTTATTAGGTTTTTTAGAATCCTTACATGAAAAAAAATGATCAGTGAAAGAAATTGAAGATGGAGGATTGTATCTATCAGATCCTAATGGAGCACTTGCAGAGTTTATACTAGTCAACAAGATAGTTTATTACATGGTATTGTAAATTAGGTTATTTATCTTTTTTGAAACTTAAAAGTTATGCTTCCTAGAAGCAGTTCATAATCAAAACCTTCTTATAAGGTTTGGAGTTGGCTAAACACCATATAAATACCTTTTCCTCTCGAATTAACAAAAGAAGTTGATATAAGATGACTATATTCTTTTTACAGCAAAATGAAATATCAAATCCAAATTAAATTCCAACGCTAATTAAGATTTGCTAGAATTAATATAGCTATAATTTAAAAATCATATCTTTTAAAATATTTATTCAAATCAAGCAAATAATCATTCTTTGGAAAACTAAAAACAATTCCTACAATTTTACTATTTACAATTTTTACAAATTTGATTTTTATATCAATCTAAATTAGAATTTATTTTTAAATCCAAATTTATATCAGTTCTAACTCAATACGAAATAGAATTAGCATTAAAATTGAAGTCATATTTTTAATATATTTCAATTAGAATTATAAATTTATTAGAGAACTATATATATAATCCAAAATTATAACAAAAAAATTTTAATCGATAATATTCTTTTATTTTAGATTTATTATTTTTTTATTTTTCTTATAAATTTAAAGATCTATTATAATAAGAAAACAGTATTCTTCTTTTTTATCACTCACATTTCTCCACTATATTAATTGACATCAAAGTAAGGTTATTTTCTGACTCAACATCATCAATTATAATTGGTGATAACAACTTCGTGAATAATGATCCGCGAGATTATCAAATTCAAAATTTAATCAAACAAAACTTTTTTACATTTATTATTAAGAAGTATAAAATTTTGAAGTATCTGAAAAATTTTAACGAAACTCATCAAGAGATTATCTAACTGACTCACAATCAAACAAGATCAACATATAGAAATAACTAAAAAAATCATAATCATCATAAGGTAAATATTTATAACTTTCATGATTATAATGACTTATTTATTTGAATGAATAAAGTTGTTAATTTCTTTAATTTCATAGAGATTTCTAAAAAAAAAAGGTAATGATTATTAAGTACAAGGTTAATGGTTATATTTTATTGCAATGAACATAAATTTAAATCCAAAAAACACGTAAAGACAATTTGAAAATTCTGTTACAGTCGAAAATAATCAAACTATTCAATATGGAATTCTCAAAAAGGAATTAAATTCGAGTAAGACATATTTTTGATCTAAGAGTTTCCAACATTGAAACCTATACAGATAATCATGTAATATTTAATTCTGTATTTTAGTAACTTTAATATTAAATTATCAAGTCAAATAAGATATTATAGATCTTATAAAAATAAACAAACTAGTGAAAAATTTATCAAAGACTTTAGAGATTCTTTTTTTAATAAATTAGAAGATTACATAAAAATGATTTAGGATGTTATAAAAATTATTTAAGAGGCTATTAATAAGAATTCATATAAATCAGTTGCTAATCTTAAATACCGCAAGAAAAATTTTCTACCTGTGATATTAATTTTACTATTCAAGATTATTTTTTAGATTTATCAAAAATCAATTCTCTTGAACAAGTAAAGGTAATTTATTAAAAAATAACCACTTTATAAAATTTAAAATTTACAATAATATTCAGATTATTTTAGTAATTATTAATAAACTTTTAAAGAATACATTGATTACATGATAACAAATTATAAGTTGAAGCATGTAAAAATTTTATTATGAATAATATCAAAAAAATCCTACAGAAATTCAAATGGTTGTACCAAAAGAAAATAAAATATCAAAGTGCTAAAGGCGATACTCAAAAAGACCTTATTGGTTTATATCATTAAGTTTTATATTAAAAGATATTTAAGAAAATACAACTGTAATAATAAAGAGTTTAAGTTTTGACTTAACGAACAAATCTTTTACAAATGGAAGGGTTTAATATAAAACAATTACATCCTTTTTACAGTAATATAGAAGATCAATTTTGAATTGCATTTTGATTTCAATTAGGATTTATCAAGATTAATATAATTGTAGTCTGAAGGTCATAACTTTCAAAATATTATCTAAATTAGGTAAAAAACTGTCCATTGGAAAATTAAGATTAATTTTTATAACTATTGCATTTCTTAATTTTACTAATTCTGTTTTTATATTTGTCGAAATTAAGGTTTATTTCTGATTTCAAGTTTGTAATAATCTTATCCCAATATATAATAGGATTAGTATTAGAATTGAAGTATTATTTCTAATCTTTTCCAATTGAAATTTTAAATTTATTGGAAAATTATACATAGCTCAAAGATTGTAATAAAAAAAAACTTTTTCAAGTTGTAATACGAAAAAACTTTCTCAAGTTATAATAAAAAAAAATTTCCCATTAATAATATTTATTTATTTTGAACTTATTCATTTTCTATCTTTCTTTACTGCAATCTTCTTTATTACCCCTCGCGCTTCTCCACTATATCAATAGTGTATCTCCTTTTTATCTAGTACATACTGATATCTGGGCAATCAAACATAATTCTTTAGATAAATTTAAATAATTTGTAAGTTTATTAATGATTATTTAAGAATGACTTGGATTTATCCACTGAAGACTAAATCTAAAATTAGCTACACATTTAAGGTGATTCATAGAAAAATTCAAAACCAATTCAAGACCTCAATTAAAATTTTGAGACTTGATAGTGATTAAAGACCTTTAAGAGTATCTTCAAGGGAATAATATTTTGTTTTAATCATTCTACCAAATCACAAATAACAAAATGATATGGTCAAAAAAAATAAAATAAGCATCTATTAGAGATTATTAGAACTATCATATTTAATCAAAATGCGTCCTATGGATTATAGGGCAATATGCAAATGTTATGCTTTCTCATTAAGAGAATACTCACTTTCTTACTTTAAGACAAAAGTCATTTTAGGTTTTTTTTACCTAAAGATCAGTCCTTTTATGTAAACTCTAAAATATTTGGACATTTGCTTTGTTCAAGATTTAAGTCTCTCAAATGGTAAGCTTCAATCTGAATCTAAGTAGAGAGGAGTATGATCAAATAACGCGAGCCAAAAAAGCCCTAACAGCTTCAGCTTCAAAAGCTTCAACAAGCACTAAAGTCAAACCAACAAGCCCTTCACTTTGGATTATTGATTATAGAGTAGCTAACCACTTGACTTCTAATCCTAATCTTGTCTTTCCACTTAGAATTGTACTTGGCATTAAGCATATTGTTTTAGCTGATGGGAAACATACTTTAGTAAAAGCCAAACAGTATATAGAGACTAACTCTCTCAACCTATCAACTGTACTTGTTTCACAAATTCCCTGGTAACTTTCTCTCAATTAGCCAACCAACCAAGAACCTAAACTGTAGCATAATCTTCTAGCTATCTTATTGTGTTTTTCAAGACCATCACAAGATAAAGATAATTGAAGATGGATTGTCTCTATTAGATCCGGGTGGAGAACATGCTAAAGCCTATCCTAATCAATAAGATAATTTACTTTATGGTTTTGTAGGTTTGGTCATTTATCCCTTTCTAAACTCAAAACAATGTCTCTTAGAAGCAGCTCATTGGCAAAACCCTTGAGTGAGGTCGGTGAGCTAGCTAAGCACCATAAAAATGCCTCTCCCTCTCAGAATATAACATTGATATGTATCCCTTTTATGTAGCTCACAGTAATATTTGAACATCTAGACATACCTCTCCAAATGGATTTAAATAATTTATAAATTTTATTGATGATTACTCATGGATGATTTGGGTTTATTTAATGAAAATAAATCTGAAAATGACTAGATATTTAAGTTATTTCACAAAGAGATCGAAAACGAGTTCAATGTTTTAATCAAAACCTTAAGAACAGATAATGATGGAGAGTATGTAGCTAAAGAACTCCAAGAATATCTCCAAACTAATGGAGTTCTATTTTAATCTTCCTGTTCAAGCACAATATAACAAAATGACATGACTAAAAGAACATACATCTATTAGAAGTTGTTAGAGCTATCATGATTAACCAAAATTTGTTATATAAGTTCTGGGAAGATACTATACAACAACATTCTACCTCATCAATAGAATACTCACTTCTCTCCTTAAAGACAGAAGCCCCTTTTAAGTTTTTTGCCTTGAAGATGAGTCATTCCATTCAAACCTAAAATTTTTGAATGTTTATGTTTACTGTAAAAGTTAAGTGTCTCTATCAATAAACTCTGATCAACTATTAAACATTCAAAGTTGCAAAACAAGTACAAGTGCTATGATCCATTAACATACAAGAGATATATCTCAACAATTGAATATTCTTTGAAAAAGTTCATTACTTCTCCGAGAATAGTAACTTTTTGATATGTTCAATCCATCAAAACAGCTCCAATCCTCTCCCTCAAACTATTCTACCTATACCTGCTGATGGCTAAATATCTATCATACGTAGAAAAGAAGTTAACGATAGATCTAAGATTGTCTATGCCAACAACCAGATTTAGGTTATTTAACAAGTTCATAAAATTAACAATATCTTCTATTATATAAGTCTAAGAAAATAGAATTTTAAGAACATTTTAAGATGGATGATCTAATCTACAATGTTGCCTGACAATATCTTCTTCTTATATCTTCAAAGTCATATGTTGTCGCGTTCTAGTATCTAATAGGTAGAATCCTTTCTTTTCAATAACCTTATCAATCTTCTTCCCTATTATAATGTTCTGAAAAATACAATGAGTGAGAAAAATTATTACAGAATAATTCAATTCTTTTGTTAATCGGCCGATTAACAATAAGCTAATTCGAAATTTGGGAAAAAAAGCACTGATAATAAGCTGATGATATTTGTACTATCTTTGTACCAATTATTGGTGATAAAGTTTCACCTACTATAAAAACATACTTGTTTGTTAACAAGTGGTCAAGGATTATAAAATATTTTACTTTACCTATCATATAATATAATGCCTTGAGTCTATAATCCAAGAGTTCTTCAATATATATTAGCTTGCTTGGCTTATTGATAGTGACTTTAATGTCATTGACATGTTTGCCATATGTTAAAGAAGCCTATCATACTCCTATTTTGATAAGGTTACTTATTCTTCAATCGCTAAAGTTGACTTGTGTCCTTCACTTTGTTTTGTATAGGTTAAATGCTCTTGAACATTATTAGCCTATGTTGATTTACCCATAATAAACCGGCATATATCTATTGTATGATCAATCTTTTCACATTTCATATACCAAAAGTTATGGTTTTCCCTTTTTTTTCCTCTTATTGAAGCTCCTCTATCACTACCTCTAAAATTTGTATCTCTTCCATAATGGTTGTTATTGTTGTTCTTTATATAATTAAAATCCCCTCCTAAGATCATAATTGAAGCCTCTGACATCTTCTTTCTTCTTGAAACTATTATAATGGTTCTTTGTAATCTATAGTAGACTTGATTTAGTAAAAGAATTTCACTACTATTCATAAAGTTAGACTTCAATTGCTCATATTGTGAGTTTAGTCTGGCCAAAAAAAAAATCTTCACTCTTCCTCTTTGACTTCTTATCTATTTTGTATTTGTTTAAAAATAATACTCTATTTCATTCCATAAACCATTGATAATTCTAAAATATTTACTTAATTTTTTGTCATCTTATTTGGTTGTACATATATTTTTATACAAAAACAAAAACTCTTGAGATGTTATTTTTATTACTATAAATCCCTCAGAGCTCTTCTCAAATTACTTTTGAAGTCTAACAATAAAATAGCAATTTATCTACATTCGATTCTAAGTTGTTTAAAAGTAATAACATTAATTCATAGCCCTCTAACTTCTTCTCTATTAGTAGATTTTTCATGAGATACTCTTATTTTTCTTTTGAAATCAAATATATTTCCACAGCTCGTCTTATAGGAGATCTTCTCTTTTTCTTTCGATTTAGTAGAGGTGATTTAGAGACTACCTCTCTCTTTCTATGATTTTTCCTCTCTATTGGCCATGATTCACTCGCCCTTCATTGGCCCTAAGGCTCTAATACCATATTGAGTTTTGAAATTTTGATGGTCAATGATAGATACTCTGCACTTTGGGAAAAAATTCTTAGAGGTCGTTTGTTTTCAGATCAAGATCAGGATCATCCCAGACTGACCGATCTTCCATCCAAACACCAAAAATTTAACCAGACTAATATTATATAATTTAATTAAATATTAAGTGGGAAATGACTAAAATGCCCTCGGGCGCCAGAGGCCAGCGCAAGCTCGCCCAACGAGCTCCCCCGCCCCGAGCTGCCCGTGCGAGCTCGCCCGACCAGCTCCCCGCGCGAGCTCCTCCTGTGCGATTCCCGCACGAGCTCGCCCGGCAAGCTCCCCCCGCGAGCTTTCCGCCCAAGTTGCCCGCGCGCCGTACCTCGTCAGAAACAACGGAGTCGACGATAAGGACGGAGAGATCTTTAAAGGAGAAACTGAGGGTAAAATGGTGTAGAAAAAATTTGAACCATTCGCTAGTCATATCAGTAACCAAACACGATTTTCTTAACCGTATTATCTTTTTACACTTTAGTTTTTCTTTTAATCTTAAATTTGATCTTGATCCGGAACCAAACGACCTCTTATTGATTTGTCATGGTTATATACACTAAATCCTAATATACTTGAATATAACCTAGACTCTTACTCGAACTTGGACTTATCTCAATTTTGACTTTTACTAATAATCGGATTACAAAATAAGTTGAATTATGATGTGAAAGCAAATATGACAACCTAAAAAAGGTGAATGAATTAAGTTTGAAAGAACAAGTAACGATTTTTCCAAAGATTCAAAACTCAATTCAAAATATCAAAGCAAGTTCACACAAAACCTCAATCAAACCATGAGTGCTATAACATAAATCGAGAAAGAAAAGAATGACATTGTGATTTAACATAATTTGAAAACCATCGGCTCCTACTCCATATTTATTATCTCGCTCTTAACAACTTCAACACTCTACTAGTGTGTCGTTTCGTCAATAAAACTAATCTCGTACAACTCCTCTTATTCAACCGATAAAATATAACTTCAATCTGTAATAAAATCTCTCAACCACTCCAAACAACCTTTCAGTTGATTACAAATGAACAATGAAGATAAATAATTAAGTTTACTATAAAATCTCTCAAGATTTGACACAAAAATTAGAAAATTTGATACGAAAGTGATAATTTAGAGAACTCTTTGTTAAAAGGTTTGAATGGACTTTAGTCTTTTTTCTGAAACAAATTAAAAAGTGTAAAAACTTATTAAAAGAAGTCCAACTATGATTATTTATATCTTATAAGTTAAAACAAGACGTTAGAAGTGAGATTTTACAGTTTGATTCTCTTTAACAGTAAAAAAATTAATTGTTAGTCAAGCAAATTCCGTAAATCAGATAAAAAATTCTAAACCGGTTGTCTAGTTCAGTCAGTTGAAATCCCAACCGGATGTCCATTTAACAATCGAGCATCTGTTATTGTAGTGCTATTATATATTACTGTAGTGTTACTATAATAACCAAACATCCGATTCACTCTTGTAGAACTTTACGCGATACGTGCTCTAAACAAAAACACTCTCAAAATCAAATTTCAATTCAACTAAAATAAAGATAGAAATCTAAAACTAATTGATCCGATTTCTTAAACAACTGCAAATCATTTACACTTCTTCAAGTCATGTTCATTGAATTACCATCACGTTTCAATCTTCTTTATAATTATCTTTATATCTATTTTTTAAGGCTACGAACAGTTTTGAACTTTATTTCAAGTTAGACTATACTTCAATCTACATTACTTATAAAATTATTAAATATATAATTTGATCATTATCAAAATATAAAAGATAATGCGATAAACTCGACATACATGAATTTCTACATAACACTTTCTAGTACAATTAAATTTTATATAACTCGACCCATTAAGAGGACTAAGCCATACTTATTCCTTAACACATATTTGGTCTATCGGAATGTGAATATAGATCGAAACTTGTTTTGGAACCTTTAGCAAATCAGGTTATTTGGATATTCTCATTCAGATCTAAATTTGAATTCATAAAATTGATGCAAAAGATATCCTTATTTGAGTTAGAAAAATCCCACCCATATTTGTATCCATAAGAATATGGATGTGGATATGGATGTGGATCACGTCAGATATTAACCAACCAGTTTTCAGCCCTACTACTGACCGTTTATCCAGGTCAAATAACAAAATTCAAGACTAATGCATGATTTACGATGTCAAGTTTGAATGCAAGCCCTCTGTTATACAGGAATACACTAAAATAATCTAAAATTTATAAATTAACTGCATTATCAACACACAGTCAACAGAACCATGATGGGGTGCCCATTCACAGGCTTCTCGATCGAACATTCATCTTGCTACCATTTGAACTGCATTTGTCAAATGACAAACTATTGCCAGGCACCAAAATCAACCATTCACTGTCATCGGCAAAGCCAGACAACAAGACGGCATCGAAAAAAATAGCAAAAGACAAGGACGGTGCTCGAATGCTAACCCTATACAACGATCTGAGTTGATCAGGAGGGAGATCAACCACCTCAGCATCCACAGCCGCATCGCAAGTCGGCATCCGATAACTCTCCGGACCGCTGTTAAAAATAAAATTCAGGACCAAAATGTCACCAATTCTCTATACAGCACTCTATTTCGATCTTAAACAAGAATGGAAAAAAACCTTTTTCCGGGGAGGGTTGGCTTCATGGGGAAGAAGCCGATGGCGAACAGGGAGAGGCCAAAGATCTGGAGAAGGACCGCGGCGAAAGTCCACGCCGCAAGCTTGGAGCAAGAGATGGGGGAAACCATGGTATTCAGGAGAAGTAGAAAAGCCTCGTTGTCCTCGATCTGCTCTGGTGCCGAGAGAATTGGGAGGAGCTACTCTCCGCAACCAGATTCAGTCGCTGCCGCCGCCGAAGCGACTGTAGCCAAAAATCGAGACAGTTGGATCTAGATCCAACTGCCAGATCTAGTGCGATTTAAGGACTATTGGAGGGTTCAGATCGGTCGGTATCATGTTATATTCTTTAGGGTTTTGGTATGATTGTTTGTGCTATTTTTATTAAGGGTTTTTAAGTAAAAAAAATTATTGTAAATTTATGAAAAACTATTTATTTTATTCTTATTAGTAAAAAAATTACTCATCTTATATTATAAATTTATAAAAAATCATTTCGATTAAAATATTCAAAAAATATTTTATTTTAATTTAATTGTATCAATTAAAATTAATATAACAAGTTTAAATTATCCTCGTTTGATTTTAATATAAATAACTATTAAATTAATATAAGAAGTTAGTTTACTCTATTTTTTATAAAAAATCAGTTATCCGATTTTATAATAAAAATAGGTTTTGTTTTGCTCTTTGACTTTCACCAACCATCCTTCCATCTAATTTATGATGACATATCACTTCAATTGAGACTTTTGCACGAGTTATATTTTGCACAACCTCATTAACTATCCAATAAATTACAAGAAAATCCTATCTTGAATGGTTATGCACATCCCACCAATAAATCTTGCTACTTGATAAGATTTGGTCTTTATTAGGTCATTATATGCAGTTAGGTGATAAAACTCCCCAACATAAACTTTTATGGTGCAATTACCATTGCGATAATTCTAATATTCCTAAAAAAGTACTTGTCATAATTTATGAATTATCTTTTGAGAAGAGTCTTCATTCTTCACCATATTTGAATTGGTGCTTTATGTTGGTGTGTTCTTTCCATTGTGTTCCCATCATGTTGATGCATCCTTTGAAGTTGGTATGCAATAAACTTCATTTTCTGAGTCTAAACCTCCAAGTAGTCATAAAATCTCTCAACTTCAGTAATTTAATTAAGGAATAATCATCTATTTCAAATTGTATGTTGAAAAATGGAAGATTAATCTTCAAATAGAAGTCTTGATTCCAATTATACTCAAAAACCTATGGATGTAAAATTTCTTCAATCTCTTTGTTGCGGAGTTTTTAACTATTTGTAAGCCTCTTTTATTCAATTGAAGGGCCTTTCTTCACCCACTCTAGCATGAGCCTCTTTAGCAATCCATTAACGTAGTAAATTCTTGCCTTCAAGCTATTCATCCTCAGCATTAAAGTTGCAAATAAGTTTTTGATTATCTTCATTGATAAATCAAAATACTCATGATTGATATAAAAAATGAAGAGAATATCAATGCCTTCTTTAAGAATTTAAAATCTAATTTTACCATACTGGTTATCTAATAATTAGAAACTGATTGTCCAAAATAAAATTAAATGAAAAGAATTTGATATTTTATATTAATTTAATTGACAAAATTAAATTAAATTAAATTAAAATATTTTTAAATATTTTAATTGAGCTGATTTTGGGTAAATTTATAATATAAGGTGAGTGATTTTTACTAATAGTAGTAAAATAAGTAATTTTTTGTAAATTTACAATAAGGGAAGTAGTTGTTTGTTAAAAAAAATTTTATCCAAACACCCTCAAACCTATGGTGAACGGTTTGGTGTTGGGTGAACCTAGTGGGTCAACGTCCTTAACAAGTAGCGACTAAAAACTACAACCCAAACCTATGACCCCTTTATATTCCAACGCACTAATTAGCTACCGAACCCAAAGTTGGCTCTAAATGCTGCTAACTAAAGTAAACTCAAAAGGTTAAAGAAACTCTATTTGATTGGGTACTAATTCAAAAATCAAGTAAACCAACAGTCTAATGATTAAATAACACAATTCAGATAAATTAGTCAGTTCTATTTGAACTGACTTCATTTAATTTATATAAGAAATAACTTATAAACTATTTAATTTACATGGCGAGTCACGCTTGCTTTGATGTGATAAAATAAGTCTATTTTCATATATCAAATTAAATTCACTTTTCCATAGTGAATAAAACTTATCTTTGTGTAGCAAATCAAATTTACTTTTATATGAAAAAAATTGAGTCCACTTTTTGTGTAGCAAATTAAGCTTACCATTGTGGAACAACCCAAGTCTATTTACACATGACAATCAAGACCACTTCCGCATAGCAAATCAAATCCATTCTACATGATCAACCAAACTAATGTTGCATGGCACATCAAACTTGTATTTATGTGATAAAACAAATGTATTTTTATCTGGTTAATCAAATTCATTTTTATATGATAGATCAAGTTCACCTATACATGGCAAATGAAATTCATTTTTACCAAACAAATCGAGTTCTCTTTCACATGACAAATTAAATTCACTTTCACATGATAAATCAAATACACCTTTATGAGATAAATTAAGTCCTCCATTTTTATATGATAAATTAAGTCTACCTATGGATAATGAGTTGGAATCCCCAATTAAGCAAAAAAAAGGCATGATACTCAGATTTAGAAAAAAAAACACATCTTCCCAATGTCTATGCAGAGGCATGTCATTAAGGCATTAGTAAGGAGCAAAATCTCTCCTTTACAAGAGAGGCTATAAATGTTTGCGATATCATGAAGAGAACAAGATGACTAAAATATTTACATCCCTCCTCTATTAAAAATTCGAGAAGGGGATGCAAGGGGCCATTTTGTTTGAGTTATTTTTAGCAACCTAAATTTGATTGAAATCTAACTAGAATTCAGACTTGAATTGTGATTGAATTTAAGCTGAAGTTTGAGCAACTGGATCTAAATTGTGGACGAATTTGAGCCAAATTTGATGTCAGACTAGACTATATTTTTGTAACTTTTGGGCTCAAATTGGGTTCAGCTTGAGTTGGACTAAATGGACCCAAAGTTGGATAAAAATTGGACCCAAGATCTATTAGACCTACGAAAAAAAGAAAGAGAGACCTTTATAAATAAGTCCAGGCCATATAAAACTCTTACAAATAGATTCACACCTGAATAAAATTATTATAAATAGGTCCCTAGATTAAATAAATTTTTATAATTACGTAGACAAGTAAATCTTTACCAAAAAAGGTTTTTGGATTAAAAAAATTATTACAAATAAATCCTTGGAGAGTTTCAAACTTACAAACTGGTCCTCAATGGTTTTAATTTGCAAATAGGCCCCTCAAATGTTTAAATTTATAAATAAGTCTAATTTCATCTAATATGCAAATAAAACTTTATAAAAATAACACCTAAAGAATTAAATATTTACAAAGAGGTCCTCAAGATTATTTACATAAAAAGACACTTTATGCTCTTAAAATTATAAACTAGTCCCAAATCACACAAAAATTTTGACATCTCCTTATAATTTGTGATTTCACAAATGAGTAGAAGCTTTCAAATTTCATATTATCTCATGTAGTCAAACTTAAACAGAGGATCTCATCCTTTTTCTAAACAAACAACTCAAAATAATTTGTGATTCAAATTTTGAATTGAAGACAACCTAATTGAATATATGGTGATTCAAAATTTGAATCATGATTGATCTGATCTCATCATCTAATGGTGACTATAAAAGTCAGAAGAACCCTACGAAAGAAAAGGGGAAGAAGGTCAAAGGTTGTAGATAGGAAAAACATGAATCATAAAACAAGGAAGAGGAAATAAAAAGAAATCAAAAGTTTAGGGTGTGTTTGGATCGCTCATGACTTTTGGAGGTGGCAGAAGTGAGGCCACTTCTATCACTTCCATTGTTTGGATGAAATCTACTTTTGGAAGTGATTGAAGTGTCACTTCCGAATAGGTCACAAAATGAACTAGCATCTACTTCGGCGACTTCCACACAGTTGGGTGTGGAAGTTGCACTTCTAAAAGAGAAGTGGGTGGGTCCTACCCCTCCCACTTCTCCCACTTCATTAGGGTTGAAGCGATGTTTCCACGACTTCGATCAACTTTGGCCTTCCTCAATCTTGTGTCCCACGTAGCTCTCATAGTCAGCCACCAAATCCCTCTATCTACCCTCCCTTATTGTCAACCATCAACTCCCAATATAGGATCACTAGATGTTGGCCACCGCAACAGCAGCAAGATCTCCAATATCTCAACCCCTAAGTCATCCCCCGCTTCAATCACAATGTCCTAGGCTCCCTTCTACTCCTTGACAATCTAATTTTCGGCGAGGTTTGCAATCATGTCACTAATCTTGTGGTTGGGGCTGCCCTATCACTACCTTGCATATTAAATAGCAAGAGAGACAATCAGCTTGGATAGGGCTCTGGCTAATTATTAGGCACAATATATTTTTGTGTTTTTGGTGCTTTTTGTTCGGTTATAATTATAGTATGCTCTTATATTAGGGTTGCAATTATAGTTGATCGAGATTAAAAGGGAAGTCCTACCATCTTTTGCAGGCCAGTGTGATCCAATCCTTGGTTAGAATTAAGCATTATATGCACAAAATGATATCCTATATTCAAATGCAAATTCAAGCACATTTCATGCAAAAAACTATATTTTAACTTTTTCATTGCTATCCATCAATCTTCTATGGCTACTACTAATTTGTTGGACTAGAGCATTAAGAAATCTTTGTCCAAAGAGTTAGATTCAATTCAATCATATTGATTCAAATACATTAATCATATCAAGGTGTCCCTTTTATTACAAGGGCCACATGCTTATTTTTAATAATGTTTAGCATCAAAGAAATGCAAAACATTCAGACTAAATCCCAGCACAAATTGAACAATTGGGTTAATTGGAGATTGAAGAAGGCTATGATTGGATTAGGTGGTTTGCTAATAAAAATAAATTTAAATATAACTCTAGACACTCTTCACATTTGCATTAAATCCTTATTTTTGTTGTAATTTTTTGATATTGCTACTTTGTGGTATCAATTTCTATCTAAAATCCTAACTTTGAGATATGTTGTGTAATTATTGTATGTTAGCCTTCTTCTGAATGTTTAGGATTTTAGAGAAATATAGTCATTTTAAAGGATATCAGATGTGGGCTTCTAAAGTTATCTAGTTATTGTAAGTTTAGTACTACTCGAAACTTACTTTGTAATACCTTATCATTCATGACAAGCTTCAGTTATTCCTAGCCAATTGTATTCATTTTATTCTTTGTCTTCATCAATAGTTATATACTATGAATAAAATATTTTGGTCCTTGATGTGCTTTTTGCTTGTTCATCAAGAACTATTACATGAGAACCATTGAGAGACTTTGGAATGTTGGCCCTGAAGTAGGATCTTCACATGGGTCATATACCCTAAGAAAAAGATGTAGTAATATAGGATAAGACATGGGAAATGATTTATGTAGTCCAAGTTTTGTGGCATAATGGGCTTGTCCTTGATGTATTAATAACAGACACAATTTCTTCAAAAGGAATGCATCAACACACACCTTTATCAATAGCTAAAGCACATCTTTCATTGCACACACATGCTCCTTTGTTAGATAATCATCATAAACACCATTTCTGATATCTTCTTTGATCTGAGAATGAATGAGCAAACTAATTACAAGGAATAATACCAAACTTCATAGTAAGGCAAAAAGAACTTCAAGGTGCAAAAATTATGCTAACCAAAAGATTTTTTTGATTTGGATATGACAAATTGTGATTTTCTCATTATAAATCTATAAAATTGCAAACTAGACAATTGCCAAGTTAATATATATGATCACCAAAGAACTGCATTCATCTAGAAATTAGTACTACCACACTTGCACTTAAGAAAGAACATTGACATTGATAAACTAGTTGTTTGTTAGAATGCCTAGGGTATTCTGATGCATGTATGCCACTCTATAATATTATATTATTGTTTATGCCATGCCCTAGATATAGATTCAATGTCATTTAGGTAAATGTTGATGCAAACTGGGTTGTTGACTCAAAATATTGGCACAAATTATTTTTGAAATTTAATGCTAGTTGAACTGGCATTTGCAATTACATTCTACTATTTCTATTACTTCCACCATTTTTTGATAAGCATAGGATTTAATTTGATGAACTCAAATATGCTTTTACTACATATTGGTAGCATTTGTTTGATGAGCATTTTGTGTCCTAATTAGTGATGTTCAATAAGATTTGTTGTCCCCTTCAATAATTTGTTATCCTTGTTCTGGCTTTTATTTGATTGTGGGTGAAATTAGATGGATTAGAATTGGCATATTCATATGCAAAAAATTCAGGTTGCTGGAATGTCAGTTTTAATTGCACTTAGGACATTGTATTTATTGAATCAAAAACCCAAGGTAGTTAGGGTACTTAGGCATGAACGACAACATCTACGAAATAGTTTGTTTCATCATATGATATATAGCAATAAGAAAAATTGTTTATTGCATACACAAATGGATCCTCCTGCATTTTTACAACTCACAAATATTATGTGTGAGAGGCTTCTACTCCATGATACTCAATATATAATGGTGGAGGAGCAATTAGCCATTTTTTTACATACTATTGGGTAATATATGAAAAATAGAATTATAATATTCTACCTATTTAGGTCTGTGTGATAGTGAACTATTACTTTATTAAAGTGTTCAAAACAATTAATACAATCAAGAACGAGTATGTAAATCAAGCGATCGGTGTAACACACCCTATTATCATTGGTTCGACAGGCTTTTGCTCATGGTTTAAGGTAAAATACTAATTATTTTTATTGGTTATGTTTGCTCATCTTAAGCTAATTGTTTCTCTTTTTCCTCAATATTATATTGGTCTTCTTGATGGGACTCATATTGATACATTTCTTCTTCTTGAGGTACAACCATAATTTTATGGACAAAAGAGAATTACGCAAAATATCTTATGTTCTGCCGATCTAGGTTTAAAGTTTCAATACGTTGACACAAACCGGAAAGGATCTGCAAATGATTTAAGAGTATTTAGTGATGCTATTTCCTGATCACCATTTGATAATCTTTGCTTAATTGAAGGTTTGGTTTATCAAAATTATTAGCTTTTTTCGTCCCGTTTGGAAAAACAATGACATTGATTCATTTGACTCATTATTGGCATTCATTTATATTTCAGGTAAATATTACTTAATTGATGTGGGGTATATAATAATACCAAGATTTCTTTTCCCATCCCAAACCAAACGGTGGCTAATAGAAAATAAATTCCATAGCCTTCATATTTCTCTATCTTTTCAGTAAAACACTTGCAAATGACTGATTAGGCTGTCTGTTTTGAGAAAAATGACTAACAGGTTGCAAAGTTCATGTCATCCCATCATTACTAATAAATAATGAAGTGTCATATTTGAAAGTCCCACTGAAAATGTTGCTGCCAATCAAGACAAAAATATACTCAAATTAGAACCTACCTCACCTCTCTTTTACTGCCTCTTCCTCCTAAATGAACCAATTTCCATGACTAACCTACCCAAAATTAGATACCAGAATTCAATTAAAGCCTTGAGGATAATTAGATCCATAATAGATGTCCATATTCCCCTCTTTTTTATCCCTCAGTTAATAGTCACAGGAAGTAGGGAATCCAACTCAAGGTGTAGCGATTATTTTATTTAGACATACCACAAGCATTATACATTTACACATTGCTCCATTTGCAAGCCAACAACTATAAAGAATAGGGTGTATACCAATCTGCATATAGAATGAACTTGGGCAATTGCATCCTAAGCAACAGTACATACCATGAGCTCTTTATCCAGTAAATAAACCCAACTGGCGGCTAAAAGGATGTTAGCATCAAAACCAGCCTTTTCCACATTTTCAACACCATAGAAGATCTTATCCTGTCATCCAATAAAACAAAAAACCAACAGATAACCATGTGTCATAGTTCTACTAAGCCAAAAATTTTGTCACTATTTCTAAAGAAAACATTTCTTCATCTTCCCTTAAACTCCTTTTTCATTTCAATGCCAAAAAAAATTCATGAAATTTAGACATACTTTGGCAGAAAGATTATTTGCATTCATGCTGTGCACAAACAGGGTAAATATCTATACGGAGTGATGTGCAGAGATTTGATAATTAAGTAGTTGAATGCTGCCAATAACAAGCACTTCTCTGTAGAATAAACTAAAAGCAAGCAAAACTAGTACCGTGACGTTCTCAAGAAATGTCATGTCAAACATACCCCTCTATTAACACTGTTGCCTAATAACAAGAAGACACCCGTTTCACAATCCCATCAAACCAACCACATGATCATCAGCAAAACTACATCTCAACATTCTGTATGAATCCTACAGGCACTCCATCCTCTAGCAATATAGAACATATTATTATTATTACATGTATATCTAGCACATGCATACAGATAGATGTTCACATGATATGAGATAAAAGAAGCACAACATCCAATATTCGAAGTAGAAGTTTCAAAAACTATCAGTTTCTAGAATGCCATAAATATATCAGGTCATCCCTCAAAAAGCAAAGTGTAGCATCTCTACTACATAATCTCAAAGGAAAGCGATCAACATCAAACAGAATTAGAACATAGCCTTAACTGAGCTAGTGAATCCATCCTGATGAAGGAGATAGAAGCCTAAACATTGCCCCATTACATTGCCGGAAGAGTGAACAAACCTATAAGAACAGTGTATGCTCACAGACATATGAGTGCATATTGACCATCTCACAGAGTGAAGTCCCAAACTTGAGTTCCACCAACTCCTCCTTGATATCGCCAGCACCTCAGTGCTTCTTCTTCTTTTCCTTCTTCTCGCTTTTACTCTCCTCTCCATCAATGCCAGCTAATCCACCATTTCCTCCTTTGCTCTTCTTCTTCTTCTTATTCTCCTTTGCATCCTTCTCCTCACCTGTTTCCTGTTCTTCGGATCCTTTCTCTTCAGTCTTCTTTTTATCTTTCTTCTTTTTCTTCTTCTCACTCTTCTCCTCTTCAACCACTTCCTCAGCATCTTCTTTCACCTTCACCTTCTTCCCCTTTTGTTTCTTCTCCCCAGTCCCATCTACAGCACCTTCAGTCTCCTCAATCTTAGATTTCTTAGCTGCCACTGTAACAGGGCTCTCACTAGCTTCTTCATAGTTACGCTTACGACCATCACTGCCTTCTTCCCCATCCTTATGTTTCTTTTTTTTTTTCTTATCTTCCTTCCCATCATCTGCCACACCATCTTCTTGTGTAGGTGCAACTGGCTCTGGTGTAGCATCAATTTTAGCAATCATAGTTTCACCGCCAGCAGGGATTGGCAAATTTCTAAGCCACTCTGCCGGTGTCTTCTCATTTCGCTTCCCATGTTTGTCCAACAATCCCTCAGCAATCAACTTCTTCTTCATTGAAGCCCTCGGTCCCAAACCCCACTTCCTTGGGTATGTATCTCTGTCCATCACAACTCTCTTAATCCTAGCAACGACTCCATGATCACAAGTTGCCATCACAGCTGTAGTCATCTCCGCAATGCCCAAAGCAATTGCTTCCCCTTTTGTTGTCATCAACACCACCTCCTCTCTGCTCTCAATATCATTCTCAAACCTCAACAAACCTGGAATCGTCAGTTTCGCTCCATAACAAATAGCATTCACAGCAGAGTCCTTGACCACCAATCTCTTATAACTCGTGAGCAACACCTCCAGAGGCATCACCACCCGCCGCAAATAGCTCTCGTCCTTGAAGTTATCATACACCCACTGCGCATCCATCACGTCGTGCATTGTCACCATGTTATCTTTCTCTCCAAGAATCCCAGACCGGACTCTCCGGAGCTCCTGCATATGGGCTCCAACACCAAGTATAAGGCCAAGATGGACGCACAGAGTACGGACATAAGTACCAGCCTCGCAAGAGATCCAGAAAACAACGAGATGCTTATCGGGATCATACTCAAGAAGCTTACTTTCATAGATGGTTCGAATACGAAGTTGTCGCTTCACAGCAGAGATGAGCGGCGGGCGCTGGAAGACAGCTCCGGTGAGGACCTCCAGAGCGCGGGCAACCTTGGAGGTCTCAGGGACGGAGGAGTGGAGGCGCGCGATGCAGACGTACTCCTTGCCAGCGCCCTGCTGGGACTTAACGAGGCGAGTAGCGCGGTCGATGCAGACGATGAGGTTGCCGGTAACCTTGGGGTCAAGGGTGCCGGAGTGGCCGGTCTTGTCGGCGCGGAGAATGCGCTTGATCCAGGCAACGACCTCGTGGGACGAAGGGTTGGAGGGCTTGTCAAGGTTGACGACGCCGTAGCGGAGGTACTCAGCGAAGGGACGCTTGAGAGGAGAGTGGCCGGCAGGGAGCGGGGTGTAGTGGCCCGTGCGGACGTTAAGGCGGTCGTAGTTCTTGAGGAGGATCGGCCACAGGGAGGTGTCAGCGGGGGGAGTGAATGACTGAGGCTTGATGAGGAAGTCGGTGGCAGCGGGGTCGAGATCGGCGGCGGCAGAATCGAGCGACGGAGTTGTGGCGTACTGAGGCTTCTCGCCCTTCTTGTTTTTCTTCTTCTTCTTCGCGGAGGAGGGGGACGGCGGGGGAGACGCCATGGCCGCGGCAACAGGGGGTATTAGCTTTAGGGTTTTAGGATCGGGAAATTGGAATATGGCTGCGGGAGAGGAGAATGGTTTACGGGGTTTTAGTGGTTACAGGGGATTCATCTACGGCTGTCAACAGGCCACGCCCGAGATAGAGGCCGGACGGTTTGCAGTGTGGTACAGTGCGTGGGCAAAAAAAGTAAATTAAAAATAGGATCAGATACAAAATTAGAGAAAACTAAAAATAATATACCATAAGCAAACTTAAAGGGTTAATAGAAAATACTTGTTCGAAAACTAATCAAATTATATATTACAGCTTTTTAAAAATATTTTTTATATAACTTGTTTTTTGTTCGAAATGATCTCATTTTCTAATAATGGGGCATTTGGTTTGCATCCAAATTGGGAGAAGTGGGGGAAATAAATCTAATTTTTCCGGTTCAAATGTCTAGTTGACCTCTGAAGTGAAAAGTGAGGGAATTGTCCAGTTCCTCCACAAGCCATTATTCAGGTGCTTCAGTTTTGAAAAAAAAAATGAAGTCGCGGGTTTCATCAAAACTCGCAATTGGAGCCCACCAGATATTTCTGATTACTTCCTATCTTGATCTCATTCTTGCAATCGCTGCCTTCCTCCTCAAATTCACCACCACTAATGACCAAGCTCAGCTAAATCTAATTGACAAAGGAGGAAGAACAATAGTCACTGGGGAGAAGAAAGGATGGGTTCCTAGGGTGTTGCGCCTTTGCTTTTGGGACCTTGCCATTGGTGCTTTTCCCTTCTGTTGCTTGCCATCACGCCACCATGAGCCTATCACTATTGCTCGCCATTGGTGGGAGCCAGATTCAACTGACGTAGTCGTGGAAGAAGTGAAAAGTGGGTCAATCATGGGTGCAGGCAAAGAAGGTGGAGAGAAGAAACGAAGGAGAAGAAGCAGAGAAAAAGGAAAAAAAATAAATAATAAAAGAATGAGTAAAAGATGGCTGCCAACTAAGAGAGAAAAAGTAAAAAAAAGGTAAAAATAAAATAAAATAGAGAGAAAAAAGAAATAAATAATACAACAAATAATTTAACAAAATATTTAATTTACAAATAATGAAGTGGGGGTGGGGTGGGGGGATGTTTTATAGCAAAAAATAAAATAAAATAGAGAGAAGAAAAAAAAATAATACAAAAAAATAATTTAACAAAAATTTAAATTTATAAATTATGAAGTGGGGGTAATATCATCTATATTCACCACACTCCCACTTTCTCAAAAAATTAAAATAAAATAAATATTATAACTTATAGAACTCTAAAAATATCAATTGAACCAATTACCCAAACTAAGGAATTAAGTGAACTCCACACTTTCGTAAAAATACAACTAAATAACATAACTCATGGAACTCCAAAGATGCCCCACTTTTCCCTACTTCCCCCACTCCTCTCACTTTCAACAAACCAAATGCACCATAAGATTGTCTAGACCCAATTTAGATTAAAATTAAAATTAAAATATTATTTTAAAAAAGGATAATTTTCTTTTTTAGCCCCAAACTAAATGGAACTCTTTTGTCCATATACGGCTCAAAATAATATTTTGATTTGCCTAACACAAAATGTAAAATTACCATATTAGATAGTGTTTGGTAAAAATTGAAGTGATGGAAGTGATGCAAATTATAAAAGTGATGGAAGTGACAAGTGGAGGAGATTAAGGAGGTGTAGACTTCGAATGTTTGGTAAATTTTGTGTGAAAAATAGAGAAAGTGTGAGTTCCATTAGTTTCATAACTTGGGGTATTTAGTAGAAAAGTTTTGAAGTTGGTAAAAAGTAAGTTTTGCGATTTCAAGTATTTGGTAAATACATAAAAATTAGGGGAGATGCTACTTATTTTAATATATGAGATAATAATTATCAGACAAAGATAATATAGATAATACATTAGCATGTTTAATTTTATGAAAATAATAATTTTAAGAGAATAATAATAAAATAATAAAATTTTTATAATAAAATAATAATGTAAGGTAAAGATTTTTGCATATAATCTACTCAATGATAAAAATAGTTGAATGGTTATTTTTAGAAAAGCTTGGCAGCTAGTTTTTGAATTTGTCAACTACAATTTTTTTAAAAACTTTGACTATTTTTTGAACAACTCAACGGCTTTTTTTCTATATTATAAAAGATGGGGTAATATAATAGGAAATATTACAATAAGAAATAAGTCAAAATTCTAGCTCAAGTTTTCAAAACTATGCTTCGAGGGAAAGCAATCCACCAATATGTGAGCATAACATACTCTGTGGAGTTTGTACTTCTAGGAAGCCTTCTAACAAGGTCGACAACTTTTATCATTATTTTTTATGCAAGATATATAATTTTTTTCAGTGATTAAATTATATGGTCTATAAAATTTATTTTATTATGCTTCTTTTGCACTGCTTGTTGTAACCTAATGACCAAAGTTATTGCAACTACAATGGGTTGATAACTACTATCATTTAGCCATTGACCTAGAGTATCAAATCAAACCTATTAAGAGTGAAATGATGTAACTTGATGAAGAAAAACAAGATATTGTCTCAGATAATATTAATACTTATGGCGTGCATAGTATTATTAGTGATAAATTATTTGTGTAATATAAACTAGTTGTTGTTATTAGTACAAACGAATAACAAGTTCTCTTTGGATGAGAAGTTTGGACGATCGCACCTCTATTTTGATCAACTGAATCCCTTATTTTGGATGATCTAACTACATAGACAAAGAACATATTCTCTCTGTTTGCTAAGTTTGGACGTCCAAATATTTGGTCAGGCCAATTGAACTTAGTAGGCAAAAAGAACCTATTCTGACATTATAAATTAAGAACCGATCTCTAGTAAATTTCTACTGAGCTGCAAATAAATTTATTTTGAAAAAAACACAGTAGGAGACAAAAAAAATGGATCTCTAGTAATCATTTGTAGAAAACATTAAGTATACAAAATATTGGACAAAAATCCAAAATTACATTCAAATATTAACTATTACAACAAACTAGTTCAAATTAAAGCAAATACATTTCTTAGATAGTCTAATAACCACAACATAACAATCAACCATAAGCATCATTAACACATATGAATCCATGTCCCAGTAATAAGTATACAAAATGAATATAGGGATCTCGCCTACAATAAAGCATACAAAATGAGTAAATAGCAGAAAACCCATACATCCGATCTATCCCTCGCACAAATGCCCTCACCTCAGTCCAAAAAGCCACTTGCAAACTTATGCAATTAATCCAACCGAAGATCATGATCCATCCCTCTCACAAATGCCTTCCCCTAAGCATCTATGTCATGCATGTGCTTGTAGGCACACTCAAGGAGTGGAATACCGAAATCCTCGCCACAAAAGGCCATGACCATAGCATACAACTTGTCTCTTGAATATGTTAGAGGTTTGGAACTCTAGAACTTATTGACCACCTCTTTTATACCTATACCAAAGTTTCTAACAAGTCATTTTGAAAAACAACCTTACATTTTGGAGCTCATCTCTCAAGGTTAAAGGGGTTGGACTAATGTTTGTCAGTAGGATGTAGGAATTGGGTTGTTTTTGTTGGTTGTGGTGTGGTGGGGGGGGGGGGGGGGGGGGGGGGGGGGTGTGTGGGTGTGTTCGGGAGTGGGGGGTGCAGACTTCATGGACATCTCTCATATGTCCCTTTAGTAATATACTCAGACCATGTCATATTTGTATTTTTTTTTTCTCTAGTGTACTCAAACCTTAAATGACCAGATTGAATCTTTGACTCATTATATCAATATCACATAGGATGTTCTATGTAATTTCTTTTTGTCCATGAAATTGAGGTTGATCTTCAACATGCACAGATATATTGATATAAGTCCTATCTATGAGGCCGATGCAATCCTGATCAACAAATACAAAATGTTAAAATAAGAAAAGCAATTCTAATTGAAGTAATAAGATTGAATATCATATGGTACCTTGAAAGCAAGGATAGTGACTTGAGGAGTTGCTAATAATAGGATGTGTATTGGCAATAGCTTGATGGACAAACTCATTCTTAATCACACTAATTGCTCTCAGTATTGCATTGAAACAATGACCTATTATCTCCCCATATCTATATAAGTTGATCATTACACTCTTGTTCTTAGTATTGTGGACAATAGTATGTAGGAAAATGGCCAATTTCTCCTAAACCATCACATGCCTAGCATTCCAGAGTAGAAGTCTATCCTGCATAGTCTCTACTATGTGTAAGAATGCAGGAGAGTCCATTTGTATGTAGGAATGACAATGCTTTTGACCACCATACATCATGTGATGAAAGAGTCTATTTCACAAGTAATTCTGCTCACAAGTAAGTGCTATGGTATTCTTGGGTTTTTGATTTAACTTGTGCCACAATATGGCAACAATTGCAACTAAAACTGATATTTAAATGGCATGATTTTTTTGTAGATGTACACCCCAACTTTCCTCAATCTATTTTAACAACCGTTGCAAATCATTAATGAAATAAGAAAACTTTAAAGTAAATATGCTTAAAAAACTATACTTCTCAAACTCTGAAAATAATACACTAAATTAGCTATTGGGGTGTGAACATCATTACCAAAATAAACAAATGTCGTGGAAGCTTAAAAATCCCTCAATGGCATAGTTGCATGGTGCGTGCCATCTAAATACCATAAAACACCATTTTCTTCTTGTCTAATTTCTTCTCTTCTTCTTTTTCTTCAATTTATTCCTAATAACAACCTTTGTGATGTGCTCACCACCTATGACCCTATCATTGACATCCACACACATGTCAAAAAGTCATTTCCTTCATTAGCATTGCCATTATAGTGTATGACAACCAACAAAATCCATGTTGGACTTCATAGTTTGGAAGTCCTTGACAAGATTGAAGTCAGTGTAGGTAATGAGGTAGGAGGCTGATTTAGAGGTGGCGAAAGCACCCAAAGAAGTGGACAATGTTGGCGATGGGTTCTGATGAAATTTTTAGTGGATATTCCTCTCTATTAAGGTTAATTTTAATCTATGAATATTCTAAATAAAAGTTTATATACAAATATAAAGAAGAATCAGAAGAAATATGCAATTCGACTAATTTTTATGGAGGCATTGTTTTCTCAGAATTTTTATGTATGTTTCATTTTTTTTGTGACCAACAATTTGATTATGTTTTGTTTTAATAGTTGTTTATTTTGTTGGACTTGCTTGTTATTTGATAAGTTAGAATTTGAAGTCTTAGAATTTCAAAGTCCCCCAAAATAAAAACTTTGAAATTTATCTACGACAACCAAACTATAAATTCTTCAACTTTATAGTTGTCATGTGTTTGAGTCCAAGATTTTTTACTAAATTATAAATAAGCCCTTACAAACTCATAAATTTTAAAAAAGCCTAATTTTTTGAATTCCAAAAGAAATACACGAAATTATATTTTACCTGACAAAAAGCTCAACAAAACAATCACAAGATCTTGAAATCTGAAATTTAAAAATTCTTTGAAACAAAGATACTATTGCGATGTGAAAATTTATGAAACTTTAAAATTTTTGGAACTCAAAAGTTTGGCAAAACAAATAATCTTGTTTGAACTTTTATTGCTTCAAACCATTGTGAACAAGTTCTACAACTATATCTAGGAGTTCAAGAACCTTAATGTTATTGGCCCAAATCATCTTTGCCAAAATAGCACAAGCAATTGCCATGGATTTCATCTTCAAAGAAGATGAAGCTTAAATTTTGGAAAATATTTGCATATCTATTTATCACCACCCACCTAATTCTTGTTGTTGCATCCCCTTGGTTTCAATCGAGGTGAGCTTTGTCTTCTTCTCTAATTAATTTGCATCCTGCACAATAACATTATCACTATCTGTGAAGAGAAGTCTCAGGAGATGATGTTCCGATACTCAAATCAAACATAGTTCTCTTATAAAAAAGATGGGGTTTTCTATAAATAAAAGAACAAGAATGAACTTGATATTTTTCTGAGGAGGGAGGCCAAGAAGCGGAAGATGTCTTGCTTCTAATCTTCATCACCCTTATATAGAGGGCCTTGACACAACCCTCATTTCCAAATACCCATATTGTGCTTAATAAATTAGCTAAGCTGAGGACTTCTTGGAATTATACTCGACTCTTTGTACCATTGTGTGGCGATCATTTGTCACCTAATGGGAGATAGCAAAAGAGGTTACTATTGAGGCAAAGGACCACCTTTTAGAAGATCATCTTAGCATGTGACATTATGTTGCTGCAGTTTGGCTAGACCAAATTCCTTTTTCTTATTATTTTTGTCTGAGCTACAATAACATGAAGGGTTATGGAGCATGGAGGTCCCAAGTGAATATTCCAATTTGTATCGAGTGCTGCTTCAAAACTTGAGAATGATGAAGTTAATCTAGTGGTTGTTGAAATTGGTTTGGGTTCTCGGTTGTAGATGCTAGCCTTCCACATGCACCCTACAAAAAAAATTCTAGGCCATAGGAGGTGTTTCTTAATGCAATTGCATGCAAATATGGAGGTGCCTAGGTTAGCCAGGGCTTATCTTCCTAAGTTGGTTAGGGGCTTAGAATGGCTAGAGTTTATGCAGAAAACTAGATAGTGCAAAGCTGTACTATGGTTGTCAAGGAGGTGCCTAAGTAGGTTAGGGATTATGGAGAAAGAAGTTGCATGGGAATGCAATGTGCAAAAATTAGGGTATACTTAACCTTACCCAATGACTCCTCACCTAGGGCTTGCTTTGGGCTTTTATGCCCAAAAATGAGAAAGCTTTGCGAAGAAGCTATTGTATTATGTAATGATGTCCAAACATCTCCATGGTAGGGACAAGCTATTGGAAGGTGGAAGTGGCTTGCTAATGTCATAATCAATATTTATTGCTAGTTGTGTTGGTGCTCTAGAGGCTTTACGCATGCTCTTAAAGAATCATGATTAAGATTGCCATATTCAGTGTGGCCAGTTGGTGTGATCTTGCGATTAGTATCCTATGGCATTGTCCTATAATAATGTAAGACATCTCAAGGAGGCTACTAAGGCTTGTCAAGTTGGAGATATGGAAAGGTTTGTAGCACTTGTCAAGCTAGAGACATGGCAAGGCTTATAGGGCTTGCTGAGTTGGAGATGTAGTAGGGCTTATGTGGCTTGGCAAGTTAGTGATTGTGGGATTGATTTTGACAGCCCGAGAGTGGCAGAGACCCTAGGGAGTGATCTCGATATACAAAAACATCCTAGAGATATTGTAAGAATATTGACTTCCAACAAGTGCAAGCTCTTATTGTTAATTACTTCAACAATTATCAAAAACATCCTAAAGTAAAAAACTTAGTTAATAAAATAGAAGCACAAAAAAAAAGAAAGCATTCAATTGATTTTAAAAAATGGTATATGGCTTAAGTGAGGGTATTCTCTCACTTTACAACCAATTTCAACATAAAATTATGAAAAATATGAAAGAACTATAGAGAAAGAAAGAGTGAAGAAGAAGCTCTGATGTGTGATGTTGTCCCACTCTCCTGCACTAGATGGTGTGGAGTTTGACTCAAATGAATATTTGGTTTGTAGTCTCACCAATAGCTTTTAGGGTTGGGTGCAGCTTCGAAGTATGGTTGATAGTTTTAGGTATGTTAGTGATTAACTTCTTTGATTTGATAGCATTACTAACTGCTTATGAGCTTGGGTGTAGTTTTGAAGTATGGTTGATGTTTTGAGCATATTGATGATTAACTTTTTTGATTTAGTAGCATCACCAACGGTTTATGGGGTTGGGTATAGATTTGTAGTATGGTTGACAGCTTTGAGTATTTTGGTGATTAACTTCTTTGATTTTGCTTATGGGATTAGGTATAGCTTCAAAATGTGGCCGATAGTTTTAAGCATATTGGCAATTAACTTCTTTGATTTGGTAGCATTACCAATGTCTTATGGGGTTGGGTATAGATTTGAAGCGTGGCTGATAGCTTTGAATATATTAGTGATTAACTTCTTTAACTTGGTAGTGTCACCAATTGCTTATGGGGTTGGGTATAGCTTTGAAGTGGGGGCAACAATTTTGAGCATATTGGCAATTAACTTCTATGATTTGGTAGTGTCACCAACTATTTATGGGGTTGAGTATAGCTTTGAAGCGTAACCGATAGTTTTAAATATGTTAGCAATTAACTTCTTTGATTTAGTAGCATCACCAACAGCTTATAGGGTTGGGTATAGCTTTGAAGTGTGGTCGACAACTTTGAGCAAGTTGGCTACTAACTTCTTTTGATTTGGTAGTGTCACCAATGGCTTATGAGGCTAGGTGTAGCTTTGAAGTGTGACTAATAGTTTTAAGCATGTTGGTGAAAAACTTTTTTAATTTGGTAATATCACTAACAACTTATAGGGTTGGGTATAACTTTGAAGTGTGATTGACAACTTTGAGCGTATTGGCAATTAGCTTCTTTGATTTCATATTATTATCAATAGCTTATAAGGTTAAGTATAGTTTTGAAGTATAAACAATAGCTTTGAATGTATTGGTGATTAATTTCTTCAATTTAGTAGCACCACTAACAATTTATAGGATTGGGTATAGCTTTGAAGTGTTGCTAAAGGCATTTGCAGCATACGTAGTGGGACTCAATTTGACCCATTTAGTCCTATTTTTATGGTTTTAGTTAGAATAGTAATATCGCCCATTGTCCATAGTGTTGGAGTATTGCTAAAGGTTTAGCACATCCAATGGGACTCAATTTGACCATTTTAGTTCTATTTGAACTAATTTTTGTTTGGGTTTAAGTTCAGTTTGGATTTATGGCAATGTTCATAACTCAATTTTGATTTGAGTATGAATCATGGTTCGCGGTTTCGGCCGAAACGTTTCGGTTTCGGCCGGTCCCGAACCGAAATCTAATTTTTCGTTTCGGTTAGGGTTTACTGTTCATAGTTACTGTTCATCTTCGCCGGAGTGCGAGCGGGAACGCGTGTTGACGAGCGCGCGGGAGCGGGAGCTCGCCGGGCTCGAGTCCGGGCGGGCGGGAGCTCGCCGGGCTCGAGCCAGGGCGGGGGTTCGCCGGGCTCGAGCGCGGGCAGGCGGGAGCTCGTCGGGTTCGCGCTGGACGGGCGGCGATCGCCGGGCTCGAGCGCGGCGGGCGGGAGCTCCCGGGCGCGAGCCCGGGCAGGTGGAGCTCGCCGGGTCGAGCCCGGGCGAGCGGGCGGGCTCGCGCCGCCGCCGGGGGGAGGGGAGAGGAGGAACTCGCGCTGGTTTCGTGTCCGAGCCCAAGGGCCATGCGCACTCGCTGGTTTATCGGCACTCTATCGCCTATCTCGCGCCCTCACCGACTTGATTCGTACTTCCGCAAGATGAAGCCGGCCTTACACTGAGGCCAACACTATCGCCAATTTGATTTCGGCGTCAGTATCGATTTCTGTCAGATACTGTTTACGTACATAATATTTTTTACGTAATTATTCATTATTTTTTTAAATTTTTAAACATATTATAATTTTTTAATTTGAAGTTAAAAAATAATTGAAATAAAGTTAAATTTTAGTCAAAATATGATTTTCATTTTAGACATTCGATATATGATTATACTTCAGAACCGCTGCCACGAGACCGCGCAGAACTAGTTGTTCTGGCTCATATGTCTACAAATGCTCGTCCGGATCATCCAGGTACTGAATTTGTAGTTCCACACCCAGATGTTCCAAACTCAATTGATGATGATTATGATGATTAGTTGTATTATCTCAAAATTTATAAAATTATGTATGTGTGAAGTACATTTTAATGAAAAGTTAAATGTGCTTATGCTAATTTTAACTTTTAATCATATTCATGTTATTTCTTATATGTTTTTTAATATACTAATATATATTAAAAGTAGACAATATCAGTGACTAACTATCAAAATTAATATTAATTAACTAAAATAATATTTAATATTATAGTAATAAATATAAATTCATTCCTAATTTTTCAAATTTTTCCAAATTTTTTTTAATATTTTATCATATTTTTAATTTGAAGTCAAAGTACAGTCAAAATATAGTCAAACTCTGGTCAACACCCAATTAATAATTTTAAAAAATCTTTCGGCCGAAACCGAAACGACCGAAACTGAAACCGAAACGGCCGAAACGGCCGTAACGTATCAGTTTCGCTGGGTCCCGAAACCGAAACCGAAATCGAAACGGTAAACCTTGGTATGAATTGATTCAATTTGATGTTCAAAACTTGATTGAATTATGATTTGCTAACTCCTTTTTGAAAGATAATTATATATTCCAGCTTTCGCTTTCGAGAATGTTTGGTGATTGGGGTCATACTGATGCTTTGTAACATGACCAAAGGGGGACTATGTGAAAGATCCATCCCCAAAATCACTATTTGTATTGATGGTGAATGTTTCCATTTATAATAACAAATTTAATTCGTCAAGTTTGGCATTAATTTTTAGAATAATATTTGTGAAATACTGATTATTGACTCTAGTTAGAGCAACACTTATTTCAATCTCAGTCTAATTTGATAGAGTTCAATATTCAAAACTCAATTTTTACTCAAGTTTGATTTATTTGATTTGAATTGAGTTTAACCTTATGTTGAACCTTTATCGAGTTCAGATTTGCATCTTTATGGACTTTGATTTAGGTTTAAGTCGATTTAGGTTTGGCTTGGTTTTAGTTTAGACCTGACTTGATTTTGGTTTATCTTTGAGTTTGATTTGACTCAATTAGCTTTTAGACTTGATTTAATTTAAGCTTAGTTTGATTCAAATTAGATTTTGACTTGATTTTAAATTAACCCAATTTGAACCTAACTAAGGTTGGGTCTGAGTTAATTTAGTTTGAATTAACTCAATTTAAATTTTGGATCCAATTCAATTTGGGTATTAGTCCATCAATTTAGGTCCGTTTGGTAGTCCATCTAAGCCAATTTAGTTTTGCTCATTTATTTTAGCTAAGTCCAATGTGATTGAGTCACTCCATGTTAATCAGTTTGATTTGAGAGTTCTTGAGCTATCATGCTAACTTTGGATGAGCTTGTGAGCTGGCTTTAGATGTGTGAGCCATAGGGTTGGCTTAGATGAGTGAGCTTGAAGGCTAACCTATGGATGTGAGCCTGAGGACTGCCTTGATTCTAACGGGCCTGAAGATTGGCCTAAGTTTGGCAGACCCAAAAGCTGGTTTGGTTTCAGCAGATTTGAAAGCTATCTTAGTTTTGGTGGGCCAGAAGGCTGGTCTGTGAATACTGCAGGCCCGAAGGCTAGCCTGATTTTAGTAAGATTGAAGACTAGCCTAGATTTGATGGGTTCAAAGGCTAGCTTGGTTTTGGCTGGCTTGATTTTGATGAGCACAAAGACTGGCCTAGGTTTGATGGGCCCAAATGCTAGCCTAGTATCAGTGGACCCTAAGGCTAGCCTATAAATATAGCAGGCCCCAAGGCTAGCATGATTTCGACAGATCCAAAGGCTAGCCTATAGCTTTGGCGAGTTCAAATGTTGATCTAGTTTTAGTGGGCCAGAAGGCTAGCCTATAGTTACAATAAACCCAAATGCTAACATAATTTTAGTAGGCCCAAAGGCTAGTCTATAATTTTAGCTTGTCTGAAGGATGGTTTGGTTTTGGCAGGCCGAAGGTTGGTCTGATTTTGGTGAGCCCAAACACTAGTTTGATTTCGGTGGGCTCAAAAGCTGGCCTAGTTTCAGCAGACTCAAAAGCTGGCTTGATTTTGGTTTGCTCAAATGCTGACTTATAGTTGCAATAGGCCCAAAGACTTGTCTATGAATGTGATAGGCCTGAAAGCTATAGTTATGACAGGCCCGATAACTGGCCTATAAATGCAACGAGCTCAAATGTTGGCTAATAGTTATAGTAGGCTCGAAGGTTAGCCTACAGTTTCAGCAGATCCAAAAGCTAGCCTGGATTTAGCAGGTCTAAAGGCTAACTTGATTTTGATAGGTCCAAAGGCTAGCTTGATTTTGGCGGGCTCGAAGATTGGCCTATAGTTGGCGGGCCAGCTAAATGCACAAAACCAGGGCGATCATGGTGGTGATAAATGCCCATTGATGTGCAAAGGATTGCGGATGGTTATTGGTGGATGCTGATAACATGGCTTAACTTTAGAGTGTGATGGACTATCTTGACTTGCGTTAGTTGACCCTGTTGAGATTTGAGACATCATCCAATGGGACATGGAGAAATGAGAGAGGAAGTGGCAAGAGCTTGATATATGCTGCCACTATGCTCTCATGCACTAAACGAGTGGACTTTGACTGGGATGGGTCTTGGGTTGATCTTCTGCAAGTGTTGACAACATGTTGATAGATGTGGCCAACTGCCTTGGCTTGTAGCATCACCAATAGCTTTGAGGTTGACTAACTTAAGATAATATCGCAAACTACTTTGGGGGTTGACTAATTTGAAGGGTGTATCATCAACAACTTCTAGGGTTGACTAGCTTGAGGGACACATCACCAATAGCTTTTTGGGGTTGACTATCTTAAAGGGTAACCAATATCTTAAAGCATTTTGTCAGTTGACCTTATTTGAACAAGACATACTGGTTGATTGATTGAGTGAATTCAGATGCACCTTTTGTCCTTTTGATTTGAAGGAATAATTAGCAACTTTGGCTTATACTAACAATCTTTGATTTAGTAATCGACAGCCTATCTTGGCTTATTATCAATGAAATTTGAGGTGTTGTTGACAACCTTATCTAGACGAGGCTTCCGATTAACTGACTGAGTGAGTTCAAGCCTATTCTTTGTCCTATTTGATTTAAAGGAATGATAAGCAATCTTGGCTTATGCTAATCATCTTTGATTTAGTAATTAATGGACTATCTTGACTTGTTGTCGATTAAATTTGAGATGTTGTTGATGGCTTTGAGCTTAGTGTCAACTGACATTATTTGGATGAGACATTTCTATTGATTGATTGAGTGAGTGAATTCAAGACTATATTTTGGCCTATTTGATTTGAAGGAATGATCAGCAGCCATAGTTTATGCTAATTATCTTTGATTTAGTAATTGATGGCCTATCTTGGCTTGTTATTGATTGAATTTGAGGTATTTTTGACGATTTTGAGCTTGTTGTTGACTAACCTTATTTGGACAATGTGTTCTAGCTGATTGATTAAGCAAGTTCAAGCCTATCTTTTATCCTATTTGATTTAAAGGAATGATCAGTGGTCTTGGCTTATACTAATCATCTTCAATTTAGTAATTGATAACCTATCTTGGCTTGTTGTTGATTGAATTTGAGGTATTGTCGATGGCTTTAAGCTTATTGTTGGTTGGCCTTACTTGAACAAAGCATTTTGTATAACTAACTAAGCGAGTTCAAGCTTATCCTTTATCCAATTTGATTTGAAGGAATAATCAGTGGCCATAGCTTATACTAATCATCTTCGATTTCATAATCAATGGCCTATCTTGGCTTATTGTTGCTTGAATTTGAGGTGTTGTTGATGGCTTTGTGCTTGTTGTTGACTGACCTTATTTGGATGAGGCGTTTTAGTTGATTAACTAAGCAAGTTCAAGTCTACCTTTTGTCCTATTTGATGTGTAGGAATGATCAAAGGACTTGTCTTATGATAATCATCTTTGATTTAGTAATCGACAACCTATCTTAGCTTATTGTCAATTACGTATGAGTGTCGCCGATGGCTTTGGTAGCACACTCAAAGGGACTTGCTTTGACTTAGTTTAATTTTATTCAAACTTGCTTTGGTTTAGGTCGGGTTGGTAGCATTGCACACTGCTTATGGATTTTGGCATAACCATATAATACTGTTAAAGGCTTTCATAGCACATCTAGTGGGATTCGGCTAAACCCTACTTTAGTTCCATTCTAACTTGTTTGGGTCAATCTTGACTTGTGTTTTGGTTCAAGTTTGAGTTTAGTTAAGTTTGATCTAGTTTGGATTCAGTTTGATCCAATTTGAAATTAAGATTTGATTTTTATTTAAGTCTGATTTAGTTCAATATTCAGAACTTGACTTAGACCTAAATGTAATTTGATTAAATTTGATGTTCGAGACTTGATTTGGATCAAGTTCAATTTAATTCAGCTTGATGTTTAAAACTTGATTTGGGTCAAGTTTGATTTGATTCAGTTCAATGTTCAAAATCTGATCTTGATCAAGTTTGATTTGATTCAATTTGATATTCAAAACTTGACTTGGATTAAGTTTGATTTGATTTAATTCAATATTCAAAACTTGATTTCGATTGAGTTTGATTAAGTTCAATATTCAAAACTCAACTTTGATTCGAGTTTGATTTGATTTAGTTTGAGTTGGGTTTAGTTTTGCTTTGATTTAGGCTTGAAATTTGGAGTTTACTTTGGTTTGAACTCGACTTGACCCAATTAGGGTTTGGGTTTGAGTTTAACTTGACTCAATTAGGGTTCATTTGAATTTATTTTAACCCAATTGAAGTTAGTCTTAACCCAATTAAAATTTAATTCACACTTAATTTATTCCAATTAGGGTTCTAGTTTGAATTTTGGTTTGATTTTAGGTTGACTTGATTTGAACTCAATTAGCATTGAGTCTAACCAATTTAATTTGGACTAACTCAATTTGGATTTGAATCTAGCTCAATTTGAATTTTAGTCCGTCTATTTGATTAATTTAAGTCCATTTGATGATCCGTTCGAGTCGATTTAGCTTTGTTTGTTTGTTCCAATTGAGTTTGCTCAATTTTATTGTGATTGAGTTACTGTAATTTAATCGATTCATGTTAGTTAATATGATTTGAGAGTGCTTGGACTATCATGATAATTTTAGACAAGTCCACCGATTGACCTAAATGTGCAAGCCCAATGGCTGACTTAGATGAGCAAGCCCGAGGGATGGTTTGAATGCGAGCCCAGATATTAGTTTAGTTGCGAGCCTAAGGGCTGGCTTGAGTGTGAGCTTGAACGTTAGCAAAGTGGCTAGTTCAAAGGCTAGATTGAATGTGAGCCCAAAGACTGGCTTAGTTGAGAGCCCGAGGGCTGTCTTAAGTGTCAACCCGAAGGCTTGCTTGAATGTGAACCCAAAGACTAACTTAGTTGAGAGTCTAAGGGTTGACTTGAGTGTGAGTCTGAAGATTGACAAAGTTGTGAGCCCAAGGATTTATTTAAGTGCAAGCATAAAAGCTAATAAAGTGGCGAGCCTAAAGATTGGCTTGATTGTGAGCATGAAGGATGGCTTTGTTGTGAGCTCAAGAGTTAATTTGAGTGCGAGTTTGAAGGCTGACTTAGATGTATGAGCCTGAGGGTTAGCTTAAGTGTAAGCCCGAGGGTTGGTTTGAATGTGAGCCCGAAGGCTAGGTTAGTTGCAAATCCAAGGGCTGACTTAAGTGTAAGCTCGAAGACTAGCTTAAATATGCGAGCCTGTGGGCTGGTTTAAGTGCGAGCTCGAAGGTTATTTTGAATGCGAGTTCGAAGGCTGGTTTAGTTGCTAGTCCGAGAGCTGGCTTGAGTGTGAGTTTAAATATTGACTTGAATGTGAGCCGGAAAACTAGTTTAGTTGCTAGCTCAATGACTAACTTGAGTGCAAGTCTGAAGTTTAGTAAAGTGGCAAACCCAAATACTGGTAAAATGGTGAGCATGAAGACTGACATAGAGACAAGTATGAAGACTGACATAAAGACGAGTCTGAAAGTTGGCATAGAGATGAGCTAGAAGGTTAGTGTCACACCCGTTGTGAGTGGTAGGTGCCACCACAACGAGATCATGTAACGGATCTCATGATCAAACGAGGCGACGGACTGCCTCGAACATATGTGTGCGCGGGCAGCACACATAGCAGCAAGTGACGGTCACGACATGTTTGGGTGAGGACCCAAACAGCCCAAAACCATCCTGCAGACCGAGCAGCAGGTCAAGATGGCTAAAGGGAGCTGCAGAAAGCTGCAGTTGGACTGCAGGACAGCAGTTGAACTGCAGGAAGCAGTTGCTGAACTGCTGGGCAACAGTTGGACTGCAGGGCAGCAGTTGAACTGCAGGAAGCAGTTGCTGAACTGCTGGGCAGCAGTGGAACTGCAGGAGGCAGTTGCTGAACTGCTGGACAGTAGTTGAACTGCAGGAGGCAATTGCTGAACTGCAGGGCAGCAGCCGAAACTGCAGGAAGCAGTTGAGGAACTGCAAGGCAAGCGGTTGAAACTGCAGGGAGAATATTGTGGAGCATGTTCTCCATGATCTCCAGCAGTTGCTCACAGCCAAACGTGTACTATAAATAGACTAGGGGGTCTATTGAGTTGAGACACACACAGGTAGAGAGACTTGTAGTGTCACTCCGTGTTAAGAGTTGTATTTCCTTTTATGTGAGCAATAAAAGGGTGGCAAGATTGCTGTACTTCTCTTCTCCTCTATACTCTTGTGGGCTTGTGCGAGTTTGGCGGGCTGAGGTGGGCGAACCTTGGCGCCATCACGGGCAAAATTTCAGGGTAGAAATTCGCCGGTGTGACAAGTGGTATCAGAGCATCGGAGAATGCTCAAGCTGGGAGAGCTCAGCTGGAGGATTGGGAGATCCTCAAGAAGGAACTAAAGGAGCAGTTCCTTCCGTGCAACACTGGGTGGATTGCGCGGGAATCCCTGAAGAAGCTGCGTCATTCGGGGACCATAAGGGAGTATGTGAGGGAATTCAGCTCCCTCATGCTCGACATCAACAACATGTCCGAGGAGGACAAGTTGTACAACTTTCTTTCTGGCTTGCAGCAGTGGGCTCAAGCTGAACTCCGACGGCAAGGAGTGAAGGATCTTTCTTCGGCCATTGCTTCTGCGGAAGGCTTGGTGGATTTCAAGCTGACGACAACCACCAAAACGGCCATGGAAGGAAGGAAGATGGGGCGTGCACATAAGGATGGCAAGAAGCCCGAGGGAAAGGGCAAGAAGGTTGCGGAACCAAGCCAGTCCAAACTGCAGCCCACCAATAGAGAGCAGGGCTGTTTCATATGCAATGGTCCTCATCGGGCAAGGGAGTGTCCAAGGAGGGAAAAGCTATCTGCTCTAACTCTCAGGGAATCTGAGGACGAAGGACGTGGTGCGGCCACACCACGCATGAATCCATTGCAGCTACTCAACTCAATGACGGCAGAAAGGCAGCCGCCTTGCAAAGGGTTGATGTATGCATCGGTACTACTAAATGGGAGGCCTGTTTTGGCTATGCTGGACACAGGAGCGACCAGCAACTTCTTCTCCCATAAATTGGTAAGTGAATTTGGTTTGCAGGTGCAACCAAGTTCATGGAAAGTGAAGGCGGTAAACTCTGGGCCAACTCCGATTCATGGAATGGCCAGCGCAACCCTCAAAGTTGGAGCTTGGGAGGGAGAGATCAGTGTGACAGTCTCCGCGCTCGATGAGTTTGAGTTTATCCTGGGGATAGACTTCTTTGTCCAAGCTAAGGCTAGCTTGGCGCCTCACCTATCAGGTATGCTGATTTCTGCGGAGGAATCACCATGCTTTATACATGCAGCGTATGGAGGGAAAACTGCAACAGCGGGTATGCAGTCTCCCCAACAGCTGAAAGCTGGTCTCAAGAGGGGCGAGACCACATATGTTGCAGCACTGATCAAGATACAACCGGATCAGGTCGTAGAGGTACCTGATGTTGTTGCAACTATCCTGGTGGATTACGCGGACGTGATGCCACCAAAACTGCCCAATGAACTTCCCCCTCGGAAGGCAGTTGACCACAAGATCGAGCTAGAGCCAGGTGCGAAGCCTCCTGCTCAGGCCCCTTATCGATTGGCGAATGCGGAGCTTTTGGAGCTGAGGAAGCAGCTCAATGAACTATTGGAGGCGGGACTGATCCAACCGTCGAAAGCCCCGTATGGTGCCCCGGTGTTGTTTCAGCGGAAACAAGATGGTTCACTTCGGATGTGCGTGGACTATCGGGCACTAAACAAGGTGACCATCAAGAACAAGTACCCAGTGCCAAATGCAGGTGACTTGTTTGATCGATTGGCCAAGGCAACATACTTTACCAAGTTGGACTTGCGATCAGGGTATTGGCAAGTTCGGATTGCTGAGAGAGATGAGTCAAAAACGACATGTGTCACGAGGTATGGCTCATTTGAGTTTCTAGTCATGCCTTTTGGATTGACAAATGCTCCAGCAACCTTTTGTAACTTGATGAATGAAGTATTGTATGAGTTCTTGGATCGATTTGTGGTGGTGTACTTGGATGACATTGTCATCTACTCGGAGACGTTGGCGGACCACGTCGACCACCTCAGAAAGGTATTCTCTCGGCTTAGAGAATACAAGCTCTTCGTCAAGAAGGAGAAGTGCGAGTTCTGTCGAAAGGAAATCAGGTTCCTTGGGCACAGGGTGAGCAAGGGACAGATGCAAATGGATGAGAGGAAGATTCGGGCAATCATCGATTGGGCGGCCCCAACAAAGGTATCGGATCTTCGTTCTTTCCTCGGTTTGGCTAACTACTATAGAAGATTCATTCAGGGTTATTTAAAGAAAGTGAATCCCCTGACTGACTTGCTGAGGAAGGATCGAAAATGGGCATGGACGGACTCATGCCAAGCGGCGTTTGACCAGCTGAAGGCAGCAGTGTCAACAGAACCGGTGCTACGATTGCCTGACTTCGAGCTTCCATTCGAGGTACATACGGATGCCTCAGATCGTGCTCTTGGGGGAGTCCTTGTTCAGGAAGGACACCCAGTGGCGTTTGAAAGCCGCAAGCTTAAGGATGCGGAGCAACGCTACACCACACATGAAAAGGAAATGACAGCAGTGGTGCACTGCTTGGACACCTGGAGGCATTATCTCTTGGGAACGAAGTTTAGGGTTGTAACGGATAATGTTGCAAACACCTACTTCAAAACCCAAAAGAAATTGACCCCTAAACAAGCTCGGTGGCAGGAGTTCTTGGCTGAGTTTGATTTCATGTGGGAGCACAAGCCGGGACGACAGAACCAAGTAGCGGATGCACTGAGCAGAAAGGAAGTGCGATGCTACGTAACTGCGCTGTCCACAGTGCAGTCAACCCTGCTAGAGAGGGTTAAAGAACAAGCCGACGCGGACCCAGAATACGTCCAACTCAGAGGAGAGGTACGTGAAGGGGTAATTAAGCGTTATTGGCTTGAAGATAACTTGTTGTATGCTAGAGGCAACAGGTTGTACATCCCAAAGGCGGGAGGGCTGAGGCGTGAGCTGCTGCGAGAGACTCACGATCCTCAATGGGCAGGACATCCTGGAGGGCAAAGGATGATGGCACTCTTGTCCAGGTCATATTATTGGCCAAAAATGGGGGAAGACGTCGAGATGTACGTCAAGACTTGTCTTGTGTGCCAGCTTGACAAGACGGAGAGGAAGAAACAGGCAGGGCTGCTGCAACCCCTGCCTATTCCGGAGAAGCCGTGGCAGTCCATTTCCATGGACTTTGTTTCGGGCTTTCCCAAAGTAGATGGGATGAGCTCAGTGCTGGTCGTTGTCGATCGACTCTCGAAGTATGCGGTGTTCATACCGACACCACATGCATGTCCAGCAGAGGTAGCAGCTGGGCTGTTCTTCAAGAATGTGGTGAAGCACTTCGGTGTCCCGAAAGACATCGTGAGTGATCGAGATGCTCGATTCACGGGCAGGTTCTGGACAGCACTCTTCAACTCGATGGGTTCAGAGTTGAAGTTCTCTACGGCTAATCACCCACAGACGGATGGCCAAACGGAGCGCATCAATGCCTTGGTGGAGGAATACTTAAGGCATTATGTGACGGCCAGCCAGCAAAATTGGTTGGAGCTGTTGGACACAGCCCAATTTTGCTATAACATCCACAGGTCGTCGGCTACAGGAATGAGTCCTGCAGAGCTTGTCATGGGACAGCAGCCTCTCACTCCTCTCGAGTTGGCTCAATCGACGGACCAAGGAAAGTGCCCTGCTGCATATCGCTTCGCCAAGGAGAAGGAGGAGCTGATAGAACAAGCTCGAGACAGCTTGCGCAAGGCAGCAAAACGCATGAAGAGGCATGCGGATGAACGAAGGCGTTCATTGGAATTCCAGGTTGGAGATATGGTGCTGCTGAAGCTCACTCCACAGATATGGAAGAAAATCAGCAGTAAAACCGTACATCGAGGGTTGGTACCAAGATATGACGGCCCCTTCGAGGTGATGAAGAGAGTCGGGCAGGTTGCTTACCGGTTGAAGCTACCCGACAGGCTGAAGGTACACCCAACATTCCATGTAAGTTTTCTCAAACCTTTCAACAGAGACTTGCTTGGAGATAGACAGCAAGTAAAGAGAGCTCCATCGGTAGTTCGGAAGCAGTTCGACAAGGAGGTCGAGAAGATCCTTGCACACCGGACTATGGGGCAAAGCAAGAAGAATCGACGGACTGATTTTCTTGTGAAGTGGAAAGGCAGCAGCGAGGCCGATGCTACGTGGGAGCGGGACTCTACACTATGGCAATTTGAGAAACAAATTAAGGAATACATGGACTCTACTCCGACGAGGACGTCGGACTCTCTTGGTGGGGGAGGTTTGTCACACCCGTTGTGAGTGGTAGGTGCCACCACAACGAGATCATGTAACGGATCTCATGATCAAACGAGGCGACGGACTGCCTCGAACATATGTGTGCGCGGGCAGCACACATAGCAGCAAGTGACGGTCACGACATGTTTGGGTGGAGACCCAAACAGCCCAAAACCATCCTGCAGACCGAGCAGCAGGTCAAGATGGCTAAAGGGAGCTGCAGAAAGCTGCAGTTGGACTGCAGGGCAGCAGTTGAACTGCAGGAAGCAGTTGCTGAACTGCTGGGCAGCAGTTGGACTGCAGGGCAGCAGTTGAACTGCAGGAAGCAGTTGCTGAACTGCTGGGAAGCAGTGGAACTGCAGGAGGCAGTTGCTGAACTGCTGGACAGCAGTTGAACTGCAGGAGGCAGTTGCTGAACTGCAGGGCAGCAGCCGAAACTGCAGGAAGCAGTTGAGGAACTGCAAGGCAAGCGGTTGAAACTGCAGGGAGAATATTGTGGAGTATGTTCTCCATGATCTCCAGCAGTTGCTCACAGCCAAACGTGTACTATAAATAGACTAGGGGGTCTATTGAGTTGGACACACACAGGTAGAGAGACTTGTAGTGTCACTCCGTATTAAGAGTTGTATTTCCTTTTATGTGAGCAATAAAAGGGTGGCAAGATTGCTGTACTTCTCTTCTCCTCTATACTCTTGTGGGCTTGTGCGAGTTTGGCGGGCTGAGGTGGGCGAACCTTGGCGCCATCACGGGCAAAATTTCAGGGTAGAAATTCGCCGGTGTGACAGTTAGCATAGTGGCGAGTCCAAAAACTTGCATGATGGCAAGTCCAAAGGTTGACATAAACGTGAGTCCAAAGATTAGTATAATCGTCAGTCCAAAGATTCATATAGGCAAGCCTGAAAGTTAGTATAGTGGTGAGGTCCGAAAGTTGACATACATGTGAGATCAAAGATTGATATAAAAATAAGTTTGAAGGTTGATATAATAGCGAATCCAAAAATTAATATAAAGATAAACTCGAAAGTGGACATAATAGCGAATCCGAAAATTAATATAACGGTGAGTTTGAATATTGACATAATGAACTGGCAAAGTACGATGCACATGGCAATTGAGATCAAGTCTTTTTTTTAGCCAATAACTTTTTTTTTTTCCCTCAATGCTAATGCTTTCTTCTTCTCCTCACGGCACCCTTCTTCTTCCTCAGTTGGTTCTTTACCGGAGCATGACCAGGCCTTGTCTCCCGAATCTCGGTCGGATCCAACTGGAACTTAGCCAAATTCGGATACAAACTGCAAGAAATGCAGACTGAAAAAAGATTAAGAACTTCTACCTCAGATCCTAGCCGAATCTGGTCAAATTTTGGTCAGATCTGACCACAAATAGTGGTAGACAGGCGGCTAGAAGTGCCACCAGCGCAAGCAGAGCTGGAGAGGTAGGCTAGTGGCTTGGTGCAGGGACAGGGACAGGGAAGAAGTCGGGGTGCTTGGCTGGCAATGAGATAGTAGCAATCAAGGACACTGGCCTACGAGTTGCAGAAGGCCTGCGAGGCGGAGGGCCGACAAGCAGACAGAGCATCAGTGATGGGGCGGGGTGCTACTCAGTGAGGAAGGCACAAGTGGGACGGTTCGGCGAGCTTCCTGACCTGATCGTCAAGTTGGATCAGGCAGCCAAGGTTGGCCTTCGACCCCTCCCCATCATTATCTTCTCCGACAAAATATGGGGGGGGGGGGGTGCTGCTTGGCCTGCCTATGGGAGACCAAAGTGATGGTTGCCCGAGGGCGGTGGGTTTCTGGCAGATCCACGATGGAGGTGGTTAGTTGTGGGTTAGAGCGGCGACGAGCTGCTTCCGGCAACGAGGACACGGATGGCGAGTTCCTGGCCCAATTTGGGTGAGTGACACCCGGTTCGAGTTGGATACAGCCTACAATCTGGTGAAGGCGCAGGGCAAGGGGCTAGTCCACGAAGGAAGTGGTGGCAAAGTGCAGGAGTGAGGACAGACAGCGGCCAGTCGATAGGTGTAGGGCAAGTTCGGACTCCTCCGATATATGGTTGGTGAGATGCCGAGATTGCAGCGAGCAGCTATGGATAGAATAGAAGGAAACCCAAGGTAGATAAGAGCGGAAGAAAGAAGAGCGGAGTTTGAATTTCAGACCTTGTTGTTTTCTCGCTGATTTCCATCCCTTTGATGATTTTTCTTAATAATTTCTTCCTCTTCTCCTAGGATGGTCTGCTGATCCTTCTCTTTCGTTTTACAGGTTGTCACCATCTTTTATAAGTGTCAACCAAATCATTGATTTGTTTGATTATGAAATATTGTTAGGATTGTGATTTGTAATTAGGTTGGATGCACATATTTTCTAATTGGTATGTAATCACATTGATTCGGATTTGTTTTCTTACGTAGAGATTTAAAAAATGTACGATCTTTAGATGTTAAATTTTTAGGAATTATTTATAAGTTTTTCGAAAAATTTAGACTAAAATATAAATTTATAAATTTCAGAGATTTTTTTGTAAATAAGATTTATTTATGAAATTTTAAAACTTTTATAGTTTTTTTTGTAAGAAAATTTTGGAAAGGGACATATTTGTAAGATGTATTTGCTTTAGCAAAAATCACCTAAAACAATCCCATAATGGATTCAGATTTAACCCATATTGAACCCTTATTGTGTTTGGATCTGATTCCTTAATGGGTTCAGGTTTATTCTATGTTAGACCCTTATCAGATTTGGGTTTGATCCCTTGATGGATTTGGATTCGATATATGTTGGACTTTTATTAGGTTTGGGTTCAATCACTTTAATGAGATTAGGTTTGACTCATATTGGACCCTTAATGGGTTTGGGTTTGATCCCTTGATGGGTTCATATTTAACCCATGTTGAAATCTTATTGAGTTTAGATTTGACACATATTGGATTCTTGTTGGGCTTTCGTTCAGGGCTAGCTTGATTATGGTTCAAGTTTGACCTAGTTCTGGTTCAGATTCAACTTAGTTGTTATTCAGGTTTGACCTAGTTTTGGTTCAGTTTTGACCTGATTTTGGTTCAAGTTTGACATTGTTCAATTTTGGTTTAGGTTTGGACCTAATTTGATTTTGGTTTAACCATTGTTTAACCTTATTAGGGTATGGCTCGAGCTTGGTTTGACACCAAATAGGGTTTGGGTTTGGTCCAATTTGGACCTGCTTAGGACTTGGGTCTAAGGAGATTTGATCTAAGTTGACCTATACCATTTTGGGTCCGTTTTAACTTAAATTCAGTCTATTAACTTTATTTGATCAAACTTGGATCCATTTAATAAATTATTTGAATTGGTTTACTTAATTTGGCCAAATCAACTTAATTCTAGTTATTTTGATTGATTTGCTTTCACTACAACTTTTGTCGATACTAAATAATGGGTACTAACTTAGTGCTTGTATTGAGAATTCTTTAACGACACTAAAAATATAGCGCCACTAATGATACCTAATTAGTGGAGCTAAAAATTAGCTCTAGTAAAAGTTAAAAATTATCGACGCTAACAAATTAGTGCTGGCAATGGTAATGTTGGTTTAAGTTGTCATGGCCACTCGAAAAATTAGTTCATGCCCAATCATAAGCCCTATCTTTATTCTCTGGCAAGCTCCGTCCATTTTGCTCACCTTTGTTGTGACTCTGGTGTGACTCCATCTCTCCTTCGTGCGCACATAAAGCCCTTCATCCTGTATCTTCCTCGCATCTAACCCTAGTTCTCAGCATCATGCAATCCTCTTGCCAACTACAGCCCATCCTCGTGCCGTCTCCTCGCTGCATCGCTGCCTCTCTGCCCACTTCTCAACTTTGATTGCTTAACTAATTTGTGTTTTGTGTTTGCCTTAGACTTGATTACTTAGGTTTGAGGTTGTTTGATTGTAGTTTTTGAGGTTTGACTGCTGCAAGTCATTGACTTCATTTGGAGGGTATAGAGCTGTAAGTTCACACTAAGTTCCTATTATTAAGCATATACCACATTAGTTTTGCTTACATTATTATTATGATTGATGGACAAGGTCAACATACAATAGGTGCTCATCTGCTTTTTGTTTCTTACGGTTGCTAGTCGCTCTAATCATCATAATATAGTGTGCATGCATTTGATTTGCCAGATAATCATATATTAGTAGCCCATGTATGGTTCAAAAAGGCACATGTATATTGAGGGTTTTGACATTTGTGTAGCACCGTTGCCTCTCTGCTCAAATTATTGTTCGGTTGTTTGTTTGTAGTTTTTGAGATTTGAGATTATAATTGAATTCATTTTTGAAAAAGAGAAGTTGTATTATCCATGAGGATTATTGTCCTCTTCTAGGATTGCAGGGTGTCATGCCCTTGTCCTTTCTTTTCTCTCTTTTTTTCTTCTCGGAATGCAGTATTTTTTGAGGTGGATGCAAGAATGTCATTCATAACTAATGCCTTCGAGTGACCTAAATTCATTGAACGATTCATCCAACAAAATGTTAGCCTACTCAAAAGTTGGACTCTCCAAATATTGTTTGAGCCTTTTTAGTTAAGAGTGGCTCAGATGCGATGCTCTTTTGGGTGTCATATCGATTTGTATGATCTGCTCTAATGAGTTTAAAAGCACAAAAGAGAAGCAAAAGGTTCAGAAACCATGTTATCAGGTGGAAGATCATAACTTGGCTGCCCCTTGCCATAGTTGCAGCTTAAATAACATCTTAATTCCCAATGGATTCCTTAATGAAGCCTAAATAAGATCTTTAATAAGTAATGGATTCTTCTATGGCATGTTGCATCAAGTATTCAATATAGTTCCTTATTACAAGTAATATTTGGTCATCATCCTTGTTTGAAGCAAATGGTATTTACGAAGTCTCTCTCTCCCTACCATGATCATGTTGGTCGCTAATTTCTATCTTTTGCTTGTATGTGTATAGCAATAGTCTGAGGACCGCACAAATTGTGAAAACATAAATAAGAGTTGAATCAAGATTAAAAATTGACTAGATATGAGAAACATTAATGGTGTAAATGCATTTTTGGACTATGCCTATAAAATTAAGAGACTAGAGCAAAAAATACGGTGTCCATGTATAGATTGTATGAACATGCACAATTGGATACAGGATGAAGTATATGAACATGTAATTGTCAGAGGTTAGCACGTGCATTACACGAATTGAACATTTCATGGTAAAGAGTCATGGTATTTAAATAGACAGAACGTAGAAGAACAGGCAGTTCATGCGATAAATTTTATCAATGAGGGAGCTGATATTGGAAGATTGATCCGTGATAGCATTGGGGGATCGTAAAGTGTCTGATGAAACTCTTCTTTATGCCAGCAACATGGCAAGTGAGGGTTGTGATAAAGGCATTTAGAAATTTTACAAAATCCTTAAGGAATTTAACTTTGAGTTATATCCAAGATGCAAGAACTTCACATTCTTATCGTTCATCATGAGGGATTGGTTGTGAAGTCCAAGTGTCGATGGAGCAATCATTCATTTAGTATATTATTGGAGACATTGAAAGAGGTGTTTTGTCATCATCCTTCCTTTCCTAATTCATATCGAGAGGCTTGGAATATTATGAAAGATATAGGTCTTGAATACAAAAAAGTTCATGTATGTCCAAATAATTGTATGATATACATAAATGACAGTAAATCATAACCTATTACAAGTATTGCAAAGCACCTAGATATGAGCAATTTGTAACACATAGTGATAATGATAATTAGGCAGTTTAGAAAATTTCTAACAAAGTTATCTGATATTTTCCTCTAAAGTTAAGATTGCAATGTCTGTTTATATCAGCAATCATAGCACCACATGTAAGATGGCACGCCAAAGGCCATGTACATAATGGGATAGTTAGAGATCTAGCAAATAGTCTCGAGTGAAATGAGTTCGACTCGTGATACCCTGACTTTTCTATTGATATCCGTAATGTGTGTTTGGTCTTAGCTTCTAATGGGTTTAATCCCTTCTAGAAAATGAATTGCTCATATAGCACTTGGGCGGTGGTTCTGATTCCATATAACATATCTCCTTAGTTGTGTATAAAATAATTATCCTTCATTTTGTCCATGATCATTGATGGAGCAAAAGGACCAGGGAATGACATTAATATATATCTATAGTTGTTGGTAGAAGAACTAAAGGAATTATGAAAACCAGACGTTCCAACTTTTGATGCAGTCAAAAAATAGATATTTTGTTTACGTGCAGTACTAATATGGACAATTGATGATTTTCTAGCATATGCATATCGTTCAGGCTATAGCACTAGAGAGGAGTTGGCCTATCCTATATGTGAGAGGAATATGCGGTCCAAGTGGTTAAAACATAGTCGAATGTTCTATTACATGTGCCACAAATAATTTCTGCCACTTGATCATAGATTTCACTGAGATAAGGCTATGTTTGACGGGACATGTAAGTACGACATCCCTACCCCTTGACTATTTGGATCTGAGGTGTACAGTGAAGCAAATGGCACTCTAAGTTATGTACATGGACATGGTTATGCAATTGTCTCCAAGAGTATGAAGATTTCACAAATGAACATCGAAGGTATCTTGAAAGTGAAGTCAAATTGGAAGAAAACAAGTGTCTTCTTTGAATTGCCATATTAGAGCTCATTATGTATTCGGCATATCTCAATATCATGCACTTTGGAAAAAAATTTTATAAAAATTTATTATGGACTTTGCTTCGCACTCCAAATAAGTCGAAGGATAATTTGAATGTATGACTAGATTTGAAAGTCATTGGCATATGGAGGATGCTTCACCTAGTAACAAACATTTTTGTCACCTACTCCATTCACAATGAGCAAACATGAAAAGGAGATTTTCTTAAGTATGATTAAAAATGTAAAAGTGTCCAATGGTTACACATCCAATATTTTCAGATGAGTGAGTATGAAAGATCAGGCTATTACTGGATTGAAGAATCATGATTGCCACATTTTCTTACAGGAGTTGCTACCCATCATAGTGAAGTGTTGTTTGCCTAAGCATGTAGCGAAACCACTATGGGATTGAGGTTTACCATCCGGGGTAAAGGAGACCCCGATGAGCGATCTCAAATCACAAATCAAAATTTGTTTTGATTTGAAGTGCAGTATCAGGTATTGTGGGAATATGACTTCCAACAGTCAAGTCCCTATTGTTAATTACCCTAACGATTATGAAAAACCTCCTAACGTGAGAAACCTAGCTAATAAAATAGTGACACAAAAAGAAAAGGAGAAAGTATTATCGATTGATCGATTTAAGAAAGATGGTATATGACTTAATATACCCTCACTTTATAATGAAGTTCAACATGGAATTTTGGGGAACATAAAAGAAATAAAGAAAGGAAAAGAGTAGAGAAGAAGTTTTGATGCATGCTACTACCCCACTCCCCCCTACATTGGACCACGTGGCATCCAACCCGAATTGGGGAAGGGAATGAGAGAAGTTTGAAATGTTTCTAATAACTTTGAGCATCGATGATAACTTCATTTGATTTGAAGTATATCTATTAGCCAATAACGTATCAGAGATAACTTTGCTTGGGTTGGAGTATTTTTGTTAGCCAATAAGGCATTGATAATAACTCCGTTGACCTTGAAGTATTTCTATAGCTAATAAGGCATAGGTGATAACTTTATTATTTTTGAAGTATTTTCATAGCCAATAAGGTGTAGACGATAATTTCATTATTTAGGTAGCATCACCAATGGCTTATTGGTTGCGTATAACTTTGAGAATTACATTATCAACTGATTTTAGAGTTAACTATCTTGAGGAGCACATTGTCAACTACTTCTGGGATTGACTAACTTGAAAGGACATATCGTCAACTGCTTCTGGGGTTGGCAAGCTTAAAGAGTGCATCGCTAACTACTTCTAGGGTTGGTTAGCTTGAAGTGTGGCCAATAGTTTTAAGTGTTTGGTTGACTTCATTGACTTGGTAGAATCACTAATGGCTTAGGGGGTTGGATATAGCTTTGAAGTATGATCGATAGCTCAAAGCATATTGGTGATTAATTTCTTTGGTTTGACAGTATCACCAATGGCATATAGGGTTGGGTATAGCTTTGAAATGTGGCCAACAACTTTGAGCTTATTAGCGATTAATTTTTTTGATTTGGTAACATCACCAAGGGGTTATGGAGTTAGATATAGCTTGGAAGATGCATTGTCAATGGCTTCTGGGGTTGACTAGCTTCAACATGTGACCCACAACTTTGAGTGTGTTGGTAATTAACTTCTTTGATTTGATAGTGTCACCAAAGACTCTTGAGACCAAAGGGCATCACCTTATAGTAATAAATGCCAATTGGCATCCTAGAAGCCGTATATTTCTCATCATTAGGATGCATCTTGATTTGGTTATATCCTGAAAAATCATTCATGAAAGAGAATATTTTGAAGTCAACCATGTTGCCAACCATGATTTCAATTATTAGTAATGAAAAATCATCTTTTGGACATGCTTTATTCAAGTCCTTGTAGTCCACACAAATACAGATTTGGTCATTCTTTTTCTTGACTAGCACAATACTTGCCACCCAATTCAGGTATTTTTCCTCTCTGATGAAGCTTGCTTTGATCAATTTCCTTATTTCTTCTATCACTTTCTGTTCTAGGTCAAATTTTATCTTCCTAAGTGCTTGTTTGACAAATGGAAGCTCCAGATTAATGACCAGCTTGTGGACTGTAGCTTTAGGATCTTGTTTAGGGATCTCCTTATAGTTCCATGCGAAGTAATCAATGTACTCTTGGAGCACTGCTTTGAGCTAGGTTTGACTTTCCTCTAAAAGTTGAGTGTTGATGAAAGTTGGCTTGGGGTCTTTCTCTAAGCCTAGGTTAATCTCCATGAGTTCATCGACTATGTTTGTCCCCCATCCTCAAGTATTGGTGGAGCTTCTTTTGATTTGAGGATTATTTCTTCACTAGATGATTCATCATGTTGGGTGAGGTTTGGCAAAGGTTCATTTGAAGGTATTTCAGCTGCATCATGCCCCCTTTCTTTTTGTTTCAATGAAATCCCACCAAGGATGTCACCTTCCTGTGATGTCTGAAAAATTATGGTCACCTCAGTGCATGTGTTAGGAGGTATCGATACCATTTGGTCATCCTAAATATTGAAGAGAGGTTCAATGGTGACCATAAGACATGTGTGGATGTTTGGAGTAATATAGCCTAGCCCTTTGGTGTTTTTGTTTTCTCTTCCAGGAATGTAAGCACATCCTTGAGGTGGATCCCATAGATTCCTAAAGAAATGGCTCTCTTTATCTGTGGACATCCATAGCCAGATTTATTGATTACCTGCTGAAGCTAATCTGAGAAATATTTAGGCATAACTACTGATTGATGGTCACCATCATCCACTAAACCTTCAATCCCTAGGATTTCATATATGCTTGGGGCACAAGGGATTGCCTTGTAAAATGGTATTTCATTTTCTCCATCGTGCCATGAAGGAATATAAAAAGTTATTAATTATTCCATGACATTGATGCTCAACTCATATAATGACTTGAATAAGCCTTTCAAAATCTTAATAATAAGAAGAGCATTTTTTGTTGGACCTCTACTATCATCTTCATCAAAAATATAACCACCAAGGCAGACTTGTGGGGTTTCTTCATCTGAAGAGACTAAGTCAGAATTGCTTCCTAGGTCAGAATTGCTTCCTAAGTAAGGAGGAGCAAAGATCAAGCTAGCAATCTTTTGCTTTACTTGATTGATGGAAGTAGACCCCCTATCGGTATTAGATCTCTAATAATATTTTACATCAACATAATGAATCTCATGAACATCAAAAGGGTGTACATCACCATCAATTAGGTGTATTCGACATTCTTCACCATCCTTGAAGTATTTGAAGTATTGGTATAGGGTTGATGACATTACTTTATTTTCATGCAGCCGCGGCCTTCCTAGTAGTGTTTTATATAATATGTCAGTATCAATCACATAAAACTTAGCATCTATCATCCATTCATGCACTTTTAGAGGGATAATTATGGCTCCCATGGCTCTTTGACTATTTTGATTAAATCCTTGTATGGTTATAAGCTCAGATGATAGGTGATACACATCCAAAGTTAGAGCTCTTAGAGTTTAGAGAGTCATCAAATTGACTAAGGAATCTGGGTTAATCAGGAAGCAATTGATCTTGATCTTATCTTTGTTCCTTGTAATATACAATAGTCTATTGTGGTATGTTGTTCCAGGTAACAAGTTATCATTTGTGAAGGTGATGATGGGAGTTTGGCATGCACACAAAGACTCTTTCATTTTCTCTTCAGCGAAATATGCTTGGTAGTTGGCCAAATTCTATAAGATGTGCACTAGTATATCCTTGATTTTTTGTGACATTATCAAAGCATCAAACATACTCGGCATAACAGGGATCTTCTTGAGGTGGTCTACTATATATATTCCACTTCTTTGGGTGCAAGCTCAACTTGCGAAGGCTCAATGCCCTCATTTATCTGAATTTTCTTTTTCCTTATCCTTGGAGATATTCTTGTCCCTAGGCATTGCAGCTTGTCTCAGAGGTAGCACCTTTCCACCTCAAAGTTGTACCTGATTTACTCTCCTTAGTTGGAATCTAGCATCATAAGACCAATAAGTTTCATCTTCAAAATCACTTCTAAGGCTAATCATGTGACAAGAAATAGAGGACTCTTACCCCCAGTTAGTGATTCCCTGAATGTTGCTGGAGGATGTGACTGACTAATAATCATCTCATTTAATATTAGAATTAGGCACATGAGGCTTCGTTATTGAAAGGTCTTCAAAAACTCTCTAGATGAACCCTTGTATTTTATCTGCTTATATAACCTTTTTTAGGACTTTGTATTTAGGATGTCTCTTCTGTGGATGTCTACACTGGCTTGATTGTGGATATTCAAATTGATTTTTTTTTTTTGGGGGGGGGGGGGGGGGGGGGGGGGGGGGGGGTAAGAATGAGCTTTAGTATTAGCCTGCTTGATCCTCTCCTGAAATGTTTGCTTCTTCCTTTGGCGCTTGCTAGTGTAGGGCCTTCTGAAGTGGTCATAAAGTTGCTCTAAGTCAAATATAGAGTTATATTCATCATCTGTGCCTTGTATGCATAATTTTTCTAAGGTTGGCAAAGCTCACCCTTCCACAGGTTATAGGACTAGGACTTCACTTGACCTAGCAGATTGAGCATTTGTTGCTAGATTATCTAATGGAGGATGGGATAGCAACTCATCAGTATTCACGTTAGATGTATGAGTCACCATATAATAAGAGGTCATAAACTTAGCTAACTATATTCGTAGTGTCTAACTTTCTTGACCTATCTCTAGAGTACGTAATATGAATGGTCATCTTGATCCTAAGAAGGATCGATAAGTGATTTCTCATCACCCCTATGAGGTCTTTTGTATGTTTTTGTATTTTCTGCTAGCACCTTCTCCATCCTCTTAGTTTTTTTCACAAAGCATGGTGGTCATATTTGTCACACTTTCCATGTATGCAGTCATAACCTGCATGCATTTGTTCAACTTTTGCATTTGCCCCCTGACAAATCTCATGTTAGTTGTAGCTAGCTTTTTCACAGTATCTAGCTATAGTTTGAGCATGCCATAATTATGCTCATGGGCAAATCACTCTCTAAGATAGCTATCTCAAAAGCATCGAGGAGACTTGTGAGATTTCTCATTTCATCAGTATTATCCCCAATGAATCTATTCACCTCTTCTTGCCTTACAACCTAAATTTCCTCATCATTAAAGTAACGGGGTAGGGCTCAGCTTGACTATAAACCTTTGACGGTAAATATGACAGAGCATGTTGCCACCAGGGATTCACTTTCTTCATTTCCTATATCCGGATCTTCTAGTAAAGCAAGAGTTATTTGGCTTCTTTCTCCCTAAACATATTTATCCAGAGAATCAGTATATTCTCATATGGCTAATTTCTTGACATCATATTCATATGGTTGAACCAACATTTTCTTTTTACTTCTATTTTTGCTCTTCTTGATGCCTCGAGCAAGTAAAGCATTTGTTCTGATGAGGCTTTCTTCATCACCATCCTAGGCTCTTCAAGGTTTCTAGTTATTTTCTTCATCAATTTTTTAAGCCTTTTTGAAATGCAGATGTTCCACAAGTGCCTTTGTTCGAGAGTACATTGTACTTCTTTCTCGAAAAGGATTTTAGTAAATGGTTCATGATTCTCAAATATAGTAATATGATTGATATGTTCTGTGGGCATTTCAAGTAGGGATACCTTCTAGAGAGTTAGCTTGCCTTCTCAGTATTGCTTCTCGACTCAATCCTTGAACACATAGCAGTCTTTAATAGTATGCCCTAAAACTCTATGGTATGGACAATAGTTTGGGTGATTTATTTTGTTGGCCTTGCCTGGCCTTTTAGATTCTGATAATTGGAGACCTAACTTCAAGACATCTTGAAATATTTTATCTACTCTTTCTCTTTTGAAAGAATATTTCTTTCTGAGCTTGTGTTGGAGATCATTGGACCATTCCACTTCTCCATCCCCTCCAAGAGTTGATAGCTTCTGAGGATTATCCTTGTTCAAGATGAGTTTCAGAGATTTCTTTTGCTCAATTGTTGTGAATGCAACCCTTGTATTTTTGGAAGACTCTCCACATTTTATCTTATCCTTTTCTAGCCTGAAACTTTGTGAACTAGATAAGGTTGGTGGACCAATCCTTTCCAACTTCTTGACTTGCATGATGAGATCTTGAAAGGTATGGATAGAAGAGGCACTCAGATAGGGTGTCATCTATTCCCCCCTTATGTTGCTGAGGACTAAGTTCACTGCCTCAAATTAGTTAATGGGTTGTTCGCATTTAATGCTAAGATTTCTCCACTGTATGATATAATCCAGAATCGACCCATTGTTGCATTTCGATATTGAGACATGGTCTACAATGGTTAGCTTATCATTGACTCCTCCGAACCTAATTTGAAAATTCTCTTTCATTTGTACCCAAGTCTGCATCGATTCTGGTTGCAGACTAGCATACCACTCAATTACTACTCCTGTCAAACTTGCTGAAAATTGGCAGAGTAATAACGAGAAATTGTTACTTGAATCTCCACACAGAGTCACAAAGTGAGCTATGTGATATGCAGGATTGCCCAAGCCATTAAACTATTTAAAACTATGCACCGTATAGCATTTGGCATATGACACTTGGTTGGGATAGCTAGAGTAAGGTTTGTCAGTATGATTTACCCTACTCATCTTACTTCCTTGTCTCAACTGTACAGCTACCATTTGTATTACTCGCTATTGTATATATGCTAGGTGTTCTATATTTCCAGGGATCCTTGAAATTGGGGATTGGATAAACCTTACTGGAGGAGGTGCTTGTGAAAGGCGTATGTTTTTGTGGACCTCATCTATAAGAGATCTACCTTCTGCCATCTCAGTTGCTTAAGATGGTTGTTGAGATCGTTCCAACTGATCAAACTTTTGGCTCATTTGTAGCATCATCTCCATCAACTTGATGACCTTGTTTTGAGCTTCATCTTTCTCTTTGCTTTGCTATCTTAGCTATTCTTTAAATGCTTCTATGGTCAATTCTTCATTAGAGCTTTTAGTTATGACCAAGACTTCTATCAGAACATGAGGATCCTGTCCTAAGAATCAAGTCTATGCTCTGGGTTGAGACTCACTTCTTCCATCAGTCGAGTCATCTTATTCAAGAGTCTACTCATGGAGTAGGTCATCACACCCTCTCTTTAACATGAGAGCAAGGATTGGTTAATAAGGGCCCTCTTCTCTTAGATTTATTCATTAGTAAACCTCACTCAAGTAGCTTTCTTTTGGTGTTTGGCCTATAGGGGTGCAAACTCACAGTCTCTCCCAAAGTCATGATGGAAAATGACTCTAACAGTGTGGGTGACTCTTGTACTTTTATTTGGAGATTCACCCTTTTGCCATAGTTTTAAGGCAAGACTATGCTCCCTATGACTTGCTTTTACCCTTCTCTAAATTGCTTAATGAAGCAAAGAAGTTGGAGATAAGGATGGTGATGACCAACTTCGTTCGAGGGGAAGGCTTCCCAAGTCAGCTGAAGATTCAAGTAGCTTTTCCTTTACTTGTGACAATCAAGATAAGCTCTTATTCATCAATGTCAGTATCTATATTTGCTATTGATTGCCCCCTATAAAGAGCTAGGTGAAGGCAACTAAAGACTGAGCTTCACCTCAGTCCTATCATCTAGAAGACCGATATCCCTTTTTGTTAAAGTATGGATTCTAGCTCTTTATCCAAACAACCCTTCTCATTGGGGATGACAACATTGGGCCTCCTTCCCCTTGATGGAAGGGGATAAATAGGCTAGTTTTGCATATCGACCACTCCAGCTGGTCTAGTAGTAGGTGCCCTCTTGAGCTAGACGATCTCAAAAATGGTCCCGAACTTGATTTGAACTTCAGCTACTTCTGTAGCAACCGTTGACCAAGGTAATTGCACAATTTAACTTGCCCCCAAGATGATGGAGTATCTTGGGGTGGAGATATTCTTCGTTATTGTTATTTGATTCTTTTTTTTGCAATGGAGAATATAATTGATTAGTCTTCAATCGTAATTCTACTTTATTAATGTCTTTATCCTATTAAATAAGTTTCTACGCTTGGAGGAGAAGTCATATCCCACCGAACACGCCAAAATTTGTGGGATCAAGATTGACCACCTGGGATAGTGGAGACCTAGAGGAGCGACCTCAAATCATAAATCAAAATTTATTTGATTTGAAGTGCGCTATTAGATGTTGTGGGAACATGACTTCCAATAGGAACAAGCTCCTTTATTAATTACCACGACAATTGTCAGGAACCTCCTAAAATAAAAAACCTAACTAATAAAAGAGAGACACAAAAATAAAAGGAGAAAGCATTTGATTGATTGATTTAAGAAAGATAGTGTATGGCTTAAGTAAGGGTATATCCTCACTTTATAATGAAGTTCAACATGAAATTATAGGAAACATAAAAGAAATAAAGAAATAAAAAGGGTGGAGAAGAAGCTTTGATGCATGTTGCTGCCCCACTTCCCCCTGCATTGGACCATATGGCATTTTTCTTGAATCGTGAAAGGAAATGAGAGAAGTTTGAAGTATTTTCAATAGCTTTGAGCATCAATGATAACTTCATTTGGTTTGAAGTATTTTTATTAGCTAATAAAGCATCGGCAATAACTTCACTTGGGTTGGAGTATTTTTATTAGCCAATAAGGCATTGGCGATAACTCCGTTAACCTTAAAGCATTTTCATAGCCAATAAAGCATAAGTGATAATTTCTTTGATTTTTGAAGTATTTCTATAGCCAATAAGACATAGGCAATGACTTCATCATTTTTGAAGTGTTTTCATAGCTGATAAGGTATAGGCGATAACTTTAAATTTGGGTAGCGTCACCAACAACTTATAGGGTTCGGTATAGCTTTGAGAATTACATCATCAACTACTTTTGAGGTTGACTAGTTTAAGGAGTGTATTATCAACTATTTCCAGAGTTGACTAGCTTGAAAGGGCACATCATCAATTGTTTCTTTGGTTGACTAGCTTGAAAGGTGCATCACCAACTACTTTTGGGGTTGACTAGCTTGAAGAGCTCATCGCCAATTGCTTCTGGGGTTGTCTAGCTTGAAGTGTAGCCAATAGCTTTGAGCATTTAGTTTACTTCATTGACTTGGTAGCATCACCAATGGTTTAGGGAGTTGGATATAGCTTTGAAGTATAGCTAACAACTTGGAGCATATTGGCGATTAACTTCTTTAGTTTGATAGCATCACCAACGGCTTATGGGGTTGGGTATAATTTTGAAGTGTAGTCAACAACTTAGAGCATATTGGTAATTAACTTTTTTGGTTTAGCAGCATCATCAATGACTTATGAAAATGGATAGGAATTTAACATAAGTACTGTGAATGGTTTTTAGTCATGAAGTTTTATGACGCTAATAAAGGTAGCACTTATTTATCATTGCAAATTAGCATCGGGAATAATTTTTCAATGCTAGTTTGTCCAATATTGATGCTATAGTGGCGCCAACAGAACTCTATATCGTTGTAGCATTTAATCAATTTAATTTTATTAATTTGAGAATCCTCGGCCTATCCATTGATCAAATAACTTCTGTTTCAAGCCTGCATGTTGGCTCTGAGTTGATTTGAATTTCAACCAAGCTCACAGAGTGGCCCTGAGTTATTTTGACTTTTGGACGAGCTTGGCTAGCCCTAGATTGAATAACTTTCGATCGAGCCCATAGGCAAACACTAGGCTGAATGACTTTTAGGCAAGCCTACATATTGGCCCTAGGTCGAATGTCTTTCGGGTGAGCCTGATGCGTGGCCCTAGGTTGAACCACTTTCGTGTAAGCCCACCAACAGGCCCTAAGTAAATGTAGGTAAATGAAAATAAAAGAACTATTTTTTTTACTTCTTTTTTCCCTTCTTCTCTTTTTTCCTTCTTTTTTTATTTTTTTCCTCTCTCTTTTCTTTCTCCCTCCTAGTAGCCACTTTAGTAATTTTTTTTATATTTTCTCTCTTTTTTTCTTCTCCCTCTTCCTCAACTTTCTTTGTTCTCTTCCTTCTTTCTTTCGTTGACCAAAACCCCAATCCATCTTGCTTTCTTCTTATTCATTAGATGGCTAGATCTAGCCATCTCTAGTTGAAACTGGGCAATGGAATTGTTGGAAGGCTGCTCTAAAGTGGCTCTGATAGCGACATGGCGAATCGACAACAACGATGACAAGGGGCCACCTCCTAGCAGCTCCTAATAGCAATGAGAGGCAAGGAGCTACCTCTTTGTTGCTCTCGAAGATGGTAAGAGGCACAAAAATGGAGCCCAAAGGAAAGGGAGAAGAGGGAGGGGGGGGGGTGGGGGGGGGGGGGGTGTGGGGGGTGGGGGAGGCAAGGTTATAGACCACAATTCGAGTGCCCGAACTCAGCCAGGTTCCTCTACAGTTGGTTGTAGGAGTGGAAGGAAGTCACCCTTCTTGGTGGCTTACAAGCGGTGAGAGGCCACCCCTTCTTTGACATCTTTCAAATAGTAAAGCTGCCCATCTCTGACAACTTTCAAGCGGCATGGCCGCCATCCTCTAATGCCTTGAAGGGGTTGTCGGTGGTGTGAACCAACTAGATGGCGGTGCATAGGTGGGGAGGCAACCTTGATGTAGGTGGAGGGTGGCAGAGACACTTGGATGAGGGTAGACATTTGTGGAGGCACATGAGGCATTGTGCAATAGTGGAGGAACAACCTACAAATGGTGTGCAACAATAATTTGGGCGACTGAACCTAAATGTTCGAATGCCCGAACATTGTTAGTAGCTGTAGCGAGAAGGCAACAACATTGTGCATATGTGGGTGGTAGCAAATGACAACACAAGTCATTAGACCTCATAGGGAAAAGAGAGAAGAGCAAGAAGGGAAAAATAGAAAAGAGAAATAAAAATGAGATATGGATGATAAATCTTACTAACTTAGTTACTATGTTTCCATCTTGTTCGAAGTTATGCTTGTTCACCTCTTTTGTGCTTGTCTTTTTTTACTATTTCTTTTTTTTAACTTTTTGCAGGATTCTATTGTTTTAATAGGCAATGAGTGGATGATCAGATTGGATCATCTCCATTTGAAATTTTGAATTATGGATATGGATAATAATTTTTTGTTCAAATTTGGTTATGGAGGAACAGATGTGGATAAGATTTGTTTTTATTTTTCTTTGGATGAGGATGAGATCTTTTATTTGAATGTGGATAAAGATTTAGAAGAAATCTATAACATATCAAATTTTATATTATTTTTAATATCACATAATACAAGGTATTATTTGCAAAGTTCTTGTTTTCATAAATTTAGGAACCTTTTTTGTGAAATTGATTAGAAAAACATATTTGTAAAGTTTTAGAAACTTCAAAGGTCCTTTTGATAAAATTTTATTTACAAGATAATGAAATTTAGACTTGTTTTAAAATAAAAATGTGTGAATGTTTTATTTATAGGTTTGCAAAATATGAAGTTTATAATTTAATACTTCATGATAGATTTATTCACAAAAAGTGGAAAATCCCAAGGATTCATCTTCAAATATAGACTTTTAAAGGATTTTTTTATACACCCAAGATTTTATAAAGATCAATTTGTAATTATCAACTAATGAAGGGCATTTTGCAAACAGTAAATTTTGTGAGGACTAATTTATAATTGATAGACTTTCATGGATCTTTTTGTAAGAATTTTCAACCCAAGAACCTTTTTGTAGAAGTTTTATCTAGCATGGGAACTATATGTAAGAATTTATTTGCTTCAAGGATCTATTCGTAAAAATATTTTGATCCAGGGACCTATTTGTAACAGAAAATTCTAGTTAGGGATCTATTTGTAAGAAAAATATGACAAAAGACCTATTTGTAAGAGTTTTATGTGGCCTAGGGACCTATTTATAAAGATTTTATTTCTCTCATTTTGGCCCAGGTTTTTAATGAGTTTTGGACCTAATTTTGGTCTAAATTTTGGGCCTCCCAAATTCTACAATAGTTCAAGTCCAAATCGAGATCAAATTTCAATCAAATTTGACTATTATTCAAGCTTGATTGAAACCCAAATTTAAGATATAATTTAGTTACAATTCTAACTCCAATTATGGTCATATTTTTATCAAATTTAGGTCAATAAAAATCAGCTAAACAAAGTGCCTCTTTCTCAACGTCTTCTCGAGTTCCTAATGAGAGGAGAGTGTGAGAATAATATTTAGGTATCTAGCCCCTATGTCTACTCTTTATGTTGTTACTTTTTTTTTTCTTTGATGCCTCACAGCATACAATAGAAAATGTGTGTTTCCTTGATCGTAGAATTCTAGTTGGTCACGTGAAATTGAATTTGTCTTGCCCGTAAAAATAGACTTGATTAATCACTTGAGAAGGGATTTAGTTTGTCACATGGGAGTGGAATTATTGAATTGTCACATTAAAGTAGACCTAGTTGCCATGTGGATGTGAACTTTGATTAACACATAAAAGTAGATTTTGATTGTCACATGGGAGTGGACTATATTTGTCATGTGAGAGTTGATTTAATTTCTCACGTGTAATTGGAGTAGATTTGCCACATGTAAGTGAACCTCATTTATCATGGGTAAGTAGACCGGGTTTGTCACATGTAAGTGGATTTGATTTGGCACTTGTAAGTGAACTGTAGTTGCCTCATCATATAGAATTTTATGTCTATGTTTTACCTCGAGAAGCATGGAGCACATACATGATTGACCATTCTTTGATGAAGTTAAAAGCCAAATGTTCCACATAAACAAAACATTCTCTTTTTGTTTTTTCCTTCCAGAGGCATATGCATAATATTTCTTTACAAAGAGGGCATTAATTGGTGGCATGGACTTCTTCCCTTTGTCATCAATCAATTTATTGGATTTCCCTTTAAATATCCCTTCAATGATATAAGGATCTTCCCAATTAGGATCAAATTTGCCTTTTTTGCTCCAATTTAGGATTATGAGTCTTCTTAACACCACACCATCTCTCCCTTTTGGAAAGACCTGAGTCATTCCATCTTGTTGTAGGCCCTAGAAATTTATGCTAAGTATATGATGTAGGATGCTCAAAGGAAGTTCAGAAATATCAAAAGAAGTTAATTCAAAAGTCAATGGGCCATGGCAAATGATCTAATTCACTCTTTTATTTAACTTAGGATTTATCTTACTTAGTTGCTTTCTATGTTGAAATTCTCTTCATTATGATGTCATGAGTCTCTCCTAATATGAGTCAATTAGGTCTTATTCTCGGATTCCACCAACCCAAGATTAACTTTGAGTTGAATCCTATTTAGTTTAGGACTTGGGAAGGATGAATCATTATTTAGGATTTTATTTTCATAGGTTAACTTATTTAGGACTTCTACTAACCCAATTAATGGGTTCAAGCTGAATTGTATTTAGTTTAGGACTTGGGAAGCCATAAACCTACTGAAATAGGATTTTTGGTATTTGTATAAATAGGCCTTCAGCCCTATGGATGGGAGAACCACTTTTATTCTCAATAATGTTCTACTTTAGTGAATTTTCTCTCTTCCTTGTAGATTCAAGGAGTTCTTAATAGAGGCAACAGTGTTTTTCTCATCTACCCCGCTTGTTACTACATCAAGGGGTATTAGAGCGAAGCTCTCCTTGCTTAATGTCTAACGACGATGCAACCAGTAACAACGTAGAGACGATGCTCCTAGGGTAATCACATTAGCCGTGAGTATTTTGATTCAACCATGGAGGCAATCTGAAACTCACTTGCCAGCTTGATGCTGAGGATGGATCAACTTGAAGGCCCGAATCAACCGCGTCGATGGATCAATGAAGTGACTCACGATCCAATTGGTCAAGGAAAGACTCCGCAAGTGAATTCAAAGGGTTTACAAATCCTTAAAAACTCCAGCGATAAAGAAATTGAAGGCATCATTCATCGACCAGTTTTTGAGTATGATAGACATCATGATTTTCGCTTGAAAATTGATCTCCCATCTTTCAATGGCCAACTTTAAATCGAAGATTTTCTCGTTTGGCTTGCTGAAGTGGAATGGTTCTTAGATTACATGGAGATTCTAGATTCGAAGAAAGTGAAACTTGTTGCTTACCGACTCAAGGGAGGTGCATCAACATGGTGGGAATGCATCCACTTGGAAAAGACACACCAAAATAAAGCTCCAATTCGAGCATGGCCATGGATGAAGTCTCTTCTCGAAAAGCAATTCCTTCTCATAGATTATGATCAAGTACTCTTTCAGTAATATCAAAATTATCGACAGGGTAATTGCGGTGTGAAGGTATATGCTGAGGAGTTCTATCGCCTATCAGCACATAATAATCTAGTAGAGACTGAATCTCATCAAGTGGCAAGATTCATCAGTGGGCTATGCACAACCATCCAAGATAGGATTTCATTGCAACCTATTTGGATGGTTAATGAGGCTGTGAGGAGTGCAACTCGTGTAGAGTCCCAATTGGAGTGACCTGTCATTAGAAATCAGGTGGGGAGAACAATTGGTGAGAATTCAAAAGGAGCACAATCTATTCCTAATAGAGGTGCAGCTACACCACCTCCTCGACCTCCCACACAAGTGAGTCTTGATGCTAGACATACAAGGCCATCAGGAAACACCACATCAGCAAAGCCCACTAAAGCTCAAAAAAACTTGCAACCCTTCCTAGATGAATTCCAGGAAATCATGCCCGATGATCTTTCTGATGAACTATCCCCAATGAGAGATATTCAGCACCATATTGACCTTGTTCCTGGAACAAGTTTACCAAATCTTCCCCACTACAGAATGAGTCTGAAAGAGTCACAAATTTTACAAGACAAGGTTGAAGAGTTGATCCGAAAAGGAATGGTCAGAGTCAGTATGAGCCCATGTGCAATTCGAGCCTTATTGACACCTAAAAAAGATGAAAGTTGGCGGATGTGTGTAGATAGTCGAGCCATCAACAGAATCACGGTAAAATATAGACTTCCAATTCCTCACTTAGACGACATGCTGGACATGTTGGAGGAGTCAAAGGTATTCTCTAAGATAGATTTGAGGAGTGGATACCATCAAATCAGAATTAGACCTGGTGATGAATGGAAAATAGCTTTCAAAATAAAAGAAGGACTTTATGAGTGACTTGTTATGCCTTTTGGACTCTCAAATGCGCCAAGTACCTTCATGCAATTGATGAGCCAGGTACTCAAACTTTTCATTGGTCATTTTGTTGTTGTTTACTTTGATGATATCCTAGTGTACAGTCATAATGAAGAAAAATATAAAAGGCATCTACTAGAAGTACTTATTGTGCTAAAGAAGGAGAAGTTGTACATCAACTCAAAGAAATGCCATTTTATGACTGACCACTTGGTGTTCTTGGGATTCGTGGTAAGTGCCGAGGGAATTCATGTTGATGAAGAAAAGGTAAAAACTATTAAGGAATGGCCGATACCTAAAAGTGTATCAGAAGTTAGAAACTTTCATAGTCTGGCGACATTCTATCGGACGTTTATCAAAAAATTTAGTTCCATTATGGCACCAATAACTGAGTGTTTGAAACAAAGAGAGTTCTTATGGACTCAAGAAGCTAATAGATGCTTCGAGTTGATCAAGGAGAAGTTATCTACTACACCTGTTTTGGCATTACCTAGCTTCGAGAAGTTATTCGAGGTAGATTGTGATGCTTCGTATATAGGCATTGGAGCCATTCTATCCCAAGAAGGAAGACCAGTAGCTTTCCATAGTAAAAAGTTGAATGAAGTTTGAAAGAAGTGGTCAACGTATGAGATGAAATTTTCTATGGTTGTACAAGCATTTCGTCATTGGAAGCATTATCTAATTCAACGAGAGTTCATTCTATATACTGACCACTAAGCTTTGAAATTCATTGATAGCCAGAAGGACTTGAATCGCATGCATGGTCGATGGTCATCATAATTACAGCAATACACCTATATTTTGAAACACAAATCTAGACAAAAAAAATAAGGTGGCGGATGCTTTGAGCTGCAGGGCAGCCTTGATGGTAACTATACGCAACGAAGTTGAAGGATTTGATTATTTGAAGGAATTGTATGCTGAAGATGAAGATTTTAAAGAGGAGTTTAGAAAGTGCCAAGCAAGATAAAGAAGTGATTTATATCTCCATGAAGGATTTCTCTTTAAGGGTTCTCATCTTTACATTCCAAGGTGCTTCTTGAGAGAAATGGTGGTGAAAGAGTTGCATGGCAGTGTCCTAGTAGGACATCTTGGGCGTGACAAGAGTATTGCACTAGTTGAAGAGCACTACTATTGGCCACAACTTAAGAGGGATGTCAGTCACTGTGTACAAAGGTGCTATGTATGCCAAACAACTAAAAGAAGCTCTCAAAACATTGGCCTTTATACCCCATTGCCTGTGCCAAATGCCCCATGGGAGGATCTATCAATGGATTTTGTTTTGAGCCTCCTCAAGACTCAACGAGGCTTAGATTCAGTATTTGTTGTTGTCGACAGATTTTCCAAGATGGCACACTTCATTCCATGTAAGAAGGCAACAGATGCAATAAAAGTGGCTAATCTATTCTTTCAGGAGATTGTAAGGTTACATGGAGTGCCAAAGACCATCACTTCTGATCGTGACACAAAATTTTTAAGTCACTTTTGGAAAACATTGTAGAGGCAATTTGATACGTCTCTACAATTTAGCAGTGCTTATCATCCTCAAACAGATGGACAAATTGAAGTGGTGAATCAAACATTTGTAAACATCATTTGGTGTCTTGCAAGAGACAAACCAATGCAGTGGGACTATGCACTCACACAAGCTGAATTCACTTTCAATAACATGAAGAACAGGTCCATGGGAAAATCGCCATTTGAAATTGTCAATGGAAGAATCCCAAAGCACCCGCTGGACTTGGTGGTGTTGCCCAAATTGCCAGGAACAAGCAAAGCTGCAGACAATATGGTGGAGAGAATTATTGAAATGCATACTAAGGTAAAGAAAAAAAATTAGAAGAATCCAATGCCAAATGCAAAATTAAAGTGGACATTTATAAGCATCTGAAAGAGTTTCAAGAAGGAGATCTGGTGATGGTGCACTTGCTGGAACTTACAACAAATTGAAACAGAAGAAAATTGGGCCATTGAAGATACTAAGAAAGATAAACAATGTCTATGTCATCGACCTCCCGAAAGATTTGGGAATATCAAAAACTTTTAATATTCGAAATTTGTTTGACTACCATGCACTTGAGGACTGCAAGTTACGATAAAATAACTCAAAAATGAGTTCTTTACAAGAAGGGGACACTGATGTAGGACGCTCAAAGAAAGTTCAGAAATATCAAAAAAAGCTAATTCAGAAGTTAAGGGGTCGTGGCAAATTATCTGATTCACGCTTTTATTTAACTTAGGATTTATCTTACTTAGTAGCTTTCTATGTTGAAATTCTCTTCATTATGATGTCATAAGTCTCTCCTAGTATGAGTCAATTAGGTCTTATTCTCGGATTCTACCAACCCAAGATTAACTTTGAACTGAATCCTATTCAGTTTAGGATTTAGGAAGGATGAATCATTATTTAGGATTTTATTTTCGTAGATTAACTTATTTATGACTTCTACCAACTCAATTAATGGGTTCAAGCTGAGTTGTATTCAGTTTAGGACTTGGAAAGTCAGAAACCTACTCAAATAGGACTTCTGGTATTTGTATAAATAGGCCTTCAGCTCTATGGACGGGAGAACCACTTTTATTCTCAATAAAGTTCTACTTTAGTAAATTTTCTCTCTTCCTTATAGATTCAAGGAGTTCTTAACAGAGGCAACGGTGTTTTCCTCATCTACCACACTTGTTGGTACGTCAGTATATTTTCAAATTCTGCTAAGCTACGAGCCTTTTTCCTTCCAAGGAATCCAACTGATCGAAGCAAAGATAAACATTATTTTTTTTGTATTTTTTTTTGCAAAATAATACTTGGTGAGAAAATTTATACCTCTAATAGCAAGATTATCTTAGTCCCAAATACCAATGCCTATGGTATTAACTAGGTAGGAGTTTAGTATGTAGTGTGATAAGCCCATAATACCTTCGAAAGTTTTTGATGCCAGTCTTTTTTATTTCTAGCAACAACTTTCTTCAGTACATTTGAAAAGATTTTGTTAAATATCTTGGTGAGGCCATTTTTTTCTTGCATTATAAATGAATGAAAACCTTCAGTCTATTTTATTATGATGTGCGAATCGTCCTATTTTAAAAAGATGGCTCATTATAAGAAATAATCATTCGAGAAATATCGAATTGGTACAAAATATGTTCCCAAAAGAAATGGGTGACAATATCATCTTTCATCACTTTTAGTGGAATTTCTTCTGTGTTTTAAGAGAAGTAATCAATTATTGTCAATATAAAATGATGACTTTTGAAAGAAGACAGCTCAATTGGTCCAATAATATTTTTCTAATATTTGTCTTGTATATTTATGGTTTTATTAAAAAAGTCATAACTAGCCTATGACTAAGCCACTACTTAACCACCTAGAACCTCACGAGACAAGCCTATTAATGTTGACATGTTTTCTATCCTATGTTCTGTATGGCATGTTGACAACCAAGTATAAGGAAACGATGAATTCCATGTCGAGCTAAAGAAAAAACAAGTTATCAAAACAAAATAGGGTTTGAGGTTCAAGAACTTGCTCAGAGCTGAGGCAACGACGTCGATGAAAGAACTTGAACCCACGACTCCAAATGAGATGGCGGTGGCAAGATTCAAACCAGCAGCTCCCTACACGGCCGCGGAGGTGGTTGCGGAGCTTGATCCAACAATGCCTTGAGAGCCAAGGGTTAGGACCACCTATGTCGGAGAAACAGCAAGAGCAAAAGCCCCTCAAACATCAGAGCACCGTCGCTAGTGGCTAATGGAGCAGTTGAAGAAGCCATGGAGAGGAAGATTAAGTGCTGGAGAAGGAGATTCGCTGGAGAAGAAGAAGTTTGAATATTACAAATGGCCAAAAATGGGAGATGGAGACGAAGAGGTCCATATATACCCCCTGTTATGTCGTTGAATGCCATCCATGTGTCTCAATTTGAGCCGGGGGGGGGGGGCGGGCGAGGGGGGGTGCGGGGGGGTTTTCAATTTGCCACCCAAATTATAAGAAACATGTGTCACACATCCAAAATGCAAGAAATGGTTTAGGCGATAATCACGAGGAACACATGTCAATCTTAGGCAATACCTCAATAACTAAAACTAACAACTCAAATCTCATTATCTCCGGGAGTGAACCTTAATGATTTTATGTGATTTGATAAGAGTGGCTCGATTTTGAGGAGTCATGATGGTTGGTAAATCGACTGAGTTAATAAAGATCGAGCTAACTCTATACTCTAAGTGAGGGAATTAACGCTTAGAGTTAGAAGGGCACTGATGTACTGAAATACAATCCTGAGCCATTTAGGGTCTACAATAATTGGTCACAAGAAGTCTGTCGAATATCTCGGCTGAGATTAAGAAGTTTTGAATACACCAAATTGCCTCAATTTATTATATATATATATATATATATATAGGTATAGGGTATTTACCTCCGGTAAAAGGACAAATGGTAGATTCTTTTCATCTTTTGCTCTATTTTTATTGTGACTAACTTGGGCTTTGGAAAAACTGCCACTAGAAAATTTCTAACAACTTCATTGTGTTTTCTTTTAGCATAATAATGAAGAATTGGCCTAGTCAATTATGATCATGAGGAGCCTCTCAAACTAAACTCAGTGACAAAACCCTCACAACACATGGCATGTTTTATTCTACAAGAAAGACTGGGAAGTGTGGTTCTTCATTATTGATTTCTCCAAATGAAGTAACTTGCCCGCTCAAAAAATATTCACTAAATGCTTAGTCTCCTTCATACTTTAAAGATCATATATCTGAGATACTGATAAAACATAATTTGAAAAAAAAATTATGAAATACCACCAAACACATTGAATGGATTTTCAAAAAAAAGAATGTTATATATCATACTATGAGAAAAATCATGGCTCAAATGAGCAAAGCAAACATAAATAGCCATAAAATAATAAATCAAAAAGGAAAAATAAATAGCCACAACAACCAAAAGCAAACTGACTGAGAAATTGGATGAGACAATTTGAGCATTTAATGAGATGATCCCAATCATTAAATTCTAGCAACAAATTCAATCTTCCTAGCTAGTAGGCCATCATCAGCAATTAATGTCGACAACAACATGAAATATAGAAAATATTTCTCAAAGTCTTCCCTACAAAACTACTCCAAAGTCAACTCAAAATTCACCTACTCTCCGATTACAAAATCAACTCAGAACTCATCAACTCAAAACTCATCTATCCCTTTCAACCACACTAGACCTCACAAGGTGTGTCTTAGAAGAGCAACATGTGACGGATTTACCACAATTTTTCCAGTCCCCCCTACTGAACATAGGAGTATGCACATAATAAACCATCTTTTCAAGGGCAAGCACACTTATCCCAAGAATTATTTACTAATTAATCTTAACCCTGAGTTTTTTCTTGGTTAAAATATTATTTCTAGAACGAAGTATCATAAGTAAACAGAGCAGAATAACGTTGAAGCTCCCTATTACGGGTTTCACAAAAGCTGCATTTTCCCACAGGCATAGGGGATACAAAAGCCCCTGGATTGAGTGGAATGCAAACCCTCCCAGACACGAGCTGACTGGAATATTAAGAATATCAACTTTGATGACAAAAGCCACAAGCAAGTCTACAAATAAACAAGCAATCAAAACGCAGCAAATAGTTTAAAAGAGTCCAATGTTCACAAGTCCAAACCCAAGGCCCAAAAAAACCAAAACTCATCCTTGACGGAAACCAGAAGTCCTAATTATAGAAAAAAAATATATAGGGTTGTAAATTTCTCAAGGGCTTGCTGCATTGGAATCAAGAGATGATGCCATCACTCAGAGACATCGCAGCCATCTGCTCAGTGGGGGCACTGGACTGCTGCTGAACACTCCCCAGCACATTCATCGCCTCTGCAACTTTGGCTTTCAGAGCATCAGGGGACTCGAGCAGATGCAGGACTTCAGTCTGATCCATCTCTAGAAGCATGCCTGTCACCTTCGCAGCGTGCTCATGTTCCAGCTTTTCCACAAGTGGGTACAGACTCTCACCAAGCATCTAAAAAATGAGAAATGAAAAATCAGCTAGTCTCAGAATGACTGAATATATTGAGATAACAAACAAGCTGATCCACAAGTGCATGTAATTCTTGGAAGTCGAAAACTTCATGAAGCCCCAATGCTAAAAAACAGGAGCAGTCTGAAAGATTACAATCTATCAGATTCCAACCAGGTCCAAAAATACCTTACAAAACTGATCAGGCAAGAAACAAGCCAAACCTAGCCAGGACAAAAATGTCTTGGCGTATTTGGGCAAGCACCTGAAACAAGCCCTTCTAAAGCTTTTACAAGTCCTATCTTTGTGAAGTAGGTTAGAGAAGAACAAAAACAAGGTTTTAGAAAGCATAGCTGTATGCAGGCAATTGGGGTACTGCATAAAGCCTAGATGGCATATGCACGCCTAAACAACAACCAGGCAGTTTTGAATAAAAATATTAGAAAATAAATATAATGTGTAAAATTATAAAAAATCCACGTGCTTCTTTGAATATGTGTGCATATATTCTAGCAACATGTTCTATACAAATTCATATAAACTAACTAGTAACTGAAGTAAAGACTCCACAGCAAATTTTTATATCAAAAACAAAAAAATCAGTATCGCAACTTATCAACTATTATGTTAAGTTAATTGGATCCAAGCCAATATCATTTATTGGGCTGGATCCTCAGTGGCCCGCCTAAGCAGTGTCTAGGCAATTAGTGTTGAATTTCTAAGATTTCTGGACAGAAACTAGGGTTTCTCAAGGATGATAAGCGAAATAAAAAAGAGCTTTACTTTGAGATAAGTTAATCACTAACAAGACCCAACTATCTCTTTTAAATAGAAGGCTCTTGTTCTAGTTGTACTCTTACTTAGGCTTTACTAATAATTTGTTTTACACAATGCCGGTTTTCATTTTTGACTTGAATTTCATATTGGATTTGGGCATTTTAATTGGATTGTAATGAAACCAGATTTCTTAAGTATAAGATGGTACTTTAAGACGCAACCATACTTGTAAAACTTGAATCCTACATGGATATTTCTAAATTTTATTTCAATTCTTTCAATACCTCCCTCAAATTGGTGCATAAATGTTCAATATGCCCAACTTGCAAATGTTTTTGGCATATCAACAAGCGTGGTAAACGAGAAAAACACCGTTGCCTCTGTTAAAAACTCTTTGAATCGACAAGAAAAAGAGAAAATTCACTAAAGTAGAACTTTATTGAGAATAACAGTGATTTCCCGTCCATAAGGTTGAAGGCCTATTTATACAAATACCAGAAATTATATTTGAATAAATTTCAGGCTTTCCAAGTCTTAAATTGAATACAACTCAGTTTGAACTCATTAATTGGATTGGTAGAAGTTCTAAATAAGTTAATCTACGAAAGTAAAATCCTAAATAATGATTCATTATTCTCAAGTTTTAAACTGAATAGGATTCAACTCAAAATTAACCTTGGCTTGGTGGAATCCGAGAATAAAACCTAATTGACTCATATTAGGAGAGACTCATGATATCATAATGGAGAATTTCAACATAAAAAGCTACAAAGTAAGATAAATCCTAAATTTAAATAAAAGAGTGAATTAGATCATTTGTCATACCCCTTGACTTCTGAATTAGCTTTTTTTGACATTTCTAAACTTCCTTTGAGTATCCTACATCAGCGTCCATTTCTGGTAAAAAACTCGTCCTTGAGTTATTTTGTCATAACTTGTAGTCCTCAGGTACATGGTAGTCAAACAAATTTTGAATATTAAAAGTATTTAAGATTCCCAAATCTTTCGGGAGGTCGATGATATAAACATTATCGTTTATCTTTCTTATTATGTTTAATAGCTCAATTTTCTTCTGTTTCAATTTGTTGTAAGTTTCAGGTGGAAACCATTCTTTCCTCAAGTACACCATCACCATATCTTCTTTTTGAAACTCTTTTGAACGCTTATAAATATCCGCTTTAATTTTGTATTTGACATTAAATTCTTCTAATTTTTTCTTTACCTTAATATACACTTCAATAATTTTCTCTATCATATTGTTTGCAGCTTATACTTGTTCCTGGCAATTTGGGTAATACCACCAAATCCAGCGAGTGCTTTGGGGTTTTTCCATTGACAATTTCAAATGACGATTTTCTCGTGGATCTGTTCTTTATGTTATTGAAAGCAAATTCAGCTTGTACGAGTGTATAGTCCCACTGCTTTGGTTTGTTTCTTGCAAGACACCAAATGATATTTATAAGTGTTCAATTCACCACTTCAGTTTGTCTATCTATTTGAGAGTGATAAACACTGCTAAATTGTAGAGACGTATCAAATCGCCTCCACAATATTTTTCAAAAGTGACTTAGAAATTTTGTGTCACGATCAGAAGTGATGGTCTTTGGCACTCCATGTACCTTTTCAATCTTCTAAAAGAATAGATTAGCCACTCTTATTGCATCTGTTGTTTTCTTATATGAAATGAAGTGTGTCGTCTTGGAAAATCTGTCGACAACAAATACTGAATCTAAACCTCGTTGAGTCCTAGGGAGGCTCAAAACAAAATCCATCGATAGATCCTCCCATGGGGCATTTGACACAGGCAATGAGGTATAAAAGTCAGTGTTTTAAGAGCTTCTTTTGGCTGTTTGGCATACATAACACCCTTGTACAAAGCGACCGACATCCGTCTTAAGTTGTGGACAATAGTAGCGCTCTTCAACTAGTGCAATGCTCTTATCACGCCCAAGATATCCTACTAGACCACTGCTATGCAACTCTTTCACCACCTTTTCCCTCAAGAAGCACCTTGAAATACAAAAACGAGAACCCTTAAAGAGAAAGTCTTCATAGAGATATAAATCACTTTTTTGTCCTATTTGGCACTTTCTAAACTCCTTTTTAAAATCTTCATCTTCAGCATACAATTCCTTCAAATAATCAAACCCTTCAACTTCGTTGTTTATAGTTACCATCAAGGCTGCCCTGCGGCTCAAAACATCCACCATCTTATTTTTTTGTCTAAATTTGTGTTTCAAAACGTAGGTGTATTGTTGTAAGAATGATGACCATCGACCATACATACAATTCAAATCCTTCTGACTATCAATGAATTTCAAAACTTGGTGGTCAGTATATAGAATGAACTTTCGTTGAATTAGATAGTGCTTCCAATGACGAACTGCTTGTACAACCGTATAAAATTCCAACTCATATATTGACCACTTCTTTCGAACTTCACTCAACTTTTCGCTGCAGAAAACTACTAGTCTTCTTTCCTGGGATAGAATGGCTCCAATGCCTATGTACGAAGCATCACAATCTACCTCAAATAACTTTTCGAAATTAGGCAATATCAAAACAGGTGCAATAGATAACTTCTTCTCGATCAACTCGAAACATCTATTAGCTTCTTGAGTCCAGGAGAACTTGCGTTGTTTCAAACACTCGGTTTTTGGTGCCATAATGGAACTAAAGTTTTTAACAAACCTCCGATAGAATGTCACCAAACCATGGAAGCTTGTAACTTCTGATATACTTTTGGGTATTGGTCATTTCTTAATAGCTTTTACCTTTTCTTCATCAGCATAAATGCATTCGACACTTACCACGAATCCCAAGAACACCAAGTGGTCAGTCATAAAATAGTATTTCTTTGAGTTGATGTACAACTTTTTCAACACAGCAAATACTTCTGCTAGATGTATTTTATGTTCTTCTTCATTATAACTGTACACAGAATATCATCAAAGTAAATAACAAAATGACCAATGAAATGCTTGAGTACCTGGTTCATCAATCGCATGAAGGTACTTAGTGCATTTGAGAGTCCAAAAAGCATAACAAGTCACTCATAAAATCCCTTTGTTTTGCAAGCAACTTTTCATCTATCACCGGGTCTAATTCTGATTTGATGATATTCACTCTTTAAATCTATCTTAGAGAACACCTTTGACCTTTCCAACATGTCCAACATATCCTCTAAGTGAGGAATTGGGAATTTATACTTCACCGTGATTCGGTTGATGGCTCGACTATCTATACACATCCACCAACTTCCATCTTTCCTAAGTGTCAATAAAACTGAAACTGCACATGAACTCATGCTGACTCTGACCATTCCTTTTCTGATCAATTCTTCAAGCTTGTATTGTAAAATTTGTGACTCTTTTGGACTCATTGTGTAGTGAAACAAATTTGATAAACTCGTTTCAGGAACAAGGTCAATGTGGTGTTGAATATCTCTCATTGAGGGTAGTTCATCGGGAAGATCATCGGGCATAATTTCCTTGAATTCATCTAGGAAGGTTTGCAAGCTTTTTGGAACTTCAGTGGGTATTGTCTCTATTTCTTTCTCAATCATAACAAATATTTGAGTTGTCTCTTTAGTCTCATTTATAAAATTTTGTATAATCAAGAAAGAGGGACCCTCATTTTGCAAAATTTTAGGTCGACGCTATTCGCCAATGAGGGTAAGGATATTTTTCTTTTCATCTTTGAAGAAGATGTAGAAATTGTCTCATCCACGATGTGTAGAATCTCTATCAAATTGCTAAGGTCTTCCAAGAAGAATATGACATACATTCATTCCACAACATCACAGGTTATCTAATCCTTATAGAATTTTCCAATGGAAAAACAAATTTGACACCGTTCTGTTACCTTAGTTTCACCAATCATTTTAATCTAGCCGATCTTGTAGGGAGAGGAATGTGATTCCGTTTTCAATTGAAGCATGTCGACCATAATATTGGAGATTATGTTTTCACTACTTCCCCCATTAATAATCATATCACAGATCTTACCATTTACTGTACATCGAGTGCGAAAAATATTATGACGTAAATTTTCCTCATGCTTTGAGATGTACATCAGATTCTGAACTACTAAAAATAACTTTTCACCATCAGACTCCTCAAATATTCTATCTTCATAGTTTTCTTGATCACAAGATAGGTCATCATTTAAATCATGTAAATCGTCAGCAACAAAATTATCTTCAATAATCAGATTTACAGGTTGTCATATTGGACAAACATTAAAACGATATCCAAATATTTCATAACGATAGCACTTTAGATCAGGATTTGAACTTGAGTTCTTTACTGATGTGGTGTTTTCTGATAGCCTTGTAGGTCTAACTTCAAGACTCACTTGTGTGGGAGGTCGAGGAAGTTATGTAGTTGCACCTCTATTAGGAATAGATTGTGTTTCTTTTGAATTCTCACCAATTGTTCTCCCCACCTAATTTCTAATGACAGATCGCTCCAAATTGGGACTCCACACAAGTTGGACTTCTCACAACCTCATTAACCGTCCAAATAGGTTGTAAGAAAATCCTATCTTAGATAGTTGTGCGTAGCCCATCGATGAATCTTTCAATTTGATGGAATTCGGTCTTTACTAGATTATTACGTGCTGATAAGCGATAGAACTCCTTAGCATATGCCTTCACACCGCGATTACCTTGTCGACAATTTTGATATTACTGAAATAGTATCTGATCATAATCTATGAGAAGGAATTGCTTTTCGAGAAGAGCCTTCATCCGTGGTCATACTCGAATTAGAGCTTTATTTTGGCGTGTCCTTTCCAACTAGATGTGTTCCCACCATACTGATGAACCCCCTTTGAATCGGTAAGCAACAAGCTTCACTTTCTTTGAATCTGAAATCTCCATATAGTCGAAAAACCGTTCCACTTCAGCAAGCCAATCGAGAAAATTTTCGATCTGAAGTTGGCCATTGAAAGATGGGAGATCAATTTTCAAGTGAAAATCATGACGTCTATCATTCTCAGAAACTGGTCGATGAAGGATGTCTTCAATTTCATCGCTAGAGTTTTCAAGGATTTGTAAACCCTTTGGATTCACTTGCGGAGCCTTTTCTCGATCAATTAGATCACGAATCACTTCATCGATCCGTCGACGTGGTTGATTCAGGCCTTCAAGTTGATCCATACTCAGCATCAAGCTTACAAATGAGTTTTGGATTGCCTCTATGGTCGAATCAAAATACTCACAGCTGATGCGATTACCCATAGGAGCACCGTCCCTAACGTTACTACTGGTTGCGTCGTCGTTAGACATTAAGTAAGAAGAGCCTCATTCTGATACCCCCTTGACGTAATAAGTGTAGTAAACGAGAAAAACACCGTTGTCTCTGTTAAGAACTCCTTGAATTCATAAGTAAGACAGAAAATTCACTAAAGTAGAACTTTATTGAGAATAAAGTGATTTCTCATCCATAAGACTAAAGAGCTATTTATACAAATACCAGAAGTCCTATTTGAGTAGGTTTCAGTCTTCCCATGTTCTAAACTAAATATAACTCAACTTGAACCCATTAATTGAGTTAGTAGAAGTTCTGAATAAGTTAACCTACGAAAATAAAATCTTAAATAAGGATTCATCCTTCCAAGTCCTAAACTGAATAGCATTCAGCTTAAAATTAACCTTAGGTTAGTGGAATCCAAGAATAAGACCTAATTGACTCATACTAGGACAGACTCATGGCATTATAATGAAAAGAATTTTAACATAAAAAGATAGTAAATAAGATCAATCCTAAATTTAAATAAAAAAGTGAATCAAAGCATTTGTCATGACCTCTTGACTTCTGAATTAGTTTTTTTTTGACATTTCTGAGCTTCCTTTAAGTGTCGTACATCAGTTTTCTAATAAATTTCTCTTCTCAAAACTTCAGTGAACACATTTACTAGTTAATTCTTTATTGGAGTATATTTTAATTCCACTTATTTCTTTAATACCTTCTTTCTGATAAACTGGAGATCAAGTTCAATATGCTTTGTTCTTTTATAAAATGTAGAATTATTAGAAATATGCTATTTGATTTTCATAAAATATCTTAGTTGATATCTCTATTGGATAGCCAAGTTCCTTCAGGAATTAACCAAAGAACTTAACATGCTCCTAGAGACGCAGCTCTGTACTCTATCTTTACATTGGACCTTACACTACTTCTTGCTTCTTGTTCTTCATGTAATCATATTTTCCCAAAAAAAAATGCAAAACCCAAATATTAACTTCCTAAAAAATGTTAATCCAACTCACTTTACATGTGTAACGTTGTACATCCAAAATTTTCTGCTCCCTTAAAATATCTCAAAATCTTGTACACTATCATCATTGTGTGATTTTCTTGAGAATTGTATGAAGTGACTGACATCACTAATAACAAATGCAATGTCAGGACTTTTTATAGCCAAATGTATGAACTTTCCAACAACTCATATTATTTTGGATAGCTTATTTCATCTCCCACGTCCCGATACAATTTTTGTGTTTGAATCTATGGGAGTACCTATGTTCTTCCCTCCTAACAAACTTGTTAAAGTTAGTAAATTAAATGTATATTTTTTTTGTAATAATACTAACCCTTTGCATAAGTAAGCTACATCTATTCCAATGAGGTAGTAATCTCAAGTCCTATCTCAAACTGTTTTAAAAAATCTCTTTAACTCCTTGATTTTTCTATCTTATCTCATATTATAATGATATCACCTATATAAACAAATAGTATTGTCCTCTTTCTCTAGTATTCTTTGAAAAAAATGACATAGTCAAATTGGCTTTTTCTAAACCCCGTAATTAATTAAAGCACAAAATCTATCAAAACATACCCTAGGAACTACTTGAGATCATATAGTGATCTTTTTAATTTACAAATCAACTACTGTCCGCTAACATCGTTAAAATCTAATGGTTGCATCATGTATACCTCTTTCTTAAAATCACCATGAAGTAATGTATTTTTCACATTTATTTGAGTGATATTTCACCCCATATTTATTTCTAAAGATAGTATGATCCTCAAGAATTTAACTTTGCTACTATTGAGAAAATGTCAAAACAATTTATTTCATATGTTTGAGTAAAACTCTTTGTTACAAGTCTTGCCTTAAATTTATCTATGATCCCATCTGATATGTCTTCACTAAAAACTCACTTACATCCAACAAACTACTTACCTTCATGTAGAGATATAAGCTCCCATAAATCATTGTGTCGTAATATCTTCACATCTACTTCCATAACTTGTCTCCACTTTGAATCTCTCAAAGCTTCGGCTACTATTTTCATAAGGTAGTAAAAATGGCTACAGCAAATATCTGAAGGTAAGGAAGAGTTTTTCATATGAAATAAACTAATTTATAAGGTATTTTGCACATACTCTTCTCCCTTTTCTTAAGGTTATGGATAAAAAAATGTCTTGTTGGAGTGATAGATGAACTAAACCTTCAACAAGTTCCTCTCGACTAGTCATCTTCTCTGAATCCTTTTTAGTTGTAATTAGTGAATTAATTTCTTAGCCTAAATCCACCTCCTGTCTTTTGAGATATATGATATCAAACTTCTTCTTATCTCCTTTTGAAGGCATCATAAATTAGCAATCATTAATTGGTATGGGAAAAACAAGCTCAGAGATTTTTCATAATAAGTTCATTGCGTAAAAGGATAAGGTCTTTTTAAGTTTTATTGAAATAGAAAACCTCCTTGAAGAAAGTAAAATTCATAAATATGTATCTTCGATATTTTATTGAATCATAACATTTATATTCTTTATGGATTCTAAAGTATTTTAAGCAAACACATTTTACAAATTTTGATTGCAGTTTATTTCTATAAAAACTATAATCTTAAAAAAAAAAATAGATACAACCAAAGATTTCAGGTTTTACATGAAATGCTACTTTATTAATTAAATAACATGCTACTTGAACTGCATTCCCCTAAAACTAATAAGTTACATCATGTTCAAACATAATAACTCTAGCTACTTTTAACAAATGTCTATTTTTCTCTCAGTCGCACCATTTTGTTGTGGTGTAATTAAATGTGAGGCTTGAAAAAAATCTGATTATTTTGAAGATATACTTCGAATTCTTTCGAAAAATACTCTCCATTATCAACTGTAAAAATGTTAACAGTAGTATTAAACTGATTTACTCTCCTCCATTATAAACTCTCAAAATTTTAATAGTAGTGTTAAACTGATTTTGTACTTCTTTCTGAAATAATCTAAATATTTTATAAACTTCAGATTTATTCTTCATCAAATAAGACTCATGTATTCTTAGAGAAATCATCACCAAAACTCGCAAAATATTTACTCATCCAAAAAACAAAGCTATCCATATATTACTATGAATTAAAATAAAAATTTGTAAGCTTCTTTTATTGGTTCTAAAAGAAAAATGTGTTCCTATAATGCTTAACAAGTTCACAGTATCACACATCAGCTTATATTAAGACACAACTAGAGAATATAATTTTAAGCTTTGGAAAAAAAAATACCATAATATATAATGCTATAAAAAGAGGTCTTTCTTTTGACTTGCACATGCTTTGACTTGTTATCCACTGGAATCAAGAAAGTACAGACCTTTATGTTCAATTCCTCCATCAATCATTTTTCTCATCTGAAGAAGATCTAAGAACACAATAAAAGGGGTAAAAAGTTAAAAAGCACAATTCAAAATTTTGATTAATTAGCTCAAAAAAAGTAGGTTATAAGAAAATTTGTTTATAAAGATTTGTTTGGCTTCTGATAATAAGATAAAAAGTTTAGGATTATCAGACATATGGTCCATGTTTATACAATCTTGGATCCTAAGCTGGCTAAGGCTAATAGAGCTTTCCTAGCGCTTACTATTTGATTATATTCTTCCTTATTAAGGTCCAAATGCACTATTTTTGGTGTAAACATTGATTCTGAATTGTTTGACTTGTCCTGATATTCATTATATAGTCTTTAGTACTTGTGAGATCTGCGTTGTGGAAGATCCATCATGCAACACCTAGCATCTACTATTGTGCCATTTGTACTTCCATAGCAAGCACACTTGAGATTACTTTAGTCTTTTACCCTTCCTCTTCCTAAAAAGCCTTTTATCGTACTTAATTCTTCTCTTCCAAAATTGATACTTCAAAATTAGTATTATGCCCAAAGGGTTGTAAGTTTATTTTTTGTAGTTATTTATTGAGGACACTTTTCTCTTCTAACATGAATTGATTCTTAACTAGTTTATATTCTTTGTTTAGAATAGACAAAAATAAAACTACTCTAAATTCATCATTATATTGATTTTGCTTTTTAACACTAGATGTGAAGAGTTGTTGTGACGCCATCGACCCATTATGATATTATTTCTGAGCGTCTGCGGTCTGCGACCCACTCGGCATAAGAATTTTGTTTTTTCCAGTTCCCCTATAAAAAGTCTCGTTATTAGATTTATGACAGTCATCATATTTAACCCAATCTCAATTCCGACACTTTGTCGATATGGAATTAAAAATAACTACTATCAGTTACAAACTCACTATCTGTCTATTGATTTACTGATCCTATCGGGCCTTAAAATCTCCCCCTCTCAAGGTTCAGCATTCTCGCTAAGTTATCCCACATCGATCAAGAGGTGCAAAATGGCTCTGATACCATTATGTAAGACCCCCGACTCAGCACGATATTGTCCCTGGGCGTCTACAGCCCGCGACCCACCTGACCCGAAGGCTTTATTTTTTCAAGTTCCCTGAGAAAAAATCTCAATCTTGAGTCTATGACAATCATTATATTTAATCCAGTCTCAACTCCAATACTTCGTCGATGTGGAACTAAAGACAACTGCTGTCAATTATAAGCCCACTATGTACCTACTGCCCCACTGGCCCTATCGGGTCTTACAGTTGTTACATATCTACTTCACTCCAAATACTTTTCATTTTAATGAAATACTCCTCTAAGGGTTTTCTAACCTATTTAGTTTTAACCATCCCTTCAATTATTTAAATATTCTTAAAACATTATATTTACTTGAATAAAGCCTTCTCACTTTATCCCAAATTTATTTAGTGATGCAGTAGGGAAAGCAAAAGGAATAAGGAAATCATCTTTTCATTATGATAAATCCTTAAATTGTCAAGAAAAATAAAAAGAACAAACTCAAAATAAGATAATATTATTAATAGAAAAAAAAATTTATCTGTATATATAATTTTTAAATAAGCTTACAATTTTAATTAGTGTAAACTAAAAACAAAACTTAAACTTCATTATTAATTTTACTTAGCATATCCTAAATAAAAAAGATCAAAATTCTGTCCTTTATTAGGCTAATACTGTTATGGATTTGAACTCATATATAAACTCTAATTTTGGCCAATATAGAAACTAAATTAGTCAAAATAATAAATAACAAAATTGCAGAAATCAATATCAGATTTCTAACGAATAATTATTTGCTAAATTTGAATAAATATCGTAAAAGATATGACTTTTAGACTATAACTGCATCAATCCTGATATATCCTAATTGGAGATTGAATTTAAATTTGACTTGATCTCCAATTTTATTGTAAAAAAATATAATTATCTTACAGCAAAACTTTACACTTATAAAAGGTTTATTCTCAAGTTAAATATTAAAGTCTTTATTATTGCAATTGTATCCTTTTTAAATTCTTTTCAATATAAACTTGATAAAGACTAACTAAACTATATAGAGACATTTCAATTATTTGATTCTTATTCTTCAGATGTTTCAACTTATTCACCTCTGTTATTAGTCGATACTTGCATTTTTACTCAAACTCTAAAATAGTCTTTATGACCGGTAACTTTTTATATTCAATTTTTGTATCTCGAGTAATCGTAATAAACTTTTAAATATAGTGAATAACAATAAAAATCAAATATTACTTCATTATCCTTTAGTGATGAAAAATTGTGATATTTTCATATCTTCGCTAGTAAATTTTGAATAAGAAAATTAATCTTTTCCAAAAGTAATATTGTAATTTATATTATTAATAACTTTGGAACCCTAATTGAAATTCTCAATATGTGTATATAGGTTCTCTTGTAAACTGAATTTTCTTAAGAATTTTTAATAAACATATACAAATCATCATTTAGACTCGCTTCGTCCACAGAAAAAATACCCAAAATTACTTCTTCAATGTTATCTTCTTTTTCAGCATTCATCATTATAAAATAACAAAGTTTAATATAAACAAAATTTGTAGCAGAATCTATAATACTAACCTCTAAATGATTTATCTCGAAATTTATAATTTTCTCTTGAAATTTTCAAAAAATTAGATTGAAATTTACCCTTTCTTGAATCTCATACTTAAATTTGGTGTATATCTCCTCCTAACGAATAAAACAGTCCTCTTATAAAATTTATTTCTAAAATATGTCATATCTCCAACCATATTTAGAGTTTTTGAAGATCTTTTTTTTACGTTGCTAGAATTGCTTTCACCATGATAAACCTTATCCCTTTAATTTTAATTCAACAACTTCAATTCTCATTATTTCAGAAAACTCCAGTTGCATAAAATAGTCTTCAAATTATTCTACCTAACTGAGAAAATTTTCATATTTATGAAAATAAAAAAGCTGATTTAAAAAAAATCAATCTCATAAGCTAATCTCTAAAACATCGAAACGCGAGCCTCTTTGGAAATCAATTGACTCAGTAGAAAAGACACAATAAATAAACAAAAGATCATTGTCATCTCATAATGAATCAATCCTTAAATTCACAAAAAAAGATGAAAAAATAAACCCAAAATAAAATAATATTATTAATAGAAAATTTTTTTACTTACAACCTTAGGTTATTTATATAGCTCTAATAAACTTAAAATCTTAATTGGTGTAAATTAAAAATAAAACTTAAACTCTATTATTAATTTTACGTAACATAGCCTAAATAAAAAAAATCTAAATCTCATTTCTTATTGAACTAGAACTATTATAAACTTGGACTCATAAATAAACTCTAATTTTGACCAATATAGGGACTAAATTAGCCAAAATAATAAATAAGAAAATTATAAAAATCAATTACAATTTTCCAACGAATAATTGTTTGCTAGATTTGAATAAATATTCTAAAAAATATGACTTGGATTATAATTGCATCAATCTTGATTTATCCTAATTAAGGTTGGAATTCAACTTAGACTCAATTTTCGATTTTATTGTAAAAAAATATTATTGTCCTGCATTATTTAATTATATCACAATCTATTATATTGGTAATGACTATAGGCTTCTTTTGCTTTGAGGAATACTTACATGACTTTTGTCCACTTGATAGTTCTTAGACCCTTACTAGTCTTATAGAGGTCATTTGAAAGCCATAATTATCACAGGGGATATGTTCCTTTTTTATTTTTATTTGATCTATTATGGTTTTGAGGACTAAACTTTCTTTTCTTTATCAACAGCAGTAATAATCTCCTTAAAGCTTTGATGTTATGTTAAATTTCTAAGGTTTTTAAATTAAAAATTAGGGTTTCTCAAGAATGATATAGCAAGAGAAGAAAGAGCTTTATTATGAGAGAAATTAATCACTTACTTTCTCCTTGAAATAGGAAACTCTTGTCCTAGTTAAACTCTTACTCGAGATTTATTAATGACCAATCATACACAATATTAATTTCCTCTTCTAAGTTTTAAATTGTATTTGGATTTCTTAATTAGGTTGTGATAAACTTATGTTTCTCAAGTATAATGTGGTACTTCAATGATGCAATTATACTTGTAAACTTGAATCTTATATAAGTATTTCTCAGCTCTATTTTTAGTTCTTTCAACAATTAGGCGATCAAGTAAGGGCACGCACCTAGGGCGCCGCTTAGTTGATAATGTAGATTTTATCCCATAATAGCTTATAACTAAGCGAGGATGTTAGAGTACTGACTTAACTTAGGAGGCAACAATTTTATAATCTTAAACAAAAACAACATGAAGTTGGGAAGTTATACAAAAGAGCAGTAATGTAGAAGTCATGACTAACAAGTCCAAGAAATCCTAGACCGAGGGAACAATAGGAAAAAAAGGAAAACTCACGGTTCGTTGTTGCTCAGGGCTTGCTTTAGCAAGAGCAGAGGCCAGGGTTCCAATTGGGATGGGTTGTGATGCCCCCACATCACGCACAGGAAGACCAGCCATATCATAAGGCAAAGACATAATTCCTCCACCAATACCTGGCATAGAACCATCTGGCAGCATGTGCCCCGGAGGGTATCGGTAGGCACGCCCCCGTGGAAGCATCTGAAAATCAAAAATTAGATCATATATCATGCACTAGACCAGCAATAACTCCAAAACCCTAGCACAGAACCGTTATTCATGACAATTTTCCTAATTAACATTTGGATATTTTCACTATACGAAGAAAATAAATATACAAGTTGCAAAAAAATGAGTAATTGGATAGAAAATCTAGTTAAATTGAAATTTACAAAGAACAAGTCATTAACTACAATCAGAATGCACTGAATGTGGGCATGACATACGTCCAAGCTATAAATTGTATAGGGAGTTGATCGCTCACCTGATGATGCACCAGTGGCATAGGTTGCTGCATTTGTTGGATTGGCCCACCAGCAGTACGCCTACCCCCTGGGCGTTGCCCCTGTTGACCTTGTTGGACCATTGGCACAAGGAAATTGGGCATAGAAGCAGCCCCAGCCCTCATCCCAGGAACTAGTTGTTGCTGGTAACCAAAGCTAGGCTGACAGAAGGAAGAATGAGATTAAAAAATACAATACACCAAAGACATAATTTAAAGGGAGACTAGCCTTACTGGGAGCATTATGGTTAGTGTAGCTCAGAAAATTTTTTGACTGCTAGATCAACAAGATCAACTTTTCTCAATTACAGAAATGTGGCAAAATGTTAGTTCCTAGATGAGCACTTCTTTTGAATCTGAAATTCCCTCAACCATGGTTACAGAACTGGAAAGCTATTTCCAAAGACCAAGGTAGAAAAAGGTACTCAAAGTCTGGTGATAAATTCAGTGCAGGAACATGAACAGAATCTGATCAGGGAGCTCCACCACATGGCAATTAATTAATAGCAAAGATAAATCATATATCAATTTCCAAATTGCAGCCTTACAAGTCTACAGTGCAGGAATCAAATAGAAAAATGATAAATGCACCAAGTTATATCACAAAAATCTGTTCTAGAATCTGCGGAATTTGTATTACATGAGACATGATGAAGTTCCAGCTCCCAGCTTATCTACTACTAACAGCACAAATACTTTTTTTCTTATAATGAAAATGCAAAATTGCCCCATCATAATCTCAAAACATATTCACTGCTACTCAAAATCACTAACATGTTATGAAATCCCTCATTCAATAAAAAACCAATCATAACTTCACATACAAACACTAAACCTATAATGAGAGAATGGTTAAAAAGAGAGCAGAACACAGCATCTAAGACCATGCAAACTGAACTCAACTTTAGCTAAGAAAATAAAGAAATACAGATTTTGGTGAATTTGTTTTTAGGTTAAACCTTTGTATGGTGCAAATTCATATCAATGGGAGATATTGTATAAAAAATGAAAAAAAAAAGGGTAAATGCAGATAACTCTTAGATTAAACTGGAAAAGGTTATTTTGTTGAGCTAAGTTTTTTGTTCACTACAATCCCACCGTAAGTAGTAACATAAGTAAATCTCAAATTGCCCACTGTCTATCACAACAAATAACTAACTTAATTTATATATTGTTAACTATTCATGCATTTCGAAATCATGCAAAGTGAAAAAAATACTTCCTCCAGGTATCATGGTTTCAGAAGTAAAAGGCACATGATCTATGAATCTGATATGAATCATTTCAAAATACATTAATTTTCAAAATTGTGGGGTCACACTCATTATATGTTCTATGGCCCCTCATCTTAGTTCATCTTAGTTCATCTTTGTTCATCTTTGTTCATTCAATAAAAACCCAAAGGAAAAAACAACCATACTTATCTTGCTTAACGGATGCTATAGTACAACATAGTAGCAAGAATGCAAAAAACTTAAAGATGATAGCACATTACATTTGTTCCAATAATTTCAGAAAAGCTCCCAAAAAAACTAGACTAATACATACATATATAGCTCTAAAGAAGCAAATCATTACCAGCCAGCACAGTAGTTAATTGCTAATTACATCTATGTTGGAGAATACATCATATTCAGAAGCTATCCAACATATATTTCATTTTTAGGTCAATTGCATGCAAGTCGAGATGCATAGTGTTAACAACTCAATAGTTGACATTGGAAAATAGAGCTGCAAATAGAGCTGAAAGCGAACTGAACTTGAGCAAACCTACTTGAGTTCAAGTTCAGTTTGAAATCAAAAATGGCAGGTCAGAGTTTGGTTCGAGCTCACAATGAACTTAGAAGTACAAACTTGCCTTATTATGAACTCAAAACTGTACAAGTTCACTCAAAAAAGTTCAAAATAATCCAAATTCAACTACTTCAAATAAGATGTGAAACTAAAAACCTTTAAATCTAAATTCCTCATTTTTAAACTAAAAACAACAATTATTTCATAAAATTATCACAATTTATAATTAACTCACAGCCTATGAATGTACTTCAGAGATTGAAATTAAAATTATATATATATATATATAAAATATATTACATATTATATGTATATATAATATTGCACTATTTTGAATTGAACTCAACCAAGCCTATTTGAGTTTGAATTCAATTTGAAATTAATTTCAAGCCTTAAACTTGGGTTTGAGTTTGGTCTGAGAATAGTTTCTAACCTAATCAAACTCGAACAAAATTTCAAGTGAACTCAAAGCATCTACTAGCTTCAAACTAATTTGACAGCCCTAGCTGCAATATGGCCAGAACATAAGACAATAAGGTCTCAAACAAAAAGATGAAAATGTTGATGAACAAATGCTGAGAAGAAATATTATGTAACAGCGACAATAAACGATTTATGAGAAGAATTGGTAATGCTACCAAGTGAAGTCACACATAATGGAGAACCCAACTTTGATAAAAAAATCCATAATTGACTGTATAATACTCAAACAAGAACAGTTAGTCCATATAAACAAACATAATATACCTTTTTTTTGGTTATAAATTCTCTGAAAAGCTATAGTCACATGCATTAGTTTCTCGGTGATCATAATAATTACCTGTGAGGGGATAATGGTAGGAGGGGCTTGACCATAAAACATATGTTGTCCAAGAGCAGGAGCACCAGGTGCATACATTGGCATACGAGCTGTAACAGAAGGTGGCATAGTAACAGGACGCATTTGTGAAAACTGATTCTGTAATAGAGATATATATATATATATCAGGTTATAAACAATAATAGAACTGTGAAAGTCACATATGCAATAATAATGCAAACGACAGTCTTCCTCTGAAAAAGGACTAAATTGATCCATCAACAGAGATGCAAAACACAACAAAAAAGAAAAAAATGATTAATCAAATCCTAGAACAATATAATTAACCAAATGTTGCAGTTCCAAACAAAATGAAGAAATTTTTTACCAAACAAATGGTTTTGAAACAAGGACAGCATTTAAAAGGTCACTGCATCTTATTCAGAAAAGAATGGAACCAAATTCCACCATTTATGCATGCTTCAAGTAAGGACAATTTGGCCTTCTAGGTGAAATTATGTTCTCAGCAAACAGCAGAGGAAAAGTAAAATTTTAATAATGTCTATTCCGTAAGCCTAATGGGTAAGGGACAAAATAATGGTTATAGTGATGCTACTTTTGTTTTTAGCCTAATGGGTGGGTACATGCTTTATTTCAAAACATTTCCCAGGTTTGGCACCATAAAGTCACCATGAATTGAAGTATGATTTTCTGATGAATAGTCCCTCTTTTAAAACTCACTATCTAGGCTCGTGTTCTTCACACCGAATTCGCGAATTATAACAATAAATAGGGCCGGGAATTCGGTATAAGGTCTGTTACACTTTTGAAGGGGTCAATTTCTTCAAATTTCAAAAATTAAATCCAAATCAGAACTGAAAACTAAAGCTTCCAGAAACTAACAAAAACCAAACCAATTCATTCATTTCACTTTGGTTCAATCAATAATTTTGGTTAGACTGAAAATTGCTTGCCCTTATCAATAAGAAGGAATTTACTGCAGAAATGTACTAGACTTGGCATCTCATGCCAAAAATAACAAATCAAATTTTAGGAAATATTGCTCAAGAAAATTCAGAAGCAAAACAAGCATAGGCATTGGGACCTATCCCCAGTTTCTCAACAGTTCAAAAGCTCAATTTCTAGGCTCTAAGGCTGCAAGAAATTGACCTAGATAGATCAACCATAGCCCTAGGCGGATCTTCAAAGAAACTACTAGAGTAATTAAATACTAAATAGTACCAGGACCAAGCGTTAAACAGGAAAGAACATGATTATGTTCAGGAACACAAAAGGGTTTCTGTTGCTTTGTAGTTGTAAGCAAATGTTGACATGTCATCTATGGAGATCGCCTAAAATTAAAACTACTATATCAATCAATGCAGCTTAGTTCCAAACAATAATAATATACAATGAATTATTTTATATCAGATACTTAGTGAGAAGTTTCATATTAATTACACTTTCACATTTTATAGAATCATCAGTACCAAACTCTGCCCAACATATTTACCTTCTCCTAAACAGGAACTCTACCTTATTGGTTCTATATTAATTTAAAGAACAAATCAAATACAATAGCAGAAATAGTTTTATATTCTCAAAATTGAATTTATTAACAAAGGTTAGGGCCCAAAAGAGAACATAATGCATGTATACTAGTAGTACAAAATAATAGCAATACAATTTAACAATACCCCAAGCTCATATATAAAATATATAAAATATTAGATTGACTTCTAAAAGAATACTAAATGTTAACGTGTGTAACAGTAAGATTCAAGGATTATTTACATATTAATATGCATGTTTCCTTGCAAAAAATAAATATTCATATCAATATTTAGCATGAAGTCACTAAATTAAGATATCAATATCCAAATATTAATACACCTCAAGAATTAGCTTGATGGTTGAACCACCTTCTTGTATGTGAGAGGTCCTGGATTCAAACCTTGCTTTAAAGCAAGTCTTTAATGATAAACTCTAGTTGCTCAAAAAAAAATCCAAATATTAATATACAATTCAACTGTCATATCTCCAAGAAAAATAGTTCTAGAACAATTAGAAAAAACACTCAAGTATTTTAAATTTAAAAGTTCTTAAAAAAATTTAAAACAGAAAATATATAATGGCATATCTTGATAGTTAATTTAACTATTAACCACTTCACCATTGTCAAGTTCCAAATATCCAAAGCACAAGAAATTATCATGGATATATGAAGCCATTTTTTAATTAACAAGTAAAGCAAAGCATAATAATTAAGTAAAATGAAAATTTCTGAAAAGAGACTACCTGCAGCATAGCTCTTCTGTCTTCTTTGCGCTGTGCAAGGGCAACGTAAAGAGGTTTGCTGCCAATCATTTTTCCATTCATTTCTGCAAGCTAGGGTAAATAAATGGAAAAATTAGCCACTTCACCATCATAATTAAAGAATGAATGTCAACAAACATGTCAAACACAAAAAATTAAAAGACTAGCAACGCTTAAAATCCTCATCTTAATTGCTACAATGCCTTTTCTATCTGTAAGTTTCCTGAAAGCGTTTAAGTCTCATCTATCATTATTTTGCCAAATAAACCCAAAACTACATACCACAAACAATGTGTACTTCAAGAAAACTAAAAGGAAACTCTAATTCAATTCTTGAAATTCAACTCTCCCATAAACTTTATTTCTGTAACAAACACAAGGCTCCAGAATAACTGCAGAACTTAACAGAAGGCCTCCAAATCTTTTCAAAAAGCAACCATAAATTTGGTTTAGAATATCATAACTGATATTTTATTTGAAGCAAACCAAGATGTGCTTTATCCTTCCAGAAACATAGCTTAAGATGTTTCGAAATATAATAGTGCTACTGGTACTAAACGATCATCTGTGCATTACTCACAGCTCGTAAAGCTTCCTCTGGAGCAGAGAAAGCAACAAATCCAGACCCTCGACTAACACCATTAGGGTCCTGCATAACCTGAAAAATGTGTGTCAGAGAAATGTCATAGCAAGAGAAAAAAAAATAGTCAGTATCCATCAATACAAAAAAAACCTTGCAAGAAGTTATTGTGCCAAACACTGAGAACATTTCCCTCAATTTATCATCCCCAATGGTATCGTCCAAGTTCTTCAAGTACAGGTTAAGACCTTGATATTGGTCTAACACTTCCTTGGTATTCTGATCGAATCTTGCTTTCAGTTCCATCTCTCTTTCAGATTTCTTTTGTGCTTTTCCAACAAACCACTCCTTGTCATCAAATTTCTTCCCATTAAGTTCCTGAACAGCTTGAGCAGCATCATCAGGATTCACAAAATTGACAAAGCCAAAGCACTTGGATTTTCCATCCCCTTCTCTCATTACAACAGCACTAGTAATCTCTCCATATTCACCAAAAAATCTTTTCAGATCATCTTCAGTGGTAGATTCTGACAGATTTTTCACAAAGACATTGTTGAATTTTGTCCTGTCAACAGCATTCTCCCTTTCCTGCTTTCGAAGGAATGGTCCAACATAAACCTTCTTATCATTTAGAAGCATGCCATTAAGTTTCTCTATTGCATTCTGGGCTGCCTCCTCTAGTTCAAATTGAACGAAGCCATAGCCTTTTGACAGGCCAGATGTATCAGTTGCAACTTTGCAAGAAAGTATGTTACCAAATGCAGTAAATGTATCATAGAGTGCCTTGTTGTCAATTGATTTATCCAGATTCTGCAAAATAAGCGCCAAATAGATTAGTGCATAAAAAAAATAAGCAAGTAAAATAACTTAAAAGACTCATCAGTGAAAACACAACGTACCTTAATAAATATATTAGCTGCACCACTTTTACGGGTACTAGGATCACGATTGGAATACATAATTCGAATTGGCTTGTTATTCAGGGGAGTATAATTCAGCACTTCTAATGCCCTAGCCGCTGTCAATGCATTCCAAACCACAAGACAGTAATACAAGTGCATATCAATTTTTCATGAAATATACAAGACAATACAGTTCTCAAACAACACCTAAATACAAAAAATCACATAATCTAAAGAAAATTATTTTCAACTCAGAAAATAGTAAGCTAGATATATTCATCTAAGGTCAAAAATATGCGGAATTGGAGGGCGCAAACCTCCAAATAAGGACGTGTTTGTTTCATGGAATTTCAAAATTTTTGAATTTTCAAATTCTGACAACTATAAAACGGGGTACTTAAACTCTATAGTTAAACAAAACATAAAACTTATAACTTTAAAATTTACAAGTTCAGCAAAATAAACACCAAAATTCTAAATTCTAAATTTACGTGTTCTAAAAAATAACCATACTACCAAAATTTTTCAAATCCAGGATCTTGAAATTACAAAACATTAAAAATCTTAGAACCACGAAACATTAAAAAAGCAAACTTATTCACAAACCAACCATTAGTACCAACAGAAATAACATTAAAAAAACAGATAACAAAAATATATGATACCATCGGCAGGATTGCTGAAGTTAACATAAGCGTAGCCAAGGGACCGCCTTGAGGTGAGATCACGGCAGACGCGGACGGAGACCACCTGCCCAACCTGGTTGAACATGTCGTAGATATGCGCGTCTGAAACGTTCTCCTCCAGGTCCCCCACATACAGCGATGTAGATGGGAACTGGCCGGCCACCGGGCCGCCGCCCGCAGGCGCCGACCCGTTCGCCGTCGTCGCTACCGGCTGCTGCTGCTGCTGCACCTGCGCCATCTGTCGAATCCCCAATCCCCCTCTCTTTTTTCCCTTTTTTTCAGATAAAGCACTAACAAAGATCGAGAATGAAATCAAAGGTAAATCTGCTAATTCAGATAAGAATATCGAAGATGGGGTACGAAAATGGGGATTTTTTTGGTTTTTTTTTTTTGGTAGAGAATAGGAGTAGGGTTTCGGGGCAGCCGGACCGCACCTCGCCGGGAGACGACGAAGGCCAAGGTGGGTCTTATACAAGGCCACCGGATCGGAAACCCTAGCGACGGGTTCGACCGGGCCGGACCTGGCTAGGGCCAAGGTCAAAGCCCGACCGAAGCCCGAACGCTCTAGTCACTTGCCTCATGAACGCAGATCCCAAGGACAGCATATCTCAATCTGGGATATTTTGAATCCCAAGGAAATTTTGTTTACCCTTTTTTAAGACGGAGACAAAATATAGATGGGCATTCCGTTGACATGATCAAAAGCTGCCGGTAAGGACCCGTTTGGTACGAATCGGGGTCAAAGGTCAAAATTAAAGGAAGAGATAAAATGTAAAACGCTAATGCGGTCATTAAATTCCGTTTGGTCCCTGATCTGGTTAACAGATGGTTAAATTTTTGTATTGACTAAAATGCCCTCGGTTGAGTAGTCTTCGTATTACTGTTCATCTTCCTCTCCGGCGGAGATCGCGCGCGGAACCGACCGCCCGATCTCGGCCGTAGAGCCCGGGCGGCCGAGCTCGCCCACCGCCCGAGCTCGCACGCCGAGCCGGCCGCCCGAGCTCGCCCGCGGAGCCCGCCGCGAGAGCTCGCCCCCGGCGGCTGGGCGGCCGAGCTCGCCCGAGGTCACCCGCGGAGCCCGCCGGCCGCTCGTCTGGTGTCGGATGCGTCCTCGGCGGGAAGGAGCAGAGTCGTGCGCCGCCGACTGCGTCGTCGGTGGGGAAGGGTGATACTCGTGCGGCGTCTGCTGCGTCGGCGGCGAGGAAAGAGGGCGGCGTCTGCTCCGTCGTCGGCGAGGAAGGAGGAGACTCGACTGGGAAGGAGCAAACGCGTGCGCCGACTGCTGCGTCGTCGGCGGGGAAGGGGAAGAATCGTGCGCTGTCTGATGCGTCGGCGGGGGGGAAGGAGGGCGGCGACTGCTGCGTTGTCGGCGGCGTCGGTGGGAGCTCTGATGCGTGTTGGGTCGCCGTTGGGGGGGGGGGGAAGCAGGAGGCGTTGCGGGCGTAATTGTATCTTAGGGTTTTACTGTTCATCGATCTGAGCCGTCGGATCGAGATCCAACGGTTCAGATCAAATGACGGTATTCGGCTGTTACCCGATCTGAGCCGTTGGATCGAGATCCGACGGTTCAGATCAAGTGAGGGTATTTTAGTCAAAATATGGTTAAAATTTAAATGAATAAAATAATATTAGTGCGGTCAACTATTTGGTGTTTGGAAGATAAACTGGTCTGGACGGGGTTAACTTAGCCCTGACCCCGTACCAAACGAGGCCTAAAATATTTTAGGATATTTTTTATAAAATTGCCTTTAATAGTATTAAAAATATCGAAAAAAATTTTAGTGTTTTTTTACAAAGCTTAAAAATATTGAAAAAAATGTCAAAAAAAATTTTGACATTTTTTATGGTAATTAATAAATATTAGAGAAAAAACTATATGTGGCGTTTTTTTAAAAAACATCAAGAAATTCCTGATATTTACTATGCAAAAAATTATTATTGCTACAATAAAATGTTAAAATATCACGAATTTAGAGAAAATAACTACCGTTAAAAATGATGGTGCTACATGTTCAATATTTGAATTTATTACAAAATAATATTGGCAATAGTGTCTTTTTTAAATTCGGTTTCATTTGTACCAATAGTATTTAAATTTACTATAAAATACATACAACATTTTGGGTATATGAAAAACTTGAGTAGAAAACAATCACAAGCATTAATATAACAACTTCAAGTTAAACTACTTCATGTTCATAATAAAAAGCCAAGTCCAGAAATTCAAGATTGCATTCAACGACTCCATGTCTATGGTGGAGAAAACTTGAAAAGACATCTTAGTTTCCGTATAAGATGAGCTTTCGGAACAACAAAGTGGTCATTCCATACTAACTTTAGTAAGTCTACAAGATCAGTATATCTGTAATCATGCCATTGAAATTGTTAAAAAAGCATGAAAAAATTGAGAAGCAAAAAATAGAAAAACAAATTTGCACTCATATACTCCATTGATAAAGGAAACCATTTGAGTGTCATTTGAATTTGCACGCATACAAGTATATAAATTGACAAATGCATATGTTTATTTGATCTTGCAAGGTTACATACATGAGAATATAAAATATATACTTTAAGCAAATGATTTTATGGAGAGTATAGAGTTGTTTAACATGTGATACTAACCTTACAACCTTTAGTTCTATTTATGTTAGTTTTAAAATAAGCATCCTTAAGTAAACAAAGCAAATGAATACGTCATATTACCAAAAACAAAAAAATGATAACATAGTTGAAGAATAAATGATAGAGAATAATAGAGAATAAATGAGAACCAATTTTGCTTCTACTTCAGCCAACTCTTCAACATTTGTAACAAGAAAAAAAACACAACAAGTGGCAAATTATAGAGATTCAAAAATAAACTCCTAATAATATTTCTTTCTCCTCACTACCACACGATTACAGAGTTATCCAATGACTCCAAAGGAATGGAACTTGATCTATATTAGCATTTTACACACAAACCTCTTTTGGTGGAAAAAAAATCATAGAAATTAAATGATTTGGTATGGGAGGATCAAAATCTCATCTTCTAATCTCGATTGTACCAGCTATTTGATGATTCTACCTAGTAGGAGACATGCATTCTAGAGAGAAAGAGAATCACCGAAACTCCCATATACCCAAAATATATCTTATTGGCCTCTAATTTGACAGTGTCTTAAGGATGATTTCAAATATTCACAGTTTCATAGTATATCATGACACAAGTAGAAACATGATCAACAATATGCCAAGGTTTTTATTTACAAAAATTCCTTTATAGTACAAGAGATGCACAAAAGGATGAGAAATGTATGACACCATTTGCTATAAAGAAATCATCAAACATGAAATGTCCATCATCCACCCTTAACTTAAAAAGCATCTATACTATCTTTGTATGGTAGACAATGAACTATAAAGAAGTGATTTGAAGTGAATCCATATGATCTTTTTTGAGTATTGAAGATGAAATTTTTCTTAATGTACTCGAATAATCAGTCATGATTTTAATCAAGTGCATCTCTGGTGTTTTTCTAAAAAACATTGGAAATTCTTAGCATTATATAACAAATGCCAATGATTATTGATACTATATAATAAGCACTAGGCACAATGCTTTTCAAGAAGCATTAGGCATTTGTGGCACTTTTTAAGTGCCAGATGAGAAGCACCATGAATACTCCTATTTGTCGTAGTGAGATATTAGCTTGTTTGGCCTTTCATTAATCCTCATCGTGCACCCTCAAGCTGACCCATCTTTTTACCAACACAGATTCTGAGAACTTCTTATCATTTGAGCTAATTTTTAGACCTAAAACATCCCTCGCTAGTTGAGCTAATTTTCCCTATATCGTGAGCTGAAAATTTTTTGCATTTCAACCCAAATTTACTTGATGCTTTGAGTTGAATTTCCTTTTCAGGCTGAAAATTCTTGGTTGAATATTGAATAGAATGGTTTTTATATCATATCGGATATCTCATGTTCATTGTTGTTGTCTAGTGTATTGGCATATTGAGAGAAAAATAGCCTATAATGATAATAATTTCTAATCATTGGCCTGTTTGCCTATGCTGAATGTACAACATGACTGACCAGCCAATATTTGTGAAGGTTTTTTTGCAAAAGTAGGGGAATAGTCAAATTTGGCTCCATTATTTTTGGAAAAAAATTTCACAAGTTTCTCAAGAAATCTTATTCATATCTAAGCCTTCAATGTCTCTCAAATTTATTGTAAAATTTTTAATTTCAAATCTAGGTTGAATTCTAAATCTTCTTGTCCGAGAGAAATTTATAGGGAGGATTGGTATTTCCCTCTTCACTTGGTTTTGTAGACTCTTCTAGGTGTTTGAAAGAGCTTTTGTGTTGCTTGTAAGACTTGTTGTGATGCTTGCTTAGGTTGAGCAAGAGATTGTAAGGTGGTGGCTTCACTATAAAAGTGACAACTTTAGTAGAGTAAAAAAAACAATAAGTTATGGAGCATGGAGTCGTGGACTAGGTGTGATTTATTGCCAAATCACATAAAAAGCATAATTCACTTTCTGCTCTCTCACTTTCATTTACTTGTTTTGTAGTGTGTGAATGCTTAACTTATGGTAACTATGAATTTTTTGTGATTGAGGATTGTTTGTGGTTAGTGTGTTTGTTGAATTGTAAAAATCTTCTAGAAACCTAATTCACCCCATATTAGTTGGTCTTTTGGCCACAAGTGATATCAAAGCATAGTTTCTTTTATTTTTGGATCTACTTCCTTAAGAATTTTTTACACAGTTTTTATGGCAAACAATACCTTTCCTAGCACCCAAAATGAAAGGCAAAATATTTTTCATCCTCCATGTTTTGTTGGAAGTGATTTCTTATATTGGAAAAATTGGATTAGATCTTTTTTTTTGCTACATATTGAGATTTGGGATGTTGTTGAGCATTAGTATTTTCAATCTAAAAAGTTGTGAATGGTGTTAAGGTACCCAAACTCATTAGTGAAATGGATGATCGGGGAAAAAGGTTGAAATCGACCAATGCCTGAGACATCAATATTCTTTAATCTTCTGTTTCACAAAGTGAATTTTCTTATATTGTAGGTTTTGACACAACTCACAAGATTTGGTGAACTCTTTTAGTTACTAATGAAGGAAGTAATTAAATAAAAGAGTCAAAATTGAGGATTTTAGTACAATGACATGAGTTATTCAAAATATATCCAAATGAGATGTTTGCTCATTTTACTACTCTTGTCAATAATTTGAAATCTCTTATAAAATTTATACTAACTCAGAAATGGTGAGAAGGTTCTTTGTTGTCTTCAGAGGTCTTGAGAGTCAAAAGTGACCTTAATCCAATAAATCAAAGATCTTACAACTTTCTAATATAAAGAGCTTATGGTATCACTTTTGACATGTGAGATGGCCATGATGAGAAAATTTGATGAAGATGATAATAACAAAAAGAAGAAAAATATTACACTTGAGGTTAGAGAAAGAAGCGATGATAAGAATGAACAAATGAGCAATGATTACATAGCTCTCACCATTAGAGGATTTGCCAAGTTCATCAAAAAGAAGAAGCACATGCAAAAGAAGAGAAAGAAGGACAAGGCTTGTGAGTTTCAATTTCAAGAAGTTGGGTCATCTAAGAAAAGATCATCCACTTCTTTCTCCAGAAAAGAAGTACAAGATTAAATAGAAGAGGCCAATGGTTGTCACTTGGGATGATTCTGAAGAGGAATGATGAAAGTTCACTCGATGATGAAGTGGTTAACTTGTACCACATGACTATAGAGGATGAAGTATGTGATTTGTCTATTGGTGAATTGCAAAATGCTTTTTGAAGGTTTATATTCTAGAAATAAAAATTTATTTCTCAATCATGTTTTTTTCTAAAAAATGAATTCATTTCTCTTGAAAATGACTTTGATACTTTGAAATCTTTAATATCCTTATATGATTGCAAAAGTTCTATTGATGATCTCAAAAACTAAAAGTTTGTATCTAAAATGACCTTTAGAGAAATTTGTGAGAGGTAGTAAGACCCTAAATATGATTTTGAAGAATCAAAGAAATTTACTTAGTAAATCCAGACTTGGATTTATTTATTCTTTAAAAACAAAGGGTATAAAATTCACATTTGTGAAAACTCCAAATTCTAGGTCTTCAAATCTTGAATGTCATTATTGTAGCATGCATTGACATGCCTCTACTAGTTGCCTGATCAAGAAGGATAAATCCTTCAGGCAAATTTGGGCACCTAGGGGACTTATTCCTAAAGAACAGAGGTCCAAAGTGAATATTTGGGTTCCCAAATCTATTACTACTTGTGCTAATGTATTTGGTCAAGAATAATGTTTAATTTACATTTACTCATTCAATCACCATTCCCTAATTAAATTAGTCTACACAAGTAGTTTTTATGCTTCATCCACATGTTCCTCTCTAAATTGTTCTGAACTTATATATGCTATTTTTGCAAGGAGAGGACATTTGATTCTATTTCACTAGCTGTCTATCCTTTTTTGAAAGATTTTGGATTCTATTTTTCTATTGTTGTACTCATTTTGTTATATCATCTAACCTAGTGGACCCATGATTGATATGGGTACCAATCCATAGTAGTTGTAGTTATGCTTTCACTTCGATGCTCGGAAGGAAAAAATCATTCTTGGATAGTAGTTATCCAGAGCATATAATAGGAGATCAAAGAATGTTCAAGTTGAAAAGCATGGATAATGGGTACGTCACATTTGAAAAATCATGGTAAAGGTAAAATTATTGATATTGGTGATGTATCTAGTGGATCTTCTCTAGTTAAAAGTGTGCTTTTAGTTGAAGGGCTCAAATATAATTTACTCTCCATTAGCCAATTACGTGACAAAAAATTTCTCGTTCTTTTTAATTCTAACCTATGCATTGTTAAGCATAGTATTGGTAACGACATTGTTTTCAATCGTTATTGTGATGAAAATATTTATATCAATGATCAAAATGACGTTGAAAATGAGAAGTGTTTTGCAGCCCAACATAGTAATGCAAGACTATGACATAGGAGGTTTGGATACGCAAGCATGAACATAATTGCCAAAATCAACCAAAATGAGCTTGTGGAGGGCTACCAAATGGAAGATTTGTCAATGATCAAGTATATGATACATGTAAAATGGAAAATAAGTCAAGACCTCATACAAAGCCAAGAATAAGGTGACTACAACAAGGCCTTTTCAATTCATTCACCTAAACTTGTTTGGTCTAATTGGAACTACAAGTCTTGTACGTAAAAACTATGCTTTTATTATTATTGATTATTTATCGATTCACTTGTATTTTATTTCTCTCTCATAAAAATGATTTTTTTGATGTATTCATTAGTTTTTGCAAAGAGTTGAAAATGTGAAAGGTTACATGATTTAAGAAATATGTAGTTATCATTGTGCAAAATTTCAAAATTATTTATTTAAAATTATTCCACAAAAAATAGTTTTGAGCATAATTTTTTGCCTCCATGCATTCTCCAACAAAATGGTATTGTTGAAAGAAAGATAGATTTCTTCAAGAGATGGTAAGAATCATATTTAATGAATATTCCTTATCGAAAAAATTTTGATGGATGTCATAAGTATACCTTGCAATTTTTTAAATAGAATTATTATTCACTCAATTCTCAACAAGACACCATTTGAGTTGTGGTATGAGGAAAGCCAAATATTGCATATATTTGAGTTTTTTGTTGCAAATATTTGATTTTTTTTTAACACAAAAGAGAATTTATCAAAATTTGATTCTAAATCATTTGGAGGGGATTTTCCATGGATATTCAACAAACTTAAAAGCCCTATTGAGTTTTCAATAAGATGTCATTAATTGTTGAAGAATCTATGAATGTTATTTTTGATGAATTTAATCCCTTCTTGGAGAAGAAAATTATTGAGGATAATGTAGATCTCTCCATGAAATTTGAAAAGATGAAGGTCAAAGAATACTTGAAAGGAGATTAAATTTAAGGGGTGTTGAAAAATATGAGTAAGATTATAAGGATGAACCATCTCCACTCGACAAGGGAAACAATCTACCTGAAGCATGAAGGCTCAACAAAAGTCATCCAAAAGGTCAAACTTCGGTGATTTGGAGCAAGGAGTGAAAATGCATAATGCTCTTAAGTTTGATTTCAATAACATTGTTTTTTGCCTCAAATTGAACCCCAAAACATTAGTGAAGATCAAAATAATGAAAGTTGGATTATTGCCATGCAAGAAGAATTAAATCAATTTAAGTGAAATTAAGTTTGGAAACTTATTTGTAAGACCAAATGATTGCTTAATTATTAATACTAAATAGGTCTATAAGATCAAGTTAGATGAAAATGATGTTGTAGTTTAAAATAAGGTTAGATTAGTGGCCCAATGTTTCATCCAAGTTAAAGGACTTGATTTTGATGAGACTTTTGACATGATTGCTCATATGAAATCTATTCGAATATTACTTATTTTTGCTTCCTTCAATGGTTTTTAAACATTCTCAAATAGATGTCAAAACTTCATTTCTAAATGCTTTTCTTTTGGAAGATGTTTACATTGGACAATCCCCTAGTTTAGGATTAAAAGTTTTCAAGTCATGTTTTCAATTTGAGAAAAGCCTTGTATGATTTGAAACAAGCTCCAAGAGCTTGGCATGATTGGTTTATGCTTTTTTGATCTCAAAAGGTTTTTTGCATAGGACAAATTAGCACTACATTTTTCATCTTTAAGCATACCATGATTTATTGGCGATAAAAATTTATGTTAATGAGATTATATCTAGTGTTACTAATGAATTAACGTGTGAAGTTTTTGCCAACACCATGCAAGCGGAGTTCAAAATGAGCATAGTTAGAGAACACAATATCATTCTTGGACTCCAAGGATGGAAAGTCAAGAATAAAATTTTCATTAACCAAGCCAAATATATGTGCTAGGAAATTTCTCAAGGAGTTCGACATAGACCAAGACCAACTAATTGGAACTCCAATTAGCCTATTCACTAAACAAGATAAAGATGAAGATGGTGAAAAGATTAATTAAAAGCAGTATAGAGGTATAATTAGTAGTTTACATTATCTTATTGCTTCTACTTGATCAGATATTATAATGCAAATATGTTAGTTATTGAGTGGTAGAAAGAGCACAAGTTGCATTTGCTAATTTCTTAGGAGATGTTTTGTCTCATGAAGCTCTAAAAAAAATAAATAAAATTTTATGACTTTTTAATTCTGAATATGTGACTGTTGTTTGTTGTCATTCTCAAATTTTTTTGATGATTCAGACTCTTCATAATTTTAATTGTGATTTTTCAAATATTCCCATTTTTGTGATAATACTAGTGCTACTAATTTTCAAAATATATCATATTACATTCTCAATCTAAACATATAGATATTTGACACCTTTTTTATATAATTATGTTTCCAAGAATGATATTTTGTTGAGTTGTAGTGATATTGATCAAGAACTAGCAAATATATTTACAAAGCTTCTTAATAAGGAAATATTTAAAACAAAGCTGGAATTTTTTGTAATACCAGACAACTAGTTGATGTGACTAGTTGCCTGGTCTAATGCTTTTACTTGCAAATCTAGAATGAGAGGATAACTTTTAATTGGATCAGACAACTTGAGTGACTAACTAGTATAGAATTGTGATTAACCATCTAAGATAGCAAAAGATCTCGAGAAACAATTATGAAACAACATATCAATTTTGTGTAGGTTTGAGTGGCCTTTTAGGTATTTTGGGAATGTAACTTCCAATAAGCACAACCTCTATTATTAATTACCTTTAGAATTGTCATAAAATTCCCAAAGTAAGTTTATAGCTAATAAAATATAGACACAAAAAAAAGCATAATTTGATTAATTAAATTTTGTATTTATATGGCTTAAGTAAGGATATACCCTCACTTTACAATTTAAATGATTTAATTCATAACATAAGATAAAAAATAAAACAATGTAAAAGAAATTTTCATGCTTGCTTGTTGCCCCACTCTTGTGAGCTTAATTGAGTGTGACACGATAGATAACCTATTTGGAATTTGACTTAGGTGGATGCTTGGTTTGATTTTTGGTAGATGATGATATCTTTGCTCAGCTTTGGATTATTGATGATGACTATAGCTTATGTCAGTTGGTCCTATTTGAACTTGAAGTATTACCGACAACTGTATGCTTATTGTCGGTAGCTTTATGCTTATTATCAGCTAATTCTTTTTGGTTTGGGTTTGAATTTGACATTTGGTTGACTAAATAACCAAATGCAACCTTACCTAAGTTTAGTTTGATATTAAAGATAATTGATGACTTTCTACTTGTTGACAATTCATCTCTAGATTTGAAATGTAGTTGATAGTTTTGTGCTTATTGTTAATTAACATCCTTCAAATGAGGCTTTTATCTAATTGATTAACCAAGTGCAAGATTGCCTTAGTTTAGTTTGACTTGAGAAAATGGTTAGCAGCCTTGACTTATGCTAACCATCTTTAATTTTACAATCAATGACCTTTTGGTTTATTATTTGATTGGGCATGAATTGTTGTCAATGGCTTTGTGCTTATTCTCAACTAACTCTACTTGACTTTAGTTGGTCTAATTTAGACTTGATTTTGTTTCAAGTCTAGTTTGATTTAATTCAAGTGAAGTTCAACCTTATATTGGATCCTTCTAAGGCTTAGGTTCGACTAGATTAAGGTTTAATCCTTATCCTTATTAGATTTAGATTTGACCATGAATGAATTTAGTTTTGCCCCTTGTTGGATATTTATTTTATATGAATTTGACTCTTAGTGGGTTTGGATTCAACCCTTAATGGATTTGGGTTTCACCCTTATTGGATCCTTAATGGATCCTTGATGGATTTGAGTTTTACTCTTATCAAGCCACCATCGATCACCCAAAATAGCTAAAGAGACAAAGAAGCAATCTCGAAATAATAAATAAAATTTAAGTAAATTTTGAATGCATAATTAGGAATTACAGGAACATGACTTTCAATAGGCATAAGACTCTGTTGTTAATTATCTTGATATTATTAGAAGCATCCTAAAGTGTAAAACCTAACTAATAAAATAGAGGCACAAAAATTAGAAAGCATTATTTGATTAATTTAAAGAGTGATACATGGCTTAAGCAATATACCCTCACTTCATAATTTAATAAATTTAAATTCATAATCGTAAGTGGTATGAAATAAGAAAGAAAATGAGAAAAGCTTAATGCTTGCTACAACTCTGCTCCTGTATACTTGATTGAGTGAAACATGACTCGAATAGGTGTTTGATTTGATACTTAGTGAATACTGATAACCTTACTAGATTTTAGGGTATATTTGACTACCTTGGATTATATTAGTTGACCTTGACAGCCTTTGACTTATTATCAGTTACCTGCTTCTAATATTTAATTTGAAAAAAATAATTAGCTATTCTAGCTTATGCTAATCATTTTGATTTAATAGTCAGTGACCTCTCTTGGCTTATTGTCGATTAGATTTGAAATATCGCTAATGGCTTTGTGCTTGGGTCTGTTAATTTCCTTAGAACATGGCACCTGGTGGCTAACTAAGTAAATTCAATTCTACTTTTAGTATAGTTTGACATGGTTAGCATGTTGGCTTATATTGCCCCCATTTTTGAAATGATAATCAATGGTCTATTTGGCTTATTTTCAATTGAATTTGAAGCATCACCAATAGCTTTTGAGCTTATATTAGCCAAGCTTCAAGTGTTACCGATGGCTTTGTATTTATTATCGGTTGGCTTCCTTTAAACATGATATTTGGTTGACAGAATAAGCAAGTTCATGCTTATCTTAGTTTGGCTTGAAATGGCTAACAACCTTGGGTTATACTGAATATTTTTGATTTGATAATCAACAACCTCTTTAACTTATTGTTGATTGAATTTGAATTATCACCAACAACTTTTGAGCTTGTGTTAACTGAGCTTAAAGTGTTATTGATGTCTTTATGCTTGTTCTCAGTTGACTTTCTTTGAATATGATATTTGGCTGACCGACTAAACAAGTTCAAGTCTACCTTAATTTGACTTGAAATATTTAACGGCCTTGGGTTATGTTGACTATATTTTATTTGATAATCGATGACCTCTTTGGTTTATTGTCGATTGAATTTCAAGTGTCACTACTGACTTTTGAGCTTGTGTTGACTGAGCTTGAAGTGTTACTGATGACTTTATATTTATTATTGGTTACTTCAAACACAATGTTTATCTGACTAACTAAACGAGTTCAAGTTTACTTTAGTTCAGCTTGATTTGAAGAAATAATTAATGGCCTAGGCTTATATTAATCATCCTTAATTTGATAATCGATGGTCTTTCTTAGCTTGTGTTGATTAGATTTTGAGGAGTTGTCAACGACTTTGAGCTTGTTATTGACTTACCCTAATTGATTTAAATTTAATTTAACCCATATTTGATTTTGGTTTAAGTTTGATTCAATTTGATTTGAAGTTTAAACTTAGTATTAGTTCATATTTGATTTGATTTAATTTAATATTTAGAAATTGATTTTGATTTGAGCTTGATTTTATTCAATTCAATGTTTAGAACTTGATTTTGATCAAGTGTGATTTGATTTAGTTTGATGTTTAGAACTTGATTTTGATCAAGTATGATTTGATTTAATTCTATGTTCAGAACTTGATTTTAATCAAATTTGATTTGATTTAGTTTGATATTCAGGCTTACTTTTGATTGAAATCTAATTTGATTCAGTTTGATATTCAAAATTTTATTTTGATTCAAGTTTCATTTGATTCAATTTGTTGTTCAGAACTTGATTTCAATCAAGTCTCCTTTAATTTAATTCAATATTCAAAACTTAATTTTGATTCAAGTTTGATTTGATTTAGTTTGGTGTTCATAACTTAATTTTTATCAAGTCTAATTTAATTAAATTGATGTGAGGTTTGATGCTATATTGAATTCTCATCAATCGTCGAACTTGGTTTTTAATAGATATTGAATCCTTGATGGATTCCTTATAGATCATGGTTTGACGCTTATTAGGTTCTTGATAGACCCTTGATCGATCTTGGATCCAACCCTTGTTGGGTTCTTATTGGATCCTTAATGGGTCTTGGATCCAACCCTTAATGGGTTCTTATTAAATCCTTAATAGGTCTTGGATCCAACCCTTAATGGGTTTTTATTAGATCCTTATTGGACCTTGGATCCAATCCTGATTGGGATCCTATTGGATCCTTAACGGATCATGGATCCAATCCTTAATAGGTTCTTATTGGATCTAGGTTTAACCCATTAATGAGTTGGGGTTTGACCTATATTAGACTTTTATTGAATTTGGGTTTGAACTTCTAGTTCAAGTTGATTTTGATTTAGGTTCAACTTGGTTTTGGTTTTGGTTCAACCTGATTCTGGTTCAAGTTTGACTTATTTCTATTCAGGTTGGACCTAGTTTTAGTTTAGATTCAACTTAGTTCTAGAAGGTTCAAGTTTAACTTGATTCTAGTTCAAGTTTAGCCTGATTTAAGATTTGTTTGAACTTGATTTAACCCATTTAGGATTTAGTTCAAACTTGATTTGACCCAATTATGGTTTGGTTCAAACCTAGTTTGATCTAATTAGGGTTTTGTTCAAACTTGATTTGACCGAATTAGTGTGCAATTTAAACTTAGTTTGACCCAATTAGTATTTGGTTTGAATTTGGCTTAGGTTACTTAGGGTTTGGTTCAAACTTGCTTTGACCTAATTAGAATTTGGTTAAAACTTAGTTCGACCCAATTTGTATTTGATTCCAACTTAATTTATACCAATTGGGGTTGGTTTAAACTTGATTTAGGGTTTAATTTGAACTTGACTTAACCTAATTAGAGTTTGATTTAAATTTTATTTTATTTCAAGTTCACCCGATTTGAATCTGATTAGGGTTGGATTTGAGTCAATTTAATTTGGGTTGGCCCGATTTGGATTTGGGTCCATTTTAATTCAAGTGTTCATCCATTTATTTGATTAATTTAGGTCCATTTGGTGGTTCTTTCACATTAAATTGGTTTGGTTTAATTAGTTTACTTAATTTAGCTATATTGGATCAGCTTTAATTTGATTAAGTCAATTATTTTAATAGATTCAATTGATTAGAGAGTCCTCAAACTGTCTATTAATTAGAATAAATTTGGGTGAGCCCATGGGCTGACCTTGAGTCTATTTCAATTTCAAGTGAGTTCGCAAGTTAGTATTAAGTTGATTTAATTTTTAGACAAGTTCACAAGCTGGCCTTGAGTTGAGTGAACTTTCTGGCAAGCCTGCAAGTTGGCCTTGAGTCAATTTGACTTTAAGATAAATTTGCAAGCTAGCCTTTACTCAATTTGACTTTCAGACGAGCTCGCAAATTGGTCTTTAGTTGATTTGATTTTTCAGATGAGCCTATAAGCTAGTCTTGAGTTAATTGGACTTTTAGGCAAGTTCACAAGCTAGCCTTTAATCGATTTGACTTTCAGGTAAGCCCGTTAGTTGGCCTTTAGACTAAATTGACTTTTGGAGCTCGTGGATTGGCCCTATGTCAGAACTAACTTTCGGACAAGCTTATCGGTGGGCCCTAGGTCTAAATTGACTTTCAAAGGAGCCCGTGGATTGGCCCTATATTTGAATTAATTTTTAGGTGAGCCCATGGACTGAGCCTACGTTTGAAGATGAAAGCATGAGAATCAAGGTGAGTGAAATTTTTTTTTGTAGTATTTCCTTTTTCTATTCTTCTTTATTTTTTGCAACCTTTTTTTTTAGCTGCCACAACTTCCACTTTTTATTTTTTTTTATTCTTCCCCCTTTGTCTTCCCAACCAGCCTTCCCATTTCTTCCTATTCTTTCTTCACTTATCTAACAACTGTTTGAAACCCAACCTTAACTCCTCTTATTAGTCATTGGATCTAGCCAATTTTAGCCATATTTGGCTTCTTCTGATGGCGAATGTCAATGATAGAGGGAATCAAAATGGAGCTGACATGGGCTGACTTGGCAATGCAATGGGTGGCCTCAGCTGAGATGGTGATGTGGTAGGCAGCGGCAAAGAGGGTGCAAGCTAGCATGGCTTCATGGTGAGTAGAGATAGGCCGAGAAGGGCAAGTGGTGTGGGTAGTGAGACTAGTTGGGCAGTTTGGAGGTAAGCAGTGTGGGCTAGCATAAACTCAAGGTAAACTTGGATTGGCTAGGTGGGGTGAGCGACTTGGTTTGACCCAAAGGCAAATGGGGACTTGCCAAGTGTGCTGACGCTTCTTCCTTTGACGAGCAGTGGCAAAGTAGTAGGGTCGGTGTAGGAAGCTCAGAGCTGGCGGCTACCTTGCACATGCATGGCATAAATGTGATAGCATGGCTAACTTGACCTAGGTTGGTTTGATGGGTGAACAGCTAGTGGTGGTGAAGTAGTTAATCAAAAGACCTTCTATAGAGGATGTCATTGATGATCAAAAAGCATGCAACCCTCTTCCTAAGTTGCATTTGCACTGATTTATTTTTTGGAAGTTCTCCATTTTTGAGATAGTCAATGAATGATATTTTCCAATCTGTTATTTTTTTATCACTTTAGATTCAATCTTCTCATGCTTGATGCTGAAGACTGAACTTATCCCTATCTATTATAGACTGTGATTAAAATTTCTCTTTGGTTAGGATCAGCCAGTGTCTTGACTAACATGACTAAGAAATCGGCTTCTACATTGATGGATTGGGGGACTTTAATCATTTGAACATATGAGATTTGCCTCATTAGTTCTCAAGCTTTGTCATAATATTTTAGTAGCTCAAATTTGTGAATTTTGAATCTACCTTCTACTTAACTGATGACCAATTGTAAGTTATCAAAAATATATTGGCATAATATTCCTATATTAAAGGTCATTTCTAGTCTTGTAATCAGGGCCTCATTTTCAATCTCATTATTTATACATAGTTTTGAGAGAGAATAAGAGTATCATAAAATGCCCTTATTTGAAGGTGACTAATATGAGCCCAATTTCTACTTTAATTTGTGAAAGCTTCAGCCTAACTCCTAGTTTGATGGATGACACCCCATCAAAGTATAGCTTCCAGTAGGATTTTTCTTACTCGACGAAAAGGATTTCTTCATCAAGAAATTTACAACTCAGTAGGGAGTCATCTGGCACTAGGTGAGCTATGATAAAATCAGCAAAAGCTTGTTCTTTAATCACCTTTTGGGGAGTAAACTTGATAGGGTACTCTATGAGTATTAAGGCCCATTTTTGCTATCTTTCTAGTGAGTATGGGCCTGGTAATTAAGTATTTTATAGGATGGACTCTTGATATTAAAATTTCTTGATGAGAAAATAAAAAATGTCTAAGCTTTTTGACTACAAATATGAGTACCATATAATACTTTTCAATGAGAGAATAGTTATTCTTTGCCCCCACTAGCATTATATTCAAATAGTATAGTGCATATTATTTTTCTTCTTCATTGTTCTAGACAAGAAGTACCCCCAAGGACTCTTCCATTACTGTTATATAGAGGATTAAAGGTCTACCATGCATGGGTGCTTCCAATATTTGTAGCTTTAAGAAATACTACTTAATTCGTTCAAAGGCTTGTTGGCATTCTTGATCCCAAATGAATAGAGCATCCTTTTCATCAATTTGAAAAATGATTTGCATTTTCTAGAAAGGTTCAAAATGAATCTTCTTATGTATGAGAGTCGGTCTTGGAATAACGTCAACTATTTTAAGTTATTGGGCGGTGACATATCCAAGATGTCTTTGTTGATAGATGGATCAATTTCAATTCTTTGATGTTTGATAGTGAAGCTGAGGAATTTTTCTAATGATACCTCGAAAGCACATTTCATAGGATTTTTATTTTGGTTATATTTTCTAGGGTAGTTGAAAACCACTTTTAGATCTTGGATATGTATATATTTGTCTTTAGTTTTGACTACTAAAGCATTGACATACATTCTACTAGTTGATGTATAAGGTCGTCGAAGATTTTGATCATGACCATTTGATAAATGGCACCCACAATTTTAAGCCCAAAGGGCATCAACTTATAGTTATAAATGTCAATAAAAGTTTGAAAGACTATATATTTTTTATCATCAAGATCCATTTTGATTTGGTTGTATCCTAAAAAATCATCCATAAAAGAGAATAGCTCAAAATTGATTGTATTGTCAATCATAATTTCCATAATTGGTATTGGAAAAATCATTTTTTGGACACACTTTATTCAAGTCCCTATAGTCTACACAAATGTGAATTTGACCATTCTTCTTGACTAGCACAATCCTTGCTACCTAATTTAAGTATTTCTCTTTCCTGATGAAGCCCACTTTGGTATGTTTATTTGTCTTTTCTATCACCTTTTGTTTTAAATCGAGTTTCATCTTCCTTAGTGCTTGTTTGATAGGTGAAAGTTTGGGATTGATAGCCAGCTTATGGATTATGACTCTAAGGTCTAGTTTAGGCATTTCCTTGTAGCTCCATATAAAGCAATTGATATATTTCTTGAGCACTGCTTTGAGTTAGGCTTGGCTTTTCTTTGAGAGTTGTATGCTAATAAAGGTTGGCCTAGTGTCCTCCACTAAACCTAGGTTGATTTTCATTAGCTCATTAATTGTGGATTACCCTACATCTTTGAGTTCTAGGGAAGCTTCTTTTGGTTTGAGGATTATCTTTTCATCAAGTGGTTTGTCGTGTCGAATGAAACTTGGCAAAGGTTCCTCTCTTAATTTCTAAGGCATTTTAGTTGCATCATGCCCCTTGTATTTAGGTTTTGATAAAGCTTTATCAAGGACTTTGGCTTCTTATGATGTTTATAGAACCATGGCGAGCTTAATGCACACAGTTTGTATGTCAAAAGGCATTAAGGGTGTTTGATCATCGGCTTTATCGATTAAAGATCTAATGGTGACCATAAGGCATGTATGGATCCTTAGGAGAGATATGGCCCAATCCTTTGAAATTTTTGTTTCTTCTTTTGGGAAAATAAGTATACTCTTAGGGTGGATCCCACAGATTTTTGAAGAAATAACTTTCTTCTTTTGTTGAAGTCTGCAACTAGATTTCTTAATTATTTGATGAAGCTTATCTAAAAAATATTTAGGTATGACTACTGGCTGATAGTCATCATTATCTTCTAGATCCTCAATTTTTAGGATTTTATGTATATTTGAAACATGTAGAATTGCCTTGTAAGACAGTGTCTCTTTTTCTCCTTTATGTCATGGGAAAATAAAGAATGTAGTTAATTCCTCTACAATATCTTGTTTAGCTCATCTAATGGCTTAAGTAAGCCTTTTCGGACTATTGAAACAAAGAGAGTACTTTCTTTTTGACCTCTATTACTATCTTTATTAGAAGAATAACCATCCAGGTGGAATTGTAAGGTTTCTTTGTTTGAGGAGTCTATGTCACATCTTATATGAGGAGGGGTGGAGACCATGCTAGCAATCTTTTTCTTTACTTGATTAATGGAAGCAAACCCTTTATTAGTATGAGATCTTTGATAATATTTTGTATCATCATAATATACCTTGTGAATATCAAAAGAGTGTATATCTCCATCAATTTGATATTCTTCACCATTATTAATGTATTTGAGGCACTAATATAGGGTTGATGACACTACTTTATTTTCATATTACTATGGCCTCCCTAATAATGTTGTATGACACATTAGTATCGATTATAGAAAACTTGCCATTGATCATTAATTTGCCTATTTTCAAAGATATGGTTATGGCCCCAAGAACTCTTCAATAATTTTAATTAAACCTTTAGATGATTATAATTTTAGATGGTAAGTGGCACATGTCCAAAACTAAGATTCTTAGAGTATGGAGAGTCATCAAATTAACTGAGGAGTCTAGATCAATGAGGATACAATTAATTTTAGTCCTATCACTATTCCTAATGACATATAATAGCCTATTGTAATATGTGATCCTTGATAGTAAGTTCTCATTTATGAAAGTAATGGTAGGAGTTTGATGAGCATATAATATCTCCTTCATGCTCTCTTCGGCAAAGTATGCCTGATAGTCAGTTGGGTTTTGCAAGATGTGCATCAATGTATTCCTAAGTTCTTGCAACATCATTAGGACATCAAACACACTTAGCATAGTGGGAATTTTCTTGAGATAAATTGTTATCTTGTACTCCACATTCTTGGATGTAAGTTTAGCTTGCGAAGGCTTTTTGTCCTTATTTATCTGAATTTTCTTTTGCTTCGTCTTTATCCTTGGAAATATTATTATCCCTAGGCATTGGAACTTGTCTTGGGGGTAACACTTCACTACTCCTAAGTTGTACTTGATTTGTATCTCTTAGTTGAATTCTAGCATCTTGAGATCAATAAGGCTCTTCTTCAAAGTCACCTCCAAGGCCAATCATGTGACAGGAGACAGTGGATGCTCGGCCCCAATTGGTAGTTTTTTAGATGTCTTAAAAGGATATAACTGGCTGATAATTATCCCATTCAACATCAAAACTAAGCACATGGAGCTTCCTTATGGAGAGATCATTAGAAACTCTTTAGATGAACTATTCTATTTCATCAGTTGATATGATCTTTCTTAGGACTTTGTATTTAGGGTATTTCTTTTATGAATGATTTGATTTGCTTGATGCAAGAGTTAGATGAGCTTGAGCATTGGCTTATTTAATCCTTTCCATAAATGTTTGCTTCTTCTTTTAGTGTTTATTGATGTAGGGCTTTTTGAAGTGGCCATAAAGTTATTCTAACTTGGGTATAGAGTTATATTCATTATCCATGTCCTTTATGTATAATTCCTCCAAATTTGGTGGAGGGCACCCTTTCACAAGCTCTAGGACTAGGACTTTACCAAACCTAATGGGTTGATCATTTGCCACTAGGTTATTTGATGATAGTTGGGATGGCTAATCATTAGTGTTTATCATACTTGTGTGAGTCACCATACAACAAGAAGCAATAAACCTAAATAATTGTCCTTGAGAGTGTTTATCTTCATTAACTCATTTCTAGGGTAGATGACATAGATGATCATCTTGGTCTCAAGGAGGGTTAGTAGGTGATTCCCTACCATTGTGCAGGATTTTTGTGTATCTTTGTCTTTTTTTCTACCATCCTTTCTATCTTCTTAATATCTTCACAAAGTATGGTAGTTACATTTGGCATGGTCTCCATATGGACAACTATAGCTTATATGTATTCATTTATTGCTTGCATTTGGGCCCTAACATACTTCATATTACTTAAATCTAGATCTTTTATAGCACCTAGTTGTAATTTAATCATGCCATGGTTATATTTGTAGGCGAACCACTCCCTAACATAGTTGTCTTAGACATAGCCTATTAGGAGGCTCGTGGGAATCTCCCTTTTATCAGTGATACACTTGACATACTCATTTGCTTTTTCCTACCTTTTCCTCTGAACTTTATCATCATTAGAGTGACGGGGATGACCTAGTGATTGGCTTGACTGTGAGCTTCTACGGTAATAATGATAACACACATTGCAACTAGAAATTCATCTTCCCCATTCTCCGTGTCAAAGCCTTCAAGCAAAGCTCTAAATTTATCAGAAAGGAATTCCTCAAGAGTTACTTGATTTCTTTCTCGTTGGACATATTCTTACAAGGCTTTGATATACTCTTGGATGACCAATTTCTTAACCATGTATCCCTCTTGCTGAACCAATTTCTTTTCATTATTTTTTTATTTTTGATATTTTGAGTAGGTGTGAAAGCTTGTTCTAATAAAGTTTTCTTAATTACCATCCCAATATTTTTATGGTTCTTAGTCATCTTCTTTATTAGTTTTTTCAGTTTTTTAGAGATATAGATCTCTCGCAAGTGCTCTTATTTGGGTGTACACGGTTCTTCCTCTCCGAAAGGGAGTCTAGTAAGTGGCTTATACATTTCGAACATAGTAATGTGATTGATGTGTTCAATAAGTGTTTCAAATAAGGTTAACTTCGAGAGAGTTAGCTTACCTCTTGGTGTTATTTTTTATCCAATCCTTGAATACATAAGAGTTTTTAATAGTATGATGAAGACTCTATGGTAAGGATAATAGTTTGAATGATCCTTTTTTTGTTGGCTTCATTTAGCTTTTGCATTTTGACAATTGGAAGCCTAATTGTAGAATATTTTAAATGATTTTATCTACTCTCTTTCTTTCAAAAGAGTATTTCTTCTTAAGCTTCTATTGGAAATTATTGGATGGTTGTATCTCCATATCTCCCCTAAGAGTTGGTAATTTTTGAGAATTATCTCTATTCATAATAGGGTTTGTAGGTTTCTTTGGTTTGTTTGTTGTGAATGTTGTCCTCACATTTTAGAGAGCTTCTCTCACTTTGCCTTATCTTTTTTACTTTGAAATTTTGTAAACTAGCTAAGGCCGGTGGGCTAATCCTCTCCAACTTCTTGACATATGCAATAAGGTATTGAAAAGTGTGGAAGAAAAAACACTTACATAGGGTGACATCTAGTTCTTCCTTTTATTACCAAGTACTAGATTTATATTTTTGAATTGGCTTATGGATTGTTTATACATGATGCTAAGGTTTCTCCACCATATGATTCATTATCGTGCTTTGGTGTTAAGATGAGATCCACAATATTTACCTTATTGCTAACTCCTCTAAACTTGATTCAAAAAGCCTCTTTTATATTTGCAATCAACTTTATGTGGATTCTTGTTGCAAATTGGCATACCACTCAAATGCTACCTCATTTAAGCTTGCTGAAAATTGGAGAAATAATAATGAGGAATTATTGCTTGAATTCTCACATAGAGTCACAAAGTGACTATATGTTATTTAGGATTATCAATGTCATTAAATTGTTTAAACTTAGTCATTGTATAGCCCTTAGGATTTGGTACTTGGTCATGACGACTAAGGTATGCCTTGTCTATATCATTTATTATACCTGTGTTACTTCCTTATCTTAGTTGTGCTGCCACCATTCATTGCACTTATTATACATATGCTGGTAGTTTTATATTGTCTGGAATCCTTGAAATTGGTGATTGGGTATCCCTTACTGGTAGAGGAGGCAGTTGTGAAAGACCTACATTTTTATGGATCTCATCCACAGTAGGTGTGTTTTATGCTGCCCCTGTAACTTTCTGAGATGACTGTTGAGACCAATCCAACTTATCAAGTTTTTGTCTCATTCGTATCATCATCTCCATCAACTCCATGGCCTTCTCTTAAGCTTCGTCTTTCTCTTTCTCTTATTGCCTCAATTATTCTCATAGTGCTTCTATGGTCATTTCCCTACTAGAGCTTTCAATTATGATCAAGGCTTCTATTAGAATATGATAATCCATGTCTTGAGAATCAAGTCTTGGTATAGTATGTTTTGGGTTAAGACTAATTTCTCCCATTAGTTGGGTTGCCTTATTTAGTAGTCTAGTCATGAAGCAAGTAGTTATGCCTTCTCTTGATGTGATAGCAAGGATTGACTCACAAAGGTCTTTTCTTCTTGAACTTCCTTATCTATAAGCCTATTTGCATAATCCTTTTTTGGCATTTGGTTAGATGAAGTGTGGACTCATAATTCTTATCGGAGTCACAATGAGAAATGACTGACAGTATGGATGACCTTCCTTTATAGGATTTCATGCTGGGTTGCAGCTTTATGATAGTTCTTCTTATTTTACTTAGTTATTCATCCCTTAGCTATTGTATTAAGGCAAGACTATATCCCTTTTGGCTTACTTTTATCCTTCTCTAAGCCATTAAATGGGGCAAAGGAATTAGAGATGGGAATGGTGATAACTAACTTCATTCAAGTGTGGGCTTCCCAAGTTGGCTAAAAATTCTAGCAACTTTCCTTTTGCTTGTGATAATCAAGATAGGTTCTTCTTTGTCCATTCATGTTTTTGGACTTGCTTTTAGTTTCTCTTTCTTGGGAATAAGGTGAAGGCAATCAAATATTGAGATTCGCTTTGAGCCTAACCTCTGGAAGATAGATGCCCTTATTTTTAGAGGCATAACTTCTAACTCCTCATTAGGCTAACTCTTCTTATTGGGAATGATGATATTGAGTCTCTTTTTCCTTGATGGAAGGCGAGAAGTGAATTTATCTTGTGTGATTGCAACATTGGTTGGTGATTAGTAGGTGCACTCTTGAACTGGGTGAACTCAGAGATGGTTCCGAGCTTAATTTGAGCTCTAGCTATTCATATGGTGATCATTGACTAAAGTAGGCAAATGACTGATCCTTCTCCCAAGATGATGGTGTATATTAGAGAGAGGGATGTTTTTTTATTAATGCCATTTGATATTTATTCTACAAAAGAAAACACAATTGATCAATTTTTAATTGTAATTCTATCTTACTAATGTCTCTATTATATTAACTAGATTTTTACACTTGGAGATGAAGTCCTGTCCCATCAGGCACGTCAAAATTTGTAGAGCCATGATCAACTACCCGAAATGGCTATGACCCCGAGAAATAGCTAATGATCAACTAGAAATAAAATTTAAGTGGATTTTGAATGTGCAATCAGGAATTATGAAAACATGACCTCCAACAGGCTCAAACCCAATTGCCAATTAACCTATCAATTATTAGGAACCTCTTAAAGTAAGAAATCAAGTTAATAAAATAGAGGCATAAAAAATAGAAAGCATAATTTGATTTAAGTTAAAGAGGGATATAACTTAAGTAAAGGTATACCTTCACTTCGTAATTTAATAAATTTAAATTCATAATCATAAATGATATGGAATAGGAATAGAATGGGAAAAGCTTGAAGCTTGTTGCTACCTTGCTTTCATGTACTTAATCCAGTAAAATCTAACCTGTATGGGTACTTGGTTTGATCCTTAGTAAATATTTAATAACTCGCTCAATTTTAGGGTATAGCTAATTATTTTGGCTTATATCAATTGATCATGATAGCTTTTGAATTATTGTTAGTTAATTGCTTTTGATCTTTGATATGAAAGAATGATTAGTAGTTTTACCTTATGCTAATTATTCTTGATTTAATAATCGACAACCTCTCTCGATTTGTTTTTTTATTAGATTTGAAATGTTGCAAATGGCTTTGTGCTTGGGTTAGTTAATGTCCTTCAAATATTGCGCCTGGTTGACTGACTAATTGAGTTCAAGCCCATCTTTAGTTTAGTTTGAAATGGTTAACGACCTTAGCTTATGCCGTTCATTTTTGAATTAAAAATTAATGGCCTATCTGGCTTATTGTCGATTGAATTTGAAGCATCATCAATGGCTTGTCAGCTTCTATTGGCTAAGCTTGAAGTGTTACTAATGACTTTATGCTTATTGCCCGTTGACTTCCTTCGAACATGATATTAGGCTAATTGACTAAGGGAGTTTAAGTCTGGCTAGTTCATCTTGAAATAGTTTGTGACATTGGCTTACGTTGACCATTTCTAATTTGATAATTGACGACCTCTTTGGCTTATTGTTGATGGAGTTTGAAGCATCAACAATGACTTTTGAGCATGTGTTGGCTAACCTTGAAGTGTTCCTGATGGCTCTATATTTTTTATCGATCGACTTCTTTTGAATATGATGTTTGGTTGATCGACTAAGTGAGTTCAAGCCTACATTAGTTTAGTTTGAAATGGTTAGCAACCTTGTCTTATGCTGATCATTTCTGATTTGATAATCGATAGCCTCTTTGGCTTATTGTTGATTAAATTTGAAGCATCACCAATAACTTTTGAGCTTGTGTAGGCTGAGTTTGAAGTATTTTCGATAACTTTATGCTTATTGTTGGTTGACTTCTTTCGAACATGGCATTTGGTTGAATAACTAAGCAAGTTCAAGCCTATCTTAGTTTAGCTTGAAATGATTATTGACCTTAGCTTATGCTGACTATTTCTCATTTGATAATTGATGGCCTCTTTGGCTTGTTGTTGATTGAATTTGAAGTGTCACCAATAGCTTTTGAGCTTGTGTTGGTTGAGCTTGAAGTATTATTGATGGCTTTATACTTGTTGTTAGTTGACTGCCATTGAATATGGAATTTGGCTGACTAACTATGCAAGTTCAAGCCTAATTAGTTTGACTTGATTTAAAGGAATAATTAGCAACTTGGGCTTATTATAAACATCCTTGATTTGATAATTGATGATATTTATTGGCTTGTATCGATTAGATTTTGAGGTATTATTGATAGCTTTGAACTTGTTATCGACTAACACTAATTGATTTGAATTTGAGTTGACCCAAACATGGTTTTGGTTCAAGTCTAATTAGGTTCAATTTGAACCTTCGACTTGGTTTTGGTTTTAGTTTGATTTTATTCAATTCAATATTTAGAACTTAATTTCGATTCAAGTTTGATTTGATTTAATTTGATATTTGGATTTTGATTTTGATTAAGTCTGATTTGATTTAATTTGATGTTTAGAACTTAATTTCGATAAGGTCTAATTTGATTTAGTTCGATGTTCAAAACTTGATTTCAATTCAAGTTTGATTTAATTTAGTTTGATATCCAAAACATGATTTGGATTAAATCTGATTTGATTCAATTAGATGTTCAAAACTTGATTTCGATTGAAGTTTGATTTGATTCAGTTTGATGCCTAAAACTTGATTTTGATTGAGTCTGATTAGATTCTAATTGTGTCAGGTTTGACCCTATGTTGAATTTTGATAGAGGCTCAGAGTTGGCCCTTAATGAACTTTGGATCCAACCCTTATTAGATTCTTATTGGATCCTTGATGAATTTTGGGTCCAACCCATAATGGATTCTTTTATTGGTCCCTAATGAATCTTGGTTCAACCCTTTTTAGGTTCTTGATAGACTCTTAATGGATCTTGGATCCAACTCTTGTTAGGTTGTTATTATATTCTTAATGGATCTTGGGTCCAAACCTTATTGAATTCTTATTGGATCCTTAATGGATCTTAATGGGTTCTTATTAGATCCTTATTGGACCTTGGATTTAACCCTGATTGGGTTCTTATTGGATTTTAATGGATCATGAATCCAACCCTTAATGGGGTCTTATTGGATCTAGGTTCAACACATTAACGGGTTTGTGTTCAAACCATGTTGGACCCTTATTGGATTTGAGTTCAAATGCCAATGAACTTGGGCTCTAGTTCAAGCTAGTTTTGATTTAGGTTCAACTTGGTTCTTATTCTGGTTTGACCTATTTCTGGTTTTGATTCGCACTAGATTATGTAAAGAAGAACATGCACTAAGAAGATTTGAGCATTGCTTCTTCGTGTAAAACCATATATGCTCTTTTTCAAAAACTCATTCTTATTTATCAAAGGATGAAATTTAGTTTCAAGAGATGAGCTCTTTGAAATCAAATGATTATTTTTAAGTTTCAAGGATTCAAGGTTACATGAAATTGATGGAAACTCTTTCTTTAAAAATGTATGTTTTAAAAATAATTTTTCAAATTTGCCATCTAACTCTCGAAATGCTTTAATTAATTCATCAAAGTTGTGATCTTGTACCTCATTCTGCTCACTCTTATAATCCTTTATCATGAGATAAAGCAGGATATCTTGATCCTTAGAGTTGTCATCCATGTTATCCTTGTAAGCTTCCCTCTTCTTTTGTTATTTTTCTTCTTCTCCTGAGCTTAAGGGGGTGACTCATTAGTTTTAAGCTTTTTCTTCCTTGCTCCCTTCCATTTCTCCTCCTTCCTATTATCTATAATATGCTTAATCCTTTCGCGAGTAGATAATAAATAATTCTAAATCTCATGAATGGTTGCAAAGGAGGAAATCAATTTAATTTTATTTTGATTAAGAGCACAATGGAAAACATTATGACTATAGAATTTGTGGAATCCAACCTCTTTTTATTTTCATTCCATTCTTGAGCTAGTTTTGGAATTTTACCCCATCAATTAACTTCATGGGTGGAGAAAAATCCATTTTTCACTAAATTCCAAATCTTGAGATAAATACCTTTCATAAAAATGTTAATACGAGTTTTCCATTGATTGAAATTATTTCTATCAAAATACAATAGACAAAATATGGATTGCTCCTCTTGAAAAGAATGAGAAATACCAAAGATTATCATAATAAAAATTAATAAAAAATTTGAGGTTGCTAAGACGAAAGCACGAGCACAAAGCTTTTATACCAATTGAAGGCCCAGATGACAACTTGAGGGGTGGGAAGGGGAGGTTGAATTAGGTTTGACAAGAATGATTAATAATTTTTCCAATATCCAAACCTAATTCAATCCACAAACAGTCACAATCAATCAAATATAATAGAGTAAATATAAAGGAGATGAGTAGAGAAAGTATAAATTGATATACATGGTTTGGTGATCAACTACGTCTACTACATGGCCCTTTCCTTAATTCTAAGGATTTTAATCACTCTACTAGTGATGTTGCTTCTTGAGGTAAAGCCAAACCTTTACAAATTTGTACACCAATCGAGTAAGTGCCACTCCACATCAGAGCTAACTCTTTTACATTCTTCTAATATCTAAAAGAGTACTCAATCTTCTCCTAATAATCCAAGAGACTTACAAGGATATATATTGAAAAAATAAAGAAAAAATCTCACCAACAAGAGCCTCTGAAAGATTGAAATGCAAGGGCAATAAGGATATGATAGTTAAAGCCTATTTGAGATCTTGTTGAGGTTAGATAGCTTGGAGAACTTGAATCTTTCCCTAAAGATATTTAAAGTTTATTTTTTTTATTGAGCAAAGAAGTCTCAAACCAATATATAACCATTGGAAGTAAAATCTAGCTATTGGGAACCACCCAAGCTTTTTCTACTAAGTTTGGGTGCCCAAACTTGTGATCAAATGCATTCTAACTGTCAAAAAACTTGCGATTAAGTTTTATCCTCATGTGTTCGGACAACCAAACTCTTTGTACCGATGATCGAAATTTTGCATAATTAGAATGTTGATTTTCTATTTATCAGGTTTGAGTACCCAAACATACCACCAATTTGGGCATCTAAACTAGACTTGGGCCCTCAAACTATAAAGTTTGAGTGACCAAACTTAACAGAGAAACATATTGAAAGTTTTCCTGTAAATTTGACTATTTGACACAACTTCAATTTAACTTTAATAAAGGTAAGATAAGTCGATGAAGACATATCTAACTTGAATAAGGTGCCAACTCAAAAGCTTAAATAAATTAATAATCAAATCCTTGACTCAACAAAAATAAAAAGCTAAATCTATGAACTTTGAGTTGATCTTTCAGTTTGAACATCTTTGAGATTTCATCTTGATATTCAAGCTTAATCTTCAAATTATCATCCTTTTTATCTTTGAGTCATCATCTTCATGATCCAATAAATTTTATCTTGAAACATGATCTTCTTGACCTTGGATAATCATTGCCAATTCTAAAGTTTATCATAATTGGACAAGCTTGTTAAAATCTAATTTGATCATCATCAAAAATCCAAGGGGGTAATAGTTTGGGTTCAATCCCCTAATAGATTTGGGTATGACCCTATTGGACCCTTACTAGGTTTGGCCTCGATCCCCTAATGTGTTTAGATTTGACCCGTGTTAGGCTTGAACTAAGTCTGTTCGGATTCGGCTTGTCATGGGCTCGGATTTGAACTTTATTTAACTTGATTAAGGTTTGTTTCAACCTTGTTTTTATTTGATTGGGATTTGGATCAAACTTGATTTGACCGAATCAGGGTTTATTTCCGAACCAACTTGGTTATGACCAAGGCTTTTGTTAGAACATGATAGTCCATGTCTTGAGGATCAAGTCTTGGTTTGATGTATTTTGGGTTGAGGCTAATTTCTTCCGTCAATCGGGTTGTCTCATTTAGGAGTATACTTATACAACAAGTAGCTATGCCTTCTCTTTGGTGCAGTAGTAAGGATTGACTCACAAGGATCTTTTCTTCTTGAACTTCTTTCGATGTTAGCTTTATTTGCATAGTCTTATTTTAGTGTTTAGCTGACTAAGGCATGGGCTTGCAGTCCTTGTTGAAGTCATGATGAGAAATAACTCTGATAGTATGGATAGTCTCTCTTTGTGGGATTTCATGCTGGATTGCAACCTTGTGATGATTTTTCTTATTTTGTTTAGTTATTCTTCCTTTAATTGTAATCTTAAGGTAAGACTAGGTTCCTTTTAACTTATTTTTACCCGTATCTAAACAATTTAATAGGGCAAAGGAGTTAGAGATGGGAATAGTGATAATTGATTTCATTTGAGGATCGGGCTTCCCAAGTCAACCAAAAATTTCAGCAACCTTCCCTTTGTGATAGTTAGGATAGGTTCTTCTTTATCCTTGCATGTTTTTGGACTTGCTTTCAGTTTTTCTTCCTTGGGTGTAGGGTGAACGTGATCAAAAACTGAGATTCGCTTTATGCCTAATCTCTAGAAGGTAGATGCCTTTGTTGTTAATAACCTGAGCTTATTGTCAACTAACACTAATTGAATTAAACTTGACTCAACCCAAACTTGGTTTTGATTCAAGTCTAATTCGATTTAATTTGAAGTTCAGACTTGACTTTGGTTCAAGCCCAATTTGATCCAATTTGATGTTCAGAACTTGATTTTGATTCGAGTCTAATTTAATTTAGTTCAATATCAAAAACTTGATTTCAATTAAGTTTGATTTGATTCAGTTTAATATTCAAAACTTGATTTTGATCAAGTCTGATTTGATTTAGCTCAATGTTCAAAACTTAATTTTGATCAAGTCTGATTTGATTTAATTCAATATTCAGAATTTAATTTTGATCAAGTTTGATTTCATTCGATTTGATGTTCAGAACTTGATTTTGATTAAGTCTAATTTAATTCTATTTGATGTTCAGAATTTGATTTAGTTCAATTTTTGATAGACTTGATTTTAATTAAAGTTTGATTTGATTTAATTTGATGTTCAACACTTGATTTTGTTTCAAGTTTGATTTGATTCAATTTGATGTTCAAAACTTAATTTCAATCAAGTTTGATTTGATTTAATTCGATATTTAGAACTTGATTTTGATTCAAATCTAATTTGACTCAATTTGATGTTCAAAACTTGATTTTGATTCAAGTCTTATATGATTCAGTTCAATATTTAGAACATGATTTTGATCAAGTTTGATTTTATTTAAGTCGATATTTAGAACTAGCTTTTAATTCAAGTCTAATTTGATTTAATTTGATATTCAAAAGTTGATTTTAGTTTGAGACTGTTTTGATTTAATTCGATGTTCAAAACTTATTTTGGATTCAAGTTTGATTTGATTTAATTTGATATTTAAAACTTGAGGGGTGGGATAAGTCTAATTTGATTCGATTTGAATCGAGTTCAAGCTTATGTTATTGGATTCTAAATGGATCCTTATTGGATCTTGGATTCAACCCTTAGGGAGTTCTTATTGGATTCTTAATAAATCTTGGGTCTAACCCTAATTAGGTTCTTATTGGATCTTAATGGATCTTGGATTCAAGTTTGACCCATTTGGGTCCTTATTAGGTTTAGGTTTGATCCCTTAATAGATTTGAGTTTAAACCATGTTGAATCCTTAATGGGTTTCAGTTTGATCCCTTAATGGATTTGATTTTAAACCATGTGGATTTGGGTTCAATCCCTTATTAGATTTGAGTTCGAACCATATTGGACCCTTATTAGGTTTGGGTTCAAGTTCAAGTTAGTTCTGATTTTGGATCAACCTTGTTTTGGTTTAGGTTTGACATAGTTCTAGTTTAGGTTTGAGCTGATTCTAGTTCAAGTTCAGGTTCAACATATTTTGAGGTTAGTTTGAACTTGATTTAACCTAATTAGTATTTGGTTTGAATCTGATTCGAATAAATTAGGATTTAGTTTAAACTTGGTTTGACCCTGTTAAGTTTGGTTTGAAGCTTGATTCGATCAAATTAGGGTTTGGTTCGGACTTGGTTTGATCTTGATTTAACCCAATTAGGGTTTGGCTCGAACTAGGTTTAACCCAATTAGGGTTTGACTCAAACTTGATTTGACCTAATTAGGATTTGGTTTGAACTTGATTTGACTCAACTAGGTGTCAGTTCAAACTTGATTTGACCAAATTAAAGTTTGATCTGAACTTGATTATGTTTAGTTTGAACTTGATTTAACCCAACTAAGGTTTGTTTTAAACTTACCTTAACCTAATTAGGGCTTGCTTCAAATTAGGTTTGACCCAATTAGGGTCTGGTTTGAAATTGGTTTGATCTAATTAGGGTTCAATTCAAACCTAGTTTGATTTTTGATTGACCCGATTTAAACTCAATTAGGGTTTGGGTCTGAGTCAATTAGATTTGGATTGACTAATTAGGGTCGGATTGGATTTGGTTTGGTCTAATTTAATTTGAAGTTGATTGGAGCTTGGGTCTGATCCAATTTGACTCAGGATGGCCCGATTTGAACCAAATTAGGGCTTAGGTCTAAATTGATTTTAATTTGGGTTGACCCGATTTGAACCCGATTGGGGCTTGGGTCTAAATCAATTTTGATTTGGATTAATTCAATTTGAATTTTGGTCTAATTTAACCTAAGATTTAGTCTATTTATGTGATCAATTTCAATCTATTTGGTTGTTTATTTGAATCAAATGAACTTAGTTTAAGCAAATTAGCTTAGTTTTAATGTGATTAAGTTAATTATTTTAATTGATTTATGTTAATCAATTTGATTAATTAATTAGAGATCCCTCAGACTATCTATTGATTAGAATGACTTTGGGTGAGCTTATGGGTTGATCTTGAATTGATTTGACTTCCATGTGAGCTTGTAGGCTGACCTTGAGTCGATTAGGTTTTTTGGCGAGTCCACAAGTTAGCCTTAAGTCAATCAGACTTTCTGGTGAGCATGCAGAGTGATCTTTAATTGATTTGACTTTCAAGTGAACCTGTAGCTGGCCTTTAGTTAATTTGACTTTTAGGTAGATGAGTTCGCAAGCTAGCCTTGAGTTGATTTGATTTTCAGGCAAACCCACAAGCTAGCCTTCTGTCGATTCGACTTTCAGGTGAGCCCGTAGGCTGACATTTATTTAGTTTGACTTTTAGGTGAGTTCGCAAGTTATCCTAGAGTCGATTTGACTTTTAGCCTAGTCCGCAAATTTACCTTGAGTCGATTTGACTTTCCAAAGAGCTTACAAGCGAACTTGAAATTAATTTAACTTTTAGGTGAGCCTATAAGTTAGCTTAGGTCTAAAAAAATTTTTGAACGAATCTGCTAACTAGTCCTAGGTTTGAATTAATTTTTAGACAAACCTATGGGCTTGTCTTAGGTCTGAATGACTTTCAAGTGAGTCCACAACTTGGCCCTAGTTTGAATGACTTTCGAGTTAGTTCGCACACTAATCCAAGGTTTGAATTGACTTTTGAACAAGCCCACGGGCAAGTCCTAGGTCAATGATGATGGATGCATGTAAATCAAGGTAGAGGAATATATATTTTTTTATAATTTTTTTCAGCAATATATTTTTTTCTTTTGTTTTTTTGCTTTATTTGCTCCCTTTTCATAGCCAGCCCAAATTTTTAATTTTTTGCAAGAAAAAACCTTTTCTTTTTTTTATTTTTATTCTTCTTCACTTTTCCTTCTTCTCCGAGTCTCTCTTCTCCTCTATTCATCGTAAATTTAGACAAATTTGTAAATAACAATTTTTGAGGGGCTTATTTGCTAAAAGTAAAAAATTTTAGAATTTTATTTGTCAATATGAAATTTTGAGAAATTTATTTGCGAACCCTAGATTTTTATAAAAATTAAATTATAATTATAAATCTTTGAAGAATTTATTTGCTAATCTTAGATTTTATTGGGGACTAATTTGTAATTTTAGGATTTTTATGGACTTTTTTGTAAAAATATTTCAACCTAGGGACCAAGTCGTAAAAAAAATCTAATCGAAGACCTTTTTATAAGAATTTTTTGATCCAGGGACCTATTTATAAAAATTTTATATTTTCACTTTATCCTTTATTTTTGATAAATTTTGGGCCCAATTTTATTCTAAATATTTGGCCCCGTTAGCCCGCTTGGGCTGAATTTAACTTGAGCTTAAATTTTTCAATAATTTAAGTCTACATTGAACTTAATTTTTGATCAAATTCAATCGTAATTTAAGTCTAATTAAAACCCATGTTTGAGCTTGTGGAGTCAAAATCGACCACTCGGGATGGCAAGAGACCCCGAGAAGCAATCTTGAAATGACAAATAAAATTGAGGGTGATTTGAATATGCAATAAGGAATGATGAAAATATGACTTTCAATAAATATAAGCTCCTATTGTTAATTATCTTAATAATCATTAGGAATCTCTTAAAGCAAAAATTAGCTAATGAGATAGAGACATGAAGAAAAAAAACATAATTCAATTGATTTAAGAAAGGAATTACATGATTTAAGTAAGAACATACTCTTACTTTATAATTAATAAATTTAAATTCATAATCTTAAAGAGTTTAAAATAAGAAAGGAAGTGGGAAAAGGCTTGATGTTTACTGTTGCCCTACTCTTGTGCACTAGACCGAGTTGGATTTGACTCCAATGAGCCTTAGTTTGATATTTAACAAATGTTGATAGCTTCACTAGATTTCAGGGTATGGCTAACTATTTTTTCTTTAGTTAGTTGACCCTATTAAGATTTGAAGTGTTAATGACAGCTCTCTGCTTGTTGTCAGTTAATTTTTTTAATCTTTGATTTGAGTTAATGAATAGCGGCTTTAGTTTATGCTAATTATTTCTAACTTGCTAATCAATGACCCCTTGACTTGTTGTCTATTAGATGTAAAGCGTCACTGATGGCTTTAAGGTTGCATTGGTTGAGCTTAAAGTATGACCAATAGCTTTATGCTTGTTGTTAGCTAACTTCTTTTGAAGGAATAGTTAGCAGGCTTTGCTTATGTTGATCATCCTTGATTTGATATTTGACAGCTTTTCTTAAGTTGTGTCGATTAGGATTTGAGGTGTTGTTAATGGCTTTGAGCTTGTTGTTGACTAACCCTAAGTACTTTAAATTTAACTTGACCTAGACTTGATGTTTGTTTCAGTCTAATTCAGTTCCGTTTGAAGTTTAGACTTGGTTTTAGTCAAGTCTAATTTGATTCAGTTTAATGTTCAAAACTTGATTTTAATTAAGTTTGATTTGATTCAATTCAATGTTCAAAATTTATTTGATTTAGTTTAATATTCATAACTCAATTTTGATAGAGTCTGATTCAATTCAATTCAATATTCAAAACTTGATTTGATTTAGCTCAATGTTTAGGACTCAATTTTGATCAACTTTGATTTGATTCAATCTAATGTTCAAAACTTGATTTGATTCAATTTGAATCAAGTTCAATCTTGTGTTAAATTTTTGTCGAGCCATAAACTTGGCCCTTACTTTATTTTAGTTCTAGTTTGACTTAGTTTGGGTTTAGGTTCAACCTAATTTTAGTTTAGTTTTGACCTAGGTCTAGTTCAGGTTCGACCTGGCTTAGGTTTAGGTTTTTGTTTAACTTGATTTGGGTTTGGATTTGAGTTTAGTTTGGACCTGATTATGGTTCAATTTGGACTTAGTTCAACCCAATTAGGGTTCAAATTTGAGTTTAATTTGAGCCAATTAGGATTCTATTTAAACTCAGTTTAACCCGATTAGGATTTTGTTCAAACTTGATTTGACCCAATTGTAGTTTGATTCAAACTTGGTTCAACAAAAGTACGGTTTGAATTTGAGTTCAATTTGATCCGATTAGGGTTTTGTTTGAACTTATTTTAACTTGATTAGGGTTTAGTTCAAACATGGCTGACCCAATTTGGGTTCAAGTTCAAACTTGGTTTTAACTCAATTAGGGTTTGGATTTGAGTTCAGTTTGACCCAATTAGGATTTGGTTTGAACTTTGTTTAACCCGATTAGGGTTTGATTCGAACTTAGCTAACCCAATTAGGGTTTGATTTGAACTTAGTTTAGGTTTTAGTTTGAATGTGGTTTGACTTGATTTATATCTGATTTGATCTAAATTGACCTAATTTGGACCAATCAAGGTTAGGTTTGAATCAACTTGATTCAACTTGCCCTAATTTGAATCGACTTAGATTTAGGTCTGAACACAAGACCTTTTTTGTTTGATAGAACTAAATGACCAGTTGAAAGGGTGCCAATCGTGGTTTATTAGAATTGAACGTTTGGTTGAGGGTATCGGTAGACCAGCAAAGAGCTTGCTAGTTTTGATAGAATAGAGCTGATCGACCGATTAACCAAGCGATCAATCGACAAAGAGCTTTATGTGTTACTAGATTTGTTTTAGTCTATCTATCTTTCTATTTCAGTTCTATTTAGTAGTTTATTCAAGTTTAGGTTAATTAATTTATTTAATTTAGCCAAATCGACTTGATTTTAATCTAATTGAGTCATTTGATTTAATTGATTTTGTTAATTGATTTGATTAATTTGTTTCAAGAGCCTTCAAGTTGTCATAATGATTTTGGGTGAACCCGTAAACTGACCTAAGGTTGATTTGACTTTTAGGTGAGTCTGTAAGCTAGCTTTAGTCGAATTTGGTTTTTGGGTGAGCCTATGGGCTGACCCTTAATTAGAATGACTTTTGGATGAGTTTGCAAATTGGTTCTTTATCAGAATGGCTTTCAGACGTGTTTACAAGCTGGGCCTAAACTGAATTGGTTTTTGAATGAGCCCGCATGCTAGTTCTTAGTTAGTGTGACTTTCAGACAAGGCTAAATACTGGTTCTAAATTGAATTGACTTTCAAGCTAGCCCGTAGATTGGTCCTAAACTAAATTGACTTTTGAGTGAGTTTATAAGCTGATCCTAAATCAAATTGACTTTCAGGTAAGTCACAAGTTTGATTTAAACCAAGTTGATTTTTAGGCAAGCTTACAGATTGACCTTAAATCGAGTGACTTTTGGATAAACCTATAAATTAACCCTTGTTAGGATGATTTTTGAGCAAAGCTACAAACTAGCTATAAAATGAATTGGCTTTTGAATAAATGTGTAGGTTAGCCCTCATTTAATGAAGATGAATCAAAATGAGAATATTTTTTTCTCTTTTTTTTTTTACTTTCTCTTTCTTTTTTCACAACAAGCTATTTTTGCTTCTTTCTACTTTTGGCATCCAAGCTCCCATAGAAGCTCTTGTTCCCTTCATTTTTTAGCAACTTTGACTTTTCCTTTTTTTTAAAATCCTTTGTTTTCCTCCTGCAGTTGGCTCCCAACTTCTTCTTTTATATTTCTTTTCTTTTTTACCTCATCTTCTTCCCCAAACTCCCCTTCCTCATTTCTCCTTCATTATCACCTCAAAAAAAGGCCATGGCCAATCCTCTAGCTCTTGAAATTGGCAGTCAGATTTTGCTTGCTCTAGTTGAATGCAACCATTAGCTACAATAGGGTGAACTCCTAGTCCAGGCGAGCGGCATTGCGGGCATCCCAGAAGTTGCAACTGTGTAGGAGGTGCGCAGGTAGGCAGAGGCGGAGCTACTGGGTAGTCTCCCTCTTGCCAAAGGAGGCCATCACCACAACTATGTCCATTTGATCATACGGCAGCTAACTGTTGGGATTCGCAGTGAAAGATTTACGAATCATCTTGTTCTCAAACAACATAAGAAACGAGAAGTAATACAAGATAAAAGAAAATAATAATATAAGGCAGCGAGAGATCCACTATCAAAAGATAAAGGTTTTTACAAGGGTATATAAGAAAGACTTCACTCTTTTTTACTCAACTAAACTCTTTCACCAAGCCTCGGGAACGCCTCCACCTTCAGAGAGAATCTCCAAGAGAGCACCACGAGGAACCACGACCAGAGACCACCGAGAAGCACTAGAAAGGCCCACACACGAGAGCTGACACACTCTCTTTTTATTTTCTCTCTATTTTCTCTATTCCTCTCTCTCTATTTCTCTCTAGTTCAACCTCAATACTGCACCATACCTAACTCCTATGTATTATAGTATATTTATAGACTCTTATTGAGTCTGAGGTTTACTTTAATTACTACTCCTAATATTACAAATCAATCATAAATCTAAATCTAACTTTGGATTCCTACTTTAACTCAAACTCTAATTTGAGTTCGAGACACCTAAAACAGGTTGCGATCTCACAAGCTGAATTATCGCCCAACCAAACAGTACTTTTCTTCTTATTCTCCTCATAAGAAGTAAACCAACCATTCATGGAGCAAATATGATAAGAACTATCAGAATCTAAAACTCAGTGGCTCTTTCTACTATCCAGGCTAAATATGTAGTCACAGGGTGTTGTTGCTCTCAAATCCTATAGATAAGGCAAACACTTCAAGATTTTGGTTATGTTTTTTCATAGGTACCTATTTATTATGACAATAGTAGTGCTATTAGTCTGTCCAAAAATTTGGTACTACATTCTCATTCAAAATATATTAATATTCATCATCATTTTCTTCAGGATCATGTTTTTGATAAAAGATATTTCTTTGATTTTCGTTAAAACTGATCATCAACTCGCAGATATTTTCACAACACCTTTGGATGAGATGTGATTATGTTTAATTCGAAATGCAATTGGTGTTTCAAATCTTGCATGATTTACTAAGAGCTTTTGAAATTATATTTTTAGTTTTATTTCTAAGCTTTATAGGGGTCTATAGTTTTGTTTAAATTAGACATCTGATTGACAAACGGATGTCCAGTTTTGTATTTTTGGTCAACCAAAATTCACTGTCGGACACCCATTTGATAAATGGATATTCGGTTCAAAAGAATTTATGCTACCAAAATCACTGTTGGCCAACCAATTCATCTAATGGACATTTGATATGCACAAAATTGGCTTGATTTTGAGCTTTAAAACCCTAGCCTCTGGTTTATTTTCATTTCATCTTTGCTCATGGCTTCCTCTAGTGCTCCAGTGTGGTTCTCCGATAATCCACGATTCCCACTTTGTTTTGGCCCATCTCCTTTCGATCCTTCTCCTTCTTTAATTTTGAGTTTCTCTCCTTCAATAGCCAAAAGGATCAAGCACCTCACCTCAAAGAAGAGAAAAGGTGAAGAATTCTCTTCCATACCTTGCAATATTGAATTTTCACCTGAATTTGCTTCCATCGAATGATTTACCATCTTCCAAAATAAATTTGCCATGTCCCATATAGTGGTTCCTTGTATGGTTGATTTTAGCGATCTTGTTTCTCTAAACCTTATACCACTATTTGTATATCAAGGATAGCTATCATTGATCACTAATCATGAGACATATCATGATCATGATATTCATGTCTTTTATGCTAACGGGTCCTTTGATGAAACCTCCACCATACTAGAGACATCTTATAGAGGTAGAGATATGATTTTGGCCTGCTAGTATTTAGGAGCTATACTTAATGTTCCTGTAGAGGGGGACCGACTGAACCTAACATGCAAATAGCCTAACCACCTTCCTTCATACACCTCAGTGGTTGAGCCCATATTTGAGGGAAACTAGGGCGATGCCATGACAAATCTTCAGTCAAATCTCCTCCACTTCGAGCCTATGTCCTTCATTAGATTCTTGCCTCTAGCATCCTTCCAAAGGGTGGGCATCAAGATGAGGTTTCTTTCATTGAGCTTTATCCTATTTACTACCTATTGACTCAATGTAGGGTTTGCCTACCAAACCTTATCCTTCACCATATGGGCCACTACATCAGCCATTCACATTTTATCCTTGGTTACCATGGGATCGTTACTTGAATCTTGAGGAACTTTTGGACCTCCAATACTCACTCGTGATTTCTCCCTCTATCACTCCTTCACTCTCACCGATACCTTCTCTCATTTACCCTCTTCTATATGGGTTTTAACAAATAGGATGGTGTTTGGACTCGAGGGCATTCTAGAGACTCTGAGGAGGATGAGGAGTCTAACAAGGTAGAGCATGCCTAGGGAGCAGGACTTGCACAAGATGATCATTCCTATACCACATCTGTAGGTTTTGAGGTTGTCTTTGCTACTAGACTGACACATCTCGAGGATATAGCTCAGAGTACAGCTAAGCAAGTGACCCATATTTGGACTTCAATGAATGAGTTTAGCATTTCTTTGAACAGGATGTCAAAGATGATTTGCACTTTGTTAAACTGCACAACTCCTGAACAGAGTCCTGGACTGAGTCCCTAGACTTAGAATTTGTTGATTCTTCAGTTTTGGGGATTATGATCATTTTATCCATGCGGCTGGTTTTAGTGTTTTGGATTATGACATTTTTTATGGAATGGTGTTCATTGACTTGATGTTATGGTTATATTATGGACATTATTGATATTTTTCTTGTCTCTTGGATTTTCCAATCTTAAGATTGCATCAAGTCAAGGAGAGCTTAGTATCACTTGACATACAGGTTGTGGTGACATTGTCTTTATTTTTATGTATCTTGTTAGTTGTGTTGATGATTTAGCTTGTATATAGGTTGTATTTATTACATTTATAGGGGAGACTCTGTCCATCTTAATATTGTTTTGTACCCTTTTTGTTGATATCAAAAGGGAGAGGGAGCTTATGTGATACATGGCTTATCATTGTGTACTATTGTTCTATACATGCTTTATACATACTAATATGATCATACATATGCCTTTTGCCTCTATACGTAGTATGTTAGTACTTGCACTTTATACTTTGAATATTTTTTTAGGGAGTTTATCATCATCAAAAAGGAGAAGATTGTTGTCTCCCATAGTTTTGATGATGAGCAAATGATATTTAATATCTATTTGAGTTTTATTTTAGCTAAAATACTTAAAGCTCTCAAAGAAACATTCGAAAGCTTCAAGAAAAATGAAGCATGATGGTGGATCTATAAATGTGACTTGAAGAGATCAAGAGATGACTCAAGGTGGCTTGAAAGGTGTTTACAACACCTTGAAGATTCATGGATGACATGAACACAACCAATGCAACTCAAGCAATCGGCTTCGACTAAGTTTAGCTTTCTTAAAATTTGCTTGAGATAAATTATTTAGTATTCAATGTAGCATATAGTTTTACAAGAAGCTTTTAACAAAGCTTTTCTAATTGAACTAGCTGTTCGCCTTTAAACTGGATGATTAGTTAGATCATACTGAAGATTCAAATTTTAGTCCTATGTAGAACTAGATGTCTAGATAGCAATTTAGGTTTTGGTTATTTAACCAGAATTGGACGTCCAATTGGGAACCAAACTACTAGCAGGGGTTCAAGTTCTAAGTAAACCAAACGACTGATTGGGCTATAGGATAGTTCTGATAATCTAAAATTAGACGAATGGTTATCTAAAATGGACATCCAGTTCAGATTTTTTGTAAGACTAACAGCTAGTTTTTTGACTGTTGGAACAAACCAAATTGTAGATCTCAATCCCAATGGCTTGTTTTAACCCCAAAGACACATAGAGTGGAAAGGACATTCCTTAATAATTTTTACATCTTCTAATCTTTTAGAAAAGAGATCAAAGTCCTTTGTACACTCTAGTCTTTGTTGAGCTCTAAACGTTCTAATCTCAAGCAAATTTTCATTGTCTTTTCTGTCTTTCTTAAGAGATCTTTGTGTGAACTAAATTTGTATCATCTACTCTCATTATTCCACTTGAAATCTACTCCAAGGTTGTTCAGAGTAGTTGAAAGACTCAAACTCCAATTTGGAGTTCATCTTGCCGATGGTGCAAGAAGAATTGTATGGGGTTAACTTCACCGATGAAATAATGCTCTAGTGGAGAGTTAAAGTCCTCAAGATCAAGGAAAGAGTCATAGAGTAGGAGAGGTTGGTCTTTGAACCACATTATATTGTGGTGCACCTTGCTCTATTTAATTACTTGCACTTGTGATTGTTTGAGAATTAACTTTGAATCGTGATTGCTTGATTGAATTGGTTTTAATTTATGGAAAAAATTCTATTTGTTCTCAAAATCTAATTCACACCTCCCCCTCTTTTGGTGATTTTTGTGTTTTCAAGATCAAGTCAGCCCTCACACAGTAAATATAGTCAATTCTTAGAGCATTGACATTGGAGTTAGATATCTGAAACTTATTCGCATCCTCTCCTCTTGTCAGAATTAAAGCAGAGGATAAAAAATGAGCATTTTATTTAGGTGATTTTTGTTAAAATTGGAGATCAAATGCCATAGAATTATGGCCCAAATATGGATCTCAATTGGACTTTCTGCAATTGAACTTGATCAAAAATTAAATTTAATTCAAATTGGCCCAATTAAATTTAACCAAAATAGGTTGAATGGGCTAGAAACTTGGACCAAAATTTGGCCCAAAATTTGTCAAATATTTAGGCCAAAATGAAAAAAAAATAAAACCCTTACAAATAGGTTCTTGCACTAAGTAAATCTTTATAAATGGATCCCTATTCAGATTTTTCTTACAAATAGGTACTTGGGATGAAAATTTTATGAAAAAATCATAAAACTCTTCAAATTGTAAATTAATCCCCACAAAATTTAGGGTTTATAAATAAACCTCTTAAAGATAGATAATTATAAATTAATCTTTATAAAATATAGGGTTTACTAATAAATTCTTCAAAATTTATATTTAGAGATAAATCCTAGAAATTTTTGTCTTTTGCAAATAAACCTCCATGAAATATTAAATTTGAAGTTCAATATTTATAAATCTACAAATAAACCACTCAAAGATTTTTTGACAAATAAGTCTAGATTTCATTATTTTTACAAATAAAATCTAACAAGAAGGACCCTAGATGGCTTAAATTTTACAAATAATTTTTTCTACAAAAAAGTGCTTGAATTTCTCAAAATTACAAATTAGTCCCTAAAAATTAATCAAATGCTTTCTTTTTCTTTTTTTTTTGTATTTCTATTTTATTAGTTAGATTTCTCGCTTTAAGTGATATCTAACGATTGTCAAGGTAATTAATAATAGGGATTTGTGCCTGTTAGAAGTAATATTTTCACAACATCTGATAGTGTGCTTAAAATTAAAACACATTTTGATTTATGATTTGACATCGCTCTTCGGGATTTTCACTATCCCGAGTAGTCAACTTCGATCCCACATTTGTCTTGAGCTTAATTTGACCCATATTGTATTTGATTTAAACTTGACTTGATCTTGAATTAACCCATCTTGAATTTAATTAGCATTGAGTCTTATTTTGGGTTTCGTGTCTAGTTCAATTTGAGTCTAGCCTATTTATTTGATCAATTTGGGTTTACTTAGTGGTTTATCTGAGTCAATTTGGTTTTGAGCTCAAAATAATTAAATCACTTTGTATTAATCAATTTAATTTGAGAGTTCTTGGTTATCGCGATAATTTTTGGATGAGTTTGTGGGATATCTTGCATGTATGAGTCCGTGGACTAGCTTGGTTCTTGTCTCAAAAGCTAGCTTAGAGGTGCAAACCCAAAGGCTAGCTTAATGTTGGGAATCCCAACGGCTGACTTATAATTTTAACAGACCTAAAGGCTAGCCTGAGTTTGATGGGTCTGAAGAGTGGCTAAGGCGAGCCCGAAAGCTGGATAAGACCGGTTCGAAGGCTGGTTGAGTATGAGCTAGAAGACTGGGTTGGATGCGAGCCTAAAGGTTAACTGAATATGAGCCCGAAGACTGGCTTGGATGAGAACCTAAATGTTGGTTGAGTGCGAGCTTGAGAGCTAGCTTAGATGTATACCCAAAGGCTGGCTAAGTGTGGTCTAGAGGTTGGCTTGGTGTGAGCTCGAATGGCTAGTTTGATTGCGAGCCCAAAGGCTAGCTGAATGTGAGCCTGAAGGCTATCTTAGATAAGACCATGAAGGTTGGCCGAATGCAAGTCTGAATGCTATTTTAGTATGAGTCTAAAGGCTGACTGAGGTGAACCTGAAGGCTAGCCGAGTATAAGCCCAAAGATTGGCTTGGATACAAGCCTGAAGGTAGGATGAGTGAGAGTCCAAAGGCTAGCTGAGTGGGAGCCTGAAGGCTAGCTTGGTGTAAGTCCAAAGGTTGACTTGAATGCGAACCTGAAGGCTATCTGAGTGCGAGCATGAAGACTCGCCTGAATGTGAGTTTGAAGCCTAGCTGAGTGTGTATATGAAGATTGGCTTAAATACGAATTCGAAGGCTGGTTGAGTGCGAGCCTAAAGGTTAGCTTGGTGTGAGCTTGAAGACTGACTGAGATAAGCCTAACGGCTGCCTTAGATGTGAGCCAAAAGGCTAATTGAGTGTGAATTCGAAGATTAGTTTGGAGTGATAGGAAGTCATTGTCTTTTAGAACCCACAAGTAACCACAATAGTGTTGAGAAATTATTATTTTCGAAAAGTTATGGATGACCGCAACGATATCAACGATTGATCTATCTTTAAGGGCCATAATAATTATTGTCATAATGACTCAAACATTGAGATAAGAGAATCTTTCCCTCCATTTTTTCTTGATTCTAGTCTCTTTTTTCTTTTTTCTTTCTTTTTTTACTTTTTTGTGCAGCAACTCTTTTTTCATTATTTTTTTTTCTTTCCTTTGTTACTTTTCTGTCTTCCTCCGCATGCCTATGCCCCGTTCTTCTTCTAAATTTCATTGGCCCATGCCCCCTTTCAGCCTTGTCTCTTCAAATTTGGGCTAGATTTGGCTAGGTAGAGTGCTTGGGAACCCTCTAGCCCTCCTTGGTGTCGTTGCCTCTTTATTTTTTTTTTGTTTTGATCTCCCCTTTTTATTTTGTAGGATAGAGAAAATTATTTTAAAATGAAAGATAATTTACTTTTCTTTTTTATTTATTTATTTACTTTTTTGGCAGATTATGGATTGATAATCCTAAAAAATTGTATCGGATAAGAATATTTGATTGGAATTCAGATTTGGAATGGAAGTAAATATGGATGAGGGTTTTGATTTATTTACTTATAAATAAAAATTATATAAATGAAAATTGTACTCATTTGTGATAGCCGACGTTTAAGGGGGTTATAATATTTTTGAAAAATCTAGGTCAAAATATAACTTTGTAAATTCCAAAGATTTTTTACGAAAAGAATGAATTTGTAAAACTGTAAAACTTTCAAGGGGTTTATTTACAAAAATTAGAAACCTCAGGGATTTATCTATAAATATAAAATTTTGAAAGGCTTATTTGCAAACTCTAATTTAGGCCAAATCTTATTTTAGCCTTTAATCAAAATTTGAGTCCAGGTATAATATCTAAATTTGATTCATCATGAGTCCAAATCAAAGTTGGGATAGAGGTACAAAGTCTACTTAAATAGAAATAATAAATAAAAAATATGGTATTTTGAATGTGCAATTAAGTATTATAAAAATATGACTTCCAACAAGCACAAGACTATTATTAATTAGCCTGACAATCATCAAAAATCTCCTAAAATTAGAAACCTAACTAATAAAATAAAGGCACAAAAGAAAAAAAAGTATTATTTGATTAGTTTTAGCGAAAAAAGGTTACATGACTTAAGTAAGGGTATATCCTTATCCAGTTCTTATTGAATTCTTAATAAATATTGGATCCAAATCTTGATAGGTTCTTATTGGGTCCTTAATGGATCTTGGGCCCAACCTTGATGAGATCTCAATGGGTTCTTCATGGATTTTTAACGGATTTTGGATCTGACCCTTAATGGGATCTTATTGGATTCTTAATAGATTTTAGATTTGACTCTTAATGGTTTCTTATTGGATCCTTAATAAATTTGGTTTTGAACCTTCATGGACCTAGGTTCAAATTCAAGTTGATTTAGGTTCAATTTAGTTTTGGTCCATGCTCAACCTAATTCCATTTAGGTTCAACCTGCTTTTGGTTTGAATTTGAGTTCGGTTTGACCCATTAGAGTCCAGTTTGGACTTAGATTTAACCTAATTAATGTTTGACTAAAATCTGGTTTGACCTAATTTAAGCTTGATTGGGGTTGGGTCTAAACCAATTTGATTTGGATTAATTCAATTTGGATTTAAGTTTAGTTCAATTTGAATTTCAGTCTATTAACTTGATTGGCTTAGGTCCATTTAGTGATTTATCTAAATCAATATGATTTTACCTATTCAATGTGATTGAATCACTTTAATCTAATCAATTTAGCTTAATCAATTTAGTTCAAGAGTACTCCAACTATCGTGATAAATTTGGGTAAGTCTGTGGGCTAATCTTAAGTCAATCTAGATTTTTAGTGAGCTCGCAAGCTGACCTTGATTTAAATATTCAGTGAGCTCGCAAATTAGCCTTAGTCCAAATAAACATTCGGCAAGCTTGTGGGTTGACCTTTGATCAAATAGACATCCGGTGAGCTCGTAAGTTGGTCTTAGTTCAAATAAATGTTCGATGAGCCCATGGGTTAACCTTAGTCTAGATATATGTTTGATGAGCTCGCAAGCTAGCCTTAGTCCAAATAGATATTCGGCAAGCTCGTAGGTTGGTCTTAGTCCGAATAGATATTGGCGAGCCCACGAACTGGCCTTAGTCCAAATAGATGTTCAGCGAGCTCGCAAGCTAGCCTCAGTCTGAATAGATATTTGGTGAGTCTACGAGTTAGTCTTCATCCAAATAGATATTCAGCGAGCCTGCAGGTTGACCTTAGTCCAAATAGACAGCCAGTAAGTTCAAAAGCTGGCCTTATTCCAAATAGATATTTGGCGATCCTATGGGCTGACACTAGACTAGAATTGACTTTCGAGCAAGCTCGCAGGCTAGCCCTAAGTTGGTGATGGAGTTTCGTCATCGTGTAGGGGGCCGCGGATGGCTGCTAGTATGAAAGTGACAGTTGTGCAATCATGGATAAGGTGGAGACGAGTGAGGCCGCAAGTGTCCATGAGTAAGAAGTGAACCAGTTTCTCCTTCCTCTGCATCTTCTCCTTCAATGCACCTCTGATGCCTTCCTTTTGCCTTTTTTGTAAAATTTTTATTTTATTATTAGTTTTTAGCAAATCAACTTCTCCCTTTTTTGCCTAAATTTTACCCTTGTTTTGGCTAACAAGTTTTCTTCTTTATTTCATTTTCATTTTTTTCTTCACCCATCTCCTTCTTCTCCCATGTCTTATTCACTTCTTCTCAAAACACCACTAGGCCCTAGTGGCCCATCCTTCTTTCCGGCCGGATTCAGTCAAAAATAGTGACCAGATTTGTCTTGTCTTCTTAGTGGTAAGGTGGAGGAGTGCCCCTCCTCCACTTCTCGTGGTTGGATTTTGCCTCATTTGAGGGTGAACGACAACTTGGGTGGTGAGGAGAGTGGCGAGCAGAGCTTGGGGAGGTGGAACTCATGGTCAAAGGTTGTAGGCCGGGCCTCATCAATAAGAGGCAGAGTAGGATTAGGGCAAGGCACTGTATGACCAATGAAGGGTGGAGCTAGGTCATCTTGGACTTCTTGAAGTGGTGGAGAAGTTGGCGTAGGTGAAGGGGGTTTTGGCCGGGGCACCAGCGGATGGTGATGAGCATGATGGGTTTCGAGGCCAAGCATAGGAGGTGATGGCTGGTGATGAAGGCTGGTGGCTCAGAGTGGAGGACGAAAGAGTAGAGAAGAGCTCAAAGCATAGGCCTGTCAATGGAATGGCTAGAGGCAGCGTGAAGCCCATCAATGCACCGGAGCAAGGCCATGTAGGTGCTAGATTAGTGGGGTTGGGGTGCAAGTGTAGCGCCATCCTGGCTTTTGGTGTTGCCAAGGCTCTAGTGAGGAGGTGGTATGGGTTGGGATTGTGTAGCCATTGGCAAAAGAGATGCTTGGGTCCCCTTCAAGAGCAAAGCAACCAAAGAATAGAATAGAGAGAAGAGAAAAAAAAAGAGATAAGTGTACTAACCTGTTCGAGCTTAGCTTTTAGCTTATTCAGATCCCTGTCTCCTTATTCAGATCTCTTCTCATTTTGATCTCCTCTCTCCTTTTTTTCATGTATTAACAAGGTTTATATAGAGTTTAAAGAGATGAAGTTAGGTTGAAGCTCAATCTCTTTGTTTTGAAATTTTGAATGATGGATATGTGTGTAGATAGATATGGATATAGATAATTTGAGATTGGATAAGTCTGTTAAATGATGTGGATGAGTGTTTGCTGTTGTAGATAACAATGATTTGCAAATTATATTCATCTTAGACATTGAATTTATAGAGGAGCTATTTACAATTTTTTCAGAAAATTAGACTAAATTATAATTTTATGATTTTAGGGTCCTTCTTACAAAAAAAACTTATTTATAAAGTTTTAAAACTTTCAGCATCTTTTTTGAATAAAATTTGAACTTATTCGCAAGTAAAATTTTTTGAGGGAGTTATTTACGAAAAGTTTAAATTTCAAGGGTTTATTTACAAATAAGAAATTTTGGAGAGGTTTATTTGCAAATCCTATATTCAATAAGGATCAAATTATCATTACCAAATCCTATATTTCATAAAGATCAAATTATAGTTATTAATCTTTTGAGGGGTCTATTTGTAAACCCTAATTTTTGCTGGACTGGTTTGTAATTTTAGGATTTTATTTGACTTTTTCATAGAATTCGTATCCCGGGGATCTATTTGTAAGAAAAATCTTACTAAGGACTCATTTATAAAGATATATTCAGTCCAAGAACTTATTTACAAATTTCTTACATTTTATAACTTTGGTTCATATTTTAGATGAATTTTGGACCCAATTTTGGGTCCAAATATCCAACCCACTTAACACACTTTGGTCAAATTCCGACGCAATATAAGTCTAATTGAGACCCACATTTGAATTATAATTTAGTGACATACAGGTCTCAATTTTAGTCATATTTCAATCAAATTTGATTGTGAAAAAAATTTAATTATCCTCTTCGCAGCCTCTTCTCGAGTTCTAATGAGAGGTGAGGGTGCGAATAAACTTTGAGTACCTGCTCCATGTCAATGTTCTAGTGGTTGACATATAGGTTTAAATTGCCCTATAAAAGTAAATTTAGGTTGTTACGTGAAATTAGAGTTAAGCTGCCACATGAAAGTGGACTTAATTGTCATATGAAAGTGGATTGAAGTCACCACGTGAAAGTGTACTTGGTCTGCTATGTATAAGTGGGCTTAAGTTGTCACATAAAAGTAGATTTGGTTTACCACGTGAAAGTGGATTTAATATTGTCATAGGGAGTGGACTTAGTTTACCACATGAAAATGGATTTAATGTTGCCATGTGGGAGTGGACTTAGGTTAGCATGTGAAAGTGGATTTAATGTTGTTATATAGGAGTGAACTTAGTGTATTATGGAATGTTGATCCAATCATCACACAAAATTGGATGGAGTTTTGTGTCCATGTTTTGCCTCGAAAAACATGGAGTGCATGTTTGACCAAGTGTTCTTGAGAAAGTCAAATGTTTCGTCATAGATAAATATATACACTTTTATTTTGTTGTTGTTGCCCATAGAGGCTCATGTATAATACCTATTTGGGAATTTATCATTAATTGGTGGCATGGGTATTTCTCCTTTGTCATCAATCAGCTGGTAAGATCCTTCTTCAAATATTCTTTCAATAATATAAGGGTCTTCCTAATTAGTCTCAAATTTGTCTTTCTTGCTTCGATTCAGAATTATGGTTCTTCTCAAAACCAAGACTATTTCTCCTTTCCGAAAAGATTTGAGCCAACTCATCACATTATAGGCCCTGGACATCTATGCTTGATACATTTCTAGGTTTTGCTGAGCTGTAAACCTTATTTTATCCAAAGAGTCTACCTCATCTAGATGAAGACAAACATTGTATTTTTTGATAATTTACTCTTGCAAAGCAATTTTGAGGGATGGAAATTATACATCTAATAGCAAGACTACCTCAGTCCCAAATACCAATGCATATGGTGTTGATTGAGTAGGAGTTCAATATATAGTGTAGTAAGCCCATAATGCTTTGGAAATTTTATGGCATGGTTCGACGTTTCGGCCGAAATGGCTCGGTTTTGGCCAGAACCGAAACGATATTATAAATATCATTTCGGTTTAGGGTTCTCTATAGGAGGTTGAAGGTGGCGGCTCCCGTAGGTGATTGCGGGTGAGCTCGGGCGAGCGCGGCGAGGGCGGCAGGCTCGGGTTGGCGGCAGGCCACGCGGGGTGGGCACAGGGCGCTCGGGGTGGCTGCAGGGAGTGCAGTGCGCGTGGAGTGAGCTCAGAATGCACGGGGAGACCGCAGTATGCGCGGGGCGACCGTAGTGCCGCAGGGCGAGCTCAGTGCACTGGCGATGAGCTCAGGGCTCTGACGGTGAGCTCTGCATGCATGGGACGAGCACAACACGCTGGCGACGAGCTCAGCGTGCTCAGGGTGACCGCAGCATGCCCACGGCGAGCTCAGGGCGCCGACGGCATCTCCGGCATCTTCGGCATCCCCGCGCGGCATCTCCGGCGAGCTCAGCAGCCACGACATCTCCAGCATCTCCGTGCAGCATCTCTGCGGCTCAACTGACAGCGAGCGCAGCTCGGCCGGCAAGGGCAGCTCAGCCGGCGAGCGCTGGTCCGCCAGCGAGGGCAGCTCGGCCAGCAAGCACAGTTCCCCCTGCGAGCACAGGTCGGCCGGCGACCGACGCTTCCCCTCGCTCTCAGTTTAGAGTTTACTGTGCTGGTATATTTTATTTAGTTAATCACATTTTATTTAGTTAATCACGTTTTATTCAGTTAATCACGAATATAATCATTGTGAATTAGTACTGTTGTTTTATTTTTTTTCCCGGGAATCAAGGGTGGATGGCTGTCGATTGGTCGGTTGGTGCTAATTGATTGATTAATTACTTTGTTTTTTCCCGTGAATCACGGGTGGATGGGTTGCGGGTCTTCTGGCTTATATATACTTAGTGTAAACAGTTAGATGTTTGCAGACGATTTCATTTGAGTGTTCAGCTGTCTTAGTGAAAGAGTTTTGTGGATCAGCAATCTATTTCTGTTTCGATTGCAGAGGTATGAAATTTTCAGTTTGATAATTGATGTATCATAATTTTCAGTTTCCGTTGGTGCTAATTGATGTATCATACATACTATGTATGTTGAGAATTGAATTGAAACAGGGAAGATCAAACTATTTATTTTTTATTTATTATTACTTATTTATGTCTTATGGATCTGCTAAATTTGCATTGTGCGTGTATGTCTTATGGATCTGTTAAATTGAAACAGTAATATCTACAATTACCAAAAATTAAGGAGCCAAAGTTAAGAAAAATAATTTGCTGGGACCAATAACAAAAGAGTTGCTGCTACGTATTAAATTATTAAATTATTTAAATTATGTAGTACGTGTTAAATTATTTATTAAATTATGTATTTTGTATTAAAATATTAATATATGGATTAAATAATTTATTAAATTATGTATTTTATATTAAAGTATGTATTAAAATATTAATTTATGGATTAAATTATGTATTGAATTTATAAATTATGCATTAAACTATGTAAAATAATATGTATTAGGTATTAAATTATGTATTAGATTACGTATTTTGTATTAAAATATGTATTAAATTATATATTATGTATTAAGTTATGTATTAAATTAGGTTTTAAATAATATATTATGTATTAAATTATGTATTAAATTGCGTATTGTGTATTAAATTATGTATTTCATATTAAATTATATAATAAAATATGTATTAAATTATGTAGTATGTATTATGTATTAAATTATATATTATGTATTACGTATTAAATTATGTACTGAATTACGTATTATGTATTAATTTTGGTATTAAAATTATGTATTAAATTATGTCGTCTCTATTACGTATTAAATTATGTATTATGTATTAAATTATGTATTGCGTATTAAATTATGTATTAAATAGTAAATTATGTATTATGTATTAAATTATGTATTACGTATTACATTATTTATTAAATATTAAATTATGTATTAAATTACGTACTATGTATTAATTTACGTATTAAATTATGTATTAAATTAACATAAAAATTAGCTAATAAATCAAGAAATAGGTTAGTAAATCTTAAACCCTAAAGCTTATATCCTAAATATAAAGTTATTTATTCCTGTGTATATTAGTTACTTTTTAATTATTTATTAAATTACGTATTGTGAAAATAGAGTTTTTTTCCTTAATCATAGGTAAATTTTCTTCGGCCAACATTTGTTCTGTCACTACTACTATTGTATTGCATATGGCTTCAAAGAAAACATGTCTCGCGATGATGATATTGCATGGCAACACTGTGAATTAGTGGATACAGAAAATCGTAAAATTCGTTGCAAATGCTGTGGTCGTGTGCTTAGTTCTAAAATTACAAGATTAAAAGAGCATTTAGGAGGCGTCACCGGCTTAGTTCGGCCATGTGAGAAAGTCCCGAATAAAGTGAGACAAACATTTCGTGCAATAGTACAAACCGGCGGAGAAACTAAAAGAAAGGATAAGGCAAAAAAATCACGCTTTGAGCAGAAACTTCTCAACTGCTGTAATCCAGATCCCAGGCAAATTTCTAATGATGAAGACGATGATTCTGAGGTTCAGGAAGTACTTCGTGAAAGTCAAAAATTGTACGAGAAAACTCAAGGTGGTGCTGGCACTTCCGACATAATTTATGATCGTCGAACTACTAGTTTCAGAAAATGACGTACACAGCGACACACACCTGTCCCTTCTGGAGTAAGAGGGGATTTTCATCTTCCTGACATCAGATTTATAAATATTTCTCCAATTGACTCATTTCTATTGAAACCAAGAGATGATACTCAAATAAATTTGAGAACAGCATCAACTGATTTTTGGAAGGCAAAACAGTGGTTGGGTAGGGCAGTATCCAAATTATTTTTCTACAACCATGTTCCATTTCATTTAGCAGATGGTGGTTACTATCATGGAATGATACGTGCCGCTTAAAAGGTTGGCCCAGGAGTTCCTCCACCAAGTGTTAGTGAAATTTCTGAAAAGTATCTAAATCTTGAAATTGAAGAGATGACTACTTTTATCCAGACCTTCTACAAATATTGGGATGAATTTGGGTGTACTTTGATGTGTGATGGATGGAAGACACAAAACAGTAAATATTTGATAAATTTTTTAGTATATTATTCTTAAGGGACCATTTTTCTCAAGTCAGTTAACACACAGGGGAGTCGAAGACTGGTAATTTCTTATATCATCTAATTAATAGTGTCATTGAGGAGATTGGGAAATCAAGAGTGGTACAAGTCATAACTAATAATGTAGCTCCGCTAGTATATGCTGGAAAAAAGTTAATGCAAAAAAGAAAATATCTTTTCTGGACACCTTGTGCAGCTCACTCTATTGACTTAATGCTGAAGGATATAGATAAGGATCCTGATATTAGAAAAGTGGTTGAGAAGGGTCAGAAGTTGATGTCATTTATTTATAACCATGCTTGTTGTCTTGAATTGATGAGAAAGAAAACACGGGAACGAGAGATTATCAGGCCAGGCATTACTCGGTTTGCTACACAATTTATCTCCTTGGATTTCCTGTATACTCACTGACAGGCACTGAAGAGATTATTTACCAGTGAAGAATACGATACACATTATTTGAGATTGAAACGGTCTGAAAAAATTCTTTCTGAAAAATTCTACAATCAAGTCATAGACAAAAGTTTTTGGGAATCAATTGAAAAAGTAATAGGAATTTTCAGTCCATTAGTTAAAGTGTTTCGAATTATTGACTCAGATGATCATTGGCAGATGGGGTTCTTATATGAAGCAATAGATTGAGCAAAATTGCAAATAAGATGACATATAGGAACAATTAAATTTCATAAATGGAAGAAGATTATTGATCATCGTTGGGACAAAACATTATCCAAAGATATTCATGCTGCAGGTAATTGAGTAAAGAGTCATTTTATAGCACTTTACTAAGTTATAATGATACTATTGTTGATTCATATTTAATCATCTTGTAGGGTACTTTTTGAATCCAATATTTCAATATGGCGATGAGGTCAACAATAGTAATACCATTCTCAAAAAGCTACGGAAGGTAATTGAGCGGATAAAGTCAGATATGAGAATAAGAATATTGGTATTGCGAGAGGTAAATTATGTGTTAAATTTTTTTTACATAAATAAGAAAGTTCTTAACTTGAGTATGTTCATTAAATAGGCCAATGATTTCAAAAATAAAGTCAAGGACTTCGGCACACAACAAGTAATTGTAACTATTAGGGGTGATACTCTTGGTATAGTTGATATTCAATAATTATATATATTTGCTAATTAAATTTATAGCAACTTATTAATAATTTTTTCTCATAAATTACAGCTAGATGGTGGAGTATTTATGGGTGGCGTGCAGCACCTAATTTTGCAAAGATAGCCATCAGAATTTTAAGTTAAACTATTTCAAGTTCACAATGTGAGAGGAATTGGACAACTTTTGGATTGATCCATACGAAGACGAGAAACAGACTTAAAATGAAAAATTTGGAGAATCTTATTTTCTGTCATTATAACATGTGTTTAAGAGCCCGAAACTTATAGAGGAGGAGATCACCAGAGGATGAGGTAATCAACTTGTCTGCCATATTCGAAGATGATGATCCTCTGATAGAGTGGATTTGAGAAAGAGAAGAATCTGTCTTAAATCATCTTGAAACACAAGAAGCTATTCGTCATCTCTTAGATGAAGAAGCGAAAGAGGAAGCTAACAAAATGCAGAATACTTCTGATACAAGTGATAGTAGCAATGATGGTATAGCTGGTGATGCCAATTTTCAACAATCAAAATATGATAACTCATCTTCATCTTTTCCATAGTATGGAGTAAATGAGTTTTTGAACTTTAATTTATATGGCGGTTATGTGCCACAATATCCATTTGATTCACATGGTGGACAAGATGTCAATCAAGGTCCAACAGACAATTCGAGCTCTAGCTACTATGATGGTTATCAGAGCGAGATGTCTTCATACAATCCAGGATATCATCAGTCAATGCAGGACCATACAACTTCATACTATCTGCATGCTGAACAATACTATCGATCACAACTCCATTATACTGATGAGTATAGTGATGAAGAATACCAATATCTTCAAGATCCACCTCGGAACAGCATGTGGTTATAAGACATGGATTTATGTCATCTATGAAATGATGTTTTCATCATTGTCATAAATTGATATCTTATTGTAATTTTATGACATTTAAATTTAATGTCTATATGATTTATTTTATCGTATGATAATTTATCTATTTTATTAGCACAATTTATTGTAATCTTTTCCTTCTGACGTATTTTTTTTTATCTATTTTATGTTCATAAATACTGATAATTATAAGATAATTATTTTTGAAACAGATAATGGCAAATCTGAATGATTATATTACAGTTCCAGACCAAGTGACGCTACAAATAGGAAGAATAATTATGTCAATTCTTCACCAAAAATTTATATTTTATCGTAGAATGATTCCATCTTCGGCCTATGATCTACTTGGACAAGCCTTAATTGAGCAGACATTGCAAGACCGTGGAAGAGTCAATGATCAAATTTATCATCCCTCTCAACAAGGTTCACTTAATGCTATCAATCAGCATCTTGGCGCAATTTCCTCTGAACACTTCTCACAATATGATATTTATTTCTCATGGGTTATTGGACCATTTTTACTATGTGTTGTCAATCAATATGGTTATCATTTTCATTTTGGATCTTCGATGTATGGTTATACTTCAGAACCGCTGCCACGAGATTGCACAGAGCTAGTTGTTCTGGCACGTATGTCTACAAACACTCGTTTGAATCATCCAAGTACTGAATTTGTAATTTCACACTCAAATGTTCCAAACTCAACTGATGATGATTATGATGATTAGTTGTATTATTTTAGAATTTATAAATTATGTATGTGTGAAATACATTTTAATGAAAAGTTAAATGTGCTTATGTTAATTTTTAAATTTTAATCATATTCATATTATTTCTTGTATGTTTTTTAATAAAATAATATATATTAAAAGGAGACTATATCGGTGACTAACTATTAAAATTAATTTTAATTAACTAAAATAATATTTAATATTATGATAAAATTAAGTATAAATTTATTCCTAATTTTTTAAATTTTTTCAAATTTTTTCTAATATTTTATCGTATTTTTAATTCGAAGTCAAAGTACAGTCAAAATATAGTCAAATTCTGGTCAACACCCAATTAATAATTTAAAAAATCTTTCGGCCGAAACTGAAACCGAAACAGCCGAAATGGCCTAAACATATCGGTTTCACTAGGTCCCGAAACCGAAACCGAAATCGCGCCATAAAACCTTGGTTTATGGTGCTAATCTCGTTTATTTCTAGAATGACTTTCTTCAATATTTTGGAAAGGATATTATTGAATGCCTCAGTGAGGCCTTTTGCTCTTGCATTATAGATGGATAAATATCTCTAATATATTTTGTGATCATGTACAAATTGTCCTCCTTATGTTTTTGAAGGATAGTCCATTGTCAAAAATAATCCTTTGATGGATGGTGAATCGATACGAGATGTTTTCTCAAATGAAGCGAATGATGGTATCTGCTTTTATTTCTCTTAATTGAGTTGCCTCTGCCCATCAAGAGAAGTAATCAGTCACTACTAATATAAAATAGTGACCTTTGGAGTAGGATGGCTCAAATAGATTGATTATATCTGTACTCTATACTTCGAACAACCATGAGAATACTATCAAGTGTAAAGGGTTTGGATAAAGATTAATACATTTTCTAGCATATTCAATGCAGTCCTTCACCATCATAGACCAATAGTAGCTCATATGTTTAATCTTTATCATCATTTTTGGACCCGATTGATGAGCCTCATAAACCTTAAAATATACCTCATACATATCTTCCTTGGCTTCTTTGTCTAAGAAACAACATAGAAGTAGTTGGTCGAAGGACCTTCTATAAAGAGTATCTTTGATAAGTAGAAAGTGCGCAACTTTCTTCTTGAGTTGTGTCCTTGTGGATTTATCATCTAGGAGTTCTCCTTTGAGATAGTTAGTGAATGGTATTCTCCAATTTGTGGCCTCTTCTATTAGTTTAGATTTAGTATTCTTGTGTTTCATGCTAAAGATTAAGCTTATTACTTGTCTACTATGGACTGTGATTCGAATTTCTTTTATATCATAATCAACTAGTGCCATGGCTAATTTGGCTAAGGAATTAATTTTGCACTGATGGATTGGGAAATTTTAGTTATTTGGACATATGGGATTTGTCTCATGAGTTCTTAAGCCTTTTCATAGTATTTCAGGAGCTTAGGTTTATGGATTTTATATTATCCTCTCACTTGACTAATCAATAATTGTGAGTCACTAAAGATATGTAGGCACGATATTCCTATGTTGAAGGATATTTTCAGTTCTACAATTAGGGTCTCATATTTAGTCTCATTGTTTGTGCATAGTTTTAAAAGGAAAAATACCCCTGCTTGGAGTGACAAATATAAGTTTGATACCTGCTTTAATTTGGAAAGCTTTGGCTTGATTTCTAGTTTGATGGATGATACTCTATCAAAATATAGCTTCTAGTAAGGTTTCCCTTCTTTAGAAAAAACAATTTCTTCACCAGGGAGTTTGCAGTTCAACAGAGAGTTATCTAGCATTGGGTGAGCTACAAGAAAATTGGGAAAGGCTTGCCTCTTAACTGCCTTTTATATTTTGATCCCTCAGTGCCTGGCAAAGAGTCTGAAGAACTTCCTTGATGATACCTCAAAGGCATATTTTATAGGGTTCATTTTCAAGTTGTATTTTGTAAGGCAGTCGAAATCACTTTTATGTCTTGGATATGCTCATCTTTAGACCTAATTTTGATGACCAAGTCGTCTACATAGCAATCAATTAGTTTTTGTATAAGGTCATCGAAAATTCGAGTCATGGCCCTTTGATAAGTAGCACCCACATTTTTAAGTCCAGAGGGCATCACCTTGTAATAATAGATGCTGAGAGGAGTTCGAAAGGCTATGTGTTTTTTATCATCAGGCTACATTTTGATTTGATTATATCTCGAGAAATAATCCATAAAGGAGAATAGTTCAAAATTAGTTGTATTATAGATCATGATTTCTATTATGGGTAATGGAAAATTATCTTTTGGACATGCCTTATTTAAGTCCTTGTAGTCTATACGAATGGTCATTCTTCTTCTTGACTAGCAAAATGCTTGCAACCCAAGCTAGATATTTCTCTTCCTTGATGATGCTAACTTTAATCAATTTTTTGGTCTCTTCTATCACTTTTTGTTCCAAGTCAAGTTTCATATTCCTAGGTTCCTATTTAACATGTGGAAGTTTGGGATTGACAGCCAGCTTGTGGACTATAACTTTAGGACCTAGTCTGAGCATCTTCTTATAACTCCATGCAAAGTAATCAATATATATTTTGAGTAATGTTTTGAATTGGGTTTGGCTCTCCTCTAAGAGTTATGCACTAATAAAGGTTGACCTGGGATCTTCCTTTGAACCAAGATTGATTTTCATTAATTTATCGATTGTGGCTTGCCCCCCATCCTAGAGTTATGGTGGAGTTTCTTTTGGTTTGAGGATCATGTCTCCACCAAGTGATTCATCATTAGGATTTTGCAAGCGTTCTTCTCTTAATTTCAAGAGCAATTTGGCTACATCATGTCCCCTTTCTTTTGGTCTTAATGAAATTTTGTTGAGAACTTTATTTTCTTGTGATGCCTAGAGAGTCATGGTTGGCTCAATACATGAAGCTTGTGTATTAAAGGTATTAGGGTGTTTGATCAGTCTCATTATTAGACAGAGGTTCAATGGTAACCATAAGACATGTTTAGATACTTGGAGAAATTTAGCCCAATCCTTTAGAATTTTTATTTCCTCTTCCAAGGATATTAGCATGCGCTTTAGGTGGATCCCATAGATTTTTGAAGAAATAGTTTTTTTCCTTTGCTTGTTGAAGTTTATAACCAAACTTCTTGACTATTTGATGAAAAGTATTTGAAAAATACTTAGGTATAACCATTGGCTAATAGTTACCATCATCTTCTAAATCCTTAATTTTTAAGATTTCATTCATGCTTGGGATATAGGGGATTATCTTGTAAAATAATATCTCATTTTCTCCCTTATATTGTGGGAAAATATAGAAGGTTATTAATTCCTCCACAACATTGATACTTGTGGGATCAAAATTGACCATTCGGAATAGCGAAGACCATGAGAGTGATCTCGAATCATAAATTAAAATTTATTTTAATTTTTAGTGCACTATCAAGTATTGTGAGAACACGACTTCTAATAGATGCAAGCCTCTATTGTTAATTAGTTTGACGATTATCAGGAACCTTCTAAAAAAATCTAGCTAATAAAATAGAGAAACAAAACAAAAGAAGAAAGTATTTGATTGATTTAAAAAATAATACATTACTAAGCAAGGGTATGCCCTCACTTTACAACGAATTTCAACATGAAATTATAGAAAACATGAAAGGATAAAGAAAGAAAAAAGAGTGAAGAAGAAGCTTTGATGTGTGCTACTGCCACGCTCCCCCTGCGCTAGACCACATGACGTCTGACCCAAATTGACTTAGACTTTGGCAAGTGTTGATGGTATTATCTGATGGGATGTGAAAGGGAATGGGAGAAGTTTAAAGTATTTCCAATAGCTTTGAACATTGGTGATAATTTCATTTGGTTTAGGGGTATCACTAATGACTTATAGGGATTGGCCTAAAGTGTTTTTGATAACTTTGAGCTTTGACGATAACTTCATAATTTAAAGTATTTTCATTAGCCAATAAGGCATCGACAATAACTTCATTTGGGTTAGAGTGTTTTCATTAACCAATAAGGTGTTGGTAATAACTCCATTGATATTGAAGTATTTTCATAGCCAATAAGGCATAGACAATAACTTCTTTGATTTGGTAGCATCACCAATAGCTTATAAGATTGGGTATAGCTTTGAAAACTATATTATCAATTGCTTTTGGGGTTGAGTAGCTTGAGGGGTGTGGCATCAACTACTTCTGGGGTTAACTAGCTTGAAAGGGTGTGTCATCAATAACTTCTAGGGTTGATTAGCTTGAAGAGTGCATTGTCAATGACTTCTAGGGTTGACTAGCTTGAAAGGTACATTGTCAATAACTTTTGGGGTTGACTAGCTTTGAAGTATGACTAACAACATTGAGCGTATTGGTATTTAACTTCTTTGATTTGGTAGTGTCACCAATAGCTTAGGAGATTAGGTATCACTTTGAAGTGTGGCTAATAGCCTGAAGCATGTTAGTGATTAACTTCCTTGGTTTGGCAACGTTACCAATGGCTTATGGAGTTGGGTATAGTTTTGAAGTGCGGCCAATAGTTTTGAGTGTATTGTCAGTTAACTTCATTTGATTTGGTATTGTGGTTGACTAACTAAGTTCAAGTCTATCTTAATTTGATTTGATTTGAAGTATTGTCAATGCTTTTGGATTGGCTTAGCTTCGAAGTGTTGCTAAAGGCTTCTGTAGCACACCCAATAAGACTCGGTTTGACCTTATGTAGTTCTATTCGAACTAATTTTGGTTCAAGTCAGGGTGGTAATATCACCCTTTATTTATAGTCTTGGAGTATTGCCAAAGGTTAAGCACACCCCGTAGGGCTCAATTTGATCCTATTGAGCTCCGTTGGGACTAATATAGTTCGAGTAGTTCGACTTTATGTTGGACCTTTATTGAGTCCGAGTCTATATCTTGATGGACTTCAGTTTGAATTCAAGTTAACTTGATTCAATTTGATTTCAATTTAGGCTCTGCCTAACTTAATTTAGGTTTGACTTTGAATTTGTCCTTTTAGTTTGGACTTGATTTAACTCAATCAGATTTTGATTTGAGCTTAGATTAATCCAGATTGGATTTAATTTGAACTTAGCTTAATTTTAAATTAACTTATCTCAAGTCTAATTTGGGTTTTAGTCTACTTGTTTAATCAATTTAGGTCCATTTGAGTCAACTTGGCCTTCATTCATTTGTTTTGGCTAAGTTCAATTTCAATGTGATTGAATTACTTCATGTTAAGCAATTTAATTTAAGAATCCTTGACTATTTTATGATAATTTTTGTCACATCCATCATCAAACCTTAAATGTGTGAATTCAAGGGCTGGCTTAGCTCGCAAGCTTGAAAGCTGGTTTAGAGGTGCAAACTCGAGGAATGACTAGGTGTGAGTTCGAAGACTAGCCTAGATGCAAATCTGAAGGTTGGCTAAATACGAGCCCAACGACTAGCTGAAGGCTAGCTTGGATGCAAGCTCAAAGGCTGGCCAAGGTATGAGCCCAAGGCTAGCTAAGTGTGAGCCCAAAAGGTGGCTGGATGCGAGCCTGAAGGCTAGCTTGGATGTGAGCCTAAATGCTAGTTGAGTGCAAGCTTGAAGGCTGGCTTGGATGCTAGCCCAAAGGTTAGCCGGGTGCGAGCCCAAAGATTGGCTGAGTGTGAACCCAAAGGTTGGCTAGATTCGAGCCCGAAGGATAGCTTAGATGTGAGTTAAAGGCTACTTGAGTACAAGCCCAAAGGTTGGCTAAGTGTGAGCCCAAAGGGTAGTTGGATGTGAGTCTGAAGGTTGGCTAAGTGCGAGCTAGAAGACTGACTAAGTATAAGCCTAAAGGCTGGTTAAGTTTAAGCTTAAAAGCTGGCTGAGGTGCAAACCTGAAGATTGACTAAGTGTGTGCTCGAATGCTTGCTGAGTGCGAGTCCAAAAGCTGGTTAAGTATGAGCCCAAAGGTTGGCTTGGAGTGATGGAGATTCACCATCTTTGAGGGGTAGGTCACCATGAGAAATATCAAGAGTTTGCCATATTCGAGGGGCCACAGGTGGTTGTAGTGGTGTTGAGGATTCCCCATCATATGATGGGTTGTGGGTAGCCATAATGGTGTTAAGAGTCGATCATCTTCAAGGGGCCACAGGTGACTATGGTGTTAGTGGAGTTCCATCATTGCGCCAAGAATCACAGGTGGCCACAATATTGATGAAGTTCTACCAAAAATCAAGATGAGAGAAGTAGGGTGGGTGATGGGAGAGGAGTTAGGCACATGGGCATCTCTAGCAAAGTAGCGTCTAGGTGTTGGTCAACAGAGTGGTGAGGGTGTATCCAGCAAGATGGCACAAGCAAGTCCAAGGCAGGACTCCAACAAGGTTGGGTGTGGGGCTCTGGCTAGGTGTTGGCACAGTGGAGCTTAGAGTTGAAGATGGGGTCAGCAACGAATCCAAGCAACAAAGCGGCTAGGTAAGGTTGGGGAAGCAAAAGCCAGGCCAGCTCGCCAACAGCCTACATAGGTGGTAGCCAAAGGCATTGTAGACATAGGCCAGGCGAAGGTCGAGGCAACATGAGGTCCCTATAAAGAAGACCAAAGAGGAGAGAAGGAAGGAAGAAAATGAAGGAAAAAATGAGAACGAACTTCTCGCTCTTTCCTTCCTATCCAACATATTCTGATCTCCCCCTCTCATTCTAATCCTTCTTTTTTGTTTCTTTCCCCAATTTTCTGATCTCTCCTCTTCTTTTTTTTCAAGTCAATAGGTTTATATAGGATTCAAAGAGATGAAGTTGGACTAGAAACAATCTCCTTTTATTCAAATGTTTTAATGATGGATATGATTATAGATGGATATAGATATGGCTTATCTTGAGTTTGGATGAGTTTGTAAAGAGATATGAATAAATCTATTTATTGTAGATAATGATAATTTAAAAGTTGTACTGATTTCGGACACTAAAATTATAGAGGTGTTTTTACAATTTTTCAAAAAATTAGACTAAATTATAATTTGATGATTTTAAGGTATTTTTATAAAAATAACTTGTTTATAAAGTTTTAAAACTTTCAGGGTCCTTTTTGAACAAAATTTGGACTTATTCGTAAATAAAAATTTTCGAAGAACTTATTTGCAAAAAGTTGAAATTCTAGGTGTTTATTTGCAAATACACAATTTTAGAGGAGTTTATTCGTAAACCTTAGATTTCATAAGGATTGAATTATAATTATCAATCTCTTGAAAAATTTATTTACAAACCCTAAATTTTACTAGACTAATTTATAATTTTAGAATTTTATTGGATTTTTTTACAAAATTCTTATTTTAGATAGATTTTGGGTAAAATTTTGGTCCAAATATTCAGCTTACTCAACCCATTTGGACTAGGCCTATCTTGAGTCCGAATTTCCCAATGATTCAGGTTCAAATTAAGCTCAATTTTTGGTCAAACTCAGACATAATTAAGTCTGATTGAGACTTATATTTGAGCTATAATTTAGTGGCATATAAGTTTTAATTTTAATCATATTTCACTAAACTTAATTGTGGCAAAAATGACCTCAAATAAATTGCCCCCTTCGCAACCTCTTCTCGAGTTCTAACAAGAGGAGAATGTGTGAACAATTTTCTAGTACTTACTTCTGTATCAATATTTCAGGAGTTGTCTATATGGGTTTGAATTACCATATGAGAGTAGACTTGACTTGTCATATGACGACAGACTTATTTTACCATGTGAGAGTGGACTTAGTTAGCCTCATGGAGCGGGCTTAAGTCACTACCATAAGTGGACTTAAGCTACAATAACGAGTGATTTTGATTTGCCATGATGAATGGACTTAAGTTTTCATAATAAAGTATATTTGATTTGACACAAAAGTGGACTTAATTGACCACATGAAAGTGAATTTGATCTACTATGCAAAAGTGAACTTGATTTGCCATGTGAAGTTGACTTAGTTTGCCACATGGAAGTGGACTTAATTTATCTCATAGAAGTGGACTTAATTTGCCACGTGAAAGTGGACTTGATTTGTCATGTAAAGGTATACTGAGATCACCACATGGAAGTTGGTTTGTCATATAAATGTGGACTTAATTTATCACATGAAAGTAGACTTAGTTTGACACGTGAAAGTGGACTTAATTTGCCATATAACAGTAGACTTAGCTTACCATGTGAAAGTAGACTTAATTTACTACGTAGAAGTAGACTTGATTTACCACGTCAAAGTAGACTTAATTTGTCATATAAATGCGGGCTTGATTGCCACACAAGATGAACTTCAATTTGCCATATGAAAGTAGATTTACTTTGCTATGTAAATGCGGACTTGATAGCTATGCAAGATGTACTTTTAATTTGTCACATAGAAGTCGGCTTAATGTGCCATGTAGATGCAGACTTTATCATCATGCAAAATGGATGGAGTTTTGTAACCATGTTTTACCTCGAGAAATGTAGAGTGTATGTTTGACCAAGCATTCCTTTTTGAGGAAGTCAAATGTTCCGTCATCGATAAAATATAGACACTTTTGATTGTTATTATTATTGCTCTCAGGGCTCAGACATAGTACCTTTTAAGAAATCGGTCGTTGATTGGTGGTACAGGCTTTTCCCTCTTGTCATCGATCAGTTGGTTGGATTCCCCCTGAAATATCTTTTCAACGATATAAGGGTCTTCTCAATTAGGCTCAAACTTGCCTTTCATATTTTGCTTTGGGATTATGGGTCTTCTCAAAACTAAGACCCTTTCTCTCTTCTAGAAGAACCTAAGCTAAGCCATCTTATTGTAGGCCCTGACTATTTGTGCTTAATACATTACCAAATTTTGCTAGGACACAAGCCTTGTCTCGTCCAAAGAGTCTAGCTTATCAAGGCAAAATCAAACATTGTCTTCTCTTGTGATTTTTCCTTACAAGGCAATTTTTAAAGAGGGGATTGGCACTTCCAATAGTAAGACTGCCTCAGGCCCAAACACTAATGCATATAGAGTTGATTGGATAGAAGTTTGATATGTGATGTGATAGGCTCATAGTGCCTCAATAAGTTTTTGGTGCCAGTCTTTCTTGTTTCTGGCAATAACTTTCTTCAATATCTTAGAAAGAGTCTTATTGAATACCTCAAGAGTCCATTGGTTCTCGTGTTGTAGATAGATAAATATCTCTAATCTATCTTGTGGTGATGCATAAATCATTCTACCTTGAAACTTATGAAGGAATGTCCATTATCAAAAATGATTCTTTGAGTGACACCAAATCAATACAAAATGTTTTCTTGAAGGAAGCAAATAATAGTATCTACTTTTACCTCTTTTAATGGAATCGCTTCAACTTACTGAGAGAAATAGTCAGTTGCTGTCAGTATGAAATAATGGCCTCTGGAACAAGATGGTTTAATTGGACCAATGACGTCTATACCCCATACCTCAAATGGCCATGAAGGCACTATTGGATGCAGAGAATTTAGGTATTGGTGGATGAAGTCACCATGAATTTGGCATAGGTGACATCTTCTCATATATTTGATGTAATCTCCAACCATCATGGCATCGTGGGCCAATAGCAGTCCATACACTTAATCTTCATCATCATTTTTAGGCCCAATTAATGAGCCTCAAAAACTCTAGAATGCACTTCATACAATACTTCTTTGGCCTCTTTGTTTGAGAGATAGCATAAAAGTAATTGATTGGAGGACCTTCTATAAAGAGTGTAATTGATAAGCAGAAAGCGCATGGTCTTTTTTCTGAGTTATTTCTATGTAGATTTATCTTTTGAGAGTTCTCTAGTTTTGAGTTAGTTGGTGAATGGTGTTCTCTAATTTGTGACCTCTTCAATTAGTTTAGAATCAGTCCTCTCATACTTGATGCTGAAGACCAAACTTATCACTTGTCTACTACGAACTGCAATTAGAATTTCTCCTTGATCAAGATCAACCAGTGTCTTAGCTAGTTTGGCTAAGGAGTTAGCTTTTGCATTGATGGACCAAGGAACCTTAGTTATTTGAACATGTGGGATTTTACTTATGAGCTCTTGAGCCTTTTTATCATATTTTAGGAGATCGAATTTGTGGACCTTACATTCACCTTGGACTTGGTTGATAACCAGTTGCAAATCATCAAAAACATGTAGGCATTATATTTCCATATTGAGGGCCATTTTCAGTCTTGTAATTAGAGTTTCATATTCAGCTTCATTTTTTGTGCATGATTTTGAGAGGGAATAGGAGTATAGAAAAATGCTCTCATTTGGAGTGACCTAAATGAGCCCAATGTTTGCTTTGATTTAGGAAAGCTTCGGTCTAATCCTTGGTTTGATGGATGATGCTCCATCAAAGTATAGCGTCGAGTAAGGTTCCCTTTCTTCAACAAAAAGAATTTCTTTATTAGGAAGCTCACAACTCAGAGGAGAATCATCCGGTATAGAATGAGCTATAAGAAAATCTATGAGGGCTTACTCCTTGACCTCCTTTTGGGGAGTGAATTTGACATATTCCATAAGGATTAAAGCCTATTTTGCTAGCCTCCTAATGAGTATAGGCCTGGTCATCAAGTATTTTATGGGATTAATCTTTGATATTAAGATAACTTGATGAGAAAGCAAATAATGTCTCAACTTCTTAACCATAAATATTAGCACCAGATAATGCTTTTTGATGGGGGAGTAGTTACTTTCTGCCCCTACTAGCATTCTACTTAGATAGTAGAGTATATTTTCTTTACCCACTTCATTACTCTGGGCAAGAAGTGCCTCCAGGATTCCTTCCATTGATGCTGTGTAGAGGATAAGGGGTTTACCAAGTAGAGGTACTGCTAGGACTAGTGTCTTTAGGAGATACTACTTGATCTCTTCAAAGACCTATTGGCAATCTTGATCCCAAATCAATGGAATGTCCTTCTTCATCAACTTAGAAAAAGGCTTGCATTTTCTAGAGAGATTTGAAATGAATCTTCTTATGTATATGAGTTAGTCTTGGAATAACCTCGATTGCTTTCAAGTGTTGTGTGGTGGCATATCCATGATAGCTTTGATCTTAGATGGACTAATTTCAATCCCTTAATATCTGACAACAAAGCCAAGGAATTCTTCTGATAATATTTTGAAAGCACACTTCATAGGATTCATCTTTAAGTTATATTTTCTAAAGTGATTGAATACCACTCCTAGGTCTTCGATGTGTTTGTTTTTGGACTTAGTTTCTACCTCCAAGTTATTCACATACCATTCCACTAACTGGTGTATGAGGTCATCAAAGATTTGAGTCATGGCCCTTTAATAAATGGTGCCAGCATTCTTGAGCTCAAAGGACATAGCCTTGCAGTAGTAAATACCAATTAGTATCCTAAAGGCCGTATGTTTCTCATCATCATGATGCATATTGATTTGGTTATATCCTGAAAAACCATCCATGAAGAGAATATTTCCAAGTTGGTCGTCTTCTCGATCATGATTTTCATTATTGGCAATGAAAAATTATCTTTTGGACATGCTTTATTCAAGTCCCTATAGTCCACACAAATGCAAATTTGGCCATTCTTTTTTCTTGACTAGTACGATGCTTGTCGCCCAATATAGGTATTTTTCCTCTCTGATGAAGTCTGTTTCAATCAGTTTCTTTATTTCTTGTATCACCTTCTATTCTTCCTATGTGATTGTTTGATAGGTGAAAGCTTGGGATTGATGTCTAGATTGTGGATTGTAACTTTAGGATCCAGTCTGGGCATCTCCTTATAGCTCCATGCGAAGCAATCAATGTACTCTTGGAGCCGTTGAGAGTTGGATGCTAATGAAAGTCAACTTGGTGTCCTCCTCTGAGTCTAAGTTGATCTCCATCAGTTCCTCGACTGTGGCTTGCCCCTATCCTCAAGTTTTGATGGAGCTTCTTTTGGTTTGAGGATTATTCCTTCACCAAGTGATTCATCATATTGAGTAAGATTTGGTGAAGTTTTGTCTGAAGGCATTTTGGCTGTATCATCCCCATTTCCTTTGGTTTTAATGAAATTCTACCGAGGATGTCAGTTTTTTGTGATGTTAGGGGGTATTGATATCATTTGGCTATCCTGAATATCAGAGAAAGGCCCAATGGTAACCATAAGACACATGTGGGTATTTAGAGTAATATATCCCAATTATTTGGTGTTCTTGTTGCCTCCTCTAGGAATGTAAGCACATTTTTGGGGTGGATCCCATAGATTCTTGAAGAAATGACTCTCTCTCTTTGTTTGTGAATGTCCACAGCTAGATTTTTTTGCTTATCTGACAAACCTGGTATGAGAAATATTTAAGCATGACTATCAGTTGATAGTCACTATCATTCGCTAGATCCTTAGTCTCCAGAATTTTATAAATACTTGGAGTACAAGGGATTGCCTTGTAAAATAATATTTCTTTTTCTCCTTGGTGCTATGGGGGTATGTAGAAAGTCATTCATTCTTCCACAACATTGATGCTTAGCTCATCTAATAGCTTAAATAAGCCTTTCAGAATTTTGGCAATAAGGAGATATTTTTTAATTTGACCTCTATTATCATCTTTGTTAGAAGTATAATCACCTATGCAAACTTGTGGGGCTTCTTCATCTTAAGAGGTTGGGCAAAAATCACTTTCTAGATGAGGAGGAGCAAAGATCAGATATGGAATTATATTCATTATTCGTGCCCTGTATATATGATTCCTCTAAAGTTGGCAATGCGTGTTCTTCCACAAATTCTAGGATTGAGACCTCATCAAGCCTAACAAGTTGCATATTTGTTGCTAGATTCCCTAATGGAGGCTAGGATAATAGCTCATCAGTGTTCACCTCAAATGTATGAGTCACCATGTGATAAGAGGTCATAGACTTAGATAACTCTTTTCGATAGTGTCTAACTTTCTTGACCTATCTCTGTAGTAAGTGGTATGAGTGGTTGTTCTGATCTCAAGAAGGGTCAGTAAGTGGTTTCTCACCACCTCTATGAGGTCTTTTGTATGGCTTTGTTTTTTTCTGCTAGCGCCTTCTCGATCCTTTGGGCTTCCTCACAGAGCATAGTAGTTGTATTTGTCACATTTTCTATGTGGGTAGCCATAGCATTCATATACTCATTCAATATTTATATTGCTACCTAATGAACCTTATGTTAGTTGTATCTAGTTCTTTCATAATATCTAGTTATAGTTTGAGCATACCATAGTCATACTCATGGGTGAACCACTCTGTAAGATAATTATCTCAGGAGTAACCCTCAGGAGAATCATGGGATCTCTCATTTCATTAGTAACATCCCCAGTGAATCTATTCACTTCTTCTTATCATGCACCCTAAATTTCCTCATCATTAAAGTGACGGGGTTGGGATTCGCTTGGTTGTAGACCTCAGATGGTAAATATAGCAGAGCATGCTACCTCTGAAAGTTCACTTTCTTCATTTCCTATATTAGGGTCCTCTAGTAAAAATTTAAGTTTGTTAGAAAAAATTCATCAAGAGTTACTTAGCTTCTTTCTCCCTGAACATATTCATCTAGATCATCAATGTATTCTTAGATGGTTGATTGCTTGACATCGTATTTATTTGACTGAACCAGCTTCTTCTTCTTGCTTCTGTTATTCTCTTCTTGATGCTTCAAGCAATTTGCTCTAATAAGGCTTTTTTTATCATGATCCCAGACTCTTTAGGGTTTCTAGTCACTTTCTTTATTAGTTTTTTTAGCTTTTTTGAAATATAGACATTCCATAAGTGTCCTTGTTCGAGAGTATATTATGCTTCTTCTTGAAAGAGGATTCCAGCAAGTGGTTCATAATCCTCGAACATAGTAATATAATTGATGTATTCGGTGGGTGTTTCGAATAACGTTGCCTTCAAGAGAGTTAGCTTACCTTCTCAGTACTGTTTATTGACCCAATACTTGAACACATAGTAGTCTTCGATGGAATGCTCCAAAACTCTATAGTAAGGACAATAGTTTGGGTGAACTATTTTGTTCGTCTTACCTAGCCTTTTGGATTCTAGTAATTGGAGGCCTAACTTTAGGGCATCCTAGAAGATTTTACTTACTTTTTCTCTTCTAAAAGAATATTTCTTTCTAAGCCTTTTTTGGAGATTATTGGATCATTCCACTTCTCCATCTTGTCCAAGAGTTGGTGGCTTATGAGGATTACCCTTGTTCATGATGGGGTTTAGAGGTCTCTTTTGCTCAGTTGCTATGAATGCAACCCACATAATTTTGGAAGGCTCTCCACACTTTACCTTATCTTTTTTTATCTTGAAACTTTGTGAACTAGATAAGGTCAATAGACCAATCCTTTCTAGCTTCCTGACTTGCATAATAGGGTATTGGAAGGTATGGATAGAAGAGGCATTTAAAAATGGTGCAATCCATTCTCCCCTTATGTTATTGAGTACTAGGTTCACTACCTCAAATGGGTTGCTCACACTTAATGTTGAGATTTCTCCACCATGTGACATAATTTAGAATTGATTCATTATCATTTTTCGATGTTGAGATAAGTTCTACAATGGTCACTTTATAATTGACTCCTCAAAACTTGATTTGAAAAGCCTCTTTCATTTGTCCCCAAGTTTGTATGGATTTTAATTGCAAAATAGCATCCCACTCGAATGCTACCCCTATTAAGCTTGCTGAAAATTGGCAGAGTAATAATGAGATATTGTTACCTGAATCTCCACACAAAGTCACAAAGTGAGTTATGTGTTGTTCAAGATTGTTTATGCAATTAAACTATTTCAAACTAGGCACTGTATTGCCTCTAGGATATGGCACTCAGTCGTAATGGATAGGGTATGATTTGTTAGCATCATTTACCCTACCCGTCTCACTTCCTTATCTCAACTATGTAGCTCAATTATACCTATTGTTGTATGTATGCTAGGAGTTCTATATTGTCAGGGATCCCAAAATTAGGAATTGGGTATCCCTTACTGGAGAAAGTTCTTGTGAAGACCTACATTTTTGTGGATCTCATCTATGGGAGATGCACCTTCTGCCGCCTCTACTGCTTGGGATGGTTATTGAGATCATTCCAACTTATCGAGCTTTTGGCTCATTTGTAGCATTATTTTCATCAACTCCATAACCTTTTTCTAAACTTCATCTTTCTCTTTACTTTGCTGCCTTAACTCTTTTTAAAGTACTTCTATGGTCTCTTCTTGATTGGAGCTTTCAATTATGACCAAGGCTTCTATCAGAACATGATCGTTTATGTCTTGAGAATTAGGTCTAGGCTATGGGTTGAGACTAGCTTCCCCCATAGTTGAGTCATCTCATTCAAGAGTCTACTCATGGAGTGGGTCGCCACACCTTCTCTTTGGCATAGTAGCAAGGAATTGGTTCACAAGAGCCCTCTCATCTTGGATTTCTTCATCAGTAAGCCTCACTCAGGCAGTCTTCTTTTGGCGTTTGACTAGCTAGGGTACAGGCTCATGATCTATTCTAGAGTTATGATGAGAAACGATGCTGGTAGTTTGGATGGTCTCCTTTGGCGAACCCTCATATTGGGTTGTAGCTTTCCGGTGACTCTTATGGTTTCATTTAGTGATTCACCCTTTTGCCGCAATTTTAAGGCAAGACTATGCCCCATTCTCCAAATTGCTCCTTCCCTTCTCCAAATTTATTAATGGAGTGAAGGAGCTGGAGATAGGAATGATAATGACTGACTTCATTTGAGGAATAGATTTCCTAAGTTAGCTGAAAATTTTAGTAGCTTTTCCTTTACTAGTGACAGTCAAGATGAGATCTTCTTTCTCAATGACTTTGTCTGGATTTGCTTTTGATTGCCCCTATGAGGAGTTGGGTGAAGTTGGCCAAAAATTGAGCTTTATTTCAATCGTATCATTTGGAAGACTGATATCCTTTTCGGTTGAGGTATGCCTTTTAGCTCTTCATTCGAACAACCCTTCTTGTTAGCGATGACTACATTGGGCCCCCTTCCCCTTGATGGAAGGAGATAGATAGGTTGCTTTTGAATGTCAACAACTTCAGTTGGTGCAGTAGTAGGTGCTTTCTTGAACTAGATGACCTAAAAAATAATCTTAAACTCAATCTAAACTTCAGTTGTTTCAATAGCAACCATTGACTAAGGAAAATGCATAGTTGGTCTTGCCCCCAGGATGATGGGATATCTTGGGGCAAACATGTTCTTCATTATTGTCATTTGATTTTTTCCTCCTACAAATGAAAATACAAATGACCAGCTTTCAATCGTAATTCTACCTTACAAATGTCTTGATTATATTAACTAAGTGTATATACTTGGAGGAAAAGTCAAATTCCATTGGACATGCCAGAATTTATGACCAACTAGTGCTATAATGTATTTAGTTTTCACAACATATAAGTATACCACAAATCAAACAAAAGTTCCTAGATTAAGACTGAATCAGACTCAGTTCCACCGGGCATGCGAGAATTTGTGGGATCAAAATTAATCATCTGAGATAGTGGAGATCTCAGAAGCAACCTTGAATCATAAATCAAAATTTATTTTAATTTTAAGTGCACTATCAGGTATTGGGAGAACATGACTTCCAACAGATGCAAGCTCCTATTATTAATTGCTTTGATGATTGTTAGAAATCTCCTAAAGTGAAAACCAAGCTAATAAAATAAAGACACAAAAAAAAGAAATTATTTGATTGATTTTAAGAAATAATACATGGCTTAAGCAAGGTATACCCTCACTTTACAACCAATTTTAATATAAAATTATAAAAAATATGAAAGGAATAAAGAAAGAAAAAAGAGTGAAGAAGAAGCTTTGATGTGTATTGTTACCCTGCTCCCCTTGTGCTAGACCACGAGGTGTCTAACCCAAATCGACTCGGTCTTTGGCAAGTGTTGATGGCATCATTTAATGGGACGTGAAAGAAAATAGGAGAAGTTTGAAGTACTTTCAATAGTTTTGAGCATTGGTGATAACTTCATTTGGTTTAGAGGTATCACCAGTGGCTTATAGGGATTAGCCTAAAGTGTTTTTGATAACTTTAAGCTTTGGTGATAACTTCATAATTTGAAGTATTTTGTTAGCCAATAAGGCATCAATGATAACATTATTTGGGTTGGAGTATTTTCGTTAGATAATAAGGTATTGGTGATAACTTCATTGATCTCGAAGTGTTTTCATAGCTAATAAGGTATAGATGATGATTTTTTTAGTTTAGTAGCATCACCAATAGTCTATAAGATTGGGTATAGCTTTGAAACTAATGTTATCAACTACTTTTGTGATTAACTAGCTTGAGAGGAGTGTTATTAACTACTTCTGGGGTTAAGTAGCTTAAAAAGGCATGTCGTCAACAGCTCCTAGATTTTACTAATTTGAAAGGTGTATTGTCAACAGCTTCTAGGGTTGACTAGATTAAAAGTGTGGCCAACACCTTTGAGCATATTGGTATTTAACTTCTTTGATTTGGTAGCATCACCAATGACTTAGAGAGTTGAGTGTACCTTTAAATTGTGGCCGACAGCTTGAAGCGTGTTGGAGATTATCTTCCTTGGTTGGCACCACGACCAACGGCTTATGGAGTTAGGTATAACTTTGAAGTGTGGCCAATAGCTTTGAGAATGTTGTCCATTGACTTCATTTGATTTGGTATTGTGACTGATTGACTAAGGAAGTTCAAGTCTACCTTAGTTTAATTTGATTTGAAGCATTGTTAATGCCTTTGGGTTGGCTTAGCTTTGAAGTATTGCTAAAGGTTTCTATAGCACACCCAATGAGACTCAATTTGACCTTATCTAGTTCTATTCAAACTAATTTTAGTTCAAGTCAGGGTGGTAACATCACCCTTTATTCATAGTCTCAAAGTATTGCCGAAGGTTAGGCATACCAAGTGGGACTCGGTTTGACCCTATTTAGTGCTTTCATAGTTTGGGTTTGGCTCGACCTTGTGTTGGACCTTTATCGAGTCCAGGTTAGCATCTTAATGGAATTCAGTTCAAATTCAAGTCAACTTAGTTAAACTTGATTTCAATTCAAGTTCTATCTGGCTTGGTTTTGGTTTAAGTTTGAATTTTCCCTTCTGATTTGGACTTGATTTAACTCAATTAGAATTTGATTTAAGCTTAGTTCAATCCAGATTGAATTTGATTTGAACTCAACTTGATTTTAAATTACCCTATCTCGAGTCTAATTAGGGTTGAGTCTGCATTTTAAATTAACTCAATTTGGGTTTTAGTTCATTTGTTTGATCAATTTAGGTCCATTTGAGTCAACTTGGCCTTTGTCCATTTGTTTTGGCTGAGTTTATTTTTAATGTAATTGAATTACTTCATGTTAAGCAATTTAGTTTGAGGATCCCTGACTATTTTATGATAATTTTAGGCATATACGTAACCCGACATTAAATGTGCGAACCTAAAGGCTAGCTTAACTCATGAGCTTGAAAGCTAGCTTAGAGGTGCAAACCCAAGGGCTAATTGAGTGTGAGTTCGAAGACTAGCATAGATACAAACCTGAAAGCTAGCTAAATGCAAGCTCAAAGGTAGGTTGAGATGCAAGCGGAAAGCTAGCTTGGATGCAAGCCTAAAAGCTGACTGGATGCGAGCACGAAAGCTGGCTAAGTATGAGCTCAAAAGTTGGCAAAGTGTAAGCCTAAAAGCTAGCTTGGATATGAGCCCAAAGGTTGGCTTAGATGTAAGCCCAAAGGTTAGCTAAGTGTGAGTTCAAAGGCTAGCTGATTGCAAGTTTGAAGGCTAGCTTGGATGTGAGCCCAATGATTGGCTAGGTGCAAGCCCAAAGACTAACTAGTGTGATCCTAGATGCTCTCTAGATGAGAGCCTGAAGGCTGGCTAAGTGTGAACCCAAGGCTAGTTGAGTGCGAGCTTGATGGCTGGCTTAGATATGAGCCCGAAGGTTGGCTAAGTGCAAGCCTCAAGGCTAGCTGAGTACGAGCCCGAAGGTTGGCTTGGATGCAAGCCCAAAGGTCGGCTAAGTGTGAGCTCGAATGCTAGCTTGAATGCAAGCCCGAAGGCTGGCTGGTTGAAAGCTCGAAGGTTCATTGAGTTTGATCCTGAAGGTTGGCTAGATGTGAGTCTGAAGGCTGGCTAAGTGTGAGCTCGAATGTTGGCTAGGTATGAGCTCGAAAACTAGCTGAGTGTGAGCCTAAAGGCTAGCTAGATGTGAACCCGAATGTTGGCTAAGTGCTAACCCAAAGGCTAGCTTAGATGTGAGCCTGAAGGCTAGCTAAATGCAAACCCGAAAGTTGGCTGAGTGCGAGCCCAAAGGCTTGCTGTGTGCGAGCGTGAAGACTAGCTAAGTGCGTGCTTAAAGGTTGGCTAAGTGCATGCTTGAAGGCTAGCTTAGATACAGTCTGAAGGTTGGATGGGTGCAAGCCCAAACGCTAACTGAGTGTGAGCTTGAAGGCTGGTTGAGGCGCAAGCCCAAAGACTAACTTAGTGCGAGCTCAAAGGCTAGCTAAGTACAAGCCCAAAGGCTAGCTAGATGTGAGCCTAAAGGCTGGCTTGGAGTGCAAGGATTTATCATCTTCGAGGGGCTACAGATGGCTGCGAGCAGTGTCGAGGGTTCACCATCTTCAAAGGGCCATGTGTGGCCATGAGTAGTATCGAGAGTTTGCCATTTTTGAGGGACTGTGGGTGGCCACAGCGGTGTTGAGGGTTCACTATCATATAAGAGGCTAAAAGGGTGGTTACAATGGTGTCAAGAGTCTACCATCTTTGAGGGATCACTGGTGGCTGCAATTTTGATGGCGTTATATCATCACACCAAGGACCGAAGAGTCAAGTGCGCGGGAGTCTCCGGCAAAGTGGCATTTGGGTGTTGCTTGATAGAGTAGTGTGAGGTGTATCCAGTAGAGCAATGTAAGAAAGTCTAATGGGCTGAGGCAGGGCTCTAGCTAGGCTGGGTGTGGGGCTCTATCTAGGTGTTGGCATAATGGAGCTCGGAGTTGAAGACTAGTCAACGACGGATCTCAGTAATGGAGTGGCTGGGCGAGGTTGGGGAAGCAGAAGCCAAGCCAGCTTGCCAATGGCTTGTGTAGGTGGCAACCAAAGGCATTATAGACACGAGCGTAGGTCAGCGCAACATGAGGTCCCTATGAAGAAAACCAAAGAGGAGAGAAGAAAGGAAGAAAACAAAGAAACAAAATGAGAACTTACTTCTTGCTCTTTCCTTCCTGGCTTATAGATTTTGATCTCTTCCTCTCATTCTAATCCTTCTTTTCTATTTCCCTCATCCAATTTTCTAATCTTCCCTCTTTGCTTTAGGTCAACATGTTTATGTAGAATTTGAAGAGATGAAGTTGAGCCGGAAATGATATCCTTTTGTTTGAATTTTTGAATAATGGATATAGTTGTAGACGGATATGGATATGACTTATCTTGAGTTTGGATGAGTTTGTAAAGAGATATGGATAAATTTCTTTGCTATGGATGATGATAATTTGAAACGTATACTCATTGTGAACACTAAAATTATAGAGGTTATTTGCAATTTTCTCAAAAAAATAGACTAAATTGTAATTTTATGAATTTTAGGTGTCTTTTTATAAAAAGAATTTATTTATAAAGTTTTGAAACTTTCAAAGTCCTTTTTGAATAAAATTTGGACTAATTTATAAATAAAAATTCTTAAGAGAATTATTTGTAAAAGTTAAAATTTTAGGAGTTTATTTGTAAATACGAAATTTTGGAGGAGTTTATTTGCAAACCCTGAATTTTATAATGATCGAATTATAATTATCAATCTCTTGAGAGTTTTATTGGTAAACTCTAAATTTTACGGGACTGATTTGTAATTTTAGAATTTTATTGGACTAGTCCGTAAAATTCTTATTCTAAGACCTATTTGTAAGAAAAATCAGGCCAAAAATCCATTTATAATGATTTATTTAGTTCAAAGATTTATTTATAAATTTCATATATTTTATCATTTTGGATCAGATTTTAGATGAATTTTAAGCCTATTTTTTATCCAAATATTTAGCACAGTTAGCCCATTTGGATTAGGTGTAACTTGAACCCAAATTTTCCAATGATTTAGGTTTAAATTGAGCTCAATTTTTTGTTAAACTCAAATGCAATTTAATCTGACTAAGACTCATATTTGAGCCATAATTTAATAGCATACAAGTCTCAATTTTAATCATATTTCAATCAAATTTGATTGTGGAAAAAATCAGTTCAAATAATACTTAGTTTGTCTAGTGGCTTAAATAAGTATTCTAGGACTTTAGTAACAAGAAGAGAACTCTCTATTTGACCCTCATTGTTATCTTCATCAGAAGAATAGCCACCTAGGTAGAATGGTAGGATTTCTTTATCTAAGGAGTTTGTGTCGCTTCCTAGATAAGGAGGCATGAAGATCATACTAGTGATCCATTTCTTTACTTAACTGATGGAAGCAGACCCTTTATTAGCATGAGAACTTTGGTAGTATTTTGCATTACTATAATGTACCTTGTGAACATCAAAGGGATGTACATCTCCATCAATTCGGCATTCATCACCATCCTCAAAATATTTTAGATATTAATGCAGGGTTGATGGCATCACCTTGTTTTCATGTAACCATGGTCTCCCTAATCATACTTTATAGGATGCATCAATGTTGTTCACATAAAACTTGGCATTAGTCATTAATTTGCCTATTTTCAGATGTATGGTTATAGCTCCAAGAGCTCTTTGACTATTTTGATTAAATCCTTGAATAGTTATAATTTCAGATGATAGGTGGCATACATCCAAAGCTAAGGCCCTTAATGTATGGAGGATCATCAAATTGACTGAAGAGCCTATATCAATGAGGATGCTATTGATTTTGATTCCATTACTATTTCCAATGGCGTATAATGGCCTATTATAGTCTATTGCCCCTAGTAGTAGGTTTTCATTTGTGAATGTGATAGTAGAAGTCCAACGAGTGTATAAAGATTCCTTTATTTTTTTCAGCAAAGTATGCTTGGTAATTAGTTGGGATTTGCAAGATATGTACTAATATGTCCCTGAGTTCTCGTGACATTATTAGAGCATCAAAGACACTTAGCATGGTAGGGATCTTCTTTAAATGAACTACTATATTATATTCTAGCTTCTTGGATGCAGGTTTAGCTTGTGAAAGCTCACATCCTCATTTATCTAAATTTCTTTATCCTTGTCTCTGGAGATATTCTTATCTTTAGGCATTGGATCTTATCTTGGTCGTAGCACTTTACCACCTCTAGTTATATTTGGTTTGTAGTCCTCAGTTGAATTCTAGCATCATGAGACCAATAAGGCTCTTCCTTAGAGTCACTACCAAGATTGATCATGCAACAAGAGGCGATGGATCTTTGCCCCTGATTGGTAGTTTTCTGGATATCTTCGGAAGATATGACTAGATGATAATTGTCCCATTCAACATTTAAATTGAGCATATGAGGCCTCCTTATATAGAGATTTTCAGACTCTTTGGATAAACCTTTCTATTTCATCAGCTAATATAACCTTCTTTAGGACTTTATATTTAGGGCACTTCTTTTTTGGATATTTGGATTGGTTTGACATAAGAGTTGAGTGGACTCCAACATTAGCTTGCTTAATCCCATCCCGAAATGCCTGCTTCTTCTTTTAGTGCTTATTAATATAGGGCCTCTTGAAGCAGTCATAAAGTTGTTCTAATTCAGATATAGAGTTATAGAGTTGTTCTAATTCAGATATAGAGTTATATTCAACATCTGTGTCCTATATATAATTCCTCTAAAGTTAGTAGGGGGAACTCTTCCATAGATTCTAGGACGGGGACTTCACCAAATCTAACAGGTTGACCATCTGCTGTTAGATCACTTGATGATAATTAAGATGGCTGCTCATCAATGTTTAGTTTGGTTATGTGGGCCACCATGTGACAAGAAGCAGTGAGCTCAAATAATTATCACCAATAGTGTCTGGCTGTCTTATTCTTAACTCATCTTGGGAGTAGTTGACATGAATGATCATTTTGATCCTAGAGAGGGTTGGTAGTTGATTCTCCGCCACTCTTGCAAGGTCTTTCGAGTAGTTTTAATTTCTCTACTAGAACTTTTTGCATCTTCTTGACTTCCTCCGAAAACATGATTCTTGTGTTTAACATGCTTTCCATGTGGGCAGCCATAACCTGCATGTGTCTGTTCAAGATTTATATTTTCCCCTTAACAAACTTCATATTAGTCATAACTAGTTTTTTCACAGTATTTAGTTGTACCTTGACCATGTCACAGTCGTATTCATGGACAAACCACTCTTTAAGATAGTCATCTTGGGGGCAACCTTCAAGGATACTCGTGGGATCTCACATTTCATCAGTAATAGTCTCAATAAATCTATTCACTTCTTCTTGCCTTGTGTCCTAAATTTTATTATTATTGAAATGATGAGGTAGGGATTGACTTGGTTGTGAACCTCTGACAGTAAATATGGTAGAGCACATTGCCACTAGAAGCTCACTTTCTTCATCTCATGCAACAGGGTCCTCTAATAGAGCTCTGAGCTTGTTAAGAAAGAATTTCTCAATAATTACTTGACTTCTTTCTCCTTGGACATATTCCTCTAGAGTATTGATGTAGTTTTGGATGGTTGATTTCTTGACATCGTATTCATTCAGCTGAACCAACTTTTTCTTCTTGCTTTTGTTCTTTTTCTTTTTGATGATTTGGGTAAGTAGAAGAGCTGGTTTTGTTGAAGGTTTTCTTATCACCATTCTAGAATTTTTAGGATTTTTAAATATCTTCTTTATCATCTTCTTTAGTGTTTTAGATATGTAAATATCCCATAAGTGCTCCTACTCGAGTGTACGCTATGCTTCTTCCCTGAAGAGGAATTCAACAAGTGGTTCATGTGTCTTGAATATAGCCATGTGATCTATGTGTTCAGTAGGCATTTCAAGTAAAGCTGACTTCGAGAGAGTTAGCTTGCCCTCTTGGAATACAAAGCCATCTTTAATAGTATGACCCGACATTATGTAGTAAGGACAATATTTTAGATAATCCTTTTTATTAGCTTCATTTGGCCTTTTGTATTCTGAAAGTTGAAGGCCTAATTTTAGAGCATCTTGAAAGATTTTGTGCACCCTCTCCTTTTTAAAAGAATATTTTTTTCCTAAATCATTATTGAAAATTATTAGATGGTTCTACTTCCCCACCTCCTCTAAGAGTTGGTAGTTTTTAGGGGTTACCTATACTCATGGTAGTTTTTGTAGGTTTCTTATGTTCATTTATTACAGATGTTGCCCTCACATTTTTAGAGGGCTCCCCTAGCTTCACCTTATTTTTTTCTATTTTGAGATTTTATGAACTACGTAAGGTTAGGGGACTAATCGTTTCCAACTTCCTGACCTATGCAATAAGGTCCTGGAAAGTATGAATAGAAGAGGCAATTAGATAGGGTGCCATCTAGTTCCTCTTTATGTTACTAGGGACTAGATTTACATCTTTGAATTAGCTTATGGATTGTTCACATCTAATGTTGAGGTTTCTCCACCATGTGATGTATTCCAGAATCAATTCATTGTCACATTTTGGTGTTGAGATAAAGTTTGTAATGGTCACCTTATCATTAACTCCCCCAAATCTAATTTGAAATGCTTCTTTCATTTGCAACCAAGTTTGTATGGATTTTAGTTACAACCTAGTATACCACTCAAAAGCCACCCCAATTAAGCTTGCTAAAAATTGACAAAGTAACAATGAGGGGTTATTACTTAAGTCCCCACATAGAGTGACAAAATAAGCTATATGTCGTTCAAGGTTACTAATGCCATTAAATTTAAACTTAGGTACTGTATAGCCTTTAGGATATAGTACTTAGTCGTGGTGACTAGGGTATGATTTATCTACATCACTTATCATACCTACGTCATTCTCGTATCTCAGTTGTGTAGCCATTATTCATTGCACTTGTTGTTGAATGTACATTGGCAGCCCAATTTGGTAGAAATTCCTATGATAGGAGATTGGGTATCCCTTACTAGTGGAGAAGATACTTATGAAGGACCTATATTTTTAGGAATTTCATCTATAAGGGGTGTATATTCTACTACTTCTATAGTTTCATGAGACGATTGTTAAGATTGTTTCAACTTATCAAGCTTTTGTCTCATTTGTATCATCATATCCATCAATTCCATAATCTTATTTTAAGCTTCATCTTTCTCTTTCCTTTGTTGTCTCAATTGTTCCCGCAGCTCTTCTGCGATCATTTCCTCATTAAAGTTTTCTACTATGATCAAAGCTTCTATCAGAATACGATGGTCCATATCTTGAGGATCATATTTTGGCTTAGTGTATTTTCAATCGAGGTTAAGTTCTCCCATCAATCAAGTTACCTCATTCAGGAGTTTGCTTATGGAGCAAGTAGTTATACCTTCTCTCTAACGTGGTAGAAAGGATTAGCTCACAAGGGCCTTTTCCTCCTAAATCTTCTTATTTGTAAGCCTTGTTCATGCAACCTTCTTTTGGTATTTGGCTTGTTGAGGCATGGGTTTGTGGTTCTTTCCAAATTCATTGTGAGAAATGGCTCTAACAGTATGGATGGTCTCCCTTTTAGGAGTCTCATGTTAGATCATAGCTTTATAGTGGCTCTTGTTATTTTTTTAAGTTATCCACCCTTCTTCCATAGTCTTGAGGTGGGATTGTGCCCCCTTTAACTTACTTTTATCCTTCTCTAGGTCTCTTAATAGAGTGAAAGAGTTAGATGTGGGAATGGTAATGACCATCTTCATTAGAGGGTCGGGCTTCCCAAGTCTCTTGAAAATCCTAGCAATCTTCCCTTTGCTTGTGATGGCCAAGATGAATTCTTCTTTATCCATCCACATGTCCAGACTTGCTTTTGATTGCCCCTTGTCAAGAGTCAATGAAGGTGATTGAAGACTAAGCTTCGGTTCAAGTCTAGTCTTTAGAAGACTGACACCCTTGCCAATTCAAGCTCAACTTTTGACTCTTCATCACATCGGTCTTTCTTATTTGGAATGATGATATTGGGTCTTTTGTCCCTTGATAGAAAGCAAAACGGAGGCTGATCTTGCATAACTACAATCTCAATTGGCATGATAGCAGGTGCTCTCTTGAGCAAAACAACCATAAAAATGGTTCTAAACTTGATTTGAACTTCAGCTACTTTTACATTAACCATCGACTGAGGTAAACACACAGCCGTTCCAGCCCAAAGATGATGGTGTACTTTGGGATAGAGAAGTTCTTCATTGATGCCATTGAATGCTTTCTTCTGCAAGAAGAAACATAATTGGTTAGTTTTCAATTGTAATTTTATCTTATTAACGTCTCTACCATATTAACTAGGTTTACACACTTATAGGAGAAATTATGTCCCACCAGATATGACAGAATTTATGGGATAAATTTGACAACCCGAGATAGTGAAGACATTGAGGAGTAACCTCAAAATAACAAATCAGAAGTATGGTGGAATATGCTATTAAGTATGGTGGGAACATGACAGGGGCTTATGCCTGTTAGAAGTTGATGCTCTGACGATACTTGATAGCGTATTTGAAATTAAAACAAATTTTGATTTGTGCATCAAGGTCACTCCTGGGGTCTCCACTACTTCCAAGCCACCAAAATCAATCTCATAGCTCTAAGAATTAAATTAAATCAAATCAGACTTAAACAAAATCAAGTTCTAAATATGAATTAAATCAAATTAGACTTGAATCGAAATCAAGTTTTAAACATTGAATTGAACTAAGTCAGACTTGAATTAAAATCAAGTTTTAAATATCGAATTGAACCAAAACAAACTTAAACCAAAGTCAATTCTGAATTTCAAACTGAACCAAATCAGACTTGAAATAAAACCATGTTTAGGTCTAGTAAAGTTTAAATCAATTGGGTTAAGTCATCAACAAGCTCAAAGTATTGACAATACCTTAAAACCTATTCGACACAAGCCAAGAAAATGCCTTCAATTATCAAATTGAGGATAATTAGCATAAGCCCAAGCCACTAATCATTCCTTTTAAATGAAAACCAAACTAAAGCAAGGTTGAACTTACTTACTTACTTAGCCAAATGCCTTATTCGAAGGAAGTCAACCGATAACAAATATAAAGTCGTCAGTCACGCTTAAAGCTCAGCCAACACAAACTCAAAAACTATTGGCGATGCTTTAAAATTTAATTGACAATAAGATAAAAAAGCATCAATTATTAAATTAAAAATGGCCAACATAAGCCAAGGCTCCTAACCATTTTAAATAGAACTAAGACATGCTTGAATTAATTTAGTTAGTCAGTTAAATATTGTGTTTAAAGAAAATCAATTAACAACAAGTATAAAGTTGTCGATCACATTTCAAGCTGAGCCAACACAAGCTCAAAAGTCATTAGTGATGCCTCAAATTTAATTGATAATAAGATAAAGAGACTGTTAATTATCAAATCAGAAATAGTCAAAATAAGTCAAGGCCACTAACCATTTTAATCCGAACTAAGATATGCTTGAACTCACCTAATCAATCAACCAAATACTAAATTCGAAGGAAGTCAACCTGACAACAAGTAAAAAGTCATCAGTCTCACTTCAAACTCAGCCAATACAAGCTCAAAAATTGTAGCTATTGCTTTAAATTTAATTAATAACAAGTCAAAGAGACAATTGATTATCAAATCAGAAATAGTCACAGTAAGTCAAGGTCGCTAATTATTTCAAATTAAATTAAAATAGTTTAAACTCGCTTAATGAGTCAGCTAAATACTATGTTTGAAGAAAGTTAGCTAACAACAAATATAAAGTCATCGTTAATATGTTAAGCTTAACTAACACAAGTTTAAAAGTTATTAGTAATACTTTAAACTTAATTGATAATAAACTAAAAATGCAATCGATTATCAAATCACAAATGATTCACTAGTATATTTTGGATCAATATTGGCACTTTTTATCTGGAGCAAATTAAAACGTCGGCAATACATTACCAATGGTAGGACTAAACTTTTTAGCACAAGCAATTTCAAACACTGCCGACACTAATTGTACAATGCCAGCAATGCTATATATTTGTCGACTCTAATTTAGCATTGTCGGCGCTAACCACTGACAATGTTGAGCTTTTCCAACACTAATTTATCATTGTCAGTACTAATTTACAACCAGAAATTCAGCCTTCTCGATGCTACTTTAGCATTACCCGTGCTAATTTAGCACCAGGAATTTCAGTTTTTTCGACGCTAATTTAGCATTATTAGGACTAATTTAGCACCAAAAATGCAGTTTTTCCGTGCTCATTTATCGTTGTCAGTGCTAATTTAGCACTAGAAATGGCAAGCTTTCTAGGCGCTAATTTATGATTGTTGGTGTTATCAGTATTGTAAACACTAATTTAACATTATCAATGCTAATTTGCTATTATTTATTTTTCAAATCGGAAGGAAATTTTCATTATTTGTCATTCTTTTTCCTCCTCATTGATACTTCTCTTTCAAGGGTTTCATCTTCTCCAAACCATTACCCCAATTAGGATTTTAAGGTATCGATTTCTTCATTTTCTTCTTCTTCAATCAATCTCCATTTCCTTGTTCTACTACGTATTCTTCTTCGGTCTCCAATCTCTCTCACACACTCTCTTTATCGATCTTCTCTGGGGAGGGAAGATGAGGATGGTGGCAATGATGAGTGGCGGCAGAGGTAGGATTCTGATGTGGGTGGGGTGGTACGAGTTGGGGAAGATGCTGGGTGAGGGTAGTTTCACCAAGGTCAAGTCCACCCGCAACATAGACACCAACGAGCCTTTCGCCATCAAGATCCTTGACAAGGAACAGTTCCTCCACCAAAAGATGGTCAAGCAGGTAGGTCCCCCAATGCAGGTTCTTGGGTTTTCTGATTTGGGACAGGAGATGTGGATGAGTTGTTAGGTAGAATGCTCCAGAGTTCAGTTTTAGATGAACCCATTGATGCTAGGCTCAGAGAATGGTTCCAGCTCGAGCGTGGGTTTTGGCCACCAAAATGTCTTTGAGAGCTTTGAAGATTCTCCATTTCTAAATCGGACCAAGTTCTTGAGGCCTCTGGAGATATTCCCGCCGGTGGGGTTGAATCACCTGCTTGACAGAGTGCCCAAGCTTGTAGATTCAAATGATTCTATTGCCTGGGAATTGACTCAGGTAAATTATCTAGATTCAACAGTAAATGCACAACTTTCAGAGGATTTGCATCAACATTTTTTTTTCTTTGGTGAAGCAAAATTTTGGGCTAATTGATTACTTCAACATATTTAACTTGTTTCAGATGGGGTTTTTCTGAAGGATATCAACTTGAGACTTCCGAGGAAAGATTGCCTTTTGTTGATTTTTCAAGATGTTGGGAAGCTACCATTTGAGCTATGAACTTATAGGAAACTTGTGAAAGAATCAAGGCTTTGGGATCGGGAAATTATTTCTTCATTAGGGTGTGTTTAATTATCATGTTTATTTTTCAGTCAAATAGATATTTCAACAAAAGCTATTGGTATATAATTACTCTTGCTTTGATGTTCAAAAATAAGTTTGCATTGCTGTTGAATGTTAATACTTCTTATGGCCTCTTCATCAGAACTCTTGTTGTGAATGTACAAAGATGTATGCACTCTTCATGGAAATTGTAACAAAAATGTTATTGATTAATAATGAAAATGATGCATTAGAGCAAAGTCCTCTATAGTTATTGCAAGGATTTTTTGGTCTGAGTTCTGGAACTGATATGTTGTCAAAAGAGGCATGAAGGCTGACGCTTTGCCATTTAATAGTTTGAAAATATGTAAACTTAGCAGCTATGTCATACAAATTACGAAACTTCACTCCAAAATAGATAACGAAGTCCGTATCATGACTGTCTTTGTCCTTCATGAAACTCCTTGAAAACCTAGCATGGTGCCCTTTGCAAGTGATTGCAGTTAAAAGTCTTATCTTGAAAAGAATTTATTAATGCCTGTAATGAAAGTGACTCTTACTAACCATTGGTTGGCATGCCTTTAAATTATTTTATTATTTATTGGTAGCTTGTGCTTAAGCTCATTGTTATTGTGGTTTTATGTCCTAAATTTTATAATGGTAAAGTTTTGGGTCTTTTTAACTAGTTTTTCTTAGTAATTCTGGTCATTTGCTTATTTTTGATTGGTTCTTGTAGATGGATAGGGCTTCTATTCTAGCTGATGCAATTGAATGCTTGATGGAACTTTTGCAAGGAATAAATGACCTTCACAATGAACTTGAACACACCTTCAAATTCCTCAATGCTTGCTACAACTCAAACTAGTTTCCACCCTCTTTGGTAGAGGATAGTTGTTTTTCGGACAAGTTTTGTTTAAGCTAGCGAATTCAACACATATTCTCCATTTGTTGCTAGACTTCTTTATTATTACAACATTTGCTAGCCAATCAAAATAATAAACTTCATCTAATAAATCATGCATTGAGAGTTTGTTTACCTCCTTAACGATGGCTTTTTATTAGTTAAGGGTGAAATGCATCCTTTTCTACTTGACTGAGTTGTAATTTTCTGCTATAATAAGCTCATGTTGTGTCATAGAGGGATTAATGCTTGGCTAGTCCTTGGAGGATCAAGCATAGATGTCTTAGCTTTTTTGCATGAACTCACCTAGTTGGTGCATAATGGTTCTACAAGATTTGCCTTGAGTTTTAGGATTCTTCTAGAGCTCTTGTCAATAACAAGGTTGACAAGCTACTCCATAGATTCGGCGAAGACGTTCTTGGGTTCAGTGGTGAATTCTTTAATTTCACTTAGTCATTCCCGAACTTTAGCTTCAATGATTTTTGGCCCAACAATCGACTCATTGCTCATTGCTACCATCGATATTTTGCCCTTATGGTTGGGGTTGTTGTGTCAATAAGCTATCTCACACTTTTTTGCCAAACTTTTATCCCCTCAAGCTTCACCTATACCAAGTATAGTCAAAAATCTCATAAAAAGATGAAAAATAGAGACTATCACTTAGAGTTGATGAGTGTTGGTTGGCCATGAACTTTAATTTGGTCATAGTACTCCTAAGATCCTCTTCGACCATAAGACGTATGTCGATTGTTCCAATTGGAGCCACTAAGTTTCCCATAAATTTAGTAAGGGTGTCGACGCATGGCTCTAATTTTTGCTTAATTTTCATTTGGTCATATGCCTGGGCGAACAAAATGTTTATTGAGCTTGTTGTATCTACCATGATACATTCTGTCATATAGCCATCTAGGATTGCTGAGAAGACCAATGCATCATTGTGTGAAGTTAAAATTTCTTCCTAATTCTTTACTAAAAAGACAATATCCTAGGGCTCAGGCTCATAATTATGTCTTTTTGTTTCTATCTTCTCTTTCTCGTGCCCCCTAACAATAGCTTAGCATTTAGGGGCAGACACCAAGGCTTTATTTTGAGCTGATGGGCTTGTTAGGATCATGTTAAGGTTGACCTTCAAAGGTAGATTTTGCAACTCCGGGAAGTAGTTCCTCTGAGGAGAGGTTCACGATTAATATTCTCGCATGTGAGCTCCTTTGGCTTGTTCACCTTGTCGTATGACTTACCTAACGTGTCCCTCTCTGATGAATCTTTCTATCTTATCTTGAAGGTGTCTATATTGATCATGTCATGACCATGCTCTCAGTGGAAATGATAATACCAAGTATTATCAAGATTTTGCCAAGCTATTTGGATGGGATAAGGCCTCTGTAGAAAATCTTGCACTCAATTTGTGCCAGGACATTGGTCCTAGAGTTATTCAGTGGTGTATAAGCCTCGTACTTAGGTTAACACTCATTCTATCCGGTTCTCTACTTTTTGGAATTGAGGGGTCTATCTTTCTGAAGCTTTTTCTTATGCTTATTGCTAGCCTCAAATTCCTTCTTTGTTGAAATGAGCTCTTCAACATCGATATGCTCTCTGACTAGTTGGATGAACTTTGGTAGGCTTTTCATGGGTTAGCGAGCCATGTCATAGGCCATCTAAGCTTGCCAAATTTCATTGATTGTAACAACGAGGATGATGGAGCTGTTCAACTCGGTCACTTCTAACCAAGCCTTATTGAAGTTAGCTAAATACTCGCTAGTGTTGGTAGCGTTGAGGGGTCTTTTTGCCATAGTACTGGTAAAATAAACTATTCTATAAACTTGTTCGCCAAGTCATCAAAATAAATAATTGAATATCTTGAAATCCTGGTATACTAGGATTGGGTTAGGCCTTGTAATGTTATAAGAAATGCCTTACACATAGTGGAGTCCCATGTGCCTTATAAAATCATGGCATTTTAGACTACGCTAACATGATCCATCGAGTTTTCAAACCATCATATGTCTCATATGGATCCTATCGGAACTTTGGCTAAATGGGAGAATATGTAATTTTGGCTATTAGAGGAGTTTCATACCTCATGTGGCTCAAATGGCTAAGGGCTCCAAATCTCTCACGAGTTGCATATGCCATAACCTTTCCTGGGGCATCATAGGCATCCCTAGCTGATGCTCAACTAGCATGTAAAAAATGCATGGCTTCATTAGTCGGATCATAGGTAGGGTCGCACCACCATAGTCTCTTGAGGGTGGTACCAGAGGGAAAACATTGCCAATGGGTCACTACGTATTGACGTGTGGCTGGCTCACAACATGATGCTATGACTTGTGTGTTTAGTTCAATGCAGCACCTTGGGTCAAAGTCAAATTTTGTTGTTATTGAGTTTGCAATATTGTTATAGTTTGTGCTTGAATGTCTAATAGTTATGTAATATGCTATACAACGCTGGCCAAGATTTAAAATTTGTGTTGGCTCACCAAATTGGTGGACCTTAGAGGTACCTTGGTATTGTTTGTTGGGTAGTGCCATGAAGATGTAGGGGCCGCCTAAGTACCGAGATGGCTTGTTGAATAGATGCATTTAGCCTGTTTGATGAATTATGGGATTCCGTCAGTGTGGGAGCCATCTGCCCCCAAGTAGATTCCTCAATGATGAGGGTTATGCTGCCTTAGGTGGTATTATTAAAAGATTATGAAAGATCTCTTTAATTAGTCAGAAAGAAAAGTGGAGTAGACCTCAATGAAAGCACTAATTTGTTGACGAAGCCCAGTTCTCCACTGATTTTGGTTCGAGAGGCTCCTCAAGATTGATATGTTAGGTCACTCTTCTACTAATATGCAATAGGAGAAAAGTAAGGAGGATTGTTGGGAACTCTCTGTTAGCAATTTCTCTGATTCTCTAGTCACTTATGGGCATGTAGTCTATTATTTAGAGAAGAGAGGCATTAGTTCTTACCTTTTAGAGATGACCGTATGTTATAGGTTGTGAAGTGTATCCAAATTTTGCTATTCAAGGGCCATTATCTATCCAGATTACTTGTGATAGATTGCCACATACCTTGAATTTATTGGAGTTTCTTTTAAAATAAGAGTTCATAATGATCTAGATTTTGGTCTACTTATGCCGAGGTATCGAAGATCAATGGACTCAGAATAAGTCGAGCATCTTGTAGCCTATATGTTGAGAGCTCATTAAGTTTGGTCTCAAGGCGGTTCTTCACCTCAAGGGTACTAGCTCACAACCGATCTAGGGTTTGGTTCTTGTTGACCCTTTGAGCCAACCAATTCACTTTGATGTATTATCAATATATATATTTTTATGAAGTGTTTGTGGTACCATTTATTTATTTTTTTTCTTTGCTAGACATGTCATGGAATGTGCTTTTTTGGATATTGTGAGTGCTAATTACTTGTTATTCTCTTTTTTGGATATTTCTTTTGTTTGCTCCATTGGCAACTCTACCTCTTTTGCATACAAATTCCTTCTACTACAAATATGTTACGATCAATAGTGTATTGTAGCACAACTACTATAGCAACATTACTGTAATGTCGCTACTATAGTGGTAGTAGCGGTGCTACTATAGTGCTGCTAATGACTTTTAGCTATGCTAATTTAGTGCCTTGAGTATTCGCAATGCTACTTAACATGATGCTTGATTAGTACCAAAAATTAGCACCACTAATGACTTTTCGATGCTAATTTTAGCTATAATGGTGCTAAGTTAGTGTCGAAAATACATGTAATTATTGTAATGATTAGCACAAGTTAAAACCGCTAATCATTCTCCTAAATAAATAATTAAAAGAAGTTAGCTGACAATAATCAAAAGACCATTAGTGATGCATTAAATCCTAACAGGGTAAACTGACACAAGGCAAGATAATCAGCCACACTCTTAAATCAAACTAACTTATCAACATCCACTAACGAAGCACCCATTCGAGTCAAGTTCCACTCGATTAAGTACATGAGAGTGGGGAAGTGACAAGCATCAAATTTTTCTTATTTTCTTCTACATTTCATGTTATTTATGTTATAAATTTAAATTCTTTGTAAAGTAAGGTTATATTCTTACTTAAGCCCTATACGCTTTTTTTAATTAATCTAATTATTTTTTTATTACCTAGGTTTTTTACTTTAGAAGGTTTTTGACAATTGTCAGAATAATTAATAATAGGACTTACACCTACTGAAAGTTATATTCTCACAACACGTAATTCTACAGTCAAATCTACCCTAAATTTTATTTATTATTTCGAGATTATTTCTTAGGGTCTTTAGATATTCCGAATGGTCAATTTGGCTCCATAAATTCTACTATGCCTAGTGGGATATGACTTCTTCTTCAAGTACAAAAAACTAGCTAATATAATAGAGGCATATCAAAAGAAGAAAAAAAATTAAAAACTGATTATTAATTTATTATTTTTCATTACAAACAAAAGAAGATGGTATCATCAAATGATTCTCCTACCCCAACCTACACCATTATCTTCGCTAAAGAGTCTGTGGTACACTTTTCTTAACCAACGATCACTGGGAGGGCAATTGGAGTCCATATAAGCCATGGAGTTGTGCCTAGCCCTATCCAATTTATGCATAGTACTCCTACTTTCAACAATAATGTTACTACCTTGTTACTTTCTAAGAAAAAGGATAAGCCAGCCAAATCTATAACATAGAAGAGTCAAATGGTTGCATGAGATTCAAAAATAAAAGAAAATAAAAAAATCATGTTAGCTTATGATGAAATATCTAGTTAAATCAAATTGACTAGTCAAGTTTGTATTCCATACTTCTCGAGCCAAAATATAAAATAAAAAATTCACTCAAAAATAAAATAAAAAATTTGCTAAAAAATATCTTCTATTTTAGAAACAAGGTCTCTGAAAATAAAAGGATAATGGTCAACAATGAAATATAGTAGAGTTAGAGTCTTTGCACCTCCCTCACCTACCGGCACCCTAAGTTAACTTCAGGAATATAAACTTAAAAATATGGTGACTAATCTACAAGTAACTAAAAGCTTATTGAAAAAGTTACTTCAAAGACAAAAGTGCAATAATTAAAAGATAACCTCTTGAAAATTTTCTCCTAGAGGCAAAAAATAATCCTCCAAATAAATAATGAAAAACAAAGTCCCAAATAATGAATTTCTTTTGCCAAAAAACCCATCCTTTTCTTCTTCTAATTTTGGCCAAAATCTTCCTTTCTTCTCCTCTTTATTTTTCTTCTTCCTCCTTTGGCCGAGGCTTCATCTTTCCCCCTCTTTCTTCTTCTTCTTCCTACTTCAAAACCACCATTCTTCTCCTCTTTTTTTTCACTTTTTTCTCCTCTCTCCATGGATGAAGTGGATGATGCTTGTTTCAAAAAGGAGGTGGTTCCATATCTAGTCATGGTGGCGATAGCAGCCCTCATCACCAAGTGGTGCGTGGTAGTTATCCTTGATCTCATGTTGAGTATCATAAGGTAAGCTTCTTCTTCTCACCTCATCTTCTTGTATCCTTATTTGTGCAAAAAAAAATTGGATGATTTGTTTGTTGCACAAACTTAGGTGTCCCTCCTTAAATCACCTTAATTGGCCTCTTTTTTCTGCCAATTTGGTCAAAGATTTGAGGGCACAAAAATTGAAAAGTTTTTCCTTTTACCTTTATCTATCTTTTTTTTAAAGGAAAATTACATACAACCCCTTGTAATTAGCTCTAATTACCTACAACCCCTCGTAATTTTCGGAATTACCCACACCCCCCTCCTTTTCAAAATATTTACCTACACCTCCCTAATTGTTATTTAATCAAAATTTTCCCAAAAAATTTCGATTTTACCCTCGGTTATTTTTACAATTAAACCCCCTAAAAACTTATTTTTTATTATTTAACACCCTAAAATTTGGATTTTTACAAATAACATTCTGAAATTATTTTGATTTACAGAAAAGTCCCCGAAATTTGGATTTTTGCAAATAACACCTCGAAATTATTTTGATTTATAGAAAAGTCCCTGAAATTATTGTGACGGCGGCGAGGGTGGCAACACACGGGCAGTGACATTGGAGGCTGGCGGAGGGAGCAGAGGCCCAAGGCCAGTGCGTGGGAGCAGACGGCTGAGGCCAACGAGTGGGCGGCGACTCCGGAGGCCGGCGGCGGGAGCGTAATTCGTCTTTTTTTTTAGATGAATAGTTACTTTGCTTATTTTCGCAAAGAATAATATCGGAGCATCTGACGCCAATATCACAAACACAAGTGTTGTAGAATAACTCAAAACTATCATGGTTGTTTTCAGAAATGTTGTTCTTGCTCGTGCTACTTGGTTGATGCTCAAGTTAGCTGATTTGCAGCTTCTATGGAGTTCATTAATGCTTCTTCTCATGTCTCTGCGTCTACTCAGCAAGTGATTGATTGTTGTCTTTACTAGAGGTAAGACATGTGTTGGAGGCTATTCTGCTTTTATGCGTCTACGCGCGTCTTGCTGCTCATAGAAGGATCACCAAAAATGATAGCGTTATCACTGTTCAAAAATCTCTTTTTTTAAAGAACTAGAATATTGAACTGTTCTTCGTGACGCTTGAAAATTTTTGCATTATAAACTCCAAATGATTTAAAAAAATAAAATAGAATATCTCAAAAGTCTTCAACAAACTATTACATGCAAACAAACAAGTTTGCTTATTTCAAATCCGCATGACAAAAACAATAATACGATAACGAAATCACAATGAGTATGCTATAAATCATCACTGCATCTTGAAGGTGTTCTGAAGGTAGTCAATGGTCTCGATATCCAACTGGAAAGCCTTGGCCAAAATTGTATCAGAAATCATCGGGTTCGACCCGAACACTGAATTGCCCACAAGCATCAGCCATGGATCCTGGCTGCCCAGACCCAAAATCGCCATCGCCGGCTTCTTCCCCACGTTGAACTAGAAGTGCAAAAGCCCCTTGGGGAACCACATCCTAGACCACGGCCTCCATCCCCAGATCACGGCCTCCGTCCACGACCACATCCCACACCACGGCATTGAAGACGTCGTCGCCTACGGCGCGCGCGAAGGCGGCAATGGTGGCCCCGCGACGGGTGGGAGAGCCAGACGAGGGAGGTAGAGTGCGACAGGGTGAGCTGGATCCACTCCCGTCGCCGGCCTCCGGCGTCGCCGCTCGCTCGTCGACCTCCATCGTCCGCTCCCGCGCGCCGGCCTCTGGCGTGCAAAAATTTAGGGAACTTTTCTTTAAATCGGAATAATTTCGGAGTGTTATTTGCAAAAATCCTAATTTCGAGGTATTAAATAATAAAAAATAAGTTTTTAGGGGTTTAATTGTAAAAATAACCGAGGGTAAAATCGGAATTTTTTGGGAAATTTTTGATTAAATAACAATCAGGGGGATGTAGGTAAATATTTTGAAAAGGGTGGGATGTGAGTAATTCCGGAAATTACGGGAGGTTGTAGGTAATTAAGGCTAATTACAGGGGGTTGTAGGTAATTTCTTCTTTTATTTATGAAGGGACGATATGCCAACAGACTATGTATGTCCACCTTTTTTTTTGAGGGCTAATGTTTATCCACTATTTTCTTCAAGGGGCTGTCCAAGCTAGGTCACAGTCTTGTTGATCCTATGTAGTTGAAGGGTTTGATGCATTCTTGTCTTTTCAGGAAGAAATGATTGATCAAGTGGGATTTTCGTTATTTCTTACACATGAGATCTATGGAGCTTCTTCCTAATTTGATGGTTAGCTTGGTTGAGAGATTTGATCCTTCTTGTTGTGCTTTCATTTTATAGCAGGGAGATGACTATTACCTACAAAATGTAGTATACCTTATGGAACTATAGATCATTGGTTTCTCTATCATATCACAGGGTTCTATTATGTTATGTTACCTCTATCAGCACATATTGATGACTCATACCGGATCAACAAATTTGTTGAGTTTTCTTCCTTTACTGCAAGTGCTTTCCCTTTCTTCTTTTCTTCCCCTCTTTGATAAGCATGTACCTACTAATGGGTCCTTTTTTGTAGTCATAGACCTTTGAGTATTTTCTAATTTTTTGGCCTATTCCATTAGTGGAGCATCAGTGTTTCCTTTCGTCATGCCATTTGTTGGATTCAAGGGTAATTTGGTTCTACAACCACTCAAGGTAATAGTCATCTTGGTCATGGCATCTTTGAAGTCTCATCAAGTTCTAATATTTGTACTATTTGCATTTTTGCTATTGAATATTTTTCCTTAGTCTAGACTCACCACCTTTAATATTTTGTTGTGCCTTTATCCTAAGGTGGATGACATTCTCAAGACTTATAGCTGCTTCTCTTTGTCTGTGATATTCCCTTTATATGCTTTTGTATAGTCATGTTCCATCCTATGAGCCAAATAGCTCACTAGTTTGTTCTTCATTCTCATATTCCCCTTGATACACTAGATAATCTTACTTCTATGGATAGAGGGTCTTCATGGGTTCATCACGCTCGCTAGTTATGAGTGCAGGCTATTGGGAAAATTCAATAGGTGAATGTTGATCAAGTGGCTACCTACCTGGGGTGGTACCAAACTACCTTTTTGGATAGGTTGCAATTTCACCCATCACCTTTCTTGTGCACCTCTGATGTTCACATTAGCAACTACCCAGCTCCTATTGTGGTAGTAGCCCTTTTCTTCACTTAATCTCTAATTTATGTGCATATTTATGTCTTATTTTGCTTCAACAAACTCTGACTTCTCTTGAAGAGGTGTTGGCTTATTTGAAACTCAAGGTGTCCAATCTTGAGATTATCATAGCTAGCTTGGGGCACCAATAGAATGACCTAGTGGCTGAGTTGAACCAACTGGTAAAAACTTCCTCTTTTTTAATAAATTCCTTATTCTATACTATTCAATGTCGAGATAATAATATTCTTTGAGGTTCTTTGTGTAACTCTCAGCCTGACGAGGTGTAGCACACGACTATAGATGACTTGTATTCTCATAATGTAGTGGTGTGTCCCTTCCTTTCTCATGTTTAGTATTTTCTATATGACTTAATCCCATTTTCTCTTGCAGTCAAATGTCGAGATTATGGATTTGTGGTCTCATCTAGCTACCTTTGAATGAGACTTGGGTGAATATCATGCTTAACTTGATCATCTTCGTGAGTTTCTTCACATTCCACAAGAGGGTTGGTCCAACTTGTGCTTGTCGTCATGCTCATCCTATCATCAATCTTATACCAGTTCCATTTGTGTCCTCTTTTAATCATCATGACTTATGTCCTTTTTATACTTGCCCCTTTATTCTATATCTTTGAAAAATGATGGTTATGTAGTACTTTTCTTCGTATGAAATATGTATGTATGAGTATTAGGAGTTTCGATGTTTTGTGCTGATTTTTAGATGCCATTTTTGGTCATGCTCTCTTATTTGATTGGATCGGTTTGAGTTTTGGGATACTTTGTATCAAAATGTGGGTGGTTAATTGACTAACTTTGTTTTGAACTCTTACTTTTGTGCTATATCTTCCTTGGGAGCTCATTTCAAGTTATTTTTCCTTTTCTCCATTCTCCTATATTTGGTCAATCTCCTCTACTTGGTTTTCAATTTTTAGATGTCTCTTGACCTCATGTTCTAAGGTTTACTTACGTGTAGATACCAACAAGTGCTTACTCTTTGGGTGGTCTTTTTTTGGTCAATAATGTTTCAAGGTGAGGTTGGACAAATCCGTTCTAATTTTAAAAGACAATCCAATTTTCTCTCAATTTTATCTTGATATTTTGCACCTTATTTTTTGCGATCTCATTACCTTTGAAAGGCCTAAGATTTGCAAACCTATAGATACTAACTGGTTCTTATTCCTTGAGCTCACGTTTCTTGGTTTGGTTTCCTAGATGAGATTTGTCTTATTTTCTTCTTTAATAATTTTTTTTTGAGGTGTGATCTTTTGCTTAGGATGGACTTCCAAGAGTTATCTTTTAATCTTCATCTTTAGTGTGGGAGGTGATTTTCCTACATTTTTCTACTTCAAGTTCATTAATTTACTTTTCAGGCTTGCACTCCTATGGTTGACTCATAGTTTTGAGTTCGATAGATGGGCATGAGACCTCCAATGCCACTCTCTTTCATCATCAACTTTTCCTTTGCCCCGGCATTGCTTCTCTTTCAAAGATCATACCCCTAGGAGAAAAATGGAGCATGCTAGTTCCTAAAATGATTTTTTATAATTTTTTTCAAAAAGATAATGATGCAACAAAGATGAAATTTTTTATTGGCCATAATTTTCTTTTTTTATTTGTAGAATGCAAACAAGAACATGTACTAGCTAAGGATAACCTCACTTGAGAGGTGAGTGATATTTTACCTCTTTTGCCTCCAAAAGGTCCATTATACCTAGTAAGGTTATGCTCCTTTCATGTCATTGTGCTTATTTATTTTATTTATTAGCAACTCTCTTGATCCTCCACCTTTTGTCATGTATCTTCTTTGAATATGTGATATAGTTGATTATTTGGATGAGAGTAGTTATATGTTGGTGGATGTCATAAAGGTTCTAGTAGGGAGGCAGGAGAGAATTTATGTTATGTGTGCATTTTTGGGTGTGCATAAGATCATAACTTTAGCTAGAGAGTTTATATGGGGGATCGCTCTTTTGAATTTAGATCAAAGGCAAGATATCTAGATTATGGAGCAAATTATTAACTTTACTGGTGCTTGGGAGTTCCACATCTTTGACCACTAGCATGTGTTTCATATCCTACAAAGAAAATATGCTTTCTAACTTACTAACTTGCTCACTTATTGTGATCGAGTGGGAATCCATAGTCAATTCAGGCATCCTCCATTGTTTTGAATAGTTGGCATGAGTTTTAGACTTGATCTCTCTTTTTGTCCCTGGTAAACAAAAACTAAGATCCTTATTCTTTTAAAAGCCCTCGGTGATGTATGACACATTTTTCTCTTATGAATTCTTGTCTTGGTCGATGTTCTATTCTAAGCATTGTGTCCCAAAGGTGGTTAAGAGGAGAATTGGATATAAGTAGGTGTAGTTGTGGTTTAATGAAAGGAATAGGAGATTATTTTTAGGTGGTGGATCAAGGCTTGTAGAAATAGAAATTAGTTTCTTTGGAAGTGGCTAAGGATACTTAAAGATAGGGATCAGTTTCTTTAGACATGGCTTGGGTCTTTCAACTAAAGGTAGGGTCTAAGCTAGAGCCAAGATAGTGAATATTATTTAAGGCAATTCATGAATGATTTGATAGTCTTTATCCTTAGCCATCGGACCTCGAGGAATTATTAGGATGGCGTCTTGATGAGAGAAGTTCAAATAGTCGTGTTCAATGGAAGACACAACTTTCATATCTCTAAACCATCTTCAACTAATGATCAAGCTATAGTAGGAGGGGATGTCAAGGACATGGAATTCAACTTTAACATCAAGCGATCCCATTATCACGGTAGTTTGCTTCGCCCTTATATTTTCTCCTGGAGTTATCATAGGTTATGATTGTGATGTCAAATTCAATTAGTTGGCTCTGTAGAACCTTGAGGTACTTTAAAATAGCTAGGGTGCAAATATTAAGTGAGGCCCTACTATTTATAAGCATTAGACCAATCATGGTATCATTAATTTTTACTGAGATATAGAGTAGAGCATCTCTTTGTTCTTCCTCAAGTAGATCCTTGTTTGAAAATGTTATGTTGGGGTTTTGGAAGATATTTTTGCAAATATCAGCTAACCTCTCGTGGGGTATATTACTCGAGTTTTGTTCATTAGGAGTCTTAAACAGCATTTCCCTATATTAAGTGAATCCACAACAAGTTTTGAGATTGAGATTTTTACAAGAGTCTTACATGATTGATCTAATCTATTCTCCTCTTTATCCATTTTAATTTCCTTTTATTTATGTTTTGATTCTTGATTAAAAATCTAGTTAGTCATTTTACCATGACTTTTCATAGGTAAGATTTATTTATTCTTGAGGTTTTAGCTTTTATGTAATTTTGATTAAGTTATGAGTGCTTATTGATATACTTTACATGGTCATAATCCTTATCCTCTGAATTATACCCATCATATGTGTTGTCATAGATATAAAAGATTCCTATCTGTTCATCAATTTCAAGCTCTTGCTTATAGTTTTTGAGCTCTTTTGGAAGGTCCTTGAGAAGAAGGAATTCTTCCCAATGATCTTCAATGACCTATTTATCATATTTTTCCTGAAGTGGTTTACTTAGTTCAAAGATAGCTAACTAATGTTACTATTATGGTATGTAGAGAGTGGGTAATGTGGTGCATAGTTGATGGGTAGAAGTACAACTTGATAGTTTTGAGGAGTGACTATGTGGGGGTTGTGCTTGTGGATGTTTGTAGGATACTGGATTTCTAAAGGGTTGAGATGGAAGTTGTGAAAATTATGGAGGTTGGTAGGGCATTGTGTTTGTGGAGGGTTGAAGTGAAAATCACAGAGGTTGGTAGGGATACGGATATTCGAGACCAAACTTTAGTATTGAGACTTGGTTAATATGAGTGTTATCACCCCATGGACAACTCCTTTAGTTGCCTCTTATTTTGTCTTCTTAAAGAATCTTTTATTGGCATGGGTACCATATTCTCGTAAAAACTTCTTCTAAACATCAGCATTTTACTATAAAATATTAAATAAATAAATATTAAAATATAACAAACTCGCTTTAAGAGTAGGAAGAGTATTCTCCATAAGTAAAATAATTTGTTATTTCTTTGTGAGAGGAATTTGGGATCAGATGGTTTTCTTTCTCTATTAATTGGCATGTTTAATGAAAGTTTTCCCATCCTACAACTTTTCTAATGTTAATTCAATGATCTTTGAAGTATAGGCTAGCATAATATTGTTTAAACACTATAAAGATGGCCTCGAGATATTGTAGCTTTTCTTAGAGAAGGCTAATGAGCTAGTTGAGTGTGTTCATCGAAGGTGGACATCAAAGGTTTATTGTCCCTATAAGTCTACCCATCAAAGAGAAAACCTGCAATATAGTTATTATGACCTCTCTTCACATTACAAAGATGAAATTTTGACACTTTAAGCCCAATAGGAAGTTGACAATAGGTAGGATATTGGTTAATATTGAGGCCGATAATATGCAGGAACTTCTACATAAGCAACTTATTAAAAATCTTTATATCTAGTCCTTGGTCTCCTCTATTGACAAAGGCTTCCTATTAGACAAGGTTTTCATATGTGCAAGATTCATAGACTGCAAAAATGAGGTTCTAGAAGACATCCTATTGATGGTCTGTTAGTTTACGATAATGATTTTAGCTAACTTATCGAAACTCTACTTTTGACCGATGAGACTCACAAGTTTAGGGATGCCAAAATTGTACATATCAAAATTTACATTAACCATAGTTGTCAAACAAATTTTGTTACTTTTAAGATTTTTGTTGAAATTATAAGTGTCTTGTAAGATATATGATACTCTCCTATTCTAAAGTTATAATATGCTAGAATATCCTCTTACACTAGGTTCCTACACTATCTACTTTAGGGAATATGGTACAACTAACCTATGGATTGCATTTTTTATGACTGTAAGGTACCTAAATTGATACAGAGTTAGAGAAGATGTTCTTAATGAAGAGTAGCTCTTTAAACCCTTTGATCAAATTTAGTGAGATACAATCCCTTAGCCTTTTTAAGGGAAATCGAGACATAGCTAACCTACTTTTGATGTGGGAGTTATAAAGGTTTAACTAAGATTATAGAAACCCTTAGGTCACAACCTATATCTAAGATACCATTTCCTAATGGTCCCATTACTCAAAATAGAGCACCTCATAAGGCGTATACTTAACCAAAGGCAGCTTGAACCTAGTTTTTCTTACCAATGATTTTGACTCAAAGCATAAAAAAAAATAGAAAAAATCACTGAGCCACTCAAGAGAATAAAAAACTAGAATAAAATTGAAATCTTTCAAGACAAAGATAAACACAAAAACTTACCTAGCAAAAATTTGTCCCACCGTGATCGCCATTCCATAGGTCTCTTCAAAATTTTCTAGTTGGATATTGTTGAGAATTTGTCACCCGACCTATAAGGTGGATAAGATCTCTAAAAGTGATTCTTGGAGTCTACTCACTAGGCAGAGGATATTGAAACCCAAAATAGCAACCTAAGGGGGAGATGTTGAATTAGGTTTTAATAAGTTAAAACCAATGGTGCTAGTCCACTAGCAAGAAATCAATAGTGAATACTATAATGTAAATAGACAAAGAGAAAAATGTATTGTAATTTTTACATGGTTCTGCTACCAACCATATCTATTTCACGGTCCTTGCTTTGACCTTGAAGACTTGGACTCTCCACTAGAGTCCTCACTTCACAATCCATGAATGTCACTTCATTGGATGAAGCTATGCATGTAAACTATTGCTCCAACTAGCAAAGATCGACTCCTACATTGGAGATTTATCTGACACACACTCCTAATATCCTAGGAGTGTTTACAATCAAAGAAGATGAAAAAAGATACAATTTTGACCTCTCTATAATAGCCTCTCAAGAGGAGTACAAGGGCATAAAGATATGAAAGTGAATTCTAAGTTTATACCTCTTGTAAGGCTAGAGGGCTTAGAAAAACTTGTTCCTTCTCATAAGGATAATCAAATATGTAAAAAAATATAAATTAAACAAGCTCTAAGCTCTTATATACTCGTTAGTGAGAGAGCTACTTATTACTTGTTATGCTCTGCTGAGTTTGGGTGTTCGAACTATAAGATTTTGGTGTCCAAAATATCCCAACAGTCAAAATTGAACTAGTCGTTGTAACTGCTGTCATGGGTTTGGATGTCTAGTCATCAGGGTCAAGTGTCTAAACTAGGCAGATACAAATGATTGAAATCTATACTCGACGACTGACTCAAGAAAAGTGAGAAACCTAAAGTTACAACCTTCGATCTTCAGGCATCTGAATCAGAGGGTTTGTTCACCCAACCCTATCAATTATTCCAGGGATATTTTTGCTAGAGTCAGGTGTCCGAACTCATTAGTTATTCCAAGGGTATTTCTGCTAGAGTTGAGCATCCAAACCCTAAAGTTTAAGCTTTTGAAGTTAATAAAAAAAATATACTAGTTTATTACAACTTCAATCCCTAGTTTGACATCTTCTCATAACTTATCTTGTATAAAATGATAGGTCAGTGAAGATATTACAAGATGAGTTTGAGTATCCAAACTATGAATTCAAATGCAAATTTGATTTTAACAATAAATAAAAGTTCTCAACCTATTAAGCCAACTAGATGATCTCTTAAGCCTTCTTCAAGCCATCTTTAATTCTTTCAAATTTTATTCGTCATCTTCAATATTATCACCATGTTCATCTACACTTGAGGTTTTTAAATAAGCTTGATCTTCACTTTGGGCTAGACTTGGCTACAAACTACATATGCTCAAGATGTGATCAAATATAAAGTTTTTTTTATTGTCAAAACTAAAAACCACAACATATATATTTGCTCTATTGTCCATTTTGTCCCTCCTAGTTTTGATAATAAATAAATGATATTTGGTAATCTACTTGAGTTGTGTTTAGCCAAAATACTTAAAGCTCTTAAGGAAACATTCACAAGCTTCAAGGGAAAGAAGAAGCACGATGGTAGATTGGCAAGCATGGCTCAAGACGGCTTGGAGGTATCTACAATAACTTAAAAATTCATGGGTGACAAGAACAAGACCAAGAAAACTCAATAAATCAACTTTGACTAGGTTTAGCTTTATTTTATTTTTAGTCAAGTCAAAAACTTGTTTGAGATGAATCATTTAATGTCCAATGCTGCATAGATTTCTGCAAAAAGTCCTTAATAGAGCTCTCTTGATTGAACTAGATGACTGGTTGTTACTAAAAATTCAAATTTCAATCATATGCAGAATCGAACGATCGATTGATAACCAAATGTCTGGCTATGGTTCAAGTTCTATTGACCAAAATTGAATACTTGATTAGGAACCGAACTTCTGGCTCGAGTTATGTTCTAACAAAATCGAACACCCAATGGGGAACCAAACACCTAGTTGGGCTATGAGGTAGTACTGATAAGGATGACTGGTCATCTAAAATGAACGTTTGATTCAAGTTTTTTACATGACAACTGCTAGTTTTTTGACTATTGAAGTGAATCAAACCAAGGGATATCACCCCTAATTGCTAGATTCGAATCCAAAGGTATAAATAGAGTGGAAAAAGACTCAATTAACAACTTTTTACGTTGTAATTTTTGAGAAAAGAGATAAAAAAAACCCTCTCTACTATCTAGCTATTGTTAACCTCTAAACTTTCTAATCTCAAGTAAATTTTCATTGCCCTTTTCTTCTTTCTTCAGAGAACTTTGTGAGAGTTAAAATTTTAACATCCATTTTTATTTTTCTTTCACTTGTAATCCATTCTAAGGTTATTTAGAGTAGTTGAGAGACTCTAACTCTTGATTAGAGTTGCATCTTACCAGTTGGAGCAAGAGGAGTTGTATGGGATTAGCTTCATAGATGAAGCGATGCACTAATAGAGTGTTGAAGTCCTCAAGATTAAGGCAAGGACCGTGGAGTAGGAGCAGTTGGTCTTTGAATCACATTATGTCACAGTGCACTCTTAACTTGGTCTATTTAATTACTTGCACTTATGATAGTTTTAATATTGACTTTGAATCATGATTAGTGATTGGTGGATTATGTTGGTTTTCATTTATCAAAAAAGTTCCATTTATTCTCAAAAACTTATCTCACACCCCTCCCCTCCTTAGGTGGTTTTTGTACTTATATTTGGTATCCGAGCTAGGTTCTCTTATTTAGTTTATCCACCTATAGTTTTTTAATATGTATTTATAGAAAATTTTGGTGCTTTGTCATCCTTTCAAGAGAGGTAATATGCTACTCATCCATGGTTATTTAATGGTACTCATTTCAATTATTGGAGAGCCTAAATATAGATCTTCATAAAAGTCATTGATTATGATCTATAATAGTTGATAGAGAAATAGTACATCTACCCACCAAAATAAATGATAGAGTGAAGGTTCCCTAACCCAAGGATGAGTGGGATGTAGTCGTAAAAAAATAATTCTTTGAATGCAAAAGTGATAAAAATATTTTATATTACACTCTTGATCTATTCGAATTCAATCATATTAGTATTTATGGAATGACTCATGATATTTGATATTATCTTAAGGTTATCTATGAGGGTACAAGATAAGTAAGAAAATCTAAAGTGAACATATTGGTTAACCAATATGAACTCTTTAAGATGAAATCAAATAAGTTTATCACCGAGATATTTACACATTTTACCAATATTATAAATACTCTTAAATCTCTTGGTAAAGCTTATATTAATAATGAGATGGTCAGAAAGATTTTGAGATATTTGCCTAGCTCTTGGGATCTAAAGGTGATGGCTATACAAGAGGCTAAAGATCTCAATACACTACCTTTGGAGGAATTTCTAGCATCTCTCATCACTTACAAAATGACAATAAAAGACAAAATCTAAAAGGATAATAAAGACAAGAAGAAGAAGAATATTGCATTCAAAGCCAAGGAGTCAAGTAGAGAAGAAGAGGAGGATAGTGATGAAGACATGGTGCTTTTATTAAGAAAATTCAATAAATTTCTCAAGAAGCACATACCAAGAAAGCAAAGAAAGGGCGAGAGGAGCAACCCAATCATGAAAGAAGAGGAGGACATATCCACATACTTCAAGTGCAAAAAAGTCGGACCATATAAAGGCAAATTCCCCTCTCAATGACCAATCCAAGAAATTTAAGACAAATAAGAAGAAGTAATGGTGGCAGCATGAGATCACTCCAAAGAGGAGAGTGAGAATGCCTCATTTGATAATGAGATTGTGAACTTATGCCTCATGGTAAATAAGAATGAGGTATGTGACTTATCATTTAAGGAATTATAAGAAGCTTTTGAAAAATTATTTTCAAGACATAAAAAATTGAGTTTCAAGCATACTTCATTGAGAAAGGAACTATTTACACTTGAGAATGATTTTAATGCTTTGAAATCTTCAAAAAGCACTTACAATTGCAAAAAGGATATTGATGCACTCCAAGTAGAATATGATATTTTGAAATTCTCTCAAACTACTTGTGATTGCCAAAATAATCTTGTCATGCTTAGAAGTGAGAATAGTCTTTTAAGAAAAGTTTTATAAAATTTTTTTCATGAAAAAACTACTTTGAACATGATTCTCAAAAGCCAAAAAAATGTTTTTGAATAAATATGGCTTATCCTTTATTTCAACTTCTAAGTTCAAAGGTACTAAAATTACTTTTGTAAAAGCATCAATTACAACTCATTCTCATTTGACTTATACTTATTATTGTAGAAGTGGACATGTCTCCACTAGTTGCCTAATTAAAAGAAATCTTTTTTTAAGCAAATATGGGTACCTAAAGAGATAATCCTAAAAGCTAAGGAATTTGAATTAGTTTAGATCTCTAAAATATCTCTACCATGATTATTGTTGAAGTAACTAGGGATGACCCATATGCTTTCATTTATTATATCCTATGGTCATTCTCTAGTTAATATAGTAGAGGGAAGCAATTTCATCTCATATTCTCTTGCATGATTATCTGCTTTTATGTCCATTTACATACTCTTTTTTTTAACCTTGAGAACCCATAATTGAGAATGGATACCTACTTAATTTTGATGTGTTAGTTGTGCCTACATTCCAAGGAGAAGAATGAAAAATGATTCCTCAATAGTGGATGTTCAAGACACATGATGGAGAATTCATCCATGTTCAACGAGTTGGTAAGAAAAATAAAGGATTTGTTACCTTCGGAGATAATGGTAAAGGCAAAATTATTGGTAAATGCGAAATTTGTATTGGTTCCTCTTTTATTAAAAGTAAACTTCTAGTTGAGGGACTTAAGTATAACTTGTTGTCTATTAGTCAATTATGTGATGAAAATTTTCATGTCTTATTTAAATCTAATCATTGTATAATTTGACATAATAATAGTAACAATATTACTTTTGTTAATCTTCATAATAGAAATGTCTATACTATTGATCAAGATGACCTTAATGTTGAAAAATATTTTGTAGCCCATAAGAATTATGAATGACTTCAGCATAAATACTTTGGACACACATGCATGGATACTATTGCCTAAGTCAACCAAAAGGAGATTGTGAGAGGATTACCAAAAAGCAAGTTTATCAAAGATCAAGTAAGTGACGCATGCCAAATGGAAAATCAAGTGAAGCCCTCACATAAACCCAATAAGGTGGTATTAACTACAAGACTACTTCAACTTATTTACCTAGATTTGTTTGAACCCATTGGGACTACAAGTCTCGGAGGTAAAAGTATGCTTTTGTAATTATTACTGACTTTTCAAGATTTACATGGGTTCTATTCCTTGCAAATAAAAGTAATGCCTTTGATGATTTTATTGATTTTACAAAATGTGTTCAAAATAAAAAGGGCTATTTAATTTTCAAAATTAGAAGTGATCATGGAAGAGAATTTGAAGATCATCCATTTGAAGAGTTTTCATTGAAAATAGTATGGTGCATAGTTTTTAGCTCCTCGCACACCACAATAAAATAGAGTTATTGAGAGAAAGAATATGTCTTTTCAAGAAATGACAAGGGTCATACTTAACGAGCACTCCCTACCCAAGTACTTTTGGGTGGAGGTAGTTAACAAGGCATGCTATATCTTGAATAGAGTTTCTATTCAACCAATTTTTAAAAAAATCTATTTAAGTTGTGGAATGGAAAAGATTCAAACATTGCATATTTCATACATTTGGATGTAGATATTTTATTTTGAATATAAAAGATCATTTATCAAAATTTAATTTCAAAACTTTTGAAGGCATATTTCTCGGTTATTCTTCTACTTCAAGAGCATTTAGAGTTTTGAACAACTCTCTTTGATTATTGAAGGGTCTATCACTATTAAATTTGATGAATCTAACCCTCATTTGGAGAAAAAGATTATTGATAATGATGCAGAGATCTCCAAAAGGATGGATGAGTTGCAAATTTTGGAAAAAATGTAGAGTGAAACTAGTAAAAAATCAAATAAAAAGAATGTTGATGATGGAGATGATAAGTCAAAAGAGCAAGAGCATGACAAGGAGTTATCCAAGGAGAGAAGATTCAAGAAAAATCATCCAATAAATCAAATCAAGGTGATGTTAATCAAGGGGTAAAAACTCGTCATACTATTAAGTATAATCTCAATCATATTACATTTTTTTTTCTGATATTGAGCCTAAGAACTTTAAGAAAACTCAAAAAGATGAGAGTTAGATTTTTGCTATGCAAGAAGAACTAAATTAATTTAAGTGGAATCAAGTTTGGGAGCTTGTTCAAAGATAAATGACTACCCAATTATTGGTATCAAATGAGTTTATAGGAACAAGATAGATGAAAATAATATTGTGATTAGAAACAAGACTAGATTAGTGGATAAGTATTTCAACCAAATTAAAGGCATTGATTTTAAAAAAACTTTTACACATGTTGTACGTTTGGAAACTATTCGAATTTTACTTGCTTTTGTATGTTATAAAGATTTTAAATTATTTCAAATGAATATCAAAAGTACTTTCTTAAATAGCTCGTTATTCAAAAAAAAATTATGTTGAATAACCTCTCAATTTTAAAGATTTAAATTTTTCAAACCATATTTTAAAATTGAAGAATGTACTATATAATATTAAGCAAGTTTTAAGAACTTGGTATGAGAGACTAAGTTTCTTCTTGATTTCAAATGGCTTTAAAAGAGGTTGCATAAACACCACATTATTTCTGTTGAAAATTACATAATGATCTATTAGAAGTACAAATTTATATTGATGATATTATATTCAGTGCTATTAAGAAAAATCAATGTGAGATTTTTGTAAGCACTATGAAGGAGGAGTTCGAGATAAGTATGATGAGAAAATTATATTTCTTCCTTGGATTCCAAATATAATAATTTAAAAATAATATTTTTATCAACCAAGCTAAATACACCAAAGAGCTACTCAAGAAGTTCTACATGGATGAAGCCAAAGCAATGAAAATTCGAATAAGTCCTTTAACCAAGTTGGACAATGATAAAGGTGATGAAAAAGTTGGTAAAAAGTGGTATAGAGGTATGATTAATAATTTATTATATTTTACCATAAGTAAACCCTATATTATATTTAGTATTTACTTATATACTAAATTTCAAGCATCTTTTAGAAAATATCATCTAGTTACTGTGAAATGTATACTTAGATACATTAACGATACACTAGACTTAGGATTGTAATATCCAAAGGATAATTAATTTAATTTGATTGATTTTCATTATGCAAATTATGCAAGATATCCTATGGATAGAAAGAGTATTAGTGGTACATGCCAGTTTTTGGGAAAATTTCTAATCTCATGAGTTCTAAAAAATAAAACTCAGTGGCTCTTTTTACCACTGAAACCGAATATGTAGCCGCAGGGTGTTATTATTCTCAAATACTTTAGATGAGATAAATACTCTAAGATTTTAATTGTAAGTTTTCAAATGTACCAATTTATTGTGACAAGAATAGTACCATTAGTTTGTTCAAAAATCCAATACAATATTATTGCTCAAAATATATTGAAATTTGCCATCATTTCCTTTGAGATCATGTTTTGGAAAAGAAAAATATTTCATTGAAACTGATTCTCAAATTGTAAATATTTTCACAAAATCTTTAGATAAGAGACAATTTTATTTTATTTAGAATGCTATTGGCATTGTAAAGCTTACATAATTTTTTTGAGTTTTTGAAATTGAGTTTTTAGTTTTATATCTGGATTTTACAAGGGTCTGTAGTTTTTTTAAAAACGGACATTTGTTACAAGAAAATTTTGAAAAGTCAGAAATTCTTTGTCAGACGATCATTTGACAAGCAGACATCTGATATAGAAATATCTAAACTGCCAGATAGCTACAGTCGATGCCTGTTTAACTAAACGAACATCCAAAATACACAAGTGGGGCCCGATTTTGAATTTTAAAACCTTAGCCGCTGGGTCTTTTTCATCTTATTCTCGCGTGTGACCCCTCTCTGGCCACTTCCCCAAGCACTCCGGCATGCCTCTCTGGGATCCAAGGTTCCTACCTCGATTTTACCCCTTTTTTCCTTTAATTTTTTCCTTCTCGCTTCTCAATTTCAAGCTTTTCACCTTCAATGGCCAAGAGGATCAAGTATCTCGTCTCTAAGAAGAGAAAGGGCAAGGGATCCTCATCCACACTTGGTACTGTTAACTATCTCCCTGAATTTGCCTCTATTGATCATTTTATCATCTCTCAAAACAAGTTTGCTACTTCTAAAATAGTGGTTCCTCAAATAGTTTATTTTAATAGTCTTACTTCTCTAAGCCTTAGACCATTATTTGAATATCAAGGCTAGCTTTTATTGATCACTGACTATGAGACATACCATGATCATGACATACAAGTCTTTTATGTTAATGCCTCCTTTAATGAAAACTCTACCATTCTTGAGATATCGTATAGGGATAAAGGTATGATCTTAACACTTGTAGTTCTAGGTGCTATTCTTAGTGCACCATTGGAGGGGGTCCAACTGAACTTGACTCACATATGTCTTGGGCACCTTCCTTTGTACGCCTCAGTTGTTGAAACTATATTTAAGGGAAAATGGGGTGATGTTATGTGCAAACTTCAGTCGAACTTCCTCCCACCTTGTGCCTATGTCCTTCATCAGATCCTCAACTACACCTTCTTTTCGAAGGGTTGGCATCGAGACGAGATTTCTTATACTGAACTCTATATAATTTACTGCTTATTAACTCAGTGTAGGATTCACCTATCACACCTTATCCTTCACCATATAGGCCATTGTTATTAGGTATTTTCATGTTACTCTTGGTTACCTTGGGATTATTTTTCATATCCTAAAGAACTTGCAGACTCCCATCCTACTTGTAATCTCTCTCTCTATCATGTCTTCACTCTTGCTGATACCTTCTTTGGTTTTACCCTCTTTTGGATGGGCTTTAGCGAGCAAAATGGTATTTGGACTCAAGGTCATGCCATAGACACCAAGGAGGATAAGGAGGCACAATCTAATGAGGCTAAGCTCAACCAAAGAGCAGGACTTGCATGAGTTGGATGTTTACATACCACATCCACGGGCTTCGAGGTTGACTTTGTGTGAGGCTCTTATGTCTTGAGGATATCACTCGGTGCACAGTCGAGCAAGTGACCTATCTCCGGACTTTGGTGGATGGATAGTCAGAGATGCACACCTTATTGGATGGGATGTCAGAAATGATTTGCACCTTGTTGGATAGCATGACTCCTAGGCCAAGTCCTTAGACTTGGACTTTGTTGATTTTTTAAGTTTTGTGGATTATCACTGAGTTTTGTGGATCTTGGTTTAATTTATGGATTATGATCGTTTAATCTTTGTATGGATGCTTTTAGTGTTTTAGATTATAACTTATAACTTATAAGTTAGAATTTTGTGACTTGATGTTATGATTATGTTATGCATATTCTTGATATTTTTCTTATCACTTGGATATCCCAATTTTAAAGATACATCAAGTCAGGGAGAGCTTCTTATTATTTATATATAGGTTGCGATTATGTATTCTGTTAGTTGTGATAATGATTTAGCTTATATACAGGAGAGGCTCTGTCCAAATTCAATCCTATATATTACTCTTTTGTTTAATGTCAAAAGGGGGAGTAGCTATATTGATACATATGCTTTATGCTCATGCTTATGATCATATATGTGCTTTATGCTTATATACTTATCCATGCTTAGTACATGACTACTTCTGCTTTAACTTTTAAGTATTTTTTTTAGGAGTTTGTCATCATCAATAAAGGAAAGATTATTGTCTATTATTATTTCTTCTACTTTTGATGATGAACAAACAATATTTGATAATATTCTTGAGTTGGCATTTAGTAAAAATATTTAAAGCTCTTAAAAAAACATTTGAAAGCTTTAAGAAAAAAAACGTGATGGTAGATCGGTGAGTGTGGCTTAAGACGATTTGGAGGTGTCTACAATAACTTGAAAATTCACGAGTGACGCGAATAAGGCCAAGACAACTTAAGAAATCAACTTCGACTAATTTTAGTTTTATTTTATTTTTAGTTGAGTCAAAAATTTATTTGAGATAAATCGTTTAACATTTAATGTCGCATAGGGTTCTGTAGAAAGCCTTTAATAGAGCTTTTTCTGATGGAACTGAATGTTCACTTTTGAATCGGATAATTGACTGAGTCACTAAAATTCAAAATTTAGTCGTATGCGGAATCGAATGATAGGTTGATGACCGGACATCAAGCTAGCAATTCAAGTTTTGGTTTAACTAAAACCAAATACCCAATTAGGAACCAGACACCCCGCTGGGTTAGGTTCTGACAAAACTGGATGCCCAATGAGGAACCAAATGGTCAGTTGGGTTATGATACAGTACTGATAAACTAAAATTGAATGATTGGTTATCTGAAATAGTTGTTCAATTTGAATTTTTTAAGTGAACCAAGCCGAAGGATATCACTCCCTAATAGCTAGATTCGATCGCAATGGTAAATAGAGTGGAAGGGAGCTCAATTAACAATTTGTTACATCTTGTAATCATTGAGAAAAGAGATTAGAAGTCCTCTCTATTCTCTAACTATTGTTGAATTCTAAACTTTCCAATCTCGAGTAATTTTTTATTGTCCTTTCCTTCTTTCTTGAAAGAACTTTACAAAAGCTAACATTTTAATATTTAATTCACGCTAAAGTTGTTTAGAGTGATTGAGGGACTAACTTTGATAGGTATTGTGTCTTGCAAGTTGGTGCAAGAGGAGTTGTATAGGGTTGACTTCACTGATGAAACGATGCACTAGTAGAGTGTTGAAGTCCGTAAGATTGAGATAAGGAAAATGGAGTAGGAGTGGTTGGTCTCCAAACCATGTTATGTCATGGTACACTCTTAATTTGATCTATTTAATTACTTGCACTTGTGATTATTTAATGATTGACTTTGAATTGTGATTAGTAATTGGTGGATTGTACTGTTTTGATTTATTGAAAAAATTTCATTTGTTCTCAAAATTCTAATTCACCCCCCTTTTGAGGTGGTCTTTGTGCTTATATGCCCTAGCAGCTTTTAGTTTATTTTTGTATGTACCTATAAGAAAAGTAGAAGATTCTGTGAGTTTTAAAGTGTAGCATCAGATAAATAAAACAAAAAATGAAGTGAGAAAATTAGTAGAGACTTACCCACCCAACACCTCAGCAAGGGAGAACTCAAAGGCATCTTCCTAATTCTCTTAAAATTCCCTAAGGGATAAAATTTTATGATAATAATAATAATAAATTTTGGGATATAGATCTAATCTAGATGCAAAAGTTAAAAAAAAGGAGAGAGAACAAGAGAAGAAAGAAAGAGTTTGATGATGCCATGCAGCCTCTTCGTCTCCCTAATCATGAAATGCTCCTCCAATTGAATTTGTGAAGGATTAAACTCTCAAAACTTAATTACCTATAACCTTGAAAGTTTGATGGCTAATTATTTGATCTTCGAATTGCTTGATGATTTTTAGGAGAGGAACATAATTGTTAATATAGGTATAGTATAAGTCTTGAATTATTTGGACAACTTATGTGGGACTAATACTTTTCAAGTTGATTTGATTTGATCTATGATACATATTTTACTAAAAATTCAAGGTTCTGTATGATCAAAATAGTCAACCAAAGTTTGGTTCATTATTGAATTTTTGTGGGTTATCCTCTAGTGGGTTGGCATGCATTTTTAATCCATCCTCTAGTATGGAATTGTACCATACATGGATCAATCCATACATCAGGGACTATTTCATATGGTGTATGGAAGTACACACTTTTTTTTATTTTTTTATTTATTATTTATTATTACAAATTTTTAGTCCATAATTTGAGTAATTTTTTAATTTAATAAATGAATGATTTCAGGCGAGATGATTTTAATCTGAATGACAAGGGGTTGGATTGATTTAGGATTATGCAGTGAAGTTTAGGAGTTAAAAAAATGGGTATCTGCATTGGTATAACTATAGGTGGTGTGCTTGTTAGTGGCGATATTGGGGTGAGAGGCAAGGATGAGGTTATGGGTTTTGAGCATGACACAAGCCATATCAAAAGAAGAGCCAACGACGATACGAAAGGAGTTGAAACATAATTGCATAATGGGGCCTTAATTTTGAGAGAGGAGGTGGATGGAGGAGTGGAGGAGAGGACCAATGAGATTGAGGTTTTTGATGATTGGTCCTGACTTGAGATTAATGGGAGATTGTGCCAGTCACAAAAGTAGATAAAGAGGAATTTAAAGAGGAGGGGGAGATTGGTCCGAAAATGTGAGAAAATTATGTTTGCATGGCATTAATGGGTCCCACGAATTTTCAAACAAAAATAATAGGAATTGATGTGAAAAAAAATTGAGTAGCAGCTAATTTGGAATAAAAAAAATTTCAAAAATCGAAAAAAAATTTCCTATTACATTTGTACTTAACTTAAAAAATCAAATTTTCCAAAAATAATTATGTGCATCTCTAAGTACCTATTTGCTAATAAACCAAAAATCGTTCAGCTCCTAGTATTTGCCTTCCTAAAACAGGCTGGAGTTTCTTCGAGTTAGTCGGACATGGAGGATCCTCGAAGGAAAAACAGGGGATTTGAGGAGAACACCCTTGCTATCCTCGACTCCTCTGGCGTCAAGGACGATCGCGATGTGCACGACGACCGTACCTCCCTCTCTCCCTCTCTAGCTCGCTTGCTCTTTTTTGCGCAATTTGATGTCGATTTCTCTCTCAATCGCTTGCAGGGCTCTCGTTCTTGGATGCAATCCACAATGCTTGTCTTATTTCTGGCACCCCCGCTGCGCCGTCGTGGTAAATCTCTCAAATTGCACCGAGAAATTTGATTTTTTTGGTTTCAATTAGTTTCGCTCATGTCGTTCATTGTCTGCATGTGAAGGAAGATGTCTAATGCGATCTTCCAGATCTTGAGAGACAGCAAGTCTCTGGAATTGGCCATGTCCAGCAGTCGGCTTTTGATCGAATTGGACAAGGTTCGTTAGTCTTTGTTGATCAAGTTTGTTTGGCACAAAGGTCAAGTAGTTGAGTTGTGTTGCTTTCTGCAGCGGTACCCTCGAGTATATTTAAAAATTCAGGAAGCATTGTCGAGTAGAGAGCTTATCATGGATAAAGAGGTGATACGTGGATGCTGATTTTATGGCAAATGGTTTTTATTTTTGTTCTTGTTCATGTTGTTCAATATCCATTTTTGAAGACTATGTTTTGTTTTTTTGGTGTGCAGGCCTGGTCACCGTTTCTTCTTGGTGTGGAAGCTTCACGTGGAGAGATGGCAGACAATGATTTGAGGAAGTTAGATTTGTTGTTTGACTCGCTGGTGAGAGCTACAAACCTTCAAATGCTTGTCGAATATCACATCTTTGACATGATGATGTGATGCTTTGTTTGGAAATTCGAGTTGGTTCGGGATTCATAAGTGTGACAAGGTTTAGGTTTTGAAGAGAAGGGGAATCTGTTTCATTTGTAGAGGCATAATATTATTCCTTAAAACTGAACCCCTAGAGACTCCTATTTATATGTCATGACGGCTACTTGGGCTTTCGTAAATGGCCCAATACAACTCAGACTTCTAAATGGACTTGGACTCTAACTTAGGACTTGATACCAAATCCAAATATAGCATTGCTCCTAATATAGTTTCTGAATCATGATACCACTTTTACGACATTTACAAATTCCAAGTATGAAGTAGCATTCTATTGAAGTTCGTTTAAGCAGCTTCTTTTGTGCAAGATTTATTTGTTTCAAGTACAACAAGTCTCGATTTGGGTAGAGCTTTAGGTTTGGATCCATAGAATAGTTTGACTTCTTGCTATCAGGGAAACTAGTCTTGTCCAAGAGATCTAGAATGTGTAATAATGTGTCAAGAGGCATAGTCGAACTAGACTCGAAGTTTACAATCAATTAGAAAGCGGTTTGTGTTGAAACTAGAATCCATCGATCTCGACACTCTCTTTTGTGCCTTTGCCAAACAAGACTTGAAAGGATTGAGCTCCATAGCGCGTTACCTCAACCAAGTCAGGTCTATATCACCCAGGCCATGTTACTTTAACGTTTCGCACGCATTTTCAGTTCACGTGAGTATTAGCCTCCATAGCATGTTAGCGGATAAGTTCCTGTAGTCTCAACCATTTCCTACTTCAATTCCTGCTTCACCTTTCACTATACGACAAAATTCATTGGATCACGGTATAGAATACTAAGTAAATCCTCCAAAATGCTCTCAGTTGACTCACACACTAACTATAGCAAGGTTATTTTCATAGGTCGGGTCAAGTTACTTCAAAGTCCTATAAATCAGGGCTCGAGTATGGACGTGAAAGATTCTCTTTTTCCTGATCTGGGTCTTCTTCATCTTCTATACTCCAAAGGGAGATATTGATTTGAGTATTAGAGTATTCTTCTCCAGTCATCATCGGACGGATAGTTCTTTTGTTTTTGTGCAAGTTCGGATCGGCTAGAGAGAAGAACCAGAGCTCAACTTCTCAATTAGAACTGGATGGATACATGTGAAATAGCACCACCCTTTTGGAGGAGTAAATTACTTCAATTTCAAAGAAATAGTGTAACCTTCCTAAGTCTTTGATTTCAAATTGTGCTCCTAGAGAAGTCTTGGGTTTTGTAATGCCCTTTTGTTATTGCTTGTCAACACCATAACATCCAAATAATCTAACAATATAATACACTTTCTAGCCAAGATTGAACTACTCCACTAAATACAAGAGGAGATAAAAATGCATCACGAGCTGTCTCATAACCTACAAAGGACTGTTTTGAACTATATACTTTGTCCAACTGCTTTTTTGATCAATAGAAAACTAAACTGCACTATCGCATTTCATTTGAGCTATCATAGCTAGGCTTCATAGCTCGACTTTCATTAATATGCCCACGTAGCATTTTAGAAAGTGATCTTTAGGGCAATAACCACCTCTTGTGCCACTTCCATTTCACCTCCCACTACAAAATAAAGGAAGAAAATATATCAATATGGAGATCGGGGTAAAGGGCTAATACTACCCCCAACACCTTATCAAATTACGGATATTAGAGGCGTATAAAAAGCATGCATCCAATGGTTATGAGGTTCTCTTTCTCTCCTCTTTGCTCCATTCATAGACTCTCAATTCCTTTGCTAACTTAAGTATCAGAGTGTTTTTTATGGGCACAACGCTTGGTGAGCACGTTTTCCATTGGTTTGTAGTGCTGCGATTTATCATCAGAGCGTTGTGGGGTTATTTGTCTAAAGTGCGGTGCTAGCACATTTTCTAGACTCTTTTTTGTATATATCAGTGACATAACAAGTTTTATTGAGATTTAAACTCAACTTTCTTTGGTGAAATCCAGCCTGACGGTGATGTCGATGGAAAGTCGCTCCTCTATAGGCGAAGGTCGACGTTTAGTACGAATGAAATCATCCAGCAAAATCGTCTAGTGACGTTGCTGAAGAACTACCTGTGGGGACATCCCTATCTGCTGCAGCAGTCGGACATTAATTTGTGGGAGGTTTTTTGCTGGTGGTTCGACCTTTAGACCACGCCAGGGCCTTTGGGGCTGTTTGGATGATCCAACAAGACTCAATATCTTAGACCGAGTTTAACTGGTTAAATAAGTTATAGTTGTAATCATTAGTGTGCGACTGAGAATTAAGTGAAGGCCATGTTTAAGGAAACACTGCCAAATGCTTAAGTTGAGTTTCAACAACGCGAAGGAAAGGGTTTCTCCAAAACCATTAAGCTATTGATACGAAAAGAAGAATAAAAGACAAGTAGAGCAATAAACATTTATATTAATTAAAAAGTTCATTATGGTCATGCAAAATATAGCCTTTCAAGGCCGAATAAGAGTTTTTATCATAAACTTCGAGACACACTCCCTAGTAACTTAGTTTTTAGCTGCTCGCGAGCTTTCAACTCGGTCTTCAACTACTCATAAGCTTTCAATTCGATCTTCTGTAGCTCCTGAACTCTTAGCCTCAGGCTTGCTTGATGAGGGGACGAGCATCCGTAGGAGTTGGGTGAGGCGTTCGAGCCTCCACTTTAGAGTTGCAGAGAATCAATGCCTACTTTACTGTGTCTCATCAACCCTCTTTAAGTTAGAGGTTATTGGGACCGAAGAAGCATTCCCAACAAAACTTTAGCATTTTGCATTTGAAATAAGCAATTCTATGCAAGATACTAATTTGTTTTATTTCAGTAAGGATATGCTTATAAGAAGAGTCCGAGGATTCGATTGAAGACGCCTAGACACATTGAGCTTCCTCAGCCAACCAGGAGAATTCTTTGTTTGTGCGGTTCTCGTGTATTGCTTGAGCAGCTAGGTGCTTGACCTCGACTCATGCCTTCTTGGCGACCTGAATTCTCACCTTATTAGGAGAAAGTTTGTCTTTCAAGATTGTCTTGCACATCCTCGCTTTGGTGAGTTAGGTCGGGACGAACTGGAGCTTCCTTCAACAAGCTTATCGAATGTTGGCTCTCTCCAACTTGTAAAGAGGTTTAACTTTAGTGGCAGCAACTCGGGTTGCCTCCTTTTGGAGCTTTGAGAGATGACCTAACACCCTTTGAAGTGCATTGCCTAACTACAGCAGAAGAAACTATCAATCTGAGTTAAAACCAAGTCAAAAAGTAGACACTTGAAAATGTTACCTCATGAAATTTGACAACGGAGTCGATGAGAACCTCGTTGGATAACAGTTAAAGATTAAGAAGACCTTCCACTAGTTTAGGTCCCATGGGAGGGATTGGATGTGCTAGCACCTCCCATATTGCTAGTTGGGCCTTCATGGGGGCTGTTAGACGCCTCATACGAAGTAAAATTGGTGCGACCGAAGTTATTGAGACTTGAGGAACAAATAACAAAAGGAAAAACTTGGATTGAATGGAATGAATGAGTCAATGGACTGAATTGAGCTATGGGAACTCGGTCCAAAAGAAGGAACATCGGGGCAAATCTATAAGCCAAGCTATTAGTTACTCTATGTTGCTAAACTATGACAACCCAAAATATCTTCGCCAATATTTCAAAAATATTTCAGGCCACTTTCCAGCCAAACTATGAAGAGAGTACTACTTACATGACCACATAAGGAAACTCACCCATGTGAATGCAGAAAGTGACCCCTCCAACCCACTAGTGTCATTGTCAAAAGCTGCTTGAAAATGGCACAAAAAAGCTAAAGAAGCTACTATGTTTGCAAGAGTAATAAAAAGTATGAAAACTCAAAGAAGAAGAAAAAAACTCAACTGATATTCTTTGTTTGAGAGTAGTCGGACTTTCACAAATCACCGAAGAAAGCAGACAACACTAGAGATACGAAGAAGGTGAAGCTGTGGAAACAAAAGGTTAGGGAAGATGGTCGAACGTCTCCTCTTGCACATCCTTTATAAGGATATCTTGGATGACCTAGATATAACCCTCAAGGTCTCAAGTTGTCTCTAAATCCTCAGGATTGGTACTCAAACAAGACTATTGGATGGATTTGCACTTGAAAGACAAAAAGTCATGAACTCATGGCATTCTTAGCATCATAAATAACAAGGAGATACGAAGGATCTCACACCATAAGGCCTTTGAAACTCGCATGGAGACAATAATGATAGGTGTTTCAGATCTCTAATGCTTCGTATGGTTATACCGTTTAAGAAACATGCTGTCACTAGGGACCAACTTTGAACTATGACAGCCACATGATTAAAACTGCAGCAAAAAACATATTGGTTGAGGCAAAATTACATGTATGTCCTGGAATAATAAATAAATAATTTATGTAGTTATATGAATATTTAGTTGCTTTAGCACTAACTTTGTCGTAATGCAAATAAGAACCTGGTTACAAGTTCATTGCTTAACTGAGATTTGAAGGCTTGATTACAAGGTTATTACTTGACTGAGATATAGGAATTCAATTACAAGTTTAATATTTGATTGATGTATAAAAACATGATTGTAAGTCTGACACTTGAACAAGATATGCAGGACTGTCCACAAGATCCAATGAACTTTGATTCATCTTGTTATAAAATTTGTGTATGATTGTCGATACATTCAGTTACTGCTCTACACATGATTGTTGATTTATCCAGTCCACATGATTCGATGCCCATTGATTTATCTAGTTGCAAATGTCGCAAGACTGCTAAATATGGTCCACAAAATTCAATGAGCATCGATTCATTTGGTTTCAAGTTTCACACATGACTGTCGATTCATTTAATTCATAAGATTCAACTACTTTTGATTTATTTGTTTACAAGTTTTTCGCTTGACCTTCGATTTATCTGGTCCATTCAATGACCGTTAATTCATTCGGTTGCAAGATCCGTGCATAACTGTCGATTTATTTGTTCTACATGATTTAACAATTATTAATTCATTTAGTTACAAATACTATGCATGATCGTCGATTTATTTAGTTCACAAGATTCAATAACTTTCAATTTATCTAATTACAAGCTTCACGCTAAAACGTCGATTCATTCGGTTCACAAGATTTAATGACTATTGATTCATCTGCTTATAAGTTTTGTGTGATCGTTGATTTATCTAGTTCATGAGATTCAATGACTGTAAATTCATTCCATTATAGTTTTGCGCTTGATTGTCGATTTATCCGATCCACAGGATTTAGCGATCGTCGATTTATTCCCTTATAAATTTTATAAGTTTCGTATTTGATTGTAGATTCATCCTATTCACAAGGTTTAACGATGGTCTATATATCCGATCTCAAGATCAGCATTTAGCTAAGGCGTTGAAGCCAAGTTATACGGCCAACACTTGATTTTGTTGCAAAATTGGCATAACGAGTGACAACTCGCATAAGTTATCTGATATAAGGTTAAATTATTATTTTGCATTATTGCTAACCCTGCTTTAATGTATATTAAAACCTGGCTATAAGTTCCGTAGTTGACTGAAGTGCCAAAGCTCGATGACAAGATCCAACGATCATAAGTTCATTCGGTTTTAAGATTTCATGACCATCGATATTTCAAGTCTCAAGATTAGCAACCAACTAAAGTTTTAAAACTTGATTACAAACTTTGTGCTTGATTGTGAAAACTTTATCGCAACACTCCCATGATGAGAAATAATCTCTGTAAGTTACTATATCTAAATGTTAGTATAACTGGTTGCTAACCCCATCGCAGGGTGTTCGTAGTTCGTTTAGGGCTCCGCACTTAATTGAGATTCAAAAATCTTAGCTATAAGTGTATTACTTGAACAAAGACTAAATATCTCGGTTACAAGTTCAGTACTTGACCAAAACCTGAAGAATCCAATGGTAAGTTTTAACACAAGACTGTGATACTAAATCAAGTTTAGGGTCCCGTTTGATTCAGAATCAAAGTCAGGTCCAAGCTCAAAGTTAAGACTAAAGTACAAAGAGCTAGTTTGATCAAATTTTTGGTATTTGGATATTATTTTGACCAATGAATTGTACAAAATTTTTCTACTTCATTATATTTTGGTTACAATGTAGCATTTGACTATAAAACCAATTCACAACTTCACACTTGATATGTCAGAGTTTAGTTATGAGCTTAGTGCTTATTGTGATAACAGTAGAAGTGCATGAGATATGAGGACAAATTGTTCATTAGCTCGGGGAAGACTATCTTTTATATTAAACACAATTTCACAGTTTGGAGGAATCCATTCGAGTTATTACTCGACGATCACTATCACTCTACATCATTGCAGGGTTATTTGAGTTGTCGGAACATTTTACTACTCCCTAGATTGAAAATAATTTTTTAAGCTAGTACTTGAACAAATCCAAAAGAACATCATTTAAGACAATAAAAGAAATGTTCACATTAATACGAACAATGTATTATAAAAAATTGCAGTACACAATTATGCCATAAGGGGTTGAACACAAATATTACAAATTTAGACCATCAAGGGCCAAAAGAAATGAGTATAGTCTCTATTTTATGCCTAGTCGCCCTTGACGAATAAGTTGTCAAGGTCGTTCAATGTGTCTTCAGCAGAATCCTTAAGTGTGACAATGACCTACCACTTCTGAGGTGTAGGAAGGTTGTTGGTGGCTGGAGTTTCGACTTTAGCAGTAGAAGCTTTTCCGTGTGAACAAGAACTGGAGTCAGAGGTTCGGGAGCAAGAACTTCTAAGATAGGAGGTTTGGAAGAAGCTTGAATGTTAGATAAAGGTGGCAGCTCGGAAGAAGATGGTGGCTTGGATGGTTGTGCACGTTCGCCGAATTCGACTAGCTTCCCAATTCGGGTGAGGATATCTAAGCTAGAGGAGTTGAAAATCCTCATTCAATGTTTCTTCCAAAAATGCAATAAAAATGGGTTGCTTCAAAAGGGGTGACTTTTTTGGATGCCAAACACCAATATCTTGAATAGCAACTTGACCTATAAAACCTAAACGCCGTCTAAAAAACATAACTATTGGAAGCTCATACTTTGAAACACAAAAGACTTAGAAGATAATGATGGAAGTCATTATTAGTAGGAATAACCTTATCTAGTGATAGCTTGTATTGATATAGAATTTGCGGAACAAATTGTGAGAAGTGAACTCTAGGTTATATTTCGAAATGAGTTTAGTAGGCATTATAATTATGATCATATTTCACCAACTTTTTAAATTAATTTTCGTTTTTGAATCTTCGAACCTTTGTGTAAGTCGAGAACCAACTCTGACATCAGTTTGTCAGTATCCTTCTCTAGGATGGTCTTTTAGGATAACCACCCTAATATCTTGGAAGGATAACCGTACAAGGCTACAAATGGGAGGTCCTACTGTGAAATAGAGAGGAATGGTCCAAGAGCTGGCAAGGAACATGCTCCCACACCTATCGTTATTGGCATAACCTATGAAAAAGCTAGCTATGGTTAAAACTTTATGGCTATACTACCGAATTACAGTAGCCTAGGTTCAGCAATTACAAACTCTTTAACATGACTAAAATAACTTTTGCAAAAAACTAAGAAGATAGTATAGGTCAAAGCTAAAAGCTAAAATTCAAAAAAAAATCCATTGAAAATTTCTACTAGGAAGAACACAAGTAACCTCCATTACATGGTTGTGAAAATAAAAGAAAGCACATTTACTCGACATGTTACGCTAAGGGTTGTATTTTGCTCAAAAATGTCATTAGGGAATTGTCGAATGCTAGAGAGAGAAGTCATTGTTAAAGGATTTTGAAAGTCAAAAAACACTAATGTATTCAAAGGTTGAAAAGTTGGAGAAGAAGATGAAATTTTTTCTTGGTCTTGCTCTCATATCACAATGTCAATGGACTCAGATGAACTCTTGTTATTTTGAGATATGAATTTGGCTAAGAGGTAGAGCAAACACTCTTTTCCCCAAGATCAACACATGGTGATACATGGTACGATCTTTAGCAATTTAGAAGTTGAAGAGTCGTCTTAAGATCTTAATCATAATGATTTTCTTGAACCTCATTTTTAGACAACCATTGCTAAGGATTTCGTGTCTCACTTTCGATAATTCATGGTGCTCGAGGAAGATTTCGTCAAAAAAAGAAATCTCTTGAAATCGGTGTCATTGTGCTCTAATTCAAGGAAGAATTATTAGAGGCATAATTAAGTCTTTACGATCGAGTTTTCGCTAATCGATCAGAACGCTTGACGGGAAATGATGTGTCATAATGTGGATAGCTAAGGTTGAATTATTGCAAAACACAAGATAAAAATACATGACGAGATATGTCTCACAGTCTATGAAGAACTATTTCAAACTGCATATTAGGGCCAATCGCTCTTCTAATTAATTGAAAACTAGATCGGGATGACACAGTCTGTCTAAGCTGTCATATCTCGACTTTTATTAATATACTTATATGGTATTTTAGAATATGATCATGACAATAACTATGTCTTGAGTTACTCTCTTCTCCACCTCTTGGTACAAGACAAAGAGTGAGAATGTGTTGATTTGACGACTGAGATAAAATGTCAACACTATCCTCAATACATCATCAAATTATGAATGACAAGTGCATATAAAAAAATTGCATCCAATAGTGACGAGGTTCTCTTTTTCCTCTTTTATCAGCTCCATTCATAAGTTCTCAATCTCTTTACTAACTTAAACATCGGAGTATTCTTCGTCGGCACAACTCCTAACGGATAGGTTTTACATTATTTTGTAAGGTTGCAATTCCTTACCATGGTTGTGGAGTTATCTGACCGTAGTATGACTTTGGTGCACTCCTCAGACCCTTCTCTGTGTGTGTCAATAACATTGCTTGACTTCTCAAGAAACCATATGAAGTTAAAGTTGAGTTGAATCTCTCAATTCAACTCTTAAGATATTGTTTGAGACCATACGTGGCTTTTTTAAGCTTACAAACAAATCAATGCCCTTGAGTAGTATTGAAACTAAGTGATAGAGTGGTGTATACTTATTTTAGTTTTTGAAGAAAAATGTTATTTTACATCTAGCTGTGATAGGGACCAAATCAACTTGATAGTTAGAGATAGAGTGAATCTAACAAAACTGAGCTTAGCAACCGATGAAAATGCCTCAAAATAATCTATGTCATAGGTTTGTATTAAACTCTTTCACAACATGCCTAGCCTTTTATCTTTCAATGTTGCATTTGGATGGTACTTTATAGTGTGAACCCATTTGTAGCACATTGTTTTCTTGCCCTCTGTGAGTGTGACAAGCTTTCAAGTTTGATTCTGATGTAGACCCTCCATCTTTGCCTCCATAGCTATTCCCTCGTTAGGATTTGATGGTGATCTTGTTGCAGACTTAGGAACAAGTATAGAAGAGATGGCAAGAGAAAAATGTATATAAGTTGGTGATAAGTAGTTGTACAGCACAAATTTGTTGCTAGGGTGCTTAGTGCAAGCCCTTTTTACTTCTGGCAAATCAATAGAAAACAGTATTCAGTGGGTTGAACTAGATTGATACCTGAGACAGGTTTAAATTGGTTCACAACTGGGCAGAACCTTCTTCAGCAGAGGGGTGAGGAACTGTTTGAGTAGGAGCTGTTTTAGTAGTATCAATTTTGTCTTTTGGTATATGCAATCCAATATTTATAATGATTTTGCTATATAGACAGAGTAGTCGTTGGGTTATCAACAGGAATTGGAAGCACAAGTTCATAGACAAGTTGTGTAGTGGTTTTATCAACACTAGACTAACCAAGATCTTTCCCTCTAGTACAAAAGAGGGTACCACTTCAAAGAATGTAACATTTATGGAGGTATATATTTTATGTTTTGGAGGATCAAAGTATTTATGCACTTTGTAATCTTCAATACCCTCAAAACACACATTTGATAGCTTTAGGTTGTAATTTATCTATAGGGCAATTTAAATCATAGCAAAGCAAACACAACAAAAAAAATCCTACGGCTAACATGAAGTGGTTCTTAATTGGGATGATTTGAAAAGGGCTTTTAGTTTGCATAATGGGGTAAGCATCTTGTTAATAAGGAAGCAAACTGTTAGGGTAGTACCTCTTTAGAAAGTGTAAGTAATATTTTGCTAAAAAATTATGGCTTTAGCAACCTCCAACAAATGTTGTTTCTTCCTCTTAGTCACACTTATATGGTTGTGCAAGAAGATTGGAATAGAATGCCATTTTCTTGAAGATAATCTTGAAGTTCTTTAGCCATATGCTCACCCTTGTTATCAGCTCTCAGAATCTTGATTGAGCTATTAAATTGGTTGGGAATATCTTTATGAAAAATCTTAAACATGTTGCAGACTTCAAAATTTGTTTTCATAAGATAAATCCAACTTATCCTTAAGGAATCATCAATGAAGCTAATGAAGTGTATAAAACCATGCAAAGAATTGTTCCTAGCTATCCATATATCACTATGCACGAGGTTAAAGGAAATCTAACTTCTTTTATTAATCTGAAGAGAAAACACAAATCATATGATGCTTGGCAAACTCACAAGTTTCACATGGGGGTTTTGGCTGTAAGCTGCTATTAGGAAACAAAATTTTAAGTTTAGAATAGGGTAAGTGATCTAATTTACAATGTCAATTTTGTGGATCAGCTGAATAAAAGAAATTGAAACCTGCCCCCTATATGCACTTGTTAGGTATGTAACAAACTTCTGCTTATCTAGCATCTACATGTTTTTGGCTTCCCATGAACTTTTGTTTGGCTGCTTTCGTCTTCTAGCTACATCTATAAGGTTTATGCCTTACACTTAGCATCATGCAGTTTACATTACTACATGGCTGGCACATTGTTTGTGATTGTCCCGTGTTTAAATTATTATTTTTATATTCTCTTAATAGATTTTTCGTTTTGTTGGAAGTTTTGAAGTATAATTTCTGTGGATGTTTAAAGCTGACATAAACAATCAATTTGTGTAATATGGTAATTGTATGTTCATTGTTCCTACTTTTCCTCTTTGTAGGGATTCTCTTACCTCGTAGAGGATATTGCTCAAGCAGTCAAAAAGTCAAATATTGCAATCAAAGTAAGTGTGAAAACATCCTAATCTTCTTTATGAATCCCTCAAAATATTGCAATCAATGTGTTGTGTCACCTTTGTTAGAGTATAAAGATATGCATGATTGTTTCTTATCTAGGTTTAGTTCAATCCTAGTCTTAGTCCAGCTACAAGTCTTGGTTATGTCGGTTATGAGATAGGGTTTTGGTTTTGTTGAGAAAGGCTAAGATTTCGTGGTCAATAATGATTTTTGTACACTCTAAGCTAAAAAACTTATTATTTTGTCATGAGTATATGCTTATTTATAGGTTCTACATCCTAACATACTCAGACTTGGTTTGGGCTTTACTAATGACCTAATTGCATAATTGAGTAGGTTATGATGAACCTGAGATATATGAGTTTTTGAAAAGCACATTTAGGACAACCAAGGCTTGTATAGTTTGATTCATTATCGGGACCGAGCCTAATTCTCTTTCTTTAACACCCCTTCTTATACTAAGTAGAAGATGTCATGTATGCCTAGCTTTTGTTTTGAGTCTGGTTAATCTATTCGATAGTAATGTTTTGATAAACATATCTATCACTTGATCTTCAGTTCTCAGATAAGTCGTATTTACTTGTTGGTTTTGAATCTTTTCTCTAGCAAAATACAAGTCTATCTATACGTGCTTGGTTGTTTCATGAAAGATAAAGTTATCAGAGATATGAAGTGCTATATGATTGTTATAAAATAATACTGTGGGTTTTTTGATAATAAAACCTAGTTTCACTAGTAAAGTTTGTAGTTATAAAATTTCATGATTGCTGGTGTGACTTTGTATTCACTTTTAGCACTTGACCTTACAACCACATTTTGTTTCTTATTTTTTTATACAACTAAGTTTTTTCTAAGCTTGATGCAAATTCCTATTATGGACTTGTTGTCACTGGATGACTCTGTTGAGTCTACATATGAGTATGCTATTAGCTTTAATTCTTCAGATCTTCGGTACCATAAGCCTAATTGAGAGGATCCCTTAATATACCTTTGGATTTAGTAGACAGCCTCCAAGTGTGGTTTTATTGAATCTTTTATGAATTAGCTGAATATATCTATCGTTTGGCCTATATTTGGTTTGGGGATAGTTAAATAGATGAGCTTGCCAACTAGTTTTTTATATATTTTCAGGTCTTCAGTTGGTGTTCCTTTATTTGTAAATAGCTCCAGGTTTGTGTTCATTAGTATGTTGGCTCTTGTCTTCTTGAATAAGTCTAGCACATACTTTTTTGTGGCAATATTAGACGTTGTTTATAATGAGCCGCTTTAATTTTAAGGAATTAATGTAGTTTTTTCGAGTTCTTGATCTCAAATGTGGTCCTTAGTCCTTTAGTCCTTTCACTTCTATAGTATTATTTTTAGTGATAATTATATCATTAACATACACAGGTAATATGATTATATCTCTTACCCTTATTCAAGAACCCAAATTCAGTCATGTCAAAACCGAATTTTTCAATTAATGTTTTGGGTGATATTTTAGACCAAATAGTATTTTCTTTATTCTATATACTTATCCTATAGTGTCTGAATTCTGGGGGTTTTTAACCTATATACTTCTAAAGGTCTCTATGTATGAAAACATTCTTGACATCTCGTTAGCTCATCTTGTAGCTCTTGTTGACTAATAGAGACTTGTTGACTAATAGAGACAATACTACTCTTATAGCATTCATCCTTAACACATGAAAAAAAGTGAATACAACTAAAATTTATCTACTTTATGGCCATGTTGGTTTCTCTACTACAAACTAACACCTATCTATTTTATGGTCGGGCTTTTCACACTTTGTACATATGAAATTAGAGTTTTTCCTTTCTCTTCCTCTTACTGTACCTCCTCTGTTTATGCCTCTTGATAAATCTGTGCATTTGTCATAGTTGTTGTTATTATTCTTATTGTACTTTGTATAGTTGTGATCTCCTTATAAGATCATAGCTAAGGCCTCAGGCATGTTCTTTCTCCTTGAGGTTATTATAATAACTCTTTGTAATATACAGTAGGCTCGATTTAGCGAGTGAATCTCATTGTTGCTAATAAAGTTTGTCTTCTATTGCTTGTATTATGAATCTAAACCGGCTAGAAATCTCTTACTTCTGTTTGAGTTAAAAGACAATACCATACTTCATTCTGTTATTTGTTTATTATTCCAAAGTATTCACTCAACTTCTTAACTTTTGTTTAGTTGTAAATATTTTTTTATATAATGTAAAATCCCTTGAAATGTTATATTCATTTACATACATCTCTTCAAATTTGTCTAAGATTGCATTTGGAGGTTTGGCAATATAGTAACAATCTTCCCACATTAGGTTCGATACTATTTAGAAGTAATAATATTACTTCATGGTTCTTCGGCTTCTTCTCTATTGACGGTTCTTTCATAAGGTAGTCTTATTTTTCTTTTAAAATCAGACATATCTCCACAACTCTTTCGGTAATTTTCTATACCTTTTAGTTTGATTGAGGTAATTTATAGGATTTGTTCATCTTTATGCGACTTCTTTTTGTGCTAGTTATGATCTAATGGTGTTTTATTAGATTGAAGGCCCTAATACCATGTAAATTTAGGAGCTTCTATGATTTCAGTTCTGTTAAGGAAGATTAGTGTTTAGTAGTCAATGATGAGTACTGTACACTATAAGCATAAAAACATATTATTCTGTTATTAGAACATGCTTATTTAAAATCCTAAACCCTAGTATACTCATATTTAAATTTGGACTTTCACTCAGACTTGGTTTGGATTTTACTAATGACCTGATTAGATAATTAAGTATATTATGATGAAATCACTTCATTATATGAGAAAGAATTCAAAATTATTTTTTTTCTTTTTTTGCAAAATAGCAAATATGTAAAATTTTGATTTGAAATGGTTTATGACATATTCTGATGGATTAGAATGAGATAAACTAGCATTTCATGTTTGATAAATATTATGCATATTATATAATAATTTCTTAATATATTGTTTATATTCTGTTATATTTTTAAAAAATACATATTATTATATTGCTTATCAACTAACATTTTAAAAGCTAAAAGATTAACTTGTGAATTTAATATAGTAGCGAGAGAAAATATAGAATTAATAATTTCAAAATATTTTCCAAACTTCGCTTATATTAGAGAAATAACTTTTGTAAATTCAGAAAGTAATTTATATTTCTTGAAAATAAAAAAATAAATATAAATTCATTAAATATCAAATAAATTGTAAGATAATAATTATTTAAAAGAATTGTAGTTGTAATATAAAAATATTTTAATAATAATACAAATAATTTATATATCATCCAAGTTGCATCAGTCAACAGACAATCACTCATATATTGTGTAAAAAAGAAATAATAAGTAGCTCTTTATAATCATAATAAGATTTTAATAATTTATAAGTAGTATTTTATTTATTTTCGGTATCTAAGAGAAATTTTTTTGTAATTTTTAAATTTGTCTGCATAAAGTTTTAAAATTTTAAGTACGATTAGGAATATATCTAATATATTTGCATAAATTTTTAATTTTTTTAGTTTTAGAATATATATTTTCAAATTTAAGTTCATCTTGAACAATTAAATTAAATATATGTCATGTGTAATGAATATTAAATAATCTACTATCTAATAAAATGGGTAATTGACATTTAAGTAAATCAACAGTAGTAGTATTATTATTAGTATTATCTAAAATAATAATAAAAATTTTATGCTGAATATCGAACTCAAAAATAGTTTGAATAATAGTATTGACAATATTAGCTGTATTATGAGTATACTCTAAAAGTTTGAAACTAATAATTTGTTTATATAACATCCATGAATAATCAATAAAATGAGCAATAATACAAATATAAAAAATATCATAATCATCACTCCAGCAATCAGATGTGAGAGCAATTATCTGATTATAACCTATAAAAAAAAATTAATTCATTTTTTTAGTAAAGATCTTCATTAAATCATTTCTAATTGTGTTCCTAGATATTTTTTGAAAGAGCGGGTTTAATTTTTAAATAACTCTTCCATTTTAAAATTCTTTGCAAAAGAAAATAGTTGTTTATCCCAAATAACATATTTAACTAATTTTTCTTTTGTCTTTTCTATTGAAAATTTATAAATGACAAGTGAATTGGAAGAAAAACCAATTGTAAAAAAAAGTTCGGTTTGAATTAGGTCATGCTCCTTTCGAAATAAGATTGGATGTGCTTTTGAAAACGACCAGCTACATGTGCGTTTGTAATATCTAGTTGATTTCTGCATTTCTTACAAACAACTTTTTTCTCACATTCAACTTTTGTTATGTTATAATGTGTTCAAACATCATTAATTTTTTTCTACTAGATTTTCTGTTATTTTGTCTTGAAAATGTTTGACTGATATTGATCTTAACTTTTAGTTGAGAATCTAGAAATTAAGATTCATCTTAAAAAAAAAAGGGAGATTGAAAGAGTAACTTGCCATTATCAAAAAAATTATGAAAAAATAAAAATAAATTTCATTTTAAGTATGCCAATTTGAAAAGCCGAAAAGTCGAAAGTTGGATTGTTAAAACTTGCAGTCTAAATTGAAAATTAAAGACTTGAAAGTTGAGAGAATATAAAAGAAAAAAGAAGATTAGATGTTGTGAGGAGAAATGTATGATATAAGGAGATATTTATAGGAATTTTGAGAGTGTGAAATATTCTAAATGCCTTTAAAAAAGAATTATTAGGAAGGGTATTTTTGTAAAATTATGAAAAAAGCTATTTTTGACTAATTTATAATTTTTTTATTTTTTTATTTTATATTATTATTATATATAATATATTTATTTTTTTTAAAAAATTGCAATAATTCTCTGCTTTTTGTAGGGAGCCATTGCAATTTAAATTCAATCCTCATGTTTGACTGATTAAAAGACCAGTCAAATCGTTCAAAAACTTTGATTCATATAAAAAATTTTATTTTCACGTGCTAGAGTATGTCGGCTTGCGTACTATGCTGTGCTTTGCCCAATCATACCGCGGGCGTGGGACGCGAGTGGGACACTAGGCACGGCTTGATATATACGCCATGTCAAAGACGGTCCAAATACTGTAGATTTCGGACCGTGTCGGATTGGTTCTCGGGCCGACGACCCATTTTTACACCTCTAGTGGTTTGGGTGCTAGTAATCTAAAATAGGGGCGAAGTGGCCTGTGGGATGTTGGGTCGTAGGATGATGTTGTTGGGCCTACAAATTGAACTGTGAGAATAGAGTCTGGGTTTGTAATTGCTAAGTTTGAAGATTATGCATTGTTTGTATTCGTGCTTATAAATGCTTGTTCATTTGCCATAGCATAGTTGCAAGGCTCTGAAAATCTTATTAGCTTGTCACCTCAGCAAGATTCTTTGCTTGCACTTCAAGTCTCGGAGAAAGCGGATGGCTGCTGCATTTGAGTTCCCCGATGTGTAAGGCTGCTTGGTCATTTTGTTCACTAGGTTTGGAGGAATTATGGGACTCAATTAGCATGAGCTCCTATTGCCTTTTGGTGTGATTCTTTGAGGTTGATGTCTTTGGAGCTTTAGGAGACATGATTGTTGTTGGGGCACCGTAGATTGTCTAGATTGGGGCAAAACAGCGGAGCAAATCTTACTGAAAAGAACTATGTTAATGGAGTATGGTTTCCATCGATTTTGGTTGGAGGAGGCTTCTTGAGATTTCCATTTGTTGGGTCGATTTTTATCGTTAACTTGCAAAACAAGACATTGTAAATAGGACCGCAGGGTCTGACACTAACCCCTTCGACGCTTAAGTCAATGACTTGAAAAAAGAGACAGAATGCACTAGGATTTCAGTATGCAAAATGATATTAACGTCATACCTGTATAGGCCGTTCCTTTTATATCTATGTACCTTTTCAATTTCTGTGATTTTGGCCCTAGGAACCTAATCATTATTTTCACACCATATCTCGCCTCAAATCTTCCTATTTTTGATTAGGTCGTGAATTGGATTTTTCTACACATAACTCGTTGGATGTCGGTTCACCGAACTTATTTCACCATGGTGGGAATTCAGTAAGATTTCTTATTGGAATAAGATCCAAACTTGGTCCCTGGCCTAGGTGGAGTAGGACTTATTTACATTATATATGTAGCTTGTTCAGTCACAAGCAGAACTTGTATCTATGTATTTTTCTCATGTATTAGAAATAAGATTTCTCTCACTTGTCTTTCTCCTTGCTGCCACACTGAAACCAAACCCTAGCTACAGATACTCTATTGTTTGTCAAACACAAAACCCTAGTGGCTTTTACATTCATTTTCTATTAAGGAACTTTTCTCCTGTTGTGGTGTTTGGCACCACCATTTGAGGACCCAATAATCTTTTGGAGTCGTGTGATTTTAATGGGGATTAAAAAGTGGTGATTGGTATTATTTAGATACATATTAGGGGGAATTTTCACATACCCATATGAAAACACATAGGATAACTAAGATATGCCTGGATACTTGGGTGACTGGTTTGTTGGAGACCAATCCACCTTAGACTATTGATTGTAGCCTGCATGCACCCCTTTTCACTATAAATGGCCACTATGTACCAAGTTTACTACTAGTCAAAGGAGTTGTCATTAGAATTGGGTTGCATGCCCAAATCCCATGGGAAAAATTGCTTTGGATTTTTTTTCCAAATTATCCAAATAAGCCCTTATAGGATATACAAAATGTTGCATTGATCTTTCTATCAATTACATAGCAATTCCACTTATGGAATTTTTTGAACTTCTTAACACTGACTTCTCTGTATTAACTTGATTCTTCAAGATGATATTAGTTTTATAGGGCAAAAAATTGTACATTCTGGCTACTAGCATTTTATATTTTTAAATGCTGAGAGTAATAGCTTCTACCAATCCAAAATGGCCACTGGAACTTACAAGTTAATCGGCATTGTCGACCTTAAATCTAGTCTTCTGCTCATCTCTTTTCTGGTTAATAGACAGCAGCATGATTCAATAAACCATTCCATGTTGCAAGGCGGAAAAAACTTCAGTAGTTGATAAAATGACAGGCAGTTTATGTAAATCCTCAATTTGATCATGAAAATCTTGACAATTGTATTCTTCTGTGGTTCAGAATGCAGAGGATATGCTAGTGTTCCAGTATCTTGTTAGCGTTCTTGAGGCAGATTTTTTACCACGTCAAACTGTATATAAAGGTGAAAGGTTTCTTACCCGCTAATTGTTTGTTCTACTCTTCTTTTTGCTTAAAGCTTTATTCGATTTAACTGTCTCACGATTTCACTACAGAAACCTTGAACTGGACCCTACTAAGAGAATCCTTTCTAAACATGCTTCTTGTAAGTTCTTGATCTCTAGTTTGCATGTAAAAAAAAAGTGTTCTGTTTCTGGTGAATTTGAAATCCTTTCATTTTTTCCCAGTTGTATTGCTTGCAATGTAGTGCAACTTACTATAGCTATCTGAATGTTGTGGATTTGTTTAGCTTTCATGTTTCTGGTGTGATCTATGCCATTTGCTTTGATCAGAGAGAGAGGTTTATTTTACTTACTTTGTATTACCAGGCTTCACGGAAAGTAAACTTCAAAAATGTAGTCAAAGATTGCATGTCAAGTATAGATGAATTGTCTCATCACTGTATGAAAATCAAGCTGCAAAATATAAAAAATGAAGATTATGTCTCTCCCAGAAGAGTCATTGATCATGATATTGCTCTAGTGATAGCGGCTGCTGAACTTGAAAAAGGAACTTGCATTGCCATGCAAAAACTGTTGGTGCTGGTATGTATGATCATGTTGTTCTTTATGACTATGCTTGGAATATTCAACTATTAGCTTTCTTTTGTGCATGTCAGATACTAGAGCTTGATGCACTGAAGAAAGAAGCAGATCTGCAAGGTCTAACATCAAGAGTTGATGGCAGGCGGTGGGATCCCCTCCTTTTTCTTATTGCTTGATGGTTTTCTGTTTTTTGTACATTTTAGTTATTATCCATCTATATATAGGACATCGCTTCTGGAGATTATTTTGGATGAGTTTACTTACAGTAAAGACCACATATCTATATTTCTTGAGGTAAGTTGCAGGTTGAGTTTGATATGCATTGCACCTTTCCATATTTTGGACATTAAAAGCATATCTTCTTAAATCTAAAATACTAATTTTCATGACTCAATTTTTTATTTGTGTTTAATTTCAATTTCATGTTTCATCGGTTCAATCAGTTTAATTATTTTGGGAACATGAAACAAATGATGTTCAGGATGTTTTTGTTGGTTTATCTTGAAGATATAACAAAGGGCGCATTAGAAGGATTTTGAAATATATGTCATCTCCCACCTCCAAACAAGATGTGATCTGCTAATTCACCACGATCAAATTCGAACTCAAATGTGACTTATTAAGAATTTGATGTTGAATCATAACTAGGATAACAGGCTTCTTATTATCAGGCCTATCGGACCTGTTATTATATGATGAGTAGGCCTGTTATTATCTGTTAAGCCGGGTTCTATTCTACTGTCTGGAAACCTGAGAAGATTGAAGGCCGAGTACAAGTTAGAGTCCTACTTTAAACAGGAAGCTTAATTGGATTAGGAGTTATTTACCTACATATAGATAGAGATCTAGACTGTGGCTTATATGTTGTAATCTTCTCTTTTCTGAAAAATATTCTTCTTTACTTGAATACAGTTCTATTCTCCTGTTTCTCTAGTATATTTTGACTTACAAAACCCTAGCTTCCAAAACATAGCTATTTTACATGGTATCAGAGCCTACAATTCCTTAGCCCTAACTCTGGATTTCTGTAAAAAGCTAAGCTTATGCCAATTCTGATGATAACAAGGTGAAGCTGTCTCTTGGAGATATGATTGTGGTGCAGATGACCTCAACGAGACTTTGTGGTTCAAAGAATTGCTATCAATGGGCAAGAGCAGTCCATGTCTTTTTGTTGGACCTATTCCATCCTTACGATTAGATCCCAAAATCTTCTTCTGGATTGAAATACAAAGTACAAAAGTTGGAGGGTTTTATGCAAATCTACTATTCAGAATGAGAAGAAGAAGATGGTTGTGAAGAGAAGTCCAAAAGGATTACTGCAAGATTGGCAAAAGCCATGTGAATGACTTGTTTTTTTTTTCTTTCTCCACTTGTGAGTTAAATGCAAGGCATCAGAGCAGAGACAAGGCAAGCACAAGAGTGCAGTGAGGTAGAGATAGCAGAGAGAGTTTGCTGTAGAGAAGGATGAGAAACTTGTTCTCGTCATTGATACACGGCCGAGTGTTGGTGTGTGTAGTTTTACTTAATAGGGTATTATCTCTCCTGTTATTTGGGTAGTCTGTGTAACTATTTAATGTTGTTGTAGAGAAGTAGTATTGCACTTTTGTTATATTGCTTAGTGGATTTTTGTGTCCTGTGATTTTTTTCTTCCTGTTGAAGGAATTTTTACATAAATATTATGCCTGCTGTTATTTTATTATTTTTGGTTTGGTTTATTTTTGTAACTAAGATGTACGTGGGAAGCCTTTATTCCCAACACTTTCTAAAGGCTAAAGGCAAACACAAGTGCATGGAGGAAAATCCTCCAGAGAAGCCTTTTAATAGTTGGGATAATGAAGACAGTGAAATCATGGCCTTATTGTGGAATTGTATGGAGCCTATGGTTAGTGGTAGTATGATGTCTTCTAGATCAGCCAAGAGAATTTGGGATAAAGCTCAGAAGCTTTACTCTAGAAAGAATAAACTGTCTAGGGTTTATGATATTTTTGAGCCTCTGATCAGATCAGGACAAACAAGCTGACCATTAGAAGAATACTACAACCGGTTGAAGTGTCTATGGGATTAGTTGGATCTCTTCCGGCCTTCTACTTAAGATATTGCAAAATAGGAAGGATACAACGAGGAGTTCAGGGTAGCTCTTTTCCTCTCAGGAGTAGATAAAAGAGTTTGAATATGTTAAAGGACAATTTTTGGCTGACAAGGAGGTGGCTTCTGTTAGTAGTGTTTATTTTAGGTTGCTAACGATAGACCTACAATATCACTCTTCTTGGGATCAAATCTTGAAGTTCCTGTCAAGACCTCTAACAACAGTAAGTTTTTTAGAAGAGGAGAAGCTAACCATGGTGGCAGTGGAGGCTTTGCTGGTTAAGGAAGAGGCTGTGGTTGTACTCCATTGAAGTGTACCCACTGTGGCAGAACTAATCACACTAAAGATGGGTGCCAGATTCTACATGGCAAACCAACCTATGCTAATACTCAACAACTGACACTTCAAACCCTAGAACACCTCAAGGATCTACTTCATATTCAAGCAGCTTCAACTTAGCACTTAACAAGAAAGAGTATGAGCAAGTTCTACAATCTAGGAAGGTCTTAATTGCAACAGGATCTGATGCTGACTGAACAAATTCTGGAAATCCTCCATGGATTATAGATTCTGGTGCAACTGATCATATAACCAGTAACTCTAATTTATTCTCTTTAATAACAAAACTTCCTAATTCTAGATATGTGACCCTTGCTAAAGGTGAGCCGTCTCAAGTTAATGGGACAGGACATAAAATTGAATTCCCTCAGTCTAGCTGCAACCCTCTTTGTGCCCAATTCTCCTTGCAATCTCTTATAGGTTAGCCATTTGAGCAAAAGTTAAAATTGAGTTCTAACCTTTTATCCTTCTCATTGTGTTTTTCAGAGCCTTCCGACAAGGAAGATGATTAGTGGAGGGATTGAATATGGAGGATTGTATCTTCTAGATCCTAGAGGACTACAAGTTAAAGCCTACACAAGTCAACAAGACAACTTATTTAGATGACGTTGTAGACTAGGTTCTTAATCCTTTTCTAGGCTTAAGTTTGTTTCTTAGTAGTAGTTCACAGCTCAAACAGTTTGGTGAGGCTTGTGAACTTGCTAAGCATCATAGTTCTATCTTTTCTCCTTGGATTAACAAGGGAAGTTTGATCCTTTTTAATCTTGTTCACAGTGCTGTTTGGATGGCAAAGCATTATAGTTTGGATATTTTTAAATACTTCGTGAGTTTCATTGATTTCTTCTTTAAAGTGACATGGATCTACTCAATGAAAACAAGATATGAACTTTGTAGTTATGTTCAAAGTTTTTCATAAAGAAATTCTTAATCAATTCCGTAGCTCTATTAAGATCCTGAGAGCTTACAATGGAGGACAATATTTGAGTAAAGAACCTCAAAATTATTTGAGAGAATGATATATTATTTCAATTAATATGTGCAACTACACGACAGCAAAATGGCGTGACTTAAAGGAAGAATAGATACTTATTAGAAGTGTCCAGGGCAAGCATGTTTGATAATAATGTGCCATATAAATTTTGGGGTGATGCAATACAAACAAGATGTTTTCTAATTAACAGAAGTTCTTCACCTTTGCTCCAAAACAATAGTCCATTTCAGGTTTTGTATCCTAAAGAAAAGCTCTTTCGTGTCAGTCCTAGAATCTTTGGATATGTGTACTTTGTTCAGAATCTAAATCCTTCAAGAGATAAACTACTACTTAAAGCCATCAAATGTTTATTTTATGTTATTCTAGATTGTGAAAAGATATGTGTTATGATCCCATAAAACAGGAGATATATTGCTGATTCATATTGAAGATGACCCTATTCTCCCTTTCCCTGTTAATGATCTATAGCCTACTTTATCTAGTCTAAAAGCTGATTGGAAGTTTGGAATAGTTCATACCGGGAAATTTAAGCTTGCATTTGTTCAAGCTCCTCCTGCATCATCTACTCCAGAATGTACTGATCCTGCAAGGAATACCTCATAAACCATTTCAAGTACACGTAATCCAGAAGCTGATTATTGTTTACCCATTGCTTCAAGAAAAGGAAATGGACTTGCAATAATTGCCACTAAGCACCCAATCAATAAATTTGTCTCTCATCAGTCTTTGTTATCAACCTATGAACATTTTGCCCTTGCCATCTCTTCTACTTCTGTCCCTAAAACTGTTGCAGAAGCACTAGCTAATTCCTATTGGAGAAAGGCCATCAAAGCTGAGATAGAAGCTCTTGATCAAAACCAGACATGGGAACTTGTTTCACGTCCATAAGGCAAGAAACCAGTAGGATGCAAGTGTATTTGCACCATAAATACCTACAAGATGGAAACATTGGCAAGTGTAAAGCTGGACTGGTTCCCAAGGGTTTTACTCAAACTTATGGGGTGAATTATTTTGGTACTTTCTCAACAGCAGCAAAACTTAGTTTTGTTAGGGTTATACTGTTCCTAGCAGTGAACTTGAACTGCTCTTTATCTCAATTAGATGTCAAAATGGCTTTTTGCGTGGAGATCTGAAAGAAGAGGTTTATATGACACTACCATCTGCTTTAAAGTCTAATCAAATGCTGAGAGTTGTTTGTAAACTGAAGAAAGCGTTATACCGTTGAATATAAAAGTTAGTGGCTCAGATTACTCTTGCATTATGACAACATATGGCTGCAAATCTAAAGAGATCTACCTTGCCAATGTCAAGAAATGGTGGTGTTTCATCATTGCCTATTATACTTAAGAGTTATCCTTGTATTTTATGCATATCTGTACCCTGTCAATTTCCTATTCAAACTAGGAAATAGACTAGGAAACCAGATATAAAAAGAACCTGGTAGGTTTAGTTTTTTTTCCATTACTATTAAAACCAGGTCCAATAAGGTATAGATTACTAACTAGACTAAGCCTCCAAATCTAGTAAGGTGTAGACCGGGTTCTTAACCTACCCTGGTTCCTAGTTCGACTAGGAAAAGCACAGAAACAGAAAAAGACAGAAAGATACATCTATCTAGCAGAGGCTGAGGTATACTTCAACATTATAGTTCAACATCTCCTTTGAAGCTAGAACATAAAGATTTTGTGAGAATATTTGGCTATGTGCAGCCCCTTCTTAAAGATTTTGTGAGAATATTTGACAATTGTTTTCTAGTTAGTACATAGTGACACCCTTTCTCTCACAAAATGTAGATCAACTTTTATATGCTTGGGTCTCTAGATCAACTTTTATATGCTTGGGTCTTTTATAGAAGACTAGAATTTTGGATATCTGTACTATTGATTGGTTACCATAGTAGTGTTGTAGGCCTTTTTGTTGGAAAGCCAAGTTCTGATATGAATAATTGCAGCTGAAGTACTTCACAAGTATCTAGAGCAATTTCTCTATATTATGCCTTCATTATAACAAAATAAACTATTGGTTGTGTTCAGAAAGCACCATCAATAGAGGAAAAAACACCAGAAAAGTATTTTCAGCAGGTAGGAAAGGCTGGAAAAAACATTGTTGGGGAATTTACTGACGTTTTTTCGCAGTGGGTAGGAAAGGTTGGAAAATTTATTGGCATTTTATAAATGCCGCTAATAATTTTTGCGGTCGTCATAAAGTGTTGGCAATATACGTATATTGTAGGTGGTTTAAACTAAAACTCCAAAATATTATTCTTAACGTTCAATTGAAATTGCCAACAATGAATGTTATCGTTGACATGTTTCATCGAATATGTTGGATGAGAGTAACTTAATATTTGTTTTCATTTCATTTAGTATACCAACATCTTCATTCAAAGTATCCTCTTCAGACGAGCGAGTGGAAGATTATGCTCACATGTTTTGTTGAACGACACCTTCTCTACTTATAACTTGTAATCTATAGGCAAATATTGTTGATGACATATAGCAGAACTTTCGATTATATTTTAGCCAATGACATTGTATATTCTTCTCACAAATTGGATAAGTCTTATATTCCCTTGTTATTTATCCATACTGATATATATAAACATGAAAATCATTGATGATTCACATTTGTGTTGCATATATATAAAGCATCTTTTTGTTGCTTACATTATACATTGACACACTTAATTTTCATAATTTTTTTAATTTTTTTTATCAATAATTGTAAATAAACATTTATGTTATTTGCGGGACTTCTTAAATTGTGAATGAGCATTGATAAGATCAATAATCGTTGCTTTATAGAAAACTATAGAAGTAAATTGTATGAAAGGGTATTGTGCATGTACTGTACAATATGTATATTATTTTGAAAGAATTAAATTTATCTGAAGCTAATCCCAATTATACATTGTGAACATTACTTGTAAAGCTAGATATTTATGATTAGAATCCTTATTAGCCATGTTACCTGCTATATATAATAATGATCTGTTTATTATATGGCCTTTTGAATACCATTTCATACGTGAAGCCATTTTTTCTAATATGAAAAATCATTGTAGTTTCGATTTCAGAGTAAAGTATCTAACCATCTTAGCTAATACTTTTTATACTTTTAGGTCATTATTATCGCCTTGAATCTCAAATTTCTTGTTTTGTAATGATTTGCACTGTTTGTAGAATGTTTCCAATTCACTCACGTTCATACAGAGCATGCATGAACTTTTATATAGCCAAGGTTTAGGTGTTTCAAATTATTTCAAGTCTTGTGAAAAAAATATGATAATAAATTTAACTCATGAAATATCTTTTTCAAGGTCTCTAATATAATACTAAATGACTTGTTATTTTATTGATATTTGATTTTCATGATTAACAGTTGCATGATAAAGGATAAAAATGTGTAATTTTTGTATACCAAATACAGTTCTTGTTAGAAATACAAATATAAATTCCTGAATTTAAAAAATGTTATCTTCTGATTCGAATAGGAATACCTGAGTTTAACAGATGTTACATTCTATTTTTATGTTTTTTAGGCAGCATAATCTTTTTTTGATTTTTAGGAATTATTAGCTGTATACTATTTATATATTTGTATCCTTATTTATGATTCTAAAAGTAAGATATTATTCTTCTAGTCTTATTCATTTCATAGTATCAGAGTCTTAAAGGCTTTTTGAGTTTACTTTTTTGGTTTCAGGTCGCTTTGTAGATGATTTTTTGGTGTCTCAAAATCACCATTTTTTCTGACCATTTTTAAAGTTTTCGCAGTTTTTTTCGGACCAGTTTGCTCACCTAATTTTGGTCATCTCTCTCCATAGCTATCGATTCTCAGAACTCAACAATATCCAATGGCCCCTCTACTGATTTGATATCTGTAACTGATATTCACTCTCTTTAAATTATTTAGCACCGTCTAAATGGAGCCAACTTCTGTGAGTGGTTCTAATCTGTGCTTTTGGTCATTCGTGGGAAAGACAAGCATGGTTATCTGGATGGTACTACTTAACTCAATCCAATTGCTGCTGGATATAAGTAGTGGATAGTCGGGAATTCAATCGTTATGGTTTGGTTTTTCAACTCAATGGAATTCAAAATTGATCAGACTTATCTCTACTACAAAATTGCAAAGGATATTTGAGATGGAGTTCAAACTATGTATTCTAATATGGAGAACATAGCTTAATGCTTCGAAATCCAGTATTGTCTATGTACCACAAGGCAGGGATTAATGACACTCACAGAGTATTTTACTTGCCTTTCTGAATTTTGGAGAGAGATGGATCTGTATTATGAAATAAATTAGCATTGTCCTGAAGATGACATCAAGTATAATAAGCGAGTGAAAAAAGAGAGGATCTTCGACTTCCTTGAGGGTCTCAACTCTGATCTTGATGAAGTGCGTGGGCGTTTACTTCCTGTTAAACCCTCTCCACTCGTGCGGTGTTTGCAGAGGTACGGGGAAAAGAGAGTTTTAAACGTGTAATAATAGGATCTCCTACACTTGATTTGGTCTCTATAGGATTTGTTCTTGCTGGCCAAGGTTCTCGCATCCAACATCCTGCTAATAAATAGTGGTGTGATCACTGTAGCCATCTATACCATACACATGACATATTTTGGAAGATCCATGAAAAACCAGCAGATTAGAAACCTCCCAATTAACATGTTAGTAATCAACGAGAAGAGACTAATTCTTGCTTTACTTATACTACTAATCTTGTTACAGAACCTACTACCAAAGTCCACCAGTTTCAACTTACTGCCTTTCAGATGGAGTTATTACAAACTCTACTTAAATAGAATACTTTGATTGCAACGCTGAGTACTACTAGTGCCACCTCTACTGTTGTCCCTACTGCAACAACCACTTTGGTTAATAGAGGTATTTTTGTTTATGCTTTCATATCTCAAAAGTTCATTCAGGGATGAGTGCATAATTGACACAGGAGCTTCCGGTCATATGAGTGGTTCATATTTTATTTTTTCCTCCTTTGAAATAAGTACTAATGGTATTCAAGTTTCAGTGGTTGATGGGGCATTTTTCAAAGTAGTAGGATGTGAGATTATTCATGTTTCTAATTTGGTTCTAAATTCATTTTTTATATCCCTTATTTCTCTTGCAACTTGCTGTTGGTTAGTAAGTTTTCTAAATATTTGAATTGTGCAGTGACATCTTTTCATTCTCATTGTGAATTTTAGAACTTGTCTTCAGAGACAATAATTGGCAGTGCTAAAAGATAAAATGGTTTCTATTATCTAAAAGGTGTTGGTTCGTCTCTACTTCCTAGAAATATTTCTTGTTCTTTTTTTCTTTATCAAATAACGATATACTTCTTTGGTATAGACGTCTTGGTCATTCTAGCTTCAGTTATTCAAAACATTTTGTACCCACATTTTTTTCATTAATAAAAATTTTGCAGATTTCTTCTTCTCTTTCTGCTTTATCAAATAAACACTCATTTATATCTAACCACTAGCTTGTTGGCTAGTTTGGGTACAATCTCCCGTATATTGCTTCTGTGTAAGGTTTCTATTTCATTTCTCTTGCCTTCATCTTTAATCTACAAGAGCTTCTTATATTGTATTAGGAATTATATCTTCTGCCAAAGCTTGTACAAACATTTTGCATACTAGTGTTAATAAAGCATATGAGATGTATCTTCTAATTAGGTGTTTTGTGCATTTTCTAATTCTTTTTCTTATAACAAGTGGCCGGTCTCTATTATTCTCCTATTTGGCTTCAGTTTACTCTTGTTGAGTTTCAACAGTTGGGATGTTTGATTTATTTGTTCACTTTGTGGATATTTTATAGATTCTTCATATGGGTGTTTTGAATGATTGGGTTTTTGATTCAATGGCTGATGCTGTTTTTTTTACTGTACACTAGTGATTCTTTTGCTGGTTATTTGCTGGCTCAATAATATTTTGTATGGCTTTTGGAATGATAGGTAACACTGTATGTTATTCTGAGTTACGATAAACTGTTATTTCCTCCAAAAGATCTTGTTTTCATTATTGCAATAGGCCAGTTCTTTATAAAATTTTATATCAGCAGAGACATGTTTTATTAGTTTTAGGATTATAATATCTATGTCCTTTTTGAGTTCAAGAGCATGTAAAAAAGATACACTTGATTGACCTATATTCTAACTTTGAAAAGATTGTTATTTTCTACAGCATAGACATCCAAATATTTTCAGTGACCAATGGAAAAAAATTTCCATTTAGGTACAAAACCTCAAAATGATTTTTGTTACTCAATTTTAATGTGGGTATCCTATTTATTAGACATGTAACTGTGTATAGATATGTGAAGCTTATGATAGAATTTCATTATTTCTTAAATACTAATTAAATTATAAAGATATGTATTCTCTCTCATTATTAGATCTGAGGATTTTAATGATTGCATTAAACTTATTTCTAATTTCTTTATGTAAAATTTTAAAGACTTAAAGTACCTCTCACTTCCTTTTCATCAAATATAATCAAGTTATTCTAATATAATCATTTATGAATGTTATTAAATATTTGTTACTATTTTAAATTATGTTCTAGTAGTTCACACATCACTGTAAATAATATTGAAAGAAATAATATTGGTTATATTCAATTTTGACAAGTACACTGATCTTTGACATTTAGCATAGTCATAACATTAACACAATTCATTACTAGATACCCTAATTCTAGGAAATAATAATGTAAGAATATAAAAAATTGGATGACATAATATCAGTTGACAGTCTTTTCTTATCGTGTCAGTAGAACCTTGGATTCTAGTGTTTCATCATTTAGAATGTACAATCCTTTATTCTCAATACCTTTACCAATCTTCTTTTTTGTGTGAAAACCCTGAAAAGAGTAATGAGTGGGAAAAAAATATTATTGAGCAGTATAGGCTTTTAGTCAGCTGATTGACTAAGAAAAGGTTTATTGAAAATTTTGATACATAAAGAGAAGACTTGAGTTTTAGAGCAGATTACTCAATATTACCCTTCCTACTTATTAGAGAAACTATCTCCTTTGCTAAAGTGACAAACTTTGTAGGTCAAAATTCACTCAAATGTTGAAATCAAAGGTTGTTACCTATTATGTAGTCAGATGCTCTTGATCAGTGATCGAGGGGTTGTTGTGTTTGGTTGGATGATTCTTATTTTCTGTTGTGAGTAGAACTATCTTCTTAATTAGTTGTTCATATTCTACTCTCAAGATTGTTACTTGTGAATCAGTGACTCTTCCCAGTTGATTGTTGTTTGGTTCTACCTCTTCGTAATGTCCAATTTGAATATTGCTTGTCTAGGTAGATTTACCTACCACTAGTCCGTACTTGTCAATAGTATGACTTGGTTTTCCATACTTCCTCTGCTAGTAAATCTTCTAGTAAATCATTTTCTTTCTTTTTCTCTAGTTATAGATTCTCCTCTTCCTTGTGCTGTATCACCTTCTAAAATCATGACTAAGATCTCTTCTTTATTTTTAGGGTTGGAGAGAACTCAGCTCTCTGAAGTCTCTTATAGATTTATTTTGTGACGTTTTCGATCTAATATGATATTATTCTTGAGCGTTTACGGCATACAATCTACTTGGCTCTAGGGTTTTGGTTTTCTCGATTTCTCGAGAAAAAGTCTCGTTAGTAGACCTACGACAGTTATCATATTTAAGTTAATCTCAACCTCCGCATTTTGTTGATGTGAGACTAAATTATTATCAATTTATGTATCCTACATTCTACTGGCCCACTACCAATCACGGGCCTTATAATTCCTTCATTTTTAGACAAGAGGTGCGAAGCGATTCTGATATTACTACGTAATACTCCCTAACCTAGCATGATATTATTCTTGGGCGTCTGCAGCCCGCGGCTCATTCGGTCTCAGAGTTTTATTTTTTTCGGCTCATAGAGAAAATACTTTATTGGTAAGTTTATGATAGTCATTATATTTATCTTAATATCAACTACTACACTTTATATATGTAAGACTATACTGCTACTCACTGATGGGCCTACAGCCCACTAACCCACCACTTGTCTTGGGTCTCACATTTTCTAATGGAAGAAGTTTTACTTCCAACCACAAAATTGGCTTTATACTGCTCATGTTGGAGTTCTAGCCCATTTAAGAATTGCATAATCTTTTGTTGCTCTTGATCCTTTTTGCCTTCTTATGTTCTGGTTGGTTTGTAATATTTGAACTCATTTCACATGTTAGATGATTAAAGTATGCACTCAATTTTTTTTTCCCTTGACGCATGTTATATATCTGCTCTTGGACAGAAAATATCCGAGAAAGGTTATTTTTACTCTCATACATCTTGTGGAGTTTGTTCCAAATAACTTTTGAACTTTCACCTAGTGGAACAGTTCATGACCTATTTTTGATTCTAAGTTGTTTAACAAGACATAAATCATGTCTGAATCTTTCAATTCCCAGTCTTCCAACTTCTCACGATCTTTTGGTGGGTGTTTTATCATGTATTTTTGCTTTTTACGCGATTTAAGAGAGATTTTTTACTGATTTAGCTCATGGAAGATAGTTTTGAATGCTTCTCAGTTTTGTAGTTGTGATCTGAAAACTTTTTATCTCCTTGTAAAGCTTGTACTCTTCTCTTTCAGCCATCTTCTTTATGCTGCAGTTGCTTGCAGCTTTTTATAGCTTTGATATCATGTCGAATTTCTAGGGTTTCAGAACTCAGAGTTAGGGTTTTAGTCAATGACAAAGTTGAGAACTATCATCCAATACTTCTGAGATCTCAAAAAAAAAAAAAAATTACAAACCCTAGTGTTCTGTCCCTTAAACAGATAGAATCCTTATTGGACTTGAACTTTGGTTTGTTTACATGAGTTTTGTTTCTATATGAATTTTTGACTTTATGGGTTATGATGAATTCAAGACTCCAAGTATGTGGATGGCACACTAGTGCAACTATGTTTCAGGTCTTGAGCCAACAAAAAATAATTTGTGTCCTTTTTCTTTTCTTTTAATGAAAACTTTAATAGAGCTATTGAATTGGTTTTGGATTTTCTTATGAAACAATCTGAAATGTAGCTAACTTGAGACTTAGTTTCCATAAGGTAAGGCCAAGTCATCCTTGAGTTATCCTTAATGAAGCTAACAAAGTATTTGAATTTGTCTAAAGAGCTACATGTGGCAGTCCAAACATCACTATTTATCAAACTGAAAGGAGCCAAGCCTCTATTATTAATCCAAGAAAAGAAAACAATTTTATGATGTTTAGCATCACATGCGTCACAAGGTGGTTTTGGCTGTCAGTTAATTTTGGGAAACAAGATCTTAAACATAGAGAAAGATAAATGACCTAATCTACAATGTCGTTTAAGTATACTATCTTGTTGACTAGTATAAGCTCTTGCTTGCAGTCAAGGTCTAACAGATATAATCTTCCATCTTCAATCTCTTCACTAATCATTTTTCTCATGAGAAGACCCAAAATAAGAAGAATAGAAGATTGCACTACAATTCAAGTGCTTGGTTAGCTTTCTAACTGAGAGAAGATTCCAAGGAAAATTGTGTACAAGAAGGGTTGAAGATAAGTCAAGCTTTATATGCCCTCTGCTATTGACTGGAGCATGTTCTCCATTAGCTAGGACAATGTTTAGACTTTTGGCAATTTTGTAAGGAAAGAGAATAGGCTAGGGTTACTAGTCATGATCAGTAGCTCCGGAGTCAATAATCCATGGAGAAGAGTTGGCTTTAGCTATTGCAGCTGAGGCTTTTGATGTTGTGGCTGTGAAAGCTTTCCTTGCTTGCATGACTTGATCATATGCTTCTCTGCTTAGGTTTATGTTGACAAAACATGAAGAGCTGATAGTGTTCAGAGGTTCACCTTGGTAGAGATCTCCATTAGCTGCCTATGAAGTATTAGCAAAAGATGGCTTTTCATGTAAGATCGAGCATCTGTCCCCTGGATGGTTTGTTCTCCCACAATGAGAGTACTTCAGTTGGCTGCAGTCTCCTCCTCCTCTTCTTCTGCCATCATAACCTCCACGAGAGCCATGGCTTCTTTCTCCTCTTCCAAGCCTTTTACTACCATCATAAACTTTAGCTGTTACTTCTATGTTAGACACTTGACTAGTAGCTGAATATTTGCTCTTTGCAGCCTCGAATATACACTACTCACTGATGAGGCTTTTTTATCTGATAGGAATAAGGCTTTAATTGGTTCATGCTCTTTTTCTAAACTAGACAGAAATAGAGGAACTTTGAACTCCTCTTTATGTAGGTTCTGTTTCTCACTGCTAGTTGTTGAAGGTTGATATACATCTAGTTCATCCCAAGTACACTTCAACCTGGCAAAGTATTCTTCAAGTGGCTTTCCTGTTTGCTTTGTTTTGATCAAGTCTTCAAGGATTTCTAAAATCCTTGACCCATTATTCTTCCCTGAATAAAACTTTTTTGCTTTTTTGCAGACATTCTTAGCTGTATCGCAAGAAATCATATTTGTGCTTATTATAGTATCCATATTATTCCAAAATAAGATCATTACTTGCCGATCCTCTCTATACTAGTCTTCAGTTGGCCTTTTTGGTGGTGAATCTGCAATGTAAGAATGTTTTCCTTTGGCCCTTAGAAATACATGGACTTTAGCCCATTGATGGTAATTGTTGGATCTAACCAGCCTAATAGAGGTCATCTGGACTCGAAAGACATCTCAAAGGGTCAAGGTTACCTTGTTCTCTCCAATGTTTGTCTCCCTCAGGGTTTGCCATGAAGAGCTTTGTGTAGATAGTGGCTCTAGGGTTTTATGAAAGTGGAGCTTCAAAGCTTTGATATCATGTAAGATTTCTTCTAGCCATGACAAGGTATAGCAGAGGCTAGGGTTTCAATAACAGCTTAGGGTTTTATAGTGAAAATAGCCAAAGAGACAGAGAACTAGAGTTTACTTATCAGCTGAGAAGAAAATCAGTACAATGCTTTTTTCCCTCTCGGGTTTGGTTACACAGACATACATACACATATATATGTATATAGAATTCCTATTCCAACCAGATTACTAATTAGACTAAGCCTCAAAGTCCAATAAGGGATAGCCCGGGTTCTTAACCTACTCAGATTTCTAGTTGGTCTAGGAAAAGTACAGAAACAGAAAAAGAAAAAGAAAAATTCATCTATCTAGCAGCAACTGAAAGATGCTTCAACATTATACTTCAACAGAAAGTTGTCCACTTGTTCTCAGGGCTAAAGGGAAGACATTTTACGTTGAAGAATCCTCACCGAAGAAACCATCTGAAGATTGTTATAGAGAAGACAGCTAAGTGATGACTTTACTCTTGAATAGCACGGACCACTTCAACATGATGTCCTGCAACACACAAAAGGAAGTTCATGATGAAGCCAAGAAGCTTTGTTATGAGAAAAACAATGTTTCTTGGATTTTTGAGATTGTTAAAGATATGGTCAACACATAAAAGTTGGGAAAACCGTTAGAAGAGCACTTTGCAAAGATGAAAATGTGGTCACTTGGAAGAGTAAAAAGCAAGCGGTGGTAGCTAGGTGAAGCTTAGAGGATGAATACAGGGCAGTAGCCCTAGGAACTTGTGAAGCACCATGGCTACATTTTCTTGTGGATGATCTTGGATTTCCCTCAAACAACCTACAACCCTCTATTGTGAAGCACTTCATATATCTAGTAGTACTGCCGTGACTGAGCACATTGAGGTTGATCGCCACTTTGTGAGGGAAAAAGTCTTGAGCAAACATGTCCTGTTGAAGTATGTTTCATCTGGGGAGGAGCTGGCAGATATACTTACTAAATCCTTGAGAAGGGAGGCTCTACAAGCTATTATTATATTCAAGCTGGGCATGATTGACATCTATGCTCCAGCTTGAGGAGCAATGTTGAAGTATAACTAGTGTAATAGGCCTGTTATTATCAGGCCTATCAGGCCTGCTATTATTTGACAAATAAGCCTGTCATTATGTGTTAAGCCTGGGTTCTAATTCCTAGTCTGTCTAGGAACCAGAGAAGAATTGAACAGGGAGGCTTATTAGATTAGGAGTAATTTACCTATATATAGATGGAGATCTATATATTGTAATATTCTGTTTTCTGAAGATTTTCCTTCTGTACTTGAATGCGATTCTGTTCTCTTTTTCTTTCTCTACTATTTTTTGATTGACAAAACCCTAGCTATTTTACATTTAATTCACTTAAAAGCAAATGCACTAGCTAATGATTTAAATTCAAACTATGAAAGGAAATCTGTAACCTTAAATATAGCATTATGATGGTGTATCCACTTGGGCCAATGTTTCTCCAGTTTTGATTTGTATCAACTCCACCTGGTAAGTTTCTGAGGTGGTGGAAATATATGAACAGAACAACACAAACAAACAGCAATATCATAAGGGTTGAGGAAGAATAAATATAGACAAGATGTCAAGTAAATGAAACAAGTGCAAGAAATAAATGTTAGTGTATCTCAACTCATCTCATAGTTTGTCTGGGTTGGACAACCTAACTCCCTTGTTCTTTTGCCTAACTTTGCAGACAGTAAACAATTTCATAACTGTTATAACCCTGAAATATTTGGTATTAGATTAAGTTAAATATGGATTTGAATTAAATAGGCTGGTGAAGGCATATAGCCAAGTAACTAACTGATTGCAACTTATAGAGAAATAAAAATTAAATCCTCAGTGGAAAAGCTAAACATTGTCAATGTCTTTGCTTGCTTGAGCTCTTCAAACCAATATCTCACCTTTTTTATGCTCGTCTAGAGTCTTCAATCTTCAAAGTCGATCCTCAAGTGTTTAAGCAATTCATGCCTCCAATATTGAACTTGACTTAATTTACAATGAATGGTTCTGACCTGTATGCTACACATGCTTACAACAAATATTATCAAATTTAAAATGGTTTAACTAAGAAAAATGAGGGCAACATTTTTCATGGTTCATGGGGATTTGGTTGAATACTTGCTCTTAATATTTAATTGAAGGCTTAAGTTTACAATGCCTTATATATGTCTGTTTTTTTTCACAACCAAATTTATGTTTTAGTATCTTGCAGGCATTCTTTGAACCCAGATGGAAGATGGAAATGGTGTTGCAATATTTTTCAAAGTATTGTCCTAAGGTATAGCGTGTTGGTTTGTTACATGCTGCAAACACAGAAGTTATATTTCATGATTTTCTCTGAGGTTAAGCACGGTTGCTTATATTCTATGAGTCGATTATCGGACAATTTACTTGAATGGTTAGTGCCTGATATTCATCAAACACCACATACCAAGAAAAATATGATACCTGACAATTTTTTCTTTTCAGGAAGAAGCTCACACTAATATGTCGTTGATAAAAATGATTGATGATTTTTCATAATGCTGATATAACTAATGATAACAAGAACATTGTGGTTGAGGTCGACAGTATGTATTAGTTGTTGCTATTTTGTCATTGTTTTGTTTTCTCACTTCTTACAAAATATTTATTAGCTAGCACATACAAATTTCTTGCACTAGTGTTTTTCTATTGACTTCATTTAAGTATAATAAATGGATTTGACTTAGATCTTTTACCGAATAGTAGAAGAGTGAATGCACACCCACAGAAAATTTGAATTTGTTCAATTTCTTATGAATTCTTCAAATATAAATGGTTTTTCTTTATTCTGTATCAGAGAAAAAAAAGTCAGTGCTCATAAAAACTTGGTTTATGGCTCTTCTTGGAAAAAGAACAAGCTTATCACTCTAGATACCAATCTAGGCGCCTAAGCTTTTGTATTTTTAATCTACCTCTTTCTTGTCTAATTTGTTTGGCTGCTCGTGGAAAAAGAAAACTGCAACTCATTTTCATGGCAGGTTGTCCCAAATGAGAGGTTTGTTTGTTCAGTTGGATCCCTTGGCGGAGTTATAGATCTTTTAGGTTGGTTTGGTGCAAATACTTTTTAATGTCAAGCATGAATACATACAATTGTATCTATGGCTTTCTTCTAGAAATATTTCTAGTAGCATGGGTCAGATAACGACCTCAATCTAAATTAAAAAAACGTGAAAATGATACATAAAAAATTCTTAGCAAATAAAATCATGCAACTCCTCTTCCATTTCTTATGTAAATGAGATATTGTATTTTAAAATATTTTCAGAAGCTTAATTTTTAATGTTAAAATTTCTAAATCGTACTATTCCATGATCATCTTACAACCAAGTGAATGATAGCCTTATTTTTAAGGATTTAGTCACATTATCTTGTTGGTTTTAGTAAGTATCCTAGGGATCATTGGGTAGGATTTTCTGTTTTGGTTGTTGGTTGAGCTTAGAAAGAAGGGGATTAGTTGTTGTCAAAGGAATTAACCAGTCATTCAAAATTAGCAGATTTTATGACTGATTTTATACCAAAATTAGCAGATTCTATGGCTGATTTTATACCCGTAATAATTGTAAATTCTCTATATTTTCCTTATTTAGGATATGCCTTATTTTCTTCAGCTTGTATTCATTATATAAGGGGCATTCTTCTCCAAGGAGGACACCAGTTTTTTTGCTCAAAACTTTTTAAAATTATCATGGTATCAGAGCTTGAGTTCTGAATTCTCCTGTGTCTCTTACTCTCAGTCCTAGTTCAGTTCCTTATTCTTAGTTATTTTGATCAAGTTATCTCAGCCTCATGTTTTCAGACAAGCATGAATTCTTGATTCGTTTCAATGGCAAAAACTACGCAGCCTGGGTATTTCACTTCAAGATATTTGTCAAAGGCAAAGATCTATGGGGTCATATTGATAGCAGCAAACCTGCACCTGACAAAGACAAGGATGAACACTCAAAGTGGGAAGTCAATGATGCTCAAATCATGACATGGATTCTAGGATCTGTAGAATCCAACATCATCTTGAATCTTCGACCTTTCAAAACTACAGCTGAAATGTGGAATTATCTGAAAAAACTCTATAGTCAACACAACACTGTTCGTCGGTTTCAACTTGAATATGAGCTAGTAAGTCTTCAACAGGGCAGTCTCTCAATCTCAGATTTTTATTCTAGCTTCATGAATCTTTGGGCTGAATATACTGATATTGTCTATGCTACCTTACCTCCCGAAGGTCTTATTTCTCTTCAATCTGTACATGAAACTACTAAGAGGGATCAATTTCTTATGAAATTGAGATCTGAATTTGAAAACACCAGATCTAATCTTATGAATCGAGAAACTGTTCCATACTTGGATGCATGTTTCAATGATTTATTTCGTGAGGAACAACGGCTTCTCACTCAAGCCACCATGGAACGAATTAAATCCACTCCTATTCCTATGGCTTATGTAGCCCAAGGCAAGTCAAAAGGTAAGGACATGAGTACTATTCAGTGTTATTGCTGTAAAGAATTTGGCCATTATACTTCAAGTTGTTCAAAAAAATTCTGCAACTATTGCAAAAAGGATGGACATATCATCAAGGAATGTCCTATTCGACCTCCCAAGAGATCTGGAACGGCATATACTGTCTCAGTTGGTTCTTCTAATGCTTGTAGTTCTGAGGATACAACTCATCTGATACAAAGTGCTCCTGCTCCTGTTCAATCTGTGACACCTGAAATGATTAAGCAAATGATCATTTCTACATTTTCCGCATTAGAACTCTCAGGTAAACCTTTCTCTAAACTTTCACCGTGGTACTTTGATTCTGGGGCTTCCCATCACATGACAAATAATGTTAAATTCCTCACTAATGTAAATAAATATCCTGGAAATCTCAAGATTTATACAGCTGATGGAAACTCTTTGCCTATCACTGCCACTGGTGATGTTTCTTCATCCATAATCAATGTCTTTGTCTCTCCTAAACTTACCACTAATCTTGTTTCTATTGGACAATTAGTTGAAAATGATTGTAAAGTGGAATTTTCTAAATCTGGTTGTGTGGTGCAGGATCAGCAATCGGGGAAGATGATCGCAAGGGGGCCTAAAATTGGACGTCTTTTCCCTCTTCAGTTTCCTATGTCTTCATGTTTCTCTTCACCTGTTATCACTTGCAATTCTGCTTATGTTGATTACCGAGTATGACATAAACGCCTTGGACATTCAAATTCTAATGTGCTTTATGCTTTGCTAAATTCTGCTTTACTTGGCAATAAAGGGTCACCATCTCTTAGTACTGTTCAATTTGATTGCAATTCTTATAGGCTTGGAAAAAGTAAAGTTCTGCCATTTCCCACTCACACACCTAAAGTAGTCCAGCCTTTTGATTTGATACATAGTGATGTGTGGGGAATGGCGCCAGTTACTTCCTATACTAATTACAAGTATTTTGTCACTTTTATTGATGACTATAGTCGATTCACATGGATTTATTTTCTGCATTCTAAAGATAAATTGTTTTCTGTCTTTAAGTTTTTTCATGCACATATTCAGACCCAATTTTCTGCTAGTATCAAAATTCTTTGTTCTAATAATGGGGGAGAATACATGTCTCATTTATTTCAAGAATTTTTACAAACCAATGGTATAATTTCTCAAAGGTCTTGTCCTTCAATCCCTCAAAAGAATGGGGTGGCTGAAAGAAAGAACCGGCACCTTTTAGATGTTGTTCGTACCCTCCTATTAGAGTCATTTATACCCTCTTGTTTTTGTTGTGAAACTCTCTCAACTGCTGTCTATCTCATCAATAGGTTACCTTCTCCTTCCTTGAACCATGTTTCCCCTTTTTTTCGGTTATTTGGTCATACCCCAAATTACTCTAATCTTCGTACCTTTAGTTGTGTGTGTTATATTCATTTTCCTACACACGAACGGACAAAACTAACAGCTCAAGCTGTTCAATGTGCTTTTCTAGGCTATTCAGTGCAGCAAAAAGGTTTTCTTTGTTATGATCCCAACCTATGACGTATTTGGGTTTCTCGAAATGTGATTTTTTTTGAAAATCAGTATTTTTTTCCACACATAAGGATGACCTTTCTCCTTCATTCTCTGTTTTGCCAATGTTTGCTAACTATTCTGAAGATTCTATGCCTTCAAGCCTCTCATATTCTACCAACGACGCAAGATTCCAGCACCTCTTGGGCTCCCTCCAGCTCATTCCCTTAATGCTGATCCTGTTCCAACAACTGCACCAGTACCTCTCAGACAAAGTACTCGAGTTCGTAAACCACCAGATAGGTATGGTTTCACCTCTCCTTTATACTTGACAGCCACCTTGTCCTCTATTCCTATTCCATCATCCTATAAGCAGGCTATGGAGCATGAATGTTGGCGGAGAGCTATTGAAACAGAACTTCTTGCACTTGAAGAAAACTAAACATGGTATATTGTACCGTGTCCACCATCTGTGAAACCTCTTGGTAGTAAGTTAGTGTTTTCTATCAAGCTCCGTTCTGATGGATCCATAGAACGTTACAAGGCTAGATTGGTGGTTCTTGGCAATAAGAAAGAGTATGACCTAAATTATGAAGAGACCTTCGCACCAGTAGCCAAAATGACCACTGTACGAACAATACTCGCCCTAGCAGCATCACAATCATGGTCTTTACATCAAATGGATGTAAAGAATGCTTTCTTGCATGGTGATCTCAAGGAGGAAGTTTACATGAAACTTCTCTACGGTATGCCCATTTCTTCCCCTAATGAAGTTTGCAAACTAAAACGCTCTTTGTATGGATTGAAGCAGACACCACGAGTATGGTTTGAAAAGTTTCGATCGACCCTCCTTAGTTTTTCATTTACACAAAGCCAGTATGACTCCTCACTTTTTCTCCAACGGACATCCAAGGGCATAGTTGTTCTTCTTGTTTATGTGGATGATATTGTCATCACCGGTTTTGATATGGAGGTTATATCTAAATTTCAGAATTTGTTGCACTCTACTTTCCACATGAAAGATCTCGGCCCACTCACCTATTTTTTGGGGTTAGAGGTGCATCATCAGTTTCAAGGTATCTTCTTGAATTAACACAAGTATATTATGGATTTGGTTCAGCTAGCAGGACTCACAAACACTAATTCTGTTGACACCCCAATGGAAATTAATGTAAAATATCGACGAGGTGAAGGGGAACTTCTTGAGGATCCCACTTTATATTGCAAGCTGGTTGGAAGTCTTATCTATCTAACTATCACCCGCCCGGACATCTCTTATGTTGTCCATATTGTCAGCAAGTTCATGCAAGCCCCTCGGCATCTCCACCTATCTGCAGTCCGCCGCATCATCAGATATATCCTGGGCACACAAATTCATGGCTTATTCTTCCCTATTGGTTCTTTCCTCAAACTACAAGCCTATAGTGATGCAGATTGGGCTGGTTGTCCGGACACAAGAAAATCAACTACAGGATAGTGTATGTTTCTTGGTGATGCTCTTATCTCTTGGAAATGAAAGAAGCAAGACTCGGTCTCCAAATCATCCATTGAAGCGGAGTACCGTGTCATGTTTACTGCATGCTCAGAAATCATTTGGTTACGTGGTTTTTTAACAGAGCTTGGTTTCACCTAAGATCAACCTACTCCCTTACATGCTGACAACACTAGTGCCATCTAAATTGCAGCCAATCTTGTCTACCATGAACGCACAAAGCACATAGAGGTTGACTGTCACTCTATCCGGGAGGCCTATGATCGCCAAGTTATCACTCTCCCACATATCTCTACTACTCTACAGATTGCGGATATTTTCACCAATCCAATGACACGACAGTGACATAACTTTCTTGTTAGCAAATTGATGCTTGTTGACTTACCAACATCAATTTGAGGGGGGATGTCAAAGGAATTAGCCAGTCATTCAAAATTAGTAGATTTTATGGCTGATTTTATACCCGTAATAATTGTAAATTTTCTATATTTTTCTTATTTAGGATGTACCTTATTTTCTTCAACTTGTATTCATTATATAAGGGGCATTCTTCTCTAAGGAGGACACTGGTTTTTTTGCTCAAAACTTTTTAAGATTATCAGTTGTAAGGCTGGTCCTATTTAAGAAGGTCAGGCACAAGCTGGGGTATTCAGCATAATAAACTTCAACGGCTAGTTTTCCTTATTCTTCCCCTTTTTTCCGCTTCCTCTCATTCTCCTTCCTCGCTTCCCAATTCCAATCACAACAAGTTGGTATAGAGCTGCCGATCCTTGCCTTCGCACGTCGAGCTCAAGTTCTGTAAGAAAGAACCTAGCAATAGATGAACAATTCAAGCATATTTGGCAACAAATATAAAGGTTCCGTATGAGGGATATTCGGGGCAAGCAAATTGAACCACATCCAGGATTCCTTGGCTTGTTACCTATGAGAGGAGCAGAAACGCATGTCAGAGCATACTTAATGTTAGACAATTATATCTTTTTATAACAAAATTAAAACTGAAGTCAAAGTTGAATTTCAACTCTAATTCGGATTTGTTAAAATTGCAATAGCAATAGTCTAGAGACTATATCTTTTGTTCCTCCGAATCACACAAATAGTTATTCATTAGAAAGCTGAAATTATGTCCTATTATTTTGTTATTTATTACTTCTGCTAATTTAATTTTTATTTCTGTCAAAATTATAGTTTATTTCTAAGTCCCAGTTATAATAGTCTTAACTCAATATGGAAGAGAACTTAAATCTTCTTATTTAGAATAAATTATATAAAATTAGCATTAGAACTTGAATCTTAGTTTATTATATCCTTACTAGAATTACAAGTTTGTTTTAGGCATCCCAAAACTGTAACAAAAAAAAATTTTGTGAATAATATTTTTTTATTTTGAGTTTGTTTATTTATTTATTTTTTTTGTGGATTCAAAAATCTACCATAGCGAGAAGACAATAAGCTTCTTCTTTACTTCTCACACTTCTCGGTTGTATCAGTTGGTATTAGAGCGAAAATGTTTTCTCACTCAACTCTCTTAGTTGTTATTGGTGACAACAACTCCTTTGATGATGATTCTGAAAATTATCAAATTTCAAATTTTGTCAAACAAAATTTTTTACTTCTATTATTAGTAAGTATGAAACAAATCTTCACAAAACTTGTTAAAAGATCATCCAAGAGACTTGCATTTAGATGTCGTGGAGATCTGCATATGGAGCAAATTCTACAAATCAAGTATATATGCCTAATTTTTAGAATTATGAGAATTTTTTTTATTGGGCAGATTATATTGAAGGTTTTTTCAATCATTTTCTGAGATAATGAAAGTCAAAGTGGTTGAACTGAAGGTCAAATGATATGTTAAATTTTGGTGGGATAAATTTTAACATCAATTTGTATAAAGAAGGCCATCATAAGATTCAAATTTGGATGAGAATGCTACATCTTATAGAATAAAAGGATGAGATTCAAGAAAGGATAAACTTTCAGCTTCTTGTATATTTGAAAAGGATGTTGCAAGTTTTAAGATAGATATTTTAGAAGTTAGTATTTCTATTATAAATTTTGTTACAATTTGTTTTTTTATTGAACCTTGTTCCTCTACAATGATGAACACTAATAAAAAAGATGATAATGAAAAAGTAATGTTAAATATCTATTCTGTGGATGAACCGAGTTCAAATAATTATTTGTACATGCGTACTAAAAATTTTTAAGAAGATTTCAGTTGACAAGAGAAGTAATCTATACATATTGAGGATTTAATTAGGATTACATATTCAATAGTAGTATAAATTACAATATTATCTTTGTAGAATACCAATTATCTTTTTCAAAATTTATCAATAAAGATAATAAAATATCACCTATCATGCTTAAATATTTGTTATGGTTACTTGAGATATAGAATTAAATATAAAAAGTTACTGCTCACAAAAGTTATTTTAGGGGGTTAAGTAAAAGTTCAAATATCGATTAATAATAGAGATGAATAAGTTGAGACACACGAAGAATAAGAATTAAACAATTAAAGTGTTTTGACAAAATCTAGTTAGTACTCATTATCAATTTGTATGTTAGAAAGTGCTTAAAAAGAATACAACTATAATAATAAAAAATTTAAGTTTTAATTTAAGCATAAGTCTTTTACAAATGGAGAGTTTGATGTAAAACAATTGCATCATTTTATAGAAAAATTAAAAATCAAAATTAAGATGTTATATCTTGCAAAATAATTATTTAAATCACACAAATAACCATTTATTGGAAAACTGAGATCATGTCATATAAACATTTGCTACTTTTGTTTTTACATCGATCAAAATTAACATTTAAATCCAAATTGTAACATTGCTAGTCTAATATAGGATTTAGCTCTTCTTATTTAGAATAAGTAATATAAATTAGTATTAAAATTTGAGTTTTATTTTAGTATATTTCAACTAAGAGTTTAAGTTCGTTTCAAATATATATAAGCCCAAAGGTTGTAGTACTTAAAATTTCTCTATCAATAATATTTTTTTATTTTGATTTTGTTAATTTTTATCTTTTTGGTGGATTCAAGGGTTTATTATGGTGGGAAGATAATGATTTTTTTCTCTGCCTTTTGTGCTTCCCTGTGGTGTCAATACTGTAGGAAAAAGAGTGCTAGTTATACAGATGAGCAATGACTTGTTTCGGACTTGCTTTTTATCTTCAAAAATGGAAAGCCTAGCAAGCAATCTCTCATGTTACGCCTTTAGCTAGGTCAATAACAAGTGGGTTAAGGGCAGGCTCAAAGTTAGGCAGTTTGAAGGTAATATGTATGTTCTTGAGTTGTTGTCATGTATGGCGGTGGATTCTCTCCTTCAAGGCATGGTTTTCTTCAGGACCTTTGGCTTAGCCCTAGCAACGAATCCAAGCACTATGGAAGAATAAGCAGAAGATCCAGATACCTGATTTACCAAGGCAAAAAATTGTACCATTGCTTTGAGTAGGAACAATTGCCCCACATGTGGGACTTCAAAGAAGCACGCTTCGTCCAATTTGGCCCTCCAATATTCATTAATATCCATGTGGTTCTCAAGATTTTGAGACAAGAAAACTTTGTGGCTGGGTACCAAGCTGCCTTGGAGGAACTCAAGGCATGTGCAAGTGGGTGGACCGGTGTGAGCTTGGTGGAGGTACTTCATTTGTTGCTTGAAAGATGAACTACTCTATGTTGTTAGCATGGGGCACCCCAAACCCTTTAAAAATGCTATGCCCTTGCTCGAAATATTGAAGAGCGATAAGCCTAGTGCGAATGGGAGTGAGCATGCTTGCAGGTCAGCACTTATGGTGTGCATGAAATCCAGTTTTCAAAACCAGTATCGTCAGAATCGGATGTGCCATACTCTGGAGGATGGCCCTTGCCACTTTTTGCCTTGGTGAACTTCAGGCACAAGCCAAGGTATTTAACACAATAAGCTCCAACTACCCTCTTTCTCTATTCTTCTCCCTTTCTTTCCTTCTCTCATTCCCCTTCCCAGCTCCCAATTCCAACAATAAAAGTGAACCTCCAAGTAAGTCTAATAGCAGGCGGCCAGTTTTGATGTTTGTTTCTAAGCAAGTGGCCAATGCAATCTAACTCGCTTGAGGTTGTCATACACTTGGGACCCGTTGTATGTTGACCTCCTGTGATGGAAATTCATCTTACATGAAAAGCACATGAAGTCTAGTGCAGCCTACCTCTTTACATCCATTCACATACTATAGCATCTGTAAACAACTTCCCCTCGTAGTTTAATATTTGTAAAAAAACTAACATTGTGATTTTTTTCACTTCATTCCCAACATTCTTTTAGTTGTGGATAAGCCTACTTCGTGAGGATTTGCAAAATTCGCCTTTTCTCACATTTTCATTGCTAAAAAAAAAAAACATCTCATTTTTAATGTCTGAGACAAACTGTTATTTGCAAATAACCCCCCATATTGTCATTATTTGTAAATCCTTCAATTTTGCATGTTACTGCAAACAACGCCTTTTTTTTTAAATACTCCTTTTATTTTGTATTATTCATATGTAAGCTTCTAGATTGGTGTTGCAAATTTCAAATCCATTTTTATGTTTTCTTTAAAGAATTACTTCCATCTTCACAATATTTTGGGTTATTGACAGAAAACCCCTCCATTTTAGATATTTGGAAATGCTCACTTTTGGAATTTTTCATTGCACGAGAAACCTTTTAGGCAATCCTACTTTTTGTTTTTTTTTTTTTTTACAAAAACACAAAATAGAAGAAGCTTTGTGATGTAGGACACTCAAAGGAAGTTCAAGAATATCAAAAGAAGCTAATTCAGAAGTCAAGGGGCCATGACAAATGATTTGATTCATTCTTCTATTTAAACTTAGGATTTACCTTACTTACTACTTTTCTATGTTTAAAATTCTTTTCATTATGATGCCTTAGGTCTTATTCTCGGATTCCACCAACCCAAGACCAATTTTGGACTGAATTCTATTCAGTTTAGGACTTAGGAAGGATGAATCTTTATTTAGGATTTTATTTTCGTAGGTTAACTTATTTAGAACTTCTACCAACCCAATTAATGGGTTTAAACTGAGTTATATTCAGTTTAGGACTTGAGAAGCCAGAAACTTACTCAAATTGGATTTCTGGTATTTGTATAAATAGGCCTTGAGTCCTATGGACGGGGGACAACCTTTATTTTCAATAAAGTTCTACTTTAGTGAATTTTCTCTCTTGTGGATTCAAGGAGTTCTTAACAGAGGCAACGGTGTTTTCCTCATTTACCACGCTTGTTGTTACGTCAAGTGGTATCAGAGTGAGACTCTCCTTACTTAATGTCTAACGACGACGCAACCAGCAGTAACCCTAGGGACGGTGCTCCTGTGGGTAATCACATCAGTCGTGAGTATTTTGATTCGACCATGGAGGCAATCCAAAACTCACTTGCAAGGTTGATGCTGAAGATGGATCAACTTGAAGGCCTGAATCAACCACATCGATAGATCGATGAAGTGACTCGCGATCCAATTGGTCGAGGAAAGACTCCGCAAGTGAATCCAAAGGGTTTACAAATCCTTGAAAATTCCAACGACGAAGAAGTTGAAGACATCCTTCATCGACCAGTTTCTGAGCATGATAGACGTCATGATTTTCACTTGAAGATTGATCTCCCATCTTTCAATGGCCAACTTTAGATCGAAGATTTTCTCGATTGGCTTGCTGAAGTGGAACGGTTCTTCGACTACATGGAGATTCCAGATTCGAAGAAAGTGAAGCTTGTTGCTTACCGACTCAAGGGGGGTGCATCAGCATGGTGGGAACGCATCCAGTTGGAAAGGACACGCCAAAATAAAGCTCCAATTCGAGCATGGCCACGGATGAAGGCTTTTCTCGAAAAGCAATTCCTTCCCATAGATTATGACCAGGTACTCTTTCAGCAATATCAAAATTGTCGACAGGGTAATCGCAGTGTGAAGGCATATGCTGAGGAGTTCTATCGCCTATTAGCACGTAATAATCTAATAGAGACTGAATCTCATCAAGTGGTAAGATTCATCGATGGACTACGCACAACCATCCAAGATAGGATTTCTTTACAACTTATTTGGACGGTTAATGAGGCTGTGAGGAGTGCAACTCGTGTGGAGTCCCAATTGGAGCGACCTGTCATCAGAAATCAGGTGGGGAGAACCATTTGTGAGAATTCAAAAGGAGCACAATCTATTCCTAATAGAGGTGCAGCTACACAACCTTCTCGACCTCCCACACAAGTGAGTCTTAAAGCTAGACCTACAAGGCCATCAGGAAATGCCACATCAGTAAAGAACCCAAGTTCAAATCTTGATCTAAAGTGCTATCGTTGTGGAAAATTTGGATATCGTTCTAATGTTTGTCCAGCACGACAACCTGTGAACTTGGCTATTGAAGATAATTTTGTTGCTGACAATTTACATGACTCAAAAGATGATGACCTAGCTTGTGATCAAGAAAACTATGAAGATGGAATATTCGAGAAGCCTGATGGTGAAAGGTTATCTTTAGTAGTTCGAAATCTGATGTACATCCCAAAGCAAGAGGAAAACCTACAACGTCACAATATCTTTCGCACTCGATGCACAGTAAATGACAAGATCTGTGACATGATTATTGATGGAGGAAGCAGTGAAAACATCATCTCCAAGACTATGGTTGACAAGCTTCAATTGAAGACTGAATCACATCCTTCTCTCTACAAGATCGGCTGGATTAAAAAGGTTGGTGAAACCAAGATAACTGAATGGTGTCAAATTTGTTTTTCCATTGGAAAATTCTACAAGGATGAGATAACCTGTGATGTTGTGCAGATGAATGCATGTCATATTCTTCTTGGCAGACCTTGGCAATTTAATAGAGATTCTACACATCGTGGGCAAGACAATCGCTATATCTTCTTCAAAGATGGAAAGAAAATTATCCTTACCCCCATTGGCGAAAAGCGTCGACCCAAAAGTTTACAAGAGGAGGGTCACTCCTTCCTGATTGTGCAAAATTTTATAAACGAGGCTAAAGAGACATCTCAAATATTTGTTGTGATCGAGAAAGGAATGGAGACAATGCCCACTGAAGCTCCAAAAGGCTTGCAACCCTTCCTAGATGAATTCAAGGAAATCATGCCCGATGATCTTCCTGATGAACTACCCCCAATGAGAGATATTCAGCACCACATTGACCTTGTTCTTGGAGCGAGTTTACCAAATCTGTCCCACTACAGAATGAGTCCAAAAGAGTCACAAATTTTACAAGACAAGGTTGAGAAGTTGATCAGAAAAGGAATGGTCAGAGTCAGCATGAGCTCATGTGCAGTTCCAGCCATATTGACACTTAAGAAAGATTGAAGTTGGCGGATGTGTGTAGATAGTCGAGCTATCAACCGAATCACGGTAAAGTATAGATTCCCAATTCCTCGCTTAAAGGACATGTTGGACATGTTGGAAGGGTCAAAGGTTTTCTCCAAGATAGATTTGAGGAGTGGATACCATCAAATCAGAATTAGACCCGGTGATGAATGGAAAACTGCTTTCAGAACAAAAGAAGTACTTTATGAGTGGCTTGTTATGTATTTTGGATTCTCAAATGCACCAAGTACCTTCATGCGATTGATGAATCAGGTACTCAAACCTTTCATTGGTCATTTTGTTGTTGTTTACTTTGATGATATACTGGTGTACAGTCATAATGAAGAAGAACATAAAAGGCATCTAACGGAAGTATTTACTGTGCTGAAGAAGGAGAAGTTGTACATCAACTCAAAGAAATGCCATTTTATGACTGACCACTTGGTGTTCTTGGGTTTCGTTGTAAGTGCTGAAGGCATTCATGTTGATGAAGAAAAAGTAAAAGTTATTAAGGAATGACCTATACCCAGAATTGTATCAGAAGTTAGAAGCTTCCATGGTCTGACGACATTCTATCGGAGGTTTGTCAAAAACTTTAGTTCCATTATGGCAGCAATAACTGAATGTTTGAAACAACGCAAGTTCTCCTGGACTCAAGAAGCTAATAGATGATTCGAGTTGATTAAGGAGAAGTTATCTACTGCACCTATTTTGGCATTGCCTAGCTTCGAGAAGTTATTTGAGGTAGATTGTGATGCTTCGTACATAGGCATTGGAGCCGTTCTATCCCAGGAAGGAAGACCAGTAATTTTCTATAGTGAAAAGTTGAGTGAAGCTCGAAAGAAGTGGTCAACATATGAGCTGGAATTTTATGCTGTTGTACAAGCAGTTCGTTATTGAAAGCACTATCTAATTCAACGAGAGTTCATTTTATATACTAACCACCAAGTTTTGAAATTCATTGATAGCCAGAAGGACTTGAATCGCATGCATGGTCGATGGTCGTCATTCTTACAGCAATACACTTATGTTTTGAAACACAAATCTGGACAAAAAAAAAAGGTGGCAGATGCTTTGAGGCGTAGGGCAGCCTTGATGGTAACTATAAGCAACGAATTTGAAGGGTTTGATTATTTGAAGGAATTGTTTGCTGAAGATGAAGATTGTAAAGAGGGGTATAGAAAGTGCTAACAGGACAAAGAAGTGATTTATATCTCCATGAAGGCTTTCTCTTTAAGGGTTCTCGTTTTTGCATTCCAAGGTGCTCCTTGAGAAAAAAGGTGGTGAAAGAGTTGCATAGCAGTGGCTTAACAGGACATCTTGGGCGTGACAAGAGCATTGCACTAGTTGAAGAGCGCTACTACTGGCCACAACTTAAAAGGGATGTTGGTCGCTTTATACAAAGATGCTATGTATGCCAAACAGCCAAAGGAAGCTCTCAAAACACTGGCCTTTATACCCCATTGCCTGTGCCAAATGACCCATGGGAGGATCTATCGATGGATTTTGTTTTGGGCCTCCCTAGGACTCAACGAGGCTTAGATCCAGTATTTGTTGTTGTCGACAGATTTTCCAAGATGGCACACTTCATTCCATGTAAGAAAACAGCAGATGCAACAAGGGTGGTTAATCTATTCTTTCAAGAGATTGTAAGGCTACATGGAGTGCCAAAGACTATCACTTCTGATCGTGATACAAAATTTCTAAGTCACTTTTGGAAGACATTGTAAAAGCGATTTGATACGTCTCTACAATTTAATAGTGCTTATCATCCACAAACAGATGGACAAACTGAAGTGGTGAATCGAATACTTGTAAACATCATTCGGTGTCTTGTAAGAGACAAACCAAAGTAGTGGGACTATGCACTCGCACAAGCTGAATTTGCTTTCAATAAGATGAAGAACAGGTCCACGGGAAAATCGCCATTTGAAATTGTCAATGGAAGAACACCAAAACACCCGTTGGATTTGGTGGTGTTGCCCAAATTACCAGGAACAAGCATAGCTGCAGACAATATGGCGGAGAGAATTATTGAAGTGCATACTGAGGTAAAGAAGAAATTAGAAGAATCCAATGCCCAATACAAAATTAAAGCGGATATTCATAAGCATTCAAAAGAGTTTCAAGAAGGAGATCTGGTGATGGTGCACTTGAGGAAGGAACGGTTTCCAGCTGGAACTTACAACAAACTGAAACAGAAGAAAATTGGACCACTGAAGATACTGAGAAAGATAAACGACAATGCCTATGTCATCGACCTCCCGAAGGATTTGGGGATCTCAAACACTTTTAATATTCAAGATTTGTTTAACTACTATGCACCTGAGGACTGCACATTACGACAAAGTAACTCGAGGACGAGTTCTTTACAAGAAGGGGACACTGATGTAGGACACTCAAAGGAATTTCAAGAATATCAAAAGAAGCTAATTCAGAAGTCAAGGGGCCATGACAAATGATTTGATTCACTCTTCTATTTAAACTTAGGATTTACCTTACTTAGTACCTTTCTATGTTTAAAATTCTCTTCATTATGATGTCTTAGGTCTTATTCTCGAATTCCACCAACCCAAGACCAATTTTGGACTGAATCCTATTCAGTTTAGGACTTGGGAAGGATGAATCTTTATTTAGGATTTTATTTTCGTAGGTTAACTTATTTAGAACTTCTACCAACCCAATTAATGGGTTTAAACTGAGTTATATTCAGTTTAGGACTTGGGAAGGCAGAAACTTACTCAAATTTGATTTCTGGTATTTGTATAAATAGGCCTTCAGTCCTATGGACGGGGGACAACTTTTATTCTCAATAAAGTTCTATTTTAGTGAATTTTCTCTCTTCCTTGTGGATTCAAGGAGTTCTTAACAGAAGCAACGGTGTTTTCCTTACTACCACGCTTGTTGCTACGTCACATAGGCATTGGAGCCGTTCTATCCAAGGAAGGAAGACCAGTAGCTTTCTATAGTGAAAAGTTGAGTGAAGTTCGAAAGAAGTGGTCAACATATGTGCTGGAATTTTATGCTGTTGTACAAGCAGTTCGTAATTGGAAGCACTATCTAATTCAACGAGAGTTCATTCTATATACTGACCACCAAGTTTTGAAATTCATTGATAGACAGAAGGACTTGAATCGCATGCATGGTCGATGGTCGTCATTCTTACAGCAATACACTTATGTTTTGAAACACAAATCTGGACAAAAAAAAAGGTGGCAGATGCTTTGAGGCGTAGGGCAGCCTTGATGATAATTATAAGCAACGAAGTTGAAGGGTTTGATTATTTGAAGGAATTGTTTGCTGAAGATGAAGATTTTAAAGAGAGGTATAGAAAGTGCAAAGCAGGACAAAGAAGTGATTTATATCTCCATGAAGGCTTTCTCTTTAAGGGTTCTCGTCTTTGCATTCCAAGGTGCTCCTTGAGAGAAAAGGTGGTGAAAGAGTTGCATAGCAGTGGCTTAACAGGACATCTTGGGCGTGACCAGAGGATTGCACTAGTTGAAGAGCGCTACTACTGGCCACAACTTAAAATGGATGTTGGTTGCTTTGTACAAAGATGCTATGTATGCCAAACAGCCAAAGGAAGCTCTCAAAACACTAGCCTTTATACCCCATTGCCTGTGCCAAATGACCCATGGGAGGATCTATCGATGGATTTTGTTTTGGGCCTCCCCAGGACTCAAGGAGGCTTAGATTCAGTATTTGTTGTTGTCGACAGATTTTTCAAGATGACACACTTCATTACATGTAAGAAAACAGCAGATGCAATAAGGATGGCTAATCTATTCTTTCAAGAGATTGTAAGGCTACATGGAGTGCCAAAGACTATCACTTCTGATTGTGACACAAAATTTCTAAGTCACTTTTGGAAGACATTGTGGAAGCGATTTGATACGTCTCTACAATTTAGTAGTGCTTATCATCCACAAACAGATGGACAAACTGAAGTGGTGAATCGAACACTTGTAAACATCATTCGGTGTCTTGCAAGAGACAAACCAAAGCAGTGGGATTATGCACTCGCACAAGCTGAATTTGCTTTTAATAACATGAAGAACAGGTCCACGGGAAAATCGCCATTTGAAATTGTCAATGGAAGAACACCAAAACATCCGCTGGATTTGGTGGTGTTGCCCAAATTACCAGGAACAAGCATAGCTGCAGACAATATGGTGGAGAGAATTATTGAAGTGTATACTGAGGTAAAGAAAAAATTAGAAGAATCTAATGCCAAATACAAAATTAAAGCGGAGATTCATAAGCGTTCAAAAGAGTTTCAAGAAGGAGATCTGGTAATGGTGCACTTGAGGAAGGAACGGTTTCCAGCTGGAACTTACAACAAAATGAAACAGAAGAAAATTGGGCCACTGAAGATATTAAGAAAGATAAACAACAATGCTTATGTCATCGACCTCCCGAAGGATTTGGGGATCTCAAACACTTTTAATATTCAAGATTTATTTGACTACTATGCACCTGAGGACTGCACATTACGATAAAGTAACTCGAGGACGAGTTCTTTATAAGAAAGAGACATTGATGTAGGACACTCAAAGGAAGTTCAAAAATATCAAAAGAAGTTAATTCAGAAGTCAAAGGGGCCATGACAAATGATTTGATTCATTCTTCTATTTAAACTTAGGATTTACCTTACTCAGTACCTTTCTATGTTTAAAATTCTCTTCATTATTATGCCTTAGGTCTTATTCTCGGATTCTACCAACCCAAGACCAATTTTGGACTGAATCCTATTCAGTTTAGGACTTGGGAAGGATGAATCTTTATTTAGGATTTTATTTTCGTAGGTTAACTTATTTAGAATTTCTACTAACCCAATTAATGGGTTTAAACTGAGTTATATTCAGTTTAGGACTTGGGAAGCCAGAAACTTACTCAAATTGGATTTCTGGTATTTGTATAAATAGGCCTTCAGTCCTATGGACGGGGGACAACCTTTATTCTCAATAAAGTTCTACTTTAGTGAATTTTCTCTTTTCCTTGTGGATTCAAGGAGTTCTTAACAGAGGCAACGGTGTTTTCCTCATCTACCACGCTTGTTGCTACGTCACTTTGGCTAAATTTTATGAGCTTATTAACAAATTACATGCAACATAGTGATTTTAGTAGTTGAAAAATCGAGTCTTCTAACCACTCTTCGATGATACCAACTGCCTGCTGGTTCCCAATCATCATTGATGATCTTTTTTGGCTTCCCTCTTCAACTTGATTGGCCTATATGTCTCTCTGCAGTATAGGGTGTCTTTCACCTTTGCCTTCAAAATGAACTAATTTAAAACATTTGAGGGTGATCATCCTTGTAAAGAGGCTTCCATCTTTGTTTTCACTCAGCTGTCCTAATGTTAACCTTGAGTTATGATTCTGCTTGTTGGCGGAAGTATACTGCAATTTTTATTTGTTCATGTGCAACTCAGGGAACTGGCTAGCTGCGAGGTTACATAATGTCGCTACATTTAGGTGAATAGTGTTGATGTGGAAAAATAAGCAAAACACAAGAATGCAAATGAATATATGTGAGAAACCCTCCAAGGTGAGGGAAGAAATCATGGGGCAAATTTTGAGAAGAATGCACTAGTCAAATAACGATTACAACATATGTCTTCCCATGGTTTGCCCAAAACGTAGGAGACTTGAACAACAATGGAGATCATTGAATTTAAGGTAGACAGTCACTGCTGCACATTTGGCAAATGCTTATTGTTTCTCCTACTCACATTTTCTTTATATTCATTTTTATTTTTGTATCTAGATGTGAGCCTATTAATAATTCTTGGAGCGAATGTCTTGGACAGAGTCGCCCATGATTTTAAACTCCCATTCATTGTTTTACGTGTCATTTCAATTTAATTCTCTGGAACCAATTCATGACTTAAACATTCTTTCATCAATGTCATGTGTCTGGTTATTCGCTGTTTATTCTAGGCATCTGTTCGCACTCGGAGATCAACTGAACTTTCAGATGATTCAGCACTTCAAGGTGTTTTGAGCTCTTTTAGGACTACTTCAAGTACAAAAGCTGTTGTCAAAAAGATAACTTTAGAAGTGGCTCGACTGCTCATTGCACATGCTTTTCAGGTTTGTTACGTGTTACTATATAGTTCTTGCAAGATTCAAATTTCTCCTGTTATTTTGACATTTTGAGTGGAGGTAGGGAATTTCCTTTAGATTTCTTATTGAATGCATACATTACAAATACATCAGTTATTTGTGCTGTCAACCTAGCTATTCAACTTAAGGTTAGCACTGATTCTTAGCATCTTATTGTTTTGTGTTTGGTAAAGTCCAGTACAACATTATCAATCTTGGATATTTACCTTTTTGTACTGTATTTTGTTGTTTCCTTGAAATAAAACATACAAGTGATGAGAAACATGATGTACTTTGTAAAGTATTTGTTAATAAATCAGAAAGGAACTTCTCCATGTTCTATTTTGTTGATTTAACTTGTTCCTTGTCTTCAGTGCTATTAGTCCTATCCTTGGGAGTGGATTTGCCTAGGGAGTATGATATCTACCCAGAAGTAACTGCCTGCATGCTTATACTGCCTTATGAAACCTTATAAATGATGTGTATTTTGATTGAGGCTAAAGGACGAATTTGGAAAAGTAGGCAACCTTGGCTTAGAATAAAACATAGTAGTGGACACTGCTGGATATGACGGCATATTACAAGTTTCTTGCAAACTCTGCTGTCTTTTGCACACCACTGCCTTTAACTATATTTTCAGTTATTTATGTGTTTTTCGATGTGTTGTGGGTGTGAGGTGGTGGTGGTTTTTTCTTTGGGGGATGAGAGGGAAATCTTCAGGTAGGAATAGAGTTTATGACAACTCTCTTGAAGTATAGTATGTTTTTAGGTTTTTATGTGGAGTCTAGATGTACTAGGACTCAAAGCTTGGATGTTGAACTGTTTTGTAATTGGGTCTTTTGTAAAATGCCCACTACGATTAGAGATCCGGGATATATACATATATCTAGGTGTTCTCCAGAGTTCTCTGTAATGTGAATCTATTTGTATCTGCTTCTACCTCAACAGCTGTGGACTGATTGCAGAAATCCTGGTTGTTGATACTAAGAAAGCTTAAATTTTATCATGGCATCAGAGCTCTTCTTGATCCTTTCTGCTTTGAACTGATAGTGCTGTGAGTCTATAAAGTTCAGTGAAGGAGATGATCTACCAATCAGGCATGATTGCAAATTCTGAATTGACATAAAAGGTGAATATTCAGTATACAGGGCAGCAGTCATATCATTCTGATGGAGCTGCTCTGGTATCTAGCAGAAATCAGTATCTTGGTCAAGGAGATGCATTTAGAGGAGGCTGAGGAGGTCATGCTCCATGGGGAAGAAAAGATCTATTGTGGGAGGATTACCATGCTGTGTAGAACTATTGGTTATTGGTTGGTCAGTCTAGCTGGACTAATAATTCCCAAACTGCTCCTTGAAGCCAAATAGAAGCAGCAACTACCCAATCTGATTAATTTGCACAATCTGCCTCACAAAATGCTGGTGAATCGTGAGTACAATCAAATCATCTAATGGCCTAAACCGACTGCAACAATAGCTTTTTCAGCAACACCTCTTGCTTCAACAACAGCCACAAAATCACCATGGATAATTGACTTGGGTGCATCCAATCACACGACTAGTAACCCAAATTTCTTTACTCACCTCAGCAAACTGTCCAGCCCTAGACAAATTACCCTAGCAAATGGAGAACAAAGTATATTTTGTGGCAAAGGGAATATAAAGCTGAATTCTCTGCCCCTTTATTCAGCTTTATTTGTACCAAACTTGCCTTGTAACCTTCTTTTTGCTAGTCAACTCACAAAAGCCTTGAACTGTACAATAACCTTCTATGGTTCTTACTATATTTTGTAGGACCTTCATATGATGAGGAAGATCAGTGGAGAGCAGGAAGGCGTGCGGACTGCTAATAAAAGAAGTTCAACTCCTTCTCTACTTGTGCATAGTGACGTGTGGACTACTAGGAATTCTTCGCTGAATGGATTCAAATACTTTGTCAACTTTATTGATGGTTACTTTAGAATGACATGGCTCTGCTTAATGATAACCCAAGCCGAAGTCTTTAGCATGTTTCAGGCCTTCCATAAGGCAATACTTACCCAGTTTGGTAGGTCTATTATAATTTTAAGGGTTGATAATGATGGAGAATACATGTCTAAGAATTTTCAAGGGTACCTCCGAGCTAATGGGATTTTCAATCTTTTTGCCTAGCTACACCTGAGCAGAATGTAGCTAAGAGAAACAATCAATATTTATTAGAAGTTGCTAGAGCTCTATTCTTCGTTAAACAAGTACCTACACATGATATCTATATTTATGTTCAACCAGCCAAGTATTTTTGTGATTCTTTTTTCCTTTCAGGCCTATCTCTCGCTTCAACAATGTCCAAAAAGTGCAACTAATTCGGATAAGAAGATTGGAGCAAATTCTGTTGCTGAAGTATGCAACAATGTTATTGTTGCTTTTCAAAATCTTCGAAAAATTGACAAGTATGTATGCCATCTCATTATTGTGGTTCATTTGTTTGTTTGATCTGATATTTACATTATTATGTCATTTATAAATTTGTGTAATTAGTATTTTGTTAGAATTATGGTTAGTACTATCAGTGACGTAATATCCCCTCATAATTTTAAAAATTTCTAAATCAACAGCTCATGCAACCCATTATAACCAATGTAAGCTAGAGATGGTTAAGGAGATTTAAGCTGTTGATGTTTCTTCAATCTGTACTCTTCTGCATATGGTCATTGAAGGTTATTTCCTATTTTTTGGGTTATAAGAGTCCAGTTTAAGCTATAGATATCTGACCAAGAGGCTATGTGCTTGGCTTTCTCTTATTTTCCTTAATGAAGCTATCTCTGAGTTTTCCATCTTTTTCGCTAACTAACCTAGCCCTGAACTCCTGCCTACCATTCCAGAAATGTTGAGATTATCTGACTATAAAGCTTTTGTGGTTGTATTATATTGATGTAATATCTCCTTATGGAAGATTTGAAAAGCTTTAAAAACATTATATTTTCTTTTCAACAAGTACAACCATTTGACTCTGGAATTGATCATTTATACATGTTTATAGTCATTCATGGAGTGATTTTATGCTGTCCAAACATCACTGTGGACCAAGAGAGTGAGCAGAATTGTGTTTATTAATTTTGGGTAAATACACAGCTGTATGATGCTTAGAAAACTCACATGATTGACACAATGTTCTAAATGAAACATCACTATTAGGAAGTAAGAGTTCAGAACAGACTGAGATGGATAACCTAATCTACTATTTAATAAAAATGATCTTCTTGACCCAGGAAAGCCCTGGGACATGAATTACTAGGAACCATCACATAGAGTTTTTGTCTTCAACACCCCAATCAATCTTCCTAATTGTTTGAAGATCATAAAAAAACACAATGATCAAGGAAAACTGTTATGGAACACCTAAATGTCTTTGTTAACTTAACTGACAGATAAAAAATTGATAGGGAACATAGGGTAGGTAGAAGACTGAAGACAATTTCGAGGACTGAAGGTGTATATCTCCCCTGTCAAAAACAAGTGAGAAAATACCATCTGCTAGAGTGATGTATTTGTGGGAGAAACTTGATCAAGTAATGAAAAGGAGGAGATTTTACCCGAAATAAGATCAGAGACCTCTGAATCAATGATCCAAGGGCTTCTATCCCAGTTTTGGTTGGCTGAGAAGAATTTGGAAGTGGTTGTTGTGAGGGCTGAATTTTGTAGGGGCTGACTGTACTTTTCCCTTAATATGCTGACCTGATCAAATGAAGTAGTGGGCTGTTTTACCACATCTTTTGATTCTGATTTTGAAACTTGTAGAACTTGACTTGCCTTATCCCATGCTGGCTTCCTAGTCATGAACTAGCACCTGTCCACTGTGGCCCTATCTTCCTCCACTCTGTGCAGTTCAATGTGTTTCTGCCGCTTCCTCGACTTGAATCCCCTCTTTCACGCATGTATCTCCTATAGTGATCATAGTTTTCCTCCCTATTGTGTTTGATCTGGTTGATGAGAGCATAAAGGCCCTCTCAAGCCCCCCACTGAAAATATTCTACTGTTACACATGAAATCGGTCTTCAAGTGTTCAAATTGCTTGTTTACTCCTATAAAAGCTTGGCTACCTTGATCTCCTCGCTTAGGTTGTTCAACTCATTGGTGCTTGCGGTCTGGTAGTACTCAAGCTCATTCCACAGGCCGCTAAGATGGTTGTAGTATTCACACAGATCTCTTTCATCTTGTTTAATCTGAAGATCTCTTCATACAGAACCAAGATCGTTGAGATTTTTTCACTTGAGTATATGTCTGAGAGTTCGTTCCATATTGCCTTAAGAACTGGCTTACGCTTGATTTTATCTTCTATGCTGTTCAATGTCTCTCCGCATGAATCTTCTCTATCCCACTCAATGTTTTAAAAAGCAGCCAACTAGGTGCTGTTGGTCCGTCAACTGCTCCAAATAACTTTAGCTAATGCGAATTGTGATTTGCTCTATTTTAGTTAATGTTTTGTAGAAAGTGGTTGAATCGTTGCATGTGTAGCCCAACCACTTATATGAGATATTTAGAGATTGAGTAAAACATGACCCGACCTGTTAACCTATCTGTTAATCTAATTCAAATTAAGTGGATTTAAATTTGTTATAATCTGATTTGGGTTGTAATGAGATTAATCCGTTTACAAAATAATTATTTGAAATATATTAAAGTTGGATTAATTTGTGTGGGTCAAATTATGACCCGTTAAATTAAACAAGTTCCAATTGGGTCGGTTTGGGTTACTCGACCTGTTGAATAGACAGGTTATCTAGTTCATGTTGGATAACCTATTTAATAAACGGATTGGATTCGAGTTACTATTATGGGTCTGACCCAACCAGACCGGACCTTGACTCAACAACCCGAATTACTAGGTCTAGTTACAGCATTAAATCATTTTTCTGTTAAAAATCATTATAAACAATGTTTTGAAATCATGTAGTATGTTTCAAAAAAGAATAATATGATACAAGTATATTTGAAAAATATAAGAACATATTATGGCATATGATGCAACATTATTTTATGCAATATATCATTATATATACATGTCCAGATTTCTAATATTTTGCCTACACATTTACCTATGTGCCCACATATGCTTATTGCTTTCTAGAATGTCGATCCCGCTCATCCATCTTGGGTTTCGGTTCCTCTACGATGAAGCTTCTCTTTCCTCGTGACTTGAGATATATTTCCACATCTCTTGTCCATTGGAGGTAGTTGTTGGTGCGCTCACGACTTTGTAGAAATCACCTGGATGTTTGCTCCATCACTGCGTGGCTTGCAATCCTTGATCCCCACCATCTATGATTTTCTTGGCCTAGGAGCATGTAGACTTTCATACCTTGTCAGAAATTTAGTTTTTTATAAAAATTAATCATAGAATCTTATTTTTCCGAATGCATAAATTCAGTACACTCAAACCCTAGACATTGATCTCTTATATTGGCGCTAGTTTTGGGCTTAACTAATTTCCTGTTTACGTTGTCAAAAATCATCTAATATGTGGTCTGGCCCAACAGGGCTATGATGAAAGACCTGAGAACCTAACAAGTATGATGGTAAGGCACTGCAATCATACAATGAGTAATAGATGGCTTAAAAAATGGTGATTTTGTGCCTTTCTCTTTCAACACCTCCCAGATCCTTGCCCGACCAAATGGCACCAGCAGATGGAGATGCCCGAACCTTGGGATCATGAGAAGCACTAGATTTGATCCTGGCAACTACTGTTGCCACCTTGTGCAATACCACACTATGCTCGAGGTTGGCATCATCTTGGTGCAGCGGCTTCAAACTAAAGAGCTTCATCTTGACGTCCATGGTATTGCGTTGCACAGCCTCCTTTCCTTTTATGGAGATTCTGCCACAGTGGGCCTTACACTGCAAAGAACACTTCAGCTTTTGGGCTAACTGAGCAGTACTTACCATGGCCTCACCTGGTTGGGCTGTCGGGTCACAGATGAGCCCATCTTGCTGGGTTTTATCATTAGCCCATAAGACTTGGGCCAGAGCTTGCCCTTTTTCTTCCCTCCTTTCCTACAACTGCCCCATTCGGCGTCGGTACTTCAATGACAACTGTTATCCTCCCAATCAATGACATCATTACTCCTTTCCCCATTTTCAGCCCCAATATGTAACTGCTAGCCCATTGTCCTCCGCAACTCCTGTTAGGACCCCATTGCATGACCCAGCTGGCCCCCAACATAAGCTTAGCTTGCCACACACCTGCTTCAAATGGCAGCTTACTCTTGAATTGGGACCTGATTGACTCACATTGCTCTCCGCTCACAACATGTCCATTTCTTTGGCCGGTATGCTGCACCACCAACCATCAGCCATAGAGTTCAGCATCTTGTTTCTGTATCTGCCATGCTGTTCACTGGAAACACATTAGTAGGAAGCCTCTTTCCCATGCAGCTGTTTGCAGCAACTCCCCCCACCTGACAGGCCTGACCTTGGTCTGCAGTTTTGGTTACCAACCTCTATGATCTGCTCAACATGCACTCACACAGAGCACCCCCTTCTAGGTTGTACTTCAGCTTTATGGCTCCGAACACAGAGTAGCAGAACATTCGAATGCCGTTGTAGCCAAAGTCTGTCAAAACTCATCTACTATGACCTCCACCTCATTCATTCCCCAACCCTACAGGTGATGTACCACTCTCTGCTTTAGATGAATAGTAACCCTAGGACAAGAGGTTTTCATAGATCTATCTCCACACAAATGCAGGTTAAAGCACCTTTGCACTTGCTCATGGTACATGATGTGTCGAAGAGCAAGGCTGAACCAAAGCGAAATCTCACGACAAATCAGGATGAAAATCGAGTCAAAACCAAAGTCACCAGACTCACCATTACACGTAGGCTCAATAGGGTTCTGAAGGGCTTAGCTCCATAGCTCAAACCTCATGACTCGACCATTAGAAGATGAGCTCCAGATGTACATATGTATTCACTTGTCAGCCCCCAAATGGCCATGCAATGCAAGAAAACCCTCAAGAAGAGGATAGATCCCATACTAGCAAGTGTCGGTGGACCATACGAACCAACCTGAAAATCGACACACTCCGGGGATTTCAACTCGACGAGAAGGGTCAACCTCAAATTGGCCCCTCTAATAGAAGTTGCAAGTCGTTTGCCAAGGTAGGCACTACCTGAAACGCAAAAGAGGCAAAGAAGCATATCACCACAATGGGGGGTGGAAGATTGTGAGGCTCATTCGAGCCCGAACTAGTGCTAAGTAGCACGATGAGCACGTTGAGCACATAACTAATAGCTAAACTCTATAGTCAAGTTTCGACAACCACCTTGAGGAATCGTATGATAAGACCAGGGACTTGTTGGACCACATCGGATCATCTAAGAATAGTATTATATTGCATGGAGCAACCAAGGCCACTATGTGCAAGGTGTTCACGTCTATCTTCCAAGACTTAACGCGAGCCTAGTTCCTTAGCCTTCTACCAAGACCCATGGGAAACCTTGCGAATTTGGAGCACAAAAATAGTAAACTAGTTCGTCTCTCTGGACCTAAGGCGTCATGACTCACCCATCTTATTGGCGATACACCAGGTTAAAGGAAAAAGTATGAGAAATTATCTCTATAGATTTGATGTAGCTTGGATACAAAGTTGCATATGGGATGACACGACAACTACTGTGGACATCCAATTGAGTTTATGAGGTAAGCCTGTAAATATATTGATGTTGAGAAAATAATGGTAGTCGGATGGGAAGTTGACGATTCTTGCACAAAAAAAAAAGAGAAAGAAAAGAAAAGGAAGATGATGACACGACGATCATCTCGTCCCATTCCTAAGGATAGGTGCTGTTGACAATGTGAGATTATGAATACAAACTTGACAGAAGCGAGGACAAGATGGCCGGCAAAGGTAAATTTATTTCTCTGAAAAATCAGTACAATAAGAGGGGATGGGCCCCCAAAACACGACAAAAATAGCTTGTCAAGGCTAGGGAGGATCATGTTATAATGTCAGGTGTGATGAATTAGTCCCACATCGGATATTGGATAGATAGAGTCTAATAGATATAGTGAAAAAAGACTCATATCCCATAAGCTTGAGCTTTTGGGATGATTTGGTATCCGGTTCACTATATGGATTTGCTTTGACGCTCTTGCGGCTCCTCAATAAGTGATATCAGAGCTTCAGGTTCGAAGCTGTGCAAACTCTTAAGACCAAAAATTACCGCGATGATGCGATTGAATTGAGTCACATGTTAGTCTCATGGCAAAGACCAGTGAGAGGACGCGAGCGCGAGGCCAGCAAGGGCATGAATACAGGCCCAAAGGGCTCGGGCGCTCGCGCGAGGCTAGCTTGAGGCCGGAGAGAGGGTGCATGCGTTGGCGCCAGGATGGCGAGCACACAAGTATGGGCGCCAGAAGCTGACGCAAGGGCACGGGCACTAGAGGCCAGTGCGAGGACATAGGTCATACGGTGGAAGTGGTCGAATAAAAAGAGTTCTTGATTAAGAGTGTTAAATTAATGTGATCAAATCACACCTGAAGGGGGAATTGTTATAATGTCAGGTGTGATGAATTAGTCCCACATCGAATATTGGATAGATAGAGTCTAATAGATATAGTGAAAAAAGACTCATATCCCATAAGCTTGAGTTTTTGGGATGATTTGGTGTCCGGCTCACTATATGGATTTGGTTTGATGCTCTTGTGGTTCCCCAACAGGATCACTCCCAAAACATCGGCCTTTGGCAATCCTAGGGGCTAAGCAGAGGCAAGGGCCACGATGGCAAGAGGGCATGGGCTCTTGAGAATACTCGCCACTTGTGCACTCTTGAGGTAAGATCGTAGTTGTCACCTGGCCTAGTCCTCATTCACTTTGAGGAGGATGAGAGAGTGTGGGTCAAAGGTCCGGTCATACACCTAGTCAATCACCTTGGCCTTACAGTAGGTGAACTCCAGTAAAAATGAAATAGACCTCGCCTCGGCCAGCAACCGCTGTACCTCAGTAGTCTAGCCCCCCCAAGCTTGTTCCAACAAGTATCAAAATTTGTCGCTGGAGCAAAATCGCTCCACATCTTGAGTCACCTGTAGCTCGGCCTAGGCATGGGCCTTGTTGGCTAGGCCGAGTCATCTCTCGCTCATTTCAAAGATGAGTCTGAAAGGACTTTTGTTGCCTACTTTTGAAGAGTTGGCCTTGGGAGGCAAAAGGCATTAGCGGAGTTCATCCACCTTGTATTGAGCACGATTGAACTCATATAGCAGGTTAAGCCGATCTCAACTTAGAAGCCTCCTTGCAGAGGCTCAGGGGATGCTCGGACATGTTCCGGATAACATCGTCAAGTTGTGATCAATCAAAAAAGGTCAATTGAGTGACGTAATTTGGAGAGTAGGAAATGAATAAGCGGCGTCTATCTTCCCCTGAAGCTCAACACAAATAGTCATTGGAGCATCATCAGAAAGTTTCGTTGTAGTTGGAAGTACTCAACGATGTCTCAACTATATGGGGATTCTTATGTGGAGGAGTAGAGTCCTGGATTCCTACACCAAACCCCATTAGCATGTATCGTTCAGAAAAAAATAAGATTATGATAATTGACTTACTAAGCGACACTAGGGAAGGAGAAGATGTTGTAAAAGGTAAACGAGAAAAACACAATTGTGACAGAGAATATAGGAAGAGGAGCAAGGTCTTAAGAAACATGTGAAAGATGTCTTGGGCTAGCTTCTTATGTAACCATTAATACATGGTTTGAAAGACAAAAGTTGTTCATCAGCATAAGATTGTATATCGAGTAACCAACAAGCTGGAATGGCGAGTTGAAATCAGAGCTACCAAACTCACCATTGCACCTAAGCTCAATAGGATTTTGAAAGGCTTCGTCCCATAGCCCGAACCTCATGAGTCAAGCTCCGTGACTTGGCTATTAGAAGATGAGATTCACAGTTTTGACCATCAAAAAATAAGTTTCACATCTTGACCATTAGAAGATAAGTTCTACAGCTCAAATAGTAAGATATGAGCTTCACAGTTCGGTCATCAGAAAACGAACTATACAATTTGGCTATCAAAAGACGAGTTTCACAACTTGGCCCTCGAAAGTCGAGTTTCGCAACTCAGCCAGGATAAGCCAATAACACACACACAATGAACCATATGTATATTCTGCACGCTCTTGCCCCTACAAGAAATAGCCTTAGTAGCGCCCTAGGAGACTAACTCTCGCTTCGTCACCTGCATCGCTTGTGCAATCTATTACACCTGATACATCTGTTGCACCTACTGTACTTGCTACTACATGATAATGGCCATCGAATTGCGATACAGAATGTCAATTCAAATTCCCAAAGTGCCTTTGATTAATTCACGCACCAACCATAGTCTAGTTACCAAACAAGATTGGGTCAAGTTATCTAGAAAGCTCTATATAAGAGGGTCTAAGGCATCGAGGTAAAGGATTCAGATTTCCTTATTTTCTCTTTGCGAGTTCAACTCCTATGTATCATTCTTTCTATAGCAAATCCTAACTACGTTTGAAGTAAAAAGGGACTAGAAAGGATGACATACTGACTTGAGCATTGGAGCATTCCTCCCTGATCATCATCAGGTGGGTTGTGTTTCTTCTTCTGCGTAGGCTAGAGTCGGTTGAAAAGGACTAGGAAGAGTTCACAAACTTTGAATCGGAACCAAAAGGATGCAACAATGCACATCCGATTCCCTTGGATACTGGCATCTACAGCAACTCATAAAACATAATTTAGGTGAAAGAACTCTACTGCAGTAGTGTAATAGGCATCTATGCTGTTGCCTTTTCTGATGCTCCAAACACATGACTTGTCATGAGCCAAGGCCCCGGGGCTCTTACCTTATACCTATCTTATTAGCAAACTGAAAGATGTCAAAACCATTTGCCAAAGGGGTGACCTAAAAAGCACAGAGCAAATCATTATTTCTGCCTAAGAATTTCTCGAATAACGCATCTCTCCACTGCATTCGCTCCAACTCTTCTTGGTGAACTCTACAACCGCTTGATACACCTTCTTGAACCTTTGGATTTCATTCTCAATACCCTCCTCTCCAATTTTAAGCCACCTGCCTTACTGATTGTGACCTCCACCCACAAACTTCTGCGAGTACTTGATTGGTTCACTAATGGATATACTGGTTGGAAAGATAAGCAAATCAAAGAAAAAGAGTGAATAGAGAGCTAAAAAAATAAAAAAGATAGAAAAACTCGTCACTAAGATGAAACAAGGTATATTGAATACTAAATATTTACTTTGAAAATAAGACACATTTGAATATTAGAGGTTTGCATTGAAAAGTAGTTAAATGCTCTCAGATTTTCAAAATACTCCTAAAATTTCAACATTATTAAATTCAGACAAATAATGCAATTCTTGGCTCAATGAGATTTTGGAAGGTTGAATCAATACTCTATATAAGCTGGTCTGCTTGCTTGTGAAGAGAAAATGCTTGGTCTAACTTGGTCTTTGATCTCGTGATTAACTCTGTATTTTTTTGGATTTGGTTGGCACTTGATGATGCATCAATCTCCATTTATTAGAAAGGATTTGTCCTCAAATCCAGTAAGTCTTCATGTTTGAAATATGAAGATAAATCACAATCAAAAGTAGCCAAAACACTATAATCTTCTATTAGGATTATCAACTCATGGCTTTAACTTTGATTTTCTCTTACTTGAAAATCTTTTTTTCGTCAGTGACTTTGCAGTAAGTCTCTTAGATCAAACTATACTTTTTTTTTGTGCTTATTAGGAGATTATTTGTAAACTTCATTCTTCTTTACAATTTGACTTTGAGTATGCTCATGTAGCTTCTTCATTATTTTAGCTCTTTCTTCACCATTAAAACAAACTCTATCATGTTTAGAAAGCGGAATGAGATCAATGAGTGATAGGATTGAAGCCATAAACAACTTTAAATGGAGTATATCTTGTAATGCGATGAGTACTCTTATTGTAGGCAAACTTAACATGTGCAAGTTGCTCATTTCAACTCTTCAAATTTTTCTTTATCATAAGTCTTCAGGAAGGTTGATAGAGTTCGATTCACCATTTCAGTTTACCCATTAGTTTCCAGATGATATGTTGTGCTATACGACAGCTTGATTCCTAACTTTCTTTACAACTTTTTGTAAAAATAATAAGGAACTTCACATCATGATCTAAGACAATATTTATAGGCACTCCATACAGTTTAATAATTTCTTTGAAGAATAAATTAGTAATGTGAGATGCATTATCTATTTTGACATGGAATAAAATGAAATATTTTTGAAAAAATGGGAAAAAATGGTTTATTATTACCATATAGAATCCTTTTTCTTTTGTGTTATAGGTAGCCCAAACACAAAATCTGTGTTCACATTAGTTCATGAAATTTCTGAAAATGGAAGGAGAGTGCAAACCTTGAGAATTATCTCAAGACTTAGCATTATAACAAGCAATATATTTGTTAACAACAACTTGCATAATATTTATCATTCTTGCTTAATAAAAATGCTTATGTAGCATTACCATAATTTTGTTTATTACAAAGTGATCAATAATGCCACTACCATGAGTTTCTCAAACTAAAAGTTCTTAACAAACTTTGAGGAATAGATAACTTTTTATTCTTGAAAAGAAAACCGTCATATTTGAAATATTTGGTCGTGGCCTTTTTCATCACAAAAAATTAAGATGGAAGAGAAATTCGGATATGTATTGTACAACTCTTTTTATCTTCAAATCTAAACAACTTCACATTGACTATTGAAAGCAATGCATGTCTTCTAGATAGTGCATTTGCTATTATATTTAAATTTTTAGATTTATACTTGATAACATATGAAAATGATTGTAAGAATTTCAACCAGCGAGTATGTCTCCTGCTGATTTTGTCTTGTTCTTTCAAATGCTTTAGTGATCGTGATCAGTGTGAATAACAAACTCCTTTAGGAGAAGATAATGTTGGCATGTTTCAAATGCACAAACAATAGCATAATATTCTTTATCATAAGTAGAAGAATTTAATAAATAACTTGATAGTTTTTTATTGAGGAAGACAATAAGGCGACCTTGTAATAAGACATTTCTAATACTAATCTCAGGATATTCAATTTCAAAAGTTTTGAAGAAGTTTGGTAATGCTAAAATGGAAGTTAAACATAGTTTCATTTTGGCAGCATCAAAACTCCTTTGAGCAGCCTTAAACATAGTTAAATATTCAGTTAGTGGAGTTACGAGACTACTAAATCCCTATGCAAACTTTTAGCAGAATGATGTAAGTTCATAAAAATTTCTAATTTCATGGATGGAGGTAGGATCGGCCACTCCTAGTAGTATGAGTCTTCTTTTCATCTACTTTAATTTTTTTATAGGAGATCACAAAATCAAGAAAATAAACTTGATTTTGAAAAAAATGATACTTTTTGAGGTTATCATAAAGCTTTTCTTCTTTTAACACTTCGAATACTTGCTGAAGGTGATCTATATGCCCAACATCATTTTGACTATAAATTAAAATATTGTCGAAGTACACAATTATAAATTTGCCAAGAAAATCTCTCGGCACATGGTTTATTAGTCTCATGAAAGTACTAAGTGCATTAAAAGTCCAAAAGGTATTACTATCCATTCATACAGGCCATGTTTCATTTTGAAGGTTGTCTTTTATTCATTATCTTTTTTTATACAAATCTGATGGTAATCACTCTTCAAATTTATCTTGAAGAAAATTTTGGCATCATATAATTCATCAAAAAGATCGTCCAGCCTTGAAATGGGATGGTGGTATATATCGTAATTTTGTTGGTTATGCGAATGTCAACACGTGTGCATAATTTTATCTTTTTTACAAACAGAGTAGGCTCATGGGCTCTCGAACATATCCCTTTGCAATAAACTCATCCACTTGCTTTTGCAACTCCCTTGCCTCTGAATTGCATCTATAAGCTGGTTTATTTAGATGGGTAACATCCGGAACAAAGTCAATATGGTGCTCAATTTCACTTGGGGGAGGAAGTTCAGATGACAATTCTTTAGAAAAAATATCCTTAAATGCATTTAGGACAAGTTTGGCTTTGGAGAAATGGAACAGTCCATATTTTAGTCTCTTTCAACCATCAACAAAGCAAACATTAGTTCATGTTTGGAGATAGGTTTTTCAATCTGTGACTCGTTCAAGAAAAAGCTCTTCTTGCTTTCTCCACTGAGCTAACTTTTATGGATTTGATACAGGTTAAGAGGAACCAAAATAATGCTCTTGCCATTGTTTGAGAAAAAAATTAGTGTTTTTGAAATCATGTAATGATTTCTTATGGTCAGAATCTCCATTAATAGGTTATTATATAATCATCACTTTTTGGTTGGGACACTCCAAAGCAATGTGATCATGAACAAGACATTTGAAGCACTTAATTTGATTGTTCTTTTTTCGAAGTTTAGCAGTATCTTCTGCTCTTTTTCTTTCTTTATTTTCGAATTAGATTTAATTTTGGAGGAATCACCTTTTGATTTATTCCCCTTGTTAGACATAGGTCTCTTGCAATCGATTTTGAAGGAATCCTTCTCAGACCCCCTAAATTGTTTCTCCACCTTGGTAGTTAAGTTGATAACATCCTTAAGCAAATTGAAATATTGCAATTCCACCACATTAGCAATTTTTTTATTTAGTCTCCCGTGGAATTGTGCAATGATTTACTCTTGTGGTTTATTCAAATTGCATCGTAGTATCAAAGTATCAAATTCACATTCATAATCCTCCATACTTAGACCATATTATTTCAACCCTTATAATTTCAAATACAAATCTTGCTTGTAATTATTTGGAATGAAATATTTTTGCATCAAATGTCTCATTTTGGCTCAGCTCCTTATGTTTTGCTTGGCATCGCGTCTTCTTTGAGTTTTCAGATTTTCCAACCAGATACTAGCATATTCTTTTGGTCGTAATGTAGCCATCTTGAATCTTTTCTTATTTGAATAGCTTTTGTAATAAAAGATTCAGTCTATGTTTTACAACCAATCAAGGAATTCATCCAGAGATATTCTCGCTTTAAAATCAATAATTTTTACTTTGAAATCACCCCTTTGCTGCCGCTATTATCTTCGCAATCTAGGAACTTGTTCTTCCTCAAACTCAGACTTGATTCATCTTCTACTCTAGAAGAAGGATTCACATGTTGGGATACTAGAGATGTCCTTCTCCTTGGGCTATATTACTGTTGCATTTCGGTCATTAATTGAGCCGCTTGATCTCTTGATTCATTAAGACTATAATGAAGAACGAGAATATGAGCTTGCTTCAGTGTAGCTTCCATTGAAAAGTAATAAAAAGGTTCTAGAGGTTGGGTTACTCTCCATTCAACAACAACCAAAGTTTTAATACCAAATTTAATGGATATGCTAATTGGAAAGACAAGTAAACCAAAAAAAAAAAAGATTGAATGGAGAGTTAAGAGAGACATAAAAAGATAAAAAAGCTCGTTTCTAAAGTGATAATACAAAGAAATCACATCTCAGATAAGAATTATGGGAAAATTCACTACACTTGAAAGAATTAAAATGATAAGAATCAAGAAATCTTAAAATTCAATTCAAAGATCAACTTCAAAGAAGCACAATTAAAATCAAAATCTAGCATACTTAATTATATTATATTTTTCCTATTTATAGGAAGAATATAACACATTGAAATACTAAAAGTTTATATTGAAAATAAGGCACGTTGGAATACTAAAGGTTTGCATTGGAAATTAAACACTAACATATTTCCAAAATACTCCTAGAATTCCAACATTATTAAATTCAATCAAATAGTGCAATTCTGTGTTTGATAAGATACTGAAAAACTGAATCAATATTCCACATGGGCTAGTTCACTTGCTTGTAAGGAGAAATGCTTGGTTCAACTTGGCTTTTGACCTCATAATTGGCCTTGTATTTTCCTGGATTTGGTTGGCCCTTGCTGTTACTTTTTGTTGCATGACCATGCCCTTCAGCCATAACACCGATGTCATGTTAAAGCTTTTGGCATGAAGGTTCCATTATCAATTTAATCATGTGAATGGTTTTGTTCAAAATATTTTATTCCACAAAATGTTCTTCTATTGAAGACTGGTTAGGATTCTACTCAATCCATCTGATCCTGTATCCAAATTAGTGAAGTCAATTTTTCGTGTTAGATGTATGTAATAATCAGTTCAAATTTGTTTGGGTTATGATTTCTAAAGACTTGTAATGAAGTCAAAAGATAATTGTGTAAAGCAGTAATTGGTTTAATTTGTAGAGTGAATGTACTCTTTTCTGAAGCACTAGCCGTAAAGTAACAAAAGAAGTTATAAACTTAGGTTAGATAGGTAGGGACAAATTTTTTTTTTTTTGTTGCTTAGGCTATTTGTTTTTGGTAGATGAATTGTCTTGCAAAATATTAGCATTGACACAAAAGAGATTCAGGGAGCTAAGCATAAATATTGAATAGTCAGGATATATAATAGTATTTGGAGAGTTGAAGGAGTTATTTGTATTAAATCCATTATTGAACATTTACCGCTGCATATAAATCTACAGTCGGGGTCCTTTCAATTTTTTTTTTTTGCTAATAAATCCCTTCAAATTCCTGCTACACTAATTTGTAATGCAGGTTTGTGATCAAATTTTCTGATAGCTCGCTAATCTATTGGTTGCTAATTTTCTATGCAGAGATCACAGTATGCAATCTTTTGAGAGAGAAGCTATTTTCTCTGCTGTGGCAATCTTATCAAAAGACCATAATTCCTGGCGTTGGTAGAATTCCAATTAGAATTAAATTCTACATGATTGAGTGATGCTGGACTCGAATCAATTTTTGTCACAATTGTTTGGAAATGGAAGGGATGGGCTTCATGGAAAATATCAAATATATACTTGGGGACCATTTGTCCTAGTCATGTTAAGCATCTATTTTATTTTGTTCTTATTTTGTCCTGCATCTATATTTTTTATTGAATAACATTATGATTTGCATCAATTATATATATTTATCTTGTATTAATTATGCATGTTCTGCATCCATTATGTTCATTGTGCATATTAAAGTAACTGGTTTGGTCATCTGTTATCGAGTCGGCTTCCTTTGTAAGATGTTGTTACTTCTTGGAGCCCTTCTGACAGAGCGTGGTTGGTACGTGCGAGGCATTTCATCCAGAAGGATATGCGTGAGGCATGTGTTCTTTCTTATTTATTGCCGAGAATTTGTCCGTTAAAAATTGACTCCTACTTGGCTTGTACATCATCGGGAGTTTGGAGTGGATTGGGTGGGGAAATTTGTTTATGGGTAGTGCTGTTCTTGGGCCGAATCGTCTCTACTGACAGTGCTTTGATCGTCAGTCTTTTGTGCTTTTACTTCGTTTATGACTTGAGATCTTGTGATTAGTTTCTGTTAGGGTTGTTATTATATTGACATTAAAAGGCTGATCATAAAGAAGTATGCCGGTTGTCACAAGATTTTGCTCTACTACCATTGTCTCTCATAGTAGCTTGAAAACAATGCAACCTTTCCCGAAACTCTCAGAATGTTTTTTAGGAGTCTAGACTATGGTGCTTATATTATGTATTACAAGCTTGATTTCGATGGCAAGGCAGTACATGTTAATTTTCATTCCCTTTGGGAGCTCAAAACTTCGAACCATTTAAGAGTTTCCACATCAAATACCAATTGGCAGCATCTGCAACAATTAGTAGCCACGTGATAGCAAGCCTCCACAAGGGATCACTAAGCCTATGCATAGCCTGCGAGTTCCAACTTAGTCTTAGCGAATCTCATGGGTTTTCATGTGGCATTCTGGTTCAAAATCTCAGCTGAAATGGTTTGGTTTTCAGCCGGTATTGCAACGTATCAGTTCAAAATGTTTCGATTTAGGGTTTTCGATGATGGCGAGCGCAAAGTGGACAGGGTGAGCACAGCGCGAGAAGAGATCGTACGCGAGCGCAGAGCGAGCAGGAGCTCGCGCCATCACCCCACTTGTGCCCTCGCGCCATCTTCGTGCCTGAGCCCGCGCCCTCTAGCTGGCCTCTGGTGCCCCTGCTTGTGCCCTCACCTGCTTGGCCCCCGCACGCTCGCCAGCCTACCGCTACTTCCTCGCTCGCCTCGCACCCTCGCCGCCCTGGCCCTTGCTCCTGCGAGCTGGCACCGACCTCGCACCCATGTCAGCATCGTCGCTAGCCCAGCTCCGGCACCCTCGTTGGCCTGACCCCTGCATGGGCGCACTCGTGCCCTTGTCGGTCTCTGTCAGATACTGTTCATGTGCATGAGACTGTTCATTATTTCAAAATTTTTTAAATATATTATAATTTTTTAATTTGAAGTTAAAAAATAATTAAAATAAAGTTAAGTTTTGGTCAAAATATAATTAATAAATAAAAAATATTTCGATTGAAACTGAAATGGAAATGGTTTTGTTTGAAACACGTTGATTTTTTTGTTCACGTGCATGCGTGTATGACCGTTCCACCGAAAGCAAAGTCAAAAAAAATTGTGTCGGTCCCACCCCCATATGAATCGCTACCACGAGATCGCGCAGAACTAGTTATTCTAACTCGTATGTTTATAAATGTTCATATGGATCGTCCAGATACTGAATTCATAATTCCACATTCAGATGTTTCAAACTCAACTGATGATAATTATGATGATGATGATGATTAGTTGTATTATGTTATAATTAATAAATTATGTATGTGTCAAGTATAATTTAATAATAATTTAAATTTGCTTATGTTAATTTTTAACTTTTAATCATATTTATATTATTTCTCGTCTATTTTTTATATAGCAATATATAAAAAATAGACTATATCAATAGTTAACTATCAAAATTAATTTTAATTAATTAAAATAATATTTAATATTGTGGTAAAATTAATTATAAATTTTTTCATAATTTTTAAATTTTTATAGAAAAAAGTTTCAAAATTTTATCGTATTTTTAATTTGAAGTTAAAGTAGAGTCAAAATATAGTCAAATTTTGATTAATACACAATTAATAACTAAAAAAAATTTTCGGCCAAAAGTGAAATCAAAATGGCCGAAACGTTTCGGTTTCACTGGATGTCGAAACCGAAACCATGATTTAAAACCTTGGTGGCATCCATTGTCTGAGGGCTTGGATCTCAGTGCCCTGATCGATGATGAAACAAATTTACAACAATCACAATTGCTACATGGGTCATCTGGGGAGCTAGAGGAAAAGTTAGTAATTGCATTTGGATCAAGGCATTACTGAGATTTTGTCCCTTGAATCATTGCATAACCTCTTCTATAAAGGCCTTAGAGCTCATCCAGGAATTCCAAATCACCATGTATTTGTCCTCTTGAGAAGCCTATGTCAAAGGAACCATATCTACTCGGAAAGTTCATCCGTAAGTGGAGAGAACAAAGGTTGAGTTCTCGTAATCCAACCCCCTTTAAATGATTTTCAAATTTTTTAAAGTGGTTCTCCTTTGCACTTCCAATAGTACTGACCTATGCATTGTTTCACCTCCCACTACACGACAAGCAAAGATATAGTGGGAGTATGGTTCTCCTACCATTAGAATCAATTCAAAAGTACAACTCAGCCATAGGGGATATAAGTTCTATACTTAGTGGAGAGTGAAGGGGGCTTCATCATCTCCTTCATCTAATTCTCCTCTCCCTCTTTTTCTCAGAAAATAAAAGTAGGCTGAAGAACCTTGGACCTCTAACCCATGATTGGAGTTGGAAAAAGGTTCATTATCTTCCATAGCTCCAATCCAATGACCTCAGGGATAGATCATCATCTCTCTGAGAAGTTTTTCAGCCTCCTATATGAGAATAGGTTGCCATCCATTCAGGTACTTCCATTACTATTTGTGTGATTCCTGAACCCCATCTCACTTAAGCATTGGAGTGACTTCCACCAAAAAAATCTGATGAGTACTAGCTTCTTCTATTTTGTACATATGAGCTAGCTACCTCGAAGCCTGAAAATCAGAATTTAGCCAATTAGGTTCTCAGTGACCATCCATGGAACAACATTTGCCCATCACGAATCAAATTCAAGAGCAGTCCTACATGAAAATATGATGCATAAATCGATGATCAGATTATGCTCTGTATGTGAGCAACTAGTTATTAAATTAATATCGAGTTGCAACACTTGTTTAATTTATATAGGAGAAATCGTTTATAAAGGCTTCAAAGAGCGCTTACAGAATTTGGCTATGAGCCACATAAAAAGAAAATTGCATCGAGAAAAGAGTACAATTGTGTAAGCTAGGTCTAGAAGACTATATTCGCAGTCTAGAGACATTGTTCTAGAATTTAGTAAAATGCACTTGGGAGGCTTAGAGTTTTGTTGTTGATGTATCGAGTGACTCAGTGCTCCATCATCTCGTTGACCCAACCAAGGAAAAGGTTGCAGCAAGTGTCAAAATTGGGAACATAAGCATGCTCTAACAAATCATATCTACTATATGCATAGCCCTGTAGGATCCCCATTGCTTTGTGGGTAGAAAGATCTTGGCAATAGGTTATGGAATATTGGAACTCAGCCTCACCTTCCCTTTAACTTTCATGAGTAGATTCTAGAACTCAGTGCTATATCTAAATTTTGACATAGCCTGAGCAGCCCATCCTTTAGCTTGTAAAAGCTCAAACCTCAAAGTGGCCTGCAGAACCTTTGCAGCTCTCGCTTTCTCTTGGGAAGTGCTTAGCTTACCCTTGAGTTGGGTTGCTTATTCCTTTGATCTCTATAAGTGGCCTAGCACTTCTATCTCAATGTCGATGGCCTGAAATGTCATTTCCGAACATTCAGAGAGTTGCTGAATGGTCTCCTAGAGGATATCCAATAGTTGGACAAAATGAGGATGTAATGGTTAGTTGTGTCAATAGTCTTCCTAGAAATATGTAAATGATTTATCTCTTTGTGGCAATCCATGATGATGTATGAGAAATCCTTATCTGGCCACTTTTGAGCTACAGAGGGTGCTTTGTTTATCTTCTTCTTTATTCTCACCATAATTTGCAATGAACTTGAAGGCATCTCATCCTGCACTTCCTTGTTTGTGATCTCTTCGGAAGGTTGAGCCAAGGGTCTTCACTAATTGCTTCTCCACAAACAGAACAAGTCTCAGGGCTCCCTATTTTGTCTGATTTGGCTCTTGATGATGATTGACCCTTTGCTTTCTAAGCAGTAAGGCTAGGCTTCTTGACCACATTTGTGTTCTTGCATTCGAGGCTAGTAGGTAATTGCATCAATCGTGGAGTAGAAATTGTCTCTCCTAAGTTTGAGAGCATTCATACTTGGCAAAGGAAAGGAATCAATTATAAAAAACCTCAATGGGTGAAGCAATTGTTGAGGGACAAAGATTCAAATTTTAGACAGACATATTAGTAGTCTTAGCTAGCATACCCCACAAAGATGGAGCCTCTCCTTCAAAGCCCAAGCAGGACAATTACATGATCCTAGGGTGCCAATACGCACCTAGTCCAATCTCTTTTTAAAATTCAGAGCTTGTTGTCTTGTCTTGATGCAGGGCTAGATCCTTGGTGTATGTTGGAATGATGAGATCCTCCAAACATAATATGATCATCTTGTAATCTTTCCACTAGTGAATCGAGCTTCAATTCCCTTAAAAGGTCGATAGCCCATCCTCGGTATGAATGCCATTTACATGGACTATTTCTTGACTTGCATAGTTAGAAGGCATTTTTGAATATTTAAGTTGATAGTAAGAGCCCATGGGATTTATTGAGCATCTAGAATGTGGCTAAGAAACACATGGCATTGAGAACCATTTGACTGAATGTCAAGTTGTAAACTATCAGAGCTTCATAGGTGAACCCTTCAAAAAATCAAAGCCCCATCTTGTACGTTATCTAGCACATTGTATACTAGTAACCATACTCCTAGATCAACATGTCAAGATTTTCCTAGATCCCCATATAGTCTATTTTAGGACCTGATGGAAATTTGAATTGTGCTACAAGAAGGTTGACCTTTTTCTCCTTCAAAATAGACTTTGACAACTATATCCAGACCTGAGCAACGAATTGGCTCTGGGGTGGCCATTTGCCATTTTCTCTAACAGGAGATCCTACAACATCTATCAACCCAAATATGAGCCCAAACGAAGCATCAATATATTAAAAGAACTCAAGCCCCAATCCTAGGCTATGACAACAAATACAAGCATAATACGCTTGTCATATGAACTAAAAGCCTTGACCTATAGCTGAGCTCTACAACTAGGCTAGTAGTCTATCATTTGGCAAGTATACAGTAGTAAGATGTGCATATGCAAAAGGAAATTTCTCTTGCAAAACCTCTGTTTTAATTGGCAAAGAAATGGAAAAAAGCAAAAGACAACAACTAAAACTGAATAGATGCCGAAGGGAGAAGTGAAAACTCACTGGACATTGTTGAAGAGGGAAGTTGGGGCAAAAATGCACTGAGATTTGGGTAAAGAAGCATTGAATGAAGAATGACATAGGCTCTAGTATTTCCATTGCTTAGTAGAGTTTTCTTGGCATAGTGGTGAAGAAGAGAAGATAGCCATATATGTAAAAGTTGGCCAAGAGCTCAGATTATTTGGATCTAAACTTGTGATCAACACCTCGATTAGTGAATCTTCATTTGCATTGCCAACAGCTATGATTTTCCTGATCCTACCCTAGGCTAAACATGATGAGATTTGGTGCATGTTGAAATTTGAACAAATGTGATGTATGGCAAAACCTTATATGTGCTAGATTTACAAAGGTATGTGATCCTATAGCCCAAGGTCCCATAACTCAAAAGGGCCAATGTCTTTGGGAAGAAATTTGTACCAAACTTCAAGTTTGTCTACTCCAATAGTTTAAGACTTGTGGGGCAACAAGGAGGAGAACTAAGCTTTACAAGCCAAACTTCCATAACCTGAACACAACCTAATTAAATCTTGAGTAAGCTCAATTGGACAAGTCATTACTTCTTTTTCTTCATTGTTAGCTTCTTCCACAAATGCTTAGTCGAGTGTCAGAGCCTTGATTGCAGAATCCGATGATGAGTCCAACATTTGGCTAAGAGCTGAGCTAGAATGGAGCAATGTTCCAAAGCCATATTGTTGGAAAATGGAAGGTAATGTAGAGCTTTTGAACTACGGATACTAGAAAGTGGTCAAAGGTACAATGCTTGCTTGAAGAATCACAACAAAATTTCTTGTAAGATCCATTAAGGAAATACTTGTGTATTCATCATAATGCTAACTCCTACCACAATGCCAAACCAAGCCCCCAAAGGCATAGATAAAATTTGGAGGCTACAAATCCAATATCTGACCATCAATATATCCAGTTACAAATCTAACACTTGACCATCGATACATCTGGTTGTAAGATCCAACATCCAACTATCAATGCATTCAATCACAAGTCCAACATATGACTATTGATACATCTGATCCTAAGATCAAACATTTGACTGTCAATACATTTTTTTTCAAGTCGAATACTTAACTATTGATACATCCAATATTAAGGCATTCAACCATCGATACATCCGGTCGCAAGTTGATCACATGACCATTGATACATCTAGTTGACACCTCTGATCCTCCAAATTCAACATTGAACCATCAACTCATTCGGTTTAAGGATCAAGATTCAATAGATGTGAGTTACATGAGAAAATTCATATCATTAGCATGCTTTATATCTAATCATGCTATAGGAAAACCCAAACTTTTGGTTACAAATCATACACTTGACCATGAAATGAGGTTGCAAGACTCATAATTGAACCCATAAACCAAAGGCACAAGTCGTACACTCAAGCAAAAGTCATCCATGCTTTAGAATCTATGCTAGCTAAAGTAAGGCATCACTTCACTTTGAAAGATGATCACTGAGATTCTGCATCATAGGTAATTGATGAAGGAGACTTATGGGGTCTCTTTCTCCAACCTAGGCAAAGATGTATGACTAAGCAACAAATTGCAACTACATGCCCTCAGGTATTCAAATTTAGTAAACTTCAAAACCTAAAATATCTTAAAGCTCAACAAAAAATGAAATTTTATAGAAAGTTAAAATTGGAGCCCTGAAAATTTAGATTCCAAGAAGACTAAAGTTGAGGATGCATTTGGGATTAGGTCCATGGACTCCTTGTGAAGCGAGCTGGAGTCACGATCAAATATATAAAATTGCAATACATGAAAAGGAGAGATGCACAACATCTAGAACAAAACTAAATATGTGTGCTGAATCCTAGGATCTTGGCTATACAAAGAAAAAGCGAGAAGGGATGGAAAAGGAGAAACAACAACAAGAAGAGGTTGGCCATATTTGTCGGTGCTTGCTATTCTCCACCTTCTAGCACCTTCAATTTATCAGGAGCAAGAACATAGGTTGGTTCCTCAGCAGTAGTAGTTGAAGTAGGAGTTGAGACCTTAGTCAGAGTGTCATGACCAAAGATGTGTGTAGGTCTCCTTGTAATTTTTGTGTTGGATGATGTTGAGAATTAGCCACCCAACCTACAAGGTGCACAAGATATCTAGAAGTGATTGTAGGACTCTCCTCACTAAGTATAGAATATATCCATCCTAGCATCTTATGGTTTGCCTTGGTGTGTACCTACGAGGAAATGAGAGAAATTCCATGAGTGTTTGGTGAAAGCTTACCCACCACCTTGGTTGGGGAGAGCTTGAAAGTCTCTCCCTAATCCCTTTAGGTCTCCAAAGGGATGAAACTATATAATAGTAATGATGATGAATTCTATGCTATGGATCCAACCTATATGTAGAATAAAAGGAAACTAAAAAAAGGAGGAGAGGGAAAGGAAAGAAAGAGCCTAGTGATGTTGCACAACCCCTTTTCCTCATCAACCATGAAGTGCTCCTCCTGCAAATTGATCTCTTGAGAACTTGAACTCTAATGTCTTGATCACCTATAGCCTAAGAGTTAGATGTCGATCACTTAATCACTAGATCGCTCAAAGTCTCTTTGTGAAGAATTAATGATTTTCAAGGGAGGGATGAGGCTGTTTATATAGGTATAGTACAGGTCCCAAATTTTTGGACAATGACTAAATATTTAGGTTGATCTATGATGCAAATTTAATGAAAATATTTGAGTGATCACTGATATTGAAACATTGTTGTTTTGGGTCTAGTTGGAGTGTTTCAAGATTTTTGTGGGCTGTTTGGTTGGGTGTAGTATGCAGAAATCAACAAATGGGATTAAATTGTGGTGAACAATCGTTGAAGTGAATTTTCTCGTAAGTTTGGGAAGGAAAAAAATGTGGGCATCCATATTCATATGCCAATAAGCTGGCATATGATATAAATTGTAGACCTGAGTATTGGTGTATGATTTATTCCATATGATAGAATCCTAGCTTATGTAAATTCCACATTTTTTTGTTACTTAAATGGGTTCAACCAAGTTAGGGAATAAAGGGGGCTGGGGTTTTTATGATTCAAGTGAACAACCATCATCAACTTGAATTGAGGGGAATTAGGCTCATAATGATGAGATAACTTCAGCTTAGAGTTGTAATTAATTTCAGGTCAAATGATATAGAGTAAATTAGCTTGAAACATAGAGGATCTTTGAGTTTCAATGATTAGCTTAAACAATGAGATGGATCAGCTCGGGGTTGCCATGGAGATTAATGAAAGTTGAAAAGCAGAGATCTATAGCTACCCTTCTTGCCCTTCCTAGTTTTCATGATGAGCAAACCTTATTTAATATCTATTTGAGTTATGATTTAGCCAAAGTACATTAAAGCTCTCAAGGTAATGCTCGAAAGATAGAATTAAGCATGATGGTATATTGGCAAGCATGACTTGAAGAGGTCAAAGGATGGCTTGGATAGGGCTTGAAGGTGTCTACAATAACTTGAAGATTCGAGGATGATATTGACATAGCCAAAACAACTTAAGAATGATCAGCTATGAGTACTAATTTTGGTTTTTACTAGAGGAACCAGTTTATAATCAGACACTTGAGTGGGAATATCGATTCTAATTTTTTACCAGAACTAGATAGTCAACTGAGAGATCTCCTTGTTCTAGTAGACTAGAACTGGTTGATTGGTTGTGCAAGCGATTAATTAGTTTGGGTCTTTTGTATGACTAATAATTAGTTTTTTGATCATTGGAGCAAAGTTAGTTGCGGAATTTTACCACCAACAGCTAGTTTCAACCCATAAGATATAAACAAGCTAGGCTGGGCTTCTTTAAATAGTTTTACAACTTCTAAATCTTTGTGGAAAAGAGATTAAAGCCCTTCTAGCTCTCTAGCCATCATATGTTATAAGCCTTCAAAATTTGAACCAAATTTTCATTGCCCTTTTATTCAATCTCAAGAGAACTTGTGATGAGCATTAAGTGTATCATTTTCATACATTTTGACTTATAATTCACTCTAAGGTTGTTTGGAGTGATTGAGAGACTAAAGCTCCAGTATGAAGTCAATCTTGCCAGTTGGAGCAAGATCAAGTGTAAGGGGTTGGTTTCACCAATAAAGTGAACTCTAGTGTAGAGGTGAAGTCCTCAAGAGCGAGGCAAGGGTCATGTAGTAAAAGTGGTTGGTTTCTAAACCATGTAAATCATGGTTGCATTCACTCCTCTCTTCATTTTCATTATAGCACTTGTGGTTTGTTTAAAAAATTGTGTGAAATTGCTTTGGTGGATTGAATTGGGATTTGATTTTGTGCAAAATTGATATTTGTTTCACAAAACCTAATTCACACCCTTCCTCCGCCCTCCCTTAGATGGTTTTTGGGCTTTCAATTGGTATCAGAGCTTAATGCTCTTATTTTGGTTTAACTACCTAGAGTTTTTGATCCATTTTAATGGCAAACTTTGGTATTTCTCCATCTCTCCAAGAAGGACAATCTATAATGAGACCTCCTTTTTTTAATGGTGCTCATTTCAATTATTGGAGATCTCATATTGAAATCTTTAGTAAGGCTATAGACTATGATCTTTGGCACATTGTAAAAAAGGGATATACTTCTCCCACTAAACTAATTGATGGTATAAGAGTTCCCATGCTTAGAGTGGAATGGAATGATTTGAACAAGAAAAATAATTCTTTTAATGCAAAGGTAATGAATATTTTATATTGTGCTCTTGATCCAGATGAGTTTAACCATATAAGCATCTATGACATGGCTCATAATATTTGGCATTACCTTGAAATTACCCATGAGGGAACCAAGTAAGTAAGAGAGTCCAAAGTGAATATATTGGTTAGCTAAAATGAGGTCTTTTAGTAAAATCAAATGAGTCAATTACAAAGATGTTTGCATATTTTATAGACATTATAAACACTTTAAAATCTCTTGGTAAAATGTACACTAATGATGAAATGGCTAGAAAAATTGTGAGATGTCTTTCTAGGTCATAGGATTTGAAAGTAATCACAATATAAGAAGCAAAGTGATCTCAATAAGCTACCATCGAAAGAGGTTTTGGGGTCACTAATTACACATAAGATGACCTCGAAAGATGGGAGCCAAGAGGAAGAGGAAGACAAAAAGAAGAAAATCATAGCACTCAAAGCTAAGGAGTCAAGCAAGGAAGAAGATAGTAGTGACGAGATGGCTCTCCTCACAAAAAAATTTAAGAAATTATTGAAGAAGAAGCACATGCCAAGAAGACTAATAAAGAATGAAAAGACTATAATTATAGAGGATGACAATGATATGTCCACTTGCTTCAACTGTAAAATGCCCAATCACATGAAGGTGAATTGTCCACTCAACCCCTAGTTAAAGAAATTCAAGGGGAAGAAGAAGAAAGCAATGGTAGCCACATGGGATGAATTAGAGGGCAATAATGGAGAGACTTCATCCAAGGAAGATGTGGCAAATCAATGCTTCATGGCCTATGAGGACGAGGTATCTAATCTATCATTCAATGAGTTAGAAGAAGCTTTTGAAGACTTATATGATAGATATGAAAAATAAAATTGTTTCATAAGTATTATTCTTTGAAAAATAAGTTGCATTTTGATAATAACTTAGAATCACAAGGGTTGGGTTGGCAAAATCAGAATAGCACAAACCAAAACCTAAACTGATGGCCTAAGCATATGGTTGACCTTTGAAGTAAATGCTCACTGAGGTAATTGAGGTTTGGCCATCGGAGTAGTCTCTTGAGGCAAATTCTTTAAGTTTAAAGGGCATCAAAACCAAGCCCAAAATATGAACTCGGTTAATTGATATCCTTGAAGTAAAAACTTGGCTAAGTAGTAAACTCAGTAACCTTGGTTCAGTAGCAAACTCATATATTGATTTATAACTCCACAAGGAATGTAGCTGAAGCTATGGATAAGGTTGGATGTCCTAGCTTATTCTCATACACTTGTGGTAAAAAATCCAAATAATTCTAGAAAATCAATACTGAAAGATCAAATATTAGTAGCTATTCATTATGAGAAATCCAGCCTAGCAGTTGCCTAAAATCAAAAGATATCGATACCACATATCTCCAGACACATTATAAAAGGTAGAGCAAGCAAAAAGATAAGGGTTAATGTTTCGTTATTGATTCTACCTTCATTATTGAGTAAGGATTTGACTTGATCATTGGAGTGATTGCCATCGGAGAGCTCTTGGTGGTCCTGATCATAGTTTTTCTTTGTGCAGATCAATGAAAGGGTGGCTTAGTAGATCTAATCTCAAGGAGCTTCCCAAACTGAACTTGGTGTAGAACCAAGCTTTGTCAACAAATTGGTGCTTTTATTGAGATCTACTCTACCATATTTATTCATCGATATATCTAGAAATCTTTCAGTCATGCCTTTGACAACAAGGTCATCAACAACCAGAAATCAACTCAGGGGACAAATTACTTCGACGTAGGTGAAGTCCTAGCAAGCTGAGTGAACTGATACATTGAGATAGCTCAGCCGTACAGGTGCTCAAATAATAAGAAATTTGGGGAGTCCCTCTACAAGTGGTCCCCGAAGTACCTAGGGCTTCCTCCAACTTGATGAGTTGATGAGAGTTCCAAACACTGATCGTTGTAGTTTAGCAAATGACACATAATAGCTGGAAGCCTAGACACAGGCTATGCAAAATCTGTAGGCCCAACAATTACAAAATCAAGGCCAGATGATATAAAATATCCATACTTATTATACCCAACATCAACCACAAGTTACAATTCAAGCTGAGGTTTCGAGCCAACACATCAACCTTACTCACATTTCATGAGTCAATTGCATCTGAGCGAGCATCATTATTCCACTCATCAATACCACTCAGTGGGAGCCTCACTTCAGCACCAATCTTTAAGGGGTTACAAAGAATATGATCCCACTTATGACCTAGCCGAGGAAGCTATGAACTAGACTCCTATAAGCTGAGACTCAGATAGAGCTATTCAAGGTATCCAAGGTGAGATGCCTCACACACAACTTAAGGAATGTTTGGAGCATTAATTTAACCCAACTAGATGAGTTATGAGACCCCCCTCATTCTGAAAATTGCTTACTCTCAGGTATAGCCTAAGTTTCACCCACTACCATGTGAGGCATATGATGGCTCAAATGATCTTGTCGACCATGTAAGCACCTTCCAAAATGCCATGATCCTCCAATGTGCATGTGAGTCTACCATGTGTAAGGTGTTACCACTAACGCTACAAGAACCAGCTCAAGCTTGTTATGTTGGGCTCCCAAGGTACTCTATCACTTGTTTTGATGAGCTAGCTGATAGGTTCATTAGACAATTCATTTCACTAGTGCTTCGGTGTAAGGACCCTTCCACACTCCTAACCTTGAAGCAAAATGAAGAGAGAGCTTAAGGGAATATCTAGCTCAATTTGACAAGGCTTGATCCAAGGTTTTGGAGCTAGATAGCTTTATTGTCCTTGCTATAGTAATCAATGGGATTAAGAAACCTTGGATACCCTATAAGATGGCTTCCAAACCTCCCAAAACCTTAGCAGAGTTTATTCAATTGGCTCAAGAATACATTAATGCTGAAGAAATAACATTGACAAAGAAGGTAGTAAACTAAGGAAGGAGACTGAAGAGGCTTGTCCATAAGACTCTCCCTGAAGGAATCTAACCCAAAAATTGCAAAATCACTAGTTAAAAGTCACCTCAACATGATTCCAGAAAACTCACTAACTTAGAGTGAAGTCTCAGCATCAATTGGCAAACATCAAGCCATCACTGAGGGGCAAGAGGAGAAAACCAAAAGACAAGACATAATCATGAACCTGAATAAGGAGATATAGTCTTCTCAACAAAAGACTTACAAGGAATTTCAGCACCTCACAATGATGGTATGGTAATCTTGATAATTCTGGATGGTTATTCCACATGGCATATTATAGTAGACACAAGAAACTCGACCAACATCTTATGTACTTGAGCCTAAGACAAATGAAGATGTAGCGAAAACTAGACACCTATGTAGGATATTGACCAAGTTTATGGGATATTTGGTTACCTCTCTTGGTATAATTGATCTACTTTTGATAGTTGGAGAAAACCCAAAGAGTACCATGATCAAATCAAAGTTTATAGTAGTTCAAACCCCTTTGACCTATAATGTCATATTAGGTCATCCAACATTAAATCAGCTCCAAGTGATAATCTCAATTTTTCATTTGATTATAAGATCTCCTACTAAATATGACATAGGTGAAGCTTGGGGAGATCAAAACCTTACAAAGAAGTGCAAGGTGGCCTATTGATGGAATAACCTTGACCAGAAGGGAAAAAGCCCAGTTGCAGAGGTTAAGGAGTCTACCATCGAACCAACAAAGGTGTGTGCTAAACCCATGGAATAGCTCTTCAACCTAGTTATCAAAGAGAGTTCGGGGAGGACCTTGAAACTCAGAGCAAACCTCATAGAGCCCCTAAGCATTGAACAGGAGGAACTCCTGCGAAGGAGTCAAGACATTTTTGCATGGTCTCCTGAAGACTTGATAGACATAGACTCTTTGGTTGCATAACATGAGCGAGCAGTCGTGGAGAACCACAAGCCAGTTAAACAGAAGAAGTGGCATTTGGCCCTTGAGCACCAAAAGGCCATTACTAAAGATGTAAATAAGCTCCTCAATAAAAGTTTTATCAGGAAAGTCCACTACCCCAAGTGACTAGCCAATGTAGTGATGGTAAAGAAGTCCAATAGCAAATAAAGAATGTGCGTGGACTTTATTGGCTTGATAAAGCTTGCCTGAATGATAACTACCCTCTACCAAAGATAGACCAGCTCATTAGTTCCACCTTGAGACATCAACTCCTAAGCTTCTTGGATACATTCTTAGACTACCACCAAATCTGGATGCCCCCTAAAGATGAAGAAAAGACAATCTTCATCACTGACCAAGGGACATTTTCCTATATAGCAATGCCTTTTGGATTGAAAAATATCAGGGCAACATATTAGAGGATGGTGAACAAGGTCTTCGAGCATTAGTCTGACAGGAATGTAGAGGCATATGTTGATGAAATGCTTATGAAGAGCCTTCATGCTAGAGAACATGTAAAAGATCTTGAAGAAATCTTTGACACACTTTCGCAGTTCAACATGAGGCTGAACCCAAAAAAAAGTGCCTTCGGTGTAGGATTGGGGAAATTTCTCCGGTACCTCATCTCAGAATGAGGAATAAAAGCAAATTCTAGGAAGATCAAAGTTATTTTAGAGATGAAATCACCCACTTCTCCTTAAGAGGTGCAAGGGCTTACAAGTCCGTTGGCAACACTCAATCACTTCTTATCTTGGTCGGCTGAGAAATGTTTATCCTTCTTCAAAGAATTAAAGCAAAACTCTATATTTGAGTGGACTAAAGAGTGCAACTGATCCTTTGAGGACTTGAAAAGGTACTTGGCCAAACCTCCTCTACTTGTGAGACTGGAGCCAAATGAGTTGTTGTTCCTCATGTGATAGCCTTGGACCAAGCTGTTAGCTTGGTATTGGTGAGCAACTGAGGTGGAAAGCAACACCCTATATATTATGTGAACCATGTACTGACCAAAATAGAGGTTTGATACCGTTGGAGAAATTAACATATACTATGGTGCTTGCAACTTGGAAGCTTTGCCTATAATTACAGGCACATTCGGTCATAATATGCACCAAGCTCCCACTACAATAACCTCAAGGAGATTGCTTAAATAGTCCATCGAGCTATGCTAGTTTAAAGTAACCTTTAAATCTCAAAATGCTATTAAAGCCTAAACCATAGTAGATTTTTTGTTGGAAACTATCTCATGCTCTATTGTACCAGAAGATGAGCCTTGGGAGCTTCAAGTAAACGATTCTTCTTGCAAAGCAGGCTATAAAATTGGCACCGTCCTTGTAAGCCCAGATGGGAGAGTTGCCAAATATTTAGTTTGGCTGGAATTTGGGGCATCTAATAACATGGTAGAATATGAGGCTTTATTGCTCATCTTACATATAGTGATAGCAGCAGTAGCCAAAAGGCTAAAGGCATTTTAAGTGATTCTCAACATGTTTGTTTATAGGTCAATGGGAAATACAAGGAAAAACCATGACTAAGTGCCTAATTGAGGTCCAAAGCTCATGGCAAGAATGGATTAGGTGGAAATTTGCTGTGTGCCTCAAAATAGTAACTCCAAAGCTGTGCTCAAACTCAATTACCTTTAGCCTTATCCAACTAGATGCTGAGGAAAATTTTTGTAGAGAATCTTTGATGACCAAGCTATCTTGAGTCTATTGAGGTAAATGCAGTGGACTCAGAACCTAGTTGGATGGACCCCATCGTCTCATACCTTGAAAAAGGGCAACTTCTTAAGGAACCGAGAGAGGCCCAAAGGATCAAGCTTGCTCCAAACTTCACTTTGATAGATAGAGTACTGCACAAAAGATTGCTCATGGGACCGCTATTGCATTGCTTGAAACCCAAATAAGTGAACTATGCACTTTGGGAAGTACATGAAGGAATATACAAAAGCCACAGGGGAGGAAGATCTCTTATACACAGGCTTCTCAGGCAAGGATATTATTGAGGGTGACATATCCCCTTTACTCCTTCAAAAGCTTGGATCCACATCCACCTTTGACTTGGATGCTCAAGTCATATTTCATAGCTAGACGAGTTGAGCATGTTGCTACAACCCCTATTATTGACTCGGATGGTAAAGATGATGACCTTCAAAGTGTCATGAGCAGGATTGACCAATTATTCCCAACTAAAAAAATGATTCATCCTATTGCTCAAAGTAGGGCACAATCTCATGATAACACATGGGTCACCTTGTCCTCCCCCAAAGAAGGACCCATTCTATAGTTTAAATTTATTTTTTTTCTTATTATTAGAATATTGTAGTAGGCTAGATTTAGAAAATTTTCATACTTTCATCCTAGAATATATACTTAAAATGTTTGAAATTGGTTAGCTACCACTCAAGGACATAGGGCGAAAGAAGGATATATTCTACCTTGAAGAACCCCTCCTTGATTTGCACAAGGGGCCACATGACAACTCATTTAGGGTCTATGAGATTGATGAAGAAGAAGATAAAAATGATAAACTCAATGACTTTATGGAGGTGCTCAGGAGATTAAATGAGGAGATGAATGCAACCATGAAACTAACTAAGTCAATCTAGGGTTGCGTGAGAATCCTAGGTCGATCCTCATCAGTGCAAACTTACCAAGTGAACCTGAAGCTTAGCTAATCTCAACCCTTATTAAATACAAAGATAACTTCACATGGACAGATGAGGAGATGTTAAGACTAGATAGAGAGTTGATGGAGCATAAAATCACCTTCAAAGATGATGTAAGGCTAAGAAAGTAAAAACTGAGATGGACTCAACGATGTGTAGTTCTCTATCTGAAGTGGATAGTGAATATTGTTCCAATAAAAAAAGGATAGTAGGATATGAATGTGCATTGATTTTAGAGCTTTGAATAAGGCTTGTCCAAAAGATGACTTCTCCTTACCTCACATCAATACCATGGTGGGTAACACTTATGGGTATGAAATATTATCTTTCATGGATGGATATTAGGGATACTATCAGATATGTCTTACATCAGATGATGAAGAGAAAACTTTCTTTATCGATCCTTGGGAAACTTACTATTATGCGGTCATGCCGTTTGGACCAAAAAATGTCGGAGCAACATATCAGCGAGCCATGATAATAATCTTCCATGACATAATGCACGATTGCATCGAGGTATATATTGATGACATTCTAGTCAAATTATGAACTAGAGATGGCCATGTCTTGGCCTTAAAGTGATTCCTACACTAATCATGGGAGCATCAGTAGAGAATAAGCCTAAAGAAGTGTGTATTTGGGGGTCTCATCGATTAAATTTCTTGGTTTCTTGATAACTAGTAGAGGAATTAAAGTTAATTCAATCAAAGCACAAGTAGAAATGCCACTTACAAAGAACATAAAGGAGCTTTATGGACTAATTGGGATATTGCAATTCATCCAAAGGTTTATATCTTGATATTCTGAAAAATATCTCTTATTTTACAGGATGCTTAAGGGAGGAGTTCAGTTTGAATGGACCCTGGAGTGCCAGAAGCCTTCAACCAACTCAAGAGGTACTTGCTCAAGCTACTAATCCTCATGGAACCAATCTTTAGACAGCCACTTATCCTATATGTGGCTATCATCGAGGAGTCGATTAGCATCATGTTGGTGTAGGAAGATCAAAGTAGGAAAGAGAAGGCAATATACTACCCCAATCGAGCCTTGTTGGAATACAAGAATAGGTGTTTTAAGATGGAGAAGACTTGTTTGGCAATGGTCTGAGCCTCCCAAAAGCTAAGACTAAGATGGCAAAGACTTGTTTGGCTATGGTCAAGGCCTCCCAAAAGCTAAGGTATTATTTCATGGCTCACAAGGTACTCATTCTGGCTCAGATAGATCATATCAATATCATGTTTGAGAAGCTAGTGTTGTCAGGATAAATCACAAGATGGCAGATGCCCCTAGTCAAATTTGACCTAAAGTTCCTAACCGAGAATGCAGTTAAGGGGCAAGCTATAGCTAATCAACTTGTCAATTTTTGATTGCCTACCATAAACTTGACTCAAGAGTTATTCCTTGATGAGTTGATCTTGCTTCATTACCAATAAAGTCCACCCCAAGGCGTGGACCCTGGACTTTGATGTTGCCTTTAATCAAGCTAGTAGAGGAATAGTCATCATTCTAATCACACTTGAAGGAGTTTTCATTTCCCAAACATATCAATTTGGATTGTACTAGACCAACAATCAAGCCAAGTACAAAGCACTCATAATTGACAAACATCTAGAACTCTCTTTGGGAGTCAAATACGTTAGGATCAAAGGTGACTCAAAGCTCACCATCCTATAAGTTTTGGGCCAATATTGCACCAAAGATATTAAGATTTGGGAATGTCATGATTCAGCCTTCTTCTTGACTAAGTAATTTGAAAAGGTTACTATCACCTATATCCCAAGAACCAATAATGTGCTAGCAGATGCCCTTACCTCATTTGAATTGACATTTCACAGCCACTTTAGCATCCTATTAGACCAAATCATTCTCTGAAAGAACTTGCAACTGATACTCAAGTCAAGTAACCCACTTATTCAAAGATGGAAAGAGTTACACAAACTTGAAGTTGCAGCTCACATCCTTCTAATAGAGCTGGTAAATATATACAATGATGGGAACACATGATTTATGATATCAAAATATTTTTAGAGAAAGGAATTTTTTCTGAGTATGTTACCATAGATGATCGTGAAGCAGTTTGAAGGATGGTAGTCTAATATGTGATCCTAGGTAGCACCCTTATAAAAAGTCTTTCAATTGGATCCTACTAAAGTGCCTAGATGAGAAGGAATCTAACCAAATCCTCGAGGAAGCTCATGCAAGAGTATGTGGACACCATGCTAATGTGTAAATGCTAGCAAAAAAGATTATTAGAATAGGGTACTATTGGCCCGTGATGGAGAAGGATTGTAGAATTTTTGTAAGAAGATGATAAGAATGTTAGATCCATGCTCCTGTATTCTCTCTCCACACTCTATCAATGTTATGGTCATTCTCGATGTGGGTCATGGATATGGTCGGACCATTTTCAAAGAATGCCACTAGTGATAAGAAAAGTTTTATTTTAACTGCAACCAAGTATTTTATTATCAAGTTGCACCATTCATCTCCTTACTACCCTCAAGGTAGTTATCAAGGTGAAGCCACTAATAAGGCTCTATTTAAGATTATTAAAAGAAAGTAGAAGTCAATAAAAGATTAGATTGAATAGATAAGGTAGATGAGGTCCTATGGGCTACCATACTTCCATACATACCCAACGAGTTAAACCTCATTCACATTAACATTCAAAATAATGGCGGTAGCACCATACAAAATTCAAATCCCATCACTTAGAATAGTAATGCAAAATAGCTTAACTATAGTTGAGATGCAGAAGTCTATTCTTAGCTAGCTTGAACTACTAGATAAAAGATGAATAAGTATAACTAATCATGTAAAACTTACCAATGATGACTATCACAATTCTACCAGAAGAACATGATTGAATGTAAGCTCGAGATAAGGGACTTGGTGTTGAGGCACATCACCTCACTAAAGGACAAAGAAAAATTGAAACAAAACTAGGAGGAACCATATGTGATCAAAGAGTCTATCCCAATAATATTTATCAATTGGCTAACTTTCAAGGTGAAGTGCTTTGTGCTCTGTGATCCTTAAAATGCTATGTACTTAAAGAAAATATTTCTCTTAAAAAGTGACAAATTCTCTTCTCTCCTAGAGGCAAGACCTTCAAAAGAAAGGTGAGGATAGGAGTGAAAGGAGAGTTAATGATGATGTGAAGTGGATTTGGAAGCCTTGGACCTATCTTTCACACTCAATCTCTAAGTTGACTTCAAGAATACAAGCTCAAAAGTAGTATCGTTAGTCTCGAAGTAACTAGGAGCTTGCCAAGGAAGTTACCTCTTAGGCTAAATGCAAAAATCAAATGACATCTCAGAAATCTCTTCTAGAAGTAAAAGATCCACCAAACCCCCCTCCCCTCCCCCCCCCGGTGAAAATAACAAATCCCACATAGATGACCAAGCCAAGAGAGGTAAACTCAAAGAGTAAAAATTAGTTGACATTTGTGAGTTTGTAGACTTTGAATCCTCATAAAAAGAATGAGATAACAAAAAAAGAAAGAAAGAAAATGGGGGAAGAAATTGGATCATATGTTGGAATTAGTAGAACTAGCTTAGCCTCATCTCAGTGCCTTATTAACAAAAAAAAAACTACCTAAGGAGTATGTAATAGATGACATCTGTGGGTATAAAAATCTTAGAAAATGAGGACAAGGGGTATCCAAAAAGTGAGGTCAAGTCAAGATGGGTTAACCACTATGAGAGGATGGCAAAAATAGATCAACCATTTAAAATGAGTTTCTAAAGAAAATATTAGAGCAAGGGATGGAAGAAAATCCAGTTGACCAACCACCCATAGTCTGAGACAAAAATTTCAAAGCTCAGGCTAACCCAATCTAGTAGAGGATTACATTCAAGGAGAATGGAGGATATTGTCTGAGTCTAAGAAAAAAGAAGGGCAATATTTATTCTCTCTCTTTTGCAAATAAAAGTGCTACTTAACCTTTTTTTCAAAAGTACAGGATATAGGCATAAGTACATCAAATAGGTAACAAAGTCTCATTCTTGATGACTGAAAAAGGATCCAACCTCAAAACCCACAAGAGAGGGGTGATGAGTCAAGTGCAAAGATGAAGAACTAGAACCTAAATGGCTCACTCTAAAAAGGCTAAATAGTTCTTGATCCCATTTGAGCATAATGTGTTGATTATTCAGGTCACGCTCAGATGTCGCCAATTGGGACCTCAAAGCTGCAACCTCATCTTTGAGTTACCCCAAAAAGGACCATCAAAAGCCCTAACAAAAAGCAAAATAAGGGGGGAATATACTATAACAATAAGGCCATCTTAGTTCACTTGACTCCAATCAAGATCAAGATTGCAAGAAAAAGATTCTTGAAAGTTGGTGCATTCCTTACATTCAAAAAGAACACAAAGCATGGTGATAATAATAAGGAAAAAAAGAGACAAAGAAAATGTGAGAATTTTACTACCCACTCGAAATTAACTATTAGTCCAGTTCTCTACTATTCCAAGCTCTCCATAACCACCTCGAGATTCATCACTTCAATACCTCAAAATTCTATGATGAGCATCACTTAAGCAAAGGTTGTTGGAGTCTAAAGAAAACAAATTTTTTGGTATCAAAAAAAAAGAAAAAGAATAAAATGATACCTCAGTAGGAGTTGGGTAGTCCCCAATGTATATACCCAAAGTACCAAGGAAGGGTGAGGAGTGGAACTATAATTGGCTCCAAAATTTGATCATACCATCTCTTATACATGGCAACTTGCTTAGCACCCACCTTTGTGCCTCCCCTTACACATATCTCATAAGCCCAATGAATATAAGTAGGTCCTCTCTCACAGGAGGCAAAGCTCTTTGATGAGTTAAGAGGAATGTAGAAAATAAAACCTAGGACTATAAAAGAGAGGCTCAAATCAAGATAAATAGTAGGAGCATAATGGAGACAAAACACAAGCTGACATGAAACTTTCGAAAGCTCCCAAAGAAACCATGACCAAGATGCTCGTCACCTTGAATCACTAAGGAACCAAACTACTCCCTGATCCAACAAACTCTCTAAGAAAAATAAATATGATATTCTATTGATGGAACGGACCTAAATGTTGGGAAGCACTCAAAGACCCATAGCTGCACCTAGGCCATATGATAGTAAAGATGACATAATGCAGTCGAGCCCCAAAAGTAAGACTTAGCCATCATGAGGTCCACCAAGAGAGAAAGGAGGCATAGACTCAAATTTGCATATATGGTGGAAAATAGCATCCTATCCATAAAATACAATAGGAATGCAATCAATTAGTGATCTATCTTTAGGCTCAGATAGTTAATGATAATCAACTCGTGAGTTTGACTATCATATGGAGATGAGTGAGGATGAGCATACATATCACTAAACCATCTCAATGAAACATGTGGGTGGTCCCCCAGGATTCCATGCTTAAAGATATTAGCAAAAAACTTTGCACCAACGATCTCAGGTCAAGACAAAAGAGGAAGGCAGACAACTAGTAATCCAATCAAATAGACCACATTCTAAAGGTTGATTGATATTCCCCCCATCTCAAGTTAAAAGTATAGTGTGAAGAATCAAATTTCTCATTTAGACTCACCATCAAGGCAAGAAGAAGTTCCATTTACCCCATATGCAAAAAACACCCAAAGCTATTGTAATCAACCTGCTCTTGTTGAAACAGTGAAAAATCATTAAGCTATTCGAGCATTTAAGGCCATTGGGAGTGAGACCAAGCCTGCATTGCTCCCTAAATTGAGAAAAAAGAATAGTTAGAAAAGGGTGGCTGACTGATTCCTTCCAAAAAAAAAAATAATTTTGAGCACTAGAAGCCTAGTGCCTAGGATTTTTTTCTGAAAAAAGAGGTGCCATTGTTTTGGCACCAAAAATAAAAGGCCAGTTATCTCTTTAAAAAAATCCTTGTGCTCCAAATGAGTGGAGCACAAAATCTGGAATAAGGTGCCAATAATTTGGCACTTAAAAAGATTAAAATTTTCTACTTAATTGACATACTAATCATTTTGCTAACCTCTCACTCATAGAAACTAATTCATGTATTAACTATTTTGCTAATCTTTAAGAGCAGAAAAATTACCTCTCCACAGGCATCTCAGGACTAGGGTAAACTACCCTCACCATTCATCAACGAGGACATTCATCACTAGTGCCATCACCTCCACCTCCTCATCTTCTAGACCAAACCAAATATTTTCATTCACTAAGAACGATTATGAAGAAGAAGTAGTAGTTGGGAAGGAGAAAGAGAGAAGCTCTGAATAGGATAAGCAGGAGTGAGAAATGAAGAAGGTGGGACTTGGCCAAGGATGGGAGTGGTTTAAGTAGAGCTAGAAGTACAAAAACCAAGAAGAACAAATATGGAGAATAGAGGCTTGACGATGGGAGTGAGAAATGAAGAAAGTGGGTCTTGGCCAAGGCAAGGAGGGGTTTAAGTAGAGCTAGAAGTACAAAAACTAAGAAGAAAAAATATGGAGAAGAGAGCCTTGACCGCATGGGGAAGATGTCCTCTTTCCAATACCCACACACTCCAAGACACACATGTGATGTAAAAAAATAAAAAAAAAATAATCTAAGTGCTAGAAGCTTGGTGCCTAGGATTTAATAAAAAGAAAAAGAGGTGTCTTTGTTTTGGCACCTCTAGCTCTATCTTTTTTTAAAAAAAAAAAACCTTGTGCTCCAAATGAGTGAAGTACAAAATTAGAAATACGGTGCCAATAATTCAGCACCAAAAAAAATCAGGGTTTACTAACTAATCAACTTACTAATAATAACTAATCAATATAGTAATTATTTTGCTAATCTTTAACAGCAAAGATTTACCTCTCCATGGGTGGCTTGGGATTGAGGTGAAACATTGCTCGCCATTTTATTGACAAGAATGTTCATTACTGCCAATGTCGCTACCACCTACTATTGGAAATACCTCCTCATCTCCAAGTCTAAACGAAATATTTTCATCCATGAAGAAGGAAGGAGAAGAGGTGAAGAAAAAAGTCTTGGCTAAGAAAGAAGAGATGGGAGAGTTTAAAAAGAAGTGGGGTCATAAGAATCGAGGAATGCATGGAGAAAGAGCATTAACCATTCCTCTTTCCCCTACACCTCCCCACACCGATGAAAAATTCTAGAAAATCGGGACACTAGGGACCTAGCATCTAGAATGAGATCCATGCTCCAAGTCTACAATGCACAAAAATAATCTGAAAGATTTGTGTGCCAAGGATCTAGCACCCAAAATGAAATCTATGCTACAACTCTCTGGTGCACGACAAAAAATTCTTAGAAATTTTATTTTTTTGCAAAGTCATCAATCACATCCCATCGTCAAAAGTGGTCCTGGCTTATGATGTAGGACACTCAAAAAAAGTTCAGGAATATCAAAAGAAGCTAATTCAGAAGTCAAGGAGCCATGACAAATGATTTGATTCACTCTTTTATTTAAACTTAGGATTTACCTTACTTAGTACCTTTCTATGTTTAAATTCTCTTAATTATGATGTCTTAGGTCTTATTCTCAAATTCCACTAACCCAAGACTAATTTTGGCCTGAATCCTATTCAGTTTAGGACTTGGGAAGGATGAATCTTTATTTAGAATTTTATTTTCGTAGGTTAACTTATTTAGAACTTCTACCAACCCAATTAATGGGTTTAAACTGAGTTATATTCAGTTTAGGACTTGGGAAGCCAGAAACTTACTCAAATTGGATTTCTGGTATTTGTATAAATAGGCCTTGAGTCCTATGGACGGGGGACAACCTTTATTCTCAATAAAGTTCTACTTTAGTGAATTTTCTCTCTTCCTTGTGGATTCAAGGAGTTCTTAACAGAGGCAACAGTGTTTTCCTCATCTACCACGCTTGTTGCTATGTCAAGTGGTATCAGAGCGAGGCTCTTCTTGCTTAATGTCTAACGACGACGCAACCAGCAACAACCCTAGGGACGGTGCTCCTGTGGGTAATCACATCAGCTGTGAGTATTTTGATTCGACCATGGAGGCAATCCAAAACTCACTTGCAAGGTTGATGCTGAGGATGGATCTACTTGAAAGCCTGAATCAACCACATCGACGGATCGATGAAGTGACTCGCGATCCAATTGGTCGAGGAAAGGCTTTGCAAGTGAATCCAAAGGGTTTACAAATCCTTGAAAACTCCAGTGATGAAGAAATTGAAGACATCCTTCATCGACCAGTTTCTGAGCATAATAGACAACATGATTTTCACTTGAAGATTGATTTTCCATCTTTCTATGGCCAACTTCAGATCGAAGATTTTCTCGATTGGCTTGCTGAAGTGGAACGATTCTTCGACTACACGGAGATTCCAGATTCGAAGAAAGTGAAGCTTGTTTCTTACTGACTCAAGGTGGGTGCATCAGCATGGTGGGAACGCATCCAGTTGGAAAGGACACGCCAAAATAAAGCTCCAATTCGAGCATGGTCACGGATGAAGGCTCTTCTCAAAAAGCAATTCCTTCCCATAGATTATGACCAGGTACTCTTTCAGCAATATCAAAATTATCGACAGGGTAATCGCAGTGTGAAGGCATATGCTGAGGAGTTCTATCGCCTATCAGCATGTAATAATCTAGTAAAGACTGAATCTCATCAAGTGGTAAGATTCATTGGTGGGCTATGCACAACCATCCAATATAGGATTTTCTTACAACCTATTTGGATGGTTAATGAGGCTGTGAGGAGTGCAACTCATGTGGAGTCCCAATTGGAGCAACCTATCATCAGAAATCAAGTGGCGAGAACCATTGGTGAGAATTCAAAAGGAGCACAATCTATTCCTAATAGAGGTGCAGCTACACAACCTCCTCGACCTCCCACACAAGTGAATCTTGAAGCTAGACCTACAAGGCCATTAGGAAATGCCACATCAGCAAAGAACCCAAGTTCAAATTCTGATCTAAAGTGCTATTGCTGTGAAAAATTTGGACATCGTTCTAATGTTTGTCCAGCACGACAACCTGTGAATCTGGCTATTGAAGATAATTTTGTGGCTAACAATTTACATGACTCAAAATATGAAGACCTAGCTTGCAATCAAGAAAATTATGAAGACGGAATATTCGAGGAGCCTGATGGTGAAAGGTCATCTTTAGTAGTTCAAAATCTGATGTACATCCCAAAGCAAGAGGAAGACCTACAACGTCACAATATCTTCCGCACTCGATGCATAGTAAATGGCAAGATCTGTGACATGATTATTGATGGGGAAAGTAGTGAAAACATTATCTCCAAGACTATGGTCGACAAGCTTCAATTGAAAACGGAATCACATCCCTCTCCCTACAAGATCGGCTGGATTAAAAAGGTTGGTGAAACAAAGGTAACTGAACGGTGTCAAATTTATTTTTCCATTGGAAAATTCTACAAGGATGAGGTAACCTGTGATGTTGTGGAGATGGATGCATGTCATATTCTTCTTGGCAGACCTTAGCAATTTGATAGAGATTCTACACATCGTGGGCAAGACAATCGCTACATCTTCTTTAAAGATGAAAAGAAAATTATCCTTACCCCTATTGGCAAAGAGCGTCGACCCAAAAGTTTACAAAATGTGGGTCACTCCTTCCTAATTGTGCAAAATTTTATAAAGGAGGCTAAAGAGACAGCTCAAATATTTATTGTGATTGAGAAAGGAATGGAGACGATGCCCACTGAAGCTCCAAAAGGCTTTCAACCCTTCCTAGATAAATTCAAGGAAATCATGCCTGACGATCATCCTAATGAACTACCCCCAATGAGAGATATTCAGCACCACATTAACCTTGTTCCTGGAGCGAGTTTACCAAATCTGTCCCGCTACAAAATGAGTCCAAAAGAGTCACAAATTTTACAAGACAAGGTTAAAGAGTTGATCAGAAAAGGAATGGTCAGAGTTAGCATGAGCCCATGTGCAGTTCCAGCCTTATTGACACCTAAGAAAGATGGAAGTTGGCGGATGTGTGTAGATAGTCGAGCCATCAACCAAATCACAGTAAAGTATAGGTTCCCAATTCCTCACTTAGAGGACATGCTGAACATGTTGGAAGGATCAAAGGTGTTCTCTAAGATAGATTTAAGGAGTGGATACCATCAAATCAGAATTAGACCCGATGATGAATGTAAAACTGCTTTCAAAATAAAAGAAGGACTTTATGAGTGGCTTGTTATGCCTTTTGGACTCTCAAAAGCACCAAGTACCTTCATGCGATTGATGAACCAGGTACTGAAACCTTTCATTGGTCATTTTATTGTTGTTTACTTTGATGATATCCTGTGTACAGTCATAATGAAAAAGAACATAAAAGACATCTAATAGAAGTACTTACTATGCTGAAGAAGGAGAAGTTATACATCAACTCAAAGAAATGCCATTTTATGACTGACCACTTGGTGTTCTTGGGTTTCATTGTAAGTGCGGAAGGCATTCATGTTGATGAAGAAAAGGTAAAAGCTATTAAGGAATGGCCGATACCCAGAAGTGTATCAGAAGTTAGAAGCTTCCATGGTCAGGCAACATTCTATCGGATGTTTGTCAAAAACTTGAGTTCCATTATGGCACCAATAATTAAGTGTTTGAAGCAACGCAAGTTCTCCTGGACTCAAGAAGCTAATAGATGCTTCGAGTTGATCAAGGAGAAGTTATCTACTGCACCTGTTTTGGCATTGCCTAGCATCGAGAAGTTATTCGAGGTAGACTGTGATGCTTCGTACATAGGCATTGGAGCCGTTCTATCCCAAGAAGGAAGACCAGTAGCTTTCTACAGCGAAAAGTTGAGTGAAGCTCAAAATAAGTGGTCAACATATGAGCTAGAATTTTATGCCATTGTACAAGCAGTTCATCATTGGAAGCACTATCTAATTCAACGAGAGTTCCTTCTATATACTGACCACCAAGCTTTAAAATTCATTGATAGTCAGAAGGACTTGAATCGCATGCATGGTCGATAGTCGTCATTCTTACAGCAATACACCTATGTTTTGAAACACAAATCTGGACAAAAATATAAGGTGGTAGATGCTTTGAGCCGTAGGGCAGCCTTGATGGTAACTATAAGCAATGAAGTTGAAGGGTTTGATTATTTAAAGGAATTGTATGCTGAAGATGAAGATTTTAAAGAGGGGTTTAGAAAGTGCCAAGCATGACAAAGAAGTGATTTATATCTCCATGAAGGCTTTCTCTTTAAGGGTTCTCATCTTTGCATTCCAAGGTGCTCCTTGAGAGAAAAGGTGGTGAAAGAGTTGCATAGCAGTGGCTTAGCAGGACATCTTGGGCGTGATAAGAGCATTGCACTAGTTGAAGAGCGCTACCATTGGCCACAACTTAAGAGGGATGTCGGTCACTTTGTATAAAGGTGCTATGTATGCCAAACAGCCAAAGGAAGCTCTCAAAACACTGGCCTTTATACTCCATTGCCAGTGCCAAATGCCCCATGGGAGGATCTATCGATGGATTTTGTTTTGGGCCTCCCCAGGCCTCAACGAGGCTTAGATTAAGTATTTGTTGTTATTGACAGATTTTCCAAGATGACATACTTCATTCCATGTAAGAAAACAGCAGATACAACAAGGGTGGCTAATCTATTCTTTCAGGAGATTGTAAGGCTACATGAAGTGCCAAAGACTAACACTTCTGATTGTGATACAAAATTTCTAAGTCACTTTTGGAAGACATTATGGAGGCGATTTGATACGTCTCTACAATTTAGTAGTGCTTATCATCCACAAACAGATGGACAAACTGAAGTGGTGAATCGAACACTTGTAAACATCATTCAGTGTCTTGCAAGAGACAAACCAAAGTAGTGGGACTATTCACTCGTACAAGCTAAATTTTCTTTCAATAACATGAAGAACGGGTCCACGGGAAAATCGCCATTTGAAATTGTCAATAGAAGAACCCAAAAGCACCTGCTGGATTTGGTGGTGTTGTCCAAATTGCCAGGAACAAGCATAGTTGCAGACAATATAGCAGAGAGAATTATTGAAGTGCATACTGAGGTAAAGAAGAAATTAGAAAAATCCAATGCCAAATACAAAATTAAAGTGGACATTCATAAGCATCCAAAAGAATTTTAAGAAGGAGATCTGGTGATGGTGCTCTTGAGGAAGGAATGGTTTCTAGCTGGAACTTACAACAAACTAAAACAGAAGAAAATTGGGCCACTGAAGATACTAAGAAAGATAAACAACAATGCCTATGTCATCAATTTCCCGAAGGATTTGGGGATCTCAAACACTTTTAATATTCAAGATTTTTTTGACTACCATGCACCTGAGGACTGCAAGTTACGACAAAATAACTCGAGGATGAGTTCTTTACAAGAAGGGGACACTGATGTAGGACACTCAAAGGAAGTTCAAGAATATCAAAAGAAGCTAATTCAGAAGTCAAGGAGCCATGACAAATGATTTGATTCACTCTTTTATTTAAACTTAGGATTTATCTTACTTAGTACCTTTCTATGTTTAAATTCTCTTCATTATGATGTCTTAGGTCTTATTCTCAGATTCCACTAACCCAAGACTAATTTTGGCCTGAATCCTATTCAGTTTAGGACTTGGAAAAGATGAATCTTTATTTAGGATTTTATTTTTGTAGGTTAACTTATTTAGAACTTCTACCAACCCAATTAATGGGTTCAAACTGAGTTATATTCAGTTTAGGATTTGGGAAGCCAGAAACTTACTCAAATTGGATTTCTGGTATTTGTATAAATAGGCCTTCAGTCCTATGGACGGGGGAACAACTTTTATTCTCAATAAAGTTCTACTTTAGTAAATTTTCTCTCTTCCTTGTGGATTCAAGGAGTTCTTAACAGAGGCAATAGTGTTTCCTTGTCTACCACGCTTGTTGCTACGTCAGCTTCGGACCTTTTTCTAAAAATCCTCCATTTGGAAAAGATCAAGGTGGTCTACTACTCTCCTTCACAAGGTCCCTTTGGCCTAATTAATGGTTAACAATCTTTTTTTTTCTACATCCAAAATTTTACATTCACTAGAGCCATCATCGTATTTGTATCACCCTAGTATGCATATATTTTCTCCATTATCCCTTGGATGCTTTAGTAAAAATTGAGTCAAAATCTTTAAACCTCTTGATCTTCTCAAACATTGACTAGTTTAGTAACTTCAAAAATTGATACCCCCTTGTAGGAATAGTGGCAATTTCTTGAACCATGAAAAAGCATTGCATTCTTGGCATGTCCCCGTTACCTACTTCTTTTCCTTATGTGTGTGATGATTGCTGATAAACTTATGAGCCCTTGGATCATTCCAAAACACCCCAATATATTAAATCAACCTCTTAACTCTTTTCAAAGCCAACAAGATAGTCAACAAATTGATTAGTTCATCCTCAAAGGTGATCATCAATTTATTCTGTACTCGCACTTTATTCTAGCATCTTGCTAAGAGAAGGGTGTCTACAGATGCTTGTCTTTTCTATTAAAATGGACTTACCTATGAAAATTTAATTTTTAGAGATTTATTTACAAACTTATAGTATGTTTAAAATTTTAGAATTTTATGCAAAAAAAAGTGTAGCAGGGAAAATGGGGTAGATTCCATGAAAAATCATGTTAAAAAAACAAACTAAAAATGGGTTGGACAATGGACTGAAATTTTAAATTTTGAATTTTTTGACTTTTGAAATTCTGGGTGCTAAAATCCTAGCGCCCTGAATTTAGGGTGCTAGGATCCTAGTGCCCATGACATCACCAACCTTGATCTCCTTGTCATTATCCCTAGCTTGGAGCCTCTTCATTGTCCTTGGTATAGTCTCTAGTAGCTAAACATAAATAGCTCAAGCCCAACTATATACTTAAAGAGTATAAACGGCTTCCATATATTGAAGGATTCAAGGTATGGGAAACATGCGCAAGTTTGGAAAAGTACAAAGCCCAAAATGTACATCAATAAAGATCGTACAAAATCCTCCTCCTCTCCAGCACTGTGTTTCTCAACATTTTTCTCCAACAACCTAAACAAATTGTCCTTATACTTGTCTATACCTTTTGACATTTTCTACACTTCAAAGGGTATCTTCTCATGGCCACTAACCATAAATTTAACTTTTTGCCCTGCTAGCAAAAGCCCTAACAACAAACAAAAATTCTTGAGCCTTAATATGATTGCTTTTCCACCAAAGATGAAATCACGCTACTCCCTGTTCTATGTTGTAAGAAACTTATCAAGCAAAGGCTTATTATTTTTCATCTCTTAGACATCCAAAAATCTTATGAATAGTGTTGCTCCCAATAGTTGCTTGTGAGTTGCAGACATCTGTTTCTTTAGCTTTTCCATCACTTAACTGAGATTTTTAAACTAGCATTGGAGGGAAATCAGGGTCTTTCTCATCATCATTGTAATTACAAAAAAAATTATACATATTAGTATAATTCAAAATAATAATAACATAAGACATTATTTCTAAAATGTAAGCATAACTAACCCATGATACATACTAGAATTTTGATATGATCAAAATTTAATAGATATGCATAAAAAATATATATAGATAAAAAAAAAAGTAATACTGCATAAGATATTAATTAAGATACAATCAAACATCAAATGTTATGCTCTATACAATATAAATACACATGCGGTTGGAAAATATCTCATATGCACTCAAACCCTCATTCATAATTATTTATTGCCATATATAAATATCTAACAATATGTATTAAGATAATTTACTACCAAATTTATAAATCTAAAATAAGTAAAGAATGCATATAATGGAAAATAACATTTCAATTTTTCTAATAGTACAACAAAAAAATGCATAGAATAAAAAAATCTACAAATAAATATAAATTGACCAAAATAAGTATAATAATAAAAACAATAGAAATAAGCCTATATTCACTACCACAAATTATTTCCCACAATATATATAATTAGCCGACATTCACCAACCCAATTCCTAAATTTAATTTTGCATCATCATCTAAATTGAGAATAAAACAATAACAATTAACTAAACTACCAAAATTTAAATAAAATACCATAGAAAGAGCAATTTCCGATCTTAATTGTGTGTTAGAAAGCATTCATAGGAGTCTTGCCACATCACAGACAAGTGGTGATGTGCACAATATCCAGGATGCAAATGCAAGAGAAGAGAGAGAGTAGGAGAAGAGTGAGACAATGACAACCAATAGAAAAGAGTCCTAACATGGGCCGATGCACAAGCACAAGAGTGAGTGAGAGTGGAAGCTAGACAATGATGGTTGGAGGTTGGATATCTATTAAGAGATGAATACAACCGTGGGATTGGTTTTGGTGGTCCAAGAGTAATGGAGACCTCAGGGAAAAATCTCGATACACAAATCAAAGTTTGTTTTAATTTTAGTTCACAATTAAGTGTTATGAAAATATTGACTTTCAACAGGTACAAATCCCTATTGTTAATTATCCCAACAATTGTCAAGAATCTCTTAAAGTAAGAAACCTAACTAATAAAAATAGAGATACAAGAAAAACAAAAAAAAATATCGTTTGATTAATTTTGAGAAAAAGTGCATGGCTTATGTAGGGGCATACCTCTACTTTACATTTGCATAGATTTGAATGCATGCATGACATGAGATAAGAAAGTGAAATGGAAAGAGCTTGGTGTCTACTGCTATCTCACTCTTGTGTGTTGGACCATGTGGAATCTAACTTGAATGAATATTTGGTTTGTAGTGTCACCAATAGCTTATGCGATTGGGTGAAGTTTTGAAGTGTGATTGACAACTTTGATTATAATGGCGATTAACTTCTTTTTTTTTTTGGTAGCATCATCAAGGGCTTTGGAGTTGGATATAGCTTTGAAAGGCGCATCATCAACTATTTTTGGGGTTGACTAGCTCGAGAGATGCGTCATCAACTACTTCTAGGGTTAACTAACTTGAGGAGTGTGTCATCAACTACTTTTAGGGTTGAGTAGCTTCGAAGTATGACTGACAGTTTTGAGCATATTAGCAACTAATTTTCTTGATTTAGTAGTATCACCAATAGTTTATGGAGTTGGATATAGTTTTGAAGTGTGGCCGACAACTTTGAGCATGTTGGCATTTAACTTTATTTGATTTGGTAGCATCACTAACTGCTTATGAGGTTAGATATAATTTTGAAATGTGGCTGACAACTTTGAGCATATTGGCATTTAACTTTTTTTGATTTACTAGCATCATCAACTACTTATGGGATTCGGTGTAACTTTGAAGTGCACATCATCAACTTTTTTTGGGTTGACTAGCATGAGAGATACATCATCAACTACTTCTAGGGTTGACTAACTTGACGGACATGTCATCAACTACTTCTAGAGTTGACTAGGTTTGAAGTGTGGCTGATAATTTTGAGTGTGTTAGCGATTAACTTCCTTGATTTGGTGATTGATGACATATCTTGCCTTGTTTCTGATCAAATTTGAGGTATTATCGATAGCATTGGGCTTATTGTTGATTAATCTTATTTGGATGAGGTATTCTAATTGACTTACTGAGCTAGTGTAGGTCTACCCTTTGTTTGAATTTGATTTAAAAAAAATGATTAGCAGCCATAAGTTATACTAATCATCTTCAATTTGGTGATCAATGACCTATCTTGGCTTGTTATCAATTGAATTTGAGGTATTATCGATGATCGTGGGCTTGTTGTCAACTAACCTTATTTAGAATAATATATTTTAGTTGACTGATTGAGCGAGTACAAGCCTACTTTTTGTCTAAATTTAATTTGAAAGATTTATCAATGCCTTTGCTTATGCTAATTATCTTTGATTTAGTAATCAACAGCCTATGTTGGTTTGTTGTCAATTGAATTTGAGGTATTTTTGATATATGTGGGCTTGTTGTCGACTAGTTGGAATGAGATATTCTGGTTGACTGACTGAAGGAGTGCAACCCTACCTATTGTTTGAATTTGATTTGAAAGAATGATCAACGACCTTGGCTTATTTTAATCACCTTCAATTTGGTGATCAATAGGCTATGACTATGGTGGAATACCCAGTGAGACTTAGTTTGAGCTAGTTTAATTCTATTTGAACTAACTTTGATTCAGGTCGAGATGGCAACATCACCTGTTATTCATAATCTTGGATTGTTGCTAAAAGTTTAGCATACAAAATGGGACTCATTTTTATTATGTTTAGTTTTATATGGACTAATATGGTTTAGGTTTGAGTTTGATTTGAATTAACTCAATTTGGATTTTTAGTCCAATTTAATTCAAGTCTTAGCCTATTTGATTAATTTAAATCCATTCGGTGATTCATCTGATTCAATTTAATTTTGTTCATTTCAATGTGATTGAGTCATCTTAAGTTAATTAATTTGCAAAAATCAATTTGATTTAATAGCCCTTGAGCTATTATGATTACGTTACAAAGAGCCCGCAAATTGACCATTAGTTCAAATTGGCTTTAGGATGAGACTGTAGGTTGACCCTAAATCATTTGACTTTTAGTGGAGATTACAAGGTCGTCCTAAGTTGATTAGCTATCAGATGAGACTATAAACTGATCCTAAATCATTTGACTTTCAAGCAAAATCACAAACTGGCTCTAAGTCGATTGGTTATCGGGTAAGACCTAAGTTGTCCTTAAACTATTTGACTTTCAGACAAGACCGCGGGCTGGCCCTAGGTTGATTAGTTGTTAAGCGAGATCATACACTGACCTTAAACTGTTTTGACTTTCAAGCGAGACTACATGCTAATCCTAAGTCAATTGGCTATCGGGTGAGACTGTAAGTTGAGTCTAAATAATTTTGAGGTTAGGCATCCGAATAATGCCTAACAGTTTACTTCGGATGCCTAACAGTTTACTTCGGATGCCACTGCCTAATAGTTTCATAACTTTTAAACAAGTAGGCAGTGGCTTGGAGACGAATAATGCCTAACAGTTTACTTCGGATGCCTAATCCTTTGGTGTTTGGTCACTCAAACATAGGTCAGATTCAAAGAGAAGTTTACTTGGTTCGAGTGCCCAAACCTTTAGGTTTGGTGGTCTAAACACAGGCCGATCTGAGCTTGATTTTTCTAGTCATTTTTATTCTAAATTGGATCCTACTTGCCCAAATTAGAGATTTGATGAGTATTTTCTTGACATAAACATCATATTAATATATTATGATATTACAACCTTTTCATTTGAAAAACCCTATTGATCTTTGATGGATTTGAAGAATTTATTTATGAATGAGTAAATCATACTTGTTTGTGAGATTTGGGCACCCAAATCTCTGCTGTTCGGTCATCCGAACACGAGCCGACTTGGGCCCAATTTTTCAGCCAGTTACTATTCAAAATTAAATCCTACTTGCCTAAATTGAGTTTAAAATTTGACCCTAATTTCTTTCAAATCTAAAGTTAAAGTTGGATTACAAAAACTATTTTGACAACAACAACCAAATCAATATTTAAAATATCTATTATTATTATTATCAAGATTATTATGACTACTCTATTTTTTAATCTAAAACAAATTAAATAGATATATCTGAAATAATAAATTTCAACAAATAATTATCAACTAGCAAAAACTAATTTGATTGGCTCATAAAATGGAGGTTTACAAAATAAAACATAAATATCATATATAATTGATGATCGGATATAAAATGGAAATGTTCGTGTATTAATTGCGAGCAGTCATTGTTTAGTAAAAGATATCGGATAACTAATTGTACAATGATGAGAGACATGTGGAGGACGTCTCTTAGTCAAGCGTTCCGAGTTGCTTCGAACTAAGTTTGATGGATCAAAAAATACTATGAAAAAAGAAACGCGACAGTGTAGATATGAAATTGTATTCAAATAACAGGTATCACCCTTGATTTAGTTGAAAATTAATTTCAGCAGATTAGTTTGTCAAGATTGGCGATGAGGTGGAACGAGTTGTAGTTACAAGATATACGTGTTTTATGGTTGCTCAATGCCTACATAATCTAAAAGTATATTTCATGGCATGACTGGCTGTTGACAAAGCCAAGTAGCTCGATTTTCTGGCGATTATGAAAGAGCGTGTGCTAATTTTCTATGGTTGGTGGTGGGTTCAGGAAACGCTTTTCACGGGTTACGTAGGAAACCAAATTTTCTCGTCAGCAGGATTTCTTTTATGAGATTTTTCGCTTTTTCTATGAACAGGGGGCTTTTTCCGTTTCTCCGTCCAGACTTCCACCTGAAAACTCTGGAAGTGGAAGCACCAGCTTCTTGTCTTCGTCCAAATGATACCCTACCCCCACATCTCCACCAATGCCGATACATGTCGCGTGCCGCTGTTCGGCGAGCAGCGGAGCCGACCCACCGTATTACACGTCGATAACGACTGATACTCGATGGCTTGTTTCGGCTTCTTTTTGGTGGACCATGGACCAGGGTAGAGAGTCTGTTGTTTGTGGGTGACTTTTTGAGTCGCTTGGGGTTCTCATTACAAGCGTAAACGAGTTGAGCTTGAACGAGATTATTCCATTTTGAGCTTAACTTGACTACAAAATTATTGATTTGAGCTTAACTCAAACTTGATCCAAGCTTAGGAAATAGAATTCAAATTTGACGTAACTATTTCATTATTCCGAAGGTGTATACGTACTGAATTGATATATACAGTAGCTTGTCTAAAGGAGACTATTGTCACATTTATTAATTTAGAAACTAAATTAATATGTACAGTGGTCTGACGAAAATCTGTGTCTAAAGAGAGTGAAAATTTCAAATTTTGGAGTATTCTATTATTTATTTCATATAAAGAAAACCTATTATATATTTTATTCTCTATTTAAAGGGAAATATACAAGTAACATATTGAATTCTTTTAAAGAATAAAGTTATTTATATTTTAAGCTTATTCTATTAATTATTGTCCAATTTCACTCATATGTTCCATTGTTTATATAGTTTCTATGATTATGAATGACAACTGTCTCCATTGAAAATGGGTCGAGTTATAAGAAGTGAAAATAAGACATGGAGTTTGCTCTAAGTATTGTTGAAATTGATTTTGTTTTGCATGAGGATGAATCTACTAAGCCTACTAAATCTAATACCATTGAATAGAAAAAACCCTATGCTAAGTGGAAGGATCAAATCGTTTGAGCCTTATTGCTATCGAAAAATCTATTCATGAACACTTGATAAGCAGTTTGCCTAAGATTTCCAATGTCAAATAAATTTTCACTGTTGTAAGATAAAAATGCTTTGTATCTAATAAGGCTAAAGTTGGTAAGTTAATGAGTTAGTGGACAAGTATGCGGTATAACCATATTGGAGGATTCAAGGAGTATGTCCTTAAAATGGTACACTATCAATTCAAATTGAAATCTCTTGATATCTCCTTACTTGATAGCTACATTTTCTATCATGCTTTGGATACCTTACATATTGAGTTTAGCCAAATCAAAACTACTTATATTGTTCAAAATGAAACTTGGACTATTACTGATCTTATTACCAATTAGACTTGACAATTTGAGTTCACGGGTCTAATTAAACCTATAGTATTATACTAAATGGGTTAACCTGAATTCAACCTATTTATTAAATGGGTCAAATTTTTGAACTTAAACCTGATTCAATTTTTAAGCGAATAACCCAATTTGACTCGAATTCACCCATTTATTAACCTACTTAATTAAATAGGTAATAATTTAACCCGACTTGAATTGATTTAATTTGCTCAAATCAATTCGAATTGACTCAGATTAATCTAAATCGATCCGATATATTCAATTACTATTAATAATTTTAACATATTTCAAATAATTAAAATAATAATATTATTAAAAATTAATTATAATAATAATATACTTAATTTATAAATAATAATTTAAAAAATTGGTAAAAATATTGTAACATAAAATATTAAATTATCGTAATTGGCTTAATTGGTAATTAGGTTGACACGACTTGACCTAACCCATTTATGACTTGATAAATAAACAGATCCATTGGGTCATAAATGAATTATATGGGTTAACCTGATTATGACTTTTTTTGGGTCAATCTGATTATGACCCAAACCCGATTATAATAAAACCAAACCCATTTAATTTGGGTTAGATTTTGATCAGATTAACGGATTGGGTTATATATTACTAGGTCTATTACCAAGTGTGTTGTTGAGAAAGAGAAAATTAAAAGAAAAATGGGTGAGATTGCTTTCCTATTATCTCATTCCAAATCTAACTCCAATATGGGCTTTTAAAAATCTAACCATCTTGCTTCTAAAATGAGTCAAGACATGAAAAGTCATGGTACTAGTTTGGATAAAAATGTGGAAGGTCCTAATACTTTCATTATAAAAGTGTCAAATGCTTCTTTTGCAAGAAGAGAGGTCACAAAAGTTTTGAATATCCAAAATTTTCATCTTGGCTAGAAAAGAAGAATGAAACACAAGGTAATTCACCAGCTTTTGCCTATTTTGAATCAAGTTTAATTAATATTCCTAAAAGTTCATGGTGGCTTTGAAGCAAAAAATGACAAATTAAGAGGAGGAGGAGGAGAAGGGGGGGGTGAAGGTGTAATAGAACAAATAGTGATTTTCAATGTAATCAACATTCAATTCAAAGTATCAAATAAAATCCACTAAAATTTTAGTTAAACCACAAGTGCTATGATGTACATAGAGAAAGAAAAGAATGACACTGTGATTTAACATAATTTGGAGACTAATCACTTCTATTCCACAATTCTTAGGTCTTAATGATTTCAATCACTCTATTAGTGATATCACTTCGTTAGGGTAAAACCACACTCATACAATCAATCTTACTCCAACCAACAAGATGCACTTCACACCAAAGTGTTTGTACACTCAAACTCCTATAACCTATGACTATCTACAAGTGTAAAGGATAAGGATATTACAATTAATGCTATAAAATCTCTCAAGATTAGACACAAGAAGTAGAAGATTAGATATACAAGTGATAGCTTAGAGCCCTTTTGGCTAGAAGGTTATTATGGGTTTTGATCTCTTCTCTAAAATGAATTAGAAGATGTAAAAACTATTAAGACAAGTTCAACCATGGCTATTCATATCTAATGAGTCAAAATTAGCCATTGGGAGTGAAATGCTACAGTTAGATTCGCTCCCACAGTCAGAAACTAGCCATTAGTCATGCAAAAATGGTGAACCAATCACTCCAGTCGCTTGTTTGAAAAATCGGTCGGCCAATTCAGTTCAATTAGAACTGCTAGGTCCACACAATTGGTCATCCAGTATCAAACCAATCATCCAATTTGGTAAAATCTGAGCACTAGTATTCACAATCGATCATCCTACTCCAAACCAATAGTCCAATTTTAACAAAAGAACTTTATTAAAAGTTTCCTCCCAAACCTAATGCAATGAGTGCTCTAAATAAAACACTCAACATCAAACTTTGACTTGATTAAAATAAAAGATGAAAATCTAAACCTAGTTAATACAATTTCTATTTTAAGTTATTTACAAGTTCTTTAAGTGACGTTTTTTGAATCATCATCACACCTCAATCTTTTTTATGATTATCTTCATATCAACCTTCTCTTTGAGGCTTCCAAACTATTTTGAACTTTATTTCAATCTAGACTATGCTTCAATCTACATTGCTCAAAAAATTATTAAATACATGATTTAGTCATCATCGAAACTACAAAGGGTAACAATCTCTCCCTTTTTTATGACGACAAATTTTTCATAAGAATAAATTATACAATAGTTGATAACTTACACATGCATCAACTAGAGCATATAAATGAATTCTAATAAAATATGTCTAATTGTAGCATTTAAGTACATACGAATATTATCAAGAGTATAACTCCCCCTTCTCTAGCATTTCTCCCTCTAGCAATTTAAATAATCTAACAATGTCTTATTAAATATTCTTCGCCTTTTGGCATCAACAAAAAGGGTACAAACAAAGCAAAACATGGATATAAAGAGAAAGCTCAACTCTCATAAAATAAGACTATAGATACAATGAATGTACTAATTTCAATGTTTGAAATATAATAAAAGATAGGTACATATATATCCAAGAAAGTACAAAATATCCATAAGATATAATAACATCATCAAAATATAAATAAATACTCTCCCTTCCTATGATACTAATAGCATTATATTCAACCAATACATATAAAATGAAAAATATCATGTGAAGATCATTGCATTAAAGCAAATTATAAAGGAATTGGAACAAATTGGATTGCCTCAAGTGCTCAAATTACGCCTTGGAGCTTATAGGGATGTCGTCCAATTGAACTCTCACTTCATAATATAAAAGGCAAATATTTCTATCTATGTACAAAAGGATTAGTAGCATAGTATAATAGCATAAATAGAAGTTATGAAAGATTAAAAAAAAATCAGATGAAAACAAAAGCCTTAATTAAGATAACTAAGTTAGAGGATGATTAAAGGATAAAATTTTTGAAAAGGCAAGAATCATCCCTAGCTTCATAAAAAATAGCTTAAGTAACGGAGGATTTTGGAACCCAAACTTATTTGAATTCACATATTTAGGAATTATGCTCTTTGGTATCTAAATTTTCTTAATAGTAGTACTCTTTTTAATTGTGCAACAAGTGGAGACATGTCCATGAAGGCCACAATAATGACATTTTAATTTTAAAAATTTTGCATTTGAAGCCGGCAGAAAAGTAAGTTTTATTCCCTTTAATTTTGAAGATGAGATAAAACTAAGTCCGCATTTATTCAAAATATTTTGTTATTTTTTCAAAATCTTATTCAAAGTATTATTTCCATGAAAGAAATTTTCAAGAGTCTTTCTCAAATCCAAGATTTTCTTTTAAAGTTTATCAATACTAGTCTTATAATTACAAGTGATTCTAGATGATTTTAAAGACTCATTATCCTTTTCGAGGCATTCTAAATCCTTCTTATGATTACAAGAGCTAATAGATAATTTCAAGGCATCAAACTCTTTTTTAATTGAAATCAATTTAGTTTTCAAAGAACAATACTTATAAAGCAATTTCTCATGTCTAGCATATAGGTCCTCAAATATTTTTTCTAATTCTTTGAAACTTAAATCACTTATCACATCTTTGTTACTTTCATAGTCCCTCGCCATGAGACAAAGGTTGAGGTCTTGATTCATGAAGTCATCATCTGAGCTATCCCATGTAGAATTTCTTTTTTTTTTCTTCTTTTGTTCTTCTTCTCTTGAGCTTGAGAGGATGACTTTTAGCTCCCAAAATTTTCTCCCTTAAGCCCTTTTTCTTTTTCACCTTATTTTCCTCTTGTTCATCACCTATTCCCAATCTTTGCAATGTATCTCATAGGTTAACAGTAAGCCTATGTGTTCTTCAAGTGGGAGTGTCTCGAGGTCTTTTGCTTCTTGAATAGTCATCACATTTGACTCCCATAAACTTAGCAAAGACCTAAGAATCTTTCTCATAATTTATTTATTAGTATAACATTTTCCAAAGAATGTATGTCATTCAAAATCTCCATAAGACATAAAAGCATATTTGATAAAGATTCAAAATAATATATTTTAAAATGCTCACATTGATTTATAAGCATTGAAGTTTTCAAAGCTTTCACCTTGTCAACCACTTCATGAATATGTAACAAGCAATTCTAAATATCATGAGTGATTTTAAAAGATGAAATCCTTTTTAAATTATTTTCATTTTAAACACAATGCAATATGTTTATGTCTTTGGCATTAGTAGAATCTAATTTTTTTTCTTTATTATTTTACTCTTGAGATGGTTTGAGAACCTACACACCCTCAATCATCTTGATGGGTGGAGAATGCCCATTTTTTATTACATACCAAAAATCAAAATTAATGTTCTTAATGAAAACTTTAAAATGAATTTTTCAAGCATTGAAATTATTTTCATCAAAACATGGGGAACAAAAAATATATTAACCCTCTCAAAAATAAAAAAAATATCAAAAATTGCCATAATATAAATTGGTCAAAGAACTCAAGGTTGTTAAATCACAAATCCAAGCACTAAGCTCTAATACTAATTAAAGCTGAAAATAATAACCTAAGAGGGGGGGAGGGGGTAAATTAGGTGTAATAGAATAAATATCGATTTTCAATATAATCAAAACATAATTCAAAGTATCAAAGCAAATCCATCCAAACTTCAAACATACGATGAGTGCTATAATGTACATAGAGAAAAGGAAGAATAACACCATGATTTAATGTGATTTAGAGACCAATCAGTTCTACTCCACATCCCTTGTCTTGGTCTTGAGGACTTCAATCACTCAACTAGTGATGTCACTTTGTTAGAGTAAAGCCACATTCATGCAATTGATCTTGCTCAAACCAGTAATATCCACTCCATACCAGAGCATTTGCACACTAACACTCCTAACAATCTAGGACTATTTACAAGTGGAAAGGATAAGGATATTATAAGTAACACTACAAAATCTCTCAAGATTAGGCATAAGGGTTAGAAGATTTGATATGCAAGAGATAGTTTATAGCACTCTTGACTAGAAGGCTTGGATGGGTTTTGATCTTTTCTCTAAAATAAATTAGAATATGTGAAAATTATTAAGAGAAGGCCAACCATGACTATTTGGAAACTAGCTGTTGGGGCTGAAATCCCATTGTTAGATTCTCTCTAATGATAAAAAACCTAGTCATCAGTTGTGCAAAAATCACAAAGCGATTGCCTACTTGGACAACCAGCCAATCAGTTCTATTCAACCAGAATTGGTAGTTCTGTACAATCAGTTGTCTAGTTCCAAACTAGTCGTTCGGTTCTAGTAGAACATGAGCATTGGTATTCACATTCAGTCTTCTGACTCCAAACTGGTAGTCTAATTTTAACAGAAGAACTTTTTTAAAAATTTCCCCCTGAACCTAACACATTGAGTACTCTAAACAAAATACTCTCAAAATCAAACTTTGACTCTATTAAAATAAAAATGAAAATCTAAGCCTAGTTGATCGGATTTCTCAGGCGATCTTCAAGTTATCTACATGTTCTTCAAGTGACATTCATTAAATCACCATCACACATCAATCTTCTTCATGATCATCTTCATGTCAATCTTCCTTTGAGGCTTTCCAATAGTCTTAAACTTCATTTCAAGTTATGCTATACATCAATCTACATTACTTAAGAAATTATCAAATATATGATTTAGTCATCATCAAAATTGTGAAGGATACCTATTTTTCTATTACCTTATAGTGGTTCATAAACAAGTAGAAACCAAGTGAGTTAGAGTCCAAGAGTTGATAATAATCTTGAGACTAATATCGAGTTTATAGGATTTGTCAGCTTATATTTAGAGTATGATTTTCAACTTATTTTAAAAAATACTCTTTATTTGTGAAATTTGATTTCAATTCCTATTTTAGATAAACTTGGTTTTTTTTTGTTAGTTTTTGTGATGGAAAAGATGAATTACTTTTTAAATCCCAAACTATTAGTTATGATGTTTTAATTGATCATTTGTATAAATTATGTTTAGCCACCAATAAGGAATATAGCTATTATAATATTGAAAATATTGTGTCCACTAATTAAAGAGAGATTTTTTATATTGTGGCATAAGCATTTGGCCCATTTTTCTAGAGAAAGGGTATATTTGATCCTAAAAATTTACAAGGGAAAAAAGGGAGAAGAAAAGAATTTAATTTGAGTACAAATGAGAGCCCAACTAAATTTGGGCCAAGTCCAGCTACTTTGGCTCAAATCTAAGTGTAAACTAGACTAGAATTATAATTAAATTTGGACCCAAGAATTAGATTTACAAGTAGACCCCTTATGAAAAAATTTATAAATAGTCCCAGTCAATCACAAATTTGCAAAAAAAAATATAAATTTAAAACCTTAACAAAATTATCCATAATATTATCTACTCGAACATAAAATTACAATATCCCTATTTACAAGGATTCAAATGAAAAGATGATATTGCAATCATTATCAAAGCTAATCGATAAAGATAAGATGATCCTTAATTCAAAATTTGATTGAGATTTATCTCATTGAATGCCTATAAAAATCCACAAAAATTTGCAGAACAAAAAAGTAAGAAAAGACATTAAAGGCTCCAGAGGAGCACATGGATAAGAGAAGAAAGGAAAGGTACAATGAATTAAACACAAATAAAAAGGTGAGACTCAAAATTCTTACCTTTATGTTTCTTCTTTTTTGTTTTGTTCCCCCACTTTGCTTTTTTTTTTTTTCATCCAAGACCATGACACCTCCTGTTTCTCAGTTGCCCTATTTGCATATTGCTTGAGATAGCTCCCATGGTTGGAACACAATTAGAATATAGTCAGAATATAATTGAGTATGGCTGAAAGTTGATCGAAACAAGACTGATCATGATTGAAATATAGCTTAAACACAATTGAGCCTTCCTACAGGCTATCCACCTATGCGTTACTACCTATAATTACCCCTTGGTCATAGCACAACCGCACAACCAACTTTGCTATCCTATGCACCTACTACCCCAGCAAGAGTATAGATAGAACATGATTGAAACATAATAGAAGAAGGTCAAAACATAGCCAAAACATGGTGAAATATAGTCATAACACAATTGGAGTATGACCAAAAAAAGGTTAGAACACAGCTAGGACATGACAGGAATATGGCTAGAATATGGTTGAGCTTCTCTCCAGACTCTCCATCTTCGTGATGCTACCCTATAGCTACCATCCTCCAGCTAGATCTACAACTACCCCTTGACCGTAGCATAGTCCATCTCCACTGCTTTGTGCCCTAACTTAAACACTATTAGAGCATGGACACAACATAGTGGAACATGATTAGAATATGACTAAAACATAATAAAATACTATCAAAATATAATTAGAGTAGGACAAAGGATAGGTAGGACATGACCGAGCTTCCCACTAGACTCTCCATCCCTCTATTGTTGCCCTTATAGTCACCTTCCTCTAGTCAAATTGCTTGCTCACCCAACCCATTTCACACCACTTGAGACTACTAACTCAGTTGGAACATGGCCAAAACATGACTGAAACATGGTTAAAACATGACCGAAACATGACCAAAGTATGACTATAACATGGTCAGAATACAACTAGACTAGAACATGGCTAGAATATGCTAATCACCATTTTTCTCTTAAAGAGCTACATTCAGGTTCCTTTGAATGGCATTAACCTAAAGGGCTACCTTTAAATCCTCTTTGATTATATTTTTTTTGAAAGGGATAGCTTTAAGTCCCCTAAATGACATTAAGCTAAATGATTACCTTTGGATCATACTAGATAGTGCTTTCACCTAAGTGACTACTCTTAAATCCTCCTTAACAGCATTATCCTAAAGGACTACCTCCAAGTCTACATATATGGCATTTTTTCCTAAAGGGCTAGCTTTGAATCCTCTTGAATGATATTAACCTAAAAGGCTATTTGTGGTCTCACTGAACAACATAAATTTAAAGAGCTAATTTTAGGTCCTCTTGGACGATATGTTCACCTAAAGAGCTACCTTCAGTTCTCCCTAAATGGCATTAACCTAAAGAGCTACCTTCAAGTCCTTCTGGACAATATTTTTGTCTAAAGGACTACTCTTGAGTCCCTCTAGACTGTATTAACCTAAAGGACTATCTTCTAGTCTCTCTAAATGATATTTTTGTCTAAAGGACTACCTTCGGGTCCCCTGAATGATATTAATCTAAAGGAATATTTTCAAGTTCTCTTAAATAGTATTTTTATATAAAGAGCTTGTTTTAAGTCTCCCTAAATGATATTAACCTAAAGGGCTACTTTCGGGATGGTCCCCCTAAATGGTACTTTTACTTAAAAGGCTACTTTTAGATTCCCCTACATGGCATTAATCTAAAAGGATAGTTTCACATCCTCCTGAATAGTATTTTTACCTAAAGGACTACTTTCAAGTCCCCCTGAAAGGCATTAACATAAAGGACTAATTTTGGGTACCCTTGGGAGGTATCAAAGAGTTACTTTTGAGTTCTTTTGAATGACATTAACCTAAAAGGACTACCTTCAAGTATCCCTGGATGGTAATTTTTCCGAAAGAGCTACTTTTGGGTCCCTTTGGATGATATTTTCACCTAAAGAGCTACCTTTGAGTCCCTCTAGAAGGCATTAATCTAAAGAAATACCTTCAGCACCCCTAAATAGTATTTTCAATTAAAGGGCTAACTTTGGGTCTCTCTCAATGGCATTAACTTAAAATACTATCTTCCAATTTTCCTTTATGACATCCACATAAATGGATTCCTTTGGGTCCTCCTATATAGCATTCGATCTATAAGGTTATCTTTAGGACCTCCCTTTGACAATAAAAGTTGACTAAGTCAATTGATACAAACTAGGTTGGGAAAACTAATCAAGGTGAACAAACTGATTAACTTAAATAAAACCAACTGAACTTAAAGAAACCATGATATCAACTTGAATCAATTAATCAAATTAAACCAAAACCAAATTGACTTATATCCAAATCCTAATCAGGTCCAAATCCAATTGAACCCAAATCAAATCAGCTTGGAAACAAAACCCTAATTATGGTCCAACTTGGATTAAATCCAAAACCAAATTGGTTTAAATCCAAACCCTAGTTGACACCAAGTTGGATCGATTCCAAACCAAATCAGTTCAAATCCATACCTTAATTGGGTTCAATCAAGTTCAAACTAAACTCTAATTAGATTTGATCTTGTTTGAACCAAGCCCTTGTAAGGTTCAATTGAGTTTAAACCAAACCCTAGTAGGGTTCAATCAAGTTTGAACCAAACTTAATGGAGCCTAATCAAGTCTAAACCAAGCCATAAGCAAGTCCAATTGAGTTTGAACCTACCCAAAATGGGTCCAAACCAAACCTAATAAGAGTTGAACCCTAATCTAATAAGGATCCAACAAGGGTCAAACACCAAACCCAATTAAGATCTAATAAAGATCAAATTAAATCCAATAAGGATCCACCCAAACTTTAATCGAGTTGGATCAGGTTGAACCCAATCCCCAAAGTGGATCCAGATCATGTTCAAATCCCAATCAAGTTGAACCTAGCTCAAATTCAATCCCCAAAGTGGGTTAAATCAAAGTTTGAACCCAATCCCTAAAGAAACCAAGTCCAAACTGAACTAAATAGACCAAAACTAGACTTGAATTAAAACAAAGTTTGAGTCAAATCTAGTTCAAATCAGAGCCAAACTTGAACTAGAACTTGGTCTAAATTGAACAAACCAAAATCATACATAAACCAAGACCAAGTTTGAAATGACCTTTCGCGAAGGTATAAATATTCAAGGGGTCTATTTGTAAATGTATAAATATTAAACTTATAATTTAAAATTTTAGATTTTAAAACGTTCAATATTGTGTAAATATTAAACTTATAATTTGAAATTCTAGGTTTTAAAATGTTCGATATCTTTTTTATACAATTTTATTTTAAAAATGATAAAGTTTGTACTTATTTATAGATAAAAATATTCAAGAGATCTATTTATAAATGTACAAATATTAAACTTATAATTTGAAATTCTAACTTTTAAAACCTTCAATATCATTTTATAACATTTTATTTCAAAAATTATAAAGTTTGAACTTATTAGAAATAAAAATATTCAAGAGATCTATTTGTAAATATACAAATATTAAACTTGTAATTTGAAATTCTAAGTTTTAAAACCTTTAATATCTTTTTTATAAAATTTTAATTTAAAAATGATAAAGTTTGGACATATTTATAAATAAAAATATTCAAGGGTCTATTTGTAAATATACAAATATTAAACTTGTAATTTGAAATTCTAAGTTTTAAAGCCTTCAATATCTTTTTTGTAAAATTTTATTTTAAAAAAATAAAATTTGAACTTATCTATAAATAAAAATATTCAAGAAATCTATTTATAAATGTATAAATATTAAACTTATAATTTAAAATTTTAAGTTTAAAAACCTTCAATGTCTTTTTTGTAAAATTTTATTTTGAAAATGATGAAATTTGAACTTATTTAGAAATAGAAATATTCAAGGGATCTATTTGTAAATGTATAAATATTAAACTAATAATTTTAACTTTTAAGTTTTAAAACCTTTAATATCTTTTTTGTAAAATTTTATTTTAAAAATAATAAAATTTATACTTATTTATAAATAAAAATATTCAAGGGGTTTATTTGTAAATATACAAATATTAAACCTATAATTTTAAATTCTAAATTTTTAAAAGTTCAATAGTGTGAAAGTTTATTAAAAAAATAATAAAATTTGGACTTATTTATAAATAAATATATTTGAGAGGTTTATTTATAAATATACGAATATTAAACTTGTAATTTAAAATTGTAAGTTTTAAAACCTTCAATATTGTAATTTTATTTAAAAAAAGTAAAATTTAGACTTACTATAAAATAAAATATTTGAGGGATCTAAAATATTAATATTTATATACTTGTACTTTAAAATTTTATGGTGATTTATTTATAAAAATTTTAAAGATTTAGGTCTCTGGTAACTTTAAAAAAAAAATTAAAAAATTTATTTAGCGAGAAAAAAAATATTTGAGTGGTTTATTAATAAATATATAAATTATAATTTAAAATTTAATTGAGGATTTATTTGTGAATATTTGAGAGATAAAATAGAGGGTGAAAAATTAAGAATTTTAAAGGATTTAGTTGTAAAATTATAGAGGGTAAAAATAAAATTTTTTGAAAAAAATTTAATTAAATAACAATCAAGGGGTTATAGATAATAAATTTGAAAAGGAGGGGGTTATAAGTACATACTAAAATCACAGGGGGTTTTTAATAAGGTAAATCTTGAGGGAGTTGTAGGTAAATATCCCTTAAAATTAATAAATTACTTTCATAAATTAATTTTTTTTATCCAAATTAATTTTACAATAATTTAATGTTTGAAAATTATTTAATTTTTTATAATAATTTAATTTAATATTAGTGTAAAATAAGTAATATTAATTTTATATAAAAAAATTCTTAAAAAAAGATAATCCTAATTGTGATTCCAAATCAAACGGTGCCTATGAATCTGTGACATTTATGTGGGGGTGACTAATAATAATTATAAGAGTTTTTTAAAAAAATTTATTCATATTATATTTCTTATCATTATTATTAAAATTGATCGTGCCTGGGTGAAAATTTGCAAATAAATATCTCTTTAACAACATTCATCTTTTATTTAATTTTTGACGTATATAAAGAAATCACTATTGTACTTAGCCCTTCAAATTTGTAAAAAAATTTATTTTTCAAAATTTTCTCTCTTAAGGTATGAAACTTTATATATCTTCTAATAAATTCGGAGAGAAATCAGTGTTTGGTATTTCATATTCTTGAGAGAGAAGAAGAGAAATAGAAAAAAAAACGTGTTTGCACAAGTTTAAAAAATAGAGTGACTTAAATGTTAAAATTAAAAAAATAAATATATTAACAAAGACATGGTTGTTTGTAAATTTTCAGTAGAATATATATCACTTTGTTTCTAATAGCGATAAGAGTTTTGCTAAAAACTCTAATTATAATTATAACTAACGATCTCTTCTTTGAGATTAGACAAACAACCTTGTGTCGTGTAGAAAATTTATAGTCCTGCTAATACGAGCACATCTCGACAGCATTGGAGTTGGTCAGGAGTGATTTCTTTTGCTAATTGAATTTGTCGTTGGCAGGTGTTGGCAAGCAAAACAAAGATTTACATGGTCCTTGAATATGTGCATGGAGGAGAATTATTCGACAATATTGTAAGGATTTCAAAGCGACCTGAGTTATTGAGTTGCTTGCTTGGTTTGTTTTCATGGTTGTGAATTTGCGACTTTTCTCCGGATTTCAAGGCATTGAAAGGTAGGCTCTCAGAGCGTGAAAGAAGGAAGCTCTTCCAGCAGCTAATTGACGCCGTGAGCTATTGTCATGAGAAAGATGTTTATCACAGAGACTTGAAGGTACAATAGACTGATGATGCTCATTCATATGCGCTCGTTTGTCTCTGAAGATTCTTCTGTTCCTGATTCACAGCCGGAGAATGTCCTTGTTGATGCGAAAGGGAATATAAAGATTTCTGATTTCGGTCTTAGCGCATTATCTCAAGACCTACGAGTAGGTGTTGCTTCACAAGGCCATTTTCAACATAAGCAAATTTCATGATCATATGGAATGTGGTGGGTTCTTTAGTAATGCAACCTTTGTGTTATTTCTCTTGTGCCTCAGAATGATGGGCTACTGCAATACAACCTGTGGAAGTCCAAACTACATAGCTCCTGAGGTAAAACCTTAATAAATTTTGACATTACTACTGATTCAACTTGGTTTTAACTGTACCATGTCTAATGGAGTATTTCTGGTGACAATGCTTCTAGGTCCTTGCTAACAGAGGATATGATGGAGCCGTCTCAGATATATGGTCTTGTGGTGCCATCCTGTATGTCATTCACTGGATATCTTCCATTTGAGGATAGAAATCTTACAGTTCTTTATCAGAAGGTACTTGAGATAAGTTTTTTTGCCAAAGATTGAGATAGATGAGTTCCATCCGAAGCTTTACTAGAGGCATGATAAACCTTGAAACCATTTCTGGTTAAAGCTCAAAATCAACACATTTCCTGGACTATAAATTATAATGTATTACGGATCATATTTGAATCTTCTACATGTAAAAACTTTAAATGAATCTTATGGTGTATTACAATTTGGTCATAAATATAGGTTCTTGTATCCAATTTAAGCGTCATCGTACACTTTTAAGTGACCTCTGGTTCCCAAAGTGAATTTTTTGTTTTGTTTAGATCTTCGAGGGAGTCACCCAGATCCCCAAATGGCTCTCCCATGGGGCTCAACACCTGATAAGGAGGATTCTTGATCCAAATCCGGTCACTCGTATTAACGTTGCCGGAATCAAGGCAGATGAGTGGTTCAAACAAGATTATACTCCCGTCATACCTGATGATGATGAAGAAGAATTAAGCATTGTTTCTGTTAAAGAGGTATAGCATTGATCTGATTTAAAATTCTACCGTTTGCCTTCTTATTTGCACTTAGTAGCAATTGTTTTAGAAACTGAAAAAGAAATAATCATAATATTCTTGGTTGTTTAAGGCTTCTGAAGAGGATGGAGATGAAAATGTACCCACCCCAATCAATGCATTCCAGTTAATCGGAATGTCCTCGTATCTTGACCTTTCCGGCATTGTTGAGAAAGAGGTGAAGCCCCGTAGTGCACCCTCTTTTGAGCTTCATCTCAAGACGATTTAATACTGAATTCCATGCATTCACTTGTTATCTTGTGTAGAATGTTTCAGAAAGAAAAATCAAATTTACATCCAGCTTTTCGCCAAAAGGGATGTTTGAGAAGATAAAGGACATTGTCAAAGGAATGAGGTTCCAATTCCAGAAGTGCCAGGGAAAGGTAAGAAACAGTTCCTTGTATTTCCAGTAATGATCTCTAAAGATATTCCCTGTCAACAATCAAAAAGTTTGGTTTAGGAAATGTTTGATCTTTGAATTTATATGTTTTTCAGTTGAAAGTTAGGCACAAGTCCAAAGTTTCGATGAGCCCAAAGAGGCTTAGTTCTCTTTCAGTTGCAGCTGAGGTAGATTAGTCATCATCAAGTTTATGAGTTCATAAATTCTCGATAAAGTTTATAGCTAACATGAACACATTGTTAAATCAGGTTTTTGAGCTTAGCCAGCCTTGTATGTCGCCGAGCTAAGAAAATCATATGGTGATCCTTCATTGTACAGGCAGGTATTCTTTTTAAATCTTTGGCAATTGTACCTGATTTTCTTGATCTAATATGCAGCTATGTACGAAGCTAACAGAGGTTTTAGGTATTTGTAAAAGCCAGCAACTTCTGGAGAGGCAATCCTTGATGCAAGAGCTCGACGGCTTCAAAGGGAAGACCCCGGTTGCTGTTGTGTAATTCGTCATTTTTTTAGGTAAACAAGGATGCTAAGAGATTCATATCCTTAATGTAAAATGTTTCTTGACTGTTATATTCCAGTATTCTTTAGCTTATACCATAAAGGAAAGCAATTAGACATTGCTACAAATAGGGTAAGTAAAATCAATAAACTGTACTAATTTTATAATTTTTAAAGTCAGAAACTGAAATTTGATTTTTGAAAATATTAGAACTGGAATTATATTATTTTAGGTTAAAAATCAGAATTTTGATTTCGAATCTAAACCAATTTTAAAAAGGTTCTAAAATCAGTATATGGATTTCTAAAACTATTAATTTTAATTATACTTAATTTTACCTCATAAGAAGATGGGTCAAACCACGAGTATCTTGATGGTCTCAACTCGTCGAATAGCTCGATGACCAACTCAACAATTTTATACCGTAGCAAAGCTCGGAGGTCTACCTTGACAGACCTTCCAAGTGCAAACATGATGGTTTACGTGTGAGCTTAACAGAAGAAACTTGGCACTGATGAATAGATTTTTTTTTTTTTCTTGCTAGAATGATAATGACATTTTCACTGCTAGAGGGAACATTCAATAAAGGTGGGAAAAAGAAAAGAAAAGAGAACAAAAATAAAAAAGTTGTAGCTAAGGAACGAAAAAAAAATGAAAAGACAAGTTTACTTATCGCTGAAAAAATAACAAAAGCATCCTTTATCTTGATTTTTTGTGTTGAGTGATCCGATTAATATTTTTGATCTAAGAACAACATTCAGATTCTCCTAATGTCATTTTAGCTAAGGGAACTTTTGAATCTTTTTTGGACTCTTTTGGATGACACTCGATCTAAGGATAGAATTTGGACTCTCCTAAACCCCACTCGACCTAGGGATAGGCTTCTACTCTCCTGAATGACCCCCAACCTAAACTAGCATAAATCAAGTTTGAATCAAAACTAGAACTAAAATAAAGTTTGAATCAATATCAAACTTGAATTAGAACCAAGTTCAAACTAGAACTTGACATGAACCAAAAACCAAGTTTGAATCTAACCAAATTCTACCCAAATAACACTTGAACCAAAACTAAGTCTGAATTAAATTAGGTTTGGCAAAACTTGAAGCAAAACCAAGTCTAAACGAAACTAGGTTTGAACTAGAACCACATCTCAACCTAAACAAAGTTTGAACTGAACCAGATTTGAACCAAGACCATACTTAAACGAGAATAAAATCTAAAGCAAATTAGACTTGAATCAAAATCAAGTTTGAATCAAACCAAATCTGAATTAGACCTTAACTAAAACTAGGTCTAAACTGAAATAGGTTCAAAGTGGAATCAGACTTAAACCAAAACTAAGTCTGAATTGAATCAATTTAGAACAAAATCAAACTTGAACTAGAACTAGGTCTAAATTGAGCTAGGTTCGAACCCGAGCCAACTTGAATCAAAACCAAGTCAAAACTGAACCAAGTTCAAATAATAACCATACTTGAATCAAAACCAAGTCTGAATTGAACCTAGTTTGAAACAAGCAAAACTCGAACCAAAATCAATCTAAATTGGATCGAGTTTGAGCCAAACCAAAGTTAATCTATAACCAAGTTTGAACTAGAACTAAAGTTGATTATTCTCAAATGAAATCAAGTCCAAACAAGGATAGTCAACACAAGCAAAAGTAACCATCCCTTTAAACTAGATTGAGCTAAGATAGGCTTACATGCAATTAGGTAGTTAGCCAAATACTAAGTTCAAGTGAAAATAAAAAGGAGTTAACTAAGAATAAACTATAGTTATCGGTGACACTTTAAAAGCAAATAAGGTTAACTAATACAAGATAAAATAGTTAGTAACAACCCAAAATCAAATGAGGTTATTAATGTCCTTTTAAGATCATACCAAGCACCAAATCTAGTAAAATCAAGTTCCAATGAATTCGTATATCACATTGTACTTGACCAAGCACATGGGAGAGACCACAGTGGGTGGGCACAAAGCCTTCTTGATCCCTCACTATTTTGTTTTCCCTAGGTTATGAATTAAAATGTCTTAAATGTTTCATTTGTATAGTGAGGATATACTCTTACTTTAGCCATGTAATTCAAATATCATTAAATAAATTCATGTTTTCTGTCTTTATCTCTATTGATATTAACTAAATTTCTTAATTTAGGAGATTCCTAGCATTAGTCAGGGTAATTAATAATAGGGGTTTGCGTATGTGAAAATCATAAACTCACATAACCAAAAAAGTGCACAAAAATCCACCTCAAATTGATATGTGTTTTGAGATTGCTTTTTGGAATCATTTATCCGTCCCAATTGGTTGATTATGAGTCCACAAATTATGGAATACCTAATAAGACATGACTTCTTCTACAAGTATAAAAACCTAGTTAAAAACTCAAAATATAACTAAAATATAGAAAAAAATAACAAAATAACAAAAAAAAAACTTAGAATTCTAAGGATTCAGGTGAATTACTTTCTATTTTAAGGATAGGTTTTTAAAAAGAAATAACTTTTAAAAGTAAAGATGGTCAATGATAAAATATAGTGGAGTTCTACGTCTTCTCCACCCATCGATGCCTTAGGTTAACTTAGGAGTGCAAGCCTAAAAATAAGCAAGCAATCTATAAGTAATTGGAAGACTATTAGGAAAGTCGCTTCAAGAATAAAAGCACCAAGGTTGAGAAATAAGCTCTTGTAAAGTTTCTTCTTAAAATAATAAAGAGCAAACTCACAAAGGGACAAATCTAATTTGAAAAATCAAGTTAAAGAGATACGAGTTCAAATAATAAGAAGTAGTTGGTATATGTGATCTTACAAATCTTGTATCCTTAAAAAAGTAATGAAATTGAAAAGTAAAATGACATATTAAGAAAAGGGCGAAAGAAAGAAGAAAAGGGGGAGAAAATTGAATTGTATGCTAAAATTAGGACTACTCTAAACTCATCCCAGTGTAGAAAAACTATATAAAGAGTAAGTATTAGATGACATCTTTAAGTTTATAGATCTTAAAAATTAAGGTTAAGGGATATCTAAATATCAAAGTCAAAATCAAAAAAGAAGACCAACTAATAGAAAAATTATAAAAATAGAAAAGTCACTAGAAAAATAGGTTCTCAAAGAAACATCGTACTAAGAAAAAGGTCTAAAAAGAGTAAGCTAGTGACCAACAACATCTCGAGACAAAATCATCTTAAAACTTTAAGAGAACCAAATCAAGTAGGAGACCTTAATTAGAGATAAAAGAATATACCACATTTCTACTAATATAGACACTAAAAAATAAAAAACTGAAAAATAACTACAAAAAATAAAATAGTTGCATAAGTAAAATAATAAAAAAACTAAGAAAAAATAAAATAAAAACAATTTTGCTCTGCATGCTTCTTCTAACATCGTCATGGTTATTGCTTTAACATTGGCCTTTGCTATTGAGTCTATTGAAAATAGCTTCAACTGCTGCCAACTTGACTCATGCAACCCACCAATGGGGTCTCATCAACGTCCGATAATCCCTAGAGTGATGGCCTACTTTTAAAATTCACAAGTGTAGTCCTACATGGATTATTTTGATCGCTACTTCAAGTACTGCCATTTTATACATCGGTCCTTCTTATATCCAATTAGGTAAAACTTGAGCTTGGATCAAGGTTTTGAACTTCTTTCATGACAGCGAGGACACATCATAGTTGTGCATATAAGAGTTCCACCACGTCAAGACATGAGACGTCAACTTGAAATGGGCAAAGGATATCTTTTATGTGCTGTTATAGCCATACAAGTTGAAATACTTCACCAGCTGGTCGATCCAATTATCCAATTTGTCAGTATCAATCATACTATCATATGCAAAAATATCTATTTTTGCCTCCATCCGAAAAGGTCTTGGCATATATTTGGTTCTTCCTGCTTACATTATTGGACTCCTTTTTCAATTCTTCATCTTACTCAGAAGGAGGCTAAAAGTTCTTTCCATCAACTTTGCAAGTAAGGTGTTATGTAGCATCTCCTTCGGCTCATTCATCTATCGCTCAAGATGGATACATCACTCGTGTCAAAACTCTACATAGGAAATTTTCAGAAAAAAAAAAAGAAGAAGAAAAAGAGACAATCGAAGAAATCTGGAAATTTTCCTTTTTCTCAAAGTTTCCTTTTTTGTATACGTATCTCACAATGGAATACTAATTCAACCAAGACCTTTTGTAGCACAAGCAATACAAGGCCAAAGCAAACTGTATTACCCCTTGCTATTTGGCCGATGAAGATAAATCCAGTGACATTTGATATCTTGAACATCAGTCATTTATCTCCCATTATTGAAACTGATTTAACCATGTCCTTAACTATAATTCAGTTAATCATGGTCTTAAACCTACCGCTGTAAACCCAACTTGACCCTACCAGAAGGCTTAATTGTTTTTTCAAGTTGAAGAAGCGCGAAACAGATTGACATTCTGAACCCACGGGCCTACGAGGCCCACATGCCAGACAACTATTGGCTGAAGAAAGAGTACAACATCCACAGGAAGGAATAGTACATGCTCAAATATGGTAGTACGAGTCCCAAATAATTTAAACATCAAATTTTTTGCGTACTGCAATGTACCAGGCAAATGGAGTACCACAATCTCCAGATCCAAGCTCTTCTATTTAAGCATCATCTAGTCGGGATTCTCATTACATGCTTCCGGAAAATTCATTTCAGATTTTTTTTTCTTTCTTTCTTCTTTTTCTTAATATGGGATGAGAAGGAAGAGAAGGAGGGCACAGAGATAGGGATGAGGCAGAGCATGGGATGGGAGTCCTCAACACATACTAGTACTCGAAACCGAATGATAATATATCCTTGCTGCTGCAGCTGTTGTTGTTCCTCCCATGCACTGCCTCTTCCCTGGCTCCTTCCTTTTATAATATCTACCTCCTCTTCCCAGTCTTCATCTTTTGTGTTATTGTCACCATTGCAGCTTTTGGGTGCATTTGGCAACAGCTTTGTTTCTTCTGGCAGTAATGTCTGCTCTTTGGTGGCCAGAAAGTGACAAATCTCATACTCACCTCCTTCTTCATGCGTTTGTGTGTTAACAGAATAGCAATTCAGTTTCAGCAGTTCGAAATCTGTTTTTCACAGGTACAAAGAAAGCAGGGGATCACAGATACGGCATTCCAGAAACAGAGGCAATCTGATACCAAGGAATGGAAGAAAACATAGCGTACCTTTTCAGAAACACAACTCCTGCAGCACAAACATGAGAAGAAAATGCAGAAGATTCTGGAACACACAATTCTGCACACAATAGCATTAACATGTCAGCGCTATTAGAACCCAGAAATATGAACATTTTGCTCTTCATTACCTTCCAATAAGTCAGATATATTGTACAGCAAGAATTTCACCCAGTCAAATATCTTATTATCAAATAGTTTTCAGCTACAAAAAATGTGCGAATTCCAGTGCCAGTGACAACATATATTGCTCCATGGCAAAAATATACAATTCCGGCAAAGACAAGAACTCAGCCAAGCTCATTGAGATTGAAAAATCTGTGTGGAGGAATTGATCCAAATGGCGCCTATGGAATCCAAAGCAATTTCATACCCTAAATGAATATCAGTAAAGGCTGTCAATAATTAGGAACATCAAAAAGTTTACCCCTTCATCCTCCAACAGTGGCTAATCTGCTGCCATAAATGGATCCACATCACCAAGATCAGCAATCAAGGGTTCCAGTTCAGATGTTTCCTCGTCCTCTGGAGCAAAATATGTTGGAAATGGTAATAAAGAGATGTCTGGCTTCTTGTAAACAGCATCCTTGATGAAAAGGAAGTTTCCCTCTGCACCTGGAACCTGTAACATAATGACCAATACAAATCAATAACAATAAGAGTCTTATAGCGGGAATTGAGTTTCTAAGTTCTAGATTGTTCGCATCTTGTCATTCATGGTCAAAATCAACTTGTAATCTACAAATAAGTAGGCATAATACCTGGCCCCTCACCCACATTAAGTTTCTTGCAGGCTCTATTTTGTAGATCCGCACATTCTTCACTGTGCATTGCTTCCCACCCATCCGGCCAGGCATCTTCTTTCCTTTGAAAACCTATACAAGTTTCAGCTCAATGTCAAAACATCAGTGAAAAGAAAAAAGAAAACATAATAAAGACTTAAAATGGAAACTCAGCTGATATGATCCAACCACAAACATAATTGTATGGTTGAAAAGGCAAATAAAACTGCCATTATAAACAATAAAACCATCCTACTTCCAACAACTGAAACTCACATTATTGTACGGTTAAGATAAATATAACTGCCAGCATAAACAAAAATATACCATCTTCCTATGATCCCCCCACTTCAGAAGATTATCAAATAAGAAAAGGCTTTACTAGTAATTTGGTGAGAACTAAGTGTACATGTCTTATGTTGCCATTACCAGATTGAAAAGCACATGGTAATAATAATCATACCAACATCCACATAAATTACACAAAAATTAATTGCATCATCATGACTTAATGCCCAAGCAATAGCATTTCAAGTGTGTACAAGGCAATCCTTTGAAGAACTTCAACTATCACATTCACAATGTCAAAAGCCCTTTCTCAATTCATATATAAATCCTTCTGAAAGTGGTCAGTGGGTACTGACGAAAGAGTCAATTATGTCATACATTGGGAATTGGGTAATTTGGCAGCCCATAAACAGAGTAAACTTCCTATATGAACACTCCAAGCAATATAAACCACCTCACTAGAAAAACGTACTTCAGATATAGAACTCACACAGACCTAAAAGAAGTGCTGCTAGTCAATCAAAATTGACGTAACAACAAGCGTGGTAGACGAGGAAAACACCGTTGCCTCTGTTAAAAACTTCTTGAATCCACAAGGAAGAGAGAAAATTCACTAAAGTAGAACTTTATTGAGAATAAAAGTTGTTTTCCCGTCTATACGACTGAAGGCCTATTTATACAAATACCAGAAATTCAATTTGAGTAAGTTTCTGGCTTCCCAAATCCTAAACTGAATATAACTCAGTTTAAACTCATTAATTGGGTTGGTAGAAGTTCTAAATAAGTTAACCTACGAAAATAAAATTCTAAATAAAGATTCATCCTTCCCAAGTCCTAAACTGAATAGGATTCAGTCCAAAATTGGTCTTGGGTTGGTGAAATCCAAGAATAAGACCTAAGACATCATAATGAAGAGAATTTTAAACATAGAAAGGTACTAAGTAAGGTAAATCCTAAATTTAAATAGAAGAGTGAATCAAATCATTTTTCATGTCCTCTTAACTTCTGAATTAGCTTCTTTTGATATTCTTGAACTTCCTTTGAGTGTCCTACATCAGTATTCCTTTCTTATAAAGAACTCGTCCTCGAGTTAATTTGTCGTAATGTGCAGTCATCAGGTGCATGGTAGTCAAACAAATCTTGAATATTAAAAATGTTTGAGATCCCCAAATCCTTCGGGAGGTCGATGACATAGGCATTGTTGTTTATCTTTCTTACTATCTTCAGTGGCCCAATTTTCTTCTGTTTCAGTTTGTTATAAGTTCCAGCTGGAAACCGTTCCTTCCTCAAGTGCACCATCACCAGATCTCCTTCTTGAAACTCTTTTGAATGTTAATGAATGTCCGCTTTAATTCTGTATTTGGCATTGGATTCTTCTAATTTATTCTTTACCTCAGTATGCACTTCAATAATTCTCTCCACCATATTGTCTGCAGCTATGCTTGTTCCTGGTAATTTGGACAACACCACCAAATCCAGCGGGTGTTTTGGTGTTCTTCCATTGACAATTTCAAATGGCAATTTTCCCGTGGACCTGTTCTTCATGTTATTGAAAGCAAATTCAGCTTGTGCGAGTGCATAGTCCCACTGCTTTGGTTTGTCTCTTGCAAGACACCGAATGATGTTTACCAGTGTTCGATTCACCACTTCAGTTTGTCCATCTGTTTGTGGATGATAAACACTACTAAATTGTAGAGACGTATCAAATCGCTTCCACAATGTCTTCCAAAAGTGACTTAGAAATTTTGTGTTACGATCAGAAGTGATAGTCTTTGATACTCCATATAACCTTACAATCTCTTGAAAGAATAGATTAGCCACCCTTATTGCATTTGTTGTTTTCTTACATGGAATGAAGTATGTCATCTTGGAAAATCTGTCGACAACAACAAATACTGAATCTAAAACTCGTTGAGTTCTGGGGAGGCCCAAAATAAAATTCATCGATAGATCCTCCCATGGGGCATTTGGCACAGACAATGGGGTATAAAGACCAGTGTTTTGAGAGTTTCCTTTGGCTGTTTGGCATACATAACATCTTTGTACAAAGCGACCAACATCCCTTTTAAGTTGTGGTCAGTAGTAACGCTCTTCAACTAGTGCAATGCTCTTGTTACGCCCAAGATGTCCTGCTAAGCCACTGCTATGCAACTCTTTCACCACCTTTTCTCTTAAGGAGCACCTTATAATGCAAAGACGAGAACCCTTAAAGAGAAAGCCTTCATGAAGATATAAATCACTTCTTCGTCCTGCTTGGCACTTTCTATACCCCTCTTTAAAATTTTCATCTTCAGCAAACAATTCCTTCAAATAATCAAACCCTTCAACTTCGTTGCTTATAATTACCATCAAGACTGCCCTACGACTCAAAACACCTGCCACATTATTTTTTTGTCCAAATTTGTGTTTCAAAACATAGGTGTATTGCTGTAAAAATGACGACCATCGACCATGCATGCGATTCAAGTCCTTCTGATTATCAATGAATTTCAAAGCTTGGTGGTCAGTATATAGAATGAACTCTCGTTGAATTAGATAGTGCTTCCAATGACGAACTGCTTGTACAACAGCATAAAATTTCAGCTCATATGTTAACCACTTCTTTCGAGCTTCACTCAACTTTTCACTATAGAAAGCTACTGGCCTTCCTTCCTGGAATAGAGCGGCTCCAATGCCTATGTACGAAGCATCACAATCTACCTCAAATAACTTCTCGAAGCTAGGCAATGCCAAAATAGGTGCAATAGATAACTTCTCCTTAATCAACTCGAAACATCTATTAGCTTCTTAAGTCCAGGAGAACTTGCGTTACTTCAAACATTCAGTTATTGGTGCCATAATGGAACTAAAGTTTTTGACAAACCTCCGATAGAATGTCGCCAGACCATAGAAGCTTCTAACTTCTGATACACTTCTGGGTATAGGCCATTCCTTAATAGCTTTTATCTTTTCTTCATCAACATGAATGTCTTCAACACTTACAATGAAACCCAAGAACACCAAGTGGTCAGTCATAAAATGGCATTTCTTTGAGTTGATGTACAACTTCTCCTTCTTCAGCACAGTAAGTACTTCTGTTAGATGTCTTTTATATTCTTCTTCATTATGACTGTACACCAAGATATCATCAAAGTAAACAACAACAAAATGACCAATGAAAGGTTTGAGTACCTGATTCATCAATCGCATGAAGGTACTTGGTGCATTTGAGAGTCCAAAAGGCATAACAAGCCACTCATAACGTCCTTTTTTTATTTTGAAAGTAGTTTTTTATTCCTTTCTCAATCACAACAAATATTTGGGATGTCTTTTTAGCCTCGTTTATAAAATTTTGCACAATCAGAAAGGAGTGACCCTCCTCTTGTAAACTTTTGGGTCTACGCTCTTCGCCAATGGGGGCAAGGATAATTTTCTTTCCATCTTTGAAGAAGATGTAGCGATTGTCTCGCCCACGATATATAGAATCTTTATCAAATTGCCAAAGTCTGTTAAGAAGAATATGACATGCATTCATCTCCACAACATCACAGGTTACCTCATCCTTGTAGAATTTTCCAATGGAAAAACAAATTTGACACCGTTCAGTTACCTTGGTTTCACCAACCTTTTTAATCCAGCCGATCTTGTAGAGAGAAGGATGTGATTCCGTCTTCAATTGAAGCTTGTCAACCATAGTCTTGGAGATGATATTTTCACTACTTCCCCCATCAATAATCATGTCACAGATCTTGCCATTTACTGTGCATCGAGTGCGAAAGATATTGTGACGTTGTAGGTTTTCCTCTTACTTTGGGATGTACATAAGATTTCGAACTACTAAAGATGACCTTTCACCATCAGGCTCCTCGAATATTCCATCTTCATAGTTTTCTTGATTACAAGCTAGGTCATCATCTTTTGAGTCATGTGAATTGTCAGCAACAAAATTATCTTCAATAGCCAAGTTCACAGGTTATCGTGCTAGACAAACATTAGAACGATGTCCAAATTTTCCACAACGATAGCACTTTAGATCAGGATTTGAACTTGGGTTCTTTGCTGATGTGGCATTTCCTGATGGCCTTATAGGTCTACCTTCAAGACTCACTTGTGTGGGAGGTCGAGAAGGTTGTGTAGCTGCACCTCTATTAGGAATAGATTGTGATCCTTTTGAATTCTCACCAATGGTTCTCCCCACTTGATTTCTGATGATAGGTCGCTCCAATTGGGACTCCACATGAGTTGCACTCCTCACAGCCTCATTAACCGTCCAAATAAGTTGTAAAGAAATCCTATCTTGGATGGTTATGCGTAACCCACCAATGAATCTTGCCACTTGATGAGACTCAGTCTCTATTAGATTATTACGTGCTGATAGGCGATAGAACTCCTCAGCATATGCCTTCATACTGCGATTACCCTGTCGACAATTTTGATATTGCTGAAAGAATACCTGATCATAATCTATGGGAAGGAATTGCTTTTCGAGAAGAGCCTTCATCCGTGGCCATGCTCGAATTCGAGCTTTATTTTGGCGTGTCCTTTCCAACTGGATGTGTTCCCACCATACTGATGCACCCCCCTTGAGTCGATAAGCAACAAGCTTCACTTTCTTCGAATCTGGAATCTCCATGTAGTCGAAAAACCGTTCCACTTCAGCAAGTCAATCGAGAAAATATTCGATCTGAAGTTGGCCATTGAAAGATGGGAGATCAATCTTCAAGCGAAAATCATGACGTCTATCATGCTCAGAAACTGGTCGATGAAGGATGTCTTCAACTTCTTCGTCGTTGGAATTTTCAAGGATTTGTAAACCCTTTGGATTCACTTGCGGAGCCTTTCCTCGACCAATTGGATCGCGAGTCACTTCATCGATCCGTCGACGTGGTTGATTCAGGCCTTCAAATTGATACATCCGCAGCATCAACCTTACAAGTGAGTTTTGGATTGCCTCCATGGTCGAATCAAAATACTCACGGCTGATGTGATTACCCACAAGAGCACCGTCCCTAAGGTTGCTGCTGGTTGCGTCATCGTTAGACATTAAGTAAGGAGAGCCTCGCTCTGATACCACTTGACGTAGCAACAAGCGTGGTAGACGAGGAAAACACCGTTGCTTCTATTAAGAACTCCTTGAATCCACAAGAAAGAGAGAAAATTCACTAAAATAGAACTTTATTGAGAATAAAAGTTGTTTTCCCTTCCATAGGACCGAAGGCCTATTTATACAAATACCAGAAATCCAATTTGAGTAAGTTTCTGGCTTCCCAAGTCCTAAACTGAATATAACTCAGTTTAAACTCATTAATTGAGTTGGTAGAAGTTCTAAATAAGTTAACCTATGAAAATAAAATCCTAAATAAAGATTCATCCTTCCCAAGTCCTAAACTGAATAGGATTCAGTCCAAAATTGGTCTTGGGTTGGTGGAATCCGAAAATAAGACCTAAGACATCATAATGAAGAAAATTTTAAACACAGAAAGGTACTAAGTGAGGTAAATCCTAAGTTTAAATAGAAGAGTGAATCAAATCATTTGTCATGTCCACTTGACTTCTGAATTAGCTTCTTTTGATATTCTTAAACTTCCTTTGAGTGTCCTACATCAAAAATCAAGAAGCTTGAACAAATAAAATGTAACCTTTATGTGAAAAAAGAGACTTGTGAATACAAATATCAAAGTATCATTCTGAACTGAAGTGATGGCATTCACTAAACCATAGTACAAGAGAAATCAAACACTGCTATTGTCTCAAAAACCACGCAAAGCTGTTAGCACGATTTTAAAAGGCGGCCCATGGTAGATGCAGAAACCTATCCACTGTGGTTAGTCATGAGCTTGGTCCTTTATGCAGTAAAATCCACATTATTAACTAGGCAGGCACCTAGGTGGGACTCTGCCCAATAAATGACATTGGGTCGGATCCAATTAGCTTTAACATAGATATCTGATAGCTTAAAATTGGTGTGATATCAGTCTTTTATTTGTTAATATAGGAATTATTTCGGAGTCTTTATTTCAATTAGTAACTAGTATATATGAATTATTTGGCATAAAACATGTTGCAAGAATATATATATATATATACATATTAATATGCAGTACTATTTTACTTTTCCATGTATCTTTTTGTAATTTTACATCTTATATTTACTTTTTTATCATATTTGACATCGCCTAGTCACTTTGCATTCCCCTAACCACCAAGCATGCAACTAACACTTTTTAAAACCTTGGTTGTTTGATAATCAAGTATAAAATATTTCACTGCAAACTTTTGTGATTAAGTATATTTTCTGAAAGAAAGATCAGACCGGAAAAAAGCTGCAAGGAAGTATAACTTCAGAAACAGATACATACCGTTCCAGGAGCATCTCTCTGACCAGTAGAACCTATGCTTCGATGTGATAATGATGCACCATGTGACGCAGGCATTCCAGCAAAACCCCACCTCTTCATTCCACCCTATTAACAAAAAAAGTAAAATAGTTATCTAGGATTTCTTATGGCCTTTCGATGAACCATGAAAAAATATACAATAACAGGAAATTACATGCCAAGTAGAAGTCATACATCACAATATGAAGATCAAACAGAAGTTAGTAATCTGTTTAGGGAAAAAAAATGAAAGATCATTCATTGTTAAGGCAAATATCCATGAAAATGTTAGCTTTTAGACTAGTTCCTTACTATTCATACCCATTCCTCATGGCAAATTATTTCTAGAAACAGACTTCACAAAAATACTTTTCTCTACAACCATCTGTTGAACCATTCAGTAAGCCTTGGTCCAAGAGGTCCACTCCAAACTTATTTTTAACTTAATTATACATTTTGATAGATCTAAGTTAAAACACAATCAGGAAAAGCGCATCATCTAAGTCCATTGCCATACAATACTGTGCAAAACAGACAACAAATAACAAGCAGACAATCCAGCCATAGCAACTTTTAATGCAAAGGACTTGACGGTACCTGAAAACCTTTACCACGTGTGATGCCTGCAACATCAACATACTGTCCTGGAACAAAATGGCGAACAGTAATTGGCGTACCAACTGGAAGTAGAGCATCCTCGGTCACAGGAAACTCCCTCAGCTTCCTCTTTAATGGAACACCATGGGCTCTGAAATGCCCAACCTCAGGTTTTGTCAAATGCTTCTCTTTCTTTTGCCCTGCTCCAATCAAACTAACACCAGAATGAAACATTGATCAGAACACAACCCACAGGAAACCTTAAGAGCATACAAAAGTCCAGAATAATACTCCTTAATTTCATTTTTTAAACAAAGAGTGAGATACTAAACCTTACATTACCATCACAAACAGTCATAGCTTGTCATTCAACAATCATTATAACAATCACTCCAGCATAATTGATAACACCATCAAAATAGATAAAACAAGCAAGCCAAGTGCAAAAAGAAATCAGTAGGTGGTATATGCATAAAATGCATCCCAACTCATATAATAATGGACATTATAAACTAGCATCCAAAATCACATATTATCGAGCTGAGAATCTTGAGAGGAAAAAACAAAAAAACAATGATCTATATTCAACTCAAGAGATCACAAACTCTCCATGGTACGTACCAAGTCGAAAATAGTTAATCAAATTCGATCCTAAAACAAGGTATTAGCCAGAAATGCAAAACCAGAGAAAAAGACATAATTTCTTTTAATACCTGCAGAGCTAAGATGCCGTCTTTCTCGGGCATCTTCACCTGCGAGACAACATTATCATCAACCCACAAGATCGTGATCGGAACCCTCTGCCCCCACTTATCCCAGAGCGCCGTCATCCCGCACTTGATCCCAATCACCCCGGTCCGCTTCGACTCCGGGCGCATCACCGCTGGCCTGGCTTCTATCACGCGCCTCTCGGCGCCGTCGACCCCCTTCTCGCTGCCGGCGATCAGAGGCTCCGCGCTAAACAGGCGGCAGGCGATCAGGCCGGAGGAGCTGGGGGAGAAGGAGAGGAGGCGTAGGCGGGCGAGGATGCCTTTGGCGGCGGTGGACATGGCGGCGGCGGAGGAGATTTATAAGATGAACATGGTGAAGGGGAGATTTGGGGGAGCGGGATGAGAAAATGGACAGGCAGGGTGCAGGAGGAGGCGAGGAGGGAGGAGGAGAGAGGCGGAGGAAAAAGGCCGGCGGGGATGTAGGGTTTCACCGGCCTCGGTTGGGTTTTGTTTCTGGAAATTGACGGGTTTGAGTGAGAAATTACTGACTTAGGACTGGAAGTTGTGGGGACGGCGCATTGTATAAATGGGCTTTCAAGTTGCCCCCTACGGTTATTTCTCAGGGTTATTCGTGGAATTATAGATGCTCGCTCGTTCTACGGTTATTTGCATTTAATTCGTTAAAAAACTACCAATTATGCTTTTTTTTTGGGGGGGGGAAATTATAATTTGGGAATTTAAAAATTTTTTATTTGCTAAACTGGCAATCAAAAATAATAATTGCAAAATTAGGATCCCAAAATTTAATCAACATAATTTATATTGTAACTTATACCACATTAACGCTACATCATACCGGTAGTAATATGGCCAACAAAAACAAATTAAATTTTTTACCATTTTTCATATTTTGTTCCATGACCGGTTCCTGCTCGTTGCCCTCCCTTTGTTTTCACATCTTTTCTTTTTGACTATTACCAATACAGATGAGACTTCTCGATGAGTTGAAGGACAACACCGTCATCGGAAACAGACCTCAACAACGTCTGAAAGTCGACCTCCTATTTTTCACAAGCTCAAAAACTCCTACCTCTCATGTAACTGCATGTAACTGCTTATTTAGATGCAGAAGCATCACCTAGCTTATCATTCACATCTACATTGACACTTTCATCCTCAGTTGAATTCGTAACTCCTATTTTAACTTTTAATCTTACTAATTTAAATTATTAGATTTATTTAGATATGAGTGCATTTCTAAGTTTTAGTATTTAAATTTTAAGGGGTCGTTTGTTTTCAGATCAAGATCAAGATCATTTCAGACTGACTGATTTATCATCCAAACACCAAAAATTTGACCAGACTAATATTATATAATTTAATTAAATATTAAATGGGAAATAATTAAAATACCCTCAGGCGCTAGAGGCCAGCGCGAGCTCACCATGCAAGCTCGCCCGGCGATCTCCCCCAGCGAGCTCCCCGCACGAGCTCTCTCGATGCGCCGTATCTCGTCGGAGAAGACGGAGTTGACGGCGAGAATGGAGACATAAGTAAAGAAGAAGCCAAAAGCAAAATGGTTCAAAAAAAATTTGAACCATTCGCTAATCAGATCAGTAACCAAACACGATTTTTTTGACCACAATATCTTTTTACACTTTAGTCCTTTATTTAACCTTGACCTTGACCTTGATCCGGAACCAAACGACCCCTAAGGTTTAAGATTTAGGATTTAGAGTCTATAATTTAGGATCCTAAATCATAAACTCTAAATTCTAAATTCTAAAGCTTAAATTTTAAATCATAAATCTTAAATTTTTAACCCTAAAACTTAAAATCTAAATTCTAAAATTTAGGGATATACCAATCTCTAGATAAATCTCTAATGATTTTAAGCCTAATAGTATTAAGGATAAAATTCTATCAATAGGATTTTCTACCCACTCACTCTCTCTCTCTCTCTATGTATATATATATTCAGAGTGTAGCTGATACATCGAATCAAAGAAGTCGGGCTGATAAACTTCAACTAAAGTGAATCAAAAATGTGTTTGTAGGCCGATCTATCAACCAAAGTAACCAACCGAGTTTGAAATACCGAGAAAAAAAATACCAAGGTATTTCAAGGATAGGTTAGCTCCATAGCTAGAAGCATTTGTCCGCCAAGCAAACTCTGATCCCAAAGCAATTGAAGAAGTTTAGCGACCTTGGCTCTTATGTACTTATCTCGAGGTGATCGGAGAGGCTTAATGACCTCAAAAAGTGACCAAGTATTTATAAAAACTAGCGGATAACGATCCCTAGAGGTTAATCCTGGAAAATTCGAGATTTATGGTAATCCATTATGAAGAATTTGGCAAAATTAGGACAGTAATTGCTGAGTCTTCAATATACTCAATCTTCTCTTCACTCTATAAATATTGTCATGATCACAAAGGTAAGTAGCAAATACCCAATGACTCTTCTTCATCATATTTGTGAGATCCATACTAACATAACTGTCAAAGCAGCCATCGCTAGAGAGTTTTCAATGATCATTTTCATGGTGCCTTATTTTTGCATATCGATGAGACGAGCAGCCTAATGAATCATGATTTTAAGTAACCTCTTGGATCAAAGTCAGTAGCAGACTTGACTCCATCAATAGTAGTGCTTTCATTGAGATGTGCTTTACCTCTATTTCTCATCATCCTTGAAGGTTGTCATCATTCCTCTAATTATTCCTTCAAGTATGGCAAGGTCATTATCATTAAAAAATCAAACAAGGGGGGTACACTGCCTTGGCACTGGCGGAGTCCCAAAACTCCTCTGGAGCATTGATTAAGCCAACCCAATTGGTTAATTGATTGGCTCACTCTCCAACATTGTAATGACAACTTCGAGGAGTTCTGCTATCTAGAATCCTTGAAAAACCTCCCAATCTATTGGATTGACATAAGTTTCAGGCCATATAGATTCTTTAGACCCAACACCTATAAAATCAAGCTTAGATGATGTAGAACCTCTAGGTTTACTATGCTCAAGCCCAAGCTCAAGAGCAGAGTGCTGCACAAAGTCAACATCACGGATCACAACCAAACACTACAAAATAGATGTTTCATCCTAGTGCATAACACCATCCAAGCCATCATAAGCCCTTAGTAGAAGTTCTGCTCTAATACCAAGCCTTGTGGGATTTTGGTGGATGTGACCCTACCTATGATCCAACTAATGAGGCCATTAACTACACCCATACAAACCGAGCCTTGGCTAGGGCTAGAGAAGCAAGCCAAATAGAACCAATACTACAAGCAACTTGGGAATGGCATGGGGCATCGATTCACCTGAATCAAGTGAGATATGACACCTCTCTAATCCTGGAGATAGCCTAATCACCGTTTTAGCTAAGTTTAGGTAGCCTTTCCTATGAGATGTATGATGGTTCAAAGGATTTGATGGACCATGTGAGCATATTCAAGAATGTGATGATCCTACAAGGTGCGTGAGACTCAATTATGTGTAAAGCATTTTGATGACACTGCAAGGTCCAGCTCTAGCTTGGTACTCTAGCCTCTTGAGATATTCTATAACTTGTTTCGACCATCTAGCTAACAAATTTGTGGAATAGTTCATCTTATTAGTATCTTACTGAAAAAATCCCTCCACATTCCTCACTCTAAGGAAAAAGGAAGGAGAGAGTTTGTGAGAGTATTGACATGTTTTAATAGGACTAGATTGGAAGTCACCAAGCTATATAGCTCTATTATCCTTGCTATAACAATCAACGAGATTCAATAGGCCCAGGTAGCCCATGAAAAGGCCCATCAACCCCCTAGATGCCTAGTGAAATTCACTAACCAAGTTCGAGAGCATATATATGTTGAGGAGCTGATTTCAACCAAAAAAAATTCAGAAGGGAGTAGTAGACTGAACAAGGCCCTACAGGAAGCCAAACCTCTTGAATTGAAGAAATGGAGAGCTGAGTGTAGGGAGTCCTAAGGTAGTTTTCAAGCATACACGCCCTTGAATAATACAAGCATTGAAGTGTTAGCCTAGATAGAGCATCTAGACTTCCTTAAAAGGCCATTGCCCATTTGCAATGATAGGTAAAAACTAGATAAGTCAAGATATTGCTACTTCCACAGAGACCATGATCATGATACTGAAGAGTTTAGACAGCTCATGAATAAGATTGAAAGACTCATCCAAATTGGTCACCTCAAGTAGTTTATCAAGTGAGGCGAGCAAAGTGAGGGATCTCATGTTGAGGAGGTAAATTGGCAGAGTTCCCCAACGGAGGAATCCTAGTTCAGAGCTACAGAATCCACTAGTTAAGGGATACCTTAACATGATTCTTATATGTCTATTGAGTCAAGATGATGTGTTGTGATTAATTGGTAAACACCTAATCATCACTGGGGGGAAGAAGGGATGAAAAGGAAGTACCATAAATCAGAGGATAATGATGTAGTCTATTTTGTGAAAAACTTGGAAGAAATCTCGGCACCTCACCATGACGTGTTGGTCATCTTGGCAATCCTAGATGACTATGCCACACAATGCATCATGTTTGATATGGAAATCTCAGTGAATATTTTGCTCATTGGAGCTTATGACTAAATGATGATGGAGCAAAAGTTAGAGCCATATGTTAGGACACTCATCAAATTATTAGGGGATTTTGTCACTCCACTTGGCATCATTGAGTTGCTCCTCATAGTTGGAGAAAACCCCAAGAGTTCCATGATCAAACCCAAGTTTATAGTGGTCCAAGCTCGATTTTCCTACAACATGATCCTAGGGCTCTTGACACTCAATTATCTCTAAGGGGTAATCTCTACTTTTCATCTAGTTGTGAGCTTTCTGACTATAAATGGTACAAGTGAAGCATGGAGAGACCAAAGCTTCACCAAGAAGTGTGAAGCAGCTTATTGGCAAAACAACTTGCACTAAAAAGGCAAAGGCCTAACAGTTGCAAAAGTTAATGAATTTGTTGTCGAACCTCGAAAGATGGACACTAAGCCTATGGAGCATCTAGTGAGCTTGATCATTGATGAGGACTTGGGAAGAATGCTAAAGCTTAGAGCAAACCTTGTGGAACCCCTACTCTCCGAGCTCGAGGAGTTCCTTCGAATAAGCCAAGATGTCTTTACTTAGTCTCCAAAAGTTTTTCATGGTATAGACCCCTCGGTGGTGCAACATGAGCTAGTTGTGGCCGAGAATTGCAAGCCAATAAAGCAAAAAAAGAGTCACTCCACTCCTGAGTGCCAAAAGGATATTTTAGATGAGGTAAATAAACTTCTTAGTACAATATTCATCTAAGAAGTTCATTACCCTGAGTAATTGACTAATGTGGTGACGGTAATGAAGTGAAATGAAAAATGGAGGATGTGCTTCAACTTCCAATTTAAACAAGGCCTGCTTAAAAGATAGCTACTTGCTACTGAAAATAGACCAAGTAGTCAACTCTACTTTAGGGCATCGACTCCTCAATTTCTTGGATATACTCTTGGGTAATCACCATATTTAGATTCACCCCAAAAATAAGAAGATAATGGCATTTATCATTGATCAAGGTACTTGCTGACATGCTACAATACCCTTTGGACTAAAGAATATAAGGGTGATGTAATAAAGGATGGTGAATAGGATTTTCCAATCTCAAATTAGAAGAAATATGGAGGCATATGTTGATGACATATTGGTAAAAATTCTTTAGGCTAGCACACATCTCAAAGACCTAAGAGAAACTTTTGATACTTTTCAAATGTTCCAGATGAAGTTGAACTTGGAGAAGTATACCTTTAGGGTAGGATCAGAAAATTCCTCAATTATCTCTTTTCAGAGCAACGAATAGAAGCAAACCTTGAAAAGATCTTAGCATTCTTGCAAATAAAGCCATCGAGCTCCACCAAAGAGATGCAGAGCCTTATGGGTTGGCTCGTGGCCCTAAACCACTTTTTATCTAGGTCAGATGAGAAATACTTACCCTTTTTCGAAGTACTCAAGCAGAGCCCCAAATGCAAGTGGACAAAGGATTGCAACTAGGCCTTTGAAATCCTAAAGAAGTACTTAGCCGAACCATCGCTATTGGTGAGGCCTGAGTCAAATGAAGTGCTTTTTCTTTACATTGCAGTCTCTAACCAAGCAATTAGCTCAGCATTAATAAGTGACTGAGGTGAAAAATAATACCCCATATATTACGTGAGTAACATGCTCACCGAAGTAGGGGTTTAGTATCTGCCCCTAGAAAAACTAGCCTATGCAATGGCACTTGTGACTAGCAAGCTTCGACCATATTTTTAGGCAAATTCGATCATAGTACTCACCAATCTCCCATTACAAAATATCTTACAAAAGCCAAAGACCTAGGGAAGATTACTTATAAGATAAGTTAGTTCAATGTCACTTTTGAGGCTTGGAGGACTATTAAAGCTCAAACTTTGGTAGATTTCTTGATGAAAACTACCTCATACATCACTGGACAAGAGATTGAACCATAGGAAGTTCAAGTGGACTATTCATCTTATGAGTTATGTTGTGGGATTAGTACCGTATTGCTTACCCTAGATGGGAGGGTAGCTGAATATTCAACTCAATTGAAGTTTGACGCTTCCAATAATGTTGTAGAAGTACGTAGCCTTCCTCTTCTGTCTGTGGGTGGTATTGGTAGTTGGAGCAAAAAAGCTAAAAGTGCCCAATGACTCTCAGCTCATGTGCCTATAGGTCAATGGGGAATATGAGGCAAAAGAGGCAATAATATCCAGTAATTGGTTGAGGCACAAAGGCTTATAGGAAAGATGGATCGAGTGAAAATTTGATGAGTGCCTCGGGATAGTGACATAGATATAGATGCCCTCACACGCCTGGTCTAGACCACCTCCAACCAAGTCTTTGTGGAGATTTCGATCACTAAGCTACTCTGATTCCTCCAAGTAAATATCATTGAAGGAGAGCCATGCTGGATGGATCTTGTCATCAACTACCTTAGAGACAGGCAGCTCCTATAAGATTTAAAAGAGGCTTAGAGGATAAAGAAGTTGGCACTAAGCTTTATCTTATTCAATGAAGTTTTATATAAAAGGTAATTACTTGATCACTTCTCCACTGTTTGAGGTCCCACAAAGCCAAGTATGCACTTTGTGAAGTGCATGAAGGAATATATGGAAGCCACAAAGATAGATGAGCTCTCATGCATAAACTCCTTAGAGAGGGGTACTACTGAATCAACATGGAGTCAAAGGTTGTTGAGTTTGTATCTAAGTGTGAACAATGCCAAAGGCATACCTTGGTGCATCATAGCCCTGTGGTCTAACTCTAAAAAACACAAGTTATTTGGCCTTTTGACCAGTAGGGAATGGACTTCTTGGGTCCATTTTAAATGGCCTCGAAACACAGGAAATTTCTGGTAGTCACAATATACTACTTCACTAAATGGGTAAAAGATGAACCTTTTGCTGTAATCACCAAGAAGAAATTTCAAGAGTTTCTTTGATAAAGTGTCTTTTGCCAATTTGGGTTACCCCAAACATTGGTCATAGATAATGGTAAGTAATTTAATGGCTCAAAATTCAAAGACTACTATAGTAGGCTCTCCATTAAGTAGAAATTTACATCAGTAGCACACCCCCAATCCAATTGTGTGGCCAAGGTAACAAATTGAACTCTACTTTTAGGAATAAAGAAATGCCATAAGAGAGTTAAGGGCTTTTGGTTTGAAGAGCTACCACACATAGTGAACCACTTTGCGAATAACTATCCGCAAGTTGCTCTTCGTGCTTGCCTATGGAGTTGAGGCAATCATACCCATGGAAATTGACCTCACTTCATCTTGAGTTGAAACCTATGATCTTGAGTCAAATGAAGCAAATGTCCGAGCCGAGAAAGATCTTGCCTTGGAGGTTTGTGAGAAGGCTCAGCCAGGGATTGTTGAGTACTAAAGATGTGTGGCTCGGTACTAAAATTCTAGGGTACAAAGTTAAGAGTTGCAACTAGGTGACTAGGTGCTTCGTTGGGCTAAACTCAACAATTATGACTCAGGGAAGCTATCTCTAAACTAAAAAGGCTTATACAAAGTCACTTAAGTTGTGGGTCTAGGAGCCTATAAGCTTGAGCTTCTAAATGGAAAAATACTTCCGAGAACCTGACATGTTGATAATCTCAAATGGTTTTATATCTAAGCTCTATGTTTAAATAAAGTTATGATTCTCTTTTATCTATTTAAAAATTTGTCAATGATGGAATCAGAAACTATTTAAAACAAAAACTAGCTTTGTGGTCTAAATATTCAACCAGGTGCCTTGGCTTTTTTAGCTAGGTATTGGCTCTTTAGCCACCCAAAAATTTGACTCTGTGATCTAAGTACCAAACTAAGTGTCTTAGCTCTTCAGTCACCCAAAAATCTGGCTCTGTGGTTTAAGTATACAACAAGGTGCCTTGGCTCTTCAGATACTCAAAAACTTAGCTCTTTAGTCTAAGTATTCAACCAGGTGTCTTGGCTCTTCAACCACCCAAAAACTTAGCTTTATGATCTAAGTATCCAACTAGGTGTCCTAAATCTTTAGCTAGGTATTAGCTCTTTAACCATCCAAAAACTTGGTTATGTGGTCTAAGTATCTAACCAGGTGCTTTGACTTTTTATCCAGGCATTGGCTCCATAGCTACTCAAAAAACAAAAGAGGTAAATAGATAAATAAATCCTTGCATACACTGGCCTAACACTTATTGAATTCAAGTTTGTTAACTAGGATAGTTTGTTGGTCATTCCAAAATAATTTAGGGTTAATATCAAACTATTGATTTATATATTAAGTCAATTAAGTTGGGTTCATCTTCCCTTCAAGAATAATGTAAATTTGCTTCGATTGAGGAATTGAGATAGGTCTTGTTGAATTCCAAACCAAGCAAAGAAGTTATCATCTTGAGGTAAAACTTGTGAAAAACAAGTCCAATACTTAGCAAAATTTTTGATTTCATTATAGTAAATGATAAGAGTACAAAATTCCTTTGTAAAGAAGGGAGATGAAGAGATTACATAAGGAGGTACAAAAATGAACTGGAGGGCCCTTGAGGCTAGGTGGGCACTTGAGGTTTGGTAGGCTTTTGGTCCTCGACTTCAACATCCTCGGCCTCTCCCTCTGCCACCTCTCTTTGGAGTATTTCCTTATATACTTGTTAAGACAAAGAACTTGAGCTTCTTCGTAGAGCTCAATTTGAAGGTCTTTGGGGTCAAAGTTAGGGACTCGGTGCATCTACTTCACTATTCCCTGACAGAAAAGTTAGCCGTCTTTGAAGGAATTGGCGAAGAATTGACCTCAGTCCCAAAGATTCTCTTCACTACCCTTGAATTCAGCCATGACATTTGCCTTCGCCTTCTCTATTAGCTTGATGAATTCCAAGCTCTAAAGGTAAATGACCATTGCCTCCTCCTTTGCCTGCCTTAGCTCATGTTGTTGCTCAGCATCGAGTTGCTCCAATCTCTCCCTGGTCAAGTCACATTCAACCTAAAGACTCTTCTTCTCCTCCTCCACCACTTTCTTCTTCTCCTCAGCATCAAGTTGAAGAAATGTGAACTAGGAGTAGGGAAGGTCCCTCTCTTCTTCCATGGAGGTGGCCTTGCACTTCTTGGCTACTGCTTGCTTCTTCGCCTCATAAAATTTGTGCCCTATAAAGTGGAAATATTCCATTGCATGCAACCAATTCAAAAGTTAGAAATTGACAAAACTTCAAAGAAGAATGAAAGAAGAAGAGGAAGAATGACTTACATCGGTGTAAATTTTGGCTCCATCCAAAAACAAGTTGTCCTTTGGGAGTCAAGTCACCTCAAAGTCAATGTTAGTCCCAAAGTCCATGAGAAAATATTCCTCAGTAGTGGGACTATCATTGTTGGGCTACCTCAATGCCAAGAGGGATCACATCCTTGTTTTCTTATTGGGGCTGGAGGCAGAGGGGGAGCAGACATCTCAACCACCCTTTTGCCATAGTTTCTTGCTGAGGAGGAGGTGTTCAGAGATAGGGCTCTAGCTACTTAGGGGCTTAGTGACCTGATGCGACCTTCAGCACTGCTAATTCTAATAAGAGGCTGGGGGTGCACTCTACCGCCTGCTTCTTTTGCCTCCCCTCGTGGTGACCCCAGCTACCTCCTTCCTCCTCTAGTCTTCTTTTCTTCCTCTCACCTTGGCTTGGAGAAGCCTTTGTGGGGATTGGAGGGACCTCAACCTTGGAAGTCTTCTTCTTTTGAGGCAGTTGAGTAGGATAATCTAAGGGACTCCCATCCCTTGCCTCAAAACCTCATTCATAAATGAGATTTGGCTAAGTTCTGAAAAAAACAAACAAAAAACAAACCCAATGTTAGGCCAAATTGAGACTTGTAAAAAAAGGGGAAATTTACATTAGGGTCGAGTTGCATACTAATAGACCAAGCTATAGAGAGGCCGTGCTCCCACAGATATTCCTTATTAGACCATGTGGGGGTAGATCCAATGGACTTTGCCTCCTCAGCCTAGGACACTAAGAAATGGTGTAGCTCAGGGAGATATCTGGGTTGGCTCAATGTGAGGATGGGCTACCCTAGTCATTTATGAGGTTTTGGTTACTTTGGGTGAAGACCCTAATGGGAAGGCTTTTCCATGAATGTATAAAAGAAGGATTTGAAGTGGACAACTTACACCACTTATTTGGGGCAAAATACCATCTATACCTGGTGTTGGACTCTGACAACTATTAAAAGCATCCATAAATATCTCTAGGGTTGGTTGGAAACCTTTAGGCCTAGCAAGGGTTTGAAAGTCTGTTATGTATCACATAGCATTGGAAATGATCTGATATAGGGCTAAATCTCAATCATCCGATACCTCCTAAATGAAGCTATCTACTAGGTACCTCAAACTACTCTTAAACATCACCCAGTATGTGCTAAACTTGAAACCAAACTCATCCTTAAGCTTTTTGGCCTCATCCTCTAACCCACATAGGTCTAATTCAGTTTTTTCATTTGGGAAGCTGAACACACTGGCTAAGCATTTAATATTTTTCTCTCTATGTGAAGGCTTAGTGATCTAGACTTTTACCTTGGGGCGATCTATCAAGAGTAATGGGTTCAGTCATTAATTACCTTGGCATGAATATTTCTGTAAACTAGCTTTTCTAAGTAAAAAAGTATTAGAAACCATACTAAAGTTTTTACAACTTCTTATAACATGAAATGTCAAGGCAAAACTAGATAGTTTTCTAAAGGTTATCTTGTTCTCTACCCTATGATTTATATGGTAGTTTATCCAAACTAAATCAAGAACCAACATGTCAAACCAAAAATATTGGAGCCAGAAGATTCACCTGAACTAAGCTAGAGTGGCTGAGGAAGAGGCAGGCCTTAACCAGGCTAATGTGGAGGTTGGAAAAATTGAAGAAGAGGTAGGCCATGACCTAGCCAATGCAGGAATTAGAGCAATGGTCAAATGAGGAGTAGCTCCCCTCGCACTTGTGCTAGTAGAAGTAAAGCCTGAACTGGCAACCCCTTGAGTTCTGATGGTTGGACTCATCTGCCTAGGAGTAATGGCCAAAGAAGCAGCTTTCTTGGATGATGATGAATCCTTTTCAAAGGAGAGAGTTGATGACCTTTTCAAAGGAGAGAGTTGATGAAGACACCATTTGAGGAGGGACTATTGATTCGTAGCAAGAAAATCATTGGGAGAGAAAAGAATGCAAGAGAGCCTTGAGACTGTGATATGCAAAAGTAGGGGGTAGAGGATAGAGAGGCCTTTATATAGTCCCCATATAACCATTAGATGTTCACCACATGGCCTAATTTGGGCCACTGAAGCTTGAAGGCTAGGAGTCTAAATTCACAACTCAAATCCAAAGGGACGTGTGTCGCTCATCCAAAGAGAGCCACTTGAAATGGTTCAGGGTGATGATCACAAAAGTAAGCATGTCAACATTAGGATGCACATAGGCTCCCTAAAGGACAGCACGAAGATGTTGCCTTGAAAAGGGGAAAACCCTAATGATTTTGCATGATTTGATGAGGTGGCAGCTCAAATTCCAAAGGTTGTGGCAGCCAATAGCTCGCACCATGCATGGTTTGATGAAATGTTGGCTCAAGTTTCAAGGGGCTAAGGTGGATGGCAGCTCACATCACTCAAGATTCAACAAAGTGCCTATCTGAATTTCAAGGGGCTAAGATAGTCGGGACATTGTTCCAAGTCAATGGCACTAAGTTGACTCTATTTATTGAGTTAACTCCACCCTCTAGTTCAAGACCTAGCACTTGGAGTTGGAGGGCATTGATGATACACTGAACCAAAGAAGTCATGTTGAGGAAGCAAATCAAAATTGTGTTCATAGGCTGGGCTATCAGTGAAAGTAACCAATCAAGGTTGAAAAGACATCAAGATATTCTGAGGGGAGGTGAGCTCCATAGCCAAAAGCATTCATCAGTAGAGTGAGCTTTGATCCCAAGGCAATTGAAGAAGTTCGGTGACCTCGACTCTTGCATACTTATCTCGAGGCAATTGGAGAGGTTTGGTAACCTTAGAAGGTGACCAAGTATTAATGAAAACTAGCAGATAATAATACATAGAGGTCAATTCTAGGAAATTCGAGATTCGTGGCAATCCATTATATAGAATCTGATAGGATTGGGATAGTAATCATAGAGTCTCCAATACACTCAATCACCTCTTTCCTCTATAAATACCATCATGATCATAAAGGTAAGCGACAAATGCCCAATGACTCTTCTCCACTATATCTGTGAAATCTATACTAAAGTGTCAGAGCGGCTGTTGCTAGAGAGTTTTTTATGTTCTTCTTCATGGTATCTTCTTCTTATAGATTGATGAGACAAGTGGCCTAGTGGATCATGATCTCAAGGATCCTCTCAGACCAAATCCAGTTGTGAACTAGGCTCTATCAATAGTAGAGATTTTTACTTCTTCATTTTTAGTATTTGTCTGGTTAAAAATTTTAGAGTATTTTTGAATTTCATGAGTTCGATTGTTTATTTCATTTGATTTTTATTAGAATAAAAATTGAAAACTTTTGTTTGGTAAATTTGGTCAATTGAACTTGCAAGAGACAAAATCTAATTTTTGTATGTTATGTTTGTGTGATCAAATTTAACAAAAATATAGAGCTTTTGTAAGTTCAGGTCAAATTTAACATTTTATTAATCTATTTCTATAATTTTTCTTTGACAAGAACATGTGATATGTTTCAATTTTTCTCTTCTATTAGAATTGGTGAATCATGAGTTCAAAATTGAACTAACACCGAACTAGGGAGTTCTCTTAGTTTGGTGTAACCAAATACCCAAACTCAGGGTATCTCTCTTCTATTTATATTGGTTCGAGGCTACTTTGGTATATCTGATTTCATAATCCAAACAAAGATATTTGCTAGATTTCATGTGACTATTCCACCACAAATCTCAAATTTTCTGAGATTACTTCATGGATCATAAAATATTCGCTACTTTTTTAGTTAGCCAAATTTAATGTCTATACATTGAGGCCTTCAAGTCTAGTAGATCACCTACTCATGGCTCATTGTATACTTCACCAAACTACAATCACTTCAGTAATAGGTTCAGTCCAAGCCTTCGGTTGGCTCAAGTGATGGTTGGGCGCATGTGAGTGAAATCAATTAATCAACTCAGTAAAATTGGTTTAGTGTATTATCATTTTTCACAAGATTTCGACCTTTCATTTAGCTGAACTCATTTATTTGTTTATCTAAATATCTCTTCTCTCTTTTAACCTAATCTAAATTATTCATCCTAGACTTAATTTTAGGGTTTCTATGCATGGATTTCTCATGCTAAAAAATGTTAGATGCTGGCGAATTCTCTTGATGATATGCCATATTCTCCTAGTGGGCGGCTATTACTTTTATGGTCAAGCCAGATCAGTAGCTGATTTCTCATAGTAGCTCATCAAGTTATTATTCTCCATGTTAGTTTTACATGTTCCATTCATCTAGTTCTATTTGTGTGGTTTACTTATTGTGTGAGTTATATTAAGTTGCATAGGTGCGCATCTCCTCCATTGTATAGAGAATAGTGCTTGGTTTAATAGGAAGCAACACATAATACTGAAGGCCTGGATGCTATTATTGTGCATCATGAAGATGATGATGATGGAATGTCAGATGATGACACTTTTGTAGTAGAATTTGAAAATTATTATAGATCTATTAGTTGTTCAGAAGAAAGTAATAATGACAATGAAAAGGATGATCATACTGATGATTTAGAAGGCAATGAGGAGTTTGAGCTAGAGACTTATGGAAGTAGCATTATTAACAAAAATTGGTCTAAGAAAATTGTTTGAGGTTTTGATTGCCACTTAGTCTAATGAAATTTGGAGTCCATACCACCATCTATTTGAGAAAATCTCCCAAAATCCTGATTGTCACTCGACTTAAACAAATTATTTGAGATTTTGACTATCACCATTAGACTAAGAAAATTCTTGGGATTCCAATGCCCATTCAAATTAAGAGAATCTCTTGAAGTCCTGAACCACAAATAATCAATAAATGGATCATATTGAATTAAAGTAAACCAACCTAACTTAATTAAATTTAAAAAATAAATTAAAAAAGTGAATTGAACTTGAACGAGTCATTAAGTGGGTCGGGGATGATTGAACTCCAAATAATTCAACTAAATCAAAGGAGTTTGAACCAAGCATGAGTTGAGTTTGAACCAATTACAATTAAACCAAGTGTGACCTAAAAAACTAGGACTCAGGTCTAACTTAGGTCTAAACCTAAACAAGAACTATAACTAAAACTAGGTTGGGTCTAAATCCAAATCCAAGACGGATTGAATTCAAATCACATTGGTTTAGATCCAAATCCTAATTGGGTCCAAGTCAAATTGAACCCAAATAAATCAGTTCATACCCAAATCCTAATTGGGTCCAATTCAAATCAAACCTAAACCAAATTGGTTTTGATCCATGCCCTAATTGGGTTCAAGTCAATTTGAACCCAAACCAAATCAAATCAGATCCAAAATCTAATTGGGTGCAAGTTGGATAGAAAGCAAACCAAATTAGTTTAGGTCAAAGTCAAATCAGACTCAAACAAATCAATTTGGATCCAAACCCCAATCGGGTCCAAGTTGGATCAAACCAAAACCAAATTAGTTCTAATCCAAACCCTAATCAAGTCCAAGTTGGATCAAACACAAATCAAATTGGTTCAGATCCAAACCCTAATTAAGTCCAAGTCAGATTGAACCCAAACCAAATTAGTTTGGATCCAAACTCTAATTAGTTCCAAGTTGGACCAAACCTAAACCAATTAGTTTACACCCAATCTGAGAGTGGGTCCAATCAGGTCAAACCCAAACCCTAAAGGGTCCAACCCTTAATAAGGATCCGATAAGGGTCAAACTCGAACACAATACGGATCCATTAAGGGTCAAAACCTAATCCAGTAAGGATCCACTATGGGTCTAATCCAAACTTGATAAGGATCCACTAAGGTTCGAACCTAAATCTAATAAGGATTTTAGAACCAATAAGGGTTGAACCCAAATCCAATTAAGAGTCTAATAAATGCTGATCTAATAAGGTTCAAATAGAGATCTAATAAGGTTCAAACTTGAACCTAATAAGGGTCCAATAAGGTCGAACCCAAATCAATTAAGGGTCCATTAGGGATCGAACACAAACTCAACAAGTGCCAAACTTGAAACCAATAATGATCCAACAAGGGGTTGAACCCTAGCCTAATAAGGGTCAAACTCAAATTTAATCATGGTCTAAAGAGGGTCAAATCCAAATCCTGATTGAGTCCAACCAAGGTTTGAACCCAATCCTCAAAGCGGGTTGAGTCAAAGCTTGAACCTAATCCCAAAAATATATTTAAATTAAATCTAAATCGAACCATACTCGGACAGGAACAAACTTAAACCAAAATTGAGTCTATGTGAGTCAAGTTCAAATCAAAACTAGACTTGAATGAAAGCAAAGTTTGAATTAAATTAAGTTTGAACTAGAACCAAACTTGAACAAAAACCAAATCTCTCAGTTCAAACATGAACTAGACCTAAATGAGAACCAAGTCTAAATTGAACAAACCAAGCCAAACTTGAACCATAACCAAGTCTAAAGGAACCAAATTCAAACCAAGCTAGACTTGAACCAATACGAAGTTTGAAACAAACCAAGGTTGAACTAGAACTAGCCATGAACCAAAATCGAGTTTGAAATCAACAAATCAAACCAAGCCAGGCTTGAACCAAAATCAAGTTTAAATTAAATCAAGTTCGAGTGGAATCAAAGTTGAACCATAATCAAATCTAAATAAGTATCAAAGATTTGGACAAGGTTTAGATGAAAACAACTCAACTTGAAACACAGTGCAAGTTATCAAGACAAGTAGAATCAAATTACTTTGGACTAAAGTAGAGACGGCTAAATAATCCCAATCCAAATTAAAATAGAAGCCAAATAACATGTGCTAGCTTAAGCCAAGACAAGCTAACTCAAGGTTTGTTAAGATAGGGTAAATCAACATCATGCTAAGGCCATCGATTTTCCTTAAATCAAATCAAGTCCAAATGAGGATGTCTGCATAAGCCAAAGTCAGTAACCATCCCTTTAAATCAGATCGAGCTAAGATAGTCTTGCACGCTATTAGATAGTCAACCAAATAACAACTTCAAATTAAAACCATAAAATGTCAACCAACAACAAGTAGGAAGCCATCGGCGATACTTCAAGACCAAATAGGGTTAACTAACATAAGTAAAGCAATTGGTAACTCCCTAAAACTCTACAAGATTATCAATGTCCTTCTAGGATTAACCCAAACACTAACTCCAGTGGGTCCTCCACCATGTCACACTTGATCAAGCACACTAGAGCATGGCAATGGTGAGCACGAAGCCTTTCCAATCCTCTTCATTCTATTTTCTTATGTTACAAATTCGAGATACTTTAAATTGTAAAGTAAGGATTTGTCTTTGTTCTTATTTACTAGGTTTCTTACTTTACAAGGTTCTTGATGATTATCATAGTACTTAACAATAGCAGCTTACACTTGCTAGAAGTCATGAATCCATAATAATTTGAAACCCACAAGAACTCAATGTTAATTGATTTGTATTTTGAAGTTTCTTCTTGGGATCTTTTACCTATCTCAGGTGGTCGATTGTGACTCCATAGTTGTATATCGACACTTCTAGTGAGTAAATTTTAGATTCAAATAGGTGTGCTTACCATGTTTGCTTACTGAAGAGTTGGTTCATTTTTTATGAGGAGAATAAGAAGGAAGGTATTTGTTCAACTGGATGGTAATTCAGCTTGTGAGATTGTCAGTGTAGAGTTAGAATCTATATGTTTAGTGAAGTGGTTCACACTATGACTGCGGTGAGGCATGCATGTCTCCAAGAGAGAATCTAATTTCACTTGGTGCAATAGACTTAAAAGGCTATAGTTATTTAGTGAAAAATGGAGTCACGAAGGTGGCACTTATCATCAAGATCTTGATGATAGGAGAGAAATATGGGAATAGTTACCAATTATTAGTGAGTATCATTATAGGTAGAGTTTCGATGGTTATGGCGGTAAGGACGAAGTGTAGTACTCAAATTAATTTAGTGGGAGATAGGCTTTCTTTGGAAGTCACATTTGTAATGGTAGTAGACACAATCTTTTGAAAAAACTTCCACAAGTATAATGTTATAGAAATAAAGAGTGAATTTGAGGTTGGCTCGAGTTTGCATCTTGTGATTTGCTAAATAAGCTCATACCTCTGGGGGAGGAGCTGAATGAGAGATAATGGTTGACATTTTGTAATGGTGGTACGCTAGAGTCCTAGCCAAGCTAGAGATTGTTAAGTTTGGACGTATTGAACTGGGATTGAAGTTTTGAGTTAAATTAAATATCCAAAGTTAGAATTAAATTGTGTCTGATTTTATCTAGGTGATTTTTATCAACCTAAATTTCATTGAAATCTGACTAGAACTAAAGTTTGGATTGCCACTAAACTATAACTCAAATTTGACTGTGACTTTTTAGACATCACAAGAAGGTGACACCTCAATGGGATTTTATTAGAACCAAAAGAAAGGGGGCACGATGCAGCTGAAATGCCTTCAATGAACCTTTGTCAAACCTCACTCGACATGATGGATTACTTGGTGAAGAAATAATTCTCAAAACAAAAGTAGCTCTACTAGAACTTGAGGATAGTGGGTAAGCCATGGTCGATGAACTAATGGAGATCAACCTAGGCTTAGAGGAGGACCCTAAGCTGACTTTCATCAGTACTCAACTTTTAGAGGAAAGCCAAATCTAGCTCAAAGTAATGCTCCAAGAGTATATTGACTGCCTCACATGGAGCCATAAGGAGATGTCTGGACAGATCCTAAAGTTGCAGTCCATAAGCTAGCCATCAATCCTAAGCTTTTACATGTCAAACAAGCACTATGAAAATGAAACTCGACCTAGAAAGAAAGGTGATAAAAGAAACAAAAAAATTGATCAAAGCAGACTTCATTAGAGACAACAAATGCCCAGATTGGGTGGCAAGCATTGTGTCAATCAAGAAAAAGAATAGTCAAATACACATTTGTATGGACTACAGGGACTTGAATAAAGTCTATCTAAAAGATGATTTTCCTTTACCAACAATGGAAATTGTGATTGACAACAAAGTCAATTTCGAAATATTCTCTTTCGTGGATGGTTTTTTAGGATATAACCAAATTAAGATGCATCCTAATAATGAGAAACATATGGCCTTCAGTATACCAATTGACATTTACTGCTACAAGGTGATGTCCTTTGGGCTTAAGAATGCAGGTGCCAATTATCAAAGTGCAATGACTCAAATCTTTACTAACATTATACATCAATTAGTGAAATATTATATGGATGACTTGGTAGCTAAACTAAGTCCAAAGACAGGCACATCTAAGACCTAAGAGTGGTATTCAATCATCTCAGAAAATATAACTTAAAAATGAATCCTCTAAAGTGTACTTTCAAGTTATCATTGAGAAAATTCCTTGGCTTTATTGTCAGACATCAAGGGACTAAGATCAATCCATCTAAAATCAAAGCTATTTTGGATATACCACCACCTAGCAATTTAAAGCAATTGAGATTGTTCCAAGGCTGACTTGTATACACAAGAAGATTTAGTTTAAATCTCTCTAAAAAATACAAGTATTTTCCAAGTTGATGAATAAGGACACTCCACTCCTTAGGATCATGACTGCCAATAGACCTTTGAAGAGATCAAGTAGTATCTCCTAAAGCCACCAGTCCTCACAGTACCTCTACCTGATAAACCCCTTATCCACTATACAAAAGCAATAGAAGGATCTCTCAGGCACTTCTTACCCAAAATAATAAAGAGGGTAAAGAAAATACACTCTACTATCTAAGTAGAATGCTAGTGGGGGCAATAAACAACTATTCTCCTGTCAAAAAGAATTGTTTGGCACTCATATTTGCAATCAAGAAGCTAAGACATTATTTACTTTTCCATCAAGTTATTTTTATATTAAAAATCATTCCAATAAAGTACCTGATAACTAGGCTTGTACTCACTCGGAGGCTAGCAAAATGAGTTTTAATCTTCATGGAATACGATATCAAATTCATTCCCCAATAGACAGTTAAAGAGCAAGCCCTCACCGATTTTCTTGTAACTCATCTAGTACCGAACGATTCTCCATCAAACCAGGGATCAGACCAAATCTTCCATAAATCAAAGCAGGCATTGGACTCATTTATGTTACTATGAATGGGGGCATTTTTCGATACTCCTATTCCCTCTCAAAATCCTGCACAAATAATGAAGCTAAATATGAGACCCTAATTATAGAACTGGAAATGATCGTCAAGATAGAAATATCACACTTATATATGTTTGATGATTTGCAAATGGTTATCAACCAAGTCCAAAACAAATATGCACAAATATAAGCTCCTGAAATACCATGAAAAGGCTCAAGCTCATAAAGCAAATCCCACATGTTCAAATAACTAAGGTTGCTCGGTCTATCATGTGGAAGTTAACTCCTTAGCCAAACTAATCAAGACACTGGCTGACCCTGATCAAAGAAAAATTCTAATCATAGTCCGTAGTAGACAAGTGATAAACTCAGTCTTCAGCATCAAGCATGAGAGGACTGAATCTAAACTAGTAAAAGAGTGCATAGATTGGAGAACACCATTCACCAACTACCTCAAAAGTAGAGAACTCCTAAAAGATAAATCCACACGGACATAGCATAGAAGGAGGGCCACACACTTTCTGCTTATCAATGATACTCCTTATAGAAGATCCTTCAATCAACTACTTCTGTATTGTCTTTCAAATAAAGAGGCCAAAGAAGTTATATATGAAGTACATTTTGGGGTTTGTGGGGCTCATCAATCAGGTCCAAAAATGGTGATGAAGATTAAGCATATGGACTACTATTGGCCCTCGATGGTGGGAGATTACATCAAATAAGTGAGAATATGTCACCTATGCCAAATTCATGGTGGCTTCATCCATCAACGCCCAAATCTTCTATATCCAATAGTATTCTCATGGCCATTCGATGTATGGGGTACAAACATTATTGGCCCAATCGAACCATTTTCTTTCAGAGGTCATTGCTTCATACTAGCAGCAACTGACTATTTTTCTCGGTGGGCTAAAGCAATTTCATTGAAAGAGGTAAAAATAGATACTATTATCTATGTCAAAGGATTATTTTTTATAATGGATAATCCTTCAAAAGCTTCAAAATAGGATGATTCGCGCATTATCATAAGATAAATTGGAGATATTCATTCATCTATAATGTGAGAGCCAACGGGCTTATTGAGGCATTTAATGAGACCCTCTCTAAGATCTTGAAGAAAGTTGTTAATAGAAATAAGAAAAACTAGCACCAAAAGCTTGCTATGGCATTGTGGGCCTATCGCAACATATATTGAACTCCTACCCAATCAACCCCATATGCATTAGTGTGTAGGACTGAGGCAATCTTACCATTGGAGGTGCAAATTCTCTCTCTAAGGATTATCTTATAAGAAGAAATCACAAGAAAAGACAATATTCATTTTTACCTTGATGAGCTAGACTCCTTAGATGAAACAAGGCTCATGGCCCAACAAACCTTAAAAATATATCGAGCACAAATGGCGAGGGCTTACAACAGGATGGCTCGGCTTAGGTCCTTCCAGAAGGAAAAAATAGTCTTAGTCCTACGAAGACCCATAATCTAAAATCAAAACAAGAAAAGCGAGTTTGAGCATAATTGGGAAGACCATTATATCATCAAAAGGATATTTAAAGGGGAATCCTACTAACTAATCGATGACAAAGGGAAAAGGTCTATACCATCAATCAATAATCGATTTTTCAAAAGGTCCTATAGCTAAATCTTGAGGGCAACAACAATAACAACTAAAAGGGAATGTCTAGTCAAATATGTGCTCCATGTTTCTCGAGGCAAAACATGAACATAAAACTCCATCCATCATACATTATGATTAAATCCACATTTACATGGCATATTAAGCTCACTTCTATGTGGCAAATTAAAAGTCCATCTTGTGTGATGATGAAGTTCACATCTACATGGTACATTAAGCCCACTTCTATATAACAAATTAAAAGTCCATCTTACATAACGATCACGCCCGCATCTAAATGGCATATTAAGCCCACTTCTAAGTGGCAAATTAAAAGTCCATCTTGCGTGATAATCAAGTCTGCATCTCCATGACACATTAAACCTACTTCCATGTGGCAAATTAAAATTTCATCTTGTACGACGATCAAGTCCACATCTACGTGGTATATGGTATATTAAACACACTTTCATTTAGCAAATTGAAAGTCCATCTTCCATGATAATCAAGTTTGAATCTATATGATAAATTAAGTCTACTTTCACGTGACAAATTAAGTCCACTTTCACATGGCAAACTAAGTCCACTTTCATGTGATAAATCAAGTATATGTTACGTGGTGATTAAGCCTATATTTACATGGTAAACTAAGTTCACTCCTACATGACAACATTGAATCTATTTTCACGTGATAAACTAAGTTCACTCCTACATGACAACATTGAATCTACTTTCACGTGATAAACTAAGTCCACTCCTACATGACAACTTAAGTCTATTTCCATGAGACAATTAAGACTACTCATTGTAGCAGCTCAAGTCGACTTATTGTTGTAACTGAAGTCTGCTCCATGCAGCTAATCAAGTTCACTTTCATGTCATAAAATAAATCCATTATCACATGATAAGTCAAGTCCACTTTTGCGTGGCAATTCAAACCCATTTAATTAACTCATGAAATGTTGATGCAGGGGTAAGTACTTGAAAATTGTTTGCACCCTCTCTTCTCGTGAGAACTCTAGAAGAGGCTACAAAGGGGGGCAATTTGTTTGAGATGATTTTTACCATAATCAAATTTGATTAAAATCTGATAAAAATTGAGATTTGTATGCCACTAAATTATGCCTCAAATGTGGGTCTCAGTCAAATTTTAATCACGTCCAAGTTTGACCAAAAATTGGGCTCAATTTGGACTTGAATCATTGAAAAATTCGGGTTTAAGTTAGGTCTAATCCAAATGGGCTGTGTGAACTAAATACTTGAACCAAAATTAGGCCAAAATTCAATTGAAATTTGGACCAAAATGGCAAAATATAAAAATTTTATAAATAATTCCATGTACTAAATAAATCTTTATAAATAGGTCTTTTGTCAGATTTTTCTTACAAATAGATCCCTAGAATAAGAATTTTATAGAAAAGTCCAATAAAATTTTAAAATTACAAATCAATCCCGTAAAATTTCAGATTTGTAAATGAACCTCTAAAGAGATCGATAATTATAATTCAATCTTTATGAAATCCAGGATTTACAAATAAATCCCTCTAAAATTTTTTATTTATAAATAAGCCCATAAAATTTCAACTCTTTACAAATAAATTTTTCAAAAATTTTTATTTGTGAATAAATTTAAATTTTATTGAAAAAGGACCCTGAAAGTTTTCAAACTTTATAAACAAGTTCTTTTTGCAAAAGGACCCTAAAAATGATAAAATTAAGATTTATTCTAACTTTTTAAAAAAATTACAAATAACCCCTCTATAAATTTAATGTCCGAGATAAGCACATTTTCAAATTTCATCATCAACAATGGATAAACTTATCCATATCTCTCCAAAGAATTATCCAATCCCAAAGAAACTATATTCATATCCATCTACAACAATCTAATCTAAAGAGAACTCATCTAAAGTAAATAGATGAAATTCTTAATTCAAATTTGAAAAAGATTATTTTTGAACCAACTCAATCTTCTCAAGTCTTATAAATTTTTTCATGCTCCTATGAAAAAAAGAGAGGAAGAAGATTAGAGCTTAGAGGTTAGCGAAACTAGGAATATAATACAAAAGTCAAGAACTAAATTAATCAAGTAAGGATCGAGCTCTTATATGTTGTTCTTCTTTGCTTTCTTCTTTGTATCTCTATTGTTATTTTGGTATGAGGTCCACTCTTTGCTCAACTATTGCCCAAACCTAGATGTCAATCCTAGTCGTACCCATCATGTCCATGACTTGTTGTGCCTCAACACCTAAACCCTATCAGACTTTGCTGGCTACCCTCACAAGCCTCTCCTACAACAAACAAAGCCTCACAATAGCTTCCTTGGTGAGCAATCGTGGGCAATCACCCCTAGGGTGGCTACACCACCATCCTCTGCCATCTTTAGCAGCCTTGATTATCGCCACTACCTACATCTACCACCTCTTGCTGCTATATGTGAGCCTCTCCCACTTTCACGCTGTCAGGTGACAATCTACCACTTGAAGCCATTGGTAGCCATCCTAGAAACCTCCCAGCCATGATTGTGTAGCTATTTACCATGTCACCTCCAGCCCACTGCAACCTTTACTGCTCTTAGGCCTGATCGATGCCGCACTTGCACCTCTACACTCTGGCATTGCCAAACACATAGTTGTGAAGTCTTCGATCGGATCTCTATTGGATCTAGGATAGCTAGAGTCTAGCTCAACCTAGTCCTTGCATTAGTTGATTTTGACCTAGACCCACATACCACCATCTCCACTTGCTCTAGCATTGCACCGCTAAGAATCTTGGTCGAATTTAGCTAGATCTGACTAGATTTGGCCTAGGAAGGGCATTGGATCTCATCAAGGAGAACATATCTAGTTCCCATTGAGCTTAAAGATGAAGGAGGAGAAGAGAAAGGCTAGAATCAGGCATAAGAGAAGCCTTGTGGAGAAGTAAGAAAAAAAGAATAGTGGAAGAAGAAGAAAGGAAAAGAAAGATTTGGGTTTTGAGGAGAAAAAAGGGATAGGAGAAAAGAAGAGGAAGGAAGGAGAGAAAGAAAAAAATATAAAATAAAAAAAATGTTGTGGAAAAAAAGAAAAAAAATTGTTTCCTATTGGTTGCTAGCTATAGGAGAAAATAGGGAGAGAAAAAAGCAAAAAAAAAAGGAAAAAAAAATTAGTAGCAAATAAAAAGGAGGTTTTCTTGGTAAAAAAATGTATAAACAAAAGGCTAGCAGCATTTTTTCTTAATTTCTATGCCATTACTTTCATGGCCATTTGCTGTTTGGCACGTTGATAGAACACTTAACACTGTTATGACCACTTGTGGCCCCTCGAAGATGGCAAACCCTCGACACTGCTTGTGATCACCTGTGATGCCTTGAAGATGGCAAACCCCTAATATTGTTCACGGCCACCTTCAGCCCCTTGAAGACTCATGCTGGCATCCAACCAGCTCTCGAGCTCACACTTAGCCAACCTTTGAATTCACATTCAACAAATCTTTGGGCTAATACTTAGCTAGTCTTCAAACTCACACTCAGCCAGTCTTTGGGCTTGCACTTAGCCAAACTTTGGGCTTGCATCCAAGCCAACCTCTGAGCTCGCATCTAGCCAGCCTTTGGGCTCACACTTAGCTAGCCTTCGAGCTCTCATCCAAGCTAGTCTTCGAGCTCACACCAAGTCAGCCTTTGGGTTGACATTCAGTTAGCCTTTAGTTTTACATCCAAGCTAACCTTCGAGCTTATATTTTAGCCAGCCTTTAGCTTTGCACTCAGCCAACCTTTAGGTTTGCATCCAAGCTAGCATTTGAACTTGCATTCAACCAGCCTTCAAGCTCACACTCAACTAGCCTTTGGGCTTGCACTCAACTACCCTTCAGGCTCACACTCAGCCAACCTTTAGGCTTACACCCTAGCTAGCATTCGGGCTCACACCTCTCTAACCTTTGAGCTCTCACTTAGCCAGCCTTCAGGCTCGCATCTTAGCTAACCTTCAGGCTCGCACTCAACTAGTCTTTAGACTCGCATCTAGCTGGACTTCGTGTTCGCACTAAGCCAAAATTTGTATTTGCACCCAGCCAACCTTCAAGCTTACACATAATCAGCTTTCAGGCTCACACCTTAGCCAGCCTTTGGGCTTGCACCTCAGCTAGCCTTTAGGCTTGCACCTCAGCCAGCCTTTAGGCTCACACTTAACCAACTTTCAGGCTCACACCTTAGCTAGCCTTCGGGTTCGTACCTCAACTAGCCTTGAGGCTTGCACTTAGCTAACTTTAGACTCACATCTAAGTTAGCCTTTAGGCTTACATCCAAATCAACCTTCAGGCTCACACCTCAACCAACCTTCAAGCTTACACTCAGTCAATATTGGGCTCGCATTCAGCCAGCCTTCAGATTCATATCCAGACCAGTCTTCAGACTCACACCCAGTCGGCCCTTGGGCATGCACCTCTAACTCATCCTTCAAGCTTGTGAGAGAAGTTAGCCCTCAGCTTCGCACATTTAAGGCTGAGCCACGAGTCCATCTAAAATTATCATAAATAGCCAAAGACTCTCAAATAAAATTATTTATTGTAAAGTAACTCTATTATATTAAAATTAAACTTAGCCAAAATAAATGGACAAAGAACAAGTTGACTCAAATAGGCCTAAATTGATCAAATAAATAGACTAAAATTCAAATCAAGCTAGACTCCAAAAAACCAAATTAAGTTAACCTAAATCAAATAAACTTAGACTCAACCATAATTAGACTCAAGATGGGTTAATTTAAAATTAGGTTGAGTTCAAATCAAATCTAATCTAGATTGAACTAAGCTCAAATCAAACCCTAATTAGATTAAATTAAGTCCAAACTAAAAGAGCAAGCTCAAAGTTAAACTAGAACCAAGCTAAGCTGAGTCTAAACTAAAATCAAGTTGAACTAAATCGACTTAATCTTGAACTCAAATCCATCGAGACGCAAATCAAAACTTGATAAAGGTCCAACATAAGGTCAAACTTGGATCTAAACTATATTAGTCCTAATAGAAATAAATAGGGTCAAACCAAGTCCTACTAGATGTGCTAAACTCTCGGTAATATTCCAAGGCCATGAACAAAGGGTGATGTTACCACCCTGACCTAAACTATAATTATTCCAAATAAAACTAAATAAGGTCAAACTAAATCTTACTGCGGATGCTACAAAAGTCTTTAGCAATATTTCAAAACTACATCCAACTCAATAAGTTATTGGTGATACTATTAAACCAAACAAGTTAACTATCAATATACTCAAAACTGCTGGTCACACTTCGAAGTTAGTCAATCCTAGAAGTCATTGATGATGCATCTTCTAAGCTAAGCCAACCCAACAACATTGGCAATGCTTCAAATCAAACCGAATTAAGATAGACTTGAACTCACTTAATTAGTCAACCATAATGTCTTATTCAAATAAAGTCAACTAACAACATGCTCAAAACTATCGGTCATACTTCAAAGCTATACCCAGCTCCATAAGTAGTTGGTGATGCTACTAAACCAAAGAAGTTAAGTGACAACATGCTCAAAACTATTGGCTACACTTCAAAATTATACCCAATCTCACAAATCATTGGTGACACTACCAAAGAAAAAAAGTTAATCGCCAATATGCTCAAAATTATCGGTCACACTTTAAAAGTATACCCAACTCCATAAGCAGTTGGTGACACTACCAAGCTAAAGAAGTCAATCGCTAACACGCTCAAAGCTATCGGCCACACTTCAGAGATATACCCAACCCCCTAAGCTATTGGTAATGCTACCAAATCAAATAACTTAAATATCAACACGCTCAAAGTTGTTAGCTACACTTCAAGCTAGTCAACCCAGAAGCAGTTGACAATATGCCCTTCAAGCTAGCCAAGCTCAAAAGTAGTTGGCAATGTACTCTTCAAGCTAATCAATCCCAGAAGCAGTTGACAACATGCCCTTTCAAGCTAGTCAATCTCAGAAGTAGTTGATAATGCACACTTCAAGCTAGTCAGCCTCAAAAGCCATTGACAATGTGCCTTTTCAAGCTAGTCAATCCTAAAAATAGTTGACAATGCACCCCTCAAGGTAGTCAACTCCAAAAGCAGTTGATGATGTAGTTTTTAAAGTTATACCCAACCCTATAAGTTGTTGGTGACACCCTAAACTAAATGAAATTATCACCAATGCTCAAGGCTATTAGAAACACTTTAAATGTCTCTCATTTTTTTCCTTGTCCTATCAGATATTGTCATTAATAACTACCAAAGACTGAGTTGATTTGCATCAAATGTCATGTGGTCCAGTGCAGGGTGAGCAAGGCAGTAGCACACATCAAAGCTTCTTCTCTGCTCTTTCTTTTTCTTTATTTCTTTCATGCTTTTTAGAATTTCATATTAAAATTTACTATAAAGTGAGGGCATACAATTGCTTAAGCCATGCATCATTTCTTAAAATCAATTAAATGACTCTTTCTTATTTTCTTTTTTGTGTCTTTATTTTATTAGCTAGGTTTTTCACTTTAAGAGGTTCCTGATAATCGTCAAAGTAATTAACAATAGGAACTTGTACCTATTGGAAGTCATGTTCCCATAATACTTATAGTGCACTTCAAAATAAATTTTGATTTATGATTCAAGATTGCTTCTTGGGTCTCCACTATCCCAGGTCGTCGATTTCAATCCCACAGTTCCTATTAGAGCTCCAGCCAAAACTAGTGAGTGCACAAGACATTGGTGGGCAACAACCATTAGGAAGAGTGAGAATGGGTCATGAGAGGTGATGTCAGGCTTCTAGGAGGTAGGTGGATACAATTGTGGGAAGGACAGTGCCATGCCAAAGGAAGCCGATGGCATGATGTGGGTGGTGCACTGGTGACCGACGACGTGTGGGAGGCTATGCATGTGGCTATGCGGTTGGGGACTAGCGTGCAAGGTAGGAGTAGCAGTGGAGGAGAGCAGCCTGTGATGGCTTGTAGCTTGGAGGAGCTATAGTGGGGCATGGAAGCGCGGTGGTGGGGACGTGCATGGGTGCAAGTGGGGTTGGTACAAGGCAAAGCTGCACCATTAAGGTGGCATTGAACGTTGGAGATCTCACAAAGACAAAATAAAGGAAGAAGAGGATTGGCAGAATGGAGGAAGGGCAAAGAAGAAAGCTAAGTTTATACTAGCCTTCTTCGTACTTGAGCTGTAGCTCCTTTTGGATTGTTGTCCTTGGTTCTTTTTCTCATTTCATGTCTTTTAAACTCCGATTCCCCTTTCTTGGTAGGTTTTTATGGGTTTTATTGGCACCAAAAAGATCAAATATTTTGGTCAAAATTTGATTTGAGAATGAGCTCAATCCTCATTTTGATGCTTTGAAGCTATTCTGTAATCAGAAGTTGCTATAAATCTTTTTTATTGTTATGATTGGTTAGACATAGATGATAATATTTTTTGAATTTCTAGTTGTGGATAAGATTTTCTATTTTTATTTTACATGATGTTGTGGATGAAATGATAAGATTATGATTATTTGTAAAGTTTTGCATTATTTTTAATTTTCAAAAATCCCAGGCACTTATATGTAGAATTTACATATCTAGGGAAGGGACTTATTTGTAAAAGTTTTATTTTATTCAGGGATATATTCAAAAATCTGATTTTTTTTTTTTTATTTCCAGCCCAAATCTAACTAGAATTTCATCCCAAATCTAACTCAAATTTGGGCTCACCCAAATCAGATTTAGCCCACTACGAATCAAACTACAATTCTAAACCTAATTTTTATCAAACTCAAAAGTTAAACTTGGATTCACAAAATCTATATAAGCATTAAAATGGTGAAACTAAAATAGCAACTTTTGAAAGTAGTGAAATTAATGTTTATTTTGTGTCAAATCAAGTATGCATTTACATAGCACATTTACTTTTATGTAGCAAATTAAAGCTCATTTTGTCTGGTGAATCAAGTTTATATTTTGATGGTAAAATAAGTCTATTTTTACATAGTAAATTAAAGTTTATCTTTGCATATTGCATCAAACCCATATTTTACATAGTAAATTAAGTCCATTTTGATATAACAAATTAAATTTAATTTTGCATGGTGTAGCAGACTTGCATTTACATGGCAAAATTAACTTCATTTTTACATGGTAAATTTAAAGCCCATTTTGCATAGCGCATCAAACCCATATGTACATGTAAAATTAAGTCTACTTTCACATAACAAATTAAGTGTATTTTGAATGATGCATCAAACCCATAGTTACATGAAAAATTAAGTCCACTCTTCATATAGTAAATTTAGTTCATTTTTGCAGGGGGAATTAAGTCCACTTTTATATGGAGATGTGAATCCACTCTTATATCACAAATATAGCTCTCTTTTATGTGACGAATCAAACTCGTATTTATATGATAAATTAAATCCACTTTTACATGAGAAACTTAATCAATTTACACATGGAAAATCGTTTTATTTATACTTGATAAATAAGTCCATTTGCACATGGCAAATCCAATTCACCATCATGTGGTAAATCTAGTTTATTCTCATGTGAGAAATCCAACTCACTTTCAAGTGGCGAATTAGCCCATTTTTATGTGAAAAATCAAATCCACTCCTCTACATTAGACTAAATCCATTTGCTTGATAGATTAGACTCACATTTATATGGGAAATTAAATCCATTTGTAAGTGGTCAATCAAGTCCATTTGTGTGGCGGGTCAAGCTCACATCTACACAATGAATTAGAATCACTTCTACATAGTTAATTAAATATATTTTTCATGGCGTATCAAGTATGTCCTTATGTGAAAATTTAAATCCACTTTTATGTGATAAAGTAAATCCACATAAATATGTCAAATCAAGTACACTCCACTTTTATGTGTCACTATTACATGAAAATTAAGTTCATTCTCATTCATACACCAATCAATAATTCACTTTCATGTGTGAGTCAAAATCCACTTTTACATGGCAACCAGGCTCCCTTCAATGAGGCAGTTAAATAATTTCACTCCCATGTAATAAATTAAATCCATTCTCGCGTAATAAATCACGTCTATTTTCGAGTGACAAACTGAAATCCTATCATTGGAAAAACACATTTTCTTTTATATGCCATTAATAGATCAAAAAGGGAAAATAAGTGACTATGCAAATCTTGATGCAGGAGTAGATACTTAAAGTTTATTTGCACTCTGTCCTTTTGTTAGAAACTCGAGAAAAAAAATATAAAGGGGTACTTTATTTAGATGATTTTTTGTCAACCTAAATTTGATTAAAATCTTACTATAATTAAGTTTAGATTATGACTGAACTATATCTCAAATTTGAGTCTCAGCTTAACTTGAATCAAAGTCAAATTTAACCTAAATTTGAGCTTAGTCTAGACCTAAATTATTCTAGAATTTGAGTTTAAATTGAGTTCAATTTGAGTTGGACAGAGTAAACTTAAAGTTGGATAAAAATTTTATCCAAAATCCATTGAAACCTAGGCTAAAAAGCTAAAAAGAAAGAAAAAATTATCACAAATAAGTCTTTGGATCAAACAAAATTATTATAAATAGGTTCCAGCCAAAGAGATAATTATAGATAAGTCCTTAAATTAAAATATTTTTACAAATGAGTCCCTGAATTAAACAAATCCTTATTGATAGGTCCTGATTGGATAATATCTTCACAAAAAGGTCTTTCGATTAAAATTTTTTGGAAATAAGTAAATAAAAAGTTTTGAAATTACATATTAGCCGCCCAGAAATTAAGAGTCTACAAAATGACCCTCAAAAATTAATAATAACAAATTAGCCCTTATAAAATCTAGGGTTTACAAAAAATCTCTTGGAATAATTTTTCATACTTTGCAAATAAGCCCTCCATCAAAAGAAAATTACAATCTTAATATTTTGCAAATTTATGAACAAGTACTTCAAAGAATTTTATTTGCAAGTAAGTCCATATGTCATTATTTTGCAAATCAAATTTTACAAATAGCACATTGGAAGTTATTAAACTTTACAAATAAGTACTTATGGTCAGTTTATAAAAAAAACCTTGAATTCTTCAAAATTCCATGTTACAAATTTTGCAATTAACCCCCTCTAGATTGTAAATTTAAAAATAATTACAAACTTTTCGATCATCCACAGTAGCCAAAGGACCCGTATCCATTTATTCAAAAAAACTTATCCGGAATAAATAACGATCTAATTTAAAATTCAAAAGATCGTTATCGATATGGTGTTCTCCAATCTTCATGAAGAGCAACAAACACAACTGTATCCACATTTATTCATTCATACACAAATCCAGAGTTCAAAACAGAAAATCAAAATAACACCACATTCAAATAGCAGATAAGATTATCTTCATCTATATTCAAAGTCCAAATGAATGTTATTCCGTCAACACCTATAAAAAAAATTGACAGAGTTAGAAATGGGGTGAATGAAAAGAAAGTCAGAAAAAAACAAATCAAAGAGTAGAGAGGAATCAGGGAGATCAAGGAAGATGGGGCCAGGAGATCGATCAAGGACAAGGGAATAAGAGTTAGCCTTATTACCTTGTTGTTTTGGTTTCCTTTCCTCCTATCTATCCTGCCTTCTCCTTTTTCTTTTGCAGGATCATCATTGCATCCCGACCCTTACACCTATGCAATGGACCATCAATGGTCAGTAGGTCCCATGCCATTGGCTGGTTGGTCCTAAGCCGCAACCTACCACCCTCTACAACTCACAGCCACATTCCAGAGGCTTGCTGCCACCTGTAGCAGCAGGAGGGCGGCTCCTTATTACTGTCACCATGGTGGTGCAGCTCCCCGCCACTCTGGCTGCCACCTCCTCTACCGCCGGGCCTGCTACCTTTGCCGCCTTCTACCTCACGCACCTCTTGACTGGGTTTGGGCGCTTGAACCCTAAGATTCAACTGCCCGAACCTCCTGCGCCACGCCACTCCTGCGCCGTTTGCTTGTCAGAACGGCGCCAACCTCCACTCTCATCACTGGCCTGCTTCCGGCTCGCAGCTTCTAGTAACTCTCAATCGTCTTCCGGCACCTCCGCGCCACCGTAGAGCCACTCCGACAGCCCCTGACTGTGCCTCCACTATCGCTGCTCCCGGAGATGTAGATGTCCCATGCCCTTGTGCCAACACCGCCCACTAATCGCCTTTGGTGCTCTCCGGCTCGCATCCAGTTAGTTGCTTGCAAGTTGATTCCCATAGCCAAGCCGCTCCCCGGCCTTGTTGAGCTCATCCCCATCGGAGCTCCAAGCCAAACTGCACCATCCTACCAGTATCGCCAGTCTGCCAGTATCACCACGCACTGGCTACTCCCAAACTGACCTCGACCAACCCCCTCTGTGCCCTGTCGAGTGGCCAAGAGGTCGGATCTGTCTTGAGAAAAAAAAATATTATCATGGACGAAATTATCACAAAAATATAATTTTTACGTATTTTGATTTAAGTGCCACTAGGCAATACTCAAATTTAACTTAGTGGGTAGTCTTTAAATGGTCTTATACCATACTTAACTTATTGGACTGTTTATTCGACTATCTTTGAATTTTTAAAATATGATATACTGCCTTACTAGACTATTTTTGGGTTTCTTAAAATATTGTATACTTAACTTATTGGATCACATTTAGTTTCTCCAAAATGTTGTACATTTGACTTACTAGACGACTTTCGAATTTTCCAAGATATCATGCTTCTATCTCACTAGGTCATTTTAGATGCTATACAGTTTTTTAAATGGTCACATACATTTATCTTTTCTAATATTTTAGATAAAGTGTAATTACTTTGACTACTTTATAAGTATTTAAAATTATAAAATGATCAAATTTTTTGTCAGAATATGAGATATTCTATAATTTTATTCTTTATTATTGATCATTGTTTCATATTGCATAGGACATACACTCACCAAAAAAGGAAACAAATGTTGTAATTATATGAACAATGATTTAGGATTTCTTTTCGAACGTGACTCGTGACTATTTTATTATGTTATAATATTAGTTTTGGAATATTTTTAATATAATATTTTGGCATTATGATAAATAGATTTTAAATTTATATGCTCTATGATCTCACGACTTTCTATTAAAAAAATTGGCTAGAAATTTTTTTCCTACTAAATATTCGAATACCTTGGACTCTTGAGTAATAATTTGTTCTTTGGATTTACAATTTGCAGTAGTAACACATTTTGAAAAATAACTTTTATTACTGATATATACATTTTGAAACATAACTTTTATCACTTATATATACTCTAGAAATATCTCAAGTACGACTTTTTAATAAAGCATTATTTTTTATAATAGAATTGTTTTTACAAATTAATTGTTAAGATTCACTCTATTAATGTATTACAGTTTATAAGTAGGCTTTTTTTATATGAGGTTGAATTCAACCCAAATTATCGGACAAAAGTGATATACCTAAGTTGATATTGTTTCGTCTATAATTGATGGTTGAGTATAGAATTTGTGGCCGCTCCGAAGACAGATGTACAGTGCACGCAAGCATAACGGGTCAAGACATGCTGCGTGTTCCGTAGCGCAATCACAAAAATATCCCAGACCAGCTCACAACAGAGCCGTTTGAAGCTCCAAAAGCCCGAAACCCTAAAATCCCCTGCGAACAAGCGCCAGCACAAAAAAAAAACAAAAAAAAAATTTCCCACAAAATAATCCCCCAAAACTCCCTAGATCCAGCCCCCGATCCAGACCCTAACCTTGGGTTTCCATTCCCTCTGCTTGCTCGATCGGGGACGCGAAAACCCTAATTCTCGACTCCACAGTGTTCCTCTCGGATGAGCCGGCGCCGATGACGACGACGGCGGTCGGCTGCGGTGGCGACGAGTGCGACACCAAGGATCCGTGGCCGCTTCACCACGTCCGCCACCATGGCGTCTTCTGCCGCCTCTGCACTTCCTGCGTGCTTAGGTACAACGTCGGGTCCTTCTGCTGCGGCTGCTTTGAGCTCCTTGACGCGCCGCCGCTGCCCGAGCGGCCACTTGCGCACTGCCTTAAGTGCAGTTCTACTTCGCATGTTGGTTGCCTCCCCGACCCTTTGATTGCTTCCAATTTTGTCTGTTCCACCTGCGAGAACCCTGCTGGCTTCTCCTACTTTCCCGCTGGGGCTTCTGCTGCCGAGGATGGATGGCGGAAGGTCGATTTGGATGGTGCTCGGGTTCTGCTTGCAGCTGCTCGCATTGCAGCCGCGTCGATGGCTCGTGCTGCAGCGGCATTGAGAGTAGATGCGGAGAGGAAGGTGAGGGAGGCAGCTTTGGCGAGGAAGAGGGCTAGGGAGATGCTTGAGAAGGTGTTTTCGGTCTCGAGAAAGGAGAGGGAGGAGAAGAAGGCGAAGAGTGAGGTGGGAGTGGTTCCTGCAGCAGTGGCGATGGCGGAGCAGAAGAAGAAGACGGCAAAGGCCAGAGAGCAGCGTAGAGTGTATAGCCGGGATGTGGAAAAGTGGAGGAGATTCCAGGAACCGATTCCTTTGGCGCGGAGACCGGCGGGAATTAGTGGACAAAATAATGTTGTGGTGGATGTGAAGGATAAGGTGGGGGAATTGCCTAACCTACAGAATCATGTGAAACTGGAAGAGGAGAGGAAAGGGATCATTTTGGGTTCTGAAGGGATGACTGTTAAAGAGGAGGAGAAAGTGTTGGTAAAAGATGAAAATTTGGGTCCGAGAATGCCTCAACCAACTCAAGGTGAGGCCTTTGGGACTGATGCTTATGTCCCTTGCTTGACTTAACGGTTTGATATATATCTGAAATCTTAATGTGTTGTTGCTGGTTTAATTTTTATTTGTTGTGCAAACTCTATGTTTGGAGCTCTGTTCAGATGTGATCTGAGATCCTCATGTCTGAAATTTTGCAGAAGTCCCGGTATCAAAAAGCAATACCAGGGCCATTCTCGCCGGGTCAACTAATGCTACAAGTTTACATTCATAAGTTGTAGTTGCTTTTAGGTATTTCCTGACTCCTCCCTCTAATTGATGCTTGTGATACTTAAATCATTGTATGCATGTTTTATGCACTGATGTCCCATGTTTTCTCTACTGTCAAGCTAATATTTTTGGTATTTTGGTTGTTTAAGAAGTACTATGAGTGTTTCTAATTGTTAGTATTTTTTGGTTTGCTAAATTGTTTTAGTTTTTTAAACCTTTTTTTTTTCACTTTACTTCTTCAATGTGTAGTACAAAGGGATCTATATGGTGTCCGCTCTTGCCTAACGACCTTTGAAATGGGATAGTATTCCACTCAATTTTCTCTTCGCTGACAGCTCTGGTTTCAGATGCTTTCTGCATTGTATGAGTTGATGGTTGGGAATTAGTCTCAAAGTCAGCTGCTTATCCCAAGTTGGTGTTTTGTATGTTAATTAAAAATTTTTCATGTAAGTTCTGCAGCTTGATGCTTACTTAGTCATAGGTTTCAGGCACTTTTTGAAGAAGATTTGTGTTCCACAAGACATATCACATCGGAAGTGTTATCATACTTTTGGCTCACTAATGCTCTGAGGTTTCCTATCAAATATAAGTTTTTTCACAACATTAGCACGAAGAATATAGGAATTTGTTGGAGGCTATTCTAGATGCGAATGAAGATCTGGGTTCCTTTCTGATTTTAGCCTCTACTTCATTGACTAATGTGGTCAGTTTAGGTGCCTGTGGGGGTCCATATATAAGGATCTGAAATCTGCAAAATGCAAAATGTGTTCACCCTTGTTTCTGATCTTAATGAAGTTAACTAGGAGAACAACAGTCTTAAGGTGTTAGACGATGTGGTTCATGTTAGCAAAAGAGCCTGTCAAAACATATCAGTGCTTCTCTTTGTTATCATAAAATCAGAACAATTAGCTGATCTACTTTATGGATTACATTTCTGGTAGTTAAGAGAAATTCACCTGTTGAGATTGAGCAGGGTGGGAACTGCAATTGTCAAAAGGATCCTCAAGTTTTCAATGTGTGGAGAACCTTGGCGAACTTTGGTAGGCAGGATTTTTTCCAATTCATGTCAGACAACGCTAGGAGCATTGTTGCGTGGACTTGCCCCTTTGTAGATCTAGCATCTTCAACTTATACCTGGATATTGTTTTCTAATTGTGGTTCAGATGAACTTTAGGCAATTACTGCAGAATTGGGGAAGTTGTTTCCCAAAATTTTCACTCAGAGAATAAGTTTAGTTGATGAATAACGTCCTAGCATATTTGTAGTCTTATTATGCCCCTTATTATGTTTCAGCCATTGGCAACAGCCTGTTCTCTGGACCAGACAGTAAAAACCTGCTACTTTTTTTTTGCCTATATCTTATCTTCGAAAATGGAAAATTTTCATTATTATTGTCCTCAAAATATTGACTATAGGTTGTTGTCTCTACTGAATGCACCAAGGATCTGTTTGTTTGGGTGCATATTGAATTCTATGATTTGAAATCCGAATGAATAGTAAAGTTTCTGTATTTGTCTACTGGGATTTGAAATCCAAATTGTAAAGTTGAACAGTAAAAATACCTCAAAACCATGGATTTGATCTATGGCCAAATTTAATGGATTTCGAAGCCATGATTTCAAATTTGCCCCAAACAAACGGACCATAAATTGATACAAACATTGCAGGTGTTGGAGCTGCTTTGATGGCATTTTCCAATGCCATAAAATCTGTTAGTACAAACTGATCACGTGCAGTTTTTTCAGGGTTTTAATGCATAGTCCAAGCACCAGGGCTAGGAGTGTGACAGGGAGAGATGGTGTCTGAAGCTTTCAATTCATGCTTCCTTCTTCAGTGTCCACTCTATACCATGGGCAATGGAGGTTGTTGCAGATTTATTGCTACTCCCAGTTTGCTATGTGGCTTTAGCAATATGTGACTTATCATTCCTTGTCTCCTGAGCATCTGATCCACCGTGCTTCAGGGTTCCAATCCTTTGGCCATTCCTGTTGACAAAATTTGTTCTCAAAGTGCACTCTAAATGTACATAAGAAAATGTTTCAGATGGCAATTGGAAGGAGTGAAGACTGTAGTCTAGGCATGACTCAGGTGTCCCTCTATGTCTTGTGTTTCTTCTCATGATGCTTTCATGTGACTAGAAGTTTGTCAGCTTCCTCTTTGTTATCTCAGACTTCAATTGGGTTTTTATGTGTGTACTTATATGGCAAATTAATCAAAAACCCTTGTAGGAAGCTTTTTATACTGGGAGGTTGTTTGGACAGAAGATCCTCTAATCCTAGAACTTAAAAAAGTCACATATCCAAGTGTACTTGAGTCAGTAGTTGGATGCATGGTTGACCATACAAACATGTTTTTCAGTAGAAACAAGTTTGTGCAACAAATAAGTCGAGTTTCAATTCTATGGGTATCCATTTCTCCAACAAACACGTGTGTGTGTGTGTGTGCAACAAATAAGTCGAGTTTCAATTCTATGGGTATCCATTTCTCCAACAAACACACGCGCGCGCGTGTGTGTGTGTGTGTGTGAGAGAGAGACAAATAAGTCGAGTTTCAATTCTATGGGTATCCATTTCTCCAACAAACACGTGTGTGTGTGTGTGCGCGCGCGCGCGCGCAACAAATAAGTCGAGTTTCAATTCTATGGGTATCCATTTCTCCAACAAACACGTGTGTGTGTGTGTGTGTGTGTGTGTGTGTGTGTGTGTGTGTGTGTGTGTGTGTGTGTTTTTCAGTAGAAACAAGTTTGTGCAACAAATAAGTCGAGTTTCAATTCTATGAGTATCCATTTCTCCAACAAACACATAATTGCTCATTAATGTTTCATGGCTATAAATTTGTATGTACAGTATAGTTTGTATGCCTATTATTTGAAGGGAAATTTTTTTTTACCCCCTTAACATATATTTTTTTTGCTCTTAAATTGGAGTGGTAAAACTCCCTGAACCCACATAATCTTTTCAAACTCATAAAAGTAATTGATGACATTGTCATCTTACAATATATATATATATATATATAGGATTGTTGTATTTTAGAATGGAAGTTTACTTTAGAGTCCTAGTAAACTTCCGTTTCCGCATTTCCCTTCTATGTGACATCGAACACGACTCTCCTTAGCGAATCGACATTTTCATGTCGCATGCAACCCTACTACTTCATATTTGCCCCAGATTTGCACAAATGCCTTGCCCTCTTTCGCTTGGAATAGGTGATGACAAAGGCGAAAATGCAGAGAACGAGGAGGGCAAGAGGACAAACATGCAAAAAGGTAAGTGGCGAGGAGACAAGAGTGGACCCAAATGGTGTCAACGAAACTAGCAGGAGAGGCGAGGATGAGGAAGATGCCGATAATAATGATTGACTGATAGACTTCTACTTTTATATCTCCCTCCTCGTACGCAATATTGAACTCAACTCTCTCCTTGGTGAGATCAATACCTTACTCCCTCTCACACCATATGCAACTCCACTACCTCATGTCTACTCGAGGCCTACATAGATGCCTCGCATTTTTTCACTATAAGCATGGGCGAAGAGGGGGTGAAATTTGTCGAGGTGGTAATGACAAAGGCAAAGAAGAGGAGGACGAGAATGGCGACGAGGGTGAAGATGTAGAAGAGGTAGGTGGTGAGAAAGTAGGAATGGACTCAAACAACCTGATAAGAGGGGCGAGGAAGATGAGGACATCGAGGATGATGATCCACCAGTAGAATTTCACTCTAGCACCCAACAAACTTCTACTTTTGTATCCCCTTCGCCTGCGTGACATTAAACCCTACTCTCTCTTCCTATGTGACATTGAATCCAATGAGCTCTTCTCTTGCAGCTTGCGAGATCTCCTCTCTACGTGATAAGGTCATTGGGTTTGATCCCTCAATGGTTGACTCTCTTGGCATCCTTCTTCTCTGCCTCCTCGACAACTAGATATCGGTGGCGATGATTGGGATGGAACAAAGGAGGAAGATGAAGTTGAGTACCGCAATGATATTATTGATCACTCCCATTGCTCTAATTTATGAAGAAAATGAATACTTATACATAACAAAATAAATATATATGTGAAGAAAAAATAATACTTATACGTAATAAAATGAATGTGCAAAAAATTGAATACCTATGAGTGGAAAGATGAATACATGTGTAGAAAAATAAAGGTTTAAGTAAAAAAAGCTTAAAAGCGAAAGTTTGTTGGGCCTTATAATGGATTCTGTTTTGCGGTTTTAGAGATGCTAAATAGGCGAAAATCCACTCTTAGAGCCTAGTGGACTTTTTGGATTTTTATAGCTTAAACCTTCATAATGGAAGTCCGCTCTAAACCTTTATTTTCATATACATAAGTATTCATTTTGTTATACATATGTATTTATTTTTCTATTCATGAGTATTTAGTTTTCTACAATATGTATTCATTTTGCTATGTATAAGTATTCATTTTTTTTCAGAAATTGGAGTATTGGGAGGGATCAACAATATCATTGTGGTGCTCAACTTCATCTCTCTTCTATGTTCCATCCCAATTATTATCTTTGGCATTTCGCTAGTCTCCAAGAAAGACAATGAGCATTGGGAGATCTTTAGATCTAATTTCTTGCTTTGCTCCCTCTTATTGCACATGACCCTACCACCTCGTGACTGCGCTAGGCCTATAAAGATGCTTGACCCTCTCTTGCTATAGGCATGGTCCAAGATGGGGTGGGATCCCTTGGGACGAGTGGCAACGAAGGCGAAGATGAAGAGGACGAGGAGGAGGGTGACAAGGATGAGCATGTAGGAGAGGTAGGTAACAAGGAGGTAGGGGTGGTCCTAGATGGTGCTGACGAAATCGACGAGAGATGTGAGGAGGAAAAGGATGAGGGGGACAAGGAGGAGGGAGCCGACTGTTGAGGAATCAAACCCAGAAATCTTATCACACAGAGGAGGAGATCTTGCAAACTAGAGGAGAAGAGCTTGCTAGATTTGATGTCTACAGGAGTAGAGAGTTGGGTTCAATGTTAGGCAACAGGAGGGAGATACGAAAGTAGAAGTCCATTAGACCCTAGTGTGAAAATCTATTGATAGGTCATCATCCTCGGTGTCCTCTTCCTCACCTCTCTTGCTGGCTTCGTTAGCGCCATCTGGATCCTTCCTTGCATCCTTGCCACCCTCTTCTGCATGACCACTCGCATCCTTCTCGTTTTTGCCTTCATCATCGGCCGCTCTAATGGATCTCACTTCGTCCTCACCTAAGTCAAACATGAGTTTATCACGCAGCGTACAGTATGAATGGAAGCGAGGTATCGATCTTGCTAAAGAAAGAGCTGGGATTTGATGTCATGCAAAAGGAGGGAGATATGGAAGTAAAAGTCTACTAGGCTGTTATAGAGTCCAGCAATTTGAGATTTTTTTTTGGGAGGTGACAATGTAATATCAATTGTTTTTGATGAGTTTGAAAAGCCTATGTGGCTTCAATTGATTTTCAGGAAGGGAAAATATAACTTAGATATGAAAGAAAAAAAATATGTAAGAGGATGAAAAGAAATTTTCCTTATTTATATTCTTTTTGCATTTCTTATATAAAATAGAGATTGATATCTTTCATAATACGTAACCAAATTGTATTATTTTTAGGAAAAATTTTCAATACCTTTTTAAAATTTTTTCAATTTATAATTTTCAATAACCCATTTCATTAGACGCTATTAGTAAAAAAGAAATTAAGTGGTGGATCTTACCTTATATGGTCTTTTGTCATTCAAACTGATTATGATTAAAATCAAATATATATGATTCAAAAATTTGATCCTATTTGTTAATTATGGTCATATATATTTGACTTAATTACAATTATTTAGTTTGAATCACATATGTAAAAATTATACTGTTATAAATACAGAATATGTGCTATAATTACATAGACATGTACTTTAGATATGAGGATAACATAAAATAGAAGAATATAGACTGACTAAAAATTTGAAAAGTCAAAGGAATTTTCAATAAATAAAAAAATCCTCGATATTATTGATTGTTAACTTTTAATGACTATACATTCCTCGACTCCACATACAGGTGTGTTTAGGGGCTTGTAGCTGTATGCAACAAACTATACAATTCTGAACAACCAAGTACAGCAGCAAAAGATTAGAATATTTACATTGCAATAGTGTTCAATTAATTGTCTTGCCTGCTAAGTACAAACAAGTTGCAATGACGCAATTTAGCTTATGGCCAGCTTATCTGCTAAGTCCTTACAGTAAACATGGATTAAGCCTGCGCTATCGGTCATTTTAAGCTGGTCTCCAAGCATTGTTTTGTAATAATCATCCTTGTCCTCCATATTTCTCATGAATTGAACCTAGGAACAAAAATATGAATTATACACGCGTAAGTTTAAGGATCTTGAGAAATTTAAGCATCATGATTTTGTTTGCGACCTGTTTCTGAAACACATCAAACTGATGACACTCGAAGAACCGTCACTATTTGCATCTAGAAGCTGCCTGAGCTCGTGGGCTTCTTTGTCGCCTGCTCCAAGCTCTTCAATATTCTCAGTCAGCTCCTCAATACTGATTCTTTCGTCGGCGTTTTTGTCGAGGAGACGAAATGCTCGATTTCTGGGGTCAATTCAAGTGCTCTTTGGTTTGTAGAAGGCAAATCCCCTAAACTCAGCGGCTAACATGATGGTCTTTAGCCGCTTAGCTTGAATATTATACAGGATGAGAGAGCAGCTTTTGTTCCTTAATTTTAGGTCTTTAGATGTGAAAATCAACGAGAAAACATACAGCATTGCCCTTATTACGCAAGACGCCAACAAATCACAAAAAATATGTTGAACAATCATGAGAGAATTACAAGTGGAATTGAAAAGAAAACAGATATATAAATAACAAAAGAATACCGTAAGATGGGCATGAGCTGCTTTGCTTCTAGGGTTTCATTAGTGATTGTTGCCCAGTTCACTAGCAACTTCAATCCAAGAGACTTTTCGTAATCATAATCCGTTAGGTAATTCCTTTTGTTGATTTGTAAAAGAAAAAAATGCTACGAAGAAAATCATTGAAAATTCAACGACAATATATATAGTGAAAAATAAAACTAAATATTAATTCTTTAGCTTTACCAATATTATGCTATTTATAAGGTGAGAAGGTGGTTGGGTGAATCCTTGATTTCATGATCCCAATTATAATCTTACTAGACTCAATAATTGATCGCCATAAATCTTGAATTTTTTAGGATTAATCTCTGGAGATAAATATTTACTAGTTTTCGTGAGAGCTCGGCTACTTTCATATATAGACCGAGCTCATCGAGCTTCCTTGATTATCTCAAGATGAGTATTCACGGGATAAATAATGTTTAGGCCACCGAACTGGCTTGGCCTAAAAATACCTCAATGTTGTTACCTTGGCGACTTGACCTCTGTAACATTAATTGGTAGTCTCGGATGGTAGTTTGATTCCTTAAGTAAGTTTTGATTTATTTTTGGTTTATTGACCTCATCGCTTTACTTTGGTCTATAATAAATGCTCCCAACTCCAGATGTTGATTCCTAAACTCAGCGAGTGAAGTTAACTCAACGAGTGAAGTCAACTAGATCTCATTGACTCGGTACAAGAGCTTTCGACTCTCATGACCTTTTGGAATTCGAGCTATCACTTCGTCAAATTATGCACGATGTGAGCTACTCTTTGAAATTTGAGCTGCTACATCATCAAATCATATGAAATCATTAGTGTTTGCCCTTTTTTGAGGTGACAGTCTCTAATCATTTGCTCTGTCGAGGCACATCCTGAGATCGATACGTGTACTTCATGATTCTCATATCGAACCACCTTCGGCATCTCATGGCTAGTCAGTGACTTCGCCTGCAAGTCAAATCAACTTAGGATTAGTTCGTGGGCTCACCCAAAAGTTATTTTGATTAATAGACAATTTGAGAGCTCTCTAATTAATTAAATCAGATCAGTTAAAATAATTAACTTAATTAAATTAAACTAAGTTGATTTGGCTAAATTAAATAAAATATTTAAGCTTAACAAATTTGATTCAAATAGACCACCAAATGCATCCAAATTGATCAAATAAATGGATTAAAATTCAAATTGAATTGGATCCAAATCCAATTGGATCAATCCAAATCAGGTCAAGTTCAATCAGTTTAAACCCAACCCTAGTTAAGTTCAAATCGGATCAATTCCAATCAAAATGGTTCAAACCAAACTCTAGTTAGGTTTAAATTGGATCAATCCAAATCAAGATAGTTCAAACCCAACCCTAGTCAGGTTTAAATCAGGTCAACCTAGATCAAATTGGCTTAAACCCAATCCTAGTCAAGTTCAAATTGGGTCAACTTAGATTAAATTGATTCAAACCCAATCCCAATCAAGTTCAAATTGGATCAATCTAAATCAAATCAACTTAGATCTAAGCCCTAATAGGGGTCCAGTTAATTCAGATCCAACCCCAATTAGGTTTAAATCGAGTCAACTTAAACCAAAGTAGGTCGAACTCTGACTAGAACTAGATTGAACCTAAACTAAAATAAGGTTAAACTTAAACCATAAACAAGTCAAACTGAACCAGAAGTTGGTTAAACCTGAACCAGAACTAGGTCAAACTCAAACCAAAAGCAAGATGAACCTAAACCTAAACTAGGCCAAACTTGAAATAAATCTAGGTCAAATCTAAACTAGAATTAAGTCAAACCTGAACCAAAATTAGACAGACCTAGACCAGAACTAGGTTGAGATTAAATTAGAACCTAGTTAAATTTGAACCCAAACCCAATAAGAATAGACCCAAGATCTACTAATGATGCATTAAGAATCCAACAAGGTTGGATCCAATATCGAATAAGGATCCAATAAGAGTCTATTAAGGATTGGATGTAAGATCTATTAAGAATCCATTAAGAATTCAACAAGGGTGGATCCAAGATTTATTAAGAATCCGATAAGAACCTATCAAAGGTTAGATCAAAAATACATGAAGGATCCAATAAAAATTCATTATGGGTTGGATCTAAAATTCATTATGGGTTGGATCTAAAATCCATTAATGATCTAATAAGAATTCGACGAGTGTTGGATCCAAAATTCATTCAGGATCCAATAAGAACCCAATAAGGGTTGGATCTGAAATCTATTAAGAATATAATAAGAACCCAAATATGGTTGAGTCCAAAATTTATTAAGGATGCAATAAGACTCTGATAAAGGTTGGATCCAATTATCAATAAGAGACAAATCCATATCCAATAAGGGTCAAGTCTAAAGTCTGATTGGAATCCATTAAACAAGTCGAAATTGACTCAAATTAAATCAAATCAGATTTGAATAAAAATCAAGTTTGAACATTGAATTGAATCAAATCAACCTTGCACCAAAAATCGGTTTGAACATCGAATTGAGTCAAATCAGACTCAAATTGAAATCAATTCTTAATATCAAATTAAATCAAATTAGACTTGAATTAACATCAAGTCTAAATATCAAATTGAATCAAATCAGACTTAAATCAAAATCAAGTCTAAATATCGAATTGAATCAAATTAAACTTGAACAAGTACCAAGTTTGAACATCAATTTAAATTAAATTAAACTCAAATTAAAACCAAGTCTAAACCAAATTAAACTTAAATCAAGCATAGATGATAAGTATAAAGTCATCGACAACGCCTCAAATTCTATTGACAACAAATTCAGAAAAGGTTGATTATTAAAATCAGAAATGGTCAGCATAAGTTTAGATACTAACCATTTTAAACCAAACTAAAGTAAGCTTGAACTCGTTTAGTCAATCACCCAAGCACCGTATATGAAAAAAGCTCAACCGACACAAGTATAAACTGTTGGTGATACTTCAAACCTAATTGATACAAGCCTAAAAGGGTGTCAATTATCAAATAAAGAATGACTAGTATAAGCCAAAGCCGCTAAGCATTCTTTCAAATCAAAATCAAATTATGGTGGGCTTAAACTTGCCTGGTCAATCAACCAAGCCAAAGTCGCTAAACATTCTTTCAAATCAAAATCAAATTAAGGTGGGCTTAAACTTGCCTGGTCAATCAACCAAGTGCCATTTTTGAAGGGAGTTAATTGGCACAAGCACAAAACCGTCAGTGACACTTTAAGCTTAACAAACACAAGTATAAAAGCCATTAGTGATGCTTCAAACTTAATCAATAATGTGGGACTGATTTTAACAGTCTGGGAGTAGTAGAGACCCCTGAAAGTGACCTCGATATACAAATCAAAGTTTATTTTAATTTTAGAATACTATCAAGTATTATAAGAATATTGACTTTCAAGAGACACAAGGCTTTATTGTTAATTATATAGATGATTATCAAGAACTTTATAAAGTAAGAAACCTAACTAATAAAATAGAGACACAAAAGAAGCATAGAAAGCATCATTCGATTGGTTTGAGAAAATATATATGGCATAAGTGAGGACATACCTTCACTTCACAATGAATTTCAACATGGGATTATAAAAGACACAAAAAAATAAAGGAAAAAAAAGAGTGGAGAAGAAGCTCTTGATATGTGTCGCTGCATCGCTCCCATACACCAGATCATGTAATGTCTAACTCAGATGGTTGTTGACTTGATCCTTGGTAGATATTAATGGTGTTGTTTGGTGGGACATTGAAGGGGAATGAGGGGTGAAGTGTTTCTAATAGCCTAAGCATTGGTGATAACTTTGTCAAATGGTATTACCAATAACTTATCAAGATTAGGCTGAAATATTTCCAATAACTCTTTAAGTTTTGGCAATAACTTCCTAGATTGAAGTATTTTTGTTAGCTAGCAAAGCATTGGTAGTAACTTCATTTGGGTTGGAGTATTTTTATTCACCAATAAGGCATTAGTAATAACTCTGTTGACCTTGAAGAGCGATAACTTCATTAATTTTGAATTATTTTCAAAGCTAATGAGTCGTAGGTGATAATTTTATTAATTTTGAAGTGTTTCCATAATTAATAAGGTGTAGGTGATAACTTTGTTGATTTGCAATAATAGTCAATAAGGTATAGACAATAACTTCATTGATTTTGTTCTATAGCCAATGAGACACAGGAATTAACTTTATTGATTTTGAAGTGTTTCCATAACTAATGAGGCGTAGGTGATAACTTCATTGATTTTGAAGTATTTTCATAGCCAATAAAGTATAGGTAATAACTTCATTGATTTTGAAGTGTTTCCATAGCCAATGGGGTATAGACAATAACTTTATTGATTTTGAAATATTTCCATAGCCAAAAGGCATAGGTAATATTTTGAAGTAATTTCATAACTAATAAGGTATAGGCAATAGCTTTATTGATTTTAAAGTATTTTTATAGCTAATGAGGCATAGTCGATAACTTCGTTGATTTTAAAGTTTTTCATAACCAATGAGACGTAGGGATAACTTTATTGGTTTTGAAGTATTTCCATGGCTAATAAGGTATAGGCGATAACTTCATTGATTTGAAGTGATATTACTTACTGCTCATGGAGTTTGGTGAAATCTTGGAGTGCTATCAGAGACTTTTGTAGCACACCCAGTAGGACTCAGTTTGACCTAATCTAGCTCTATTTGGACTAGCTTTGATTCAGGTCAGAATAGTTGCATCACCCAAAGGCATAGCACATCCAGTGGGACTCAATCTGCCCTTGATCCATCTGAACTAATTTGGGTTGGGTTCGAGTTAGGTTAAACATTCAGAACTCAATCTCAATTCGAGTTTGATTTGATTTAATTTGATGTTTAAAACTTGATTAAATTGTGATTTACTAACTCCTTTCTGGAAGATGATGAGATGTTTCGGTCTTGGGTTCAGTTTGACTTGATTTGAAATTCAAGCTTGATTTTAGTTTAAGTCTAATTTAATTTAATGTTAAGAATTTGACCTAGACTTAGGTCTAATTTGATTCAATTTAATGTTCAAACTTGATTTGGATCAAGTTAGATTTGATTTGATTTGATGTTTATAATTTGGTTTTTTAATTTTCGACAAGACCGCAAGCTAGCTCTAAGTTGATTAATTGTTAGGAGAGACTGCAGGCTAGTTCTAAATCATCTTGTTAAGATATTTTATTATTATTTTTTCTATTTTTGTTCTTGTTCTTGTTCTTGCTCTTCTCTATGTTATTAATCTAAGAGGTTATCGTCATCGATTCTTTTCCATCATAATGCCATGATGATGAATGAGGCCGCGAGTAGACACAAATTTAGTGGAGATCTGTTATCATAGGAAGGGTCGTGATGGTTGCAGTGTTAGTGGAGATTCACCATACAGAGGGTCGTGGGTGGCCGCAGATGGCCATGGTGTAGGTTGTCTGATTGCGATTCAGTTCAGGTCTTGGGTCTTATTTTTCCAACCCTTTTTTATTTCAAGTTGGACTTAATCATCCTATATCAAGCTCAAAGTTTAACTCTAACTTGAAGTTGGGATCAGGTTACAACAACTGCTTAAATAGATAATAAGTCAAAAAGGTGGTTGATTGTCAAGTTGAGAATGATTAGCATAAGCTAAAGCTGCTAATCATTCTTTCATCGAACTAAAGTAGACTTGAACTCACTTAGTTAGTCAGACAAATGCCATGTTTGAAAAAAATTTGTAGGATCAGTTTTGGTGGTGCCTGAGAGTAGCAGAGACCCCCAAAGAGTAATCTTGATGCACAAATCAAAATGTGTTGAAATTTAAATATGCTATCAGGTATTATAGGAACATTAACTTCTAACAGGCACAAACTCTTATTATTAATTACCTTGATAATTATCAAAAATCTCTTAAAGTAAGAAACCTAGCTAATAAAATAGAGACAAAAAAAGAAAAATAGAAAGCATCACTCGATTGGTTTGAGAAAAGATAGTACTTGGAGTAAACAAGGGCATATCTTACTTTACAATGAGTTTCAACATGGGACTATGGAAAAAATCTGAGAATAATGAAATGATTGAGAAAGGGGCTTTGATGTGTGCTACTATTCATGTGTTGGACCATGTGATATCCAACTTGGATGGGTCTCGACTCAGTCTTTGACAAATGTTGATAGCTGTGGGATCAAGGTTGACGACCCAGGATAGCGGAGACACTAAGGAGTGATCTCGAATTACAAATCAAAATTTATTTTAATTTGTAATATGCTATTAGGTGTTATGGGAATATGACTCTAATAGGCATAAGTCCTTATTGTTAATTACCCTGAGATTGTCAGAAACCTCCTAAAGCGAGAAACCTAACTAATAAACTAGAGACATAAAAAGATAAGAAGAAAAGTATTTAATTAATTTTAAGAAATGATACATGGCTGAAGCAAGGGTATAACCTCACTTCACAATGAATTTCAACATATAATTATAGAAAAAATATAAAAGAAATGAAGAAAGACAAAGACAAAGAGTGGAGAAGAAGCTGGTATGTGCTATTGCCTCGCTCCCTCAGCACTGGATCACATGATGTTCAATCCAAATCATGGAAGAGAATGGGAGAAGTTTGAAGTGTTTTTGTTAACTAATAAGGTGTTGGTGATACTTCTCAAATTGAAGTGTTTCCATTAGCCAATAAGGTCTCGGTAATAACTTCTATAGTTTTTGAAGTATTTCAATAGTCAATAAGGTATAGGTGATAACTTCATTTGGGTTGAAGTATTTTTGTCTACCAATAAGGCATTGGTAATAACTCTATTGACCTTGAAGGATTTTCATAGACAATAAGGCGTAGACAATAACTTCTTGTGTTTTTGTAGCCGAGAAGGAATAGGTAATAACTTCTTTAGTTTTTGAAGTATTTCTATAGCCAATAAAGTACAAATGATAACTTTTTTGATTTTTGAAGTATTCCATAGCCGATAAGACATAGGTGATAACTTCTTTGATTTTGGGTAGCATTACCAATAGCTTATAAGGTTGGGTATAGCTAGAAGATGCATCGCCAACTGCTTTTGGGGTTGGCTAACTTGAAGGATGCATTATCAACTACTTGTGGGGTTAACTAGCTTGAAGAGGCACATCATCAACTACTTGTAGGGTTGACTAGCTTGGAGAATACATCACTAACTACTTATGGGGTTGGGCAAAGTTTTAAAGTGTGGCCAATAGGTTTGAGCATATTATTAGTTGACTTCATTGATTTGGTAGCATTACTAATGACTAAGGGGGTCAAGTATAACTTGAAGTGTGACTGACAACTTTGAATATATTGGTGATTAACTTTTTTGATTTGATAGTATTACCAATAGCTTATGGGTATGGATATAACTTTGAAGTGTGGCCGACAACTTGAAGCTTGTTGATGATTAACTTCTTTGATTTAGCAACATCACCAATAGCTTATAGAGTTGGATATAGATTCTAAGTATTCCTAAATGCTTTTGTAGTGCATCTAGGAAGACTCAGTTTGACCTTGTTTAGTTCTTATTTGAACTAATTTTGGTTTAGGTCAGGGTGATAATATCACCCTTTGTTCATAGCCGTGGAGTATTGTCGAAAATTCATTGCACGCCATAGGACTTGGTTTGACCCTATTTAGTTTGAGTCTGAGTTTGATCTCATTTGGCTTGAGTCGAGTTTGACCTTGTGTTGAACCTTTATCAAGTTCAAGTCTACTAGACTTTAGCTCAAGTTTAGGTTAATTTAGTTCAACTTAATTTTAGTTCAGGTTTAGCGTACCTTGGTTCTAATTTCTCTTTGAGTTTCCTCTTTTAGTTTAGACTTGATTTAATCCAATTATAATTTGATTTAAGCTTAGCTCAACTCTAATTAGATTTGACTTGAATTTGATTTTAAATTAACCCATCTCGAATCTGATTATAATTGAGTATGAGTTTATTTGGATTAACTCAATTCAATTTGGATTTTAGAAATCCAACTTGGTTTGGATTTTGGTCAATTTGTTCAATCAATTAAGGTCTATTTGAGCCAACTTGGCCTTTGTTCATTGGTTGTCACTGAGTGACTTCACATTAATTAATTTGATTTAAGGGTCTTTGATTGTTTGTAATGATTTTAGATGGACCTGTAGTCTGACTTCAAATATATGACCTGAAGGTTAGCTTAATTCACAAGTTGGTTTAATGCAAGCCTGAGGGCTGATTGGGTGTGAGTCTCAAAACTGGCTTAGATGCGAACTCGAAGGCTAGTCAAGGTGCGAACCCAAAGGCTGGCTGAGTGTGAGCGCAAAAGTTGGCTAAGTTCAAGCACGAAGGATGGTTTAGTGCGAGCCCTAAGACTAGCTTGGATACTAGTTTGAAGGTTAACTGAGTATCAACCCGAAGGCTAGCTTGGATGCAAGTTTGAAGGCTGATCAAGTGTGAACTCAAATGCGAATAATTTTTATTATGTTTTTCTCTTTCTTCTTCTTTTCCTTCTATTTCAAGCTTAAAACCCTTCTTTATTTTCCTATTTTTAGCTGATTTTTTTTGCAGCACAAGATTTTTTATTTTATTTTATTTTTTTATACTTTTTTTTGGACTTCTTCTTCAACCTTAAGCACCTCCCCCATCCCCTTTTGCCTCTCTTTGCAAGGCTTTACTAGGCTCGAGCAAGCTTGGTCCCCTTCTTGGCCGGATTCGGCCTCTTTCCTCCGACAGTGAGGAAGAGGGGCATGTATATCCTTGCTTTCTGGCTGGATCTGATCCCGATTGGTTGCAATTCAAGGGACGACCTGAGTAGGTTGGCAGTAAAATGAGGTCAGCATGTGGAAGAGGGTGGCAAAGTCGTTGGTAGCTTCTTCCGGCGAGGCGAAGGAGAGGAGGTAGTGTCGGCGACGCTCGGTGGGCTTGGGCTGCGGGAGTATCGGTTAGCCTGCAACTAATATAGTGGACACATCATGGAGATTTGGCCTTGTGTTCACGATGCGAGCTCATCATTTGGCAACACAATGGCACAGGTTGCAAGCACACAAGAACAAGGAATGGTTAGAAGCTAGAGCGCATAGCCTCCTAGCGATGGTGAAAGTTGGTGCAGCGAGAGTGCCATATCAGGACTGATAGGTTTCCCAGCCAGAACTTGCTATGCCTCAACTAAGACTTGGTGAAGGTCTGATTTGGGTTGTGACGGCAACAAAAGTGTCGAGGCACAGGACAAGCAACAAAAACCACACTAAAAATTAGAGAAAAGAGAACCATGATAGAGAACCATCAAGGAATGAAGTTAAATAGAGATGAGAATTCTTAATCCTTTTTTGATTAATTGATTCTTCCTTGCTCTACTATGGCTAGATCTCTAATTCTTCTTTTTTATCTCCCCCTTTGTGAGTCCTCTTCACCTTTAATCTCTTTCTTGTGTGCTCTGATTTGTAGGTGTCGCAGATTTTTTATCGGCTTGTGAAGATCCGATTGATTTTTATTCAAAATTTTAAACTTGTGATAATCCATTGTTTTGAATTGGTTATAGATGTGGATAAATTTTGTTTCAATATGAATTCTATCTTAATTTGAATGAGGATAAGATTCTCAATTTAGATATTTGAATCATGGATATAAATCTTGTTCAAATTTCATATTATGGATGAAATTATACTTTTTTGCGAAATCACGAAATTCAGGAGGCCTTTTGTAATTTTTTTAAAAATTACATGAAATTATAATTTTATAATTTTTAGAGGCTTTTTGCAAGAAAAGGACTTATTTATACAATTTTAAAACTTCCAGGATCTTTTTGAAACAAAGTTTGGACTTATTCATAAATAATAATTTTTGAGGGACTTATTTATAAAAAGTAAAAAATCTAGTGGTTTATTTATAAGTTAAAAATTTTGGAGGAATTTATCTGTAAATTACAAATTTTAGAGGGATTTATTCACAAAGAAAGAATTTTTGAGGGGTTTATTTACAATTTTTGAATTTCATGTAGACCAAATCATAATTATCGATCCTTTGAGGGGTTTATTTGTAACCCTAAATTTTGTGAGACTAATTTATAATTTTAGGATTTTATTAAATTTTCTACAAAATTCTCATTCTAGGGACTTATTTGTAAGAAAAATCTGATCAAAATTCTATTTATGAAGGTTTATTCAATCCAGGGGCCTATTTATAAAATTCTTATATTTTGTCATTTTGGCCCAAGTTTTACTGAATTTTGGGCCCAATTCTAGTCTAAAAATCTAGTCCACTTAACTCATGTGGATTAGGCCTAACTAGAGCACAAATTTTCAAATGTTTGAGCTCAATTTTAGATCAAAGTCGGACGTGATTTAAATCCGACCAAGATCCACATTTGAGACATAATTTAGTAGCATACAAGTCTCAATTTTAATTATTTTTCAATTAAACTTGATTGTGAAAAAAAATATTTTTAAGTTAATTGCCCCCTTTGTAGCCTCTTCTCAAGTTCTGGCGAAAGAAGAGGGTGTGAACAATTTTCAAGTACTCACCCCTACATTAACATTTCAAGAATTGACCATATGGATTTGAATTACTATGCAAGAGTGGACTTGATTGCCATCCAATGATGAACTTATTTTACCACGTGGACTTAATTTGCCACAAGAAGTAGACTTAGGTTGCTATGAGAGTGAACTTTATTTGTCATATGGAAGTGGACTTTAGTTGTCACATAAAAGTAGACTTTATTTGTTACGTAAAAGTAGACTTAATGTACTATGTAAATGTGGGCTTAGTAGCCACGCAAGATGGATGGAGTTTTGTATTCATGTTTTATCTCGAGAAACATGGAATACATATTTGATCGAGCATTCTTTTTTGAGAAAGTTGAACATTTCATCATAGAAAAAATATAGATACTTTTGGTTGTTATATGTTGCTACCCTCAAGACTTAGGCATAGTACCTATTGAGGAATCGATAGTTGATTGGTGGCATAGGCCTTTTCCCCTTGTTATTGACCAGTTGGTTGGATCCTCCTTCAAATATCTTTTTGACGATATAAGGGTCTTCCTAATTAAGCTTGAACTTATCTTTCTTGTTTCAATTTAGGATTATGGATCTTCTTAGGACTAAGACTATCTCTCCCTTTTGGAATGACCTAAGTCAAGCCATCTTGTTGTAAGCCTTGACTATTTGTGCTCGATACATTTTCAGGTTTTATTGTACCATGAGCCTTGCCTCATCCAAAGAGTCTAGCTCGTCAATGTGAAGATAAACACTATCTTCTATTATCATTTCTTCTTATAGAGTAACTTTTAGAGAGGGGATTTGCACTTCCACTAGCAAGACTGCCTCAGTCCCAAAACCATTGCATATGGCATTGACTAGTTAGGAGTTCAATACATGGTGCGGTAGGCCCACAGTGCTTCAACAAATTTTTGGGGCCAGTCTTTCTTGTATTTAGCAACAACTTTTTTCAAAATCTTGGAAAGGGTCTTGTTCCTCAGCAAGCCCATTGGCTTTGGCATTGTAGGTGGATGAATGTCTCTAATTTATCTTATGATGATGTGCGAATTATTCCACCTTGAAGCTTTTGAAGGATATTTTATTATCAGAAATGATCCTTTGAGGAACATAGAATTGGTACAAAAAATTTTCTTGGAAGAAGCAGATAATGACATCCACCTTTACCTCTTTCAACTGAATTGTCTTAGCCTATTGAGAGAAATAATCGGTTACTTCTAGTATGAAGCGATGACCTCTGGAAGAAGATGGTCCGATTGGGTTGATGATGTATGTACCTAATACCTTGAATGGCTATGAGGACACCATTAGATGTAGAGGATTTTGGTGTTGATGGATGAAGTCACCATGAATTTGGCATAGATGACATTTTCTTGCAAATTCAATACAATCTCCCACCATTGTGGACTAGTAATAGCCCATATGCTTAATTTTCATAATCATTTTTGGGCCTAATTGATAAGCTCCATAGACTCTAGAATGCACTTCATGCGTAATTTCTTTGGCATCTTTGTCTGAGAGACAGCACATAAGTAATTGATCGAAGAATTTCTATAGTGTCATTGATAAGTAGAAAGCGTGCGGTTCTCATTTTTAGTTGTGTTTGTGCGGATTTATCTTATGGGAGTTCTCCACTTTTGAGATAATTGGTGAATGGCATTTTCCAATCTATAGCCTCTTCTACTAGTTTCGATTCAGTCCTCCTATGCTTGATGCTGAAGACTGAGTTCATCACTTATCTAGTACAGATTGTGATTCAAATTTTTTCTTGATCAAGATCAACGAGTGTCTTGGCTAGTTTGGCTAAGGAGTCAGTTTTCACATTGATAGATTGAGAAATCTTAGTTATTTGAACTTGAGAAATTTGCCATATGAGCCCTTGAGCCTTTTCATGGTATTTTAGGAGCTCAAATCTATGGACTTTATATTTACCTTGGAGTTGTCTGATAACTAGTTGCAAATCCCATATTGAAGGCCATTTTCAGTCTTGCAATTAGGGCCTCGTATTCAGGTTCATTGTTTGTACATAATTTTGAGAGGGAATAGGAGTATTGTAAAATGCCCCCAATCAGAGTGAAATATACAAGTTTAATGCTTGTCTTGATTTGTGAAAGTTTTGGTTTGATCCATGGTTTGATAGATGAAACTCCATAAAAGTATAGCTTCTAGTAATGTTCTCTTTCTTCAACCAAAAGGATTTCTTTATTAGGGAGCTCGCAATTCAGAGGAGAATCATTCGACACTAGATGAGTTGTGAGGAAGTTGGCAAGGGCTTACCCTTCAACCACCTTTTGAGGAGTGAATTTGATATTGTACTTCATGAGAATTAAAGCCCATTTTGCTAGTCTCCTAGTGAATATGGGCCTAGTTATCAGGTACTTTATAGGATCAATCTTTGATATTAGAATGATTTGATGAAAAAGCAAATAATACCTCAGCTTCTTGACTATGAATATGAGCGTCAGACAATACTTTTTAATAAGAGAGTAGTTATTTTTTGCCCCAACTAGCATTCTACTTAGATAGTAGAGTGCATTTTCTTTACCCTCTCTATTATTCTAGGGAAGAAGTACCCCTAGGGATCCTTCCATTACCATCGTGTAGAGGATAGGGGGTCTATCAGGTAAAGGTACTGCCAAGACTGGTGGCTTTAGAAGATACTACTTGATTTCTCCAAAGGCCTATTAGCAGTCTTGATTCCAAATAAATGGAGTATCCTTCTTCATCAACTTAGAAAAAGGCATGCATTTTCAGAGAGATTTGAAATAAATCTTCTTATGTATGCAAGTTGGCCTTGGAATGACCTCAATTATTTTAAGTTGTTGGGTGGAGGGGAAGGGGACCCGCAGGGGCCCAAGGGGGTAACGTCCTATCCTACTATCTTAGTATAAATACTATCTTATAAGAATAAGGAAAGTGACATGCGTCTGGATCATATTTGCGCAAGGCCAAGATAGCTTTGATCTTAGATGGATTGATTTCAATCCCTCGATGTCTGACAACAAAGTCGAGAAATTTTCTCAATGATACCCCGAAAGCGTACTTTATAGTATTTATTTTTAAGTTATATTTTCTAAGGTGGTCGAATACTACTCTCAAGTCTTGAATGTGCCTATCTTTGGGTTTAGTTTTGATGATCAAGTCATCCACAAAATATTTTACTAATTGATACATGAGGTCTTTTATATGACTTTGTCTTTTCAGCTAGGACCTTCTCCATCCTCTCGACTTTCTCATAGAGCATGGTGATCGTATTGGTCACATTTTCCATGTGGGTAGTCATAGCCTGCATGTGTTTGTTCAATATTTGCATTTTCCCCCTAACAAACCTTACGTTAGTTGTAGCTAGCTCTTTTATAGTGTCAAGTTGTAGTTTGAATATGTCATAGTCATGCTCACAGATGAACCACTCTCTAAGATAGACATCACGAGAGTAGCTTTTAGGAAGACCTATAGGATCTCTCATTTCATCAATATCATCCCTAATGAATCTATTCGCCTCTTCTTACCTTGCATCCTTAATTTCCTCATCATTGAAGTGACGCGGTGGGGATCGACTTAGTTGTAAACCTATGATAGTAAATATGGCAGAGCATATTGCCACCGGGGGTTCACTTTCTTCATTTCCTAGATTAGGATTCTCTAGTAAAGTTTTGAGTTTGTCAAGGAGGAATTCTTCAAAAATTACTTGGCTTCTTTCTCCCTAAACATATTCATCTAGAGCATCGATATATTCTTTGATGACTGAATTTTTGATGTCATATTCATCTGGCTGAGTCAACTTCTTCTTCTTGCCTCTATTTTTTTCTTCTTGAAGCCTTGAATAGGTAAGATAGTTTATTCTAATGAAGATTTCTTTATCACCATCCCAGACCCTCCAAAGTTTTTAGTTATTTTCTTCATCAACTTCTTAAGGCTTTTTGAAATGTAAACATTCCATGAGTGCATTTGTTCAGGGATATGTTGTGCTTCTTCCCCAAAAATAATTTTAGCAAGTGGTTCATGATCCTCAAACACAGTAATATGATATATGATTACTGTATTTAGTGGATGTTTTGAGCAGGACTACCTTTGAGAGAGTTAGCTTGCCTTCTTACTATTGCCTCTCGACCCAATCTTTGAACACATAGCATTCTTCAATGGGATGCCCCAAAACCCTATAGTAAGGACAATAATTTGGATGATCTATTTTGTTGGCCTCACCTAGACTCTTGGATTTTAGCAATTGGAGGCCTAACTTTAGTGCATCCTGGAACATTTTTCTTACTCTCTCTCTCTTTTGAAAGAGTATTTCTTTTTAAGTATCTGTTGGAGATCATTGGATCATTCCACTTCTTCATCTCCTCAAAGAGCTGGTGGCTTCTGAGGATTACCCTTGTTTATAGTGGGGTTTGGACATTTCTTTTGCTTAGTGTGAATGCAGGCCTCACATTTTTGGAAGACTCTCTGTGCTTTATCTTATCTTTTTCTGATCTGAAGCTTTGTGAACTAGATAAGATTGGTAGGCCTATCCTTTCTAGCTTCTTGACTTTGTAATGAGGTCTTGGAAGCTATGGATAGAAGAGACACTCAGATAGGATGTCATCCATTCTCTTCTTATGTTGCTGAGGACTAGGTTCACTACCTCAAATTAGCTCATAGGTTGTTCACACTTGATGCTGAGATTTCTTCACCATGTGATATAATCTAGAATCAACTCATTGTCATATTTTAATATTGAGACAATGTTTACAATGGTCACTTTATCACTGACTCCTCCGGACCTAATTTGGAAAGCCTCCTTCATTTGTGCCCAAGTCTGTATGGATTTTAATTGTAGACTAGCATACCACTTGAATGCTACTCCTGTCAAGTTTGCTGAAACTTGGCGGAGTAACAATAAGAGATTATTACTTGAATCTCCACACAAAGTCACAAAATAAGGTATCTGCTATTCAGGATGGCCCAAGTCATTAAACTATTTGAAACTAGGCATTGTACAACCTTTGAGATATGACACTTGATCATGATGGTTAAAGTAAGTTTTGCCAACATCATGTACCCTACCCATTTCACTTCCTTATCTTAACTATATAGCTACCATTCGTTGTACCTACTATTGTATGTATGCTAAGAGTTCCATGTTGTCAAGGATCCCTAAAATCGAGGATTGGATATCCCTTATTCGAAGAGGTGATTATGAAGGGCCTATGTTTTTGTGGACTTCATCTATAGGAGATGCGCCTTATGCTACCTCTACTACTTTGAGATAGCTATTGGGATTATTCCAACTTATCGAGCTTCTGACTTGTTTGCAATATATCTCCATTAACTTGATGACCTTCGTTTGAGCTTTATCTTTCTCTTTGCTTTACTATTTTAGCTATTCTTGCAGTACTTTGATGGTCACTTCTTGATTAGAGCTTTTGGTTATGACCAAGGCTTCTATCAGAATATGATGGTCCTTATCCTAAGAATTAGGTCTAGGCTCTGGGTTGAGGCTAATTTCTCCTGTCAGTCGAGTCATCTCATTCAAGAGTCTACTCATGGAGTGGGTCACCACACCCTCTCTTTGACATGGTAACAAGGATTGGTTTATAAGGGCCCTCTCCTCTTGGATTACTTCATCAATAAACCTTACTCAGATAGTCTTCTTTAGGTGTTTGGCCAGCTGGAGTGTGAGTTCATGGTCCCTCCTAGAGTCATGATGAGAAATGACTCTAACAGTATGGGTGATCTCCTTTGGCGAGCCCTCGTGCTGGGTTGCAATGTTATGATGACTCTTGTGCTTTTGTTTAGTGATTCACCCTTTTGCCATAGTTTTAAGGCAAGACTATGCCCCCATGACTTATTTTTACCATTTTCTAAATTGCTTAACAAGTAAAAAAGTTGGAGGTAGGGATGGTAATGGCCGGCTTCATTCAAGAAATAGGCTTGCTAAGTCGACTGAAGATTCCAACAACTTTTTTTACTTGTGATAGTCAAGATGAGCTCTTTTTCATCAATGTCTGTGTTTGGATTAATTTTTAATTTCCCCTTATAAGGAGCTAGGTGAAGGCGACTGAAGACTAAGCTTCACTCGGTCCTAGCCTCTAGAAGACTAATGTCCTTTTTGGTTGAGGCATGGCTTCTGGCTCCTCATTTGAACAACCTTTCTCATTTGGGATAATGATAATGGGCTTCTTTCCTCTTGATGGAAGGTAACAAATAGGCTAGTTTTGCATGTCGATCACTTTAGCTAGTATAGTAGAAGGTGCCCTCATGAACTGGACGAACTAAAAGATGGTCCTAAACTTGAACTTATTTCTATAGCAACCATTGACTGAGATAACTGCGCAACTGAACTTGCCCCTAGGATGATGATGTATCTTGGGACGGAGATGTTCTTCGTTGTTGCCATTTGATTCTTTCTTCTTCTATAAAAGAGAAAACAATTGATCAATCTTGAATCATAGTTCTACTTTATCAATGTCTCTATCATATTAACTAGGTTTCTATACTTGGAGAAGAAGTCAAATCTCACTAGGTGTGCCAAAATTTGTGGGATCGAAGTAGGCTATCCAGGATAGTGGAGACCCCGAGGAGTGACCTGAAATCACAAATCAAAATTTATTTTAATTTTAAGTGCACTATCAGGAATTGTGGGAACATGACTTCTAACAAGCATAAGCCCTTATTATTAATTATCTCGACGATTGTCAGGAATCTTCTAAAGCAAGAAACCTAGCTAATAAAATAGAGACAAAAAAAAGAACAAAAGCATTTGATTGAATTTAATAAATGATACATGACTTGAGTTAGGGTATACCCTCACTTTATAATGAATTTCAACATAGAATTATAGAAAAAACATAAAAGAAATGAAGAAAGGAAAAGAGAAAGAGTGGAGAAGAAGCTAGTGTGTGCTACTATCCTACTCTCCCTGCACTAGATCATGTGGCATTTGACCCAAATAGTAAAAGAGAATGGAAGAAGTTTGAAGTGTTTCTGCTAGTCAATAAAGCATCAACGATAACTTTGCGATTTGAAGTATTTTCGTTAACCAATAAGGTGTCAGTGATAACTTTTGTGATTTTTGAAGTGTTTCCATAGTCAATAAGGCGTAGCAGATAACTTCTTTGGTTTTTGAAGTGTTTCCATAGCTAATAACGCATAGGTGATAATTTCTTTAGTTTTGAATTGCATCACCAACAACTTATAAGATTGGGTATAGCTTAAAGATATGCCGCCAACTGCTTTTGGTATTGGCTAGCTTGAAGAGCACTTCATCAACTACTTGTGGACTTGACTAGCTTGAAGAGGCATGTCGTCAACTACTTGTAGGGGTTGACTAGCTTGGAGAATGCATCACCAATGGCTTATGGGGCTGGGCATAGCTTCAAAATGTGGCCAATAGTATTGAACATATTGTTGGTTGACTTTATTAATGTGGTAGCATTACTAACGGCTTAAGAGGTCGGGTATAGTTTTGAAGTGTGGCCAACAACTTTGAGTGTATTGGCGATTAACTTTTTTGATTTAGCTGCATCACCAATAACTTATAGGGTTGGATATAACTTTGAAGTGTGACTGACAGCTTGGAGCATATTAGCAATTTGCTTTTCTGATTTGGTAGCATCACTAATGGCTTATGGAGTTGGGTATAGCTTTAAAGCATTGCTAAATACTTTTGTAGTGCACCCAGTGAGACTCAGTTTGACCCTATTTAGTTATTATTCAAAGTAATTCTAATTCAAGTTAGGGTGGTAATATCACCCTTTGTTTATAATCTTGGAGTATTGTGAGTATTGCGAAAGATTCAGTGCATCCTATGGGACTTGGTTTGACCTTATTTAGTTCAGGACCAAATTTGATGTCACTTGGCTTGGTTTGACCCTTTGTTCATTTGTTGTGGCTGAGTTACTTCGCATTAATCAATTTGATTTGAGGGTCTTTGGCTGTTTATGATGATTTTAGATAGACCCATAGTTTGGCTTTAAATATGTGAATGCGAAGGTTGGCTTCACTCATGAACTCAAAAGCTAGCTTAGTGGGAGGGCTAATTGGGTGTTAGTCTAATGACTAGCTTAGATGTGAGCTCAAAGGCTGGTTGAGTGAGAGCCATGGCTGGCTTGGATGCATGCCCAAAGATTGGCTAAGTGCGAGCTCAAAGGTTGGCTTGGATGTGAGCCCGAAGCTAGTCAAGTGTGAGCTTGAAAGCTGGCTGAGTGCAAGCCCAAAGGTTGGTTGAGTGTAAGCCCAAGGGTTGGCTTGGATGTGAGCCTGAAGACTGACAAAGTGTGAGCTTGAAGGCTGATTGAGTGTGAGCCCAAAGGCTAGCTTAGTGTAAGCTCAAAGGCTAGTTTGGATGCGAGCTCAAAGGCTGGCTGAGTGTTAGTCCAAAGGCTGACTTGGATGCAAGCTTGAAGGTGGACTTGTGGTGATGGGGATCCGCTGTTTTTAAGGGGCCATGGGTGGTCATAACAGGGTTATGGGTTTGCCATTTTCATCGCTGTCTTCAAGGGGTCGTGAGTGGTCATAGCGAGGTCATAGATTCACTGTCTTCATCGCCAAAGATTGCAAGTAGCCATAATGTTGAAAGCTCTTTTTTTTTGCCAAATTTTTTCTTTTTTTTTACATAATTGTTATTATTATTTTTTTCTCTTTCTTCTTCTATTTCAATATGGTCCAAAAATCATACGTGATTTAAGTTTGATTGAGACCCATATTTGAGATATAATTTAGTGGTATACAAGTCTCAATTCTAATCATATTTCAATTAAATTTGATTATAGAAAAAATTATCTTAAATAATAGTGTAGTTTGATGGGACATGGAAGGATATTAGAGAAGTTTGAAGTCATTTTGTTAGTTAATTAGATGTCGGTGATAACTTCATCTGATTTGAAGTGTTTCCATTAATCAATGAAACATTGGTGATAACTTTATGTGATTTGAAGTATTTTCGTTATCTGATAAGGTGTCAAGGATAACTTCATCTAGTTTGAAGTATTTCTATTAGCTAGTAAGACGTTGGTAATAACTTCATTTGATTTGAAGTATTTTCATTAGCGAATAAGGCATTAATGATAATTTTATTTGATTTGAATTATATTCTACAGCCTATGGGGTTGGGGGGTTGGGGGGGGGGGGGGGGGGGGGGGTGGGGGAGGGTCTATTTACTCTAAATTTGATGGGACTAATTTAATTATAGGATTTTATTAGAGTTTTTTGTAAAATTCTTATTCTAGGGACCTATTTTCTAAAAAGAATCTGGCCAAGGACCTATTTATGAAGGTTTATACAATCCAGGGGTTTATTTGCAAAATCCTTATATTTTTCTCATTTTTTCCTAAGTTTTAGATGAATTTTGGGCCCACTTGTGGTCCAAAAATCCAACCCACTTAGCCCATGTGGATTAGAGCTAGCTAGAGCCCAAATTTTCCAATGTTTTGTATTCAATTTTCGATCAAACTCATATGTGATTTAAGTTTGATTGAGACCCATATTTGAGACATAATTTAGCTGTATACAAGTCTCAATTCTAATCATATTTTAATTAAATCTTATTATAGAAAAAATTATCTTAAATAATAGCATAGTCTGATGGGACATGGAAGGATATTGAGAAGTTTGAAGTCATTTTGTTAGTTAATTAGATGTCGGTGATAACTTCATCTGATTTGAAGTGTTTCCATTAATTAAGGAAGCATTGGTGATAACTTTATGTGATTTGAAGTATTTCCATTATCTGATAAGGTGTTGGTGATAACTTCATCTAGTTTGAAGTATTTCTATCAACCAGTAAGACGTTGGTGATCATTTGATTTGAAGTATTTTCATTAGCCAATAAGGCATTAATGATAATTTCATTTGATTTGAATTATATTCTATAGCAGATGGGGTGTAAGCATTAACCTCTTTGAGTTTAAAATATTCCATAACTTGTGGGGTGTAAGTGTTAACTTCTTTGATTTGATTGTGTCATCAATGGCTTATAGGGTTGGATATAACTTTGAAGTGTGACTGATAGCTTTAAGTTTGTTGGCAATTAATTTCTTTGATTTAGCATCACCAGTGGCTTATAGGATTGGATATAGCTTTGTAAAGTGCATCATTAATGGCTTATAGGGTTGACTAGCTCGAAGAGTGCGTTATTAACGGCTCATGGGATTGACTAGCTTGAAGGGCATATTATCAACTACTTCTGGGGTTGACTACCTTAAGAATTGCGTCATCAATTGTTCTAGAGTTGACTAGCTTGAGGGGTGCGTCATCTTTAAGAATGCATTATCAACTGCTTCTAGCATTAACCAACTTGACGGGTGCACCATCAATTGCTTTTGGGGTTAACTAGCTTCAAAGTATGGCCAATGGCTTTGAGCATATTGGTGTTTAACTTCTTTGATTTGGTAGCATCACTAACACCTTATTGGGTTAGATATAGCTTTGAAGTGGGGCTGACAGCTTTGAGCATATTGGTGATTAACTCTTTGATTTGGTAGTGTTACCAATAGCTTATGGGGTTGGGTATAGCTTTAAAGTGTAGCCGACAGCTTTGAGCATGTTGGCAATAACTTCTTTAATTTGGTAGCACGCCAATGGCTTATGGGGTTGGATATAGCTTTGAAATATGACCAAAAACTTTGAGTGTATTGACGATTAACTTCTTCGATTTGATAGTGTCACCAATGGTTTATGGGGTTGGGTATAGCTTTGAAGTATGACCGACAACTTTGAATGTGTTGGTGATTAACTTCTTTGGTTTGATAGCGTCACTAACAATTTATAGGGTTGGATGTAGCTTTGAAGTGTGATCGATAACTTTGAGTATATTGGTGATTAACTTTGGAGTGTTGCTGAAGGTTTAACATACCCAGTGAAACTTAGTTTGACTCTATCAAGTTTCATCCAAACTAATATGGGTCAGGTTCAGGTTAGGTTCAATATTTAGAATTTGATTTCAATTCATGTTTGATTTGAGTCAACTTGATGTTCAAGACTTGATCGAATTGTGATTCTCTGACCCCTTTCCAAAAGATGATGAGATGTTTCAGTCTTAGGTTCAGCTTGACCCAATTTGAAATTCAAACTTGATTGTGTTTAAGCCTGTTTCAATTTAATATTTAGAATTTGACCTAGAATTAGGCTTGACTTGATTTAATTCAATGTTCAAATTTTTCTTTGGATTAGGTTTGATCCGATTCATTCAAAGTTTAAATTTTAAAATGGGTCAAGTTTAATTTGATTCAGTCCCATGTTTAAAACTTAACTTTGGTCCAAGTTTGATTTGAAATTCAATTTTTGTCACTTTGTTTTGATCGATTTGTGTCAATCAATTTAGTTTGAAAGCGCTCAGGCTGTCATAATAATATAATAGCAAGCTCTCAAGCTAGCCATAAGTTGATTGGTTGTTGGATAAGACCACAGTCTAGTCCTAAACCACTTGATTTCGAATGAGACCATAAGCTGGTACTAAGTCGGATTGGTTATTAGGCAGGACTATAGGCTAAACCTAAATTATTTTGACTTTTGGATGAGACTGTAGTTAACCCTAATTATTGAGTGAGACCACAAGCTGGTCCTAAATCATTTGACTTTTGGACAAGATCGCTAGCTGCCCCTAAGTTAGATTAGTTATCAGGCGAGATTGTAAGCAGGCCCTCAATCATTTGACTTTTAGGTGAGATCATAGGTTGGGTCTAAAATATTTGATTTTTGGGCCAGACAGTAGGCTAGTTCTATGTTGGATTAGTTGTTAGGCAAGACCACAAGCTGACCCTAAATTATTTGACTTTTGAGCTAGACTACATGCTAGCCCTAGGTCAGATTAGACTGCAAGCTAGCCCTAAACCATTTGACTTTCGGGTGAGATCACAAATTGGCCCTAAGTTAGATTAGTTGTCAAGTGAGACTGCAAGCTGACCGTAAACTATTTGACATTCGGCGAGGTCGCAGGCTAGTCCTAAATTGGATTAGTTGTTGGGCGAGACCATAAGCTATCGCTAAACCATTTTATGAAGATGTTTTTTGTTATTTCATTTTGTTCTTATTCTTGCTCTCCTTCTCGTGTCAGCACAGGAAATTCTCATTCTTAATTCTTCTTTGATACGATGCTAGAGTGATGAGTGAGACCACGGGTGACCACGATGGTGATGGAGTTTTGCCAGCATTCTAGACCTTGAGTGGCCATAGTATTAGTGGAGATATGTTGTCATGCGAAGGGCGTGAGTGGGTCGGGGTTGGTGGGGACCACCATCATATGTATGATCACAAGTGGCCGCAGTATTGGTGGAGATTCACCACCATACAGAGGGCCGCAGATAGCTACAGTGGTGGTGGTTCATCATTTTCAAGGGGCTGTAGGTGGCCACAACGGTGTTTGGGTGGCTGCAATAGTATTTGGGGTTCACTATCTTTGAGGGGGCCATGAGTGGCCATAGTAGTATTTGGAGTTCATTGTCTTTGAGAGGCCATGGGTGGCCGTAGTGATGTTTGGGGTTCACCATCTTCGAGGGGCTCGGGTGGCTGTGATGGTGGTAGAAATTTGCCAGCATGAAGCTGTGAGCTGCGATCGTGTTGACAAACAAAAAAAAGGCTCGTGATGGAGTTCAGACACCCAATTTTTTGGAATTTGGCCATCTGAACTTGGGCTGCTTAGAACTTGTGGTGGTTAGCAGAGAACGAGGCCACCGATGGCCACAAGCCTTGAGGAAGAAAGGGAGGACAGCAGCAACAACAAATGAGAGACAACAAAAGCCTCATTGTGGATGAAGAGAAGAGGGGATAATGAAAGAAAAGACAAAGAAAAGGATGAAATCTTACATATTTTCGATTCCTTATTGACACCTCCTTCATCTGCTCCTAGATGACAAGATCTTTCATGAAACTTCTTCAATTTGTATAGAATTTTCCCAGGAATTATCTATCAATTGTCTTTTTTTTTCTCTAAATTCATATGCCATAGCTCACATTTTATATGACTTTGAGAGGATCTCCAATTTGAGTTATTAGAATTTGAATGGGAGATTTGATGTGTATTCTCTTGCCATAAAATTCTATATTTGAATTTTAGATTGATATTTTCTGAGATTATATCTTTCTTGTTGAAAAATCAAATTGATTTTAATGGATTTCAAGGAGAATTTCATTTTCATTATTGCATATTCATGACTAAACCGGATGTCAGGTTAAGAAGCAAATAATGTTCACACAGTTGGACTGTAGATGTCCAATTTTTGAACCGAACATTCATTTGCTACAGTAATTTTAGCTTTTTTAAGCCCCTTTTTTATTTCAAATTGGGCCCACTAATTTGGGCTCAATTTAGTGTTTGAAATTTCAGCCCAGATTTATTTTAGATTGGACCCTCATCCATCATGAACTAAACTTTTAATTCTTGCCAAGTTTAAAACTGAAATTAGGTTACAAAATCGACTCAAACAAACGCCCCCTTTGCATTCACTTTGTGAGTTTTTTAGCGAGGGGAGTGCATGAGAACGAAAATGTTTAGACTCTTGCCCCTTGCGTCAACATCTTGAGAGTGGATCTGAACTACTATGTGAAAGTGAACTTGAATTACCACAATGAGTGGATTTGATCGCCACAAGGGCTTGTCTTGAGCTGCCATAAGAAGTGGATTTGACTGCCACAAGGGGCGGTCTTGAGCTGCCATAAGATGTGGGTTTGTTTTGCCACTAGAAGTGGACTTTGATGGGGGTGTGGACTCCACCATTACATAAATTGGGTGGGCTTTTGTGTCCAAATTTTGCTTTAAGAAACATAGAGTGCATGTTTGACTAGACATTTCCTCTTGAGAAAGTAGGATGTTCTGTCATAAGCCAAACATAAATATTTTTATTATTATTGTTGTTCCCCCCAGAGGCTCAGGATAGTACCTCTCAAGAAATTGGGCATTGATTAATGACATAGGCCTTTCTTTTTTATCATCAATTAGTTAGTAGGATCCCCCTTCAAATATTCTTTCGATAATATAAGGACCTTTCCATTTAGGCTCAAACTTGCCTTTCTTATTTCAATTTGGGATTATGGGTCTCCTTAAGACCAAAATCATTTCTCCTTTCTAAAAAGATCTATGCTAGGCCATCTTGTTGTAGGCCTTGGACATTTGCACTCAATAAATTTCTAGACTTTGTTGCGGTGTGAGTCTTATTTCATCCAAAGAGTCTAGCTCGTCAAGGTGAGGACAAATATTATCTTCTTTCATGATTTCTTTCTGCAAGACAATCGTTAGAGAGGGAACTTGTACCTCTAGAGCCAAGATTATCTCAGTCCAAATACCAATGCATGTGGTGTTGATTGGGTGGGGATTTGATATGTTGTGCGATAAGTCCATAATGCTTCAGAAAGCTTTTGGTGCTAGTCTCTATTATTTCTGGAGATGACTTTCTTCAATATCTTAGGGAGGGTTTTGTTGAATGTCTCAGCAAGACCATTTTCCCTAGCATTGTAAATGAGTGAATATCTCTAAACTATCTTGTGATGATGTGTAAACCATCCCACCTTGAAGCTCCTAAACGATGGTCTATTATAAAAAATAATCCTCCAAGGGATGCTGAACTAGTACAAAATATTTTTTTGAAAGAAGTGGATGACAGTATCTACTTTTACTTCTTTCAATGAAATTGTCTCGACCCACTGAGAGAAATAATCAATCGCTGCTATTATGAATTAGTGACCTCACGAAGATGATGGTTTAATTAGGCCAATGATGTTTGTTCCCCATATTTTAAATGACCATGAGGGCATTGTTAGATATAGAAGATTTAGATATTGACAAATGAAGTCGCTATGAAGTTGGCATAGATGACACCTTCTTGTTATGGGATTGATTTTGATAGCCCAAGATAGTAGAGACCCCATAATTTGAAGTGCGATATTAGATGTTGTAAGAATATTGACTTTCAAGAGACACAAGCCCCTATTGTTAATTATTCCAAAAATTATCAAGAACATCCTAGAGTAAAAAACCTAGCTAATAAAATAGAGACACAAAAGTAAAGTAGAAAGTGTCCTTTAATTTGAGAAAGATGGTATATGACTTAAGTAAGGATATACTCCCACTTTACATTTCAATAGATTTGAATGCATGAATGACATTAGATGGGGAAAACGAATGAAAAGAGTTCGATGTATGCTGCTGTCCCACTCTCGTGTGCTAGATCGTGTGGAGTTTGACTTGAATGAATGTTTTATTTGTAGCATCACCAATGACTTGTGGGGTTGGGTAGCTCAAGGGGGTGTATCATCAACTACTTTTGAGGTTGACTAGCTTAAAATGTGCATTATCAACTGCTTCTAGGGTTAACTAACTTAAGAGACACATAATCAACTACTTCTAGGACTAACTAACTTGAAAGGAGTATCATCAATTGCTTTTGGGCTTGACTAGCTTGAAGTGTGTAGCCAACGGCTATGGGCATGTTGGTATTAAATTTCTTTGATTTAGTAGAATCACCAATGACTTATCAGGTTGAGTATCACTTTGAAGTGTTGTTGACAACTTTGAGTATATTGATGATTAACTTCTTTATTTTGGTAGCATCACCAATGTGTTAGGGGGTTGGGTATAGCTTTGAAGTGTGGCCGACAGTTTTGAGCACATTGGCAATTAACTTCTTTACTTCGGTAGTGTCATCAATAGCTTAAGGGTTGGGTATAGCTTTAAAATGTTGTTGGTAGTTTTGAGTGTGTTAGCGATTAACTTTTTTGGTTTGGTAGCATCACCAATGACTTAAGGGGTTGGGTATAGCTTTGAAGTGTATACGACACCTTTGATCATGTTGACAATTAACTTTTTTAGTTTGGTACATCACCAACAACTTATGGAGTTGGGTATAATATTGAAGTGTTGCTAAAGGCTTTTGTAGCACATATAGTGAGACTCAGTTTGACCTTATTTAGTTTTATTTAATTTAATTTTGGTTCTACTCAAGATGATGACATAATATGTTGCTTATAGACTCGAAGTATTGCTAAAGGTTCAGCACACCTAGTAGGACTTATTTTGATTCTATTTAGTTTCGTCAGGACTAACATAGTTTGGGCTCGCGTTTGACATTATGTTCAACCATTATCAAGTTTTGGTTTGCATCTTGATGAACTTCAGTTTAAATTCAAGTCAACTTAGTACAACTTGGCTTTAATTTAGGCTTAGCTTAGCTTGGTTTTGGTTTGACTTTGAGTTTTCTCTTTTAGTTTGGACTTGATTTAACCCAATCTGGGTTGATTTGAGCATAGTTTAATCCAAATTGGATTTGATTGAAACTTAACTTGATTTTAAATTCACTCATCTCGAGTCTAATTATAATTGAGTCTGAGTTTATTTGGTTTTGGTTAATTTAATTTGAATTTTTTTGGAATCCAGCTCATTTTGGGTTTTAGTCCATTTGTTTGATCAATTTAAATCCATTTGAGTCAACTTGGCTTTTATCTATTTGTTGTGATTGAGTTATTTCACATTAGTTAATTTAATTTGAGGATTTTTGGCTATTTATGATAATTTTAGGTGGACCTATAGCCTGACTTTAAATGTGCCAACCTAAAGGGTAGCTTAGCTTGCGAGCTTGAAAGCTAGCTTAGAAGTATATGCTCGACAGCTAATTGGGTGCGAGCCCAAAGACTAGCCTATGTGCAAAATCGAAGGTTGGCTGAATGTGAGCCTAAAGGCTAGTTGAGTGCGAGTATAAAGGCTAGCTTATACGTGAACTCAAAGGTTGGTTGAGGGGCGAGCTCAAAAGCTGGCTAAGTGTAAGCTCAAAAGCCGGCTGAATGCAAGCCCAAAGGCTGGTTGAGATGTGAATCCAAAAGCTAGTTAAGTGCGAGACCAAAGGCTAACTTGGATATGAGCCTAAGTGCTAGCTAAGTGCAACCACAAAGGCTGGCTTAGATGCAAGCCCGAATGCTAGCTAAGTGCGAGTTGAAGGTTGACTAAGTACAAGCCCCAAGGTTGACTAAGCGAGCCCGAAAGCTGGCTAAGTGTGAGCCTGAAGACTCATTGGGTGCAAGCTCAAAGGTTGGCTAAATGTGAACTCGAAGACTAGTAGAATGTGAGCCCGAAAGCTAGCTTGAATATGAGTCCGAAGCTAGCTAAGTGCGAGCCTGAAGGCTAGCTAAGTGTGAGCACAAAGGCTAGCTAAGATGTGAGCTTGAAGGCTAGTTGAGTATAAGCTCAAATGCTGGCTAAGATGTGAGCTCGAAGGCCGGCTAAAGTGACTGGGATTCATTATCTACAAGGAGCCATGGGTGATTGCAGTGGTGTTAAGGGTTCACCATATTTGAGGGGGCGCACGTGGCAACAGCAATTAAAGGTTCACAATTTTCAAAGGGCTATGGGTGGTTGTGAGCCAGTTCATTCTCCTTTAGAATCTTCTCCTCTAGTTCTTCTCTAATGCATTGAGTTTTTTACCAACTCAACCTCTTTCTTTTTTTTAATGTCCAAATTTTTATTTTTTTAAATTCAAAAACTCTCGTCTTTTCTTTCGAGACTAGATTTTTCTTTCTATTTTTTACAACAACTTATTTTTGTTATTGCTTTTTTTTTTCTTTATCTCTTCACTTCTCCTTCTTCCCTTTCTCCCATGCTTCTCCTTTTCTTCACCGCATAAAAGCCTCCCTTGGCCTCATGTCTTCGGATTTAGATCAGATCCAGCTAGATCCGGCTAGATCTAGCCTCGATCGGTAGTAGTCCACCATGGAGGGCGACCGACGGAGCTTCGTGGGCAACAAACTTGACTTCAGGCTAGAGGCAGTGCCTGGCAGCATGGTAGGAGAGGGGATTTGGCCTAGCGGGCATGGAGGTTGGTAATGAGGGTGGGAGTCAGAGATTGGGTGGAGGTGCATGCTGCGTGCTAGGTCACAGGTGATAGCAGTGGCTAGGCCGACATATGGCTCCCAGAGGCGGTGGCAATGCAAGTGTGCTGGGAGGCCAGTTCAGAAGCTTGGGGTCATAGAGGCAGATAAAGCCGACAAAACTCTGACAGGCTGTGAGTTGGTGCAAGGAGACCTAGAATAGGTTACTTCCATGGTCGATGATGGAGTGACTTGCTTGTGGTGAGGAGACTAACTCAGGGTTTGGGTTAAGTGGCTTTGATGGAGTTCAGGCATAAATGAAGCTTTAGGTAATTAGTAGCACGAGAGTGATGGAGGCAGGTGACCATGCACATGTAAGGAGATGGGCAAAGCAATAGTTTGGTCCCTGCTAGAAAAACCAGAGAGAAGAATGGAGGAAAGCAAAAGAAAAGGTGAGAGCTTACATCTTGTCGAATCTCCTCTTCTCTGTTTTCTTCTCCATGATGGTCTGTTAATCCTTCTCCATGTTTTCTCATTGTCTCCTTTTTTTAGGTGTTAATAGGATTTATATAGAGTTCAAAGAGATGAAGTTGGGCTGGAAACAGTCTCCTTTAATTTGAATTTTTGAATAATGAATATGGATATAACTTATCTTGACTTTGGATGAGCTTGTGAAGAGATATGGATAAATTTATTGTAGATGATAAGAATTTGAAAATATACTCATCGCAGAAATTGAATTTATAGAGAGGATATTTACAATTTTTCAGAAAATTAAACTAAATTATAATTTTATGATTTTTTAGGAGATCTTTTTATAAGAAGGACTTGTTCATAAAGTTTGAAACTTCCAGGATCCCTTTTTAATAAAGTTAGACTTATTCGTAAATAAATTTTTTTGAGATTTGTTTGCGAAAAGTTAAAATTTTAGGAGTTTATTTGTAAATACAAAATTTTGGAAGGGTTTATTCACAAACCTTGGATTTCATAAAGATCAAATTATAATTATCAACTCATGAGGGGTTTATTTACAAACCTAAATTCTAGAAGACTAATCTATAATTTTAGAATCTTATTGGACCTTTCTATAAAATTCTTATTTTAGGGACCTATTTGTAAGAAAAATTCAACCAAGGATCTATTTATAAATATTTATTCAGTCGGAGGGCTTATTTATAAAATTCTTATATTTTGTCATTTTGGTCAAAATTTTAGATGAATTTTGGGCCCAATTTTGGTCCAAATATCCAGCCCACTCAGCCCACTTTTGTTGGAGCCCGAATTGTTTAAGAATTCAAGTCTAAATTGAACTCAATTTTCAATAAAATTTGAACACAATTTAAGTATGATTGAAACCTACATTTGAGCCATAATTTAGTGACATAAAAATCTCAATTTTAATCATATTCTAATTAAACTTGATTATGACAAAAAAATCACCTCAAAGACTCGTGTATTCGATGAAATCTCTCAGCACTATGGGCCAATAATAGCCCATATACTTTATTTTCATCATCGTTTTTGGGTTTGATTGATGAGTGTCACAAATCCTAGAATGTACCTCATACATGACTTCTTTGACTTTTTTATCTAAGAAATAGTGCAAAATTAATTGATTGAAAGACCTTCTATAAAAAGTGTCATTAATGAGCAGAAAGCACATGACTCTCTTTCTGAGTTGTGTCTATGCCAATTTATCTTTTGGGAGTTTTCCTCCTTTGAGATAGTTTGTGAGTGGTATTCTCCAATCTACTGCCTCCACTTTAGATTCAGTCTTTTCATATTTTATATTGAAAATTGAGTTTATCACTTATTTGTTACAAACTGTGATTAGAATTTCTCTTTGGTCTAGATGAGACAGTGCCTTTGGTAACTTGGCTAAGAAATCAGCTTCCATAATAATAGATTGGGAAAACTTTGTTATTTAGAAATGTGGGATTTGCGTCATGAGTTCTTGAGCCTTTTCATGGTATTTAAGAAGCTCAAATTTATAGACTTTATATTCTCTTTAGATTTTACTGATGACTAATTGTGAATCACCAAAATTAAGGGCCATTTCTAATCTTTCAATTAGAGCTTCATATTTAGTTTCATTATTTGTGCATGGATTTGAGAGGGAATATGAATATTATAAGATGCCCTCATTCAGAGTGACATAAATAAGTCCAATGCCTACTTTGACTTGAGGAAGCTTTTGTCTGATCACTAATCTGGTGGATGATGCCCTATTAAAATATAGTTTTCAGTAAAGTTCCCTTTTTTTCGACCAAAATGATCTCTTAATTAGGGAGTTCACAACTCAATAGAGAATCTTTTGGCACTAGATGAGGTGCGAGAAAATTGGTGAGAGCTTACCCTTTAACCTCCCTTTGGGAAGTAAACTTGATATCGTATTTCATTAGGATTAAAGCCCACTTCGTTAGCTTTCCAGTGAGTATTGACCTAGTAATCAAGTGCTTTAGGGGATCAATCTTTGAAATTAAAATGACTTGATGAGAAAGTAAATAATGTCTCGACTTCTTAGTTGCAAATATGAGCACCAGATAATGCCTTTCAATGAGAGATTAGTTGCTTTCTGGCCCCATGAGTATTTCACTCAGATAGTAGAGTGTGTTTTCTTTGTCTTTTTCATTATTCTGGGTGAGAAGTGCCCCAAAAACCCTTCATTATAGTCGTATAGAGGATCAAGGGTTTATCAAGCAGGGGTGCTACCAAAACTAGTGGCTTTAAGGTATACTGCTTGATCTCTCCAAAGGCTTATTGGCATTCTTGATTCCAAATGAATGGGATATCCTTCTTTATCAATATGAAGAAAGGCTTTCATCTTCTAGAGAGATTTAAGATAAATTTTCTTATTTATCCAAGTTGGCCTTGGAATGATCTCAACTATTTTAGGTTGCTAGGTGGTGGCATGTCCAAGAATTCTTTGATCTTAGATGGATCAATTTCAATTCTTTATTTTCTGATGATGAATAGAAGGAACTTTCCAGATAATACCCTGAAGGTACATTTCATAAGATTCATCTTTAAGCTATGTTTCCTAAGCTGGTCGAATACCACTCTTAGCATTCCACCACTAGTGTATGAGGTCATTAAAAATTCAGATCATGCCCCTTTGATAAGTGGCATTTGCATTCTTAAGCTCGAAGGGCATCACACTGTAGCAGTAAATGCCAATTGATATTCTAAAGGCTATATGCTTTTCATTATCAGAACGCATCTTGATTTGGGTGTACTCTGAAAAATCATCCATAAAAGAGAATATTTCGAAGTTAGTTGTATTGTCAATCATGATTTTCATTATTGGCAATGGAAAATCATCCTTCCAATATGCTTTATTCAAGTCCCTATAGTCCACACAGATGTTAATTTTGGCCATTCTTCCTTTTAACTAGCACAATGCTTGCTACCCAATCTCGATACTTTTCTTCTTTGATGAAGATTGCTTCAATCAATTTCTTTGATTCTTCTATCACCTTTTATTTTAGGTTAAGTTTCATCTTCCTAGGTACTTTCCTGATAGGCAAAAGCTCAAGATTAATGGCCAACTTATCAACTACAACTTTCGGATCTAGACCAGATATCTCCTTATAACTCCATGCAAAGTAGTTGATATACTCTTGGAGCACTATTTGAGTTGAGTTTGACTTTTCTCTAAGAGTTGAGTGCTGATGAAGGTCGGGTTAGGATCCTCTTCTAAGCCTAGGTTGATTTCCATCAATTTATTGACTATGTTTTGCCTCTTGTCTTTGAGCTTTGATGAAGCTTCTTTTGGTTTAAGGATTATTCCCTCACCAAGTGGTTCATCAAGTAGAGAAAGATTTCATGAAGATTCATTTGAGGGTGTTTTGGATGTATCATACCCCCTGTCCTTTGGTCCTAATGAAATTTCACCAAGGATGTCACCTTCTCATGATGTCTAAAGAGTCATGGCTATCTTAGTGCATGTGTCAAAGGGTGTTGATATTATTTGGTCATCCTAAAAATCAGATAGAGATCCAAGGGTGACCATGAGACATATATGGATGCTTAGAGTGATACACCCTAATCCCTTGGTGTTCTTGTTTCCTCTCCCAGGAACGTAAGTGCATCCTTGAGGTGGATCCCATAAATTCTTGAAGAAATGACTCTCTCTCTCTCTCTCTCTCTCTCTCTTTGTTCATGGATGTCTGCAACCAGATTTCTTGATTATTTGATGAAGCTGGTCTAAAAAATATTTAAGCATGACTACTAGCTGACGTTCACCATCATTTGTTAGATCCTCAGTTCTCAGAATTTTATGTATGCTTGTGGTATAAGAGATTACCTTATAAAATAGCATTTTCTTTTCACCATGGAGGAATATAGAAAGCCATTAATTCTTCTATGATATTCATTCTTAGCTGATCTAACAACTTAAAATAAACCTTTTGGAACTCTAGTAACAAGAAGAGTATTTTTTATTTGATCTTTGTTGTCATTTTGGTCATAAGTGTAACCACCTAGGCAAACTTGTGAAGCTTCCTCATCTGAAGAGTCTTGGTCAAAGTCACTTTCTAGGTGAGGAGTGAAGATCATACTAGCAATCTTTTATTTTACTTGACTGATGGAAGTAGACCATCTATCAGCATGGGATCTCTAATACCATTTTGCATCATCATAATGAACCTTATGAATATGAAAAGGATGTACATCTCCATCAATTCAGTATTCTTCACCATTCTTGAAGTACTTGAGTCATTAATATAGGGTTGATGGCACCACTTTGTTTTCATGTAGGCACAGCCTTCCTAGTAGTACTTTATACAACGCGTTGGTATCAATCACATAGAACTTGACATTTCTCATCAACTCGTCTACTCTCAGTGGGATGGTTATGGCTCCCAAAGCTCTTTGAATATTTTGATTAAACCTTTAAATGGATATAATCTCAGATAACAAGTGGCACACATCTAAAGTTAGAGCTCTTAGAGTTTGAAGAGTCATCAAATTGAATGATGAGTCTGGGTTAATCAGGATGTCATTAATTTTGATTCTATCACTATTCCCTATACATTTAATGGTCTATTGTGGTCTATTATTCTTGGCAATAGGTCCTCACTTATGAAAGTGAAGGAAGGAGTTTGATATGCATGCAAAGACTCTTTTATCTTTTTCTTAGCGAAGTATGCTTCATAGTTGGCTAGATTTTCCAAGATGTGCACCAGTATATCTCAGAGTTCATATGATATTATTAGGGCATCAAACATACTTAGCATGGCAAGGATTTTCTTTAGGTGGATCGGTATGCTGTATTCCACCTTCTTGGGTATAGGTTTAATTTACGAAGGCTCAATGTCTTCATTCATCTAATTTTTCTTTTTCTTATCCTTGGGAATGTTCCTATCCCTAGGCATTGTAGCTTGTCTCGAAGGTAACACCTTTCCACCTTGGAGTTGTACCTAGTTTGTTCTCCTTATTTGAAATATAGTGTCATGATACCAATAAGGTTTATCTTCGAAATTGCTATGAAGGCTAATCATGTGACAGAAGGTAATGAACCCCTTGCCCCCAATCAATAGTACCTTGGGTATCTTTGCAGAATGTGACTGGTTGAAAATCTTCCCACTTAATGTCAAAATTAGGTAGATGAGGCTTTCTTGTAGAGAGATCTTTAGAGACTCTTAGGATCAACCCTTCTATTTCATCTACTGGCATGACCTTCTTTAGAACTTTGTATTTAGGATATTTCTTTTATAGATGTTCAGATTGACTTGATGCGAGAGCAGAATGAGCTTTAGCATTAGCCTATTTGATCCTCTCCTAGAATTCCTATTTCTTCCTTTAGTACTTGCTAGTATAGGGCTTCTCAAAGTGGTCATGAAGTTGGTTTGACACATATATAGAGTTATATTTTTCATCTGTGTCTTATATGCATAATTCCTCTAAAGTTGGTAAAGTGCATCCTTCCATAGGTTCTACAATTAGAACCTCACCAAACCTAGTGGGTTGAGCATTTGTTTATGGATCACCTAATGGAGACTAGGATAGCTGCTCATTAGTGTTGAGCTCAGATGTATGAGTCACTGCATAACAATAGCCTGTAAACTTAGATAATTATTTTTAAAAGTATCTAGCTTTCTTGTCTCGTCTCTAGAGCAAGTGACACAAGTGATTAGTTTGATCCTGAGGAGGGTTGGTAGGTGATTTTTTACCACCCCTGTAAAATATTTTGTGTGGCTTTGCCTTCTCTGCTAGCACCTCTTCCATCTTCTTGATTTTCCCATAGAACATGGTAGTCATATTTGGCATGCTTTCTATGTGAGCAATTGTAGCCTACATATGCTTGTTCAATATCTGCATTTGCCTCTTAACAAACTTCATGTTAGTTATAACTAGTTTTTTCACAGTAACTAGCTATAGTTTGAGTATACTATAATCGTATTCATGGGCAAACCTCTCCCTAAGATAGTTATTTCGAAAGTAGCCCTTGGAAAGACTCGTGGGATGCCTCATTTCATTAGTAATATCTCCAACAAATCTATTTGCTTTTTCTTGCCTTGTTCCTAAATTTTATCATTATTGAAATGACAAGGAAAGAATCAGCTTGGTTGTAAATCTTCTACAGTAAATATGATGGAGCACATTGCCACTGAAAGTTCACTTTCTCCATCTCCCACATCAAAGTCTTCTAGGAAAGCTTTGAGTTTTTCGGGGAAGAATTCCTCGAGAGTTACTTGGCTTCTTTCTCCTTGGACATATTCCTCCAAAGAATTGATGTATTCCTACATATCTAATTTCTTGACATTATATTCATTTGATTTAGCTTCCTTCTTTTTCTTGCTTGCTTTTGTTCTTTTCTTCTTGATGCTATCGAGCAGGTAAAGTAGTTTACTCTGATGAGGCTTTCTTCATTACCATCCCATGCTCCTTAGGATTTCTAGTTATCTTCTTTATTAGTTTCGTTAACCTTTTTGAAATGTAGATGTTCCATAAGTGCCCTTGTTTGGGGTATATTGTGCTTCTTCTTTGAAGAGAAATTCAACAAGTGGTTCATGTTCCTTGAACATGGTGATGTGGTTGATATGTTTGGTGGATGTTTCAAGTAGGGCTACCTTCGAGAGAGTTAGTTTGCTCTCTTGGTCCTGCTTCTCGACCCAATCTTTGAATATAAAGTAGTCTTCAATAGTATGCCCTAACATTATATGGTAAGAATAGTAGTTTGGGCAGTCTTTCTTATTGGCTTCATTTAGTCTTTTGTATTATGCCAGTTGAAGGCCTAATTTTAGGGCATTCTAAAAGATTTTAGCTACTCTCTTTTTTGAAAATTTTTTTTTTGAGCCTATATTAAAAATCATTGGATTGTTCCACTTTCCCATCTCCTCTAAGAGCTGGTGGTTTTTGATAATTACCCTTGTTCATAGTGAGTTCCAAAGCTTCTTTTGCTTAGTTGCAGTAAATACCACTCTTATATTTTTGGAAGGTTCTCAATGCTTTGCTTTGTCTTTTTCTAATTTGGAATTTTGTGAACTAGGTAAGACTGGTGGGCTAATCCTTTCCAGCTTCTTTGTTTGAATGATGAGGTCTTGGGAAGTGTGGATAGAAGAAATACTTAGGTAAGGTACCATTCACTCACCCCTTATATTATCAAGGACTAGGTTTACAGTCTCAAACCAGCTCATGGGTTGTCCGCACTCAATGTTGTGATTTTTCCACCATGTGACATAGTCCAAGATTGATTCATTGTCATGCTTCAATGTCGAGACAAGGTCTACAATGGTCACTTTGTTACTGACTCCTCCAAACTTGATTCAAAAAGCCTCTTTCATTTGTACTCAAGTTTATATGGATTCTGATTGCAAACTGGCATACCATTTGAATGCTACTTCTATCAAGTTTGCTAAAAATTGGTAGAGTAATAATGAGGCACTATTATTTGAATCCCCACATAGGGTCACAAAGTAAGCTATGTGCTATTTAGGGTTGCCCATGCCATTAAACTATTCGAAGTTAGGCACTGTATAGCCTCTGGGATATGGTACTCAGTCATGATGACTAGGATATATCTGTCAGCATCGTTTATCTTATCCATCTCACTTCCTTGTCTCAACTATGCAGTCACCATTCCTTGTACCTATTATTATATGTATGCTAGCAATTTCATATTATCAAGGATCCCTGAAATTGAGGATTAGGTATCCTTTATTGGTGGAGGTGCTTATAAAGGGTCTAGATTTTCATGGATCTCATCAACAAGAGATGCACCTTTCACCACCTCTACTGCTTGAGATGGTTATTGAGATCATTCCAGCTTGTCAAGCTTTTGGCTCATTTGTAGCATCATTTTCATAACACAATGACTTTCTTTTGAGCTTCATCTTTCCCTATTCCTTACTGTATTAGTTGTTCTTACAGTGCTTCTATGGTCACTTCTTGATTGAAGCTTTAGTTATGACCAAGGCTTCTATCAAGCTATGATATATTTTGAGAGTTAGTCTAGGTTTTGGATCAAGGCTAACTTCTTCCATTAGTCAAGTTGCTTGGTTCAAAAGCTTGCTTATGGAGTAGGTTGCCACACTTTCTCTTTGATATGGTCGTAAGGATTGATCGACAAGGGCTATTTCCTTTTAAATTTCTTCATCAGTAAACCTTGCTCAGGCAGTCTTCTTTTGGCATTTGGCCAATTGGTGTGCGAGCTTGCGATCCCTCCTAAGGTTATAATAAGAAATGACTCTGACAATATGGGTGATTTCCTTTGGTGAGTCCCCATGTTAGGTTGTAGTTTTGTGATGACTCTTGTGATTTTTCTTGGTGATTCAATCCTTTGCCATAGTCTTAAGGTAAGGTTGTGCCCCCTATGATTTGCTTCTACCCTTCTATAAATTGCTTAATGGAGTGAAGAAGTTGGAGATGGGAATGGTAATGATGGATATCATTCGAGGGGTAGGCCTCCCAAGCCTGCTAAAAATCCTAGAAGCTCTTCCCTTACTTGTGATAATCAAGATGAGTTCTTCTTCATCCATGTACATATCTAGACTTACTTCTAGTTGCCCCCTGTCAGGAGTTGGGTGGAGGTGATTAAAGACTCAGCCTTGTCTCGATCCTAGCCTCTGGAAGACTAATATCTTTGCTAATTAAGGTATGACTTCTGGCTCTTCATTCGAATGGCCTTTCTCATTAGAAATGATGATATTGGTCCTCTTTCCTCTTGATAAAAGGTGAGAAATAGGCTTGTCTTGCATAATAGTAACTTTAGTTGGTGTAGTAGCAAGTGCCTTCTTGAACTGGACGACTTCAGAGATAGTTCCAAACTCAATTTGAACCTCACCTGTGACTATTGGTTGGGGTAGATGCATGGTTGATCCTACCCCCAAGATGGTGGTATATCTCGGGATGAAGATATTCTTCGTTAATGCCATTTGATGCCTTCTTTTATAAAAGAGAACACAATTAATCAACACTCAAATCATAATTCTATTTTGTCAATGTCTTTATTGTATTAACTAGGTTTTTATACTTGGAGGAGAAGTCAAGTTCCACTGGGCATGTCAGAATTTGTGGGAATGATTTTGGTGGCTCAACAGTAGCAGAGACCCCAAAGAGCGACCTCGATACAAGTCAGAGTATGTTTAAATTTAAATGCACTATCAAGAATTGTGGGAACATTGACTTTCAGTAGGTATAAGCCCTTATTATTAATTACCTCGATAATTATCAAGAACCTCTTAAAATAAGAAACCTAACTAATAAAATAGAGATACAAAAAAAAAAAGAAAAAACATCATTTGATTGGTTTGAGAAAAGATAGTACATTGTTTAAGAAAGGGGGCATACCTCACTTTACAACGAGTTTCAACATGAAATTATGGAAAAATATAAGAATAATGAAATGAGTGAGAAAGGGACTTTGATGCGCGCTGCTGCCTCTATATTGGACCATGTGAGCTCTGACACAAATGGGTCTCAACTCGATCTATGACAGATATTGATGGCCTAGTCTAATGGGACATGAAAGGAGATGAGAGAAGTTTGAAGTTATTTTGTTAGCCAATGAGGAGTTGGTGATAACCTTATCCAATTTAAAATATTTTCATTAGCTAATAAGGTATTGGTGATAACTTCATTTGATTTGCAGTATTTTCATTAGCTGACAAGATGTTGGTAATTACTTTATCTAGTTTGAAGTGTTTCCATTAGTTAGTAAGTTATTGGTGATAACTTCATTCGATTTGAAGTATTTTCTTTAGCCAATAAGGCATGGTGATATCTTCATTTAATTTGAAGTATGTTCTATAACCCATGAGGCGTAGGCATTGACTTCTTTGATTTGAGGTATTCAGTAGTCTGTGGGGCGTAAGCATTAACCTCTTGGAGTTTGAAGTATTCCTATGGGAATGTAAGTGTTAACTTCTTCGATTTGGTAGCATTATCAATAGCTTATAGGGTTGGCTATAGCTTTGAAATGTAGCCGACAATATTGACCATATTGGCAATTAACTTATTTGATTAGTAGCATCAACAATGGCTTATAGGATTGGGTATAACTTTGAAAAGTGCATCATCAATGGCTTCTGGGATTGAATAGCTTGAAGAGTGTGTTATCAACGACTCCTAGGGATAACTAGCTTGAAGGGCACATCATCAATTGCTTCTGAGGTTGACTAGCTTGAAAAATGTGTCATCAACTACGTCTAGAGTTGACTAACTTGAGGGGTGTGCCATCTTGAAGGGTACATCATCAACTACTTCCGGCATTGACCAGCTTGAGAGGTGCATCATTAACTATTTCTGGGGTTAATTAGCTTTGAAGTATGGATAATGCCTTCCAGTGTGTTGGTGTTTAACTTCTTTGATTTGGTAGCAATATTAATGGTTTATGGGGGTTGGATATAGCTTTGAAGTCTGGCTGATAGTTTTGAGCATGTTGGTGCTTAACTTCTTGAATTTGGTAGAGTCACTAATAGTTTATGAGGTTAGATATAGCTTTGATGTATGATTGATAGCTTTTAGCATATTGGCAATTAATTTTTCGATTTGGTAGTATCACTAATGGCTTATGAGCTTGGGTATAGGTTTAAAGTATGACTGATAGTTTTGAGCATATTAGCGATTAACTCTCTAATTTGGTAAAGTCACCAATAGCTTATGGGGTTAGATATAGTTTTGAAGTGTGATTAACAACTTTGAGCATATTAGTAATTAATATTTTTTTATTTGATAGCGTCACTAATGGTTTATAGAGTTGGGTATACTTTTGAAGTGTGGCTGACAGATTTGAGTATGTTGGCGATTAACTTCTTTGATTTGATAATGTCACTAATAGCTTATGGGGTTGATTGTAGTTTTAAAGTGTGGCTAATAACTTTGAGCGTGTTGGCGATTAACTTCTTTGATTTGATAGTGTCACTAATGACTTATGGGATTGGGTGTAGATTTGAAGTGTGGTTGACAATTTTGAGTATGTTGGAAATTAACTTTTTTGATTTGATAGTGTCACCAACGGCTTATGGGTTCAGTATAGATTTGAAGCATGACTAATAATTTTGAGCGTGTTTGTGATTAACTTCTCTAATTTGGTAAAGTCACCAATAGCTTATGGGGTTAGATATAGTTTTGAAGTGTGATTAACAACTTTGAGCATATTAGTAATTAATATTTTTTTATTTGATAGCGTCACTAATGGTTTATAGAGTTGGGTATACTTTTGAAGTGTGGCTGACAGATTTGAGTATGTTGGCGATTAACTTCTTTGATTTGATAATGTCACTAATAGCTTATGGGGTTGATTGTAGTTTTAAAGTGTGGCTAATAACTTTGAGCGTGTTGGCGATTAACTTCTTTGATTTGATAGTGTCACTAATGACTTATGGGATTGGGTGTAGATTTGAAGTGTGGTTGACAATTTTGAGTATGTTGGAAATTAACTTTTTTGATTTGATAGTGTCACCAACGGCTTATGGGTTCAGTATAGATTTGAAACATGACTAATAATTTTGAGCGTGTTTGTGATTAACTTCTCTGATTTGATAGTTTCACCAACGACTCATAGGGTTTGGTGTAGTTTTGAAGTGTGGCCAATAGTTTTAAGCGTATTGACAATTAATTTCTCTAATTTTGAAGTGGCATTATTCACCACTTGTGAAGTTAAGTGAAGCCATTGGGTGCTGCCAAAGGTTCTTGTAGCATACCCAATAGGACTCAGTTTGACTCAGCTTAGTGTTATAATGTTAAGTGTGATAAATTAGTCCCACATCGGATATTAGATAGATAGAATCTGATATATATAGTGAAAAATGCTCATATCTTATGGGCTTAAACTTTTGGGATGGTTTGGTATCTGGCCCACTATATTATTCTGTTTCAACACTCTTTCGGCTCCCCCAACAAATGGTATTAGAGCTTCAAGTTCGAAGTTGTGCAAACTCTTAAGACCGAAATTACCATGATAGTGCGACTGAATTGAGTCGCATGTTAGTTTCTCTTAAAAAATAAAAAAAATGAGATAAAAACCCGTTGGTATGGATCACACGGTGGAACTAGTCGAGTAAAAGAGTTCTTGATTAAGAGTGAGAAAATTAATGTGGTCAAATCACACCTGAAAGGGGAGATTGTTATAATGTCAGGTGTGATAAATTAGTCCCACATCAGATATTGGATAGATAGGGTCCAATATATATAGTGAAAAAGGCTCATATCCTATGAGCTTAAGCTTTTGGGATGGTTTGGTGTCCGGCCCACTATATTATTCCATTTTGACACTCTTTCGGCTCCCCCAATAATTTAGTTCTATTTGAACTAGCTTTATTTTAGGTCAAGATGACAATATCACCCATTGTTCATAGATTTGAAGTATTGTCGAGGGTTTAGCACACCCAATGGAACTCAGTTTTACCCTATTGAGTTCCATTTGAACAAATCTAGGTCAGGTTTGAGTAAGTTCAACATTCAGAATTTGATTTTAATTTGAGTTCAATTTGATTCAATTTGATGTTTGAGACTTGATAGAATTGTGATTCGCTAACTCCTTTCTGGAAGATGATGAGATGTTCCGGTCTTGAGTTCAATTTAACCCAATTTGAAATTTAGACTTGATTTTCATTTAAATCTGATTTAATTTAACATTTAATATTTGACCTACACCTAGCTCTAATTTGATTCAACTCAATATTCAAAATTTGATTTAAATCAAGTTCTATCCGATTCAATTTGATGTTTAAACTTTGGTTTGGATCAAGTTTGATTTGATTCAGTCCCATATTTAGAACTTGACTTTGGCCTGAGTTAGATTTCAAATTTAATTTGAGTCGCTTTGATTTGATTGATTTATATTAATTAATTTGGTTTAAAAGTCTTCAGGCTATTATAATAACATTATGATGAGCTCGCAAGCTAGCCATAAGTCAACTAGTTGTCAAACAAGATAGTAGACTAGCCTTAAACTATTTGACTTTTAAATGAGATTGCAAGCTAGCTCTAAGTCAAATTAGTTATCAGATGAGACCACAAGGTGGCTCTATGTTGAATTGGTTATTGAACGAGACCGCAGGATAGTCCTTAACTATTTGACTTCCAAACAAGACAATAGGCTAGCCTTAAGTTGGATTGGTTGTCGGAGGAGAATGTAGGCTGGCCCTAAATTGACTTTTGAGTAAGACCGCATACTAGCCCTAAGTCAGATTGATTATTGAGCAAGATTGTAGGTTGATCCTAAATTATTTGACTTTCGGGCTAGACTGCAAGATGGCCCTAAGTCGAATTGGTTATCAAGTAAAATCATAGGTTGACCCTAAACCATTTGACTTTTGGGTAAGATTGTAGACTGACCCTAAATTATTTGACTTCTGGGCAAGATCATAGGCTGGCCTTGAGTCAGATTGGTTGTCGGATGGTCTATCCTAAGTTGGATTTATTATCGGGCAAGATTACAGGTTGGCCCTAAACTATTTTATTAAGATATTTATTTTTTATTGTTTTATTTTGTATATGTTCTTGCTCTCCTCCTCATTGTCAATCCAAGAAATTCTCGTTATTGATTGTTCTCTGACATGATGCTATGGTGATGAGTGAAGCTGCAAATGACCATGATGGTAATGGAGTTTCGTCGGTGTTCTAGACCACCGATGGCTATAATGTTACTGGAGATCCGCCATTATACAGAGAACTAAGAGTGACTGCATGATTGGTGGAGATCTGCCATCATATAGAATATTGTTGGTGGTTGTAGTGTTGGTGGAGATTCACAGTCATACTGAGGATCGTACATGGCCATAGTGTTGGTGGTTCACTAACTTCAAGGGGGGCCACGAGTAGCCACAACGGTCTTTGGGGTTCACTGTCTTCAAGGGGCTACGAGTGGCCATAGTGGTATTTGGGGTTCACTGTCTTCTAGGGACTGCAAGTAACCGCAATAGTGTTTAGGATTCATCATCTTCGATGGGGGCTATGGGTGGCCCTAGCAGTATTTAGGGTTCATGGTCCCTGAGGGGCCATAGATGGTGTATTTGGGTTTACCATCTTTGAGGGGTTGCAAATGGCCGTGGTAGTGGTAGAGAGCCACTGGCAAGAAGCCGCAAGCGGTTGCAGTGTAGTTTGAAATTCTTGTGACGAAGTTCAGACACCCGATTCTTTTAGGTCTAGCCATCTAAACTGGGGATACTGAGGATGTGTGATGGTTGGCGGAAAATGTGGCCCATGAGTGCCCACAAGCCTTGAGGAAGAGAAGGCAATCAGATTCATTTTGATGGATTTTTAGGAGAATTTCGTTTTCATTTTTGCAGATTTACAATTATATCAGATGTCCAGTTGGAACTGAATGTTCAATAGTGCACAGGGGCTGACTGCACCGAGTGTCTGGTTATCCATTGCTACAGGGGGTGGGGGGTTGTGTTGCTGTGGCGGGGCAATGGCAACAAACACGAGAAGACAAAGGCCTTGTAGGGGGATGAATAGAAGAGGGGATAATAAAAGAAAAGGCGAAGAAAGGAATGGAATCTTACACTTTTTCAATCAATTGTTAACACCTTTTTGCTCTCCTCCTAAATAACGAGATCTTCCTCGAACGTTCTTTTTCAATTCATACAGAACTTGCCTATGAATTATTTACCAATTGTCTTTTTTGGTCTTTCTCCAAATTCATGTGCGCTAGTCCCTTTTTTAGAGGGCTTTGAGAGAATCTCCAATTTAGATTATTGGAATTAATTGGGAGATTTAATGCATATTTTCTTACCATAAATCCTATATTTGAATCTCAAATTGATATTCTCCAAGATTATACCTTCTTTTTTGAAAAATCGGATTCATTTTGATGGATTTTTAGGAGAATTTCGTTTTTATTTTTGCAGATTTACAATTATATCAGATGTCCAATTGGAACTGGATGTTTGATAGTGCACAGGGGCTGACTGCACCGAGCGTCTGGTTATCCATTGCTACAATAATTTTTTTATTTTTTAAGCTGGTTTTTTATTTCAAATTAGGCCCACTACTTATTTTAGCTCAATTTAGTATTTGAAATTTTGGTCCATATTTATTTCAAATTGGACTCTCACCCATCATGAATCAAACATAAAATTCACTTTTAATTCATGCCAAGTTCAAAACCAAAATTGGGTGACAAAATTGACGCAAACAAAATGAATCAACAATAAGGAAAAAGATGACGATTACTTCTTGCCCTAATGGGGTCAATTGACATAAGGTAATGCAGTAAACCATGTCTTGAAATCAAGCAATTTTATTAGTATCTATTAAGGATCAAAGCAAGTACCCATCCTAGTTAAGTTTCACTCGATTGAGTGCACAAGAGAAGGGCAGTAATAAGCATCAAGATTTTCCCAATCGCTTCCTCATTTCATGTCATTTTATATTATGAATTTAAATTCTTTTATAAGTAAGAATATAACTAACTTAAATTATGTATCCTTCTTTAAATTAATCAAATCATACTTTTTTCTTTGTATCTCTACTTCATTAATTAGATTTTTTAGGATATTTTTAATAGTTATCAGGATAATTAATAGCAGGGGTTTGTGCTTATTGGAAGTCATATTCTTATAACATCTGATTGCGTTGTTAAATCTATCTAAATTTTATTTATTATTTTAAGATTGCTTCTCGGGATTTTTTAGTTATCCCAGGTGGCCAACCATTGCTCCATAATGAGAAATGTAGAGAGATCCTTTTATTGAGGCAATAGTGAGATGAACTGCTCTTGAATCTATCAGGTAGATTGTCAAAATAAGTAATAGAATACTTTGAGAGACCAAAATACCAGGCTTGAGTTGAACCTTACAGTGTTATTAGGAATGCCTTGCACATAATTGAGACCCACGTACCTTGCAGGATCATCATATTCTTGAAGGTGCTGATATGGTCTACCGAATCCTTCTAACCATCACATACCTATAGGAAGGTTTCCTAAACTTCAGTTACACGAAGGAGTAGACTATCTCAGAAATTAGAAGAATGTCATACCTCACTTGATTTGGGTTAGCTAGTGCCTCGGACCTCTCCCAAGATGCTCATGGTATAGCTTCTTTCTGGCCTCCTTCTCTAGCCCTAACTAAGCATTGTCCAATATAGGTATAGTAATTGGCCACATTGGTTGGATTGTAGGTGAGATTGCGCCAATCGAAGTCCCTCAAGCGTTGATACCAAAGCAGAACCCCTGTCGAGAGGCTTTAATAACTCAAATGGTATTGTCCACTAGATGCGTCTGGCTCGCCATATGTGGTTGCGACTGATATTGTTAAATTGACGCAATACCTTGAGCTTGAACTTATACCTTAGCATAATGAGTTTGGAGGTTTTACATCATTTGAACTTGACTATATAGCTGCTGAGCCTAAAGATCATGCATGGCTTGTGCATGAGTCTTTAGCATATGAGTCATCTACTAGATGACAGTTGCCAGGGTCTAAAACCCATGTTACCCTATTAAATGGAAAGGTCCTTCAGAAATCATTGTTAAAGAAACTCCTCGAGGTTGTTGTTGTGCTGGTAGATGAGCCAATGAGTTGACTAGTTAAGTCAGCTTAACCAGGGCCCCAAAGGAGCTGTGGGACTCTGTCGGTGTAAGGATTATTTACCCTCCAAGCTGATTTTTGGATGATGATAGTCTTGTCGTTCTTGAAGGAATTGTCGAAGGATCAACAACAATCTTATAGATCCACAGAGAAAAGAGGCAGAGTGGATCTCAATGAAAATGTCATTATTAATGAAGCCTGATTCTCAATTGGCTTTTATCTAAGAGACTTCTTAAGATTCTAATCTGCTAGGCCGTCCTTTCTATTAATTTATGTAGGTTTTATCATGATGTAAGTGATTTGATATCTCAAGCGAAGTATCTTGGTAGCTATTCACTTGTTTTGTGCCCTTTTATGAAGTTTTCTGAATTTGTTTGTCGATTTTGGAATGTAGACGATTGTGAAAATTGAGTTTAGAAATTCAAATTTTGGTTTTTAAATCTTGAACTTGAGGAGTTTGCTCAATCTGAATTTTTTGCCTTCATAAAGCATATGTGTAATTTAGAGTACTTGATCTGATTTCCTACGGCAGGGTTCAAGTTCAGCTCCAATTGCTTTGGGAAAAGCATGGTTGAATGTATTTCTGGTATAAGAATGTGATGGTACTCATGTGTTACTGCATTTGGCTGTTCTCAGAGATATAAACTTTGGTGTTCATGGTGCATTGCTATCATCTGTTTCAATGCATATATACTACATATGGAAAGAGGATTTCTGATTTTCTACTGCCATGGAAATCCGTATGGGAAAATAAGACCATCATTTTCTGAAATCATGTGTATTCCACAATCAGATTTTGTTTTGGATATTTTGCATATATATCAGTTATTAGAAGTGGGGAACCCAGAATTTTTTTGTAGAGATGATCCGTAATGAGATTCTCAATCTCTATCAAGTTCATGCGCATGCTTGGTCTGTGAATTGTTCAAATGAACCTGAAACTGGTTTTAACTTGTTTAGAATGCTTTGTGGATTCTTTTACAGGAATATAACATATTGTCACCTATCAGTTCTAGTTGCAAACTATCCATAGGTTAATCCATTTTTGACAAAAAAAAAAAAATCTAAATTTCAACATAGTTGTTCGAATGTTGATGACTGGATAAAAGATAGAGCTTGTGATAATTGGTAAAAAAATGCTTGTGCCTCGAGTGGTTATGTTTCTCTCTGATGCAGTTACGAACATATCTCCCTATTATGGTTGTTAGAGCTCAATGTTTATCCATGTTGGACTCACTATCCATTTTTTGGATTGGTTGTGCTTGTTCAAATGTAAAAGAATGGCACCATTTCCTTGGTAGCATGACTATCTTTTTGTATTAAATTATACTTGTGTGCTATATGAGCTTATATTCTGTCTTTTTTTTACCAGTGCTATATACGGTGACAGGCTTGAGCATCTTAGGCAATTTTTTGTGTCCTATGGTCATGCAACCAGCGTTTCCCATGCGGAGATCAACATGATTCTACCACCTACCACTAAGTTGAGGGATTATTCAGTTCACAAATAAATCATCAATTTTTTTTAAAAAAAAATTTTTTGTTTATACAAAATATTTGAGAAGCAATCTAAAAAATTATATTAATAAATCCTAATTAATTAAAATATATTTATATAACCATTCATTTTTGGATCATTTTATAAAATTTTATTGATTAATTAATTTTAATATTAAACTTAGTATATTTTTCTATTTATTTATAAATGAATCATCAAATTTATTAATTCCTATTCTAACTAAATACCAAAATTTGGGAAATTGATGGAATTAATCAATTTCATTTAACAATCAAACAATAAAATTTTATAATTGAGTGAATTGGTCAATTCTCAATCCCCCTTCCAAATTGAATGGAATTGGTCAATTCTTTAATTCTAGAATTGAAATTAATCCAAACGTCTCCTTAATTCGTTACCTTTAGTATTTAATAGTATACTATTTATAGGGTAAAAAAGTAGTTCTATTTAGAATTTCATGATTTCAGTCATAATTCCATCGGACTCCTCGTTAATTGATCACTATGAATTTTGAATTTCCTAGAATTGATCTCTAGAAATAGACATCTATTAATTTTCATGAGAATTCAACTACTTTTGTACATGAGCGAGCTCATCGAGCTTCTTTAATTGCCTTAGGATGAGTATTCATCTGGCTAAACAACACTTAGGCCGCTGAACTAACTTAGCCCAAAAATACCTCAGTGTCGTCATCTCTGTGACTCAACCTCTACAACTGTGATTGAGCCTCAACTGATGGTTCAATTCATTAACTAGGTTTTGATTCATTTTTGGTTCATTGATCAGGTCACTTTAATCTAGAGATGAAGTATCCTCATAGTACTGCACCATTAAACATGTTTTTATGAATATTGCAGCTCATAATTTCACATTTTTTGTTGAAGAAAGCATGACAGCAAGGGTGAATATCTAAACAAAACCTTCCAAGACTACGACCTCATGAAGCTAGTGTGTGGGAATAATGGTTGCACGTGGTAAAATATGAACATCAAACGAATCAGCACATTGGCAAGCCAATGGAACAAGATAAAAATGTGGAGGCCAGGGCTACTGCCAACACTTAAGACAATGGCCAAGATGATCTAGATGAAGGTATTGATAATATACCCCTTACCAATACTCAAGATGTGAATCAATTTATCAACGCTCAAGGTGTGGATCAGTCTCAACCGAGCAGTTCACTTGAAGCAACTTGAAGAAGGGGTGGGGAAAGAAGAAGTCGCACGTTATTTGGAAACAGAATCTATTGATGATGTTGCAGCACAAATTGGTGAAGTGGCTAATGCTCTCCGTGAACTTAAGAATAGTCGCAGTGTAAGTTTTTATCAAAGAAATGGGAAATGAGATAATGTCCCTTCAGCAATTCGGGCATTCTGACAGGCATATCAATGAGGCATATGAGTATTGTTGACAAAACAATATGAAAATACTATTTTTTTTGGAGAACTTCGAGAATAAAATGGCTAAAATATAGAAGATTTTATTCACTATTTTAATCTCACTTATATAAAGACTTGAATCTCATAAGTACCTAGTGAAGATTCTATACTATCACATTTTCCTAGATATAATTTTCTAAATGACTATTATATTTCTTTAACCACAAAACCTAAAGAGTCATCAACTTAATTTGGTTTAATTTTCAATACCCTCCCTTAAACCTAATTTTGTGCCATCAATCATGCCAAGCAAATTCTTGAATTTAATAGAGATATCAAACTTAAGCGGCTTAGTGAAGATATCGACAACCTGATCAAGAGACTTTACATGGACTAACTCAACCTTGCTCTTCTTCACATGATCCTGAATGTAATGAAATTGGGTCTTAATATGTTTGCTTCTTTGATAGTAGATTGGATTATTAGTCAATGTAATTGCCGATTTGTTATCAACATGAATCTTAAATACTTTATTTTGAGAAAAATAAATCCCATAGAAAAAATCCTTTACTAAATAGCATGATACATACATGAAGAAACTACCACATATTCAACTTCATAAATAGAAAGCATGACTATAGGTTGTTTCTTTAAGAACCAAGTAAAAGTAGTGGCACCCATGAAAAATATAAAACCAGTAGTACTCTTTCTATTATCAGTATCTCCTCCCCGATCACTATTGGAATAACCCATAAGTTGAAACTTATTTGCATGTGTATGAAGCAAGTCATAAGTCATAGTACTTTGTATGTATCTAAGAATCCTCTTACTCACTTTCAAATAAGGAGATCTTGGTCCTTCTATATAATGGTTTACCAACCCAACATTATAGAGAATATCAAGCATTGTACAAGTCAATTATCTCAAGCTTCCAATCATGGTTTTGAGGATAGTGTTATCAATTATCTCCCTATCTTTAAGCTTGAAGCTTTGTGCTTCTATTAATTGATGTGTCTATTGATTTGCAATCTTCCATGTTAAATCTCTTTAGAATCTCCTTTTCATAAGCTTCTTGTGAGATAAAAATACCTTCTTTATTTTGCTTCACCTTTATGCTAAGAAAATATGACATAAGACCAATATCCATCATTTCAAATTCTTGAGTCATTGCTTATTTGAACTCTTCAAACATAAGAGAATTAGTGTCGGTGAATATTGCATTATCAACATATAAACAAATAAATAAAATATCTTCATGTTAATTTTTCTTCACATAGAGAGAATGCTCATGGGGACATTGGATATAGCCATTGGCTTGAAAGAAAGAATCAATTCTACTATACCATGCCTGAGGTGCTTGCTCAAGCCATAGAGTATTTTCTTCAATTTGAAAATTTTGCTTCATGTCCCTCTTTGACATAACCCAAGGATTGTTCAACATACAATTCTTCATCAAGAAAACTATTTAAGAAAGTGAACTTGATGTCCATTTGAAATATTTGACAATTGTTGTGAGCTATCGGAGATATAATCAATCGAATAATTTTCATGCGAGCAATAGGAGCAAATACCTCATCATAGTCAATGCTGACATGTTATTTGTATCCTTTAGCTACGAGCCTTGCTTTGTAATTCTCCATTTCTCCTTTGACATTCTTCTTAACATTGTACACCTACTTTGCTCTAATTGGTTCATATCTTTTGGGAAGAGGAACTAGCTCCGAAGTCTTGTTCTTTATAATCGCTTTGATTTTCTCTTCCATGGCCTTTTTGCATTTGATATCTTGAAATGCTTCTTCAAAGCCTATATGTTCACAATCAATAAATAGACAAAATAAAGTTAAGTCATTAGTAACCTCATAGAGTTCACTAAAACTCCTTATTTTCTTTTGCCTCAAATCATCACTTGATATAATGATGTTGGAGAAGAAGTATTAGGAAATGGTGATGATGGTGGTGTAGAAAACTCTGAAAACTCCATCTTTCCTTGATCATCTTGAATATATTCCATGTGAGCATTCCAATCCTACATGTCTTCTTCATCAAATTTCACATCTCTACTAATGTGTATCTTTTTAGAATTTGGATCATATAATTTATAAGCTTTAGATCCTGTATCATAGCCAATGAAGATGTACTTGATGCTTCTATCATCAAGCTTGGTTCTCCGTTGTTCAGGTACATGAGTATATGTCTAACTTCCAAATATCTTCAAATGAGAGACATTTGACCTTCTTCCACTCTATTTCTTAAGGCGTGATGTGATCATCACTCCTTATAGAATATCTATTTAGTAAATAGATGGTACAATCAATAGCCTTGGCCTAGAATTCCTTTGAAAGATTTTTGGTCTTCAACATACTTCAAACCATATTGAGAATACTCTGATTCTTCCTTTCAATAACTCCATTTTGTTGGAAAAAATATGGAGCCGTCAAGTAGCACCAAATTCCATACTCTTCACAATATATTTTAAAAGCTTAAGTAAACTCTCCATCATAATCGGATATCAAGACTTGAATAGAAAACTACTTTGCTTCTCTATATAAACCTTAAATTTTTTGAATGCACCAAAGACTTCGGAATTTTTATTCAAAAAATATACCTATATTTTCCTACTAAAATCATTAATGAAAGTAAAAAAATGACGATTTTTACCAAATAATATAGGAACAATAGAACCACATACATCAGTGTGGATAAGTTGAAGTGGTCTTCTTGTACGAAAAGATGTATCCTTCAGGAAACTTGCTTTAGATTACTTGCCAAGAGAGTAGTCTTCACAAATTTGCTCTATATAATTGATAGAAGGTACTCCTTACACCATTATCTTGCTTAATAAGAGTTTGAGATTACCAAAATTTAAGCGGCTAAAACAAAAATGCCATAGGCATAAAGCTTCCTTATTATTAGCATCCAAGCATTTAGTAATACCTTGCTTAAGGTTCAATAAGAACATCCTTTTTTTTTGTCATCTTACTTTGCGACAAGGTTGCTTTTCCCATCTTTTTAAATAAAGCTATGAACTTTTATATGTACCTCGTAGTTTTTCTCTAATAATTATCCCAAACTCAAGATATTGTTCTTCATGTTTGGCACATAGATGCTTGAGGATAGATTTGTGACCTCCATTTTTCATTGGAATTAAGATGTTATGTTTTTCTTTAACTAAAATTTTGGATGAGTCACCAAAGGTAACTTACCCTCCAATAGTTTCATCAAACTTTACAAATATGTATTTAGTTCCACACGTATGGTTGCTTGCTCCTATGTCAAGATACCATATCTCTTACTTGTCATCTTTATCTCCTTTGAGTGCTAACAATAGAACAATTTCATGTTTATTTTCAACAAATTTAGCTTTCTCATGAAATTTATTATTTTCATTATACAAACAATTAAAAGAATAGTATCCATATTTTTTGCAAGTAAAACATTGTATGTCATACCTTTGATTTCTAAAGTTTTCTCCTCTTTCATGTCCTCTTGTGGTTCTTTAGTTTTGATTTTCATCACTATTACTTGAAGTGCTTCCTCACTCTTGACCACAGCCACAACCACATCCACAGCCTCAACCATGACCTAGATATTACCTTCTTTCTTCTTTGGAGTCATTTCTCTCTTCCTTCAAAGAGAACTTAGTATGAAGAATTTACTCTAAAGAGTCTTCTTTTCTTCTTAGTGATCCTTTAGTCATGTGTTTGTAAGGATCCCATGAGCTCATCAATTGATATGGCTTTCACATCTTTTTATTCTTCAATGACAACTATAATGTAGTTGAACTTGGAATTCAATGAGCATAAAATTTTCTTTACAATTCATGTATCACTCATTTGCTCTTCATTTCTCTTGATTTAATTGACAATTGCCATAACCATTGTGAAGTAACCAGAAAAAGCTTAGATTCTTTCATGTTCAAGGCTTTGAATTCCCCTCGGTATTTGAAGATGAACTTTCTTCACATTCTCAACTCATTTGTTGGAGTTTTCAAGTATCTTTCATATTTATTTGGCAATAGTTGCTTAAACAATTTTCTCAAAATCAGACTCCTCCAATTCTTAATAAATAAAGAAGTGAGCTCGACTATTTTTCTTTCTTGACTCATTTACATTTTGTCCTCCTTTATCATAGCCCTTTTTAATAAGTTCTAAACAATCTTGGAAGTCAAGCAAAGCCCTCATTTGTATGGACCAATTGCCATAGTTGGTGTTTATAAGATGAGGCACTCGAAACTCCATCTCATTTATCATTTCTAGATCGTTGCTAGTTCTTATATCACTTGTTGACAAAATAATATGAAAAATAATATTTTTTTGGGAGAAACTTGAGAATGAAGTGGATAAAATACAAAGGATTTTATTCATTATTTTAATCTCACTTACATGAAGACTTGAACCTCATATATATATATATATATATATAGATATATATATAGATATATATATATATATATATAGATATATATATTCTACACTATCTCATTTTCTAGATACAATTTTCTAAATGACTATGATATTATTCTAACCATAAAAACTAAAAAATCATTAACTTAAATAGATTTAGTTTCCAACAGATGAATTAATAGATAGCTCGTTTTTAGTAAGGGCAATGCACCTCGTTGCGCCTAGGGTGAGGACTTGCTTGCTACCGACCACAAATTGGGGGGGCTTAATTATGACTTGCTTGGGATGAACATACTACGTTCTTTTCCTGGCCCAAAATTAGTTGGGATTGAACAAATTGAGAGGCTTCATTACAACTAATTCCTAAGAGTCCAATGTGTCATCCACACGTTGGACTTCTAACAGACTTCTAATAATACTGAATTTTAATATCTTTGGAATTCTAAAGTCTTGAAAAACATAGCTTTTCTAGCAAATGTGAGTACAACCGTGAACTTTGTTAGTTTTCATGTTCCAATTGCACCATATAATCACCATTATCTGTTGGATAATTTTCACAAAAGCACAACGGAATATATGATCCCGAAATATGTAAAATGACAGCAAAAACATGAAAATGCAGAAAAAAAAAAAACAAAAACAAAAATAGGACGTGTATTATAAATTCTGGGATGATGCTTCTCTGAATCTTTTAGCAAAGATTCATAATTTCAACTCAATCAAACAAATAAAACATTCATAGAGATGATTTTAGGTCGATCAACAAAATGGTCAACTGGTGCATCATTGGTTAGCATGCAGTGGTCATTTCAGAACCTGAATCTGTGCCAAAAATGGATGCATCATTCTTGGTAGCAAAAGAGGGAAATGGAAGGATGGACCTTAGCACCTCCACCAATTAAGCATTTCCACGGAATAATCAACTTATATCTCCATGGCAGCGGATCACAACACTTTCATCCCCAATTACAATAAGGTCAGAATGGTCAACAAAAACTTATTTGAAGTGAAGGCTGATCAATAAATAGCAACATTCCTCTTTAATGTGTATAGACATTACGAACCGTAGATGTCTTCACGAAATTAGTTCCAACCACAAACTCTATCTGAAAAGCTCAGCAATATACATCCTAATCATTAATAAAATCATCAGAAAAATAAAACATTGCTCTTTCCACCCCTCACCTTGATCCATAAGCCAATGATTCCCACCTAAATGGATGGCTAAGATATACAACAAACGGAGGGGTTTTCAAGAGTAACCCAACACACACGCAGATGGCCGCTACACCCACCATCGACAGCATTGCAGGCCTGTAGAGCAATGATCTTCTTGCAAAGCTGTGGCAAGTCACTTGCTGATTGCATTGCTTGCAATAAGGTCGAGTTCTCTGTTTCATTCTCTCTGGGTCAATCTCAAAGCCGGTCAGTTTGCCAGACTGTAGGCCACCAAATTGCCAGCAGGTGGAATCCAGAACTGCAGGAATGTTGAGAACCACTTGGCCTTTATCTGATTTCCTGTCAATTTTCTTCTGCACCAGCTGAAGGTAGGATTGGTAACCTCCATCACGAGCATAGTCCTCAGGAGTGAAACCAGAGCTGTCACGAATGGTCCTCCACGCTTTTACTCCCAACTGCATCATGCAAACCAAGAAGGATGTAAGCAACCACGTGGTGGACATCTGCCCAAATATTCTTCTTACCCATGCAAAATAGGAACAAATTCATACTACAAATTCTGGAAGAGTTCATCTCAAGAATGAACATGGAGGAGTTAATACCTGCCCAGGATCATCAGTCAATGCATCTAACACACCCTCGGCGCCAAAACTTGCAGCAGCAATATGAAGAGGAGTGATGTTCAAGGGGCCTAGCGTATCAGGTCTAAACAAATGGTTATCACTGTCTGCTATGGTTGGTTTGTATCTTAGCAGAAGTTCTACTACTGATTTCCTGTTCTTCTGAACAGCAGTGTGAAGCAGATCTGATGATGATAGGAAGTCACTGGGCGAGCTATTTCCTAAATTTACATTCCCTTGAAATAAAAGATCCAGAAGTTTCTTGACCACTGCACACCATTCCCAATCCACAGAAAATGAGAAAAGCCACCTAAACCGAGCCAAGGAAAAGGCATTTGAACAAGAATCTGACTTTTCAGATCTTAACCTAAATTGACTTCTATGGAGAAGCCAACCCATCTCACACAAAAACTCTATGGCCTGATTTCTAGCATTCATTGCATCTGCTTGTTTCATAATACCAACATCACATGAGTCCACACAAATTGATTTCTCCAGCAAACAGATCTCAGAACAGATTTCTTTTTCTGCAACTATAAAGGGAAAAAAGATGCTGCTAAGGCATTGATCTTCAACCTGCAAACCATACCATGAATTTAAGTAATGGAAAAAGATGGTTGAAATGAAAAGATTTGCAGAGAAAAAGGGAGGGCATCAGGATACCACCAGAAAACATTAGTAGAAGAAAAATGAAGTACCTCTATGAATCCCCTCCCTGATGAATTAGGGAGGGAGCAACAAAAAAAGTATTGAGATGCTCTAGACTCCCTGGCATCCACAGCCATAGTGTGTGAGGTCTCCTGCTCCAAATATTTCCCCTCAAATGCACACAATATCCTGAAAAGTGAAAACACATGAGTGGAAGAATATATAAGATAAAAAAGAGGTCCAAGTTTATTTCTTGTTGAAAAAAGAAAATAAAGAAAATGACAACTTTAAATAAAAGTGATCAGCTCATAAGCAGGTCCAACAAATGCAAAGGAATTATTTGTACCTAACAGTTGATCGGGAATTATCAATTCGTTTCACTTTAAAATTAACTTTGGCAGAGATAGGCACCGCAATTGGAGACACACAGAAACTATCAATACAATTAGGGCTCTTTAAAAGCAACGGTGTGTCATCCATAATCTGACCTGCACAAAGAGAAGAAAGTCAGCAATGTACACACAATTCTATACAAGAAGTTGATCTGCAAGTTAAGACAAGTTCATCTACCATTGCAAATAAATGCAATTTGATGCTGCACCCTAGCATACACCCATCCTGTTCTCCAAAAACCATCATCAGAATTATGCAAAAGCCTGTTAAGACTAGCACTCAGATCACGAAAAAGCTGTACAAAACAGAAAAAACACATCAGTTGGGAGTAGCATTATAAACCATTCAATGAACTCTAACAATCATGATGAATCCATAAAACTCTCAATGCAAAGGCCACCTTCGCCCATTCAGACTCAGCCATTCGAAGATAAATTGTTAGCATAACACAGCCTGGCCTGATATAACTCTCCATGTCAGTTGGAACATGGGCTAACCAATTGAGGATCTGTACATTCAGAAATGTCACAACATACAACAGCAATTATTAAGCAAAAGATCTAAATTGAAGAGAACTCAAATTTAGCATATATATTACCTGTGCTCGCAAAACATTGGGTAAATCATGAGGGTCTTTACCAAATAGCTTGAAGACAATTCTATCTGTTCTACTCTGGAGTTCAAAACTAGAATGTTAGAGAGCTACTCACAAGATGAGGTAGCAAGATTAAGTATTTAAATAATTAAATAAAGCAAGCATTAAAAATATGACACCTAAACACAACAGAAAAAAGAATAAAAAATTAATAACATGATGCTAATGTGGCAAAAAGCCACCACCATAAATGCACTCTTTGGCAAGTAAAAAATCACAAAATTCCTTGTTCTGAAAGATTAATCACACAAGTAATACAGACCATCATATTTGAATAAGTAGCATAAATTCCACTGTTTCTCGCAAAATGTTTCAGAGGTAAGATTCTTTACATATTGCTATCTAGGATTCAGTCCACTATACAAAGCTCTTAAATTTGGAAGTATTTCTACTCAAATTTGGAAATCTAACCAACTAAATCACAGTAGATCAAGTAGTCCCCAATTCTTGCTCACTCTAGCACATCCAAATATATTATTTTATAAGATAACTAATTGATCACAGTTCTACTATTAACTGATACTCAGGTATTGTTGAAAGGAGTAGTAGAAGCTCTACTCAGTTCAGTAATTTCTTAAATAAAGAATATAGTCCATTTTAACATTAATGATGCTGCTAAACTACATGTTCGGTGTTGTTAACCATCTTGAAGAACACATCTGTCAAGGTTATGACAAAATTACCTGAACATCTCCATTCAAATTGGATAGTGATTGAGCAGATGTCGAATCTGAATTACCACTTGTCTGAGGTAAACTTAAACGATGAGAATCCAGCAGCATGCATGAAGGACAATTAGGAGAGCCAGTCTCCCGATTTTTGGTAATAGCCGACTGTTCACATCTGTTTATGTAATATACCGTTTCATCGTATGTATCATTCAAATCAAAATCTTTAGACTGAACTTGTTCTGCTGTAGATCCTACAGGCAGCATGCACTGGGATGAGCATAAAGCAAATTGTGTTTCTTTAGCTGGCAAGACATCCTTTGTTGGCAATACAGCTGCAGATCTTTGGGAACCATCTACTGGTGCAGTTTCACCTAAAGAAACTTCCATCATATTTCTATTCATAGGCACAGCAGTAGTGGCGGTGGCAAATACAGACTGATCATCAGGTAGGAGAGAAGAGCCCTGGGCAGTACAATTCACCTGAGAAGGCCAACACAAGGGTATGGATGATTCTTGAAAAGTAACACCATTTGAAGGTGAAGGATTTGCAGCTTCTGATGATGTTGCAACTACATTTTTGGCATTCTGCATGTCTTGTGTTGCATGAAGAAGTCCAGAGAGGTTTTGAAAATCAAATGAACCAGAAAGGCTCGCAAGATTCTTCAAAAGATGAGGGAGAATGTCCTGATCTTTTGACTTGCCAGAGTTGTCAGCTGCAACAACAAGGCCAAGTTGGTAGCTTGAAAACACAATTATTTAAACAATAAACAGATGTTTAGTCAGGCATAAACATAACGGCCTTTCTAGATAAACGATCAATATGCGGAGAATTAAGATATGCAAAAGAAAGTTACCAATTACAAAAATATGCCTCAAACAAATTCTTGATCGTTGAGACCCAACTTCCGAGACCAAAACGGAATGAAAAATTCAAGCATTGATCAAAGAGCAGTTTTTCACATCTTTCCATGTTTTTAAAATGGGATGTGGTGGGAGGTGGTCATTAAATTACGATGTAAATTGGCGAGGATTCTTAGCAAACTTATCAATAAGTAGCTGCAAGTCTGATCATCAGTCACAGGATTCCCGCTCACAGAGGCTTCAGGATGAGTTTTCCTCCTCTCTTATTGTGCCCCGCCAAACGTCGACGGCAGCTTCTCTTTGCTTCATCAAATTCTTGAAGAAGGTGAAACCTGGAATAATTTTGAGATAACAGCTTTAGAAATGGCCCCTTTTAAATATAAAATCACAGGGAATTCTTGAAATATTTTTCCTGGAGAAAACATTAGCATCACAACACCTCTCTTTTAAAAAGAAAGCAAGCCACAACAAAAAACTTTCAGAATCTTCAGCTTTGGATGTTGTTCCATTCTGAATAACAGACCCCACACATTATTATTCCCTGATTAGTTGATTAGAAGTCAATAATCTGCCATATCTGCTCAATAATCTATACTGTCATTTGCACAAGACTCTTACATCAGTTTCATAGAGCACATGTTTCAGGTTATGTTACTCTGACCTGGAACACAATATCTCAGCTAACAAAAAGTTTAGGCTTTCATTGGCACTATATGAATAACCTGCTGAGGAAGTTCAATGAGATTTTCATGTCACATATTTGGAACATTTGTGAGAGGAATACATGGATGGATGAAAACATCTCATTGTGCTTATCTCTTTGAAAATAATGGTGAAGGCAAACAGCATCAGAATTTAATTTTCATTGTGAAGGTAAACAGAGTTTGGAAGATGGAAACTGCAAGCAAGAGTTTGGATGACAGAGTTCAGTATTTGCAAGTGCAAACTTTACATGCTCATGAATACCTGTGGTGTGGCAGGATGCTGTTCTACATAAAATATTCCTGTTGTTTTGGCTTAAAAGGATGCTGAAATGTTGTGTGAAACATAAGGATTACTTTCATAATACAAATACGAGGTTACTCTCTCAGACAGAAAAAAAAGCTGCAGATCACTTGCGACTGAAGCACTCATGGCCAAAATGAATCTTGCTGAGGATATTTGTTAGAGCAGTATCAACTGCAAACAAGTGAATCTGGTGAGTATGCAGATATCTTAGATTGCAACAGATCAATCTCGGTTGTGATCCACAAATAGAACAAAAATAGGCAAGACAGCAATAAATTTTCAAATCTAATTACTATAAGAAGTGAGAAATTGACAATAAATTGTTACCTGCTACATTGCTGGCAGAAACGCTGTACAACATTGCCAACCATTGCACTGCTGGCTTTTGCATGCATTTCACACACTTTATGCCGTCTATGGTAGTCCTTGGCATCACTGAGGTCAGCCTCACAACCCTCCACTTGACAAATAGAGCGGTTGGAATTGGCACCCTGCAACTTGCTCCTTTTTCTGTTTTTTCCTTGCCAGCTAGCAAGGTCTGCTTCCATAACTTCATATGAATTATCCCCAAGGTTTAGTGTAAGAGAACCGCCTTCATCAACATGCACGTCATCTTCCACCGCTACAACCCTTCTCGGTTTCTCCAAAACCCCTTTCCCTTTTCCAATGATCCTAAAATCAGCCTCCTCTGAGTAAGAAGACGATCTATCTGACAGCATTCCAGAAGCCAAAATGGGTGACAGTTGCTTGTTTCTACAGTCAGAAGTGGATGCATTCAAAGGGGTTGCAACAAAGAGATCCCCATCCCATTTCCAATCATTCAAATCCCATTCCAGGCTTTTCTTGCCAAGCTCATTCACATTTGAAGTTCCCATGCCGTACAATTGGTAGCCCTGACCACCCACCCGAGCTTCCATTGATCTCAAAGAAAACTTGTAAAGTTACCAAAACCGATAATCTCCTACTAGCGTCCCACAATTCCAATCCAAAAACACCTTTGGAGCTTGGAAAACCAAAAACAGAGAAATTAGGGCCTTCCGAAGACCCTAATCAGCCTCGCTGCGCCCCCAGAAAGCAAGAAACATCACGCCCATGAAGCCATGGATCCAAACAACCGAAACCCACATGCCCCTTTATAAAATCGCATTAAAAGATCAAATAAAAAAAGTTTCAAACTTCCACCAGTTCAACCAAAACGGGCCTAATTCCTTCAAGATTCAAAATACGCAACAATCCCACGCCAAGCAGACAAACTCAAGCCATTCACTCATTCTCCACCAGCAAATCCCCCAATCCCAAAGCTTTCACATTCTGAAACCAAAAGAACAGAATTTCGCTTATTAAACAGCGGATGAACCCAAGATTTCCGCAAAGGCCTTCCAAACCCTTGATCCCAGAAGAAAATTCCGGTCGAGAAAACCTAGAGACTCGCCATTTACCGAACACAAAACTCCTCAAATCACTTCAAAATGTAAAGAGTCAACAACGCCATCCAAATGATAACCCAATTCCCAAATTGAACAGTCCACAAAACGCTAGCTAGATTCCCAAACCCAAAGAGCACCTCAGTCAGCTAAAAAAATACTCAAGAAAATGCCAAATTTAATTCAAACAATCCGCGAAAAAAAGGTGAGGACCTCCCCTGGCGGGCGAGCTCCGATCCGAGACAGCTCCTTCAGCCGGATCCAGAGATCCCCCGAAGCGGTGGGAGGGACACAGGTGATATTCGGGGACGCCGACCAAGTGCGAAGAGTTTGCACGACAACATAATTATTATTAAACCAGGAAAAAAAAGAATAAAAAGGACACCAAAACGCGAAGGCAATTGAGATAAAAAATAAAAATAAAAAAAAAGACCGCGTAAGACCGAACATCGATGAGCTGCATTGGTCCAAACAGCGCACTGAATTATCTATTCATCTCAACCGTCGAAAATTCCCTAGCACATATCTCCATCACTTTGTACGTCTCAGATCGTAGGTAAAAATGTGGCCCGACCCGAGAAATACGGTTTGAGTTTTTGAATCGCGCAACGCTATGTAGACGCACCTGTTAATTTCTCCGGCCAAAAGAAAATGCTGACGCGCACTGAAATGTGGGACCCACCGCAGTCGCTCCAGTTCTGATTGGCCGCTCGAATCAAGGCGTCGGTTTGATGGTTCGTCTTGGTTGTGGTACGATGAGTAATTAATTAATCCGGCGACTAATTAAGTACCGAACATCGGATGGCTTCTTTTCTCCCCGATCAGCTGTAAGTAACGTAACAGCATTCATCACAAATGCGGTGACGTTTCAAGAGCTGAGTGGCCAGCCGGGTTCTTGGATTCGGACCGTGTCTGCGTGCCAGGATCGTCGAAAACTTGGTTGTGAACTGTTTAATCTTTGACGAGGATTTGGGTCCAAATTAAGGTGAGCTAAGGCGGCTTAAACACTCAATTGTCCGGACAAATGTCTAAATTTTCAAATAAACGATCGTACATTGAATCAGAATAGTGTGATCTGTTAATAGGTCCGTTATGTAGTTTATTTTTTATTAACTTCAAATATAAATGCTTGCATTACTTTAGATGCATGCCTACGTCAACGCTAGAATTTTTTCGGAATTTTAACTTATAAAAAGGAGGAAAAAATAGAACAATATTATGATAGCCGGCCCAGTTTGATTTTAGTTGAATTTGAATTCTAAATTTACGATGGATCTCACAATAATTTGAAATACTTTGAGGGTTTGTGTGTAAATTTTAGTATGACTTGGCCCTTGGGAGCGTCGGTATGGATTGAGTTGAAGAAAAGAGAAAAAAAAAAAAAAAAAAAAAAGACCAAAAAATTTAGACGATGCATTTTTCGTTTCGAACTTCCATATAATTAAAGAAAATCGGCAGTTTATATGTAAAATGTCCAAGATTAATATGCTTGGCTCAAAAGCCCCAAACCATGTGCTGCAGGCTTTGATTAGGAGGAAAGAAATAAATTATCTTAAGTTTTGTATCCAGATGTAATTATATAAGTTATTGAGCTTTATTGCAAAGTTGAGATTCCCATGTATATATATAGATATATATGAGCAGCGGATGGGGGTCCGTTAGGGCCGGAGGAGATGAAGCAGACGTTGACGTGGTTAGCAAAGATTTTGTTGGCGTCAAAGTCGATGAGGTGGAGTTGAACCTTGAGGTCACCGAAGTGGTGGGTGACCCACCCGCGTCTCCATCGTTCTCGGGGATGCGGAGGAGAATAAAAAGGAGGGGGTAATTACCTACAATTTTTTTATAATTAATTTTAATTATTTATAATTTTTCGTAATTTTTGAAATTACCCACATCAATTTTTTTTTAATATTTATCTACACCTCCCTAATTATTATTTAATCAAAATTTTTTTAAAAAATTCCGATTTTACCATTCATTATTTTTACAATTAAACTCCTAAAAACTTATTATTTATTATTTAACCCTCTGAAATTCGGATTTTTACAAATAACATCGCAAAATTATTCCGATTTACAGAAAAATCCCCGAAATTCGGATTTTTGCAAATAATACCCTGAAATTATTCCGATTTACAAAAAAGTCTCCGAAATTATTGTGACGGCGGTGAGGGTGGCGACGCGCGGGCGGCGAGAGCGGAGGCCCGAGGCCGATGCACAGGACCGGACGCCGGAGGCCGGCGAGCGGACGCAGAAGCCGGAAGCCGAGGCTGAGGCTGTCTGGGGATGGAGGCCTAGGCTGGCGCGCCGGCACGCGGGCACGAATGGCCAAGGCCGAGGCCGTCCACGCCCGCGTGCCGAGGCCGAGGCCATCTGGGGACGGAAGCCGAGGTCGATGCGCCGACATGCGGGCGCGGACGGCCTTGGCCTCGGCCTTGGCACGCAGGACGAAGGCCGAGGCCGGCGCACCGACACGCGGGCGCGAACGGCCAAGGCCGAGGTCGTCCGCACTCGCGTGCCGAGGCCGAGGTCGAGGTCGTCTGAGCCCGTGTACCGAGGCTGAGGCCGAGGTCGTCCGTACCCGCGTACCGAGATAACACCATTTGTTCGAGGTATTACCATTTGTCCGAAGCTGGGTGTTATTTACAAAAATTCAAATTTCGGGGTGTTAAATAATAAATAATAAGTTTTTAGGGGTTTAATTGTAAAAATAACGAAGGGTAAAATCAAAATTTTTTGAAAAAATTTTGATTAAATAATAATGGTGTAGATAAATATTTTTTAAAAAAAAATGGTGTAGGTAATTTCGAAAATTACAAAAAATTATAAATAATTAAGACTAATTAAAGAATGTGTACCTAATTTCCCCTAAAAAGAGAGGTGAAAGGAGTATACGAGGAGGAAAGCCCGCATGTACATAAAAATTATTGTTTCAATTCAACCAAAGCACCGGTTTTGTAGAGGGAAAAAAGTGCGTAAAAATCTTGGAAGGGGACAACAGCCTCAAAATTTTGAGTGCTCCGCCATCGGATCGAGCTAGCAGCACAATCACAAAGAAAGAGAGAGAATTAAGAGCGAATCAGATCAACGTAACCTTCAAAAATAAAAACTTAAAAACCTGTTAAAAGAGCAATGCAGTAGAATCCTTCATCGGTCGCCAAATAAAACTCGAAATCTGCAAAGATGAAAATTTGTGAGAAGGATTGGCATCGGCAACTTTCCTCTTCCAAATCATAGTGCAAGCAGCAAACGGATACAGCGTCCATCCGTTTTTGTTCGATGGCCACCGTTGCTCTGTGATTGCACGCAGACGAGAATGAAAAAGGGTGTAAAAGTGGAAATGCATCAGGATTTGAATTTTTCTATGAAAACTAGAGAATCGGAATAAATGGAAATGTTTGTTAATAAATAAAAAAAATAAAATATTTGAAAAAAAATTTCTATAAAAGTATTTTTAGTTTGTGAAATAAGACACCATTTGATTCGAAATCAAAATCAAATTTAAATTCAAAATTAAAATTAAAATATAAAAAATAATATGATTAAATTTTTGTATTAGAAACATCAGTCTGGCAGGAATTGTGTTTTAAATTTTTTTAACACTATTTATTACCCTTAGGTTTATTATTTATTAAAATTTAAATAAATAAAAATAAGGATAGTATAGTAATTTGATTTTCTAAAGTAAAGTAAAATTAAATTGATTATCTTTTTAGTATTTTGATGTCAGGTCAATCATGACAAAATGATCATAATTCTGAGCAGTATCATCCGAGCCATCAGGCCCAAGTCACTAGTCAAGCTCAAATAATACAAAATCTTCAAACTTAGCATGCACAACAACAACCATAGGCACAATAAGCTCCTCCGCCGAACCAACAATATGTGCTGCAGCAATGTGGGAGGAACCATATCCATCCAAATGAGCAGTATCATCCGAGCCACCGGCCCAAGTCACTAGTCACAAACAATAATCTTCTAACTTTCCACTTCCATATCAAGCATCAATAGAGCCCAAAAAGCCCAAACCACATATGACCCACCAGAGGAAGCGAAGTGTCGCACATGTACAAGTCGAGCTTCAGACAGGGCATAAGTAGGGAGCTATAGAGAAATTACATTGCTATAGTAACTCAGGAAAAGTCTCGAGAAATCATCCCATCAAACCATTCCAGACACACATTTAATTCCTGAATGAGCATATTCTCCTCTGTAGTCAATTTTAGGTAGCCTCCATATGAGGTATACGATGACACAAAAGATCCAATGAACCACATCAACATCTTTTAGAATGCCATGATGGTGTAAAGAGCCTAGGACTCCACAATATGTAAGGCATTCCCGACGGCGTTGTAAGGCCCAACTCAAGCTTGGTAAGCTGGACCACTGAGGTACTCAATAACATATTTTGATGACCTAGCAATAAGTTTTTTGAGCAAATAATCTCATTGTTGCCTTGAAAGAAGGACCCATTCACCAACTTGACAATAAAATAGAAGAAAGGAAAAAATTCCTAGAGAGTATCTGGCTCAATTTAACGAAACCAAGTTGTAGATAACTAACCTAGACAACTCTATTGTCCTTGCAATAGCTATAAATGAAATTTGGCAAGCAAAAGTGGCTTATGAGATGGTGCACCTACCTCCCAAACAAGCTAAATTCGTCCAACAAACAAAAGAATATATTAATATCAAGGAGGTAATGTCTGTTAGGAGGGCGCCTAAAGGAAGTAACAAGTCAAAGAAAGAGCATAAGGAAGCAAAGCATCCCAAGTTCACCAAAAATAGGGTACCAAACATAGGGAACACTGTGATGATTTATTATGCTTATATACCTTCGAATAATTTGAGAGTGAGGTGCTAGAACAAATTGAGCATAGGGATTATCTAATGCACCCACCACCTCTCCGCTATGATAAACACAAGTTAGATAAGACCAAGTATTATTATTTTCACAAGAACCATGGTCATGACACCGAGGAGTGTAGGCATTTCAAATATAAGATAGAAAGGCTTATCAAAGAGTGACATCTCAATTAGTTTGGTAGAAGCAGAGCATGAGGTGAAGAACCTTAGAGGCAAGAGCAAAATAGAGAGAAGCACCTCAAAGGAACCTAGCTCCCAAAGTCCACAACCCTCCAATGAAGGGACATTTGAACATGATCCTTAAAGGGCCTTCCAATAGAAGTAAAGTTTCTATGTCTATTGGAAAATACCAGACCATCATAGGGAGCAGGAAGAGGTGAAAAAGCAGCATTCTGAAACAAGTCCTAGGGGTTAGTTTTTTCCACCAATGATCTAGATGGTGTCTTGACCCCTCAAAATGATGCACTGGTTATCTTAACTATTATAGTCAAGTACATTATGCAATGTATCATGGTAGATATGTATAGCTTGACAAATATTATTTTCACCTAAGCCTACAAATAAATGAAGATCGAGTAGAAGCTGGAGCCCTATGTTGGAATGCTCAATAGGTTTACCAATGATTTGGTCACCCCACTTGGTGCATCACCCTACTATTAACAATAGGAGAGAGAGCCCAAAGGATGTCATGGTGGAGTCTACTTTCATGGTGGTTTGGACTCGTTCAACTTACAATGTCATCTTAGGTTACCTCACCCTCAATCAACATTAATAAGGAATCTCAATTTTTCATTTAGTAATAATATTTCTAACTAAAATGACACAGGCAAAGCGTGGGGGAATGAAAGCCAAAATCTCTTTGACTCTCTAAAGATTGAATGTGAGAATTCTTCAAGATAAGCCAAGATGTTTTTTCTTGGGGCTCAAAAGACCTACTCAGCATATATCTGCCAGTAGGACAACACAAGCTTGTGGTAGCTATCACAAACAAGTTAAACAAAAGAAGAGGTACTTTGCTCCATTGCAACAAAAAGCCTTTGTTGAAGAGGCAATGGAACTCCTTAATGTAGGTTCCATTAACCCAAAGTTTCTCACCAACATCATGATGGTGAAAAAGGCTAATAAGAAGTGGAGAATGTGCATGTAATTCACTGATTTAGACAAGGCCTACTCAAACTCTTGAAGATAGACCAATTGGTGTACTCTACCTTAGGTCACTAACTTCTCAACTTCATAGACACATTCTAAGGCTACCACTAGACCAAGATACACACAAAAGATGAGAAAAAGATGTTGTTCATTACCAACTAAGGTAAATTTTGCTATATTTCAATGCCCTTTGGACTAGAAAAATGTAAGGGCAATGTACTAGAAAATGGTGAATTTGGTCTTTGAGTCCTAGTGTGCTAGAACATATAGTCATATGTTGATGATATGCTAGTGAATAGCTATTAAGCTAAAAACACCTCACTGACTTGGAGGAGACATTTGAAGCACTATGAAAGTTTAGGATGAAGCTAAACTCAAAGAAGTGTGTGTTTTGTATTGACTTGGGCAAATTCCTTGGCTATCTTATCTCGGAATAAGGAATTGAAGCAAACCCAGAGAAAGTTAGAGAAATCATGCAAATGGACCTTTTGAGCTTGACCCAGGAGATACAGAGACTTACGGGCCACCTGTCCATACTGAATCATTTCCTATTAGGTTAGATGAAAAGTGTTTGCCGTTCTTATTGGTGTTAAAGCAAAAGTCTAGATTTTAGTGGACTAAAGGGTGTCATCAAGCATTCAAAGTGCTAAAACAATATCTCTCTGTACCTACTCTACTAGTTAGACTTGAACAAAATGAATTACTTCATTTTTATGCAATTTCCTTGGCATAGTCAGTTCAATGCTTGTGAGTGATCAAGGTGGGAAACAACACTCGATATATCACATAAGCCATGTGCTTATTGGAGCATAGGTTTGGTACCCACTATTGGAGAAGTTACCCTACACAATCATTTTGGCAATGTGGAGTCTTCAACCATACTTCCAAGTGCACTCCATTATTGTATTGAGCAAACTCCCCCTTTGGCAAACATTGCAAAAGTTGAAAACCTTAGGGAGGTTACTCAAATGGTCCATCGGGTTAAGTTAGTTTGATGTCAACTTCGAGGCTCAGAAAGTAATCAAAGCCCAAGCCTTGGTAGACTTCATGGTAGAGGCCTCTTCATACCCTATGAATCTAACACCAGACCATGGGAAGTTTAGCAAATAGTTCATTCTATAAGTCAGATAGTAGAGTTTGTACTATGTTATTGAGCCTTAATAAAAGAGTAGCAGAATACTCAATCTAGTTGGTGTTCATTACATCAAATAATATGGCATAATACGAAGCATTCTTCCTCTGTGTATGAGTAGTGCTAATAATAAGAGCCAAAAAATTGAATGTATATGGTGACTCCTAACTCATATATTTGCAGGAAATAGGAGAATATGCTTGTGGTGGCCCAATACCTAGTTGAGGTGTAGAAGCTCATAGGGAATATGGATAATGTGGAAGTGCATCAAGTCCCAAGGGATAACAATACTAAAGTAGATGCCTTGGCTCACCTAGCCTCATCTTCACCCAACTGACAACCATGACAAATCTTCATGGAGAACATCCAACAATTGAGCTACTTCACTACCTCCATGGTGAACATTATTATAGAGAACCCAAGCTCGACAAACTCAATAGTGAGAAACCTCAATAAGGGAAAACTCTGACAAAGACCTAAGAGAGATTCAGAGAATCAAAATACTAGCAACAAATTTTACTATGGTGGAAAGGCACTTTATAAGAGGTTGCTCACACAAGCACTTCTCTGCTACCTAATGCCATTTGAAGTAGATTATGCAATTCGAGATGTACATAAGAAATATGTGGGAGTCATGGATGTGGATGAGCCTTAGCTTGAAGGCTCCTTATGTAGGGATACTAGTAGATGAACAAGGCAACTAAAGTGACCTTGTTTGTTGCGAAGTGTGAGCAATGCTAGAGACATGCTTCAATCTACCATAGTCCAACAATTCCACTTCAACAAACATAGGTTATTTGGCACTTCGACCAATAGGAAATGGATATCCTAGGACCATTCCCACTGGCTTTGGCACAAAGAAAGTTCTTTGTGGTGGAAATTGATTATTTCATGAAGTGCATAGTGGCCGAATTGCTGACAACAATTATTGAGAAGAAAAACCAAGAATTCTTTTAGCAAAACATCATCTATTGCTTCAAGCTGCGAAAGGTGCTGGTCACTAATAATGGTAAGTGGTTTAATATTTCAAAGTTCAAGAAGTACTACAACAACTTACACATTGAGCAAAGGTTCACCTCAATGGTGCATCCTTAGCTGAATACTTAGCCAAGGTAACAAACTAAACCATACTTTCAGAATTGAAGAAGAGATTTTAGAGGAAAAAAGTCTCATGGATTAAGGAGCTCCCTATGTGTTATGGTTATATAGAACCACACCTAGGATCACGACGAAGAGTCTACGTTCATGCTAACATATGGGGTGGAAGTTGTCTTCCTAGTGGAGATCTACCTACTACCACCTTGAACAAACCTATAACCCCAAGGTGAATAAGGCAAACCAAAGTGCTAATAAAGACCTATTATTAGAAGTTTGGGAGAGAACTTACACAAGGGTGGTAGAATACTAACATCGCATCTCTCACTTCCAACAATTTTAAGTCCCTATTATTAATTACTTTGATAATTGTTAGGAACTTTTTAAAGTAAGAAACCTAACTAATAAAATAGAGACATAAAAATAAAAAGAAGAAAGAATTGCTTGATTGGTATGAGAAATGGTACATAGCCTAAGTAAGGGTGTACTCTCACTTCACAATGAATTTTAGCATGTAATTCTAGAAAACATGACAATAAAAAAAAGGAGAAGTGGAAAAGAAGCTTTGATAAACATTGCTACCCCACTCCCATATTTGGACCATATGCTCTAATGAATAGGTCTAGACCAGATTTTTGGCAGATCTTAATGGAGTCATCTGATGGGATATAAAAGATAATAAGAGAAGTTTGAAGTATTTCCAATAGCTTTGAGTATTGGCAATAACTTTGTTAGATGGTATTACCAATGGCTTGTCAAGATTAGCCTAAACTATTTTTGATAGCTTTGAGCTTTGGCAATAACTTCTTGAGTTAAAATATTTTTATAGTCAATGAGATACAGGTGATGACTTCATTTGGTTAAACATTCTCATAGCCAATGAGACATAGGTGATAACTTCATTAGGTTGGAGTATTTTTCATTAGCGAATAAGGCATTTGAGATAACTCTATGAGTTTGAAATATTTCTATTAGCCAATAAGGCATTTGAGATAACTCTATAAATTTGAATTATTTCCGTTAGTCAATAAGGCATTGGTGATAACTCCATGAGTTGAAGTATTTCCATTAGCCAATAAGGCATTGACAATAACTCTATGAGTTTGAAGTTTTTTTATTAGCCAATAAGATGTTGGAGATAACTTTGTTGGTTTGGAGTATTTTCGTTAGCTAATGAGGTATTGGCGATAACTCCATGAGTTTTGAAGTATTTTCATTAGCTAATAAGAAATTGAAGATAACTTTGTTGAGTTGGAGTATTCCCATTAGCCAATAAGATGTTGGCAATGAAACCATGAGTTTGAAGTGTTTCCATTAGCCAATAAGGTGTTGGATATAACTCCATGAATTTGAAGTATTTTGATTAGCCAATAAAGCGTTGGAGGTAATTTTGTCGAGTTGGAGTGTTTTTATTAGCTAATAAGGCATTGGTGATAACTCCATGAACTTGAAGTGTTTTTGTTAGCCAATAAAGCGTTAGAGGTAACTTTGTTGGATTGGGGTATTTTCGTTAGCTAATAAGATATTGGTGATAAATCCATGAATTTGAATTATTTGTATAGCCAATAAATTGTAGGTGATAGCTTCATTGATTTTGAAGTATTTTCATAGCCAATGAACCATAGGCAATAACTTCTTTGATTTGAAGATAGCATTATCCACTGCTTGTGGAGTTGGGTATAGTCTTGGAGTGCTACCAATGACTTTTATAGCATACCCAGTGAAACTCAGTTTATTCTAGTTTAGTTCTATTCAAACTAGTTTTGACCCAACTAGGGTTCAGTTTGATTTAGCCCAAATAAGGCGGGGTTTGAATTTGGCTTAACCCAATTGAGTTTGGTTAAGATTTTTCTTGACCCAATTGGGTTTGCTTTAGATTTGTCTTGACCCAGTTGGGCTTGGTTCAAACTTGTCTTGGCCCAATGAGGGTTTAGATTTGAGTTCAATTTGACTCAATTAGGGTTTATTTGAATTTGTTTTAACCCAATTGAAGTTGGCCTTAACCCAATTAGGGTTTAACCCAAACTTGATTTAACCCAATTAGAGCTTCGTTTGAACTTTGGTCTAATTTTTGGTTGACCTTTGAATTTATTTTAACCCAATTGAAGTTGATCTTAACCCAATTAGGGTTTAACCCATACTTGATTTAACCTAATTGGAGTTTGGTTTGAATTTTGGTCTAATTTCTAGTTGACCTAATTTGAACCTAATTGGGATTGAGTCTAAAATGATTTGACTTGGATTAACTAATTTGGATTTGAGTCCATATCAATTTAAGTTTTAGATCATTTCTATGACTAGTTTAGGTTCATTTGATGGTCCATTCAAGTTAATTTGATCTTATTCATTTGCTATAGCTGAATTGGTTTGAGTTTAATGTGATCAAGTCATTTAACTTAATCAGTTTATGTTAATTGATTGATTTGTTTGGTTTGAGGGCTCTTAGGTTGCCATAATGATTTTGGGTGGGCCCATGGACTGACCCTAAGTTTCTTTAACTTTCAAGACATTCAAGAGAGCTTGTGAGCTAGCCCTTAGTCTGAAAAGGCATTAGGTGAGACCACAGGATGACCTTATTCGTAATAGATGTTAGGCCAGCCCATAGGTTGGATTGGTCTGAATAGACATACAGCAAGCCCAAGGGTTGGCCTTAATTTGAATGGACATTCGGCAAGCCTATAGGCTAGCCTTAGTTTGAAAGAATATTTGGTGAGCCCGCAAGCTGGCTTTAGTCCAAATAGAATTCGGTGAGCCCACAAACTGATTTTAGTCCAAGTTTTAGAGCCCATAGGTAGGCTTGTGGATGTCGAGCACCTGCAGGCTGGCTTATAGTCTAAACAAACGGTAGGCGAGCCCGCAAGTTGGTTGCAATACTGGTGGGGATCTGTTGATGCACAAGGCTATGAGTGGCCATGGTATTGGTGGAGATTTGCTTATGCATGAGGCCGCGGCTAGCCGTGGTATTAGTGGAGATCTATTGATGCACGAGACTATAAGTAACCACAGTATTGCTAAAGATTCATTGATGCACAAGGCAGTGGGTGGCCATGATACTAGTGAGAATCCATTGATGCACGAGGTTGCACGTGACCACATTATTGGTGGAGATCAGTTGATCACAAGGTCACGGGTGGCCATAGTATTAGTAGAGATTTGCAAACATGCGAAGTCGCAAATTGTGGCGATGTTGATGTTGGTTCACCGACATGCACAACCACTGTAGTGATGGAGGCTTGTTGATGTTGAAGGCTATGGGTGATTGTGAGTGATGGTGAAGTTGAAGCCACAGATGGCTACAATATTGGTGAAGTGTCAACACATGTGATCGTGGATGGCCACAAATAGGTAGGATGAATGGGCATTTGTGGTGGGGTCCAAATGTCCTAATCCTTCTAGAGTTCAATCACCCAATTTTAGGTGACCAAGGATACTGAGAACAATGGCTTGGGGAGAATGGTGGCTGCGGGTGGCCATGAGCATGGGAGAGAAAGAGAGGAGTAGCAATGGCATGGAGTAACAGGGACCTTATAAAGGAGAAGAAGAAGTAAAACAAAAAAAGGATGAAGTGGATAGCGGCTTACATCTTATTTTCCTCCTTTGTTAATGCCTTCTTGGTCTCCTCTTTGATGATGAGATCTCCTATAGAACTTCTCTAAGAATTGCCTCCAAATTCATCAGAAGTTCACCCAAGAATCCACTATATTTCTCCCTCAAATTTATGTGCTATAGTCCTATTTTTATAGGGTCTAAGAAGAGTTTTTATTAGATTATTAATTGATCTAAATTTAAGATTTGATGAATATATTCTTGCCTTAATCTTCATATTGAATTTCTGATTGATAGATCTTGAGATTTCAATTTCCTTAATTGAAAATTTTATTGATTTCTAAAATTGGTTAAAGATTTATTTCCATGTTCTGGATTTTATAAGTGGCCAAGAGAATCTTTGATTTGATTCTTACTATAAATCTTAGATTTGGATCTTTGATTGACATGTAATCCTATTGATTGAGATTTGTTTATTCATGAAGAGATTCAAAATTATACCATCTTTGGATATTGAATTTTTAGGGGGATATTTGTAATTTATCTAGATAATTTGGACCAAAAGATAATTTTATAAATTTGGAGTCTTTTCTATAAGAAAATTCTGATCAAGGTCTATTTGTAAAATTTAATTACTACAAGGATCTATTTATAAAAGTTTTATATTTTTTTTATTTTGGTCCCAATTTTTGATGCATTATGGGCCCAATTTTTGTCAGAATTTCTATTCCATTTAGCCCACTTGGGCTGAATTTAGCTTGATCCTGAATTCCTCAACAATTCAAATCCAAATCAAACTCAATTTTTGGTCGAATTTGACCATGATTCAAATTCAAATGAGACCCACATTTCGAGTAATTTAGTGACATTTTCTAATCATATTTTCATCAAATTTAGTTTTGGCAAAAACCACCTCAAATAGTTAACTCAAGTTAGGGACTTAGCATAAGACTTGACTCTAGATTACAAACCCGACTGAGGCAAAACTTGGTTACAAGCTATGAGTTTGATAGGATAGAAAGTTGGCTAAAGTTATCAACTTGGCCAAAGATTCAACTCTAGGTTATGGACCTAACCAAGGAGTTTGGTGATAAGCTACAAGCTTGATTGAGTAGAAGGTTGACTCAAGTTGCAAAGTTGGTCGAAGACCTGGCTAGAGGTTATGGACCTAACTGAGCCAAAGGAGTTTGGTGCCAAGAAACTGGCTTGACCAAGCATAAAGTCAGCTCAAGTCACAAATATGGCCAAAGACCCAAATCAAAGTTACGAACTTGACAAAGACAAAGGAGCTTGATGATAAGCTATAAGCTTGACTGAGTAGAAGATTATCTCAAGTTACGGACTTCGTCAAAGACTCATTCTATGTTATGGACTTGATTAAGGTAAAGGTTCTTAGTAACAAACCATGGGCTTGACCAAGTAGAAGATTGGCTCAAGTTATGGACTTGGCCAAAAATTCAACTCCATGTTACAAACTTGACCAAGGTAAGAGGAGCTCAGTGGCAAGTTACGTGCTTGACAAAGTGAAAAGTAGGTTCAAGTTATGGACTTAATAGACAAACTAGTTCTTGGTCATGAACTTGAATATAGTGACAAAAGTTGTGCCAAATGCCAAAATGTTGTGCAAAAAGGGCCCTCCCCAAAGTTAATCATGTTGAGCATGATTTGAGAGCCCAAATGACAACCTAAGAGGCGGGTTGAATTAGGTTTTGCAATAAGAACTAACAAATTTTTTCCAATTAAAATTTCTAATCAATCCACAAGATAATATCACAAAAATTCCACAATCACAAGCAATCAAATTATAATACTTGCAATAATCAATGGGAAGAGATAGGAAGGAGCATACTAAGATATACATGATTTGGTGACCAACTGTACCTACTCCATTGCCTTTTTCTTAATATTGAGGACTTCAATTACTCTACTATTGATATTACTTCGTTCAGGTGAAGTCACACCCATAAACCTATTGGGGGAGTCCAAGAGTTTCAAATGAGGTTAATATAATTGGTCGGACACCAAATTATTCCAAAAGGCTAAGCTTATGAGATATGGTCCTTTCACTATATGTATCAGACTATTTTTTTTAATATACAATATGAGACTAATCCATCACGCCTAACACTATGAAAATCTCCCCCTCTAGGCATGATATGACCACATCAATTTTAACATTCTTAATCAACCACTCCTTGCGAGACCAATTCTAATCAATGCTACTAGAGAACCATCCAATGCTAGTCAAGGCAATGTCCAAAGATTCACTACCAACCATACGATCTCCACTTGACTCTCCAACACTAGTATTTGATTAACCACACTCAATGATATCTATCAAGCCCTACATCATATGTGAAAGAACTTCGCCTTTCCTCCAATTCAAGTCTAAGACCAATATGTGGCTCAGCCAATGTATGTGACTTGCCCATGCACATCTGCAAATAGACATTGTTTTAATCTCTGACTCTAAGGGAGACCACTATATGACTTGACTCAGTCGCATTATCACCATGGTAATTTTGGTTTTAAAGAGTTTCACAGCTTCAATCCTAAAACTCCAATATCACTTGTTGGAGGAGTTCGAGAGTGTCAAACTAAGTTAATATAGTAGGATAAATACCAAACTATCTCAAAAACCTAAGTTTATGGGATATAGGCCTTTTCCACTATATAAATTGGACTTTATTTTTTAAATATTTGATATAGTACTAATCCATCATACTTAACACCATAATAACAATCTTTCCTCCAATTAAGCAAGATCTATTCCAATACCATAGCCTTGTCTCTCTCACACTCTTAACACCATAGGAGTATTTACAAGCACAAAACAAGAAAAAAGGAACATGTTTTCCTTAGTTACAAGAGTCTCTCAAATTTGATCACAAAGGCTAGAGGATCTGAGAATGAACAATGATCTTTAGAACTCTTGTGAGGCTAGAATGCTTAGAGGAGCTTGTATTCTCTCTCAAGGATTGATCAAAGGTGTAAAAGTCCTAACAAGAATGAGTCCCAAGCCTTTAAATACCTCTTGGAACTGAAACCAGCTATTATGGTGTAACCTAGGCATTTTTGTCAAGTTTGAATGCTTGAACTCATGTATGAACTAGTTCCAACTATCAAAAAATAGCTAATAAGCGTTTGTCCTCATGTGTTCGGAGGTTGAATGTATGAGTTCAGACGACCAGTTGTCTAAGTTCAAGCAACTGAACTTTGAAGAACCTAAGGCTGAAATTTTTGTCTTTGAGTTTGGATGTTTGAATAACTACTTCAGGTGATTGAACATGATAGAAATCCTGCTAAAAGATTCTATCCAAAGCTCGGCTATTTGACACTTCACAAATTAACTTGGACAAAAGTAAAGGAAGTCGGTGAATGCATTTTTCAAGTTAATTCAAGTGTCAATTAGAGAACTCAAAAATTTTTGTTTTCAAATCCTCAAACAAACTAATAAAATTGAAAATTCAAACCTAAAGAATGGAGTCAGTTTGCTTGAGCCATCTATGAGCAATCAACTTGATCTAAAATCATGTTCGTTGATCCACCATCACACTTCCAACATGTGTCCAACATCATCTTGAAGCTTCTGAATGAACTTTTGGTTCCATTAAGACCTGGCTATGCTACAAGCAAATACAACTAAATAAACTTGTTAAATATGATTTACTCATTATCAAAATTATAGAGGGCAAAAATCTTCCCTTTTTGGATGATGATATATATTTTATAAATATAAAGAAGCATTATAGTTGACAAATGGGATTTTACAATCTAAGCATGTATCAACTATAATATATATTTAAAAATTAATGTATCAATATGCATATGAATAATTTTAACAAAGTTTCATTCAACATATTGAGACCATGATCTAATTCCAATGTATCTCTCCTCCTCATAGAAGTTTTTTTCTTTGGCATCAAATATGCAAATTTCCACTTACAAGTACCAATATCCCAATATTCAATATGCACCCACCCACCCAAAACCACCCCTTTTTGGTATTAGCAAAAAGGGTACACCATACATACTCCCCATAAATATGTGTACAAAGACTCCCCTAAAAATATGCAAAATCTATCCACATAGGTAGTAACTCTCTCTGAATACATGGACCTAAAAGATGTTCCAGTATACACAAAACATGAACAAGTCCATAAATATTAAATTTAAAGCATCACATAAGATAATATACTTAACCAAGTCAAATTCAAAATAGCCATATAGTCAGATAGCATCCACAAACTAGTAATAAAATCCCATAAGTTATAAACATAAAAACACACAACATCTACAATCTCAAAACATGGTAAAAACATTATCAAAACAAAGATCAGGATCATAAGAATTCAATTCAAGAACAAAGCAATCAAGAAGTGTCTGCATCATCTCCTTCAACTGATATAGCTCTAAGAGTGAGTTCATACAATCTCCTCCATCCTATCAAGGTGATGCATATTGGTAACCTTGAGCTCATCCAATTGTCCACTAATATCATCAAAATGCTCATGGTACATTGGATGCAGTGATCAAGAGGGTCCAATATAATTAGCAACAACACAAGAGCATCACCGCCATCATCGTCTTCCTCCATGCCTAGCTCAGCTTCTTCTATATGAGAATCTTCTTGAGTATCCTCAATAGTTGATGAATGTCCCTAACATGAACCCACTCAACTCCTCATAGGAAAAATCTCATCCCTAGTATGAATGTCCCTAGCTTGAGAAAAGATTTCGGTTGGGGTGTATTTGTGGTAGTGGAAATCATCACGAGGAGGAAGATGAGCATGAAGGTGATGAAGGATTATAGAGATGATACTAGGGTATCCTTGTGTAGCTTTGGAATGAGAGAGGGTATGTGCCATATGCCTTAGAATGACATAAGGTAAGTTGACATAGTGTTCTATGACAATATAGTACATGAGTTAAGAGTTCCATATAAGAAACTTCATTGTGATGCCCACCCCTCGATTGGATAGTTTATGCACGGAGTTGGTGGGCAAGATAGGATTAAATGGGGAGTAGATTTGCAACTATATTTTCCATTTTTGCACCATAGTTTCCCTTAAAAATAGTTTGGATTGCATTAAAGCAATTGAATGGAAGAGTGTTGGGCCAACATTAAGCAATCATAAACTTATATCCATCATGATGATGGATGTCAAGGATAAAATCAAGGAGTTCTACATCTATCTCAAATTCACAATTTCCATACAAGGTAGTGGGAGTAGTAGTTGGTAATTAAATGAAACATTGGAGTAAAAGATGTGAATATCATCCTCAAAGTAGGTTTCACGATGTCCAAAAACTAGAGTTGTCCATTCTTGAGAAGTAAAGAGAGTTTTAATATTCAAAAATGTAAGAGATGGAAAATCTAAAATTCAAAGTGCCATGATGCTAGAAGAAGAAAAATGATCCTTATAACATTTGTCAGTGGCAAGTGAAACAAAAGCAATGGGGATTTCAAATTTCTCACCGAGATTAGGATCAGAATCCCTTCTCCTTTTGTTTTCTGTGAGCTTCAACCAATGCATGCTTGAATTGAAGGTAGAAGGGCACAAATTTGAGAAAGAACAAAATGGAGAGTTGGGGAAACACACTTGGGAAGCTTGAGGAAGGTTGATGGAGCAGCTGGGCTTAGCCAGAAGTCTTTCACATCAGGATAAGAAGAAGAGATAAAAGAAAATAGTGGCTGATCTAGGGTTTTAAAGACATAGATCATGGAAAACCCCGAGTTTGGTTGTTCGAACATTGAGTTTCAGTTGTCAAAGCATTGAGGTTTGGGCATCCAGATGTAGTAGGAACAACATACTATTTTCTATTTGCTATGTTCGAATGACCAGTCCTTCATGTTATGGCATTTGAACATAATAGAGATAGAAGAGTGATTTTTGACTACTGAGTTTGGATGACCGAATAGTCTTGTTTGGGTGCCTGAACTAATTAAAAAAAAGCAAAAAGTTCAAAAATAAATTCAAGAACACAATTCAATCAATTCTTTTAACACCAATTTTATTTTAAATAAAATAGAATAGTGTTGTCCAAAGATTTTGTAAAAATATCTACCACTTGATGATTGGTTTTGATAAAAAAACATCAAAATATCATTTTTCAACACATGATCTTGAGAAAATGATGTCTAATATTACATGCTTTGATCAAGAATGCAAATTTAGACAAATGAATAGTACTAGCATTATCACAAAAAATTAGAATATTTGAGAAAGTGCAATCAACATTATGCAATGTTTGCCACATCCATAAAACTTAAGCACAACAATATTTGAAAAAATTGTATTCGGCTTCAATGGTAGAACTAGCCATAAAATTTTATTTCTTGGAGCTCCATTAAGTAAGAGCTTTAGGCATATGCCACTAGAGCTCTTTCTATCCACATAACAATATGCATATTTTGCATTGTAAAACTTAATCAAATTAAATTAATTATCTCTAGGATACCATAAACCTAAATCTAATATACCCTTAAGATATCTAAGAAATATATTTCATGACAACTAGATGAGATTTCTAGGTGAAGCTTGAAATCTAGCTCACGTGTAGATGCTAAACATGATATTAGGTCTACTTGTAGTAAGATAAAGTAAACTACTAATCATACCTCTATACCACTTTTTATTAACCTTTTCACCATTGTCACCCTTGTCCAACTTGGTAGATATGCTCATCAAAGTTCCAATAGTTTTAGCTTGATCCATGTTCAACTTGAGCAATTCCTTTGCATACTTTGTTTGATTGATATAGATCCCATCTTTTAGTTGGCGTACTTGGAGTCTAAGAAAAAAGTTAAGTTTTCCCATCTTACTTGTTTCAAATTTTGCCTGCATGGTATTTGAAAATGCTTCACACATAGATTATTAGTAGCCCTAAATATAATATTATCAACATAAGTTTGTACTACCAATAAATATTGATTATTCCTAAAGATAAACAATATGGTATCAATTTGTCCTCTCAAAAAACCTTTTGAAATCAAAAATCATACCAAGCTCTTAGAGCATATTTCCATCCATATAAGGCTTTTCTTAATTTGAAAACATGAGATGGAAACTTGTGATCCTCAAAGTTGGGGGTTTGTTCAACATGTACTCCTTCCGAAAGAAATCCACATAAAAATACACTTTCTCATACATTTGAAAAGTTTGAAATCTTTGAAACATGCAAAAGCAAGTAATGTGTGAATATATTCCAAATGTGCAACCAGTGCAAAGTTTTAATTAAAATCAATCCTTTTAACTTGATTGAAACCTTGGGCCACTACTCTACTTGTGTTTCTAACCACAACATCATTTTCATCTAGCATGTTCCTATAAACCCATTTGATACCAATAATTGGATAATTATTTTTTTTGGAGCAAGCTCCCAAACTTGATTCCACTCAAATTATTAAGTTCATCTTGCATTGCAAGAATCCAACTTACATCCTTTTGAGCTTCATCGAAGTTTCTGGGCTCAATATGAGATAGAAATACAAGATGATGCATATTGTATTTAATAGCGTGATGAGTTTTTGTCCCTTATTCAACATCACCTAATATTTGATCTTTGGGATGGCTCTTGTTGAATTACCACCCCTTGGGTGACTCTTTGAGTCTTTCATGTTCCATGGGTTCTCTTCTTTGATCATCATCGTTCTTTTCTTCAATGTTGTGACTTGAGCCACCTTCCTTTTGTTTGGAAAATATTCAAGTCATTCATTTTCTTGGAGATTCTTACATCATCACCAACAACAACGTTCCTCTCCAAAAGAGGGTTAGTTTCATCAAATACAATATTCATGAATTTCTCAACAACCATAGAAAATTTATTGAAGACTCTATAAGCTTTTAAGGTTGAGGAATATCCAAGGAAAGCACCTTCAAAAGTTTTTGAATTAAATTTTCATAAATGATCTTTAGTATTTAGAATAAAGTATTTGCATCCAAACAAATGGAAAAATGCAAAATTTGGCATATCTCCATGCCACAATTCAAATTGAGTTTTTATGAGAATTGGATGGATAGATATTCTATTCAAGATATAGCATGTTGTATTAACTACTTCTGCCTAAAAATACTTAGTAATGAATACTCATTAAGCATGGTCATTGCCATTTCTAGAAGAGATGTATTCTTTCTCTCAACTACATCATTTTGTTGTGGTGTCAAAAGTGTCAAAAATTTATGTTCAAAACCATTTTCAATATAATAGTTTTTTAATTAATGATTTTTAAATTCACCTCCATGGTCACAACGAATTTTAGAAATTATACAACCTTTTTCATTTTGAACATTTTGGTAAAACTAACAAATGCATCCAAAGAATCATTCTTATGAGAAAGAAATAGAACCTAAGTAAATGATATCTATGATAACAAAGGTATAGTTTTTACCTCTTAAACTTATGGTACCAACTAGTCCAAACAAGTCTAGATGCAAAATATGTAGCGATGTTGTTGTTGTTACAATGTTTTTGGCTTGATAAGAGACTTTCACTTGCTTTCTCATTTGGCATATGTGACAAATTTTATTCTTGGTTAATTTTCCTTTGGATAGATCTCTTACTAGCTCCTTTTAGTTGACTTGGGTTGTTATCGAGTTGACCCAATTATGAACTGAAAAAATTTGAGTCCTAATCAGGAAAACCTGCATAACCTATTTGTGACCCAATTGACTTGTTTATTTATTGGGTCATATATGGGTTAGATTGTGTCAAATCAACCCATTACTAATTAAACCAATTAAAATTATTTAATATTTTATTTTATAATATTTTTTAGTAATTTTTAAAACTATTATTTATAAATTAAGCATTTTCTTATTATAATTAATTTTAATAATATTTGTCTTTAATTATTTGGAATATATTAAAATTATTAATAATAATTAAACATGTTACATTGACTTAGGTCAATTTGGGTCAATTTGAATTAATTCAGGTTAAATTAGGTCATGACCCGAGCCCAACCCATTTAATAAATGGGTCAATTCGGGTCTAGTTGGGTTATCTATTTAAAAATTGGGTCGGTCTGAGTTCAAAAAATTGACCTATTTAATAAATAGGTCAGGTTCAAATTGAACCCATTTAACATAATACTATAGCTTTGACCCAATCCAAACCCGACTCATGAAGTCGAATTGCCGTGTTTAGGTTAAAACCTCCAAATATCTAAAAAAAACCACTAGATTTTATTGACAGCTTTCAACATCTGAATCTTATAGTTTGAAACCCAAAATTCTCAAACAAGGATTTTTCACTCTCTGTTATCAAAAACTTAGATTGTTTGTCCTTCACTTTAGATGCCCAAAATGGAGGGTTCAAATGCCTAAACTTGCGTTCTAAATGCTGGAACCTATGACATCACCTTATAGAAACTAGTCTTATTTGATTGTTGGAGAAATTTGGATAACCAAACTTACGTTTTGAGCCCTCGAACACAGCAAAAATAGCCAATAATGGCTAGTTTTCTCCCTAACTACTATATAAGCACTTGAAGCTTGTTTATAATAGAACTATTAAATCTTTGATTATTCTTTGAGAGAGATAACAAGCTTTCTCAAGCCCTCTAGTCTTATAAAAGCTCTAGATCTAGTTTTAATTTTTAAATGTTCTTGTCCTTGTACTCAAACTTGAGATACTATGTAGTGAGACAAAATTGTAAATCATCTTCTTTATTTTAGCTTGTAAACACTCCTAGGTTGTTAGAATTTTTTTCTTTATATTTTTGATGATGAACAAACTTTGTATTTGATCATATTTTAAGCATGTGTAGTTAGTAGCCAAGCTGAGCTTAAAATAAAGATCAAGCCAATTCAGAAGTCTCAAGTATAGATGGATATGAAGATAATCTTAAAGATGAGACATAATGGTGGATTAATGAACAAACCTTGAAGAATTGGAGATAGCTTGAAGAAATCTTAAGAGATCAAGTCAGCTTACTAGGTTTGAATTTTTTTTTTATTTTTGTTAAGTTGAAGATTTGTATTTTTAATTCTTAGTTTAGAGCTTTGACTAACACCAAACTCATATTGGAATGCCTTTACCAACCTATTATTTTTGTCCAAGATTAGTAATGAGTTGATGTCAAACAGGGACTAATGTTATAGTGAATCAATTAAGATTTTCCTATGACCTTTGGAAGCCTGAACTTCAAGGTTCAAACATCTAGATATAGCAAAAAATCTTTGGGAATTATTGACAGCATCAAACATATGAACCTTACCCTTGAACGCCCAAAGTTCAAAAGCTATAACTTTAGAATTTCAGGTTCTTTGGCTTTAATCATCTGATATAGGGTTCGGACACCCAAACCTTGCCTATTCAGACACTTGAATTTGATGATCAGATATCCAAACCTGTGATATCAGTTATAATAGCTAATTAAATTTGACCGTTGGATTGGTTTGGATGCCCAAACCTTATGACTCGAATGCCTGAACATGGTAGAGAGCAGCCAATAACTACTAGTTCTTTCTCCAATCAGTATTTAAGGGCTTAGGGTTTCTTCAATATAGAGCATTTTGCACATCTTGTGCAATCTTTATTTGAGAACACAAGCTTCCACTACCCACTAGCCTCCAAGTGCTCTAAGCTTTACTCTTAAAATTTTAAATCATCAAAAGCCCTTGTACTCCTTTGAGAGGTCTTTTATTGAGGCTTGAGTGAGATTTTTCATCTTTTATATAATTGTAAATACTACTAGGTTGTTAGGATGTGAGAGGATTGAAGCTCCGAATTAGAGTGCATATTCACTTGGTTGGAAGCGAAGTTGTAAGGGGGTGGTTTCACCTACAAAATGACAACTCTAGTGAAAAGTTCAAATCCTTAAGATCAAGACAAGGGCCATGGAGTAGGCATGGTTAGTCACCAAACCATATAAAAATTACAGTGCCTTCTTTACTCTTCTAATTTCCTTTATAAGCACTTGCAATTTGATTTTTATTTATGGACTTGTGATTTTGCATATTAATTTATGAGTTGGATTTTAAATTGCAAAAAAGAATTATCATTTTCATTTGACCTAATTCATCCCCCCTCTTAGGTTAGTTTTTGCCTTTCAATTGGTGTTAGAGAACTGTGCTCTTATTTTTTTAGTTTAATCATCTAGAGCTTTTTATCCTCTTATATGGCAAGTTTTCACATTTCTCCATCTCTCTAAGAAGGGAAATCTACTATAAGATCTTCTTTTTTCAATGGTACACATTTTAACTATTGGTGGTCTCGTGTTAAAATCTTTTTAAAACCATTGATTATGAAATTTGGCATAGAGTGGAAGAGGGGTATACTCTATCCACCAAAATAATTGATGGTGTGAGGGGCCTCCAAGCCCAGAGAGGAATGGAATGATTTGGACAAGAAAAATAATCCTTTAAATGCAAAGGCTATAAATATTTTGTAATGTTTTTTTAATTCAAATGAGTTTACTGAATTAGCATTAATGAAATGGCTCACAATATTTGGCATTGTCTTGAATTCACCCATGAGGGATTATCTTGAATTCACCCACAAGAGAGTCTAAAGTGAATATATTGGTTAACCAATATAAGCTCTTTCAGATAAAACCAAATAAGTCAATTATCAAGATATTTACATGTTTTACGGATATCATTTATACTTTAAAATTACTTGGTAATACAAATACTAACAACGAGATGGTAAGAAAAATTTTGAGATATCTTCCTAGGTTTTAGGATCCAAACATGACCACGATATAAGAAGCAAAGGATCTCAAAAAGCTACCATTTGAAGAGCTCTTCACGTCACTTATTATACATGAGATGACCTTGAAAGATCAAAGTCAAGAAGAAGAAGAAGACAAAAGAAAGAAAACTATATCACTCAAGGCCAAGGAGTCGAGCAATGAGAATAAAGAGGATAGCTATGAAGAAATGGCTCTCCTCACAAGAAAATTTAAAATGTTCTTGAAGAAAAAGCACATGTTGAGTAGAACAATGAGGAATGAGAAGGCCATCATCATAAATGAAGATGAAGATGTGTCCACTTGCTTCAAGTGCAAAACCTAGGCATATGAAGATGAATTGTCCTCTCAACACCCAATAAAAGAAGTTCAAGGGGAAGAAGAATAAAGCTATGGTAGGCTCATGGAATGAATCAGAGGCCGATAGTAGAGAGGCCTCATCTGATGAAGAAGTGGCAAATCTATGCCTCATGACCTATAAGGATGAGGTACATGATTTAACTTTCAAAGAATTAGAAAAATCATTTGAGGACTTATATGCTAGACATAAGAAATTTCTTCATAAGTATTCTTATTTGAAAAATAAATTGCTTTTACTTGAAAATGAGCTTGATACTTTAAAATCATCTACTAGTTCTTGTGATTGCAAGAAGGACTTGGAGCACCTTGAAAAGAAACATCATGCTTTAAAATCATAAAGTCTCGTATGGTTGCAAGACTAGTATTGATAAATGTCAAAAGGAGAATTTGGACTTGAAAAGGACACTTGGAAATTTTATTTATTGGAAATAGTATTTTTAAACATGATTTTGAGGCAATTACATCTGTTGTAGCTTGATCATTGGACTATAGTGTAGGGGTGCATGGAGTTAGCACTATTCATAGCATGTAGTGTTTTCAAACTCTTCTTTAGTCATATGAGGCCAGTAATACCCTTGGTGTAGTAGCTTGTGCACTAGGGTCTTCCCCCTAATGTGACTCCCACAAATGCCATCATGAGCTTTCCAAAGTGTGTTCTCCACTTCTAAAGGGGTGAGACACTTGAGGAGAGGTTGAGGGAGGGATCTTCTGTACAACTTGTCTCCTTGGAGGACAAAGTTCAATGCTAGTTTTCGAATCCTCCAAGCTTCCATGAGATCTTCAGGAAGCTTTCCCAATGTCAAGTATTCCACAAAAGAATCCTTCCAACTTGGTTCAAACTTTGTGGTGTGAATCATTGACTTCACCTCTCTCTAGGTGCACACAAGATTTCAACATAAATTGTTCGCTCTCTACTCTATGGTGATGAAGAGGCACGATAAGTCAATGAGTTGTCTTCTATATTATTTTCCCAAAGAATTTGTTTAATTTGCATCTCCTTGAACATTTGAGGTTCTTGGTGAACTTATGTTAAGTACTCCTCCACAAGGGTGTCCTTTGTTTCTTATATTCCATTAATATGGCTTGTGACAAGTTGCAAGTCTCTAAATAGCTTGAGTCTTTTAGCTCCAATGGCTTTGGCCACCAGAAGACTCAATAGCATGGCTTTGTATTTTGTCATATTGACTAAAGCTTTGAAATCAAAGCTTAGGAAATACTATACTACATTCCCTTTTGGGCTTTCTAGCATGGGTTTGGTGCCACCTCTAGCTTTGCGTAATAAACCATCAATGTTAGCATTCCATGTTAATACTTAGGTTCCCACTATTTCAAATATCTCAAGCTTCACAAGGAAGTCTACAAGTGCTTGAGGTTTATCGGTTGTATGCACTTCAAAGTGGATGTCAAACTAGCTAAGCTCCATGATATTTTTGGTTTTGGGAGGGACTAAAGTGGGTGGTTTGTGAGGACTATCCCTATGTGAGTTTGGAAGTATAGTCATAGCTTCCACAATGAGAGTACTATGATGTAAGCCAACTTTTCTATGAGGGGTATTACAATTCGGTCCCTATGAGAACATGACTGACATAGTCTATAGGGCATTGCTCTCCACCCTACTACTCACTAATATGGAGCTAAGGTGCTACTTGCCATGATATAAATATACAAGGTTTTCTCGTAGTTAGATTTTACCAAAAATGGTGATGAGGCAAGATACAACTTAAAATCCCTAAACGCTTGTTTGTATTCTTCATCCCAGTTGAAGTAGTTCTTCTTCCTTAATGCTCTAAAGAAGGGTAGACATTTTTCTTTGGACTTTCAAAGGAAACAGCTAAGCATTATCAAGCATCCCATGAGTTTTTGTAATTCCTTCACTATGGGTTGGAGACTTTATTTCGAGGACTACTCTAATTTTTCTAGATTTGCATCAATTCCTCTCTTTGATATAAGATAGCTAAGATATTTGCCAACGACCACTCCAAAGGTGCAGTTCTCATGATTTAGCTTTATCTGATATTTCTTGAGGGTATCAAAGGTCACTTCTAGTTCAACAACATGACCTAAGCTATTGGTGCTTTTGTCCAACATATCATCCACATATGCCTCCTGCCTAGTTGCAACCTAAAGACCTGATCCACCATTCTTTAAGCTAAAGGGCATGGCTACATAGTAGAATATCCCTTTATTATGAAGTCTTCTCTTCATCCTCGAAGTTCATCTGATCTCGTGATATCCAGAGAAAGTGTCAAAAATACCCAATAATTATGCTCACCTAGGGTGTCTACAAGCTGATCTATCATAGGGACTGTCATTAGGATAGGCCATGTTAAGATTGGTGAAGTTGATATACATCCCCCACTTCCCATTACTCTATTTAACCATGATCACATTTAACAATCACTTCGAATAATGGACTTCCATGATGAATCTAACTCTTAACAACATCCTCACCTCCTTTGTTATGGCCTTCTATTTCTCTAGGGCAAAATGTCACTTCTTTTATTTCATTGGCTTGGCATCTTCTACCATGGTGAGCTTATGTTCAGCAATCCAAGGGTCTATCCCTAAGAGGTCGCTTGGTGGTTATGCACTAGGAGCTCCCTTAGTTAGGACAAGAGTGGATCAGCCAGGCCCTACCTTGATTTAATAGCCTGTAGCTTCATCTAGAATTACACTCATGAGATGTTTTGTAACCTTGGGCATACTCATATGTTCAACTTCTACCTTCTCCTTGCCCTTGATTTTATGTTCCTAATATGTAGTGTAACAGTGACGAGTTGCTTCTCTATCCCCCAAACTTCCCCTATTTTGAATTTAGTGGGAAACTGCATGACCAAGTGGTATGTGGATATTGTTGCCTACAACTTGTTCGGCACTGACCTCCCCATAAATGGCATTATATGGAGATTAGTTATGTACCACCAAGAAATTTGTGAAGAACGTTGAGCTTCTTTGCCCTCTCCAATAATCATAAGGAAGTGAACTGTTGTCTTAATTGTGTCTCAAATCCGGATTTTTCAGAGAGTCTTAATTATATTAGGAAGTTATTTAGTGGGCCTAATCCTTATCTAGATTTATCTTCTACTAGAAGACTTAAATTAGTAGAAGTCTTATTTGCGTCAATCTTCTACTTTGACTCAAATATAGTTAGGCCATATCTATAAATACTCCATTGATGTATTGGTTTCATATAGAGTGAGAGAGAGAGATATAGATCAATACTCTCAATACGTCTTGTGACGTTTAGGCTAATTAGTCTTTTGTGAGAGTTGGTGATATTGGAGTTTCGTCTCCATCGTTGTAATCTTCTCTTTTCTTTTCTCATCAATACAATATCCTCTGGATTGTCTTCGCCACATATATCTCTTGTCTGCTATCTTTTCTTCTTTTTTATTCTTCTTCTATATCGTGAATTGTGGTGGACATCAATATTCTGCGTAACAAGTGGCATCAGAGCTTAGTTTAACATGTCTACTACGAAGTTCGATATAGAGAAATTCAATGGAAGGCAAGGATTTCCTATTTGGCAAGTAAGAGTTCGTACAATTCTTACTCAACAAGGGTTGAGAAACACATTGGAGGACGTCAAGCCTGAAGATGTCACTAAAAGTGTCTGAAAAAATCAAAAGGCTAATGCATATAGAACAATCATCCTCAGTCTCACCGATGAGGTACTCTATCCATTTCTTGATGAAACATCACCTTCAGAGTTATGAAAAAAGCTGAGGAAACAATATATGAATAAGTCCATCTCAAATTGAGTTTACTTAAAGCAAAAGCTTTTCAAGTTTTGAATAAAAGAAGGTACGAATATAGTTGATCATCTTAATGCTTTCAATAAACTTATCTCTCAATTATTAAGCATTGATGTTAAAATTGAAGATGAAGACAAGACAATTATTTTATTATCGTCTTTACCTCCTTCTCTTGAGAATTTTAAAACTACTCTCATGTATGAGAAGGATTTGAAATTTGACGATATTTCTGCTGCCCTTCTATCTAATGAATATTTGAAAAAGATTGGAGGGGATGTTTCACACTCAGAAGCATTAATTGTCAGAGGTCGTACCAAAGAAAGATCAATGACAGGTCATTATAGATTCAAATCCAAAGAAATAAACTATAGGTATTGTAAGAAGATGGCACATACAATTAAAGAGTGTTGGAAGCTCAAAGTAAAGAAAGAAAGAGAATTTCAATCTAAAGAGTAAGACAAAGAACAAGTATCAGTTGCTGAAGGGAGTTCTGATGATGGTTTTGGTAATGTTCTCTCTATTAGTTCTAATTTTGATTGTTAACATGATATTTGAATTCTTGATTCTGGTTGTTCTTACCACATGTGTCTTAATAAGGATTGGTTTGAAGACTACAAGTCCTATGATGGTGGTTTAGTTTTGATGGGCAATAACAATCCATGCAAAACTATCGGAATTGGAACAATCAAAATTAAAATGTTTGATAATATTATTAGAACTCTTACTGATGTCAGACATGTTTCTGATTTGAAAAAGAATTTGATCTCTTTGGGTGCTTTGGATTCTGCTAGTTATAAGTATTCTACTGAAGGTGGAGTTCTTAAGGTTGCTAAAGGCTCATTGATAGTGATGAAGGGCCTAAAGCATGAAAATTTGTATGAGTTAGTAGGAAAAACTGTTGCAGGTGGAGCAACAATTTCTCAGGCTTCTTCTTCTGATATGACCCACTTATGGCATATGCGTCTCGGTCATATGAGTGAGCAAGGTTTAAGTGAGCTCAACAAAAGAAAATTACTGAAAGGTCTCAACTCATGCAAATTGGATTTCTACGAGCATTGTCTCTATGGTAAATAGTCCAAGGTAAAGTTTAATACCAGTACTCATTGCACTAAAGGCTTAATTGATTATATTCATTATGATGTGTGGTGCTCTCTTATTCTATCAAAATCTGGTGCTCGTTATTTTGTCAGTTTTATTGATGATTTTTCCAGAAAAGTGTGGATTTATTTTTTGCATCATAAAATCGAAGTGTTTTCTATTTTCAAACGGTGGAAAACTTCAGTTGAAAAAGGAACTGGTAGAAAAATCAAATACCTCAAAAGTGATAATGACGGAGAGTGCAAATCAACAGAGTTTTTCAAATTCTGTGAAGATGAAGGCATCAAACGTCACTTTACCATCCCAGGGAAACTTTAACAAAATGGTGTGATCGAAAGGATGAACAGAACCTTGTTGGAGAAAGCATGTAGTATGCTCAGTGTAGCAAATCTCGATAAAGATTTTTGGGCAGAAGTAGTCAATACAGCATGCTTCATTGTGAATCGCTCTCCTCAAATAGCCATTAATTGCAAGACTCCTGAAGAGGTATGGACTGGTCAACCTGCAAATTATTCTTCTTTAAAGATTTTTGGTTGCTTTGCTTATGTGCATGTTGTCAAGGATAAGTTAGATGCACGTTTCAAAAAGTATATTTTCCTGGGTTATGCCAAAGGCATCAAAGGCTATCATTTGTGGGATCCTACTATTTCAAATGTACTTATTGAGAGAGATATAGTATTTGATGAAAGTGTTATACTAAAATCTCTCGAGAAAGATCCCAATGATATAATGCAAGTGGAGGTGGAGCATATAGTTCCTTCAGAAGAAGATATTTAGGGTATGCCCAACTCTCAAGAAAATTCTAAGAATCAAGTTTCTAAAAAGACTCCACTTCGAAGATCTCAAAGAAAAATAAAGTCACCTGAAAGGTATGGTTTTGAAGATATGGTAGCTTTTGCTTTAGTTACTGACAATGGTGATCCTTCTACTTATAAAGAAGCAGTACAGGATAAGAATTCTTCTCAGTGGCAAGTTGCTATGAATGAAGAGATGGACTCTCTTCAAAAGAACCATACTTGGGATCTGATGAAATTACCAAAAGGTAAAAGAGCAATTGGTTGCAAGTGAGTATTTCGAAAGAAAGAGGATTTCTCTGAGATAGATGGTGTTAAATTCAAGGCCCGTTTAGTTGCAAAAGGGTATTCACAAAAGGAGGGTGTTGATTTTAATGAAATTTTCTCTCCTGTGGTTAAACACACATCTATTCGTTTTCTACTTACTTTAGTTGCTTTTCATTATCTTGAGTTAGAACAGCTTGATGTCAAAACTGCCTTTCTGCATGGAGAATTAGAAGAATAAATTTTTATACAATAGCCTGAAGGGCTCATCCAAGAAGGCAAGAAAAATTTTGTCTGCAAGTTGAACATATCACTTTATGATTTGAAACAGTCTCCAAGGCAATGGTATAAAAGGTTTGACAGTTTTATGTTGGGACAAGATTTCATCCACTGCAAACATGATTGTTGTGTTTATTTTAAGATGCATGCCAATAACTCATTTATTATATTGCTTTTTTATATTGATGATATGCTTATCGCTACTCAAGACATATCTCTACTGAATGATCTAAAGTTTAAAATGAAAAAAAAATTTGAGATGAAAGATTTAGGTGTTGCAAGGAAGATTCTCGGTATGGAGATTGATCGAGATCGAAAGCATGGCAAATTATGACTCAAACAGAGCAAGTATCTCAAGAAGATTATTTCTCTTTTTCACATGCAGAATTCAAAATCCGTCACTACTCCTTTAGCATCTCACTTCAAGCTTTCAGCTCAACAATGTCCTTCTACAAATGAGGAGCATGCATACATGGAGAACATCCCATTTTCAAGTGCTGTTAGAAGTCAAATGTATGCTATGGTATGCACAAGACCTGCTATTGCACAAACAGTCAACGTTATTAGTCGTTACATGGCAAATCCAGGAAAAGAGCATTAGTAGTCTATGAAATGGCTATTAAGATATATCAAAGGTACTCTTAATATTGGTTTATGTTTCGACAGGAACACAGTGCAAGAGGCCAAAATTATTAGCTACGTCGATTCAGACTATGCTGGAGACCTTGATCGACAACGATCCCTCACTGATTATTTTTTCACTCTTCGTGGAGGACCTATTAGTTGAAGGTGTACCTTACAGTCAACTGTGGCATTATCTACAACAGAGTCTGAGTATATGGCAGATACAGAAGCCGTCAAAGAAGCTCTATGCCTAAAAGGATTGGCAAGTGAAGTTGGTTTTTCTCAACATGTTCTTCCTATTTTTTGCGATAGTCAGAGCGTCATACACATTGCGAAGAACCAAATATACCACGCCAGATCAAAACATATAAATGTCTGATTTCATTTTATTCGGGACAAGACGGCGAGATTTCTTTATAAAAGATTCATACTTCAAGAAATCCTGCAGATATGTTAACGAAAGTGATTCCGATTGACAAGTTCAAGCTCAGTTTGAACTTGATCAATGTTCAAGGTCATTGATCCTGCCCCATGAGGTAATGGCAAAGACATCTATTGAAGATTCAAATTCAGATAATAAGATGATTCGAGCCAAGGTGGAGATTGTTGGCTTAATTGTGTCTCGAATCCAAATTTTTCGGAGAGTCTTAATTATATTAGAAAGTTATTAAGTGGGCCTAATCCTTATCTAGATTTATCTTCTAGTAGAAGACTTAAATTATTAGAAGTCTTATTTGAGTCAGTCTTCTGCTTTGACTCAAACACAATTAGGCCACATCTATAAATACTCCATTGATGTATTGGTTTCATATAGAGTGAGAGAGAGATATATAGATCAATACTCTCAATACGTCTGATAACGGTTAGTCTACTTAGTCTTTTGTGAGAGTTGGTGATATTGGAGTTTCATCTCCATCGTTGTAATCTTCTCGTTTCTCTTCTCATCAATACAATATCCTCTGGATCGTCTTCGCCACATATATCTCTTATCTGCTATCTTTTCCTCTTTTCTATTCTTCTTCTATATCGTGAATTGTGGTGAATATCGATATTTTGCGCAATAGTGAACTACACCTTCTAGGCTTATGGAGTCCCCAATGAAGCCAATTAGATAGCCTCTATGAGGGTGAAGGGATTGGTCATACTTCATATGGTCATATGCTTTGGAGAACAAAATATTTGTTAATGCTTCAATTTTTATCATCACCCTTCATTAGATATCCATCCAGCATCACGGTGATGGCTAATGCTTTGTCATGCTGCTTCGTTATCTGGATTAGGGTTTGAATATTAGCTACCAAGTTCCTTCATTTGCATTTTTCCTTGTGATGTTTGGTGACTCTAGACCCCTAGTGGGAGTCTGGCATTTTGTATTAGTCAGGTTGTCATTGTTCTATAGCGTGTCTTCATAGATCATCACTCCATAGCCTTTGATGGCTTGTGTGGTGACCTACTTGGCCTTGTCACTACCTAGACTCCCAGGCTTTAGTTGATTCTTCATTTATCCTTTGTTGTGCCACTACTCACCTAGGTCATAACAAAAACAAGTCAGATGTCCTTCATGGATTAATCTCTCAATCTCTACCTTCATATTCATTCACTCCTCTATATCGTGGTCATAATCTCGATGAACATGCGCTCTAGGTCTTCAAAGCTCATAAAGGTGCCCTAAGCCTGCTAGAAAACTAAGTTTGTTGAACCCTATAGGGTAGCTAGAAATGCTTTACACATAGTCATTTTCATCACTCCATGCAATATCATGCCTGTGAGGTTATTGTTTCCACCATGTGCTACAAGGTTGTTGGTTCCATCACCTACTTCCTTGCCTGTGACTATTTGGTGGCATGGTTGAAGAGAGCTATACAGAAAGAAATCAAAACAATCTCATGAAAGCACCAACGTTGCATCCCCTTGGTTCTGATCAAGATGAGTCCTTTCTTCTTCTCCAATCATTTCACAACCTACACAAGTAACATGGTCACTACTTATTCGGGGAGGTCCCAAGGGATGGGGCTCCAACCCTCAAGTCAAGCATGATTCTCTCATAGGAAGTGTGGATTTTTGTGAAGAAAGAAGAGGATTGTACCTAGTTTTTTTAAGAAGGTCAAGAAGAAGAAGAAGAAGAAGTCATCTCATTTCTGTTCTTTGTCACTTTTATATAGAGGGTCTTGACTCAACTCTCATGTCAAAATAACCATATTGTGATTATTAGATGTGTTAAATCAAGAATATCTTTGGGATTTTACTCGACTCTCCATACTGCTTCGTGTTGATCACCTATTGTCTAGCGGGAGATGGTGCTCGAGGTAGAGCATCAAGGGAGGGAACCACCTTCTAGTTAGCATGTCACACTGTAATACTATAGTTCAATCGGATTGAACTATTTTTCTTATTATTTAGGTCTGAGCTACAACAACTTGGAGGGGAGGTGATGAAGATGAAGTAGATCTACCATATCGTAGTTTGATTGTTGCTTTGGTAATTCACAACTTGGATTGTTATTTGCATTGGTTTGTCCCCAGTTTGCATAGTATGGCTCGTACAAACCATCTCCTATTCGGACAAATGACCCATTTTCTCAGATCACCATGTAAAATAGTCTTGGAAGAAGTCATGTGCATTGGCATGGATATTAGCTTCAAATTTCCATGCAAGCCTTTGAAATGAATGGAGGAGATGAGATTGGTTTTTCTTCTTCCAATGGCAATGTAATGAAAGCATGCAGTGTGTTTGTTGCCCTCTTTCAACCATTGGATCCTCGCTCTTTGGTTCTACATAATTTCTTCTTGCTTATGAATGTTTCCAAGAGAAAGAGAAAGCGAATTATGCTAGTGGTGGCAAACTAGACCAACAGCCTACGGCTCAGCACAACACGACATGGAATCTATAATACCCATGTCATATTAGCACAGTCCATAAACATGGATGATGCTTAACGTCTCCCTTGCAGTCTACTAGCCAAGCACAACCTACAACATGAATAGGTTGGGCATAGCACGGCAAGCAGGCTAACACAGCCTGACTCAAATCTATTTTCTTTTTTTGTCCTCCTAAACATGTTGGCCCTACTCTCCTCCCTTCCTGAAAGCAATACATAATTATAAGATTTCAATATAAAAAGTCACCTAAAAAATTTTCTCTTGATATAGAAAATAGATGAAATACTATTTATAAATTATTAAAAGTTTGTTATGATTATAGAGATATGTTTACTCTTTTTTGTACATAATGCATAAGTAGTTTATTACGTACCGAAACAACTTGGATGATTTATCAATTGTTTGTATTATTATTAAAATATTTTATGCTACAATTATAATTCTTTCGGGTAATTATTATCCAACAACTTGTTTGTTATTTAATAAACTTATGCTTATTTCTTATATTTTTAGTAAATATAAATTCATTCCTAAATTTATAAATATTCTTCCTCCAATAGAAGAAAACTTTAAAAAATATTTTAAAATTATTAATCCTATATTTTCTCTAGCTACTATATTAGATCCACGAGTCAATATTTCAAGTTTTGAAATAGTAGTTGATGGATATTATGTAATATGTGTTTTTCTATGGATGTAGGATGAGATAAATAATATGTTAAATAATTGTTACACAAAATATATAGTATTTATCAAACTCAGTATGGTAGCTCATCTCATTCTGGTCAATGAGAACATATTATAGATAATTCTAGCAAAAAATCTTACATGTTTTTCGTTTTGCAAAGAAAAGTAGAAATCATTTTTAACATCTTCTTCATATAATAAATTAAATTTTTATGAAACCAAATTAGAAAGGTTTTAACTAAAGAAGATGCTAAAAATTTTGAAATTTAATCATGGTGGAAAGAACATGCTAGTAAATATCTAGTGATTTTTGTCATGACTCGTGATTTACTAAATATTTCAATATCTAGGGATACATTAGAATCTTGTTTTAGTACAGGTAAATGAGTGTTAAATAATAAAAGAATCGGATTAATACTAGAAGTATTAGAAATATTTATATGTATAAAAGATTGGTATGATACCAAAAAATATTTCAAAGAGGTGGTCAAAATTCACAAAGAGGTTCAAGAGGTTAGATTCAACTTTAATCACAATGGATTATAATAATAAGTTCAGTTCATTTGAAATCTAGGTATTGTATTTTAAATAAATTTTGAATTATTTTTTATTGAACTATATTACTAACTTGAGCATTGAAATGGAATCGCTGGATAAGACAATAATAAAGATTATAAGGTATATGTTTTAAATAAAATACATATTGTCATATTTTTAAAAATAATACATATAAATAACTTTAGGTATGAACATTATTTTTGCTTATTTTTATGTAACTTTTATGATTTTTTACATATTTTTTGAATTTTTTTATTTTGAAAAAGTTTCTAATTTTTTATATTTTAATAAAAAAAGGGACATACGGCAGAGTCACCTGACTTATCTGATGCGGGCCGTTGTAGTGACGGCAGTTCATCAAAGTGGCCCTGTCAGTCGAACAAGACCCACTTTACACCACTAAGTTATGCCGTTTTATAAGCAAAACAAGGTCAGCTGAGGAAGACTCCATCAAACGATCTAACATACTTGATGAAGGAGACCATGCTTAGGTATTTAAGCTTTATTCGTTTTATTATTCTCCAAAAAAAAAACTACTGAAGAACTCAATAGCGTAACCTTTTCCTTCCTCTGCCATGAAACGCATGAACTCCGGATATTCCAAAAACTAGTACATAGCAGATGAAGAAATCCGGGTAAGAAGAGTGGAAAAGAAGAAAGATCCCACTTGCTGAAGAACAATCAATAAAACTCAAATTTGATCGAAGAAGACAGGAGCAAGTGCAATGTACACGAGATAAACAATATCTGCCTGCAGCACGAGATAGTAACATGGTTCTTCATGAGGCTTAATATCGGGCTACAACATAGCATGTCTGCCTCAGTGGGGCGCAAATGGTCAAAAACGATTTTTAGGGACTCAATATGCGGAGACCATGTGTATAGGTGGGTACGCAAATTTCTTACTTCAGATTTTTTTTTTTTTTAACTTCTGCACATGGACCCCTTGAAATCCGGACAAAAGCTTGAAATCAGGTCACCAGTCTTCTTATTGATATTAGCAGGCTTCACTGCTAGCCCTACTCATCAACCTTCAGTCAAAGTATGAAAAAGATCACTTGTTAACCTACACTGCATTCCAATTTCCTTTGTAGGTCTTCTACAAAACACAGCTATCTACTAGATTCTCTCAGACTACAAAACTGTATACATAGGATGCCAAGAGTACAGGAAGTCACCTCCTCGAAATGGCAACTAAGACCAACATAGACATGGATACAATTATCTTAAAACCAGAGCTTTCCCAGAAGTTCTGATTATTGTTGCAAGCACAGTGCTTTACTGCTAATTGTTCTTTCAGTTCCTTCAGGGCCTTGTCTCTTTTCTCTCCCATCTGTTAAGGGGACAATTTTATCAACTTAGGTATATAGATCGATGAGAAATTGCCAGTAGAGTTATGAAAAGATATCAACAATGCAAACATCAGATTCAACCTTGATAAGGTGTATCCAAGGTTCCAAATTCATAATTTTTACTTGTCAAGAAAACCTACAAAGGAGCAATACATTACCCTTTGAAGCTTCCTCATCTGAGATCGGGTGTCTTGAAGGCAGAATTCAAGCTTTATAATACGCTTCTTTAATTCCTGGTCAGCCCTTCGATGCTTCTCTAACTATTTGACAGACAGGAATTCATGCATGAGGAATACAGCTATAAAGAGAAATTTCTTCAAGTATGGATACGTGTTGCAGTGGATGAGAAGTACCTGGGATTCAAGTTCCACAGTTTTCTGCTTCCAATGTGCAGACAAGAACCTTATCTCATCTCTCAATCTAGCAATTTCCTCATCCTTAGAGTTCAGGTGTTTTTTTATATTTTCAATGTTCTTTGGAGAAACCTCTTCCAAGATCTTGATGAGTTCACAATCTTTGGTCACTCCAGATTTAGCAATTGCAAGCATAATATCTTCCTCCATTCTCATAACTTCATCTTTCAGTTGCTTTTGTGATAGCTCCCTTGCCTGAAGATCCTTCTGCAGAAGATCTAACTGCTCTCCTAGCTTATTGACCAGGGTCTCATGTTCTTTTAGTGAATTATTTTTCTCATCTAGTTCCTTTAATAAGAAGAAGCATTGAGACTGAGCTGATTGAGCCGATTCAGCACTAGCTTCAGCAGTGGCTTGCATGAATGAAAGCTGTAATCCTAAGCCATCCAATCCCTTCAGATACTGCACGTTACATCAAAAAATTGTTAGGGCACTATTACTTGCCCTATCCTCTTAAAACTTCTGAAGCACTAACACTAGACCTCAATATTCACCACATTAGGAAAAAAAATTATGCCTGGTTCAATAATGTACCTCATACATAAGATTACTCTCAGAAAAAACAATTTCTAGACAAAGATGCAAAACCAGAAATGGTTTCAAAGCCAGTGCGAAGATATGCAGCAGAGAAATATTTCATGAAGCCAGATCAAAATGATAAATGGCTGTTTTTCTTAAGTTACACCTGAAGTATTGCCTGTAAAATAAAGTTCTTGATTTTGACATGTTTATTTCATTCTGCATTAAGAACAAAGCATGCTATCAAATAAGCAGGAAATAGATCTCAAGGAAACTGCATTGGGCATGTGTTGCAAAGATGTTGAGAATCTTGAGATACAAGCAAATGCAACCAATAAGTAATGAAAGTTAATGGAGACACCTAAGGAAATTTATTTAATCTGCCTCATATGCATCTCCAAATAATAATTTTTTACTTGTAAAAAACATGAATACGGAAACATCAGCTCCACTAAACAAGGAATTCATTGCATCAGGATTCTCCAGCTTCCTATAGAATCAAATGTCCTTGTCATCAAAAGTTGCACAAAGCTTGCAACAAGAAAACCATTTGGAAAGAAATCTTCATACAAGTTCTTCTAATGCAAAAAACCTCGGGACACTACCATTTGCCGCATCAGCATAACATTGCTCTACTTTCATCTCCAGCCATATCAGTGGGTTGTCAAAATTTCTATTTTACCAGAACAAACTTTTATAGTTTGCTTCTAGCATTCAGCCCTTTTCCTCTCAACTAAATTACCGACCCATTAAAACATGACGATGAACCTGAAGTTTGGAATCAAAGTCCACAGAAGTTTATTATTTTGAGATCTAAGTATAGAGAACAAAAAAAAATGTGTCCAAAAAGATCGAAGTCAATCATAGAGGAAGAAAGAAAACATACATGACTAGAATTCAAGAAAACACCACATAAACCAACCTGCTTGGCAGTAGAAGTAGACACCTGTAGCTGCCCATCCTTCTCCTCCAAACACCTCTGCAATTTTGCAATCTCTTCCTCCATGTTCCTCGCCTTGGTCTCCGCCATCTTTTCAAAACACAACACCATTCAGCACACAATAGCCTTCAGACCAACCCTATATCTATAGAAGAATCGAAACCAACCTTTCTTGTCATCATTTCTTGAGCGAACGACTCCTCCTGCAAAGCCAGCCGGCTCCGGGCATCCTTAAGCTCGGATGCCAACGAAACTACACTCTTCCTGAAACTCTGTTTCTTCTCTGAAAGATCCTTCAACAATGGATCCACTTCCATCCTCCAAATCAACGAAAAACCTATTCAAAAGTAGGGGAAAAGAGCCATCCTTTGCCGATCAAATGGTACAGGGAAACTCACAGCACAAGTCTTTTAATTTTTTAAAAAATCTCGATTCTTTATTTTTCACCAAAGTTCCTGTCGAAGGGAACCCTGAAGGCTGGTCTTCGTTCCCATCCTTGCATTTATTAGGTCACGGAATAGATAAATGGGTGGACTCCACTGTTTAAAATAAGAAATGAATGCAGTTATTACAGACACCAAGTATAATGTATTTTAAAAAATTTGTGGGTATTGGGGGATGAGTGTATATAGAAGTTAGTTAAATTCAGGGGAAAATTCACCTAAAAATAGGTTTTGAGGCTTTTCCAGCAGAGATTTGTCATAAAAAAAAACTCATTTCTCTCAAGACGGAGCTCACTGGAATCAGCATCCGAGCTCAGATTCATTTGGACATTCCAAAATACTGTTCCACTGGCCCCGGAACCGATAAGCGCCAAAAATAGCCCCAAAAGGGCCGGCTCTTGGCTGCAAATCTACGCAAAACTGTAACTTTTAGCTCAAAAAACTCATCTTCAAACCGGAAGAATCCTCCACTCCTCCGCTTCAAACCACGGGCGGCGACGTCTCCGCTCCTCTCCGCTCCAGAGGAAAAAGCTCTTCTTCACCCAAGAAGAAGACAAGCAGCTTCATTTTCGAAACACGGCATACAGAGCACACAAAACGACGATGGAATCATCGGAAAAATAGGGTTTTGAGGAGAAACAAGGACAAATTTCTAAAAAAAATTCCGCTGAATCGGTGCGAGATTCTCTATCCTTTTTTCTCCCTTTTTTTTCTCTTTTTTTTTTTTCACTCACCCTCGAACAAGATTGAGGAAGTGGGGACGGGAGGAGGGGGCAGACGAGGGGGTTTTGGATACAATATGACGTGGGACGGAATCGTCCGAACCTTAGGTTTGGATTCGGAGCCTGTGTCCCGCCCGCGATTTGACTTCCAGAGCGGCAAATTCCAAATTTCGGATTAGGTTTCAAGTTTCAACCACGCTCGACGTACACGTGGCGGTAGAGAGGCGCTCCGTATCATGCGAAATGACTAAAATCCCCCTCGTTTCTTTTTGTTTTGTACTGGGTGTGTTGGCTGGTCCTGTTGAATGCACGTGCGCAAATGATCCGTTGGGTCCGGTTCATTTCTGCCATGAATTGGTCCGACGAAAATGATGTAAACTGAGGCTGTGCGCATCAGTTCTTTTCCTTTTTTCAACGTGATGTGTTAAGATAAACCATACATTTGAACCAAAAATAGAGAGGTAATCCGATTATCTGGACTAGGGCTGTGCATTATTCGGTTAAAATCGAATTAACTGACCGACCGAAATCGAATAACCAATTCGGTTCGGGTTATTCGGTTTTCGGTTCGGTTTTAGTTTTGAAAAAAAAAAATTGAAAATTCAGTTCGGTTTCGGTTTCTAATTTTCGAAAACCGTAAAAACCGAACCGAACCGAATTATATATATACCTATATACTGCGGTTAGGTTTCAGTTTTGGACTAATCGGCTCAAACAACTGGGCCGAACCCTATGACATATATATGTCTGCGTTTTCTCAAAGCGGTTCGCCGCTCTCGCCTCTCGCTTCAGCCCTAACCCTAATCCCTCTCGCTCTCGCCGCTGCGGACCTGCGGTGCTGCGCCTTCATCCCTGCAGCTGCGGTGCTGCGCCGTGTCGGTGATACCGCTTTCGTCCACCCCCGGACCCCCCCTCCTCCTCTGAGGCTCTGAGTCCCGACGCCTCTCTCTGGTCAACGCTCTGAGCTTCAATCTCTCATTTTTCTATGACGAATTAAGCTGCAAGGTGAGTGTATTTAGGAAATTATGAAATTTAGGGTTGATTTTTTGTGAAATTAAATTAGAATTTTTTGATTTCATACGATTTTATTGTTAGATCAGTAAATCCTCAGTTCCGAACTGACGATTTTTCTTCTCCTTCATCCCTGCAGCTGCGGTGCTGCGCCGTGTCGGTGACATCGCTTTCGTCCACCCCCGGACCCCCCTCCTCCTCTGAGGCTCTGAGTCCCGACGCCTCAATATCTCTCTGATCGACGCTCTGAGCTTTAATCTCTCATTTTTTTACAACGGATTAAGCTGCAAGGTGAGGGTATTTAGGGTTGATTTTTTGTGAAATTAAATTAGGGTTTTTTGATTTCATACGATTTTATTGTTAACCCTTTCGTCCACGGTCCACTCCCGGACCCCCCCCCCTTCCCCCTCTCTCTCTCTCTCCTCTCCTCTAAGGCTCTGACTCTCTGAGTCCCGACGCCTCAATATCTCTTTGGTTGACGCTCTGAGCTTCAATCTCTCATTTTTCTACAACGGATTAAGCTGCAAGTTGAGAGTATTTCAGAAATTATGAAATTTAGGGTTGATTTTTTGTGAAATTAAATTAGGATTTTTTGATTTCATACGATTTTATTGTTAGATCAGTAAATCCTCAGTTCCGAACTCCCGATTTTTCTCCTTCTTCATCCCTGATGGCATCGCTTTCGTCCACCCTCGGACCCCCCTCCTCCTCTGAGGCTCTGACTCCCGACGCCTCAATATCTCTCTGTGACTAGCCTTCGAGGCTCTGAGCTTCAATATCTCATTTTCTACAACGGCATCATCGGGATCAAATTGCAAGGTTAGGGTTGAATTTTGTGAAATTAAATTAGGGTTTTTTGATTTCATACGATTTAATCTGTACTTCTGTATTTTTCTATTGACAGATGTTGAACGAGGATGACAGTCAGCAGCTTTCAAACACAAATCCAGTTATTCCAAGTCCAATGCCAATTTCTGCTTCTCAGGAAAGTTCTACGCCTATGGCTATCGAAGTTTCAAATGAGGGCAATGCATCTACGTGCAGTACAAAGCCTCCAATGCCGAGAAAAAGAATGGCAGCACGATCAGCTGTATGGGAGCATTACACAAAGTTCACAGACTCGGGCAAGTCAACCAAAGCCAGATGCAACTATTGTGGTAATGAATTCTTTTGTGATTCAAAAAAAAAATGGTACTTCTTCTCTTAGACATCACATGAATCAATGCAAGCAATATCCATATAATGTTGATGCACATCAAACACAACTTGCTATGCAACCTATTCAGAAAGAAGTAGCAAATGAGTCTGTGCTAACTAGCTGGAAGTTTGATCAAGAAAAAATTAGAAAAGCACTGGCACACATGATTGTTGTAGATGAGCTGCCTTTTAGTTTTGTGCAACATGAAGGCTTTCAATACTTTATGTCTCAAGCTTGTCCTAGATTTCGAATGTCTTCACGTTGAACTATGACTAGAGACTGTTTTCAACTCTACCATGATGAAAAGGTAAAGTTGAAACACTATTTCAGAGAGTCCAAACAGAGAGTTTGTTTGACCATTGATACTTGGACCTCAATTCAAAACATAAACTATATGTGTATCACAGCACATTATATTGATATTGATTGGAACTTGAAGAAAAAGCTTTTGAATTTTTGCAAAATTACAAGTCATAAGGATGAGGTTATAGGAAAAACAATTGAAAAATGCCTCTTTGAATGGGGAATTGATAATATTTTGACTGTTACTGTTGATAATGTCTCTTCAAATAATACTGTTATTTCCTATTTGAAGAAAATAATTTTGAATTGGGGCACTTGTTTGGCATAAGGAAAATATATTCATATGCGTTGCATAGCACATATCATTAATCTTGTGGTGAAAGATGGTTTGAAAGAGATGGCAGATTCCATTGCTCGGGTTAGATCTGCTATTAAATATGTGAGATATTCTCCAGCAAGATGGCAGAGGTTCAAAGAATGTGTGAAAATTGAAAAAATTGAAAAAATTGAAAACAGAAAATGTCTTTATTTGGATATATCCACAAGGTGGAATTCCACCTATATGATGCTTGAAACAGCTCAAAATTTTGAGCGGGCTTTTGAAAAATTTAAAGAGGAAGATAGCAATTTCTGTCATGAGCTTAATGATGAAGATGGAATTCCTCTGTCTTTTGACTGACAGAATGTTAGGCGACTTATTACATTCTTAGAGCATTTCTATGAGTTGACTCTTAGAGTTTCTGGCTCTATGTATGTTACAAGTAATTTATTTTTTGATGAAATTTGTCAAGTTAACCTTCTTTTGAATCTGTGGAAAGTCAGTGGTGATACAAAAGTCCAAGAAATGGCTGCTGTGATGAAAGACAAATATGACAAGTATTGGGGTGAGCCAGAGAAGATTAATATGCTTCTCTTTGTTCCTGTTGTCTTTGATCCAAGACGCAAGTTAGAATATATTGAGTTTGGAGTTGAAAAAATGTATGAAGGTGAAAGAGGTGTTATGATGAGGAGAAAGTTGCATGAAGTTGTATATGATTTGTTCAAAGCGTACAGAATGCGACTACAGTCGGGAGGAATGCCATCTGGTGAAGGATCAAGTATGCGAAAGCAATCAGGTAAATACATCTTAAACAGTCTATTTGCTGAGCATAGAAAAAGTTTCATGGGTGATGAAATGAAGTCTAAGCTAGACAAGTATTTATTAGAGGATCTTGAAAAAAATGAGCCAAACTTTTATGTTCTGGGCTTCTGGAAAGTGAATAGCTGCAGATTTTCTATTCTGTCACATATGGCTCGTGATATGTTAGCTATACCTATCTCTATAGTGGCCTCTGAATCAGCTTTTAGCACAGGAGGGCGCATACTTAATCATTTTCGTATCTCTTTGACTCCTACACTAGTACAAGCTCTCGTTTGCACTCAAGATTGGATTAAAAATTCAAAAATAGAAATCAATGTTGAGGAAAGTTTGGAAGAACTTGAAAAGATTCAAGAGGGTAAGATTTGCATTACTAATATTTTTATTATTGCATTGTATATTTCTTTATTATGATCAAATAATCATTGAATGGTTTTTTTATTTTAGAGTTGATAAAGATGAAATTGGATGTCGCAACCATTGAATTTTGAGAAGTCCTCTTAAGGTTTGAATATGCTTACTTATTTTTTATGCATTTCTATTCATGTTTCTAACTTTCTATGGTCATCTCTTGCAGATTCATTCTTATATATCCTTATCATTCATGTGCATCACAACATCAATGCATGTGTGAAGTTATAATCTTACAGTCCTTAGTTCCTTACCCAGTTACCTACTTGCCTGATATTTTCTTAATTGCTTTTATTATGATAATATTTTACTATGTTTTTTAGGTTCAACAGTATGATCCAACTATCCAGGGATAGGTATGTATCCAACTATTATTTTGTAGGAGCAGCCAAGCAAGTTGATGCCTGAGGGGAGACATCTTTGTTTTTGATGATGCATCAAAGCCATCTGAGCCTCTTGAATTTTTGCTTTTATTTTAGGTTTTTTTGTCTTTGGTGTTTTGATGCGGAGGTGTTCCAATGGTCCCCTACTCTGGCTTCGTCCTCTTCACTTTGTAGGCTTGTGGCAATGGCATGGTTGTTTGGATGGCCTGTGAAGGCAACCACTACCTACCATTCGCTCACGAGGACAGCCAGAGAGGGATGTTGGGTATGACGGTATAAGGCGAATATGACGGTATGACCCTCTTGGAATTGTTTTATGGTTTTTTTAATGATATTTATTGAATTTTTCATAAGCTGTTTGAGGCGATGAAGATGTTGAATCATTGGCTCATTGCCATATGCTATGCTCGCATGTGGGCAAGTGACTGATTGGACGATTGTCTCCTTCTTTGGCTTCACCCTAGTAATGTTATGCTGCTTGGAAGTTGGAACTTCTGGTTCTGGCTTCTGTTCTGTTACTTCTATATATGGGACTACAAGAGATTTCTCAAGCTTTTCTTAATGGACCATTTGACATGATATAATCCTTCAAAGTTAAAATGCTAACTGATTACTGAATTGATCATATTTATTCTGAACCACATAATTACAGTTATTTATTATGAACCACATAATTATAGTTGATCATATTTATTCTGAACCACATAACTATTGAAGTGTTGTACAGCAGTGCAGCTTGCCAGCTTCTACTACTATACAATATACATTGTCTTGTTGCTCGCCTGCTCCTGCAAGTGTAAAGTTGAAGTGTTGAACTGTTGAAGACTTGGAACTTGGAAGTCTTGAAGTGTCTTGCTACATGAAGTTGAACTGCTGAACTGTTGAAGTGTTTTGCAGCTTGCCCACTTCTGCTAGACTTCTACTATACATTGTCCTGCTGTTCCTGCTGCTGTGCTGCTCCTACTGTGCTACTCCTGCAACTTGAAGACTTGATTCACTTGAACTCTTGAAGTCTTGAAGTGTCTTGTTACATGAATTTGAGCTGTTGAAGTGTTTCGCAGCTTGCCCGCTTCTGCTAGACTGCTACTATACATGCTCCCGCTGCTCCTGCTGCTCCTGCTGTGCTGCTCCTGCAACTTGAAGACTTGATTCACTTGAAGTCTTGAAGTGTCTTGTTACATGAATTTGAGTTGTTGAAGTATTTTGTAGCTTTCTCGCTTCTGCTAGAATGCTAGTATGCTACTATACATTGTCCTGCTGCTGCTACTCCTAGTCTCCTGCTGCTCTTGCTGTGCTGCTCCTGCTGTGCTACTCCTGTGCTGCTCCTGTAACTTGAAGACTTGATTCACTTGAAGTCTTGAAATGTCTTGTTACATGAAGTTGAGGTGTTGAAGTGTTTTGCAGCTTGCCCGCTTCTGCTAGACTACTAGTCTGCTACTATACATTGTCCTGCCGCTGTTGCTCCTAGCCTCCTGCTGCTCCTACTGTGTTGCTCCTGCAACTTGAAGACTTGATTTACTTGAAGTCTTGAATTGTCTTGCTACATGAAGTTGAGCTGTTGAAGTATTTTGCAGTTTGCCCGCTTCTGCTAGACTGCTAGTCTGCTACTATACATTGTCCTGCTGCTACTTCTCCAAGCCTCCTGCTGTGCTGCTCCTACTGTACTGCTCTTGCAACTTGAAGACTTAATTCACTTGAAGTCTTGAACTGTCTTGCTCCTGCTTGTGCGGTTGTGCTATTGTGGCATGTGAGATACTAAGATTAACTGATTATTTATTGGGTTGCAATTTGCAAACTTGCAATTGGACTGGGTATCAGCCTATCAGGCCAGATTTAGGGCTAGTAACTTAGTATAATGTATATCTTGTACTATTTTTTTTCCCTTATGCAAATGACCAGATCCATCAGTCCTGTAGAAATTCGGTTTGCAATTCGGTTATAACCGAACAGAACCGAAATATTTCGGTTCAATTTTTGTACTATTCGGTTCAGTTCGGTTCGGTTATGGTTTTTGAAAATTTCGGAAATTTCGGTTCGGTTGGTTCGGTTCGGTTCGGTTCGGTTTTAACCGAATGCACAGCCCTAATCTGGATTGAAGCCGAACTTGTCAATCTATCACCCAACACGTAAATTCAAGCGAGAAACCATGCTTTTATACTACAAACGGACATAAATCACTCCCAAATTATAATTATATCTAAGAGATGTTATCTTATTTTTATTTTTTTAAATTATCATTTTTTGAAGTATTCGAATAAAAATTGGTTTATTAATCTTATTAAACAACTGAAATTTAGAGTATCTTATTACACCGACATAATATTCTAAAGGATAATCTTTTGTTGTGATAATCACATTTTGCTTCACTCCCTATTTCACCTCCTGTTTTGCAACAAAAGAGCACTGTGTCACAGAATGAAGACTCAAATAAAGTTTTAAAATCACCATTTGACTAATCTATCGAGGAATTCAAGTTAGGTCTATCCAAATCGAGGGTCAAGTCCCACATTTTCTATAAATAGACGAGGTAAAAAAGTATGAAGGGCTATCTTCCCTTCTATTCTCGGTCAACACCCTCATTATCTCTACATGCAAATCATGTCCTTTTTTTTCATCTTTCTTAACTTCATCTTTCACTTTCTTTCATAATCCAATATGCCTAATTTAGCCATCGGAGTTTCCTCCCTTGAGTTTTACTAGATAAACAATTTACAATGTTGAGTGTATAGGTTAGGCGCTAGCCAAAGAGTAGGACAAAGCTCATTCTCCTAAAATCCAAGGGATGCAATAATAGTATTTTCATTGAGATTTTTCTGAACTTCTCTCCGGGTAGCTAGTCGTAGCAATGCCACTGAAGCAATGTAGAGTAAGAAAACAAGTGGTTGGTGGGATAATGGAACTAACGTCACAACAAACCTTGCTTGGTGATGCTCTAGCACCTCAACAACAAACCGTCATAGCCATGTTGAAGCAATGCTCTCAACAACAAGATTCTAAGCTTGAACACATGGCGATAATCCAAAAAAACCAGGACAATGACTCAATCTATAGGTCAGAGTGGAATTGACTGTTGGTAGATATCTACGCAATCTACTAAGTCATCAAGGATCAATAGCATATGTTGTAGATGTTCCAACCACTTCAGCAGCAAGCATGTTAGGAGTGTGATGTTGAAGACCCACACCACATCAACACGAGTAAGGTCGGATGATTGCATGATGACTATAGTCTTGGAGCTTAGAAGGATACTTTCCCAAGACGCTAGCATAACCCCTATACGAATTACTTACTCACAGTACAGGCTGACAAAATGCCGGAGGTTTGACAACTCAACTAGACTTTTTGATCCATCCCATTACAACAATCCCTTGTTGAAAGTGTATGAGCTGATCACTGAGTGTAACACAACTAATTCAAGGATGGTGACGTCGAATGCAGAGACATCAAACAGAAGATTGATTAAATGGTCAATTAAAGACTCCAAGGCTCAACAAAGTCAATCATCATATTATGTGACATAATAAATGCACTTAGCTCACAACTCTTGGCCGAGCCCCCACACCCAAAGTTCCGCCAGCCACCTTGAGAGGCATATGATGGAACCAAAGACCCACTGGACTACATAAGTTCTTTTAAAATCAACATGGTATTTCATAGTGCAATAGAAACCATGGTGTGCAAGGCATTTTCTAGCTACTTTTAAGGTCCAACAAGAGCTTAATTCTCTAATCTGCTAAAGGGCTCCATCTCAAGCTTTGCAAGCTTGGAATGAAATTTAATAAACCAGTTTGTCTCACTCATCCTGAGGTGCCATGACTCATTCAAATCGCTAGAAATGCATCAAGAAAATGGGAAAAGTTTGCGAAACTATTCATCTTGTTTCAACATGGCTCATATTTAAGTGAATAATCTTGACAACTCTATTGTGCCAGAAGTAGCCATGAATGGCTTGAGAACATGAAGGGTTGCCTATGAAATGACATGGAGAGCAACACAAACTCCCATGGAGTTTATGGAGTAATTTGCAAACACATTGATATAAAAGAAATAATGCTGCCTCAGCAAAAAGTGAATCATTAGAGGGAAAGGAAAGATGTTCAATAGCCTAAGTTCTATACCTATACTCTGCTCAACCACCCTCAAACCAAAATATTGTCTCAAATAGAAGACAAAGAGAACCTTCGAAGACCACCTAAGATCCACCAAAATAGGCACTACAATAATTTTGACTATTCATGATGCTTCAGAATTGTTGCCAATAGTCAAAAAAACATTGGCAAAACAATAAAATATATATATATATGTTAGTATCTTTGGACTTCTTTCGGAGGCTTGAAATTGAGTGTATGGGTTTTTGGAGTGGCAATCAATTCTTCTTTCCCATCTTAATTGTCTTGTCAGCTTCACAAGTAACAAGTTGAATGTAGAAAAAATGGTAAAGGTGTTATTTACAAGCTACTCCATAAACATGGCCGCTTATGAGTTGGATGTTTGAAAGGAATGCCATGTTAAGGATTAAACTTGAGAAGCCAGTTTCACAGTTTAGGGCTGGCAATAGGCCCAACCTGCACGGACTTGGACAAGCCCAAAGTTGGCTCATATGGGCTTGAGCCGATTTTAAACCCGTTAAGGCCCACTAACTTTTATATTAAGTCCATTTAAAATTCAATACGTTAAATTTATATTAGGTTCATTAAGGCCTATCAAGACCCATTAAGACATACCAATGCCTACACTTGTTGCTTCTAATGATATACTAAAGTAGTGGCTAAAAATAAATTAACATGCTAAAGTAGTGGCTAAGAATAAATTAACATATCCAATTAATAAAGTGGTATTGAAACCGGCTCCTAATGGGTCTCCAATAATTTTTTTAAAATAAATTTAAAATCTAATGAACTATCCATTAAGGCCTGTTGAGTATTTTGAATGAGATTTAAATGAACTTTTAGCGGACTCAGTCCATAAGTCCAATAGACCCTTGGGCCCATTGACAGCCCTATTCACGAAGATAGTAAGAGTACCTTTAAGTGTCATACGCATGTCTTTGACAAAATATAATAAAAGACTGTAGATAACTTAAGACAAGATGCACAAAACTTAAATAATAATGAGATATTCCATAAATAAGTAGGAGGATTTCATTGAGAATGGTTGGTTTATTGACATAAATTAACTCTTTGACACCAAAATAATGTGAGATCTAATTCGATGAAGACACAGATTATTGAGAAAAAAATATCAAAGACATTCATCAAAATAAGTTCTCTATAACAAAGTTGAAACTAGAGGACTCATTGCGAAGATGCTTGAAAAGAGTTCCATTTGGAGCATATTCAAATACCATCATCCAAGTGAATGGCTCATTTTCCTCACAAAAATCTTATGGTTCACTTTGGACAAGGTTGAGAAAGGACAAAAATATGCCATCTTCCTAAAATGAGCTTCTGTTGTTTAGACCAATCTTTTGCTGATTGAATCATACTTGATGTCACTGCAATCTAACACCACTTGATAGTGTGCCATTGTACAACATACGATCTGATAAAAGCCCAATAATATTGTTGAAATCTTCACAAGCTGTGTCAATTTCTGTCATTTCAGTGAAGGTATACCTAGCAAGTAAACACAATTAGGAAACCTAGGACATAGCACTCTCAAATTTGTAACATTTATTTACTATAATAGAACCGGACCTATTACAAATGTTGTGTGCTTATTAGCTCTGGAGATGGAGAGGGTGATAGATGAGCTTTATTGTTGTGATTCGTAGTGGAAAATTTACAAATCATCTTGTACTCAAACAACACAAGAAATGATAAGTAATACAAGATAAAATAAAAAAAATAAGAAGAGACACATCAATATATGTGATTCACCTAAAGTTGGGTTACATTCACATGAGGAACAAGAGATTCACTATTAACAGATTTTACAAGAGTTTATAAGAAAGATTTCACTCTTTCTTATTTAACTAAACTCTTCACCAAATATCAATGACGTCTCTACTTTTAGAGAAAAACTCTAAGAGAGCACCATGGGGAACCACTACAAGAAACCACCGAGAAGCATTAGAAAGACTACATATGAGAGCCAATAACACATACTCTCTCTTCTCTCTATTTTCTCTATTTCTTTCTAGTTTAATCTCAGCACCATACCACACCTAGACCCTATGTAATACTATAGTATTTATAGATCCTTACTGAGTTTAAGTCCTGCTCCGATTATAACTTTTAATATTATATAATAAGTATTCCAAATTAGACATAAGTCCAAATCCAACTTTGGATTCCTATTTTAACTCAAACTCCAATACGAGTTCGAGATATCCAAACTCAATAATCTTCATCTTGACTTGAACTCAAGCGTCCACCATCACAAAGCTTCAATCATCATCTCTCATCCAGCCCCTTCCCCTAAGCTCCTAACTTATTCAGCTAATCGTAAGATGCAAGCTCGAGTCAACCTCGAATTTTGCTCTTCATGCCTATAGTCTTGTACTTTTGAAAACTTTTTGGAAGATTTGTGTCTACCACCATAGCAAAAGTAACTTAGGAAGAATGCTTATCTTCCACCGAATTAATCTAAGGATTACACTTACTCTTCATCTCTGTAGTAATTGGAACTCCACCTATAATAATGTTCCCTACCAAATAGTAAATATTTTCACACTTTTCTCCTTTCATCAAGATTCTAATACCTCATGCTACCTTCATGACTTCATCTCTCACTAAATTACTATAACCTTTTGAATAAAGTACACCAAGTGAAATTAGATTCTTGTGCATCTTGGGGATATGTCTCATCCCAATAAGAGTATAAACCGCTCCATCAAACATCTGGATTTGAATTGTTCCTACATCAACAATCTCAAAAGTCAAATTATCGTCCAACCAAATAGTACATTTCTTCTTATGCTTTTTATTCTCCTCATAAGAAGTAAACTAATTATTACTAGGGAACCATAGTAAGAACTACCAAAATCTAAAATTCACTTATCAGAAATGCCAATTTATGCGGATACATTAAGAACATCTCTGTCGCACTATTCTCATAAGTATTATTTATTACTGCTATCGTTATATTAGAAGACTCTTATCTTCATATGTTTCAGGTAATGCCAACTGATGTAGTCATACTTTTTACATAAATAATATTGTAACTTTGTCTTTAATTTTGATTTAGACTATAATTTGTCTTCTCTATGTTCTCTCAATCTTTATCTTTCATGAGTCACCAATCCTTCATCGACCTCAATACCGATATTGAAATTTCTCTTTTTTTCTCATTAGAAAGAAAACTAGCTATCAACTCTTCCATCTTCATACTATAAAAAATTGTGGTCATAATATAATCATACAAAGCAGGGAGAGACATTAGGAGAATCAGTGTTTTATCATCCTCTTTAAACTTTACATCATCTTTTAGCAAATCATTGATAATATTATTGAAGGTTTTTAGGTGATGCAACACAGTTATACCTTTATAGTTTGTACAACTATTATTTCAGGTAAAACTTATTCTTGAAATTTTTCAACATATATAATTTCTCAAGTTTTGTCCAAATGTCCATTATCATCTTCTTATCAATAACATTATATAAAATATCATTAGTTAGGCTTAGAATAATCAAATTTAATATCTTTTGATCTATCTTCTCTTAATCTTCATCACTTATTTTATCTAGTTTTTTCCTTTACCCTCTAGTTTTTTTCTTTACCCTATGATAGTCTTTATATAAGACAAATGATGGTTTGAAAGGCTCGATGGATCATATTAGCACATTCCAAAACATTATGATTTTATAAGGCATATGGGACTCTATCATATGCAAGGCATTTCTTATGACACTATAGGGCCACTAGCCTGATTCTAGTACATCAAGCTTTCGAGGCATTCAATTATCTGTTTTGATAACTTAATGAACAAGTTTATATAATAGCTCTTCTCACTGGTACTATGATAAAAAGACCCCTTGACACTACTAACACTAAACCAAAAGGAGGGCAAGTCTCAACGAGTATTTGCCTCACTTCAGTAAGGCTCAATTAGAAGTGAATGAGTTGGACAGTTCCATCATCCTTGCTGTTGCAATCAATGAAATTTGATAACCTTGAGTGACTTATGAAATATCTTGTCGACCACCAAAAAGCCTAGCATAGTTCATCTAGCTAGTCAAAGAGCACATCAATGCCAAAAAGGTCATTTCGGCAAAGAAGAAATCTGAGGCTAGCATTAAGCAAAAGAAAGAGACTTGGGAAGACAAACCCTAGAACCAAAAAACACAAAACTGGATGAAAGGAGTGTCAACCTAAGTTCCATGCTTATACATCACTGAATAACTCTAGGACCGAAGTCTTGGTATGAATTGAGCATGGGGACTTTCTGCAGAGGCCTTATCCCATCCGAATAGCTTGACAAAATCTCAACAAGGCTAGATATTATCATTTGCACTGAGAACATGGTCATGACACTAAGAAATGTAGATATCTCAAAAATGAAATAGAAAGTCTCATTAGAGAGAGACACTTTAGGAAATTCATATATTGAGGTGAATGAGTTGAAGAAGCTCACTACGGGAATATCAACCATGAACCTCTCCTTAGAGGAACCACTCCCCAAACAATATGGTCCTAACAAGCCCACTAGCTCAAAGTAAATCCTCAGCATCCACCCCTAAATGCCAAGCCATCAATGGGGGACACGAGGAAGAGAAGGTAAAAACAAAAAGATAGAATTATGAGCTTGAGCACCAGAATGTTATCTTTTTAGCAAAAAATTTGGAGAGAATTTTAATTCCACACAATGATGTATTGGTTATCTCGACAATCCTAGATAACTATGTGACACAATGTATCATGGTAGATATGAGAAGCTCATTAAATATTTTATTCACTTGAGCATATGGCCAAATAAAAAATAAGTAAAAATTGGAACCGTACATCACCACCCTCACTAGATTTATAGGAAACATTGAAACTCCCAATTGGCATGATCAACTTATTCCTCAAGATTGAAGAGGATCCTAGGAGCACCATGATCAAATCAAAGTTCATGGTGGTTTGGACACACTCCACTTATAATGTGATATTGGACCGACCAACTTCAAGTAGTAATTTCTATTTTTCATCTAGTCATGAGATTTTTTACTAAACTTGGTATAGGTGAAGCACGGGGGTGGGGGTGGGGGTGGGGGGGGGGGGGGGGGTGGGGGGGTGGTGTGGGGGGGTGGTGTGCGGGTTGTTTTGGGGGGGTGACCAACGATGACAAAGAAGTTGTGTGAAATAGCTTATTGCATTAGCAACCCTAATTGGAAAGGGCCAAAAGGCACTGGTTAGTAGCAAAAAAGCAACGAGGCCAATATACGTCAAAAACCAACTAAAGCTGAAACCTTAGGAATGACTCAATGAAATCAAAGAATCCACCAGTGAGACCCAGAAGGTCTCCACAGGAACCTTGGAGTAGCCCATCCAATCTTGCTATTGGCAATAGTCTACACGATCCTAAAACTCGGGGCAAATTTGTAGGACTCCTACACACCGCGCCTAGATGAGTTTTTTTTGCAAAAAAGCTACTAAGAATCTTTGCTTGGTCCTCCGAGGACTTGCCTGACATTGATCCCTTTGTGGCATAGCACGAGCTTGTTGTAGTAGAGAATTAGAAGCTATTCAAGTAGAAAAGGAGATATTTCACCCCCCCCCCTCCCCAAATGATAAAAAAGCTATTACTAAGGAGGTAAGCAAACTTCTCAATGCAAGGTTCATCAAGGAAGTTCATTACCCTAATTGTCTAAATATGGTAATAGTAAAGAAGTTCAATGGCAAATGGAGAATGTACGTTAACTTCACCGACTTGAACAAAGTTTGTCCAAAAAGATAGTTATCCTCTACAAAATATAGACTAGCCGGTGGACTCCACTTCAGACTATTAACTCTTGAGCTTTTTGGATGCATTCTTAGGCTATCACCAGGTTCAAATGCACCCCAGAGATGAAGAGAAAATTATCTTCATCACTTATCAGGACACCTTTTGTTACATTATAATGTCTTTTGGGCTAAAAAAATGCCAAAACAATATACCAAAGAATGGTCTAGCCTCAGCTCGGAAGAAATATGGAGACATATGTGGATGACATGCTAATAAAAAGTCTTTACATCGAAGGATAGCTGAAAGATCTAGAAGAAACTTTTAATATACTTTAGAAGTTTAAAATGAAGTTGAATCCAGAAAAATATCCCTTTGGAGTAGTCTCAAAATGAGGAATTGAAGCCAACCTTGAAAATATTGAAGCAATCATGAATATGAAACCTTCAAGTATTACTAAGGAAATGCAAAGGCTCATGGGACAATTGGTGGCACTCAATCGATTCCTATCTAGGTCGAACGAAAAATACCTACCTTTTTTTCAAGATCTCAAGTAAAGTTTAGGTTTTGAGTGGACAAGGGATTGTGACTAAGCTTTTGAAAATCATAAGAGATGCCTAGTCGAGCCACCCTTGTTGGTAAGACCTGAACCAAAGGAGGTACTATTCCTCTATATAGCAGCCTCAGACCAGATAGTCAACTTAGTCTTATTAGGTGATCAGGAAGGGAAGTAACACCCCATATATTATGTGAGTCATGTACTTATAGAGGTAGACACATAGTACCCACCATTAGAAAAATTGGCGTATGCAGTGCTACTGGCAACTCATAGACTCTGTTTGTTCTATCAACCACACTCGATCACAATACTCACAAATCTCCCACTCAGGAAAACCTTGTGAAAGCTTGAAACTTTGAAAAGATTACTTAAATAGTTCATCAAGTTAAGTCAATTTGATGTGGCTTTCAAAGCTTGAAAAATAATAAAAGCTCAAGCTCTGATAAACTTCTTAGTAGAGGCTATATTATATCTAATAGAACCAAACATTGAACCATAGGAGGTCTGAGTTGATGGCTCATCATGTGAATCAGGCTCTAGAATTAGAGACATTCTCCAAAGCCCAGATGGAAGAGTGGCTAAATACTCAGCTTGTTTAGAATTTGAGGCTTTAAATAATAATATTGAATACATGACTCTCCTTCTCGAAATGTGCATAGCCCTCACAGTCAGAGCTAAAAAGTTCAAGGTATATAGCAACTCCCAACTTATTTGTTTGCAGGTTAGTGGGAAATACAAGGCAAAAAATACCATCATGGCTCAGTACCTGGCTGAGGTACAAAAGCTTATGGCTAAAATGGATTGGATAGAAATGTGATAGGTATCTCGAGATAATAACAAAGAAGCTGATGCTCTTGCACGACTAGCCTTGACTTCATCAAACTTACCATCAAAACAAGTTTTTTGTTGAAAGCCTCCACCAATTGAGCTATTCAGAAGTTTGTGAAGTACATACGGTGAGCATCAAACTTAGTTGGCTTGACCCTATAATTTCCTATATCAGGGAGGGACAACTCCCTGACGACCCAAGGGAAACTTGGAGGAGCAAGAGACTAGCTAAATTTTGTACTAATAGATGGAGTAATACACAAATGGTCCCTCATATAACTAGTCGTCTAGTGTCTAAGACCCTAGGGAGCAAATTATGCCCTACATAAAATTTGCAAGGGCCTATCCAGGAATGATGGAAGAGGATGAGCTCTGGCCCACAATCTCTTTAAGCAAGCTACTATTGGCTTAACATGACTTCTAAGGCATCCGAGTTTATTTTCAAATATGAATAATGCCAAAGACATGCCTCAATATACCATAGCTCAGTTGTCAAGCTTCAGCAAATTCAAACAACATGGCTATTTGATTGATGGGGAATGAGCATTCTAGGCCATTTTCTAATAGCCTTAGGACAAAGGAAGTTTTTGGTGGTAGTCATCGATTATTTTACTAAGTGGATGCAAATTGTCTTTGGCAACAATCATCGAGAGAAAAATTGAAGAGTTCCTCTAACAGAATGTGATTTATAGGTTTAGACTCCTATGAATACTAATCACCAATAATAAAGAGCAATTCAATAGTACTAGATTCAAAGAGTACTTAGCAACCTCCATATAGAGCAGAGGTTGACCTCAATGACATATCCTCAATATAACAACTTAGCTAAGGTAACAAACTGAACCCTTCTTTCAGGTATAAAAAAGCACTTGGAAGGAGCCAAGGGTGCTTGAGTCAAAAAACTACCACATGTCTTGTGGTCCAACTAAACAACCACTTGGATAGCAATAGGAGAATCCCATTTCATGCTAACGTACTAGGTTGAGGTGCTCATTCTCATGGAGATTGGACTTACATCTCATGAGTCAGAACTATAATCCCGAGATGAATGAGACAAATCTCCAAGTCGAGAAAGACCTCATCTTAGAACTTTGGGAGAAAGCTCGCACCAAGGTAGCCAAAATACCAGTGACAAGTACCCGATACTACAATGCTTGAGTTCGCAACTATAAACTCAACTAGGTGACTGGGTGCTCCATCGAGCTGAACTCATTGACTAGGTCTCAAAAAAGTTATCCCCAAATTAGATAGGAGCATTTAAGATCTCCCATTTCATAGGACCGAGGACCTTCATAATTGAATGCCTGGATGGCAAAGTACTTCCTCAAACTTGGCATGTTGATAACCTCAAAAGGTTTTATCTTTAATATAATATGCTATTTATTTTAAAAGATTATTGTCTCACTACAAAAACCCAGACTTTACTAGCCTAAGTGTCCAACCAAGTGCTTTGGTGGCCTCACTGAGGTATTTGTTGAACTTAGTACTTCGGTAATTCCACCGAGGTATTACACAAAAAACCTGACTCTATTAGCCTGTGTCTAATAAGATGCTTCAGTAACCCCATCGAGGTATTAGTCAATAAATCTAGTTTTACGAGGCTAAGTGTCCAACTAAGTATTTCAATGACCCCATTAAGATATTACTCAAAAAACCTAACTCTACTGTCCTAAGTATCTAATCAGGTGCTTCAGTGACCTGACTGAGGTATTACTTAGAAAACCTAGCTCTACTAGCTTAAGTATCCAACCAAGTGCTTCAATGACCCCACCGAGATATTACTTAAAAAACTGATTCTACTAGTCTAAGTGTCCAACTAGGTACTTCAGTGACTCGACCAAGATATTACTTAAAAAACTTGACTTTGCTAGCCTAAGTGTCCAACCAATTACTTCAATGACCCTACAAAGGTATTACTCAAAAAACCTGACTTTACTGGCACTATGGTCCAACTAAGTTCTTTGGTCACCTGATCAAGGTTTAGCTATTATGCTACTCAAAAGCTTTGATCCCGCCATGTGCTTTAATACTCAGCCAAAGTAGAAGGTGAGTCTATTAAACATTAACTTGACTTTAGGTATTAAGCAAAGATCATTAGCTTAAGAAAATATTGAAAGGGGATTAATTGAGGTCAGAGGTGCAATCAAGAGACTTTGGCAAAAGGTCCCAAAAATTTGAAAATGGAGAGTCCAAAAAAAGGCAAGAATTCTATTGAATTTTGAGACAATACTAGTATAAAATTCCTTCAAAAAAGGAGGAAGTATAATCAGTCTGAATTACGTAGATGCTTAGAAGACTCTACCAGCTCGATTGACTCTGGGATGCCCTCCTTACCTCTCTCACCTTTGCTACTTAGATCTCATCCTAGATGAGATTCTTATACTTCCACTTAAGGTGTTAAACCCTCAAGTCATCATAGAGTTCAACTCAGAGGTTGTCAGGCTCAAATTCTGGATCATAGTGAGTTTTTGTCACTGTATTCTGACAAACAAGGCAGTCTTCTTTGAAGGATACAATAGCGAGCTTCCCACACACCTAGAGGTATTCATCGCTAACATTGTATTCTGAGAGAGCTTGCATCTTAGCCAACTTCAAAGTACTATCGTATTCTTTACTTCGGAGGTATGAGGCGATAGCATCAAGTTTGGCATTGTCCAAGGCAACTCAATGCCAAATCTCCTTATCTTATAAACTAGACAAATTTGATTCTCGCTCAGCTATGAAGATATTTTTCTCCTCCTCTACTTCTTCTTAGTCTCTTTCACACTTAGTTGGAGAGACTCAAGTTGGGAATGAAGAAGGGCCACCTCTTCCTTAGCCTTTCTCTTCTTGGTAGTGCTTGGCCTCCAAGTCTCATAAAACTAACACCCAACATGCCAGAAAGATTGTAGGGCCTGTAGTCAAACTTAAGGTCATGTTATGATCCAAGAAAAGGAAAATAGTACAAACAAAGGCAAAAGAACTAGACTTACAAGGGTATAGGTCCTGACTTTCTCTGAAAAGAGTTGGCCAAGAGGGAGCCGAGCCAAAGTAGGATTGGCATCCTCCCCAAAATCCCCAAGGAAGTACTCCTTGGCCTCAAATCTCCTCTAAGAAAGACCATCCTCATGATCTCCCAAGAGTAGGAGTAGAAGGAGTGAAGATAGTACCCTTACTGCGATCAACCTTCTTCATCATCATGCGATGGGCAGGCAATCGAGCATCAACCTTAGCATCCTCGAGTTAGCAAGGTGGTGATGGAGTATGAGGTATTGCCTACCCCTTCCTTGTCCTCCCTTCACCAGTATACTAGCTCTCCTCCTCCTCCCTTTTCTTCTTTCCTTGGGCCGAAGATGCTAGTTGGCAATTGACAAAAGCCTTCAACTCTAAGAGCCTCTTGGTAGAAGAGTCTAAATGAGATATAGATAGACCATAAAAAAATTGTATTTCATGATTGAATCAGGTAAAGATAAGAAACTCATGCCAAATTTATCGAGAATGAGATGAGAATTAATAACAAAAACTTACTTGAGGCCAAGGGATGGAACACCGCCAGACCAAAGCAATCATCCTCAATGTACAAACCTTTGTTAGCCTCCCAAGCCCCTCTCAATGTGGATCCCAATGGCCTCTCACCCTTGGAAAATGAAGCCAAGCCAGCACATGATGAAGAGGACCTTCTCACAGGTAGCGACATCATCTTTGGAGCCTTGGAGGGAGTAGAACTCTTCTCAATAAAGGAGGCCACCTCTTCCCTCGAAGTGGGAGATCTCCTTCTAGAACCAAAAGGGGTAGAAGAGGATGCCATTTGAAAGCGGGTTTGTCCATTGGAAAAAAGTAAGAACTGAAAGTGCTTTTCAAAATGAAAGAAAAAGACTAGGGATCCTTACAGAAGGTTCCTCTAATCATCTGATTATCTCCATGTGGCTTAACCTGAGTTGTTGAAGTCCAAAGATAAAAATTTTAATAGCCTCCCCTCAAATCCCAGGGATGCATATTCTAGTTAAAAATGCAACCTTGGAAATAGCAAGTAAGAGGCATACAAAAGGTCATTTTGATAAGCAAGCAGATTGTCACCTTGAAGGAAGGCAAAGTGAAAATAATTACTTGAAATTTGATGGAATGGTGCTCCATTTCCCAAAGCCAAGTGGTGGTTAATAAAGGTGACAAGTTGATTTTTGAAGGATCACCAAATACCTAAAAGGAGCATACCATCTCCTTAGTAACCCTGAACATCGAGTCTTGAAAAAACTTAGTATCCAAGCTTGGGGAACATTGATGATATACCCAAGTGAACCGGTTGTGTCAAAAGGTCAATAAGAACCAAACCCTAGATTGGTCACGAGCTAACACATTCGAGATGAAGAACTGCCTCGAGAATGAGTTATAGAGAGCATTCGACACGCAGGCCACAAGAGGCCCAACTTATTCTGACACCAAGGCATAAGGAGCTCAGCATCCTCGGCCAAAATAATTACACCGAGTATTCATTGATCTTGGATACCTCAACATAGGTAGATCAGAGTCTAGATTATTATGGACTCTTATCCTGAAGGAAACCTAATAAATTTATGATCTGCGATAATCTACCATAGGTAATTTGGAAAGATTATGCCCACTAAATTGCAAGATTTGGATACGCTCTATAACCTACAAAATATGACCATCTCTAAAAGGGTAAGGACTAATATCTCTCTCCTCTTAACGGTAGACATTGTGTGCCCATAACTGACTTGAGTGTTAGAGTGGCTACTACCAGAGAGTTCCTGCCAGTCCTCCTCACTTTTTCTCCTATTATATATTAGCGGAAGAGCAACTTAGCATATCGATCTAAAGGGGCCTCTCAAACCAAAGCCAGTGGAGAACCGGGCTCTGTTAACAAAAATAGCTGTATCTGGCATGAAACCTTTGAGCAATTATTGTCTCAACTTAAATATGGATGCCCTAAAAAAAGACATAAAAATAAAAGCATATTTTTGCTGAGAAATTAATAATCATAATAATTTATATGTATCATTATTGTTACAAACAACTTGTCAACTGGCTATCCATTTTTATTTGTATGAGTTGTTAGAAACAAATCAAACTTTGAAAGTTTAGCTACACTTTGATCCTAAAATTACAAGGTATTGGATTAGATAAAGTAATGTAGAAACCAATGATAGCAACAACTTTAATGCAAAAAGTCTAAATAAATATCTCAACTATCATATTGATATGTTCTTTACATCCCATAGTGTGACACATCTTTTACATTTTATGGTGTCTCCTTTTCACTACTGCGCTCCTAAAAAAACAAAGATTAAAAATATTATTTACTATGAAGTCTAACACAGATGACTACAAGTAAGAAGAAATCTATTTGGATGTCTTGGCTTTGCTAGTAACATATTAAGATATATCATTGGTCTTCTTCAATCCTATGATTTGGACAACTAAGCAGCTTCTTTGGCATGTTCTAGATGGGTGTGAAGTGTTTCCTCTTCACATCATATTTTCAATCCCTCCAATACTTGCCCAAACTCTGGATCATGATTTTCTTGGACACATTAGTCAAATTGGTGTTTCCTATACATTCAAACATCATATGCAAATTAATGATTTGTTACAATGCAATTGATATCATAATAAATAAACACAATGTCATTTAAACTTGTGTATTACTTTTATTTCTTCCTAAATCCTTTCCTTGTAGTCTTGGGGCACAACCCTCCAATCAGTAAAAATCAAAGGTAGTTTATTACCATCCTTGATGAGAACCCTGAGTTCGCTCAAAAACCTCACCAAATTCCCACCAATTTCTTAGTTGTACTAATTGATGCTTAGGATTAACTTGTATCCTTCAAAACCCCAAACTCTAATATGCCTTCTTGATATGCAAACATGCCTTGAAGAATGTTGCACTGAACTTGGACTGAAAATTTGAAGATTAGATTGCAAAATTAGAAAACCATTATCATCACTTAGATGTAATTGTGAAAGCAATCATCAATTATAATACAAATCTTCATTAGGATGCACTTCCTTGTCTTTATCCTAAAGATTTGCTAATATTGAGCTATCTCTACTGGACTCATTGTTGACATCTCCACTAGATGATATTTGGGTTTCCAATACCTGCTCTTTAGTTTTTGAGTCTTGAAGTGCCTCTGCCATATGTCCAACAAGTTGAGATTTCTTTGAATGAACCATGGTAATCTAAAAATGAAACATGTTATTAAAATTGATTGTGGCTTGTTGGCAACAATGCAAGGAAAAAACTAGATGTCGTAGATATATTCGCTCTAAATTATGGAGGTTGGGCAATCAACTAAGAACACAATCTAGTGAAGAAGTCCATATTTTCTAATATCAACCTGCAAGAAAATGAAGAGGAGTTAGTATCAGCTAATATTGCACATTCCATTTGATTAGAAGTAGAAATATACATAGCAACATTATATATAGATAAATAACAATAAGCAACATAATTGATATTTCAAAATAGCACATCATTATACTATTTCAAATAATTAAAGTTTTAAATTGCTCAACTAAAACAAATTAGGAAAATTCACATTAAGTGTCATTCTCATTAGGCGTTGAGTCCTCTTTGCCACCATTGCTATCATCAATATCATCAAAAGAAAGAAAATCATCTTCAGTTTCATATTCATCACTTATGAGCTCATCCTCTTCTAGATCAACATGTGGCTACTTCGAATCAATGCAAGATTCATCAATGGTTAGACCTTCAATGTCAATTCTTCCATTTTCACTATGACAATCATGAAATTGTTGATGGTTGCAAAGCTTGACCATAGGGTCTTTGACATCAATACATGTGTCTACATACTCTGTTGGAGTCATCCACACAACTACATGTTAATCACAATCCAAAGGAACTTGCATGTAAAACACTTGATGAGGTTCAAAAGCAAGAATATATGACTCTTCATAACACTATTTGTTTCTATACACGATCTCAAAATTACAAATGTGTCATTGTGAATCGTTTCTCATTTAAACTTTCCACTATGACATTAATTGTTCACCTTTATCATTTGGAGGTGTTTCCTAGGAGACAAATTCAAATGACTTTTTTTATAAAGAAATAAGTTTTGATGGATTACTTTTAACTTGATATAAGAACTCACTCACAAAAGACATTGACGATGTCTAGAGCGCATATTGGTGTACTTGCATCCATTGAACCTTATTCAGGTATTAGACTTCTTGCAAGATCCCAATTGGACAACCAACCCCACCTTCAGACTTGCCTTCATGATTTCAAAAGGGTGGATTGAAGTTTGATTGAAAGTTATTTAGATAAATTACATAAAATGTCATGTATTCTTCAACCAAATACCCTTCTACTATTGAACTTTCTAGATGGCTTCAATTTTGCACATAATTCTTCAGCTTCAACAAATATACAATTGAAATTACTTTTGTTAGTATGAGTACATTTTATGAAGAAATGTTTAAAGAATGATGAGAGAATGTCAGAAAAAGATTAAATTTTACCTCTTAATAGGATAAATTGAATGATATTACACTGGTTCAAAAATTGCTGCCTCTTTCACCAAACGAATAGGTAAATACTCCATGATATTTTGGAGTCATGATCGATCATTCTGGATGGCTAACAACCCCAAGAAGCAATTTCAAAATAATAAATCAATGAATATTGAGTTCTTGTGGGTTTTAAGTTTGAGAAGAAATTTCAAAATAACAAACCAATGAATGTTGAGTTCTAGTTATTTTTTTAGGTTATTATGGATTTATGACTTTCAACAAGTGAAAGCCCATGTTGTTAATTACCCTGACAATTATTCAAAACCTCCTAAAGTAAGAAACCTAACTAATATGAGACAAAGGCAGAAGACAAAAGTATGATTCAATTAAATTTTGAGTTACATGGCTTAAGTAAGGGCATACCATCAATTGACAATTTAAAATTTTTTAAATTCATAACATAAGAAAATAAGATGTAATGGAAAAAGATTGAGAATACTTCATGCTTATTGCTTCCCTATTCTCATGTGCTTGATCAAGCATGCATGGTAGATAAACTTGTTGAAACTAATTTTTATGCTTGGTTCGATCCTAGAAATGGAACTCTTAATAAAAACTTTAAATATACTACTTATATAGCGGTAAAGTCAAACACGCTACTGTATAATGGTAGAAGAAGTACACCATCTCCAATATAGTCAAAGTAAGCTTATCATCTCCAAAGTGATCAAATCGAATGAATTACCTCAAAAATTGAAAAATCAAATATCTTATTTATGATGGTTACAAAGTCAAACATGTTATCTCTAACATGACAAAATCAAAGTAGTAATTTCCAAAAGTAGATAAATCAAAGTCTATTTTATGTGGTGATTAAGTCCATATTTAAATGGCAAACTAGGTCTATTTTCACATAGCAAATTAAGGTACATCTTGCATGGTAGTCAAACCCATATTTACATGATAAATTAAGTCCAATCTCATATAACAGATCAAATCCACTTTCACGTGGCGAATTAAGTCGACTCTCATATGGCTAATCAAGTCCACGTTCATGTGGTAAATCAAGTCCACTTTCATGTGGTAAGGCAAGTCTACTCTCACATGATAAATTAAGTATATTCCCACGTAGTGAATCAAGTCCACTTTCACATGAAAAATCAAGTCCAATTTCATATGGCAAATCAAAATCCACTCTTTCGTGGCACATTAATTCCACTTACAAGTGGCAGATCAAATCCACTATCACATGGCAAGCATAGTCAACTCTCAGAATGTTGATACAATGGTAAATACCTAAAAATTATTCATACGCTTTCCTCTCATTAGAACATGAAAAGAGGATGCAAAAGGAGCACTTTGTTTGGGTCAATTTTTGGTAAAATTAAATTTAATTTAAATTTAACCAGAATAGAAGCTTGAATGCTACCAAATTATGATCAAATATAGGTCTTAGTTGGACTTGAATCACTATTAAATTTAAGCAAAAGTGAGGTTGATTCGAACTTGAATTATTAAGAAATTTGAGCTCAAACTAATTTTAGCGTAACGAGGATGGGTGGACTAGATATTTGGACTAAAATTTGCCAAACGTTTATCAAAGATCTGGGACAAAATGAAAAGAATAAAATTTTTATAAACAAGTTCCTAGATTAAATAACTCTTTGTAAAAAGGTTCCTAGTTGAATTTGCTTACAAAAAGGACCTTGGGATGAAAAATTTTGTGAAAATGCTCATAAAAGTCTTGAAATTATAAATTGGTCCACACAAAATATAGGATTTGCAAATAAATCTCTCAAAAAATTTATATTCTTAAATAAAAGCCAAAAATTTTCACTTTTCACAAACAAACCCCTAAAGTTTTTTTACAAATAAGTCTAAATTTATTAATTTACAAATAAAATCTTACGAAAAGGAACTTGAAAGCTATAAAATTTTGTAAATAAGTCCTTCTACATAAAGGTCCTTGAATTTTTAAAAATTATAAATTGGTCTAATTTTTTTGGAAAATTTGTAAGTAATCCCTTGTAAATTCTATATTACAAGTCAGTACAATTTTTAAAATTTGCTCAGCAAAGAAATAAATCCTTATTTTAAAAAATTCTTATTCAAATAAATCCTTAGGATTCCTTCGAGAACCCAATTGTCACTATTTTAGGCCTAGCTTATTTTTTTGGAAACACGATTGCTTGACTTTCAGGCCTAAGGACTCCTTCGAGAACTTGACTGTCTCATTTTGGCCTAAAGGATTTCTTTTGAAACTCAACCACCTAAATCTTGGTCTAAAGGATTCCTTTAGGAATTTGACTGCCTTGGCATAAGAAATTCCTTTGAAAACTCAATCGTCGCACTCTTTCAAACCTAAGAATTTCCTTCAAAAATCTAACTGCCTAACTTCAAGCCTAAGAAATTCCTTCGAGAGCCTGACTACCTAACTTTCATGCCTAAGGAATTCCTTTGGGTACTCAACTTCCCAACAATTTGCCCAAAAAGAATCCTTCAGGAATCTGAATACCATATTTATGGCCTAAAGGATTCCTTTGAGAACTCAAATGTCATATTTTTGACCTAAAAATTTCTTAGAAATCTAAACATTGTATTTTTAGTTTAGGGATTTCTTTGAAAACCCAATTTCCATACTCTTAGCCCAAGGGACTCCTTCAGGAATCCAACTATGAATCGAATGAATCAAATAAAATTGATTCAAACAAAATTAGGTCTAAACCTGAATCAAAACAAAATTATCTCTAAAATTGAACCAAAATAAAATCATGTCTAAACCTGAATCAAAAATCAAATTTAGGTCCAAACATGAATTAAAACCAAAATTAAGCTCAAGCTTGAACCACAACCAAAATCAAGTTAAAATCTAAAGCAAAATCAAAACTAGGTCGAACTTGAACCTAAATGAGAACTAGGTTGAACTTGAACTGGAACTAGGTCTAATTTGAATAAAAACCAAATTTAACCTAAACCTAAACCAAAAGTAGGTCAAACTTGGACCAGAACCTGGTTGAACATGAACTAAAACTAGGTCAAGCTTAAACTAGAATAGGTCAAGCCTGAACCAACACTAGGTTGAACCTAAAATAGAATCAACTTGAACTTGAATATGTTAAGGGATCAAACCCACACCCAATAAGGGTCCAACATGGGTTAAATTTGAATCCATTAAGGGATCAAACCTAAACCAACCATATAAGGTCAAACCCAAACTCGATCAACATTCATTAAGAATCCAATAAGAATCTATTAAGGGTTAGATCTAAAATCCATTAAAGATTCAATATGACCTCATTAGGGTTGGAGTAAAATCTATTAAGGATCTAATAACAACCCAATCAGTGTTAGATCCAAAATCTATTAAGGATCCAATAATAACTCATTAAGGGTTGGATCCAAAATTTATTAAGGATCCAATAGGAATCTAATAAGGGTTGGATCCAAGATCCAATAAAGATCAAGTCCAAGGTTCAATGGGGATCCATGAAGTAGGTCGAACCTGACTCGAATAAAATTAAACCAAATCAAACTTGAGTCAAAATCAAATTCTGAATATTGAATTGAATCATTCTTCTAAATCAAAAGTGAAAGAAAATTAACCAAAAATAAGCAGAAAGTCATTGGTAATACTTTGAGCCTTAACAAAGTCAACTAACACATGCCAAGATAGTTTGTCACACACTAAAATCAAGTAGAGTTATTAGCAGCCACTAAGGATCTAACCAAGGTCCATCCGAGTCAAGTTCCATTCAGTCATGTGTATAGAAGCAGGGCAGTAGGGGGCATTAAGCTTTCCCAATCCCTTCTTCATTTCATATTCTTTATAATCATGAACATTGTAAATGATCATGATTTTAAATTATTTAAATTATAAAGTGAAGGTACGTACTTACTTCTGCTATATATCCCTCTCTAAATTAATCAAATCATGCATTTCTTTCTTAGTGTCTATTTTATTTTCTAGATTTCACATTTTAGAAGGTTCTTGATAATTGTTAGGATAATTAACAATAGGGATTGTAACTATTGAAAGTTATGTTCCCATAATTCTTGATTGAGAACTCAAACCCATTTCATTTGTTATTTTGCGATTGTTCCTTAGAGTCTTTAGCTATCCCGAGTGGTCAATCCTATCTCTATAACTAGAAAAGGCAATAATATCCTCCTTTTTGATGGTGATAAATCCTTCACAAAACTAAATAAACACTATAGTTGAAATGATACAATCTAAGCATATGTTAACTAGAGCATATATTTGAAAATTAACACTATCAATATGAATTTTAAGAGAAATAATCAATTTTCATAAAAAAATATTGAGGTTATATGCACGTAATTTTCTCTAAGATAAAAAAAAATGAAAATTTCAATTATCTAGGACTGCCCCTCACATAGAGCTATCTACCTCCACTTTTTCCCCCTCGCATAGAGCTATCTATCTCCAATTAAACCAATTTCAATTTCTCTCTCTTTTGGCATAAACAAAAAGGGTATAATTAATAGGAACATGGACAAAATATACACTTCTTGAATACTTGGTCAGAAAGAAACAATTCAATCCACTCATAGTATAAATAGCTTCATATAGAGAAGTAAAAATTCAGGCACCAAGACCAAAACTTAAATAATAACAAAACATATTCATAATAGAGCCAGGTACAAAATATTCAACATCCAAAGAAAATATAGACCATAAACGAAAATCATGAAATATCTAATATCCATAATCTCTAGAATAAAAGCCAGAAACCACATAAAAACATCATGAAAACATAAAACAATTCCCTAAGGTGTTAGTCCGAGAGGAAATCGATCAAGCAATGAGTGCAGCATATCCTCGATCTGATTGAACAACTAAGTGGTGCTGATAGAGTGCTCCTTAAATTGGCCACTCTGGGCATACAATCCTTGATTGAAGTGACTACTGAGATCATCTAGTCACCGTGGATTGACTAATGTGAATGTAAGGAGCTTACTAGGTTAGCAGCAGGTCGTTGTCAGCCTCCATTGCCTTGATCTAAACTTCCTCGACATGAGCCTTCTCCATGGTGTCCTTTGCAACTACAATACATCTTGGAGCTTAAACCCATTTGCCACCTTATTAACAAAAACTCATCCAACACAGTGAGGCTATGGAAAAAGATTCAACCTTGGTAAATTAGTGGTAGGAGAAGGGATCACTAGCAACAACGACAATATGGAAGCGAAAAAAGATCCTAGTGATAATACTAGGATACCCAAGGGTAGCTGTAGAGTGGTAAATATTGTGGGCCATGTGCTGGAGAACAACTAGGGGAGGTTAACCTTAGGGCTAGTTAGAAGATAGTAGATAAGGTAAAACTCTATACAATATGCTTTAATATGATGCCCATCCTTCGGAAGGATAATGTAGATCAAAATTTGGGGGAGAATATGGAAGTGAGTTGAAAGTAGATTAGAAACCATTTTGGCCATGACAACTTTAAAGTTCCCTAAAACATAGTTTAACTTACTCTGGGATAGGCAATGGGAATGTTTGCCTTCTGCCTAGATTGGGCAATGGTAAAACTATTGTCACTAGTAGGAATATGGAGGATATGGCCAAGTAGGTCTTCTCCTAATTCATTGGGCATGATTTTATAAGAAAAGGTAAGAGTGGTAGTACTATAATCAAAATCAAATAAAGCGTTAGAATAAAAAGCATGCATATCCTCATCAAAATAAGTTTCTCACTCAATAACTAGTGATAGCCAACCTTGAGAAAGGAAAGAGGTGTTGAGTTTGAAAGAAGCTAGGGAATCAAAATTGATGATTCTAGAAGCAATAATGTGAGAAGAGCCAAAACAATCTTGATACCTCTTAAAAGTAGTAGGAGAGTTCAAAGCAAATGAGGTGTTCAAAGCCTCACCACAATTGGGACCGAAATTTCTCCTCTTCTTGCTCACCATGCATTTCTCTCTTAGTATGGTGAAGAAGGAAAAGTAGATAGCCAAAATATGAAAGAAATGAAGAGGGAGAAGTGAAATTTGGAGGGATTTAGAGGCTAGAATTTGTGAAGGAACCTTGCTGGAGGAATTTCACACACTATTGAGGGTGAGGGAACAAGGAGTGGATGGCCGATCTAGGGCTTTTTAAATGATCCACATAGAAAACATTGTGTTTAGGTGCTAGAATTTGATAGTTTAATTGACTGAATTGTCATGTTCGATCATTTGAACCTAGCAGAAAATAGAACTTCAAAAATAATTTAGAGTTCAAGTCTTGCAACTAGTTTCACTCCAATATCATTTTGATCTAAAGGTTTTATGAAAGTATTTGCAAATTGACAATAAGTTTTAACAAAAATAAATGAAATATCATTTTTTTAAAGTATGATCTCAAAGAAAATGATGTCAAATATCAATATCCTTTGATTGAGAATGCAAAACCATATTTTTGATAAATTAATAGTACTCATATTATCACAATAAATTAGAAAACTAAAGAAATTATAATTAAAATTGTAGAGTATTTGCCACATCCATAGCACTTGTGCACAACAACATCTGGTGGCCACATATTCAACCTCAAAAGTAGAAAAAATTACAAAATTTTCTCTCTTGAAGCTCCATGAGATGAGAGATTTTTCAAGAAATTGGCATATGCCACTAGTGCTCTTCCTATCCATATGACAACTCACATGATTCACATCACAAAAGCTAAACAAGTCAAAGATCATCTCTAGGATACCATAAACCTAAATCTAGTATGCTTGTAACATATCTAAGTATACATTTCATGGTAACTAGATGAGATTTCCTATGTGAAGCTTGAAATCTAGTTAGCATATTCGTATTCTATGTGGACTTATACTTATTTGTATTGTGCTTTGTGTTGGTTGAACCTTTTTTGTTGATGCCAAAATAGAGAGAATAATTAAGACATCATTAGATTGTTTTAAAAAGGGAGAGAAATTAAAAGGGGAGAAATGGTAGAGTAAGTGGGAGTTTCATGCTACAGTGAATAGGTTATATTTTGTAAAATTCATATTAAAAGTGCAATTTTTCATATGTATGCTCTAGTTGATACATGTGTTATATTGTATAAATTTCATTGGTTAACTATAGTTTTCATTTATTTTTGTGAAGGGTTTGTCATCATCAAAAAAAGGTAGATTGTTGCTTTTTATAGTTTTGATGATGACCAAACCATGTATTTGATGGTTTCATGAGTTATATTATTTGTAGCTTAGCCAAGGTCAAAATAAAGTCCAAGATCATTTAGAAGCCTAAAAATGGAGATGGATTTAACAATGAGCATAAAGATTGTGGCATGATGGTGATTCAACAAATGTGACTTAAAAACATGTAGATGGATTAAAGATGACTGAAGAAACCGGATTGCCTCTCTAGGTTTGGACTTTTATTTTTTTGTTTTAGTTGAGTCAAAGATTTAATTTGTTGATCTATGTTTAGAGCTCTTGATTGATACCCTAACTTAACTTAAAATACCTTCACTGACTTACCTTTTCTCTAAGATAAGTTCTGATTTAGTATCAAAAAGGTTGAAGTTGTACATAATCTAGTGCAGGTTTCTGTCATCTTTGGTCACTTAAACTATGTAATTTTGATACTGGAACCTTCCAAAAATGTGCTAGGTTTTACTGACAACTTCAGACACCCAAAACTAATCATTTGGATGCCAAAGTTCTTAGATAGATTTTCACTCTCTATTATCTCTATTCAATTGACTATTCTCAACTTTGAATGCCCAAAGTTAAGGGTTCAAACGATCAAACGGTTGGACTAGGCATCCAAACCTGTAACATCACCTTATAATGGCTAGTCTTGTTTGAGTGTTAGACCAATTTGGATGACTGAACTTAAGTTTCAGGCACCCAAACTATTAGAAGATAGTTAGTAATATTTAGTTTTTCCCCCAATGATTATATAATATCTTGGAGCTTGTTTCTAATAGAACCTTTACATATTTGATCATCTTTGAGAGAAAGAATAGGCTTCCTTAAGCCTTCTAGCCTTACAAGAGCTCTACATCTAGTTTTAACTTTCAACTCTTCTTGCCGTTGTACTGAAACTTGAGAGATTCTTGTAGAGAGGCATATTTGTAAACTTTTTTTATTTATTTTACTTATAAAATACTCTTGGGATATTAGGAGTATGTGAGGAACAAAACTCTGCTGTTGGAGTTGGTTATTGGTCAGTTGGAGCAAGAGCTATATAGGCTTGGTTGTAAGTCAAAAGAAGCAACACTGGCACAGTTTAAATTTGGTGTAAAGGCTTACCTTCACTTCAAGAAGCAACATCACTAGTGGAGTGATTGAAGTCCTCAAGAGTGAGGAAAGGCCGTGGAGTAGACAAGGTTGGTCATCGAACCACATAAAATCTCGGTACATTTTTTTCTTATCTCGTTTATTATTTAATTGTATTGATTATTATTTTAAGGATTGAATTGGACTTTCTAAATTTGCCAAAAGTTAAGATTTCTCGTAAAACCTAATTCACCCCCTCTCTTAGGTTGCGTACTTAGGACTTCAACAAAGGGTAATGTATTACCTCAGCTGAACCATCTTAGAATATGAGAAGAAGTATTCTAAGATGGAGAAGACTTGTTTGGTTGTAGTTTGAGCCCCCCAAATACTAAGGCATTATTTCATGGTTCACAGGGTACTCATCCTAGCTTAGGTGGATCTAATCAAATTCATGCTTTAAAAGCTGGTGTTGTTAGGGAAAATTGCAAAATGGAAGATGCTCCTTGCTTTATTTGACCTCGAGTTGGTAATCAAGAAGGTGGTCCACGGGCAAGTTATAACTAATTAGCTTGTAAATTTTTCATTGTATACCATAGATTCAACTTAGAAGTTATTCTCTAATGAGTCAATCTTGCTCATTACAAATGAAGGCCAGCCAAAGACATGGACTCTATACTTTGATAGTGCCTTGAGTCAAGCTGGTGGAGGAATAGACATCATTTTAAACACACTCAAAGGAGTTTTCACTTCCTAAGCATATTGATTTGGATTTCCTTGCACCAACAATCGAGCCAAATAGGAGGCACTTATAACTAGCATGCATTTGGTTCTCTTTCTAGGAGTCAAAGACCTTAGGATCAAAGGCAACTTGAACCTCATCATCCTACAAGGTTTGGGCCAATGCTGTACTAAAGATGCCAAACTTTCAAAATATCGTGACCCAACCTTCTTCTTGACTAGGTAATTCGAAAGGTTACTATCACCTATATCCTAAGAACCTGTAAGGTGCTAGTAGATGCCCTTGCCTCATTTGGATCAGCATTTCACAACTCCTATAGCATCCTTCTTTGAAGGAATTTGCAATTGATACTCAAGTGAAGTGACCCATTTATTCAAAAATAGAAAGAGTCACACAAACCCAAAGTTATAGCTCACATCCTCCTAATGGAGTTGGCAAAATATCTACAATGATGGAAACCAATGTGATAGATATGCTGGATGGAAAGTCCAGTAAACCAAAGAAAAAGAGTGAATGGAGAGTTAAGGAAGGGTTAAAAAGATAAGAAAGCTTACCACTAAGATGATAATACAAAGCAACCACACCTCATATAAGAACTATTAGAAAATTTGCCACACTTGAAGGAATTCAAGCGATAAGAATTAGTACACCTCGAAATTTAATTCAAGAATCAACTTCAAAGAAGCCTAATTAAACTCAAAATCTAGCATTCATAATTACATCAAATTCTCCAATTTATAGGGAGAATTTACAGGTGTTATCTCTACTAAGATAAGTTATAATAAATACAGCATATTGGGATGCTAAAGGTTTACAATGGAAACTAGTTAAATGTTTCCAAATTTTCAAAATACTCCCAAAATTCCAAAAAACATTAAATTCAGTCAAATATTGTAATTCTCCACTTAATGAGATTCTAGAAGGCTGAATAAATACTCCATATGGGCTGGTCCACTTGCTTGTGAAGGAAAAGCACTTGGCCCAACTTAGCCTTTGATCTCATAATTGGCTCTATATTTTGTGGAGCCATGATCTACAACCCAAGATAGCTATAACATTTTAAGAGAACAATCTCAAAATAGTAAATGAAATTTGAGTGGGTTTAAGTGTGATGAAATTTGAGTGGGTTTAAGTGTGTAATTAAGAATTGTGTGAACATGACTTTCAATAGGTACAAGGACCTATTGTTAATTATCCTAATAATAATTAAAAATCTCCTAAAAATGAGAAATCTAGTGATGAATAAAGGTTAGAATACACAAAGAAAGGAAAGAAAATTTTGATTATTTTAAAGAGGTGTACATGGCTTAAGCAAGAGTACCCTCACTTTACAATTTTAATACTTTGAATTCATAACATAAAAGACATAAAATGAAAAAGGGACTAGGAAAGGCCTAATGCTCGCCACTACCCCATTCCTGTGCACTTGATTGAGTAGAACTTGACTCAAATGGGTGCTTGGTTTGATCCTTGGTGGATGCTCATAACTTTGCTTGATTTCAAGGTGTGATTGACTATCTTAGCTTGTGTTAGTTGACTCCATTAGGTTTAAAGTATTTCAAACAGTTTTCTAGTTATTATTAGTTAACTAGTTTTAGTCTTTGACTTAAGAGAATAATTAGTACCCTTAGCTTATGCTAATCATCTTGTTATCACTTAGATTTAAAATGTCACCGACAATTTTATGTCTTTTTGATCAAGTTTGAAATATTACTAATAGCCTTATGCTTATGTTAGTGAACTTCCTTTGGACATAGCATTTGGCTAACTGACTGAGCAAGTTCAAATTTGCCTTTGTTTGGCCTGATTTGAAAGAGTGGTTACCAATTCTTTCTTGTGATAACCATTCTTGATTTAATAATCGACGACCATTCTACCTTGTTATCAATTTGACTTCTTTCAATATGGCCCTTGGTTGACTAACTGAGCAAGTTTAATCCTACTTTAGTTCAATTTGATTTGAGAGAATGATTAGAGGCTTTGACTTATGCTAATCATTCTCAATTAAGTATGAAGCATTACTAATGACTTTTATGCTTGTGTTGGTTGAGCTTGAAGTGTTACCAATGGCTTTGTACTTATTATTAGTTGACTTTATTTGAATATGACATTTGGCTAACTAAGTGAATGAGTTCAAATTTGTCCTTAGTTCAGTTTGCAATGGTTAGCGGCCCTGGGCTCATTCTAACCATTTTTTATTTAATAATTGATAATATTTTTTTTGGTTTGTTGCTGATTGAACTTGAGATATTATCAATGGGTTTATGCTTATTGTCCACTAATTCCATTTGATTTAAGTTTGATTAGATTCAAACTTGGTTTGTCTTAAGTTTGACTTGATTCAATTTGATGCTCAAACTTGGTTTTGGTTCAAGTATAATTTGATTCAATTTGATGTTCATGTGTAGTTTTAGTTCAACTCTGATTTGATTTAATTCAATGTTCAAACTTAGTTTTGTTTCAAGTTTGATTTGATTTGGTTCAAGTCAGGGTCGACTTTGTGTTGGAATCCCATCAGACCATGGACTTGATCCTTATTGGATTTTGCTTCAACCCTTATTGGGTTCTTGTTAGATATTTAATAGACCTTGAATTTGATCATTATTGGGTTCTTGATGGATCTTGGTTTGACCCATATTGGGTCAATCCTTAAAGGATCCTTAATGGATCTTGGATCCAATCCTTATTGGATTCTTATTAGATCATTTATGGATCTTGGATCCCAACTTTATTGGGTTTTTATTGGATCATTAATGGAACGTGGACCCAACCCTTATTGGATTCTTATTGGATCCTTAATGGATCTTGGATTCAACCCTTGTTGGGTTCTTTTTTGATCCATAATGGATCTTGGATCTAACCCTTGTTGGGTTTTTGTTGGACCCTTAATAGATGTTGGATCCAACCCTTAATAGATCCTTATTTGATCTTGAATCCAATCCTTATTAAGTTCCTAATAGATCCTCAATAGATCTTGGATCCTTCTTGATGGATTCTTATTGGATCCTTAATGGACCTGGGATCCAACCCTTGATGGATTCATATTGGATCCTTAATGGATCTTAGATCCAACCCTAACTGGATGCTTATTGGATCCTTAATGGATCTTGAATCCAACCCTTGATGGGTTTTTTATTGGATCTTTAATGGATCTTCGATCCAACCCTTATTTAGTTCTTATTAGATCCTTAATGGATCTTTGATCCAACCTTTGATGGGTTCTTATTAGATCCTTACGAATCTTGGATCCAACTCTTATTGGGTTTTTATTGGATCTTTAGTAGATCTTGGATTTAACCATTGATGGGTTCTTATTGGATCCTTAAAGGATCTTGGATCCAACCCTTGATGGGTCCTTATTAGATCTTGGATCCAACTCTTATTGGGTTCTTAATGGATCATTAATAGATATTTAATCCAACCCTTGATGAATCTTATTGGAACCTTAATTAATATTTGATCGAACCCTAATTGGGTTCTTATTGGATCCTTAATGAATCTTGGATCCAACCTTTGATGGGTTCTTGTTGGATCCTTAATAGATCTTGGATCTAACTCTTGATGGATTCTTATTGGATTCTTAATGGATCTTGGATCCAACCCCTTAATGGATCTTCAATCCAACTCTTTATGGATTCTTATTAGGTCCTTAATAGATTTTGGATCCAACACTTGTTGGGTTCCTATTAGATCCTTATTGGATTTTGAATCCAACCCTGATTGAGTCCTTATTGGATCCTTAATGGGTCTCAAAACCAACCCTTGACGGGTTCTTATTGGATTTTTAATAGATTTTGGATCCGATCATTATTGGATCCTTAATTGATCCATGAATTTTGAGTTCAACCCTTATTAGGTTTAGGTTCAACCCATGTTGGACTCTTATTGGATTTAGGTTCAAACTGTATTGGTCCCTTATTGGGTTTGGATTTAAACCATGTGGGACCTATATTGGGTTTGGGTTCAAATCACATTGGACCCATATTGGGTTTGAGTTTAGGTTCAACTTGGTTCTGATTTAATTTCAACCTAGTTCTAGTTTTGGTTCGACTTGGTTCAAATTTGACTTTGGCTCAAACTTGGGCATGATTTAATTTTGGTTCAAGTTTGAACCTGATTTGATTTTAGTTTTGGTTTGGACCTAATTTGGGTTTTGATCAATTTAATTCAATTTATTTGATTTACCATCAGGTTCTTAAAGAAATCTCTTAGGCTACAATAATCAGGTTTCTGAGGGTATCCCTTAAACTAGATTATGACATTTGAGTTCCCAAAAGAATCCCTTAGACCAGAATATGACATTCAGGTTCCTGAAAAAATTTCTTAGGCCAAACATACGACATTTAAGTTCCTAAATGAATCCCATAAGCCAGAAGTATGGTCGTCGGATTTTCAAAGAAATTCCTTAAGCCAAAAATACGGCGATGAGGTTCCCAAAAGAATCTCTTAGGCTAAAAATATGACAGTTAGGTTCCTAAAAGAATCCCTTAAGTCAAAACAAGATGGTCAAGTTTGTGAAGGAATCCCTTAGCACAATAAGTAAGGTGGTTGAATTTTCAAAAGAATATCGTAGGCTATAATAAGGTGGTTAGATTCCTGAAGGAATCCCTTAAATTAGATTAATATAGTCATGTTTCTAAAAGAATTCCTTAGGCTAGAATAAGGTGGTCAAGTTTCTTAAAAAATCCTTACGCTAGGATAAGGTGGTCAGGTTTGCGAAGGAATCCCTTAGGATATAAATTATTGACTGATTTATGTGGCATGCTATTTAAGTTGTTTTTGCAACCCAACTCTAACTTCAACTTAGAGTTGAACTTTGAGCTTAGTTTGAGATGATTAAGGTCCAATTTGAAATAGAAGGAACCTGAAAATTTGGGCCCAAAGGCTGAATCGAGATATATTGGTTGATCGGTTTAGTCGTGATTTGTACAAATGGAAAATAGAATTCTCTTTGAATCCATCAAAAATTAACAGGATTTTTTAACAAGGAAGATGTAATCTCAAAATATATCAATCTAAGAATCAAATAAGGGGTTCATAGCAAGGATATGTCCATCAAATCTCAGAATTAAATCAATCAATCACTAAAATTAGAGGTTCTTTCAACCTTAGAAAAAAGGGTCAGGGCACATAAATTAAAACACAATTTTCATACTTGATTCTTGGGGAGACTTTGCATGAATCGAAGGAAGATTCGGAGGCCAATTCCTAAGAGAATTCTATGTGAATTAAAGGAGTCCTCACCATTAAGGAAGATACCAAGAAAGTGTCATCAAGAGATGTAAAGCCCTCTCCCTTTTACTTTCTTTTTCTCTTTTTCTTTTTCTTTTTCTTTGTTTTCCATGAGAACTCTATCAAATTTGTCATTGTTGCTGCTTCAAACTCTTGCCCCATGCTCCAGCTGCCACCTCAAGGAACACCCTGCTCCTCATGTTTGGATGACCAAACTTTAAGGATCGAGTGCTTGAACCTCACCAAGCACTCTCTTTTGTTCCACAGTATAGTGGCCACCCACAGTCTCATGTGTCAACAAAACTCCATCAACACCATGGTTACTCGTGGCCTCATGTGCTAATGGAACTATATCACCATCATAGTCACTCACAGTCCTTAGCATATTGACAGATTTCACCACCACAATAGCCACCCATGGTCCTTTGCACATTGACATATTCCACCACCATCATGGCACCTGAGGTCCTTGGCATATTGGTGGATTCTACCACCATCATAGCCACCCACAGTCCCTTTCACATTGACAAATTCCACCTCCAGTGTGGCCACCTATGGTTTCTTGCATATCAATGAATTCCATTAGTACCATGGCCACTGGTAGCCTCCTTGAGTACCATGGCATCACCTCTTGTAGAGAAATTCAAAATTTGAAATTCCCATGAAGATCTTTGAAAATGAAGGGATGATGATGACTAGAACTCACTTAAACTTAAACAAGAACAAATCAAATCAAATCAAATATAATAAAATACTCTAATAAATAGTTTAGGGCTAGCTTGCGATCTCGTTTGAAAGTCAAAATGATTTAAGACCAACCTGCAGTCTCACCCGATGACCAAAGCAATATAGGGCCAGCCTGCAGTATTGCTTGAAAGTTAAAATAGTTTAGGGCTAGTTTGCAGTCTCACCCAATAACCAAATTGACTTAGGGTCAGTTTGCAATCTATCCCAAAAGTCAAAATAATTTATGGCTAGCCGTGGTCTTGCCTAATAAACAAGTTGATTTAAGATTAGCCTGTGGTCTTATTTGGAAGTCAAAATGGTTTAGAGCCAACATGCAGCCTTTCTCAATAACCAAATCAACTTAAGGCTAGCCTACAATTTTTCCTAAAAGTTAAAACTATTTAGGACTAGCTTGCGGTATTGCCCAACAACCAAATCAACTTAAGACTATTTTGTGGTCTCTCCCAAAAGTTAAAATGGCTTAGAGCTAGCTTGCAGTCTCACCCTGATAATTAAATTGAATAGGGCTAGCTTGCAGTCTCACTTGAAAGTCAAAATAATTTAGGACTAGCCTGTAGTCTTGCTCTAAAGCTAAATTGTACTTACTGCCAACTTGTGGGATAGCCACGATGTTATTATAACAGCCTGTGGGTTATCAGATTGAGAGTTGACAAACATAAATCAATTAAAATGAATTGATCACACCCAACTCAAATTAACATTGCCAAGGCAAATGAACAAAGTCAAATTGACTTAACCAAGGCATCAAGCTAACCCAAATGGATGGTAAACAGATGGATTAAAACCAATCTAGATAGACAGAAAAGCCCCTAAAAGGTCACATGGTACATAATTGGTCATTCAGTTTTGCTAAACTAGAAAAAACACATGTTCATAGTCAAACGACTAGTAGCCTAATTGATTATCCACTTTAGACTAAAAAACTGATAATGTAGCTTAGAATCAATCCAAAATAAGTCAAGCTTTGGTCAATTCAGAACCATAACAAGTTGACCCAAAATAAAGGCAAGGTTCGAGTTTGATTCCAAACAGGTTAAATACCATTTGAACTAAATCAAAATAAATTCTAGTTAAAACAACATTTGACTTAAAACAAAATTTGAATGACCTCTAATTGAGTCAAATCATAACTAAATTGATTCGAACAAAGTTTGAACCAAGTCCTAACATGGCCATGTCAAGTTCAAATTCAAACCTACTAGGATCAAAGCAAGTTCCAATCGGGCCTGGCTGAGTTTGAACCCACCCAATTGGGCTGAACCGACCCAAATAAGTTCATGTAAGAACTAAATCAAGCCAAGCCGAGTCCTATTGGGTGTACTGTGAAAATCTTTGGCAACATTCCATGGTTATGTCCAACTCCATAATGAGTGGAGGAATGCTACTAGCCTGACTGGGACCAAGACAAGTTGACAAAACTAAAGTAAGTCAAATTGAGTCCCACTGGGTGTGATTTATTAAGGATCTAACGGAGACCTAACTTGAGGTGGGACCCCAAGACCAACCAAGTCTAGTCAATAATAAAACCATCGAGGAACCTTCATACCTAATTGAAAATAAGTCAAGAAAGGCAATCGATTACTAAGTCCCATAAGGTATACCATAAAAGCCTTTGGTAACACTCCAAGGTTATGCCCTACCCTATAAGAATTGGATGGTGCTACTGATCCAATTTGGACCAAAACGAGTTTGAACAGAGTTAAACTGAGTCAAATTGAGTCCTACTTGGTGTGCCATCAAAACCATAGGCAACAACTGTAATTGATAGCAAACCAAGAAAGGTCATCATTTATCAAATCAAAGATGATTAGTATAATCCAAGACCACTAATCATTCCTTCAAATCAAACTGAATAAAAGGTAGGCTTAAACCCACTTAGTCAGTTAGCTAGAATGCCTTGTTGTAATAAGGTCAACTAACAATATGCTCAAAGCCGTTGACCACTCTTCAAGCTAGTCAACCCCTAGAAGTAGTTGATGACATACCCTCTAAGCTAGTCAACCCCCACAAGCAGTTGATGATGTGCCTCGCAAGCTAGTCAACCCCCAAAAATAGTTGATAACATGCCCCTCAATCTAGTCAACCCCCAGAAGTAGTTGATGATGTGCCCCTTGAGCTAGTCAACCCCAGAAACAATTAATGACATGCTCTCTCAAGCTAGTCAACCCACAGAAGTAGTTGATGATGCACCCCTTGAGCTAGTGAGCCCTAGAAACAATTGATGATGTGCTCTCTCAATCTAGTCAATCCATAGAAGTAGTTGATAATGCATCCAACCCTCAAGATGCAACATCTGACCCCTAGCCACAGTCAATGACATTCTCCTTAGGATGTAATTGATGATGCACCCAACTCCAGAGGTTGGTAGTAATGCTTCCTTCAACATAACTAATCTTTAGAAGATGATGATGACACTCCCTTCAAGAGCTAAATATAACAAGCCATTGGTAGCACCATCAAAAGTTAATGGCCAATGCCCCAAGCTATCGGTCACACCTCAAGCTAAACCTGGCAAGTCATTAGTAACGTTATCAAAAGAAGTCAAATGCCAATGCCCAAAGCTATTGGCTACACTTTAGGCTGAATTGGACAAACTATCAACCATGTTATCAAAAAGATTTAATTATTAATGCTCTAAGCTATCAGCCACATGTCAACCCATTTTTGTCTCCTTCCATGTCCCATCGGACAACACCATCATACCAAATCATCAACACCTGCCGAAGATCAACCCCATGACCCATCTAAGTTAAACTCCACATGGTCCAACACATGGAAATAGGGTAGTAGCAGACATCAAGCTCTTCATATTTTCTTTCTCATTTCATGTCATTTATGCACTCAAATCTATTCAATTATAAAGTAAGAGCATGCTCTTGCTTAAACCATATACCATTTTTCAAATTAATCAATGTCATATTTTCTTCTTTCTTTTATGCCTTTATTTTATTAGCTAAGTTTTCACTTTAGGAGGTTCCTGACAATTTTCGGGATAATCAATAAGGGCTTATGCCTCTTGAAAGTTAATATTCTCACAATACCTTATTATGCACTTAAATTAAACATACTTTGATTTATGTATCGAGGTTGCTCCTTGGGGTCTTCGTCATCTCGGATTGTCAAAATCAATCTCATAAATTCTAGCACACCTAATAGGACTCAATTTCTCCTCTAAGTAGAGAAATCTAGTTAATACAATAGAGACTTTGATAAGATATAAGTACAATTAAAGACTAATCAATTATATTCTCCTTTGCAGAAGAAAGTAGAAAATGGTATCAACAGAGAATATCTCCACCCCAAGGTACACCACCATCCTGGGGGCAAGATAAATTGTGTGTCTACCTCAATCAATGGTAGCCACAGGAGCAATTGAAGTTCAAATTGAGTTTGGAACCATCTCTGAAGTCTTCTAGTTTAAGAAAGCACCTGCCATCTCACCAACTAATATCACTATCATACAAGATGAACCTACTTTTTGCCTCCTTTCAAAGGGAAAAAGACCTAATGTCATCATTTCCAATGAGAAAGGTCAATCTAATGAGAATCTAGAAGCTATGCCTCAACCAATAAAGGCAACCCTCTTCCAAAGGTTGGGCATAAAGCAAGTCTCTACCATTGATCACCTTTGCCCTAATTTTGAGGGAGGGTAACTAAAAGCTAATCCAAACACAAGTATAGATGAAGAAGAATCCATCCTGACTGTCATAAGTTGATTGACTTTCGGCCAAGTCCATTGGCTAGCCTTGAGTCAAAATTGGCTTTTGGGTGAACCCACAAACTAGCCTTAAGCCTATTGACTTTTAGGCGAGTCTACAGGCTGGACTTGAGTCAAAATTGACTTTCAAGTCAGGTCGCAAGCTGGCCTTGAGTCAAAATTAGCTTTTGAGTGAGCTCGTAGGCTATCCATAGGTTGATTGACTTTTAGGTGAGCTTGTGGCTAGCTTTGAGTTAGAATTTGCTTTCAAACAAACTCGCAAGATGACCCTAGGTTAGTTGGCAATAGAATGAAAATTGAGGCAACATTTTTTTATTTTCTCCCCTCTTCACTACTAGCCCATACTCCTTTTTTTTCTTTTTTAATAATCCATCAAGAAATTTTATTATTATTATTATTATTATTATTATTATTATTTCCCTTCCCACATCTCCCTTCCCCTTCTATTCTTCTTGCCAACCAGAGCAGGGCCAAGGCCTTGCTTCTTCGAGTAGTTGGATCTTAGTCAGATCCAGCCACAATCATACAACAAATGAGAGGCTTTGACTGGCAAGAAGGAAGGTGAGGCATGGTGTGGGATTGATTTTGGCAGCCCGGAGTAGCAAGATCTTGAGGAGCAACTTAGAATTATAAATCAAAATTTATTTTAATTTAAATATGCTATCAGGTATTGTCGAAATATAACTTCCAATAGGTGTAAACCTTCATTATTAATTACCTAGATGATTATCAGAAACCTCTGAAAGAAGCAAGAAACATAGCTAATAAAATAGAAATACAAAAAAGGAAGAAAGTATTATTTGATTAATTTAAAAAAGATCGTACATGGCTTAGACAAGGGTATGTCCTCACTTTACAATGAGTTATAGAAAATAAAGAAGAAATAAAAAAAGGAGAGAGAGTTGAGAAGAGGCATTGATGTGTGCTGCTGCCCCGCTCCCCCTATGTTGGCCCACATGGTGTCTGACCTGAACCATGGAAAGGAATGGGAGAAGGTTGAAGTGTTTTCAATTGCTTTGAGTATCGGTGATAACTTCGAGATTTAAAGCGTTTCCATAGCTAGTAAGGCATAGGCGATAACTTCATTTGGGTTGGAGTGTTTTCGTTAGCCAATAAGGCATTAGCATTAACTCTATTGGGGTTGGAGTATTCTTGTTAGTCAATAAGGAGTGAGCGATATCTCTATTTAATCTTGAAGTGTTTCCATAGCCAATATGGCATAGGCGATAACTCCATTTGGGTTGGAGTATTTTCATTAGCTAATAAGGTGTGGACAATAACTTTATTTAACCTTAAAGTATTTCTGTAGCTGATATGACATAGATGATAAATTCTTTAATTTTTTAAGTATTTTGATAGCCGATAAGGTGTAGGCGATAACTTCATTAATTTGGGTAGTGTCACCAAGGGCTCATGAGGTTGGGTATAGCTTGAAGATGTGCCACCAACTACTTTTGGAGTTGTCTAGCTTGAAAGACACATCATCAACTACTTGTGGGGTTGAAAAGCTTAGAGAATGCATCACCAACTACTTATGAGATTAGGTATAGCTTATATAGGGCACGTTGTTGATTACTTGTGGGGTTGACTAACTTATAGGGGCACATCATCAACTGCTTGTGGGGTCAACTAGCTTGAAGTATGGCCAACGGCTTTTAGTGCATTATTGGTTGACTTCATTGATTTGTTAGCATCACCAATGACTTAGGTGGTCTGGTATAGCTTTGAAGTGTGCCTAGTAGCTTTAAGTGTGTTGACAATTATCTTCTTTAGTTTGGTAACAATATCAATGACTTATGGGGTTGGGTATAGCTTTGAAGTGAGGCCAACAACATGGAGCATGTTGGTGATTAACTTCTTTTGAATAAGGCATTATGACTAACTGACTAAGTGAGTTCAAGCCTACCTTAATTGACGACCTCTTAGGCATGTTGCTGATTAAATTTGGAGTATTGTCAATAGCTTCTAGGGGTAACTAATTTTGAAGTGTGACCAATGACTTTGAGCATATTGTTGGTTGACTTCATTAGTTTAATAACACCACCAATGACTTATGAAGTTGGATATAGCTTTGAAGTGTTGCTAATAGCTTTTGTAGCATACCTAGTAAGACTCAATTTAACCGAAGGCTAGTTTGGATACAAGCTCAAAGGCTAGATAAATGCGAGCTCAAAGGCTAGCTACTTGTGAGTCCGAAGGTTGATTGGATGTGAGCTTGAAGGCTAGCTTAGTGCACGTCTGAAGGCTGGCTAAGTATAAGCCCAAAGGTTGGTTGAGTGTAAGCCTGAAGTTTGACTAAGATGCGAGCCCGAAGGCTAGATAAGATACAAGCCTAAAGGTTGGCTAAGTGCAACCTCGAAGGCTGGCTAAGTATGAGACTAAAGGCTGGCTTTGATGTGAGCCCGAAGGCTATTTTAGATGCGAGCTCGAAGACTAGTTAAGTGCAAGTCTAAATGTTGGCTTGGACATGAGCAGGAATACTCCCTAGATGCAAGCCAGAAGGTTGGATAAGTGCAAGCTTAAAGGCTAGCTATATGCGAGCTCGAATGTTAGTTAAGTGTGAGCTCGAAGTGTAGCTAAGTGTAAGCTTGAAGGCTGACTGAGCGTGAGCCCAAAGGCTGGCTTAGATGAGAGTCCGAAGACTAGCTAAATGTAAGGTAGAATGTTGGCTTGGATGCGAGTTTGAAGTCTAGATTGGATGTGATAAGGATTCGCTATCTTCATTGCCATCTTTGAGGGGTCGCAGGTGGTCATAACTAGGTCACAGAATTCGCCATCCTCATCACCATCTTTTAGGAGCCGCAAGCAGCCATGGTAAGGTCATAGAGCCTGCTGTTTTCACCACCAACTTTAAGGGATTGCAGGTGGCCATAGCGAGGTCACGAAGTTTGCCATCTTCGAAGGGAGGCCATGAGTGAGTACAATGGCATCAGAAGGTTCTATGAGATGCCAAAAATTGTGAGTGGCCACGGTGAAAAAATCGAGGTAAGATGCAACTTCTCCTTTTTTTGTGGTCTATGCTCCATCCACAGTGTAAACGAAATTGGGGAAGGAATTCCCTCTGCAAAGCTTATTATCCTCACAGATTGATGGATTAGATAAGCTACAAATTTGTGACTTCCTATAAGCAATAGTTCATTTTGAACCCTCTTGAAGGTTAATAGATGTTATAATATCAGGTGTGATAAATTAGTCCCACATCGGATATTGGATAGATAAGATCCAATATATATAATGAAAAAGGCTCATATCCCATGAGCTTAAGTTTTTGGGATGGCTTGGTGTCTGGCCTACTATATTATTTCAGTTCGACACTCTTTCGACTCCCCCAACAAATGGTCTTAGAGCTTCAAGTTTGAAACTGTGCAAACTCTTAAAATCAAAATTACCGTGATGGTATGATTGAATTGAGTCGCATGTTAGTTTCTCTTAAACAATCAAAAAGAATGAGAGAAAAACCCGTTGGTATGGGTCACACGGTGGAACTGGTCGAGTAAAAGAATTCTTGATTAAGAGTGTTAAAATTGATGTGGTCAAATCACACCTGAAGGGAGAGATTGTTATAATATCAGGTATAATAAATTAGTCTCACATCGGATATTGGATAGATAAGATCCAATATATATAGTAAAAAAGACTCATATCCCATGAGCTTAAATTTTTGGGATAGTTTGGTGTCCGACCCACAATATTATTCCTGTTTGACACTCTTTTGGCTCCCCCAATAAATGGTATCAGAGCTTCAGGTTTGAAGTTGTGCAAACTCTTAAAATCGAAATTACCGTGATGGTGCGATTGAATTGAGTCGCATATTAGTTTCTCTTAAAAAGTCAAAAAGAATGAGAGAAAAACCCATTGGTATGGGTCATACGGTGGAACTGATCGAGTAAAAGAATTCTTGATTAAGAGTGTTAAAATTGATGCGATCAAATCACACCTGAAGAGGGAGATTGTTATAATATCAGGTGTGATAAATTAGTCTCATATCGGATATTGGATAGATAAGATCCAATATATATAGTGAAAAAGGCCCATATCCCATAAGCTTAAGTTTTTGGGATGGTTTAGTGTCTGGCCCACAATATTATTCCGATTCGATACTCTTTTGGCTCCCCCAATAAATAGACAATTAACTGAAGTTGGAGAAAAATTAACATGGTATTCACATACAATATCAAAGAGTACCTCCACCATTTTTTAGTACACTTATTTGAAATATTCCTTGTAGCAAGAAAATGATGAGCAAGCCATAGTTGAATGAACCAAGCACTCGCAAAAAGGAGTTTGCCATACGCAGCAAAGTCAAGGCCCTTGATTAAGTATACTACTAAGGGAGAAATTAGGGAACAACCAAAGTGAAGGAGACCCCCAATAATAGCATCAACATCAAGATCACTTAGAGTGCTCCTATAATTCAGAAAGAGATATAATCCACAAAATATGAGGGTAGCACCAAGCATAACTCAATGGCATAACTTATAAGAATACAAGAGAGGTTAGCTTTTCAACCGTACTTGCTAAAGAAGAAACTTTCCAACATCATTGTAAAGAACAAGAATCTCAAATTTCTTCATAAGATGCTCAAGAAGAAGGGTAATAAGGATGTTTTGCATAAAATTGATATTGCTTCCATCAGGAAAGGTAAAATTTTCTAAATCCTTAAAACCTATAAAGTTGCTTACTTCCTCCAAGGTTAGCAACATCTCCCTACGAGAGAAGAAAAATGTGTGGGTGGTAAGATTCAATGTTCTATCACAATATCAAGGAGAGCCCAATCCATTTGCATATGCCAAAAGTTGTTCAACATCAAAAATTTCACATAGATGACAGGGAACTCACAAAAAGTTGAAAAGTATTTCAAGAATTCCTTGACTCAAAAAAGAGACGATTGAAGCAGTTCTTGTCAAGAATATTAGGAATCACCTACAAGAATTCAAAATCAAGGTGGGCTAAAATAAAAGAGAAAAGAAAAGAAAAGAGTTTACCTCCAGTGCAATAATATAATTAACGATGTGAATTGGTTGGCTCTCGAATGAAATGTCAATATTAGGGTAAAATAGATTCATTGTTGATAGCAAATAAGAAGACTACAAGGTGAAAGTTAGAGATACCTTTTATTATATAGGAGGGATCTCAAATTCAAAAGAAAAAGTATGACCAAATCACACCAAAAACAAACCCACAAAATCAACACTAATTTGGAAGTAGAAATCGGGTCAAATATTTGAGAATTTTCTAGAGATCTAGGCGCCAAAAATTTGGCACCCAAATTCATAGGGGGGGAACCAAGAGGTTGATGTGCAAAAAGAAACATGGGCACCAAGAATCTAGCTCTTGGAAGTAAAAATGTGATCTACATCCTCAGCTTGCAAAAAACAAACAAAGGTGCCAGGAACTTTAAACTGCACTCTAGCCTATCTAAAATCAAACCACAACTAAATGGGAAGACCTATAAGTGTCAAGCAAAGTCCTACTCAAAAGGAGATGGATGAGATGATGAAAATCCCATGCTTAGGTTGTTGGTACCTTGATGTATGCTATAGTTTGCACATGACCAAACATTATACATATGGTTGTTGTGGTTAATAGATTTCTTGCAAATTCCAAGAAGGAGCATTGGATAGTGGTGAAGTAAATTTTGCACTATCTTAGAGGCTCTTCTAAGATATATTTATACTTTGGTGGAAAACTTGTTTAGAAGGTTATATGCATTTGAATATGGTCAAAGATGTTGATTCAAGGAAGTCTACTTTGGTCTATTTGGTTACTTTTGTCAGGAGAGTCATATCCTAGAGTTTCAAGTTGCAAAAATATGTGATAGTGTCAACTAGGGAACCTAAATTCATGGCCACTATTGAAGCTTGCAAGGAAATGATATGGAATAAAAAATTTCTTGGTGAAATTAGACTACAGTAAGACAAGTATATAATCTTTTGTGATAGCTAAAGCACCATTCATTTGTGCAAGAATTCAAGTTTTTATTGCAAGAAAAAGCATATTAATGTGGGTATTATTGGATACAGGATTTGTTTAAGATGAAGCTTTTACATATTAAGAAGATCCATATTGAGAAGAATCCTTTTGATATATTGACCAAATCTTTGCCCAAGGAGAGGCTTAAGCTATGTAAGAGCATAGTGTGCATGACACCAAGCGATGTGCCATCCTCTTACTCATGAGTCGAGAGGAGTTTGTTATAGTATCTTTCCTCAGTTAAGCATCCTGACAAAAGTAGTGGAGTACAACCACTTGGAGTGAGCATGTAAGACTCACATGACATTTACATAAATGCCATACATGATGATAAGATTAGAGGCCTTTTGGGTTAATCCTCTAACAACTCCAATTTCTCCAACTCTATTTCTCTATCTCAAAACTAGAGAAGTTGAAGAATAAGTACTCTATTACCATCTTCATTTGGTGGGTTTCTTGAGAGATTTTAATCTCTAAGTTAGTAAGTTTTTATTCTACCACTTTGAGGTATTCTTGCGGTCTCCAAGGTGTACATTTTGGATGTTCTAAAGTGAGAAATCTCATTATTCTTCTTGATATCTATCTTTGGTTTTCATATTTGTAGAGATTATTAGTAGGACTTTGGGAGCCATTCAAAAAGCTTATATTCTTAATGGATATATACCTTTAATTAGCTAGAGAAGGCCTTGTAATTTTTGTAGTTATAGTAGGATTTACTTGGTGTTTGATCCTCGGGTTTTCTCCCCTTACTATTAAAGGGATTTGTATGTAAATCTTGACAAACTTTCTTTTATTGATTGGTGATTATTTTAATTTTTTTCATTAATAATTTATTTCTACATTATTCTCTATATGTAAAGGAGTCAGTTTGGGGAGTCACGATTTGTTGCTTTCCCCAATAGCTAATCCATTAATTGAAGGTCTTTCCTACTTATTTATTTGCATAGAGGTCCCACTTTGTCTCTCCCTTTAGTTGGATGAGGTTGTTTTTCTCTTTCCTTTCTGGGGTCCGTGTTTGCAAGTTTTTGCCTTTCAATTGAAACAAAATGTTAATGAACTATGTTATTCATCATGTCGTAAAGCCCTCTGTTCAGTACCTCTTCAGCAAGAGTAAATAGGAATGAAGCTAGTGGACCTCCTTGTCTCAAACCGCAGGAAGATTAGAAGAAGCCACCCTCCTTGCCATTGAACAAACATGACTGAGAACTAGCAATTAGCGAACATAGTGCGAATGTAAGAGATCCAATCAGGGGAGAATCCAAATCGCTTAAGAACAGCAAAGAGAAGGTCCTACTCAAGCCTGTCATATGCTTAGCTTTGGCCATATTTGTATGTATTTCTTTTTAAACAAAAAAAAAATTATATTCCCATTGAGTTAGCGATGAAGTTACAAATACTTTCGCCGATTGGATTCTACCCTTACATAGAAGGATATTTTAGAAATATTCCGTTAGATACTGTTAAGAGACATATAAAATTAATTTAAAATTTCATACGAGACTAGATGATAGAGAATTTTTTGCATGGACGATAATTTAATAAAACTTATATATTTTTATTTTAAAAAATATTATATAATTTTTGCAGTTTATAAGGAGTTATATATGATTTTTTTTAAATGCAAGAAATGGACCCATTCAGTTATAAAAGTTTTACTTGAGGTATTCAAAACTCAAGCTCACATGGAGCATCTGATGCATGCCCTGATATTTTAGGGTGCGTATAATAATGGACTAAGATTAAACTTTAAAATAAGATTAGTGAATCATTTTATCAAAATTAGCTTTATAATAATTTGAAGCTTGAAAAACTAATTAATTTTTTATAATAATTTAATTTAATTGTAATGTAAAAAATTTAATTATTAATTTTTTTTAATTAAAAAAGAAATAGTCAGATTAACTTTTTCTTAGCCCATGGATTTATTGTTTATAAGAGTGTTTGATTTAACATAATTTTATTTTTTTAGTTAAAATAATCAATCTGAATTAGAATTAAAAGTACTGTTGTAAAACAACATCGTCACAATTTTTTAGACATTACCAAATGGCTCCCAAGTGTTTCGCACAACTCTAGTGAAGTTGAAGAGAGGTGCACCAGAGTGGTGCCAAATGTGATTAGAATAAGGACTGTTGGCCAGGTCAACAATAATTTTATATTTGCTATTCTCATTTCGTTTATTTTATTCTGCGCTGCATTTACTATAATTGTTTTGTGTCCAATAAAGCCATCAAATTAAGACGCAAGTTTATATTATTAAATTTTACTAAACATAAATGGAGGAAGGAATCCCCCTCAAACACATTAATCAATCATCTTCCGAGCTCAGATCATTCAATAATTGATGAGGAATTGATTTGAGTGGTAAAACAATCATAATCACATAAAACCCAAGGACCATGTTAAAAGCAGGCAACCAACACCATACAAGGTTCACTCATTTTACAGGCTAAAGAAAGTGCCAAATCATCAGCATCAGCACAAAAAGGTTTTCAAAGAAAAATGAGATTTTTAATGCTTCCACAAACTTGCATGTGTCAGAATAGTCGCCCTGCATATACAACATTGGTACAGCTCAGATTATACAAAAGATCATGGTGTTCTGGTTGGAAACAAACCTCAAAGCACCTAAAAATCTCTGAACTATGGCGAAGACAAATCTCCCAGCTGACAATCTCCCACCAAGAACATGAATATGAACCAAAAACATGATTTACAAGAGGAAAGAATCAGAATCAGAACACTACAATACTGTGCATCATTAGATTTGAGTTTCCAGAAATCATGCATGCTCATCCCAATGGAAGAATCATCGTCCAACAGCCACTTCTTTTCAGATCTGGAAACTACTGAAACCTTCTGAAAGCTGCTGAAGATAGCAATCTCCTCGATGTTGCAGCAGGTGGTGCCAGTCTAGGTATGTCTCTGATATTCTTGTTGTGGGGATTTACAATCTGAAATTTTCAACCAGGCACTAGATGTCAAAGAAACTAATGCTATTTACATTGATCACTGAAGAAGTATCCTAGATCTTCCATCATTTCATCTATAGACTGCTCATGCTGCCAATGACACAATCAATGGTAATAGTAGAATGCGATGTCCTATAGAAAGATAAATCAGATGGTAAGTAGAGATTGTAGAGAGCACCTTAACAACAATGATTGCAATTACACCACAAATGATCAGAAAAAGAAAAGCCATTATGCACTTGTCAGTAGCCACCTGCCGATCAAAGGTTCCAAGGTCAGAAAATCTAAACAACGTGGTGAAGAATAAGACAGTTAGAATGAAAGCTATTAATGCTAACCTGCCTACCAATCTCTTTAACCGGTTGTGAAGCCTTTTTGATTGAGAATTGAACAGTATCCAGCTCATTAACAAGGTGACCCATTTGTTCAGTCTGCATAGTTGACAACATATTAGGCAGAAAAAAGATTCTAAAGAATCTGGAATTCTAGACCCAGCGCCAACAAATGATGGGAAGAAGTGCTTACTTGTCCTTTCAAGTTAACAGCTGTTTGAGTCCCTACTTTGATAGTTTGTGCCACAACCTATTGTAAAAACACCACAAAGAACATCATGACCAAAAAGCATCATAATGTGGGAGGATTGAGCAAGATACCATCTTGGAGCGCTCAATAGCTTGATCAGTCTCATCCATTCTCTTCATTCCAGCATCTATAAGCTCTTGATTAGACATCGCTGCAAGATAAACAGCATTCAAAAGCTTGATAACAGAGAATTTTAGTAGGCAAGCCAGGTAATGTAATTAATTAAACATAGAAGTGGATCTTTCATGACCTATCAAAGTGAGGCCATTATGAGGTTCTGAATTTTGTATTGCATAGAACACAATATATGATAGCAGCAGCATTAGCACTTGGATTAAACAAGTTCATCACAGTAAAATAGTTTCATCACTAAGGGGCTATTTGGTAACCGTCCGAATTGGGCGAATTGGCTGAATTGAGGGAATTGGAGATTCAATTCCCCCAATTCGGCTGTTTGGTAACTAAATAAAAATCCGAAATTCGGTGAATTCCCAATTCCAGCAATTCCCAATTCCGGATTTGAATTCGGAATTAAAAGAGACGAAGGGGCCGTTTGAATAATTCCGGGTTTTGGAATTGAGAGAATTATCAATTCGGTCAATTACGGGGAATTGAGAGAATTGGCCGAATTTGATAATTTCGGTGTTTGGATGTACTTTTTGAGTAAAGAAAAGAAATTGTCAATTCAGTTAATTTCGTGAATTCGGTTGTTTGGAATATAAATTGAAATCAACGAATTCCGCCAATTCCCTCAATTCCGGTGTTTGGTTGGATTTGGAATTGGAGATATGATCACCCAATTCTTAATGGGTGAGATTACCTCCTTTTTTAATATTTTCTATATTTAATTTTAAAATATATATATATATTGAATTAATAAATTAATTAGACATATTTTTGAGGTTTTAAAAATAAATAATATTAGAATTACATATTGATAATATCTAATTTTTTTTTAAAAAAAGGATAATTGATTTAAACAATATTAAATCAATAAAATATTTTTTTAGATCAGCTCTAAGCAACAAAAAAAGGAATTTTGCCACAATGAAATAATATAAAACTTAATGCCCTGTTACAAACCTCAACTTCACGTAAACTGCAATAGAACATACCATCTTCACTTCTCTACCCTTCTATTGCAGTACACTAAACGTATAAACAGAAAACACAAGTAATATAGAAAGACATTTTCAATACTGTCAGTATTTACATGCAAAACAAATAACCTTCAACATTAAGTTCAACATAAATAATAAAGAGTAAGTCTCAAATAGCATTATATGATGCTATGCTACATTAGTCTCAAATAGCATTTCAACAAACCAGAATGCATGAACATCACCATTAAACCACAGTTCCATCAGACCTGCTGCTCGAGAAATTCTTGCAACCATTCAACCCTAACAATATCATCCATACCTTCTACAAAAGTCATGCCATCTGCATCATCTGCATATAAGTATTTATAGGCAATCTTCAAGAACAATGCAGGAAAACGTTCCTTGAATCCGTTTACGATAGAGTACAAAGGTTTCTTCCATGAATCCCTTGAAGTTGACTTAATGGCGCATGCAATCTCGCGCACGCCGTCCATCAATTCTGCAACCAGTTCCTCGTTCAAAATGTTCCCTTTCCGTTTTCGCATCTTGGAGATATGAGAACTAGTTGCTTGTGCCTTGTCTTTAGAGTTGATAGGGACATTGTTTCCTGCACGAGCTGTATATGAGCGAGCATCAGAGTCATCCTCTCCTGCTGTTTGTTGCTCTTCCTCTTCATCTCTATTTGGCTCCCCTCCAAAATCATCGTAGCATGATTTTGCCATACTACCAGTAGCAGAATCCGTTCCGCATATAAGGAGCAACTCATCATACAGCGGAATTGGCTTGTTCAGAAATTGATCAGTCTTTAACTTTCTGCATAATTTATTTTGGTCAAATATGTAAATATGTAATATTGCAAAAATAAATTTGTAATTTTGTAAAAGATGTTTTTATTTTGACTTACACTTTTGATGTCGAAATATACTTGCCTACTTACAGTGATCATTTTATCAGTGTCATTCCAGCCCACCCCGCTGTAATCCCTTAATTTGATGATTGTTGTTGCATGCTTCTTCAAAGTTTTGTAATGACCTTCAACATTATCAGCATTAAAAGTACTATTAAATTGGGCATTAACAGCAGTAGCAGCTGCTACGAATACGGGCCGCTTGAAACCCTTATCCTGCTTTAACCCGGCATGCACTTGCTCGACAAAAAATCTAATGAGAAAGTGAGATTCTCTCTTTCACCATATCTTGTGAGATTTATGTGTCTTTGCTAAGTTTGCTTTTTGGATTTCTTCAGCAGTCTTTGGTGTGTCAGCAACAGCAAGAGTCAAATCTTGACTCATTAAGTCAGGGATCGACTGGGTGTCAACATCGTCCATATTGAAAATTTTCACCCCTTATAAAAAAAAAACAAATTGTTCAACAAATAAAAATATATAGAATTATAACAAACAGTTATACGAACAACAGTCAACAATTGAATCCAAACAGTTATACGAACAACTTAACCATATAAAATCCAAACAACAAAAATTTGACAATCCAAGATAATATCTACCTCTAACCCTACCTATCAATTCAGGTAAATAATACACAAGTATGTAAAAACATGAAAATATACGATAATATACATCGAAGTTCAACCTATCCAAATCATCAAAATAACATTAACTAAATGATACTGGCAGTAATAACATTAACTAAATTATTAAAATCAACATAATTAACTGGCGTCGGGGACGACGGCGCTCGGGGCTGACGGGCTCGAGGACGACGGTGCTCAGGGCAGAGGCGCTCGGGGACAACGCGCTCGAGGACGTCGGGCTCAGGGACGTCGAGCTCGAGGACGACGACGCTCGGGTCAGAGGCGCTCGAGGACGACGGGCTTGGGGACGTCGGGCTCGGGGACAACGAGCTCGGGGACGACGGCGCTCGAGGCAGACGGGCTCAGGGCAGAGGCGCTCGTGGACGACGCGGGTGACGGGAAGAATTCGCTGAATTCGCTGATATTTAAACGCCGGAATTAGGGTTTCGGATAGTGGTGGGGCCCACTGAATTCGGATCCGGAATTGCGAATTCATCTCTTCTGATCCCGAATTCAAATCCGGAATTGGGAATTGCCGGAATTGGGAATTCACCGAATTTCGGATTTTTATTTGGTTACCAAACAGCCGAATTGGGGGAATTGAATCTCCAATTCAGCCAATTCGCCCAATTCGGACTGTTACCAAACAGTCCCGAATTCGCAATTCCAGATCCGAATTCAGTGGGCCTCACCACTATCCGAAACCCTAATTCCGGCGTTTAAATATCAGCGAATTCGGCGAAAATTCGGCCGAATTCTTCCCGTCACCCCCGTCGTCCCTGAGCGCCTCTGCCCCGAGCCCGTCTACCCCGAGCGCCGTCGTCCCCGAACCCGTCTGCCCCGAGCGCCGTCGTCCCCGAGCCCGTCTGCCCCGAGCGCCGTCGTCCCCGAGCTCGTCGTCCCCGAGCCCGACGTCCCCAAGCCCGTCATCCCCGAGCGCCTCTGCCTCGAGCGGCGTCGTCCCCGAGCCTAACGTCCTCGAGCGCATTGTCCCCGAGCGCCTCTGCCCTGAGCGCCGTCGTCCTCGAGCCCGTCGTCCCCAAGCCCGTCTGCCCCGAGCGCCGTCGTCCCCGACGCCAGTTCATTATGTTGATTTTAATAATTTAGTCAATGTTATTACTGCCAGCATCATTTAGTTAATGTTATTTTGATGATTTGGATAGGTTGAACTTCGATGTATATTACCCTATATTTTCATGTTTTTACATACTTGTGTATTATTTACCTGAATTGATAGGTAGGGTTAGAGGTAGATATCATCTTGGATTGTCAAATTTTTGTTGTTTGAATTTTATATGATTAAGTTGTTCGTATAACTGTTTGGATTCAATTATTGACTGTTGTTCGTATAACTGTTTGTTATAATTCTATATATTTTTATTTGTTGAACAGTTTGTTTTTCTTTTGTAAGGGATGAAAATTTTCAATCTGGACAATGTTGACACCCAGTCGATCCCTGACTTAATGAGTCAAGATTTGACTCTTACTGTTGCTGACACACCAAAGACTGCAGAAGAAAATCAAAAAGCAAAATCAGCAAAGACACATAAATCTCACAAGATATGGTTAAAGAGGGAATCTCACTTTTTCATTAGATTTCTTGTCGAGCAAGTGCATGCCGGGCTAAAGCAGGATAAGGGTTTCAAGCGGCCCGTATTCGTAGCAGCTGCTACTGCTATTAATGCCCAATTTAATAGTACTTTTAATGCTGATAATGTTGAAGGTCATTACAAAACCTTGAAGAAGCATGCAACAACAATCATTAAATTAAGGGATTACAGCGGGGTGGGCTGGAATGACACTGATAAGATGATCACTGCAAGTAGGCAAGTATATTTCGATATCAAAAGTGTAAGTCAAAATAAAAACATCTTTTACAAAATTACAAATTTATTTTTGCAATATTACATATTTACATATTTGACCAAAATAAATTATGCAGAAAGTTAAAGACTCTGATCAATTTCTGAACAAGCCAATTCCGCTGTATGATGAGTTGCTCCTTATATGTGGAACAGATTCTGCTACTGATAGCATGACAAAATCATGCTACGATGATTTTGGAGGGGAGCCAAATAGAGATGAAGAGGAAGAGCAATAAACAGCAGGAGAGGATGACTCTGATGCTCGCACATATACAACTCGTGTAGAAAACAATGTCCCTATCAACTCTAAAGACAAGGCACAAGCAACTAGTTCTCATACCTCCAAGACGCGAAAACGGAAAGGGAACATCTTGAACGAGGAACTGGTTGCAGAATTGATGGACGGCGTGCGCGAGATTGCATGCGCCATTAAGTCAACTTCAAGGGATCCATGGAAGAAACCTTTGTAATCCATCGTAAACGGATTCAAGAGACGTTTTCCTACATTGTTCTTGAAGATTGGCTATAAACACTTATATGCAGATGATGCAGATGGCATGACTTTTGTAGAAGGCATGGATGACAATGTTAGAATTGAATGGTTGCAAGAATTTCTCGAGCAGCAGGTCTGATGGAACTGTGGTTTAATGGTGATGTTCATGCATTCTGGTTTGTTAAAATGCTATTTGAGACTAATGTAGCATAACATCATATAATGCTATTTGAGACTTACTCTTTATTATTTATGTTGAACTTAATGTTGAAGGTTACTTGTTTTGCATGTAAATACTGACAGTATTGAAAATATTTTTCTAAATTACTTGTGTTTTCTGTTTATACGTTTACTGTACTGCAACAGAAGTGTAGAGAAGTGAAGATGGTATGTTCTATTGCAGTTTACGTGAAGTTGAGGTTTGTAACAAGGCATTAAGTTTTATATTATTTTCATTGTGGCAAAATTCCTTTTTCTGTTGCTTAGAGCTGATCTAAAAAAATATTTTATTGATTTAATATTGTTTAAATCAATTATCCTTTTTTTAAAAAAAATTAGATATTATCAATACGTAATTCTAATATTATTTATTTTTAAAACCTCAAAAATATGTCTAATTAATTTATTAATTCAATATATATATTTATTTTAAAATTAAATATAGAAAATATTAAAAATGGGGGTAATCTCACCCATTAAGAATTGGGTGATCATATCTCCAATTCCAAATCCAACCAAACACCGGAATTGAGGGAATTGGCGGAATTCGTTGATTTCAATTTACATTCCAAACAACCGAATTCACGGAATTGACTGAATTGACAATTTCTTTTCTTTACTCAAAAGGTACATCCAAACACCGAAATTATCAAATTCGGCCAATTCCCTCAATTCCCCGTAATTGACCGAATTGACAATTCTCTCAATTCCAAAACCCGGAATTATCCAAACGGGAAGTGGTCACTAAACAATTGTAGAGAAAGCAACGAGAAATAAGAAAGAGATATGGGAGAACTTTCAGATTCTTATTGCTGGAAAATGTATATCTGCTTTACAACGGTAGTGGCCCTTATATAGAGGGTGTAGTGATGTAAGCGCTTACATAAACAGGTACAATGAGCTAAGCGCTTACATCAGTGCTACAGTAGTGCTATAGATTGTAGGCTTATAGCCTTTACAAAAGACTACAAATAGTGTCACCTCCTATCTTATCCTAAGCCATAGCCTTTACAGAAGACTCCAAAGGATGGTGTCACCTCCTATTTTATCCTAAGCCATAGCCTTTACAGAAGACTCCAAAGGATATCTTATCCTAAGCCATAGCCTTTACAGAAGACTCCAAAGGATGTCACATCCTAGGCTATAGGCTAGGCTAGTAGCTTGTCTTATTCTAGGCTCTAGGCTCTAGGCTAGTAGCTTGTCTCATTTTAGGCTATAGCCTAGGCTAGTAGCTTGTCATTGTACCATCAGTAGTTTCAGCACGGGTTATCTTTTTGTCACCAGATTCCCCCCCCTCTCTTCTCCTTTATGCATCACCTATGGTACATGAATATGTTTAGAAAAAAAGTAAAAACACTGAAGTGGCTTAAATCAACAAGACATGCCCACCATAAATGATTAGTATAAGGGGAAATAACTAAAAAGTTACCAGATGCCATTTGAACATTGTCCTCAGGAAAAGGATCACTACCTCCAGCACCCATATCAAAAAGCTCAACTCTTTTATTGCCTAGGCTACTTGTATACCTGAATATCACCAAATTGCATTTCAAATTGCAGAGAGAAAGAAATATAAGTGGATCTATGTGCCTCAAGCAGCAATAGGGACACTTTGATCACTAACCACAACAATTTTAGGATGATCTGGAAAAGAAGGAATTAGCCAATAACAAATGAATGTTGCCTAGGCCCTGAAAACCAAAATGCTACCATATCTAGGTTGTGCACTATAATAATCAGCACAAAATGGAAACTTAATTTGGGAAGTAGCAGATTGATGAGCTCAAACATTTCTAAGCTGTCCAACTTTGATAGACATTTACAACAGTAAGAGAAAATTCAGTAAGATTTCTCCCCTGTAACTTATCAGCTATGGGTTTGATCCACAGACCTAGCATCTCAACATGACAGTGTAGGACTTCACACATGACATGCCCAACCTTCCCAAATCTTGCTTTGGAAGGACAATTGTTTTCTGAGTGAATTGCCTACATCAAAAGGGCCTCCAACTAGATATACACAAACCCTATGTTAAAATGCCCTCCCGATATTGAGAACAGGACCCTACAGCCTTATATCACTAATTTGAGGGAAAAGCCACAAGCAACAAACTTTATTTTGATCAATTTATGAATCACTTAGTTCATCCAAGCTACACTCAAGCAACAAGAATAAGCCAATAAATATTCTTAAAACAATTATAAAAACCATATCATATATTTTTCATAACTGCTTCTATGGTGATCTTTGCTAAAAGCCTAAAATCATGGAAGAGTGACTTTTACATTCATATATAGCAGTAAGACCTTTATTTGCTTCATAACTTAGTATTCCATCTTGTAAAGAAGATGATAAACTCAAATTGCTTCATTAGTAATCAGACACACGGCCTAAACAGGAATAAACCAATAAAAGATGTTTTCTATGTGAAAAGGAAAGCAGCTTGTGTTATGAATCATGCAAAACCAAGTGCAATCACTCGCCCTATGATTTTTTAACCAATTCATTGTAAGCTTATAAAATAGTCAGATATCAAGTTCAGCAGTTTAACCAGGAAGAAATTGAATATGAATCAAGGATTCAGAAGTGATACAGCACTTTTTCTACATACGTAAAAGACTTACATTTTCCTAAGGGCCACATATGAGTTGAGCTCTTTTATCTGTGGTAGAACAAAACAAAATTGGTAATGTAGAACAGATTCAGATTGATATAGAAAAACCAACCATGGATTGCTTCTTCTCATTCAGCTGTTTATTAACTTCTGGAAGATTTTTACTTTCTTCATCTTTTACTTCATGATCAAACTCTTTTATCAGCCTGTAATGGAAACAAGCAGAAAAATAGCAAACAAATCATACATTGCATGAAATAGAGCATACTTCTTATCCTCCAAGTGCAACAGACCTGTTGTTTCTAAAACAATGCAAGTTAAATTCAACTAGAAATAAAGGTCACATGGGCATACCGCTTACACTCCCTCATTTTACCAGTGAGCTCCTCCAACTGCTTAGTTTGCCTGTTAGGGTCTTTAATCTTGTCCAATTTCTGAAACCCATTCCTGCAACATAGAGAGAAGATCAAACCTATTGATCATTCAAAAATCAAGATATATCATTTCAAATTGCCAAAATAATTATCATACCAAAACATAATAAGATGAGAAATAACCCCATAAGATTTGCTTTAACCCTTTTTGAAAGAAAAGAAGCATGACAAAAAAAGACAGCAGTTTAGATACGAAATAGATGGATGCACAAAAATAGGTTCTTATGAGGACAATTCCCAATAAAGAAGAAAAGCTGGTTCAGACCTGAATCAAATTTGCCATGAGAATAATGAATATATGTCACAAACAGACCTATATACTGAAACAACCAGAACATTAGACAAATTGCTACAAACAACAAATTATGGTGCACTTTCCTTATTTTTCTATCATTAAGTTTTTGCAGGATTTAACAACTTCAAACTACATGTTTCTCCATGTTAATAGATATCGGACTCTTTGCTCATTTTTCAAGCAGGTTATCTCGTCATGAAATTCCTAATAAAACATTTACATTGACAAGGCAATGTTATCATTGCACGCTTGATTCTAAGCAACATTTCTAGCGCAATCAAATGATAACAGTTGAAATCCACTCCATTCAGATTAAAAAAAAATCATGTTTTGGACATTTCTACTTGTCCTTCCACCCTTGCATCGTAATTGACACTTAATGAATTATCATCAGCAGCACCATCTTAATAAAATGTCAACTTCAGCTTATTATCATAACACTATTAGAACATAACAAGCATTTGAGCAAAATTAGACAACTCCCTAGAGATAGTTCCACATCAAACTATAGCTATATGCTCTAATTTATCTTGCTTCTTCGTCTTCATGATTACTCAATCAAAAAGACAAAAAAAATTCCATATAAAGTCACCATAACTCCAAATTTCAGCCTATTTTCTGCGCACGGCTCCTTGACCCATAGAAACACAACGGAAAAAACCCAATGTCGCATAAAAAAGAACCAACAAATCATCAACAAGAGAGGAAGAATCATCATACGAAAGGGCACGGAGGATGTCGCGGATTTCCCCATCGAGCTGCTCCAGCTCAGCTCTCAACGGAAAATCTTCAGCCATCGCTCAAACGCACCTCGATCCAAAAGCCAAAACCTCTACCAGAAACCAAAAATCCTCAAGCCATCCCAAAACACTCCCAAAATCCAAATCATCCACCGCAATTCCCAAGTGCCCCCCGAACAAAGAAGAATCTACAACAAGGGAAAAGGATCGAAGACGACGACCCCGGAACCGTAGCCCTAACCCTAAGCCCTCGTCTCGATCAAGAAGAAAGATGCTTCCTTTTGGGGTTTCCTGGGGCTCGAGAGCGAGAAGGCCGTATTGCTTCCTAAACATTTTAGATCAAGTAAATTCAAATCATCTGCTCCTGCGGAACAACATACGCCTCTAGGCACGGATAAAGCAGAAAATATGTGCCGTTCGATCTTCGTTTGACGGATTGGATTGGTGGATGGAAGTAGATTTTGAGTTGATATGTACGTTGTGCTATTGGGACAGGGTAAGGGAGAATGAGGTGGCATGCGCTGTTGGTGAAAAGGCTGGACCCAACTCGCCGAGCGACCATGTGGGGCCCAACCAGATAGGACGCGCCCACCTCTCTGGCGTCGGATCCGCCGTCAAAACTCTCTTGAGATCGACACATGATGATAACCTCAATGGTTTTAGAATTTTGACATTCGTCTAGCAATGGTGTGTGACATTTGTTGAGCCGTGGTGTTTAGTCTTACTAATAACTTGGTTCTATTATGATTATTATTAAAGCCTGCAGTTGAGGACTTTACATTGTATGGATGGTTATTATATTTGTTTTTTTGGTAAAAAAAACTTTGAGCTTATTGGAGTACACAATCAAATAGTAAAAAGTTTTTAGAAAAAGAGTTTTTCTTTTGGACGATGGATGAGAACTCACGCCTCTTGCTCCTCCACCCACCCTCCCACACGAGGCAGCCACTGACTTTCCCATTTTTATGGAACAAATCTTGCCACCGACCTTGTCGTAGTTGTCTCCTTTATTGATGTTGTCACTCATCTCAAGTGAAATTTTGATACTGAGTATATTGTTCGCTTTTCGCATACGGAGGAATCACCAGGTAATGAAAGTCTAGTGTCAATGCTTTTTCTATCACTTTTTTTACTATGTCAATAAGAAGGGCTTTTGAGGGGATAAATAGAACCTAATTTTTTTTATATTTATGCATTACAAATTAGAGTTATCTAAGACTTAGCTAAAACTACTAAATATATTTTACATACTAGTACCAAATTATCAGTAATGCATCGAAAATAATATTTAATCACTACAAGAGAAGCATGTTTTTTCTGCACTACTAGTTTGGCACTAATATAGTATTGGATTTAGCTCATATATTGGTGACGCTAAAGTATTAGTATTGCCAATAATGCAAAATTGGAAGCAGTACTAAGCTAACATCTTAGCGTCGTTGATAGTTGATCCATATCAATGTTATTTTACTTAGTGTTGACGTTGATGTCCTATAAAAAACTCCATCTCGATCGAAGCAGTTACTTTTTCACAACTCATCTTGGCACTCCCAGCACCCCGACACCTTGATCCTTCTGCTTTGTCACTTCAGCTGGCCACGGCTATCCAAACGCTACCATAGCTTGAAGATTTGCCACCACCGATTCTTAGCTCACCAGCAATTGTGAGATCCACCATGGCCTAATTCGAGATCGGCCAATTTATAAATTTGCTTCGTGATAAGTTACCCTATTTGAATTTTGTTGCTCTATTTTCTTATTAATAGAATTCTTTTTGAAACATTTGTTCAATTTCTTACACTTGCTTGTGTCAATTCATGAATTTGTATTTTTTCTATGGGTTGCAAAACAAGCTACAAAGCTTGGCCAGGAAACATGTGGATGTGTTCAAATGCCAAACACCCAAGGTCAAGAAACATGTGAGGTCATAAGGGAGATACAAGTCTACTTCTATTTATTTGCGTATTGCTTTTTCTCAACTCTTGTGGTGATTAATTGTGAAGGTTTCTAGTCAGATTTTGTCTTGTTCTCATTTGAACCTTAGCTGCTTGAACCATGATTTTTGTTTTTTGGGGTTTTACTTTCATAGGGACGTTCTTGATCTTAACTTCATAGTAGAGAATAATAGGATATACTTAATCTAGGTTCTATTTCGTATATATCATGATGTTTTTAGTTGGTTCGAACAGCACCTGCTAAAGTAGCAACATGGACATAATGCTTTTGAGAGATTCTTTAAAGATATTTTTGGGGTTTTGTTCTTATGTAGAATGATTTGAATGCTTTGCTGCAAGTTGCTATTTCTTTGCATGGCTAGAGTTCTCAAGGAGACCCACACGTACATTTGTGCTTATTCTCCTTTCTGTTTTATTGTCCTAATGCAACAAACTCAGAAAATCGATGTAGCTTTTAAGAAGGCTAAGGTTCAAGTGTCCTTAGCTTAATCAACCTTCAAGTTCTATATTCATCTCTTCACTCTCTCTTTGTCCCACCCATGCTTCTAGTTCATTTTTTTATTACCTTGAATTATGCTACCATGACTTCATGTAAAATGTCAGTATGAGAAGCAAGTCAGATTATAGATAGATTTAATGGATCATTAGATCTAAAATTTAGAGTTGATGCAAGTGAGGAAGGGAGAGTCTAGGTGATAGAATAGCTACACTTTATCTGCTAGACTCCCCATTTGGAAAGGCATTAGCTTTAGGATTAGCTATGTAAATGTTACACACAATTACTACCGAAAGGCAATTTTTGAGTAGCCTCCCCTAGATCCTTTGCTCTCTCACTCTATTGTCTCTCTGTCATCCACATGCACAAAATTTTTAATGTCATGCATAACATTGAGAAAAATTAGATGAGACTATTAGTATATATAATAATCATAATTTCGGAAAATAGGCAAAGGAACTTCATTCTAGAATAAGTCAACGAATCATAATAGTCTAACCATGCATATAAGACAAGCCAGTAAAACTAGAACCAGATTTGTACATATAATTTCCATTGTAATTATTACTTGATACCCAACCCTACTTCGTGGACCCTCGAAAGGTCCTTCCTTTGTCTTATTTAAATTTAGGATTTTCATTAATTTCTTACAATTTCCAACTTAGAGACAAACAATTGAGTGAAATGAGAGGTGAATACTAGAAAGCAAGCACAGAAGTTCTGAAATGAACAATCTACTCATAAATTGTAAAGCTAACTCAAAAATGAATCTCAAGTGATTGTAATAAATGCAATTTTCTTCCACAATATTCCATAATAGTTTTCTACACATACCAAGCCCTCTTGTTTAGTAATATACCCTTTGTTTTCTAGATGCACAAAAGGCCTTGCCACCATAGTTGATCACTAGCAGAGAACTTCTGAAACTATTCACAAGTCATTATGAGATTCTCAATTCAACAAGTTGTAAGAAAAAAGACAGTTAAAGCACAAAAGCCACATAGGTACCTGTAAGGAAAGAAAGAGAAAAGCAAAAGGGATAGAAATAACTTCAATGGCCATACTTTTAACTAGAATTTTGGTCTACATATTTCTCAACCAAATATAAAAGACAAAGTAAATCTTTTGCCTATTTATTAAAATTTCAAATTCAAGGGAAAGGAAAAGGAAATTGTAATTATGTTTCTCCAGCCATACAAATTTTGGAATATTGCCAATTAATGAAGGTTGCAATATTTCATGGTACAACTTAATCTAATGTATAAGATAAAATTTGAGTATATAGCAATTCCTTTGATAAAATCTTTTCACCTTTCCATATAGCTTATGCTTGGCTCCATGCAGCTCCAGTAAAAATTGCATATTTCAATCTCTAGTTTAGGTTCATAGTTTCATAAACAATAGCAAAGATATTGTAATCATGTTTATTCTGAAATGTTATCTACCTATGCAAGGTCTTAGATGATGGCTTCAATTTTCACAGCCCACATATCGGAGAAAAAAATAGTTAGCATGACTAGTAGTGGTATTTAACAGAGTTCAAAATCAGTTACTTACTATATATACATCATAAAAGCTGAACTAAAAGCATGAAAAAGCCATTAGATAACACTTGATTGATAAAATGTGTAGTTAACAATATAATGTGAATCATAAGATGTGCCCTGTGTATATGTGAGTGTATATATGTGACTTTATCTATATCCACAACAAATAGGAAATAAAAAAAATCAGTTAACACAAACCTATAGACTTATTTTGCTAATCAACATCCTGAAATAAGCTTTTTCTTTGAATTTTAGTTGTAGTTCTTAGCATAAATTGCACCATTGTCATACTAAAATTCCATACTTGTTTGTTCCTGATAAATAATTAGAATCAACTACAAGAGCAGTTGCCAAAAATGATATGCCACTAGAAACACCACTAGGTCAAAAATAACTTAAAGGCGCTTTATTATTTGTTCTAAGTAAAAATAGGTCACGGCTATTCAAATGGAACTATTTTATCATGCCTTTCCCAACAAGAAGATACTTTCATAAAAAAAAGAATGCACAAATTTTCTAATTAGAACTTCTATTTGGACATATTTCAGATACATATAAAATTAGTCATTTCTAAAAGAGCAATTTCATTTATTAGGATGCATATTAGACTAGAATAAAGTTTCTAATCATAGTCATGAACACAACCCAAGCCATTAGATATTGAAATTTCATGATGATGCAACTCATTGTTGATTTTGTCTTTCTTATTATGATTCAAAGTGAATGATTATACTGATCAATAGAACCTTACACTATAAACTATATATAGAGCATTAGATTGAGGATTGCATAGATTTCTAGACATGAATAAGAGTTGGATTAAAATAAAGAATCAAGTAGATGCCAAACATATTAATGGAGTAAATGTATTTTTGGACTATGCATATAAGAACAAGAGAACTGATCAAAAAAATATGATGTTCATGTATTAATTGTACAAATGTACACAATCGAACCAGATAGGAAGTGTTAGAACATGTAATTATAAGAGAATGGAATATACATTATACTAATTAGATATTTCATAACAAAGAGTCATGATATTTAAACAGGTCGAACCACTAGAGAAGGCAATTAATAGACAACAGTGGTTAATGAGGGGGATGAAATCAAATGATTGATTTGTGATGATTTTTGGGGAGCCTGCATTTGATCACTATGCAGTTGACATGGTAACTAAGGATTGTGATTGAGATTGTCAAAAATTTTACAAAAGACTTGATGACTTTAGTATTAAGTTATATCCGGGATGCAAAAACATCATATTCTTATTATTCATCATTTGTTTGTTACCTATGAAGTCCAAATATTGATGGAGCAGCCACTCATTTAGTATATTATTGGAGATATTAAAAGAGATATTTTCTTATTATCCTCCTAATTCATATCAGAAGGTTTGAAATGTTGTGAAAGACAAAGGCCTAGGATACATAAATATTCATCTATATCCAAATAATTATATGCTCTATAAAAATGAAAGTAACTTATACACCTATTACAAGTAGTGCAAAGCATCTCAATATCAGCATTTCATAACCCAAAGTGATGATGACAATAAGATGATTTAGAAAATTTTTGCTAAAGTTGTATGACATTTTCCTCTCAAATTGAGATAGCAGCAACTATTCATGTCAACAATGAGAAAACCATATATGAGATGGCACGCTGAAGGTCATGTATGTGATAGGATAGTTAGGCATCTGATAAATAGTCTTAAGTGGAAGGAGTTCGATTCACAATACCCGGACTTTTCTTCTAACCTTCATAATGTCCATTAAGACTAAACTTTTGATAGGTTTAATCCCTTTCAGAAAATAAACTACTCGTATAGCACTTGGCCTATGATTTTGATTCCGTATAATTTGTGTCTATAGTTATGTATGAAATAATCATTTTTCATCTTGTCTATGATCATTAATGGCACAAAGAGACTAGAAAAATGATATTAATTTATACCTATAGTTGTCGATTAAAGAGTTGAAAGAATTATGAGAACCAAATATTCCAACATTTGATACAAATAAGAAATAGATGTTTTATTTGTGTGCAGTACTACTGTGGATAATCAATAATTTTCTAGCATATGCATACTTTTTAGAATATAACACAAGAGGAAAGCAAACATTTGTGGGAAGAACACGCGATCCAAGTGGTTAAAATTGGCAAGAAGTTATATTACATGTGCCACAAATAATATCTACCTATTGATCATAGATTCCAGCATGATAAGGCTATGTTTGATGGGACATATGAGTATGGCATCCCTCCTAACTTTTTGGATATGAGGTATTATGTGAAATAGAGGCTACCCAAAGAAGCGATTATGCTCTAATCTCCAAGAGAATAACAAGTATACAAATGCATATTGGAGGCTACTTAAATATGAAGACTAATTAGAAGAAGATAAGTATATTCTTTAATTTGTCATATTGGAGCTCATTGTATATTCAACACAATATCAATATCATTCACATTGAGAAAAATTTTCTCAAAAATCTATTGTGGACATTGTTTGGTATTTCAAATAAGTCAAAGGATAATTTGAATACACGACTAGATTTGAAGGCCATTGACATATAGAGGTAATAGAACATTTTTACCACCAACTCCATTCACCATGAACAAATAAGAAAAGAGATTTTCCTAAGTGTTAAAAATATGAAAGTTTCAGATGGTTATGTATATATGAATATAAAAGATCAAACCATCACTGAATTAAAGAGTCATGATTACCATATACTAATACAACAGTTGCTATCGATCATTGTGTGAAGATGTTTGCCTAAACATGTAGCCAAACCTCTAATCAAACTGAGCAGTATTTTTTGACGCTTATATGCCAAATCCATCCACCAATTTGAGTTTGAAACTTTATAGCAAGGATCACTTGACTATCTGCCACTTGGAAAGGATATTTCTACATTTGTTTTTTGATATCATGGAGCACTTGCCTATTCACCTAGTAGAAGAAGCAATATATGTGGGTTGGTCCAGTACTGTTGTATGTACCCAATTGAGACATATACTTTGATTATTAATTTTAACTTATAAATATTACTTCCATACATAATAATCAATAATCTCTTAAATCATTCAGGTATCTTTTCATATTGAAGTACTATGTATAAAAACAAGTTTATCCAGGAGGTTCTATAGTAGAAGGTTATTTGACGAAAGAATACATGACTTTGTAATGTACCTAAATAGCTACCAATTGAACTTTTCTCAGCCTTTTTGAAATCAAGATTGTCATTGCCATAGTGGACAAGGGCATTGAATTGGAGCTCAACAAGGATTTTATTATATAAGCAAGACTCAATGGGCACAAGCATACAATTATGTACTTTTTAATCTAGACATTATGATAATATTTTGCAAGTACATATTATAATTAAATGACTCTAATAAACTCTAATATTACTTACTTTTATTCTAAAATAATGAAAATTCATTTTGTAGGGAATACTTGAAGTCCATAAAGGTTGAGAGACAACATCGAGGTGAAGAGTTTGAATAGAAGAAAATTCATAGTGACACTTTTACTAAGTGGTTCAGGAATTATGTAAGTATAATTGAGATTTAATCTACACATTTGTTCTATATGTTTGATTTGTAACACATGATTTATCATTATTGTAGATTATTGAATTAGAAAGAAGCAGTAAAGCATCAAATATTCCTAAAGAGATAATCTTCTTGGCAACCGATCCTGACAAATGGGTGAGGAGATACTCGGGATACATTATAAATAATTTTTAATTTCACACGAGGATGTGCAAGATGAGTAATCAAAGGCAATAGCAGTGTAACTTTAAAGGTGGCTACAAAAAATTTCACAAGTATAAAAGACAAGAACCTCATCCTAGGAGCTATATAATTTTATTGTGTTCTAATAGATATTATTGAGACACATTACAATAATGAACTTAAGTTTGTATTGTTTAGGTATGACTATGTCAACAATAATACTAGAGTAATAATTGATGAATTTGAATATACAATAGTGAACTTCAACCATTTGTTATACAAATACAACCGACATGGAGATAAGTCTTATGTTCTAGTAAATCAAGCACATCAAGTATTTTATATGGTAGATCCATTAGATCCAGATTAGTACGTGATTGTGGAGATGGCTCCAAGGGAGTACTTCACTGCTTTGGATCACACAGAAGGTGATGACAATGTTGAAGAGCCAATTGTGAAGCCATACACTGCACAACAACTAAACAATTTTGACTACAAAATTGAAATCAGAAATATTGAAGCAATTATGTGATAGATGCACCATATATCGATTCATATCAGTCACATGTAAAAGAAGAACTTGAAGATGATAATATGGTCAGTGAATCTAATACTAAAGAGAAAATTCTTTCAGAATATGACAAATCTAATAGTGATGATGACAATAACAATTTCATGCCTGAGGAAATTAATGGGTAAATGTTATTATTATGTTAGATTAGAATTTTGTATGCATTATTATTTATATTTGCTATTATTTATTATTTTATTTGCTTATTAGACTGATGTTGTTTTTTATTTTAATACATTTTAGGTTATCTAATTCATGTATTGCTCTCTGAAATTTGCTATATTATTTACTCTATTTGTATATGCAAGTATTTTTTATTTATTTGACTTTTGTTTATCATATATGTATCCTATGGAATTATTTAATTCTTTTTTAGCGTGTTCTCCACTTGCATCTTCAGCATGGATTGCAAAGAAAAAACATGATATGTAAAAGACATGGCGGGGGCATTTGCAGAATGTAAAGACTACAGAGGAGGTGTTCAAGATGAGTGGAAAGCCCAATGGGGACTCCACTGGTGATAGCACATACTCAGCCCCTCTAGAGTAGGTACATTAGGAGGCACATTCTAATAGTAATAAAGGTATGCAACTCATTATTCACATTATCTACTATGTATTTAACTTGATTTAATATTTCTAATAATGTAAATTAATTTCTCATTTTATGTGATTTACATATCCTTCTACACCTTCCACTAGTGGCCTCAGTAGACCTATAGGAGTTTGGAGTACCAAGGGATTCAGATTATGGTTCAATGTTAATTGCCACCACCAGGTCATTGATGAGAATTTGGCATGGCTCTCGACTCAAGAATTTGTACAAAAGATAAAAAAAATTGTCAATGACCTACACTGACTGATGAGCTGTGCCCCAAAAAATAAGAAACGAATCTAGGTAGATATAAAGGCAATATATATATATATATATATATATATAATGCTTTCTCACATAATTCTATTCAAAATATTTTTAAGTTTTCTAATTGTTCTAATATCTTTGTATTTAGGCCAATACAAATTTGGAGGATATTGCAAAAAAAGGTCCCATGTGGATCTTTGGTAAGCTTTGGCAAGACTGAAAGGTGGACGTGAAGAAGAAACATTTCACTCCATATAAGAATGATCCACCGAGACTTGTCATTTGTCCAGATTTAAGGATAGAGAAAGACCAACGACATATTCTAATCAAACATTGGTGAACAAAAGAAACCTAGGTATTGCTCTAAGCTCTTGAGTATTGGAATATAAATAGTTTTTATCAGTAACACTATTTGTTATCCTAACATTTTTTCATTTTTTTAGGATTTGAGTCAAAAAATAGAAGGCATCGAAGGCATCAGATGATGAGTCACTCTCTCAAATCCAAGGGCTATGCCAACTTGAGAGCTGAGGTATACTCTTCAACTTATAGTCATATGTTTGGTCGCTTTATTCTATATATTTGATTCACTATGGATTGTGTTACTTGTAGCTTGAGGTATCCAATGGAGTTGAACCTTTCAGGCTAGATATCTTCTTGGCATCGCATACTAAGAAGGATGAACAATCCATCAATGGAGCATCCGTAGCTATCATAATAAGTATTAAAATTAATTTTTAACAATATATGTTCTAATAAAATAATGTTAATATTTTATTACAAGAGAAGATCACTCAGCTGAGGTAGTCTCAACTGGAGGGCTCTCTTTTAGATATGGTCACTCATAATGTGATCTATGATTAGGTGTTCAGGTCTGACAGATATGACCGAGTGCGAATATTTGGTATGGGGTGGACTCCTAGGACTATCTCTAGTTCTTTCTATGGATCCTCGCAAGGTAAGCAACTTTAGTATACACAGAGTCAAGCATAGGTGATGATTCAAATAGAGGTTGTTGTAGCAATGGTGATGTTGAGGGAGGAGTTATTCAACTAGTTCCCTCATACCATATCTTGGGCTACTCTACAATCTGAGATATAAATCAAATTTTGTTAATTTGTAGTGTGCATGAAATATTTATTTATAATGTTAATACATATTTCTTGTGAGAAATTATTAGTAGTGCTTTTAGATTAGCATCACAAATACTAGTATTTTTGGGGCTACATTTTCTTATTACCGGCATTTAAATTAGTGCCGTAATTGATTATTAGAGGAGCTATTTCGATGCCATTAGTATTCACAGTGCTACTTAACACAACACTTTATTAACACACAAACTAGTGCCACTAATGAGTTTTCTACACTAATTTTATCTATAGCAGTGCTAATTTAGCACCACGAATAAGGCAGTATGCTATAATAGATGTCACTAGTTTTCATATTAAATAAAAAGATATATCACAAAAATTTTCTTTGGTAATGTCATTAGGATTGTTTGAGTCCTTTTGATTTTTAATTATGGGATAAATTTTGCCTTTCTTTCCAGTTGATCTGCAATCTGCACTCAAAACATTGTCAGTTGTTCATTGAGAAATACTTTGAAGGAGAAATCTATGATGCTTAAGTTAGATATGAGTTATTGGAGAGCTAAAGGGAGATTTTGAGAAAAAAATCATGAAGAAAATGATATGCATTTTTTTATTAGGAAGGAGAGTGAGAGGGAAAAGGAAAGTCCTTTTGCTCTCAGCTTGCATCATCTTATATATAAAGTGCAAATTTGATCCTCCAATTAGAGTTAGTCAACCATAATTCTCTAAGAGGTTAAACTAAGAATAATTTTGGAACTTCAACCTACTCTCCATATTGCTGCACGGTGATCTTTTGTCGCTTAATGAAATATGACATAAAAGGTAAAGTAAGAAGTTGTTATTGCAATAGATCGCCTTTTAGAATGACACATAAACATGATGCACAAAGCTTTGATACTTTGGCATAATCGGCACACTAGCTCTTTCTTATGTACCAGATCTAAGCAATGGTGGCTTGAAGATGAGGCAATGAAAGTTGTTGATGGAGCTTGATTTCACACCAATTTCAATTTTGGGAATACCTTGAGATCAAATTTTCTAAGCCGCTCCTTCGTTAACCTCCACCAAGAAAGAATTGTAAAGAGAACCACCAAGAACTCTCCAACAATGGCCGCTCCAACACTTAAGTTAGCCTTATAATATAATCAATAGCCTTTTATCAAAAATTGAGCATTAGTCCTTACCTTTTTATTTTTTTCTTCTTTTATTTCATGCCCAGAGATTTCTTATATTAATTTTTGCAATTTACAATAACTGCCATGTCGGATCTCTCATAATGGATAGCTATTTGGGATTGACTTTCTTGAATAACTATGGATTAGATACCATAATTATATGATAATTGACGATGAATTAGCCAAGGTATTCAAGTTTACTTATAACTTGAATTAGCCGAGGCATTCGATCTTACTTATAACTTCAACCAAATTCCTTATGGATTATAGATCAATGTGTGAGTTCGTTACTGAACCGAGCTTACCTATCTTACTGCTCAATAAGGTCTTTACGTTGGAGACATCATTTTACCACTTAACCTTTGAGCTTAATTTGAATAGCCTTTCAACTCAAAGAGTTTGCCTCAGTTAACTACTTCAAGGGTCAACCATTTGTCACCTTGGTTGTCAGCTCAGATTTTAGTTTATACTTGCTTGATTTCTCCGGGCTAGTCCTTTTAACTCTAGGGTATCATTAGTGCCCCCCAACCGAGCAAGGCGGGATCTAGAGTTGGGGGCTTGAGTTTTTCTTCTATAGCTAGAGAATAATCAGATCTTGGAGATCACAGCCCTGGAAATCATAGCCCTATATTACTAGGATTGGCTATTGTGTCACTTGGGGCAATGAGCCATTATTTTGTCAAATCTTATGCGACCATTAGGGCTTCTTCTTCCTCCAAAGTGATAATCTATCTTATTTTTAAGACCACCTTTTGTATGCCTCTTAATCGCTCTTTCTAAGATTATTCATTAACTAAATGGCAAATATATGTCCCTTGGGTCTGAGGGGAGGCTTTTGAAGTTTCCATCTTTTGGACTTTGATGGCTTGGGTTATGTCATGTGGGGGCAATCGAATGGTTAAGGGAGTCTTATATATGGGTCCCCAATCTCTTTCCTTCATTTAGAAAAATTCTTTTGGTCCTTGATTTTTCTTGTAGATAAGTCCACTCTCAAATGGACTTTAGAAAGAGATTCCCCACTTTGAGGGAAGAGGTGACCCTCTTTATAAGCAAGAGCTCTAGTCTTTCCAGGGCCTCAGAGTTGATGTTAGCACTTGCAAGAAGATCTTCTTCACACTATGTTAGCTTGATATCACCTTTCAAGGGTGTCCCTCAAACATTGATGGCTTTCACTCACTTTCAACCAGTACCTCTAGCCTAGGAAGAGAGAAAGAGAGAGGAGGAGGAGAGCTAGTATGTGGATGGAAAAAAGACAAGAGGTAGCTGATACCTCATGCTCCTTCATCTTCTTGGTAACCCAAGAATGTTGAGGTCAGTGCTCAATTGCATGCTCGTCGCTTGCTGATAAAGACAGTTGATTGTGGGAAATGTGCCATTTCTCAAGCAAGGACTGACTTTGTATAATCTTCAAGACCTAGAGATTGACATCGGACTTCCCTTAATAATGCCTAAATTGAAGCTTCTATTGCATTCATCCAGGTTGAACTTTATGATGACTTGAAGGTTCAGTGCTCAAATAGGAGTATGAGGATCTTACCTAGAAGGAGATTAAAGTGGTGAAAGCAAGGGAGGTTGAGAAGGGCATCTCAGTGTTGGTTATGCCTTCTAAGATTTTGATAATTTCTAACTAGTTGTATCTTCTTTTCTTTCCTAAAGAAATTTTGTACTAGTCTTATCTCGAAGCTTAATAAAATATTGCCTCTTTTCTGAGCTCTCTATCTTTTTAATTTTCTTTCCCTGAGAATCATCCTCAATCGACTTGCTTTGAGGATGTAATGGTGCTCTCCATGGTCGAGCAACCTTGCTCTGAGACAAATTCTTCATAGTGTTAGTTTGATAAGTAATACTCAGGTGTTTGCAAGCCTTTTCATAAGTTGTGGATGCTAAAAGTGTTCAGCTGCGGCTTTGAGAATTGAACATTCTCATGGACCAACAATGATTCTCTTTAGGTGAGGGAACTTCTTCTCAAGCACTTCGAGCTTCAGGTGAACAAAGGTCTCTGTGCCTTAAGAGAATTGAGGTCTTTATATCTCAGGTGGACTGAGATCTTTCTTCCTTAGGTGGTTTGAGGTCTTTTGCCTTAGGTAAACTAAAGTCTTTTGCCTTGGAGGACTAAGGTCTTTTTCCTTGGGAAACCAAAATCTTTTACCTTAGAGGACATAGGGTTTTTGCCTTGAGTAGATCAAGGCCTTTTGTCTCGGAGGACTGAAGACTTTTGCCTTAAAAGACCAAGGTCTTTTACTTTGGATAAACCAAGCTCTTTGCCTTGGAGGATGGAGGTCTCTTGCCTTGGGTAGACCAAGGTCTTTTGCCTCAAAAGATCGAAGTCTTTTGAGAGTTCTCTCTAAATGGCACTTAAGATGCAATTTCATTTTAAGATAATTTATCTTAAAGATAAAGTTTTTCCTAGAAAATAAAGAAGAGATAATTTATCTCAAAGATAGAACCTTTTGAGGTTATCAATATGCCATATTCTTGGGAGTGGTTTGCCATCCGAGTCTTCAAGCTTGAAGGGGGTCTACCTCTATTGCATGAATGATCTTAAAGGGGCTAACCTAGTTTGGAGACAAATTTCCTGAGTCTCGATCTACGAGCTTGGCTCAGTGTAATACCCAATCACCTGATCGTAGCTCCCTACTCTTGATCTGAGTATTGTAGTATATAGTCACTCGCTATTTACTTGGCAATCCTATTGCAAGATCTTTCACAAACCTCCAAAATCAAATATTTTTTGAGACAGATTTTGGCTTCATTAGATTTTGGATCATAGATCCTGAGTCATGGTGAAGTGAGGCCAACCTCTATGGGAATTACTACTTCAATTCCATAGGCAAGCATAAATGGCGATTTACTGGTTGCTGTCTAGGGGTAGTTTGATAAGACCACAGTGCATGTGACAATTTGTCGACCCAGGTGCCCTTGGCATCTTTGAGACATCTTTTTATGCCTCCGAGTAAAGTTTAATTTGTTATCTCAACCAAACCATTAGACTATGGGTGAGCAATCACTGTGAACCTTTGCTCAATATGAAGGTTGTTGTGATATTTCTTAAAGCTCATGTTATCCAATTACTTTTCGTTATCTGAAACCAATACCTAGATAACCCAAATCTATAGATTATATTCTACTAGAGATGCACATGAATAATCTATGCTTATGGAAAAGATGACCCTTTTACTGCTCTATGCTCCTGAACCTACTCATCTTCTTTGGAGCTTCAGTCCCCAGCTCCTCTGCGCTCTTGCCACACACACTACATGAAAGCCGGCACATCACTTTTATCATCTTGTAATGGTCGACATCATCAAAGTACGCTTGTGTGTCCTCGTGTCCAATCCCTAATAGGCAAAAACCTTTAGAACCCTAAAATCTGGAGCCAAGAGAACAAAAGGGCAGACCTTGGTCACGAAGACAAAGGCGTTCACGATCTTGAAGATGCAGCATCGGCGGTCGTCGAGGACGAGGCAAAGGCGGACGACGCAAGTCGAGCACACCTCGCGGTGGCCGCAGGGCCCGTAGGCCACCCACTCCAGCGCATCCGCGCAGATCGCACAGCTGTCGTCCATCGCCAATCAGAGGGCTAGAGTTGGCCCGAGATGGTCGAAAAAAAACAGCGAAGGCGAGGGGAAGGATGAAATCGAGGATTTTATAGCAGGAACCGAATAGGAAAAGTCGCAGATAGCAGGTTATGGATCCCGAAAAAACAAAATCCGATTGTATTAGCCACTAAGTGAATTTATCCCGTAAAGGGTCAGTTACTCTTGATATTTCGGTTACAAATAATGCTAAAGGATTACATTCTACAAGAATAAGATTTGTTTAATTTACGAAATTTCTGTTTTCAAAAAGATAACTAACAAGATCAAAACTGCATTATCTGATGGATCAGTTTTCACTGAACTCCTTCGGATCCCTCCGTATATTCTCGCGGTCTTCTCAATATATAAACTCAGCCTATCGTCTCCTACCTCCAACTCTCAAGCTCAAACACACAATCACCATGGCTTCTCCTCTCGCCACTCTTGTCGTCATCCTCACTCTCTTCTCGGTATCGGCTGCCGGCCCTTACGTCTGCGACCCGAAGCGCTACAAGGGTCTCAGTCTCGACATCTCAAAGTTCCCCTTTTGTGACAAGTCGCTGCCATTCCAAATCCGCGCCAAGAACCTTGTTGATAGCATGACTCTTTGGGAGAAGACCCAGCAGCTCGGCCACCGCACCTCCGGTGTTCCCCGTCTCGGCATCCCTCCCTACACCTGGTGGTCAGAGATTCTCCACGGCGTCTCCGATGTCGGTGGCGGCTCCAACTTTAACGGCCCCATTAAGGCTGCCACCAGCTTCCCCACTCCCATCACCTCCACCGCCTCCTTCAACGAGTCCCTGTGGAAAAAGATCGGCGAAGTAAAACAGCCTCTATACTACTGCAATCCTATTCAATTTTCTTCTTTGAATCTAACTATGGGTGAATTTTGTGTAGACTATCTCCACGGAAGCGAGGGCCATGCACAACTTGGGAGAGGCCGGGCTGACATACTGGAGTCCGGTCATCAACGTGGCCAGGGACCCGAGATGGGGCCGGATTCTTGAGACCTCGGGCGAGGACCCATTCGTGAACGGTCGGTACGCTGTGAACTTTGTCCGGGGACTTCAGGATGTTGAGGGACAAGAAACCGCCGCCGATCCGGACACCAGGCCACTCAAGGTCTCTGCTTGCTGCAAGCATTACGCTGCCTACGATGTCGATAAGTGGACTACTTTCGGTGACTTCACCGTTGATCGCTTCCACTTCAGTGCCAATGTACTCTTCAATTCTCTTTTCTTCTTCTTCTTTCTTCTTCTTCTTCGTCATCATCAGTTGATAGATTTGTTTCACTTTTAGGCGTTTAATTTTGATTCGATTTCTTCTTCTTCTCAAGGTGACGGAGCAAGACATGATTGAGACGTTCCTCCGCCCTTTCGAGATGTGTGTAAAGGAGGGCGATGTAAGTAGCGTCATGTGCTCGTACAACAGAGTCAATGGCATCCCAACCTGCGCCGATTCACGGCTCTTGTCCGGCACCGTCCGAGGAGAATGGGGCCTCCACGGGTACTTCGCTAACTATTATATTTCCTCCCATTATCTGCATTGCATCAAAATTTCCAAATTCTAACACGTTGGATTTGGTTGCAGCTATATTGTTTCGGATTGCGATTCCATTGAGACCATATTCAGGGATCAGAAATTTCTTGACGACACCGAAGAAGATGCAGTTGCTCAGGTTCTCCGAGCTGGGCTTGACATGGACTGCGGCCAGTACTACCCAAGGTTCTTGGAATCAACATTGACCAAAGGGCTCATCAAGGAGAGCGACATTGACAAGGCTTTGATCTACAACTACGTTGTGATGCTCAGGCTTGGCTGGTTCGATGGCCAGACTCCATATGAGAAGCTCGGCGCCCAAGATGTCTGCTCGGAAGAGCACATTGAGTTGGCCATCGACGCTGCCCGTCAAGGCATTGTCTTGCTCAACAATGGTGGACGAAACCGCCTTCCTCTTGACCCCAAAAAGTTCAAGAAGCTCGCCGTCATCGGCCCCCACGCCAATGCCACCGCCGCCATGATCGGAAACTATGCAGGTAAACCATGCCACTATACTTCTCCGATCGCCGGATTCCAAAAGTATGCTGATGAGGTGGTCTACGAGATGGGTTGCCTCGATGTCAAGTGCAAGCACGACACCTACATCTGGCCGGCAGTGAGGGCAGCCAAGGCGGCCGACGCCACAATCATCGTCGCGGGCTTGAACCTGGACATTGAAGCTGAGGGCAACGACCGGATCGACCTCGAGCTCCCTGGCTTCCAGAATCAAATGATAAAGATGGTGGCCACCGTCTCAAATGGCCCGGTCATCCTCGTCATCCTATCCGCTGGTGGTGTCAACATCGCCGAATACACTAACAACAGACTTATCGACGCCATTGTCTGGGCTGGATACCCCGGCGAGCAAGGCGGCCAGGCTATCGCGGACGTCGTGTTCGGAAAATACAACCCAGGTATTTTCTTTTCCAATTGACATCAAACAAAGCAGGATTCTCAGAAGTTCTTGTCAACAAACATTGTCGTGTGATTTGCAGCGGGCAGATTGCCGATTACATGGCACACAGCCGACTACGTCTGGAAGCTGCCGATGACCTCGATGCATATGCGGCCGGTCGACGAACTAGGCTTCCCGGGAAGGACCTACAAGTTCTTCAACGGTTCCACCATCTACCCATTTGGCCATGGATTGAGCTACACGAGCTTCACCTACAAACTCGTCTCCTCACAGATGTCAGTCACCAAGAAGCTCGAGTGCAACCAGCACTGCCGCGGCCTCCACTACAACGACACGGCCTACGTGCCGCCGTGCCACTCGGCCTTGGTCAGCGACATGAACTGTCAGGACGACGACATGACCATCGAGATTGAAGTAGCCAATGTGCAGAACGTTGATGGCGAGGATGTCGTATTGCTGTATTCGCGTCCACCGGAGGGCATCGTCGGAGCTCCGATCAAGCAGTTGATTGGGTTCCAGCGGGTGTTCGTGCCAGCGTGGAAGAGCAAGACGCTGACCTTCAAGCTCAAGTCGTGCAATGCGCTGAGCATGGTGACTGACTCGGCTTACCTCGTCGTGCCGGCAGGAGAGCACACTATCTTCGTCGGCAGCGAGGCCGACCAGCAAAACTATCTCCATTTCCCCTTCCATGTCTACTACAAGAAGTAGGGTAATGTGAGGCGTTTTCCGCTTATTTTTCTAGGGTTTCGCTAGGGTTTTGAGACTTGTTCAACGTTGGGTTGAAGGCTGGTACAATAAAAACGTGATATTGAGCACTAAATCCTTTTGAAACGATTGCATCTCAACTTAGAGACCATTTGCATTTAAATCAATAATATTTCATCTAAACACAAATCATTAATACTTACTCAAATAGTCAAACACTATAATAAAAATTAATTTAAAACTTTATCTGATTGTATTAGCCACTAATTGAATTTATCCCGTAAGGGTCAGTGACTCTTGATATTTCGGTTACAGATAATGCTAGAGGATTACATTCTACAAGAATAAGATTTGCTTGGGAGGCTTCAATAAAAAAATAAAAATAATAAAAATAATAAAAAAATTCCCAATTTTTCGTTTTTTGTGTTTGCCTCCAACACATCTTTGCATTGCAAGGCACAAGTCGTCGCCCATGCAAAGCACACCTTGTAAACGGGGCCGGCATTTTTTGGACTCAGGAACTAAACCCATTAAAAACGGGATGAATTTTAATGGACTGTTTATTAAAAAAAAATTATTTTGGATGTCCATTGGGAGCTCATTAAGATACTACTTTATTGATAAAATATATTAATTTATTTTTGGATATCGTTTTAGTATATTATTGAAAGCAAGGAATGTTGACAAACACAATTAAATGTGAACAATTAAAAAATAATAATCAATGTCTGTATTTTTATTTAAGGTTGGTATAATCAATGGCAGCCCTACAACCACACCTCCAGACTCTGCTTCCATGGTTGGCCTTTTGGTCCCAGGCCATCAACCCAAAGGTGACCCGCACGCGGCCACCCGAACATTTTGGGAAGCACTTTGGTATGCATCCCACTCCCGCCAACTGCCGCACCACTAAGCTGATTTTGTAGCTCCATCAAGCTGAATGCTTCTTTACTTCTAATTAATTAACTAATTACCCAACTAATCAGGGATGCAGCTAGTGAGAGGTCCATTTCAATTCATCTATTTGAGAAACCAATGACCAGTTCCACCTTACTATTATCGGAACTCACTTATGACTTGACACCTAAACCCACCCATCTGCCCTTCAACAAGCACAACATCTATATTTAAGCCACCGGTTAATAGCTAATTGTGAAGTAATGATTAAAAGTTAAACCTTAAAATTTAAACATCAAATCACAGCTTTCATTTTTGTTCAACATTCAATCTCTATTTTTTTGAACGTTACAATAACAACATACTAAATTAATATCCACTTTTTATATTTAAAGGATCACGAGTTTGTGATTCCGAAAAATTTCATTTACCATAAATTATGCCTAATGTGAATTAAATGGAGTCCAATTGAATTTACTGACTATGTAACTGTCTTAAAAGCATTGATTTAAAATAAACTTTACACATTAGAATGCCAATATTTAAAAGCTTTTTAGCATATACCTATTTAAAATTAAGGCTAATTACATATACTTCCGAAATTTTCATTAATTACGAAAATCCCTCCCAAATTTTCGAAGTTACCTACACCCCTCTCCTTTTCAAAATATTTACTTACACCCTCCTTATTGTTATTTAATCAAATTTTTTTTCAAAAAATTTCACTTTTATCCTTCGTAATTTTATAATTAGACCCCTAAAAAATTTATTTTCTCACCCTTCACTCTTTCTCCCAAAACATTTAAAAATAAACTCTTTGAATATTTTTATTTATAAAAAATCTAAATGTTAATATTTTTTTAAAAAATATTTATAAAGGAGTTGACATATTTTAAATATTTTACAAATAAATCCTAATATTTGTATATTCACAAATAAGCCACTTGAATTTTTTTTATTTATAGAAAAGTCCAAATGATAATATTTTTTAAA